>CM046880.1:480971375-482252867 GCA_025667525.1 Glebionis coronaria
AATCAAGCTAATTATGGTGATTATCTTATGCTTGGGGCTGAAGTAACAGTGACAACCCATTAGGGTTTCACTGCCTATATAAGGAACCCCCAATGGCTCCACAAAGGTATTAAATTCTCTATTCTCTCAACCTACAGCCGATTCATAACCCTAACCGATTACTTACTCTCACGCCGGAGTCTAATCGTGGGATACGCTCCCACGGTAAGCCTAACACGTGTTGCTTTAGGGTGCAGGATCTCATCAAGTTATTCACTTGGTGCAAGAGCCGGAGCCCAGCCTACCCTAATTAAGCCTAATTCATGTCTAGCAAGGATCATCAAACTTTTGTATCAACAAGTTGGCGCCATCCGTGGGGCCCAAACACTAAGCTAAAATCTTGATCTTGATCTCTTCTGATGACGAAGGAACACCATCAAGGAAACCCGAGGAACAAGAATCATGGGAACCGAAAGTCCACGGGTGATGGGATATTCATCTCCACCCAGTCCACTGGTAGCCAAACAGGTGGACTGAATAATCGAAACGTCTTTCAGTCTTTTGGTGGGGTAGGCACGTCTGACAACACCCCGCCACCAACCATCACCATGGATAACCCTGATCCGGGGAGTGCGCCAAAGCCTCCTAACAAGGAGCCGCAGAGGCCACCAATCGAGACAAAATTAGAAGTGAAATCACTTGGTGACAAAGACCTTGAGCATGTTCTCATGCAGAACTTTGACAGGATCGTCCCGGGTATCGCGTCAAGGCTAAACCTAGGAAGGAACCTCCAATCTAGGCTTAACTTTGGCACTACCGCGCCTGGCACCTACCGTCAAACTCAAAAGAGGAGAAGGAGGGCGCACCCACAGGAGCGAACTCCCCTTGAGGAAAACCCTCAGCCTCTGAATGTATTCGAGCGCATAGGGGATCGCATCATGTAGGAATTACTGCAAGCCCGTGAGGAAGGGGATAGGTCCGACGGCTCTATCGAACGCCCGGTGTTGGAAACACCCGTGAAAAAACGCCGCACTAGCGTGTGGGATAGGGTGAATGGTGGGAAGAAAGCTCCAAGCTCTTCTCACATAAGTGGTCATCAGCCGAGAAGTGGGGCACCGCCCCCTCCTCACGGCCTTCGGGGTCGGATTCGGATGACCATCCCCATAAGCGTCGCTGACCTAGGTATACCCCCAACCACTATCGGACGATGAGGGATACTATGATGATCCCTACTATCGGAACGAAAAGGAGGATCTCTCCCATCCATGGTGCGACGACAGAGAGGATGCCTTCACTCTCTGCATACGAACTACTCTGAGGAAAAGAAGCGTCGTATGTCGGCGTGCGTTAAAACCTACGATGGGTCGGGTGATCCGGATGATCACCTAAAGATATTTGATACGCATGCGAAAATTGAACGATGGTCGATGCCTATGTGGTGCCAAATGTTTAATTTGACCTTGTTGGAAATGCCCGTGATTGGTTTGAAAGGCTCCCTCACTGAAGTATTGATAGTTTCGGCGAGCTACACACTGCGTTCAAAAACAATTATACTCATAGAAAGAAGTATAATAGGGATCCGGTCCCGTCAGCAACCGTCAAGCATCGGCCTAGGGGGGGTCCACGGAGGACTTCATGGAACGTTTCAATGACGAGTGCACGCGCACAAAGACGTGTCCTGAGCTCCTAAAAATTTCTGACTACATGCATGCCATAACGGACAAGGAGCTAATTAGGCGTCTCAATGACAAACGACCAGAGAGGTATGACGACCTCGTGGAAAGGGTTAGAAACTTTGTAGAAGGGGAAACCTTGGTAGCTGTGGCGTATCCTATAAAGGGAAATCATAACTATCGATCGAATGACCAACCCAAGAGGCAATCAGGGGGTCAAAGCACCCAAGGCAACGGAAGGAGCTCGGATTACAAGAGCCAGAATAAAGGAGGGAGGTCGGATGACAAATTAACCCCTCTAAAGATGACTTACCGGGATATCTTGTTGACGAAAGGGGCGAACTTCCCAAGGCCTCCCCCAATGACAACTCCAGTTGACCGCCGTCAAGGAAATCGCTTCTGTGAATTCCACAATGACAAGGGCCACGGCACGGAGGAGTGCATCCAGCTCAAGAAGCATATAGAGTCACTGATTAAATCAGGCAAACTCAAACACCTGGTCAAGGATGGGAAGGATAACAAAAAGTACGATAAGAAGGACTCCCAAAAGGACAAGCCTTCAACCATATATATGATCCAATCTTGGCAGCGCCACACAAAGAAGAAAGTTAGTCAAAAAATTTCACGCGACGGAGAGATCTCATTCCCTCCCATTATGGCAAGCAACGTGGCCGATGCACCTCTCACGATTGAGGTAAGAATTGGAACACACAATGTTCGTTGTATGTATGTGGACGGAGGATCATCGACGGAAGTACTCTACGAACACTGATTCATACAGCTAAGACCAGAGATAAAAAGCCAACTAGTGTCGACCACGTCGCCGCTCATTGGCTTTAGTGGAGACACTATCTGGTCGATAGGACAACTGCGTCTACTTGTAACCATTGGGGGCAAAGAACATTCCACCATGGCATGGATGAACTTTATGGTGATACGTTCACATTCTCCGTATAATGGTATTCTCGAAAGACCGGTGATCTTAGCCATACAGGAGGTCCCGTCCACGGCTCAAGGCATGATTAAATTCCCAGTCGAAGGGGGAATTGTTACAATCTACAATTAGATTGTACCGGCATCCAAATGCCACGTTGTGACAACACCAGTCCAGCCGGTTCCTATTAAGGAAGGATCACCTCCCCCAATTGGAAGGTGGTAATCCACCCCGACTACCCGGAGCAAGAGGTAGCCATAGGGGGAACGCTATCGGATAAAGGGAAGAAGGCCATGTGCTCTTTCCTAAAAGCAAACCTTGATATATTCGCATGGGAGCCAAAGCATATGACAGGTGTGCCGCGTTCGATAGCAGAACATAAACTTCAAATCCGCCAGGGATATCCCCCTGTTAAGCAAAAGAAGCGTGGTCAAGCACCAAAGCAGCCAGGTAATACTGGATGAGGTACAAAACTTGATGGACGCAGGAATTATGTGCGAGGTATATTACCACGAATGGTTATCCAATCCGGTCATGGTCAAGAAGCATGATGGAAGCTGGCGTATGTGTGTGGACTTCACAGACTTGAACAAAGCTTGTCCACAAGATTGCTATCTGTTACCAGAAATTAATTGGAAGGTAGAATCCTTATGCGAATACCATTTCAAATGTTTTTTAGATGCGTACAAAGGATACCTTCAGATCCAGATGGTGGAGGAGGACGAGGAGAAACGGCGTTCCACACTAGTCAGGGCGTGTATTGTTACACAAAATGCCGTCCGGACTAAAGAACACAAGAGCGACATATCAGCGACTTGTTGATAAAGCCTTCGACTCCCACATAGGCCAAAACCTTGAGGTCTATGTTGACGATTTGGTCATCAAAAGCCATACGGAGCAGACACTTCCCCGTGATATTCAAGAGACGTTCGACACATTGAGGAGAATCAACATGAAACTGAATCCAAAAAAAGTGCATGTTTGGGGCAACCGAGGGGATGTTCCTCGGGTATATGATTAACCCAAACGGCATTAAGCCTTGTCCGGAGAAGACAGACGCCGTGATACAGTTACCATCCCCTCGGACACTCAAGGAGGTACAATCACTCAATGCAAAGTTGGTCGGGCTCAATAGGTTCTTGTCAAAGTCCGCGGAGAAGTCACTACCTCTATTTAAAACACTCAAGAAGTGCTTAAGGAAGGGAGACTTCTGCTGGACAAAAGAAGCAGAGGAAGCCTTTGGGCGGCTTAAACAACATCTAGCGGCTCTTCCTATGCTAGTCGCACCCCGACCTAGGGAGGAGCTCATTATGTATCTGTATGCTATGTACGGAGCAATAAGCGCAGTCCTTGTGATTGATCAGGACTCAGTCCAGACTCCGGTTTACTTTATAAGCAGAGCATTGCAAGGACCGGAGTTGAACTATTCGTCAATGGAGAAGTTGGTCTTGTCACTGGTATACGCCGCAAAAAGGCTGCGCCGGTATTTCCAGGCGCACCCAATTGTGGTCATCACTGATCAACCAATAAAACAGATCATCTCTAAACCGGACATAGCCGGGAGGCTACAGAAGTAGAGCGTCCTACTAGGAGAACATAACATCTACTATAGACCAAGGACGACGGTTAAGGGCCAAATTTTGGCAGACTTCCTAATTGAGAAACCTGAGGAGGACGCACCAATGGTGCAAAAAGAGGAAATTCCAAGTGAACCGTGGGTTCTGTTTACTAATGGATCTTCGTGCACGGACGGATCGGGGGCCGGCCTCATTCTCACAAATCCAGAAGGAATGGAGTTTACCTACGCCTTGCGCTTTGAGTTCACAGCCACGAATAATGAGGTCGAATATGAAGCATTGATTGCGGGTTTAAAAGTCGCCGCTAGGATGGGAGTCTGCAACCTTTAAGCCTACGTGGACTCACGGCTTGTCGAGAATCACATCCTAGGGGGTACGTAGCCAAGGAGGATAACATGATCCAATACTTGGATAAAGTCAAGTCACTCATCGCCACTTTTGGGAAGTATTCCATTGAGCAGGTACCAAGAGGTGAAAACAAGAAGGCGGATGCTCTTAGCAAGATTGCGTCTACAAGCTTCGCCCATTTATCCAAACAAGTATTGGTGGAAATACTCAAGGAAAAATCCATTACAGGAGGGGAAATCGCAACTATAGTTGAGGAAGAGGGACCTACATGTATGACCCCGATCATCAGGTATTTAACTGACGAAACCCTTCCAGATGATGAAAAGTCGGCACGGCGTATCAGAAGGAAGTCGCAACATTTCGAAATCCGAGATGGGGTTCTATACAAGCGTTCCTTCCTACAGTCGTGGTTGCGATGCGTCGGGCCGCGCTAGGCTAGCTATGTGATTAGTGAAATACATGAAGGGTCATGCGGCATACACGCAGGTCCCATATCAGTAGTGGCACAAGATTTACGCATAGGGTACTATTGGCCGACCATGCATCAGGAGGCACGAGACATGATTCGTAAATGCAGCGATTGCCAAGTACACAGGCCAGTACCGCGACATCCACAACAAGAACTAACACCCATCACATCCCCATGGCCATTCTATAAGTGGGGGATTGATATAGCATGACCTTTTCCTGTTGCCGTAGGAGGCGTTAAGTTCTTGATCGTCGCAATGGACTATTTTACACGCTGGATAGAAGCTAAGGCGGTCAAAACGATTACGGGCAAACAGGTAAAAAAGTTTGTTTGGGAAAATATTGTGTGCCGCTTTGGTTTGCCAGGCGAGATTATCTCGAATAACGGAAAACAGTTCGCGGATAATCCATTCAAGGATTGGTGTGCGGCGTTGAACATTACACGGCGTTTCGCATCAGTTAAACACCTACAGACTAATGGTCTCATGGAGCGGGCAAACAGAATCCTAGGTGAAGGTATCAAGGCACGCCTAGATGAACGAAGTGCTAAGTGGGTCGATGCTACCGCATGTCCTGTGGGCACATAGGACAATGATTAAAACAGCCAATGGGGACACTCCATTCGCGCTGGCCTACGGAACCGAGGCCGTTATCCCAACAGAAATTGGGATGCCAACAATCCGCACGGCGGAGGTTAACGTCGTCACGAACGATGAGCAAATCGGGTTCAATCTAGACTTGTTAGAGGAGAAATGAGAGATAGCAACCATCAATGAGGCCAAGTCTAAAGCACGTATGAAAGCTTATTACGATTCCAAAGTCAAGGGTGTTTCCTTTCGACCTGGGGATTTTGTTTATCGTGCTAACTAGGCAAGTCGCGCGGAGAACACAAGGAAGCTTGGTCAAAAGTGGGAAGGGTCGTATGAGGTCACAGAAGCCTTGGGACTAGGTGCGTACAAGTTGCGTGATATGGGTGGCCGTGACTTGGATCGTACGTGGAATATTTGCAACCTTAAAAGATGCTACCTCTGAGAGGGCTACGGCCTCCGCATAGACACTTCGTTGTGGTTAGCTTCAATGAAGATCCATGTAGTTTTTGTTTTCATGCTTTTTAGGTTCTATTTGTTTTAGGATTTTAATTTTGTCAAAAAATCGTAATCGTTCTAATAAAATATCGTGGTGCCTAGCTAGCTCCACGGTCTGTTCTTGTGCAAATTATTGTCTTATGTCTTCTAGATTTATTTGTTATTTCTATAATGTGCTATTTCTTATTCATATGCATTCATTCAAACCATACATGTACTATTCTCTCCCAGGCGGGGTTAGAGGTTTAAGTGAACCTAATAATTCAACTTGTCGCATAAGAGGGATGCAACCCCAGTGGCGCGGATCATGTATACTAGACACCTTATTTACAAGACGTTGTAATAAGTTTCCGCATGCCGTACTTACTTAGTGCCGGACATGATAAAGACACACGCTCCACGTCTAGTAAATTATAGACTCAGTTTTATTCTTGATAAAGCCATGACAGGTCATCCAAACAGATACATGATATCTAAGGAATATAAACAAGTTTCAAATTCGATAAACAAAATTGTCGTGCTCACCACGGACTTATATCTATGATATTCTAACAAGTGTTTAAACATAAAGTTGCGAATACCAGCCGTGTACATGCACGGACGAATCAATACAAAGTGCAAATGTTTACAATAATTAAACTACAAAGGCGGCAGAAACTCTCCTATTTCCTTCTTCCCTTTGGCTATCATAACACGGAGGGCTTCGCCACGAGCATCCTTCCCACTCCGCGCCCTAGAAAAATTGGCTTCCAATGCCTCAACCAAGGGATTCTCCTCCTTCATGACCTTCAGACTGGTGTCATATGTTGGCAGAGTAAGCTAGATTGGGTCTGGGGTGAGCTTTATCACTATCTCCTCGCTAGAGGCATCCTTTAAAGCTTCAAGGTCATCTAGGAAGGGGTGTTGAATTTCCCCAAGAGCGGCCATGGAGGCGGTCATTTTTCCTCTGCTTCGGGGTTATGATAGGCATGCTTGGAGATGTCCTCTTTTTTGCTTATCAGTTCCGCAGCGTTGGTCAACCCCTCATGCCTGCCACGGTCAATACCGTCTGATACAACATCCGCAAAGGCCTGCATAAACTGAGGAGCCTCTGTTACCCTTGTCATGGCTAGGCGCATCCCTTGGCCCACCATCCACCTACGACCAGCTATGGCTGTGAGCAGTGGAGGGCACAGCACTTCGGCGCAGTCTGTTGCCAGCATGTTCAGTTCTCCCTCTACCGCCGCTATTCTCTCCTCCATGAAAGCCCGTTCCTTGGTAAGTTCTTCCTTTAGCATGTCGAGCTCTTCTGCCAAGGCGGAGGATTGTTCTGTTATGGTTCTGGCGACGGCTTCGGCTACGGATACCTGCGGACAACACTTGGGGTCACTATAAAGAAAGACAGGGATTATGTAAACAATGGGTATACATAGGTAAGGATATGTAACTTATCATTGGATGCTGCTAGGAGAGCTTCTAACTCAGTAATACGCTCCTTACGGGCGTTGGCGTGGTTGGTTTGCTCTTTTATTGTTGATTCTGCCACGACCAAGTCCGCCTGCAAGGAGGCTATTGTTTTCTCGTGCTTCTCTACTATTTCTTCCCTACGAGCAATCCCCCTATCATCACGGCTCACATTAGCTAAGGCTTCCTCCAGGCGACGCCGTAAGGCCGCACCAACTGTTACCTAGTGCGTTGTGGCCACATCATACTGCTCAAGAAGAGTCCCATGCTCAAGTTCATCTAAATCTTGTGCCAGCGCTGGAGGGGTTAGGTGGTCCATGAACTCTTTACACTCAGACTCCGCCTCTAGTCTTGTTAGGCTGGACAAGTTCCATGCCGGGCGGAGGTTGGTGTCCGGACCCTCGGCATAAGGCTCCTTTTCGTGCGATGGGGGAGGTGATGGGGGCATCATGGATATCATGGGAGAAGGTTCTCTCTCCACTTCCTTCTCCTATGCCGCTATCGAAGGATCCACCCTGTTATTTATACATACACTTATGAGTTTTTGAGAAGGGAAAAAATGTTATGAAGTATAGCAAGTACTTACGTCACGTCTATCATTGGTTCCGTGATGGTAGGAGCTACAACGCTAACTGGTGTTGCCTTCCATACATGAGTATCTCCTTGCGGCGGGGGGTTGCCTTGAGGCAATGTGGTGCTGCTACCTTCCTAGAACTACGGATGGTCTTTCCTCAGTTTCTTGGCGGGCGCATTGTGTTCCCCCGCCTCAGCTTCTACATTCTTCACCTTCCTGGTGGTTTTGCGCTTCTTGGACGCATGTTTTGGTTGTTGGGAGGATCCGGCCTCCTGCGCCACTTCTTCTTCTCCTTCATCATCATCAAATAAGCGGTTGATAAATGGATCTGTGGGTTGTTCTTCACCTTGGATGGAGGTGGCATTCTCCAGCAGCAGCTCACCACCATCTTCATTGGTGAAATCCAGCGGTGACTTCTGGATCACTGGCCCCTGCTCATCCGATCGTCGGTCGGTTGTTTCTTCCAGTGCGATAGTCATATTGGCGGTGGCAACTAGTAAGGGGGGCTCGCCCTCTTTCAGGGGTCGGAATCCTTCCGGAACCTTGCTTGGATCCCCTTGGCGTAGAAGACCAAACAACTTCATCTCTGTGAACATAAGCATGCTTAAGTGTTAGTAAGTTTACAAGCATTTTAGACACATTTATATACATATTCATGTATAAAGAATACCTACCCTGTCTACGCTCGGTCAGAAACCATGGATATCTATCCTCCCTCCCAAAATAATTGCGGATGATCCCTATTAAGCATAGGAAGTGCTCCGGCAGGCCCCTATGGAAATCAGTGCGATGGGTGTCTAATATTTTCACATCCAGGCTGCTATAATCCTTGGATGAGGGTGGGGGGTCGACGCTTACTTTGTAATTCAGAACAAAAGGGGTAGGGAACACCTTGGCGTCTACGAAAAAGTAGTGGTCGTACCACTTCTTGAGAGAATCTAACGGTTTCCTATAAGACATAGGGGCGGTTGCGGATCGTTTATTAAACGAGAGCCACCCATTTACCATTTGGGGGGAGTAAAATACCCTAAATAGATTAACAGTGGGAGTCACTTCGCATGCGTGGCAAGTAACCTCAAATTGGTTAACCTTGCACGCCCCTATACAGTGAAGCTGGGTTATATGGAAATCCTAATACAATAACACATCTACGAGGAACCTAGATAGGGGGATGCGGTAGTTAGCCGAGTCAAATAGGCGCGTGTACACGCCTATTTTACCCGGAGGGGCGTCCGTGATGGCTTCACCGTCACCTGGATAGGTGGGGTTTACGCTCTCAGGGATATAATATTCAGACAAAAAGTCTATATATTTCTCCGCGGACATCACATTAAGGACGTCCGTGATCACATGATTATCTTTCACCATGATTTATAAATAGGATTAGAAAAGCGCGATGGTCTAACCTGGTGTGATGGATTTACGTGGAAAAGAAGGAGAGGAAATGAAGAATTAAACGAAAGAATAACAATGGCGGAAATGGAGTTGTTAACTTCGTGTTTACATAGTTACCACACCAACTCTTTTATAGGGTTGCCTCGAGTTACGAGGTGCCATGGATGTTTGCCACGTGTAAACCACTACGCCCATCTAACGGATAGGATTTTTGACACTTCTAAAACGTCAGAAGGGACCCACGGGTCACTTCTTGACAGTTTTACGTGGCTCAAGGTTGGGCCTGTCTAGTGCACTTTTGCAGACAAAACGTCCGACTAATGACTACCTTTAATGCGTTCATTAATATTGTCCCGGCCGGCCTTTTTTGGAGTGCGGCTATGTTTGCGACAACAATATATACAGGGCATTAATTAGTCTAGAGGTTACGCCTACGGTTGTAACAACTAGACTGGGGGGACATGATGACGTATAGTCCCCAACCGGGTCATGAACCCGGCCCACGGGTACTACCCGCATTCGGCTCATCATGAATGGGTTGGATTAATGTCATTTAAGCTTATGGGCTTGAATGAATAGTGGCCGCATAAGATGTGTGCGTCTCACGACCCGGCACGGCCAGAACAGGGTGAGACAGAATCACAATCCTATCAGGATTGGGATTTGCCTCAAAGAATAGGATATACACTCACCATAATTAGAAGATAACAATCAAGCTAATTATGGTGATTATCTTATGCTTGGGGCCGAAGTAACAGTGACAGCCCATTAGGGTTTCACTGCCTATATAAGGAACCCCCAAGGGTTCCATAAAGGTATTACATTCTCTATACTCTCAATCTACAACCGATTCATAACCCTAACCGATTACTTACTCTCACGCTGGAGTCTAATCGTAGGATACGCTCCCACAGTAAGCCTAACGCGTGTTGCTTTAGTGTGCAGGATCTCAGCAAGTTATTCACTTGGTACAAGAGCCGGAGCCCAGCCTACCCGAATTAAGCCTAATTCGGGTCTAGCAAGGATCATCCATAAGAATGAAAACGAGCTATAAATTAAATGTTATATCGATGTTAGTTTTCAAACTGACAAGGATGATACTAAATCCCAAACTGAGTATGTGTTTGTGCTTAATGGTGGAGCCGTGGACTGAAAGAGTAGTAAGCAAAGCATTACTGCAATGTCCTCTACTAAAGCTGAATATGTTGTTGTTGTTGATGCTGCAATGGAGGCTGTCTAGATAAGGAAGTTTATTAGTGGTCTTGCTGGAGTCATGCCGACTAATAATGAACCTATGGAAATGTAAATAGACAGTTCTGCTACAATTTCCATCGCCGATGATCCTGGAATCATGCGGGGTTCTAGACATTATCAAAGGAGAATTCACTATATTCGAGAGGTTATCGAAGATGGTGAAATTGTCATTAACAAAGTTCACACAGATGACAACGTCGCAGACCCTTTCACAAAACCAATGTTGTTGATAAGCATTTTGAGCATGTTGCGTCTATTAGTCTTGTTCGTTCTGATAGTCTCATATAAATCTGTGATAATTTATTTTATATGTTAGTATTTGGACAAAGGATATTTAAGAAATTGTTATCAATAAATGTATTAATTTTTTTCGTAAATATTGTTTTTATTTCTTAATAATTGTGTCATATATTTTCTTGTTTAATCCTTGAATATACTATCTGCACTTAGTGTATTATATATATTCTAAATTTTTATTGTCAGTCATTAGTATGGGAATATTAATGAACTAAGACAAATATGAGGGTTGATAAAGATGATTCTTCCCGACTCATAGATTATTCAATGTGGTTGAATAATTAGACTATCCCAATCGTGTAGTATTCTTTATGAATCGCCTTCATTAATAATCTATGGTAAGTATTGTTATCCTTATACTTGAGATGCAAGTGGATCTTTGCATGGATGGATTGCATTTCTTGATTTAGAGTAAACGACGTGTTTGTAAAATTGACATTTATAAAACCTATTTCAAAAGTGTTTATTACATGTGTAAAAGGTACTTGTAGTCAAAATGAGATTTTGTTCCTCCATGAATGGAGCATAATACATACTGGGCCCCTCATGAGATTGATCGGATGTTTGCATGGCCGTGCCCAAATCTTAGTAAATAAGTTTCTTTTTACATTTGGTAATTTTGATTAATCGTTGAAACGAAAAACAGAATTGTTAATACATGAAATGTTATATGATCCATATTCATCATTAACCGTATCAGTAACAAAAGGCATGCAGTATTAAGTATACCATAAAGGCTGAGCTAGTTTGCTAGATACCGAACTCAGTTACTTTTGGGAGCATTGATAGTATTTCTAGACTATATGTCAATGTTAGTATTAAATACGATATGACAGAGTCTTTCGCAAGTGGGAGCTGTTGGGGTGCGCGTAAGTCATACTTAGTATTTTATATGGTCGGGAGTACGTGGGCCTAAGGGGTCACACACTAAGACATCAAGACCATCTTTATTAAGTTATACAATATAATATGGCTATACTAATTGTGTAAACTTAGTTTGATAAAAGTGTATACTTATTGGTAATTAATTAATATTAATTAAAAGGTTTAACAAATATAATAAGACTTAATACTTTAAGGTAATTATTGTAATTACATAACGAAGTATATAGAAAGTCAAAAAGTCAAACCAAAGCACCCTATAGGGGTGTTCGGCCGACCAAGCTAAAGAAACAAGAAGAAGAGATTTTTCTTCTAGAAAGATTTATTACTTTGAGGTTAAGATGTAATCTTTACTATAAATATTCCAAGGCTAAAGTATATAAACACATGAATGTGATTCATTGTTAGATAAATTTAAACCAAACTTTTCTCCCTTGTTTCTCTTGGTGGTCGACGGCAAGAAACAACCTAAAGGATTATTCGGGTTTGATTTTTATTAAGTATAAACTTAACCAAGATCTAGCAATCGAAGGTGGTTGATTGAGGTGTTTTTGTAGACTATATTAGAGAAGATCTAACTTGATCTTTGGTTTATTGGTGAATCAGTTTGTGTATATGAAAGTTTGGGTTTCGTTTGGTTGGTGATTTTGTGTTCTTGATCATCGTTCTTGGAGTTAAGGTATGCATACTTAATCTTATGTTAATTACATTGTGTGCATAGTTCAATGACCCTATTCGTCGCGTTTACTCATGATGCATCTATATTAGACACATTAGGGTTCTAAATTCCAACAGTAATCATGTATGTCCGCTCCTGCATGACACATTAGCAGGTTACCACATGTCACCCTCATACCTTGCATGTATCATGTGTGTGCCTAAAGGCAGAATGAACGATATATTAAAGAGAATATAATAATGTAAAATACATTACCTTAACTATGGATATTGAGAGGGTATTTATATTACTAAAATTCCCTAAAAAGCCGTTGGGCCTATGGGCCTTTGTCTGTTGGTTATATGCCATGTGGGGAACCGAGTTCTTGAAATATCAGGATAATTGTTCCTGAGCTTTATGACTTAACTTGGGCTATGCTCTTCGGACTGGATCATGCATCTCAGATCTTATGCATGTCTGCTCTTTGGATATGTCCTGATCAGACATATACACGTACAATGTACATAACATGTATGCACACTCTATATGTGTGACGCGGGAAAATAGATGCTTTAATGCATAAATTTGAATCAAAATAATTTGATAGGTTATATTAGTCAATAACAATTTAAATAAATGTAAAAAAATTATTTTAATGAGGGAATCTATTTATATTTATCTTTATATATATTTTTATTGTTTCTAAGAAATTGGAAACAAAATCATATTTGATAAGAGTCCGGTTATTTTGGATACCTTGTATCCAAAGGATACAAGGGGACCAATCCCCACCTTCCATCTAATCTTGATTAAAGACCCAGATTAATTCTCATTTAAATTAAAAAAAAATGCGGAGGGGTATTTTCGTCATTTTACCCCTCCACCTAACACCACCTAGCACTCCCACATTCATAGATCTGGATCGATACTTTTTTTCTTCTTCTTCTTCTTCTCTAAAACACACACAAACACACACACACACACACACACACACACACATACACATATTTACATCTTAATTTATCAAAACAAACATCAAACGCATCGATCATCCACTTCATAAATAAGGTAAAGTTCATTCGATTTATTTTGATTCACCTTTTTTTAGCTTATTCGATGTGAATAAGCTTATAATTCATCTTATTCTTTTGTAGCTTATATGAGAAACTACGTGAATTTAAAGCTAACTAATGTGAATAACCTTATAGATTATCATCATCTTTATTATGATGAATTATAAGCTAACTTATTAGCTTATTTTCGTGAATCATAAGGTTTTATGGCTTAATCTCGCTGAACAGATTTAGTATGACCTGTTTGTAAAGTATCATATATGATATACTATATCATATATGATATAAGCTAAAGTATCATATATGATAAAAATATATCATATATGATTATATGGTTGAAAATTGAATTAACTCTTTTTTTATGGCTTAATCTCGCTGAAAATATTTAGTATGACTTGCCAGTGACATATCATATATGATATACTATATCATATATGATATAAGCTAATATATCATATATGATAAAATATATCATATATGATTAGTGCTTGAAAATTGAATTAAATCTTCTTTTTTTGTGTAGAGGAAGCTGTTTACAAGGCATGTTGAATATTACAAGCATCCAAGAGGCCAAGAAGCTTAGTGAAGAAGCTCATGAATTTTTTATGTTTATTGTTTGTTTTTTCTTTGTAATCTCCTAATGGAGTTTTGAAGTATATGGACGATTTTATAATCCATTGGTATCTGGTACAACGTCTTGTTAATATGATTAACTTTCTTTGGTATTATGTCATGATGATTTGATAAATTAAGCCATATATGATAATGCACTATCATATATGATAATGAATTATCATATATGATAATGAATTATCATATATGATACTCAAAGAAAACTTGGATATATTAAACAAAGAATATGATGAATTCATGATTACAACAAAAAGTATGCACAATTAATAACTAAACACTTGTTCATAATATAAAAAATTGTACTTTTGAACAAAATCATATATGATAGTTCAAATAGAACATAACCTAATGTAAAATCATACATGATATACATCTGATATCGTATATGATAACCATTTATACAAAATCAAAAGGTGCTAACAACATTATTATTGAAACTACTCTTCTTTTTCAATAATACACTATTCTTATAACAAATTATCAAAAGATGAATTCATGAACAACGCATACTCCGTCTTGATCCTTAAAACATATCCGTGCACATCCTCTTGTTATAATCAACATCCCTCTCTCCTTTGCTCAAATAGGGCAATCACACCATCTCTGTTTAACTGCATTTATAAAAGAAAAAAAAGAACATTTTATGCAAAATTTTAATACCAAATGAATTACTCATATATATATGATAGAAGACAGGTTTCAAGAGTTTATACAGATTTTTTAAAAGATACTCATACAAAATCTATTTTTTCTTGTGATTTTTTTTATATATCATATATGATGTATATATATCATATATGATTTATCATCAGTTATCATATATGATATATCTATCATATATGATAAGAAATGTACATCATATATGATAACATCAGAAAGTTAAAAAAAATCATAATAATACAGCTTATTAACATGAAAATAAGCTTATTCATAACTATCTTATTCACAAAAAAGTATAACTCATTGAAATAATCTAATAAGCTATCTTATAATGCAACACAATAAATTCAAATCATTTAATTTACAAAGCTTATTCATAACTCTACTATTATTAAAAAAAGCTTATTCATAAGCTTATTCAAACTAACTAGCTTATTAATCCAACTTCATAACTTATTCATAACTTCTCATCTAAGAACTTAGCTTATAATTAAGAACAATCAATCCAAAAAGATTCGTTCACAATAATCCAATTAAAAGCTAATGATAATACATTAATAAGCTTATTTAAACCAAATAAGCTAAAAATAAAAATACAACTTAATCAAACCTGGTGATGGATGAATCAATTCGTGATTATAGATGTTCGTGATGAATTCGTCATGGATTCATCATGATCGCGTTTCGATGAATTCATGATTAATTAATGATGAACTAGTGGTGGATGAGGGTAGAGAGATAAAGTAAATCAGGGGTAGAGAGAGAAAAAGAGATTCCATGTGTGTTTTTTGTGAGAGAAAAAAGAAGAAAAAACATTATATAGTAGATGATGAAATGACCGAAATACCCTTGCAGTGTAAATTGGGGATTTAATCTTAGTCATTGGATGAAAAAGAGATGAAGGTTGGGGATGAGTCCCCTCATATCTTAGATAAGTTTAGTATCCAAATGAACTTAAATCTATTTGATAATGCAATGCTAACTTTAACATTTAGCTATTACTCCTCTGTACTATATGTTAATAATAAGAAGTATTAGGTAGGTAGATTAATGCTTTGAATAAAAAGTTAATGTTAATTTCACAAGAGATTAGAAAAATAACATCCATAGAATGAAATAATGGGAATAGGAGTGGATGGGTGGTCATGCAAAAGAAGCTCAAAACCTTAATTTTGCACCTTAAGATCTATACTTTCCCCGCAAATTTCTTTCATATTTCTTCACTAAAACTTCCATTTTTCAAGCATCATATCCATTCTTTCTTTTCTTTCTCTTCTTCCTCTTTGTTGCATTTTTCTTACCAATCTAATCCTACATCACACCACAAGCCATGGTATATATGCTTCTCTCTTCCTTTCTGTTATGAAACACGAAAAAACAACAATGATTACGTTTCCTTACGTTAATTGCTACATGTTTTAACGAAAAAACTATAGAATTGGCTTTGTTTTACGTTGATCATTGTTTGTTATGTGTGTTTTTTGAATGATTCTCGCATGTAATGATAGTGTTGTAGATTATTTTGGATTTGTGTTTGCTTTAATGATGAGCCTTGTGTTTTGGTTTGTTTTTGTTGTGATGATAATGTTTGGTACGTAGGCGAACGCAGCGTCTGGGATGGCTGTTGATGATGAATGTAAGTTGAAGTTTGCGGAGCTAAAATCTAAGAGAAACTACCGATTTATTATTTTCAAAATTGAAGAACAACAAGTGATTGTTGAGAAGGTTGGAAGCCCTGACGAGAGCTACGAGGATTTCACAAATTCTCTTCCTAGTAACGAATGCCGTTATGCTGTCTTTGATTTTGACTTCATAACCGATGAGAATTGCCAAAAAAGCAAGATCTTCTTCATTGCGTGGTAACGTAGTTTTGTCTAATTTTAAGGTTTTTTTCGTCACATTCTCTATGACAACTGAATAACTTCATTGTCGTGTGTATTATTTTTTACTGGCTTTTAAAAAATAGGGCACCGGATACGTCAAAGGTGAGAGCAAAGATGGTTTATGCAAGCTCTAAGGACAGATTCAAGAGAGAGTTGGATGGGATCCAAGTCGAGTTGCAAGCCACAGATCCAAGTGAAATGAGCCTCGACATAGTAAAAGCTCGAGCAATCTAATCACGTTTCTTCTGCAGAAAGCTTCAGTTGATAAGCTTCTTTTATCGTTTGTCTATTGCATACGTATGAACGTTGTTATTATGTCTTTCTTTTGTTTTCCTTCTCTATTTTTTGCTGCTTTTTCGCCGATAAATTACATTCATCATTGTCGTTAAATGTAACATTACCATGCGCTTTATATTGTAATCCTGAAGAAATTTGACTTTGTTTATCTAAAAGGCTTGTTAGTGTATCAAAGGCTGTTTTTGTTGCCTGCACCTTCTTAGTGTTTGTGAGTGTGTCAAGACAGGAACACTAAATTTAGTATCTGCAGATATATATTTCAGAAATGATGAATCTAAAATCCCATGTTTGTGAGTGTGTCGAGATAGGATCACTAAATTTAGTGTCTGCATATATATATTTCGGCACCAAAATGATGAATGTAAAATCATTTGCATTCGTTTACTGACAAGATCGTGGTAGTCAAGAACCTAGCTTACAAGATGCTCTACAGGTCTACCGTGTATACTCACCTCTATGACTAACTACTTTGATCGTAATTCGTAATACAATTATACAACATAAAATGAAATCTTAAAAGAATGTGAAAATGAAAAGGTTAGGTTTGGGGGTTATTTTGGTTCTCAAAAAACCCTTTCTCCCATTTTTCGACTTGTAGAACTGAGTTTGTTTTTCTGCGAAGAAGAGATTTAAGGGCTTGAGGTTCATATGGTGGTGGCATGGTGCATGGGTGCACCTGTGCAGGTCCTTTGATCAAGGATTCCATCATGAAATCTTTTTCGAATCCTTGTGAAGAACAAGCCATTGATTCTGAACAAAGCTCAACTGCTTTTTCGGGAATTGTGGGCTTGTATTTCAGGAGCTTAGAGTATTCGGTTAGAAGATGGAGCATGTAGTCGTATACTCTGTCCATTTTTAAATCATCTTGAATGAAATTACTTGCGGCTTTTCCTATTTCTTGCGCCTGCCATGAAAAGGTTATCAGCGTCACAAACTTAACAGATTTTCCTATTTCAACCAGTAATATTAACAGGCAGATGTGGAAAATGGGTGGGTTGAGAAACAAGTCAAAAAGGGTTCTGGTACAAACGGGTAATTTCTAATGCAGTTCAGACCCGCACTTTTTTGTCCACTACTCCGTATCTAGAAACACTATACACGGTCCATTTATTAACAAATGATTGCAGAAACTATTGTGCAAACACTATCTAGTTTGACTAAATAATTTGATTTAGGTGCTGGAAAACATTCTAACACTTCGGGTGACTTTCAACTACTTTGACCGTTTCTTTCTTGGGTGGATTCATAACTTTAACCATTCAACTCATTTGTATATAGAATTAGCCCAAACCGACTCACTTTAAAGTAAATGGGATATACCTTTTGTTTGTGGCTGTTGCCCCAATCAACTGCAAACTTAATGGATCTGCACTTGTCGTCTTCCTTAATAGGCCAGTAGTGGTGTACAGGCATCAACCCTCTAGTAAAGAAATCGTAGTACCGTGGCTTTACCACAAAAGTGACTGAGTCGCAAGCAAGAATGTATTTATCACTCACTGACCATGCAGATCCCTCGATATATATCTTATATCTGATTTCAAACACGAAACAAGATCTATAAATACAAAGGCTAAGTTTTATGATGATGATGATGATGACATAAACAGATAGGCACAGAATCCTTGCCTGTGGACACACTGGCTTGCCAAATCAGATTGCTTATATCCTTGCTGTGATTCTTTAAACCAGTCCTGATAAGAATCAACACATAAGTAATTTAGATGTTGTTCGTGTTATCTTTTGTAGCTGCATTATTTATGGTGCGCATTAGAGGTAGCAAGATTGGCAGGTGGGGCGGGTGGGTAACAGGTAAACGAGTGATTAGAAGTACAGGTCGGGTCAGTTGACTCACAAACTCTTTTGTCAAGGTCATAGATGAATAGTGCACTAATCATACCGTGGGAAAACAACAGTAATCTTTTCTTATGTAGGATTTGTAGGTAAGAACAGAATTTGAGTTACTTCAACCCGTTCTACCCATTTGACATGCTCCCCTTTTAGCCAGACTTCTTTTATTTGACCAGTTCGTGATTCAATAAAAAAACTAAATTAACTAATTTTGGTCAAACATGCCAGCCTCTAGTGCGCATAAATATCGATTCTAGCAGCACGAGCTATGCAGAAACAATACCTGGGCATAGACACGGGCATTCCAGTCCTGCTGGTCAGAGACATTGCATTTAAGGAGATCCATTCGGGTTTCAGCAACAATGGGATTACCCTTCCAGTAAGCATACGGCTCCCTATCTACCCATTTGGTCCTCGTGTTTCCTTCCTCTAGGTCCTTTAGCAAGGATCCCCATGGCCTTATATTGATTTCGGGCCTGTGAAGAAAACTTATGTTAAAAAATACATTCCAAGACTGCTTAGTAAATAGGAAATATTTTTATCACTTACCACCCCCAAAAGGACCAATCTGGGAAAACGATGTCTAGAGTAGAATCATCACTGCAGTAACGAAACAATGGTGGAGGGGCAGGCGCATCAGGCCTACGGTAGAATTTCTTCAATATAACCGGCCAGTCAACACAGTCAAACATAAGGTCTAAATCCGGAACCTTCCCAGGGTACCTTCGTAACAACTGCAAGATCCCCCAAAGCGTGAATATATCTCTAGACTGAAACGACTTCTCATATGTCTCAACATATGCCCTTCCATTCAATACCACTAAACGGAAATTAGCTGTTCTTTTTGCGCTAAGCACCATCTCTTCAGTGATCCCTGTCTCTTTCCATGGCTTTAGATCTTCATGAATCCAACGGAAGTATTCTGGGCACTCGAGTGGTGGATTTGACACGTATTCCAAATCTTGTATTTCAAATTGTTTTGGGTAGTAGTCAGCTGGACACGTTTTATTAAGATTGTCTAATGAGCATTTTAATGGCATTTCTATCTTCTTGGGTGGTTTCTTAGGAATTACTTGAGTTATGGTAGGTTCACTGATCACTGTTTCGGTAGGTTCGTTGACCACTGTTTTGGTAGGTTCATTTATCAGTGTTTCGGTAGGTTGTTTCGTCACAGGATTTTCGGGAATTACTGGAGTTAGTATAGGTTCAATATTAACTGTTTTGGTAGTTTGAACTGAACTAGCCAAGGGAGTCTCGGCTATTGACTGCAAAGATGAAAATAAAACAGAATAAGACTAAGCTCAAAGCAGTATATCACCAAGATTCAACGACTTCTGATCTATTACGGTAGCTAACAGATAGACACCCAAACATTATATTTAGGAGAATAGATATAAATGTGTGGAGGATCCACCAAAGGGTAAAGATGTTCACAAAGTAATGTTGGTTAACCAATTCGCACACATGCATCACAGAATAACATGACCATAGGATGTAAATGGCAACACGGCACTAGCAAGTCAATATAATTGATTTTAGATCAAGGTTTACATTTACATTACGAATATAATTCAGCGGGTTATGAATAGCAAGGTTATGACGCCTAGATCCACAAACGTGGTTTTCCATAGAATTAGCTTTGCAATCAAAAAAGGGCTTGCGGTGTAGCTTGTTGCTCGCTTGCCTTCTATAGCTATGTAAAAAATATGATTCAAATTACTGATGAATAAGACTATATGGCTGTTTGATTCTGATGATGAAAAAACTCCACAAAACCCATGTCTGTATTTTTAATTTTCTTCAAACTCTGAGCAACAATGTGGTGACCGAAAGTCGTTGCAACATTTACATTCAAACTTCGTATGGTTATTCAATGAAGTCTTCATTATTAACACCCGGGTAGGGTTAACTAAACCTCGAGCACGCAATCAAAACAACCCATTCGAAAATTGGTATAACATTGATTTACTAGTCAATTCCAATATCAAATTTAGCCCTTTTCCATCGTTGTCAAAAGTAGTAATCTACAGTTCTTTCCTCTATATAGAAGAACCATACACAAAGTGACCAAATACTCCATCTGACACAATATTGTTACCCACTTTTCCTATTTTGGTATGTCTAAAAATAATTGTTCACTTTCAAATTTGAAATTTCAACAAATAAAAGGAAATGGCAGCACATTGTTCTGTCCTCCTAACTTCTAGATACTGCTAAAAAAAGTAGTCTAGTTTCAACAACTACATTAATGATGAATACTAACAAACAATTTCAACTTACTTGATATTTTTCTACCTATAATTTCTTTTGAATAAATTCCTACCTATAATTGACTACACAATTATTTGAAATTATTAGTATGACAAAAAGAAACAAACAAACAAAAGGTATATACATACAATTCACTTGCTGAAATCTGACCGACATCAAGATGTGGGACCCAACATATGACGCGTATCTATAACACGACAGGGTTTTATGCATATTAAAGTACGTAAATAACGAAATTCACGGCGTATGCAACGTTTGTTATTTCATTTCCCAAAAAACTAGTATCTGTTTAATTCTTGCGTTTCCATTACGTAAATTTCGTCAAACAAAATACTACCTACTTAATTTTAAATTTATAACAGGTAAAAAATTTAATCATGTTTATTATATTACTTTTGTTTAAAAAATTTATTACAAAATTTATTGAATTAAAAAGTAAAAAAAATAAAAGTATAATAAATACATTTTTTTCTAAATTATGTATTTTTTATCGGAAAAATAATAATTTTAGAACGAAAAGAGTACTTAATAAACTCCGAGATTTAATTAGTTCATTAAGTTTTATTATTGTAATGGAGTTGTTGAGACTTGAGATTTGTTACATAAATGCCACGACTAATTCCTTTAGTTTATTAAACGTTCACGGACTTTAGTCAAATTTGCACATGTGTTAAGTTTTTAGTCATTTCAAGTTTTAAAATTTTAACCCTTTTTTTTAAGAAATTCAGAAAACTTAATCACCAAAAAGGAAATGATTTTATTGTAAAAATCTAAAAACTTAAAAGATTTAAGATCAAAAATACACTAGTACAACCCAAGCCTCTGGGCCTAGCGGTATATGAATGATCTAGCTTGTGAATGGAGACATATGACATAAAATATTTGTGAGATATTCTGTGTGAGTTGTGAAAAATAGGCTACATTACAATTTTTTGAAGAATGAAGTCAAACAATTACTCCTATATTCGTATTAATGATTAAAGACTTAATTATCTTCACATTCAGCTGAAAACAGCTACCAGTACTAATTAAAACACATAACTTCACTAATCAGTAACATAAAGTTTCAACTTGCTAACTGAAAAAAAAAGATAGGAAAAAGAAAGAAGGGTGGTCGGAAAACTTACAGAAACAGTAGCAGCATCAAGCAACCAAGTAGAAAGAGCAGCTGCAACAAACATAAATATAACAAAAAACAAAACCCGAACTGAAGATCTTGATGTCGCTGTTACAACACCAGACAATATTGGCAACCAGATCGTATCCAAAACGTATCTATACAATCTTTTAGATCTTGATCCAATATTATCTTCATCATACCAGTTGTAGTCCATCTTTAAGTTACAAATGAATATCTATATTTCTGGATCAGTGGAATCTAGATTACCATGTTTTGTTTCTGTGTTTTATTTTAAGGTTGTATAGTTTGGGAAAGGTAAGTAAAACAGGACAAAGAGAGAGCCACCGGGGTTTTTTGTAATGTTTGAAAGTGGAAAATGGATTTTAAATAGGGTTAAGTACAAAACAAAACAAAAAAGTATATGTACTTTTGATAATCTGATCAACTAGGTTTATTGTGTGATACGTGTCCATCTGATCAACCCACTTTTTTATATTTTATTAATATCTTCTCCCAAGGTTTGACCTATACATGTCCCCACATACTGATCAACCGACGGCTGATCAACCAATTTTGATCAACCAAAGTACTTTTTTTTTCTTGGAAATTGAAAAAGTAAAAAATATATATATATTTTTTGTACTATTATTTTGTTGGAAAAAAACAAATTTAAAAATAATATTACACTGTGCTTCTCCTCTATTTCCTATCACACTACACAACCTGACTTGTTTGTTTTGACCCGAACTTAAAAATGAGCTCTACCACTTTAATTCTTTTGAACCCAGCTTGCCTGGCCTGCATAGGTGCTTATTTTGCCAGATATGTGTATTATTCTATATGTTGTCTCTTATTTTTTACAATCAACTCTTTCTTCCACTGATTTTTACAATCATGAACATGCCACTCAACAACCTGCAAGAATTGATAATGTCAAGTGGGCCTCTTCTGATCTTATTAGCAGTTTACGATCCTTTGGTTGAATTCATAGCTTGGTTTAGTTTGACCATAAGGACGGTTGTTGCTGGTAATACTATGGAAGAACTGCAGAAAGGGGTTTGCGTCAGTTAGAAATGGACGAACCTATAGGAAACCAAAAGATAAAGAGTAATGGTCCTAATTTGCAAGCAGATCTTAACCAGTTCGTCTCAATTTAGAACTGGGAACCCTCATATTGCGTTTTGACAATTGCTTTGTGGTGCAAGATGGGCGGGTTGGGCAGATCATGTAATGGGTCAAAACAGGTTTTGGTCAACATAGGTCTCAGAGAATTTCTTCTTTGACCTTGTGCACAAGAACCTTTCAATGTCACAATGCCCTTGTTACCCATACAAATACAAGCCCGTCCCGTGATACTTGCCCTTGCTAGGACAGATCCTAAAAAGAACCTAACAACTTTCTTTATAGCATTTAGTCAGTGCCATTAATTTAAGTCAGCATACTTATCTTTTAGGTTTAGTTTATGATATTCTTTTCTGGTAATCGTGATTGAATCTGTTTTTCCATTTAGCTATGTTTTTCAGCTGATTTCGCAGACAATTATGATACTTTCATTTTATGTGCCACACATGCTCATAACTCATAAATCATGGATCTTCCAGGATCAATTCCACCATTGAAGCACATAAAAGCTTTATGGATTTGGCATTTGAAAAGGAGATGAGGGATGCTTAAGAAACATCATGTCACTAATTAAGCAGCTGAGTGAATATAAGATTAGCGTGCGATTGTACAGGTGAGAAATAGTTGATGCATGCATTCCTTTTAACTTTCATTCTAAAGAACTTTACTTGAAGCCAGAATTTTGAATTGATCGACTTTACCTATATATATGCAGTGTGATAGGGATGGGCAAAGTACTTCTGCATTAGAAGGTACAAGCATCATATCATTTAAACCTTGCCTTATATTTTTTATCCCTTACTTTATTCGAAAGTGCATATCGGTCCTAACCTTAGAAAGCGGTATAAATACATAAGCAATTTGACCCCGAAATGGTCCGGCGTCCGCACTTTGCTAGGCCCGAAAGGTACAAAAAAATTAAGTATTTCTTTACACATCATTAATTTTGTTCGAGTCCTACAAACACGATGAAAATGCTTGCCACTTTCCGCCAAGATTCTAAAAGATGACCATTGAATCTTTGTGTTTAAAGAACTTAATATTTTTTAGACAGACCTAAAGAAAGAACTACTGATGTTTGTGAGTTTTACTTTGGCATGTTTGTGGGGGTTTTGTTATGTAGAAACTTAGGTTAGTATATGCTTTTAGCAAAACTCTTATGATAGTGCACAATTAAAAAAATGTAGGAACAATACCTCTACGATTATATCAACACAATGCGGCAACACATGGGGACCCCAACGGACCACTCTTTAAGTCTTTAAATATTTTGTAGTGATCAACTATGTTGCAGCTTTACATTCATTAAAAGTGCAGCTTCATACTACTGTTTTAACTCTTGAATTAAAATTGGGAAATTATGGAAACATCAGTCAACATTTTATGATTTTGTACAGGTAGCAGACTGAACACAGAAGCAATAAGGTTGATTATGGACAATGTATCTGATATAGAAAAGCGAGATGAAGGAATAAATGGGGCACTAGAGAAAGACCCAGGTTAGAGCCCCTTAACCAAAGCACCCCAAACAAGATATGATCGGTAAGTTTCTATCTTAATTGGTCCATTCCTCGAAAGTGTAAGTCACTAAGTCAGTAATTAAGTCGCTTAATATTCAAATCTAATTCATTTGGTATTTACTAATAGTTTGCTTTTGGGATTTGATATCAATCTAAATTACACACTTCAAACTGTAACATAACAAAATCACAATCAAAGGTGTCTAGAGATTTTTGGGGATGCTGTTATGAACGATTTATGTACTTGAGTTAGCATGCAAGAGGCCCAAGACCCCACAACTTCACGTCTTCACAAAAAAAACAAACACGATTATCATTGACGCAACAAAAATTTCCCCATTTACTAACGGGTCTCACTTTGGTTTGTCAGTTGATCTCACTTTGGTTCGTCACTAGATTACACTTTGGTTCATCTGTGGATCTCATTTCAGTTCGTCAGTGCATCGGGTCCCCTAGAACCCAATACACCGCCATACAACAAAAAGTTACGTATATAAGTGATTGTCCACAATCGACACGTTTATACTTGGAAGGCACACATAACATAACTCAACTCATAGGGCCAACTATGGAAACTGATACATACAAGTTTATAATTAAGATTCTTAAATGGTATTATTAATTATGAATGTTCAACGGGGCAATTCAACACATATCTATAAAGTATATGTGGGTTACAAAAACAGAATATAACTATCTTTTTGATAATGCATTTGAATAACTTTGGATGACTTTTAATTCAATTGAGCTGCTTTTTCTTATATTAATTTTGATAATGCATTTGAATAACTTTGGATGACTTCTAAGTTTTAATTCAATTGACCTGCTTTTTCTTATATTAATTTTTTAGCTTAACCCATTTGACCCGCTGGAAATGAAACACGTTGACTCGTTATAAGTAGTATAGAGATTAAATTTGCTCGAGTGTTGTTTATGCAATTACATCTAGAATTGATTCTAAATATGCTAAATTTTATTCATCATCACTGCTTGTTGCAGGTTCCTCCGTCCAGCAAGTCATTGTTTTTGGCAGGACAGCTCTTTTATGATATGTGTGAAAGACTGATAGCAAAGGGATTGTTAGTTTGGGTTAAATCTTCTATTCATCGAGTTACCTTTTCAAATTGAGGTCCTATTTAATTCCAATCCTTTATAGCTTTAAATCAAATATGTCTAATGGTCTTATATTGCCATTTTATTTTCTTATGAAAACTAATCTCTAGTTAATCAATGTTGAGTAAACAGTTTGAACAGGTAAGGCCCTATTTAGAATACGCGTTTAGTTTAGGCTCCTGCCTTTGAAGCATACCCGATTTTCTGTTTACACAAGACGCCATGTTTTTTTAACGGAGATATTCTTTTCTTTGCATCAAATGCTTAATTTATGAACAATAGACCTCTTTTTTATTTGATGTGGAAACTCGTTTTCTTGATGGCAGTGTTAACAGAAAATATGAACTCTTTTATTTTGCAATTATTGTTGGTTCGTAGTCGTCTTTTGGCTAATATGGTATTTTCAACCCGATGTCACCCTACCCGATTAGTCTTATCGGGTCGGGCGGCAGCTTGGGGCTGAGCATTCCCAACGTCTCGAATCATTACTGAAAACTTTAATGACTGCAGCCATTACAGAAAACTTTAATGAGAACGGGTGGAATTGGTGCTAATTTGACTGCAACCATTATTGAAAACTTTAATGACTATATGGATGCTCCAGTTATGTGTTTGTCGTCACAAGATGTTCCGACACCATATGCAGGAACTTTAAAGGAATGGACAGTGGTTCAGCCGCCCCAAATTATGGCTGCAGTAGAGCAGTTGTGCCAGTAGAAAACCGAAAGACAATAGTCTCCTCCGTAATCATGCTGGTACCATTGCTTTGATCATATATATAAAACTGCTGTAATTCACTTAATTTTTTTATACTTATGGTCTTTTTAATTTTCTTATAAATTGTTATTGGTACATGGCGATAACAGTTCTGAAAATTTTAAGTATCAGGATTTAGAATCAATGTCCACTGCACAATGTTTAAACATCTGAATTATGATTTATAGCTACGGGATTGCTGCAATTTCACCATTTTCCCAAAGACTAGCATTTGACAACATGCCAATTGAGATCCAACGCTTACGTTTCAAAGTCAACTTTGAAGCATTGGTTTTTGTTCCTCATATTACAAGACTGGGTGAAGCACTCGTTAGTCGTCTCCGCTACCCAATCGTTGAAAGCATCGATACAGGTGGGACCAAGTACCTTCGACAAGTTATTGACACTAAAGACGGACATGGAGCGGGCAAGTTTGTTTCCCTACACCTCCGTTTTGATAAGGTACATATATAATCATAGTCTCGTTATGATTTACTCGTTAATAGAAGACACGTTGCAAGTATAAAGAACCTACCTTAAGGGCAGATAGTAGCTATAAGCTATATGTCCCATGGTAGTAGCTATAAGCTATAGCATAGTGAGCTGATGTAGCTTTTTCTTCCTTTTAGTTAGTTCTAAGCATACCATATGTTTTCCATAGTTTACTTTTGGCTTGTTTGATTTAGATATTAAGGTCTATACAAATACAACATTTTGTTTCTATGCATACTTATCTTAACATGCTGTATAATTCATGCAGGCGTCATTGTCTGCAATGTGCATAAGGTTTATTAGTGATGGACACATCATCAAGTGAAGAAATGAGAATTGCCGATATGAAAGAGCTAAAGGGACTAGGCTCTTGGGATCAGATGCAAGTCCCAGGGCTGCACCCATCTATGTCAATAAGTGATTTGGTAAATCACACTGAAAACAGAATTACAAAAAACAGAACATCTGGTGACGACCATCCTCTTTCCCATGAAGAACAAGACAACCTAAAAATTCTTGAAGACATCAGCCAATGCTTATTCAATGATGCTCAGTATGGATCGTCCACTTCTGATGAGAAATCCATAATGTCAAACGATTCTCTTTGCTGTCTTTTGCAAAAGGACCCTGCAACACTTCATGATTCAAAGGGCGAAAAGGCAACCGATGGCGAAAATAAAAGTAGATAGTTTTATAAATCATATTTTTCTTGTAGCTTTGTGCAAATGGAACTAGCACTGTATACAACTTGTGACGTCGTTCTATGGCTTATGTAAAGTATTGGTGATTCAAAATGATGAATTTATCACATGGATGAGTATATGCAGATGCATCTTGTTCGTAATCTTATAGGTGTTGCTTTTTCCCGAGTTTGAATTAGTAGTAAAATGATGACAGTCGAGTCTCGTGAGTCAGTCAACCGACAAGAACATATCGTATCCTTTATTTCGCCCCTTTTAGGAGGGACGTAGTTGCAACTATTTTTTATAAAAATGGTTTATGTTTCAAGACTAACACTTTATTCATGCAAAGGTTCGTTCTTCCTATAAATCATATTCTTCTTGTAGCTTCAAGCCTTCAAGAGTTCAATACAATACTTTATAAACTTGACATGTTTGCATGAAATATAATTTTCTGTAGCTTTTTGATGATATACTGAAGGAAGGATGTTATAATGCAAACAATCCCGATACAACTCATTGTGTGAAAAACAAATTATACACGTAAATTGATACATTTGGTGGTGGCATGCTTATGTCTATTTTCTATTTCAAACAAACATTAATGCCACAAATATGCACAGTATCTGGCCACACCAGCAAAACATAGTAGATGATCTATAACTTTCTAAGGTTATACATGCCGAGAACAAGATGATCAAAATAAATAAATAAATGGGTTTAGTTTTAAGGATCTCGTGGGTGTTCCTCGTCATCCATCTTCTCAGGTTCCTGAAGAATGTTCATTAACATGTCAACCTGGTTTTGCAACAATGCATTCTGTCGCTCAACATCTGCACACTTGCTTCTTTCATACAGTAGCTGCACTTGCAGATGTTCAAGCCACATGAGTCCTCTTCTAACTGCTCGTTGAGGCCATCAATCTCTCTGTCCCGTAATATTAGTTCACGTGCATAGTTAAATCAGGAGTACAAAACTCTGTACAAAAATCCAGAATGTAAACAAAGCAAATCTATAACGGCTAAATAAGCATTCAAGAAGTAGATAAGCTCTCAGAACATTATAATATTTGACGTATAGACATGGCTCCACATTACTACTGACACGTGGCCAGAGGTGACACGATCCAGTTATTCGTGATTTGACATATAGACATGGGTAGGGAGACAAGTCAAATACGTCAACAAGTTGGAAGTCCCACTCCCACGAGGTTTATTTTTAATGCTTAAGAGTCTCCTAAATCGGTGTATATCTAATATAAACAGATTATTCTACTATAGTAATTACATACTCTTTGTAATGATATTGAACACATTCTACTGTGTAACTTTTAGAAATGGACAAATCTTGTTTGCAGGTAAACCCAGCCTAAACTCAAAACAACCGTTTGCAACCCGACTCCATTTTGACCTGTCACCCAAACCACCCATTTCTGCAACTTCATTGTAAGTCGCAAAAGAAGTACCTTGATAAGGCCGACTAGGCTGTGTACATCAATGTTTTCAGGCACCTCTGCTCTATTCAGTTGTTCCCTTAATTGTTCTTCATGCCCGTTATCACCATTTATTCTAAAGATTCCTTCCGCCTGCAATTTAATGGGCATCAACACTTAGTTGTAGCTAAAAATGCTTGGGAACTTCTGAGAAAAAAATTGTGATCATGGAGGTCACAAGATACAGCGCGGAGTTGTACATTGCTGCAATGGGAATCTGCACAGTACATCTTAGCATAAAATATGCGCGCGCGCGCGCAGACACACACACACACCTGAAGGCCTCCTTGAGCATACAAGCGTATTTGCATCATTAACAGAATTTTGGGCACGCTGTTTCCTCTAGAATCAAATGAGAGCTGCATAGATTCAGTTGAAACCCCAAATACGCTTGTGCTGCAGAAATAAATGAAGTTAACAACAGCACTTTGCATAATCTTTGGTCTAAAACTGTTAAAGCGTCTTTTTTCAAGTTTATTATTCAAAGTAAATAATTTAATACAAACATAATTATATCTCAATCTGTTTCATGCAAAGGCAAAAAATAATTATATCTCTAATCAAATTACCTAAGCGCAATGGGTATCGTTGCAGTGGGTATCGTTGGTGTCAAAGGGTGATGCCAAGTGAAAAAGTGCAGCCGAGTCAGCAAAGTGGGATTTGACACTAGAAACCTTTGGCACCCTCGTTGGCACCACAAAATGTGGTGCCAAAGGGAAAAAAGGCGGTGTCCACATATAGCACGCTATATATCTATATATAAAAAAACTCTTTTGGCATGGGCTGGTTACGTCGGCACCAGCCTTTTTGGCACCAATGGTACCCTGAGCCAAGCAAATGTTGGCGCCAAATCCATTGGCACAAGGAATGGTGGTTGATTTAGTGACGTTTACTCAAAAGAATAATACTGGAATTTTGACTTTTCTCAAAATTACTGTCAGTCGAATTAAACTAATCTGGAAAGTGTTAAGCATCATGTTTAGACACGATCAATCTCTTGCTTATAAGTAAAAAGGCAGCTGAGCTACTACTTACTCCCATTAACAACAATACTAAGAGATAGTATGGGTCGAGAGGATTAACAATAATAATGATGAGCATCCAATTTATCAAAAGTTTTATCAATTTATCAACTAATTTATTAACTAATTTATTAACTAATAAAGGGATGGACGATTCATTCATTACGATCATTCATTCAAAAACCAACTATCACCTAACCTATACTTAATCAACTAATGCAATGTCCGTTATCAATTAACAATAATAAATTACAGTATATCATTAACAGATTAAATTAAAACTAAATTATATAATTAAAAAACTATATAATTTTAAAAACTTACTCTTAATCGAGATTCCATAGATTGCATATAATGTTTGAAATATAGATGAATCTGGGCGACATAATGAAGGATAATATTGAATGGCGACGAAAAAATCAATGAATCACCGTTTTGATTAATGGCAGTGAGTGTGTGTATGCAGTGTGTGTAATTTTAGATTACATAGTGTTTATTAGCGATGGACACATCATCAATGTGCATAAGGTTTAAAACAATGCGATTGATCAGCGAAGGAGATTGAGTGTAGTTTGTGATCATTAAAACAATGTGATTCATTGGCGCCGTTAATGGATTGATCAGAAAAGTGTGTGTGTTTTAGTGTGTGTTTAGGTTTGAAAGTGTACGTGTGTAGTGTGTGTTAGTGGGTGTTTTAATTTTTTTAATTTTTTATTTATTTTATTCTTTTTTCATAAAGATTTATAGAATCTGTACAAAATAGTAGTATAAATTTTTTTATTATTTTTATTATTTTTTCAATTTCCAATAAAAAAAGTACGATGGTTGATCAAAAGTGGTTGATCCGCCATCGGTTGATCAGTAGGTGGGGACAAGTATAGGTCAAACATTGGGAGAAAATATTAATAAAATATAAAAAGTTGGTTGATCAATTGGACATGTGTCACTAAATTAATCTAGTAGATCAGTTGATCAAAAGTACATGTCTATTTTTGGAATGAAAAAAAAAATTGTCCTACTTGGGACAACACTATGTACTTGATGTCTATTTTTGTACTTAGCCCTTTTAAATAAGTGTGGTGGGGTTTTGGGATTAACGAGACATAAAATGGTGTTATATTGTCTTGCCTAAAATACAATTTATCAAGCCTGTAAGAGATCGTTTTCGTTATTGTAAGATTAGAATAGTAAGATTGAATCGAGATTTTAAAATTTTACTATAATATTTTTTATGAGTTTTTGTAATATTATGCAAATTTATAAATTTTTATATATTACTAATGTTTAAGAGATTAAGAAATGTTATTTTTTCAAAATTCTATAAGACTTGAACAATAAATTTGTATTTTTTAGTTTGTGGTTCGAGAAATTTATGATCGGATCGTAATAAATCTTAAGATCCTATGGTCAGGATCGAGATCCTATAAAATTATACGCTTCTAAAGATCCTATGTAAGATCTGCTTAAAATCGTAAGATCTTAAGATCTTGACAACCATGCAATTTACTTTGTCATTTACTAGCAGGGTACCCGCGCGATGCGGCGACGGGTACCCTGTGACTAAATTCTTCGGTGTTATAATTCGTATTTTTTCAATTATAAGTTCTGAATCAACAGTTTCATCTAAAAACGTGTCCTAAAAACGTTATTTCAATCGAGGGATTTTATTACTTTAGCATTATATGTAATATACAGATGAAAATTCAAGTAAAGTTAAATTAATGATTAAAAGAAAAAAAAAACTAAATGCAATAAACCAATTTTCAATTAGATTTTTCATTTGATGCATTAGTATACTATAAATGCTCTTTAATGTTTGTACAATGTGCATATAATATTGTATATTTTTATAATGGGGTGTTTTATTAAGAGTATTAATTACTCGTTAAAAAGTTTATAATTATTGTATGGTGAAACACTTGTACACTTGACTTATTAAATTTTATTCCTTAAATAATATTTTAGTTTGTGCTTTAAAATGAGGTACATCATGTTAATTTAGTGGTACTACTTAATTTTTTTTTCATTAATATGAGAGATATACAAATCTCTTTTATAAGGGAGTTAGATGTATTGTCTTTTTCAAATATGTAATTATTCTCTTTTATATAGTAAAACAAAAGGTGATTTTTTTTAAAAAAGAATGTTTTTTAAACAACTTTAAAAAAATTATTTTTTTAAGAATTTATCCATTTGTTTTTGTTATTAAAAAAGTTGGTGAAGATTTTGATGGAGAAAACAAAGACACAAATATATGTGTTAATTTCGTAAAAACAAAATCTTAAAAAATAAATGAGGTAATTAATAAAACTTTAAATGTTAAATTTTTAATAAATCTAAAAAAAATTTATAATTTTTTATATTTTTTCAAAAACTTTGAAAAATAAATAATTACCCCTTACACTTAATACCCTTTACATTTTATAATTTAAACATACGATATATTATAACTTATATTAGTTTATGGAAATCATGGTGTGAGGCTTATGAACAGTAGCGATTATTTTATTGCTTTTTCTAAAAAAATTATTCTTACTTCTATCAATATGTGGCTTTCACCGAACTATCCATTTAACCTACTCAGCTCTCTCTCACACATCTCAGAAATCATCTCCCTCGTCCTCTTAAAACTCTCTCTCTTTCTCTTTCAGAAATCATCGCCTCCAGATTCTTAGGGTTTTGTGCTGCCGATTTGTGTGGGCTCTGATCGTTACCCCTGATCCTTGATGGGTTGGTGACGATCGATTTAGAGTTATCAAGATTTATTATCACTGTACCCAACATGTTGATTAGTTGGTGGAGGCGAACCCCCATTCTTCATGGGGTTGTGACGATCGATTTAGGGTTATCACGATTTATTATTGTTGTACCCAATCTTTTGATTGGTTGGTGGCGGCTGTTGGCCCTGATCGTTGGCTGTGATCATTCATGGGTTAGTGACGATCAGTTTAACGTCATGACGATCTGTTGATGGGTTGATGGGTTGATGGGTTGGTGACTATTCGTTTGTGATGATAATGATTCCTAATTCGTGTTCGGTGTTCTATGGTTGATTTTTCATGTAAGATGATTTAATTAAAAGTCGTCATATTGATTTATACAAATTCTATCCATTTATATAGTTGGTGTTAGTGATTTGACGAGGTTATTTACTTTCTGATTGATCTATAAATGTTTTCGTTATGCTGTTGTGTGTTATTTGATATACAGAAATTGATTTTGCCAAATGTAGAATATTAATGGTTCTGATCAATTTGGTGACACTTTATTAGGGTATCGCCATCTGTTTATTGGCGAGGCAGATTTATTAAGTGTGCGGTCACGATGGACGTCTGACTTCTCCATTTTACAGGAAGAAGTATGAATAAAAAATGGCGAAAAAATAGAATACTCGCTACTGTTATTGTTTCCTTCATTTTCTCTTATAAGGTGAAACCAGGATTGTGTTTTGTGTAATTTGGTGGTTCGTTGGAAGCCACGTATAGCAAGAAGTAATTAAAAAAGGGCAAAACAAAAAAAACCTATCCGACCTTATGGAAAGGGGTCTTGAGAATCTTACTCATATATGTAGCATGTGGGTGTTGTTGCATCTGCTTCGCTATACATAATCGAGCACGAGGATGAGGGCGATGATTTCTGAGAGGTGTTCGAGAAGGCTAAGTAGGTTAAATGGATAGGTTCGGTGCAAGCCACGTATTGAGAGAAGTAAGCATAAAAAATTTGGACAAGCGATAAAATATACACTACCGTTCGTAAGCCTCACAACATGGTTTCCATAAACTAATATAAGTTATAATGAATGGTTTTGATCAATTTAGTGAGTCTTTATTAGAGTGTCTCGTCCGTTTGTTGGTGAGGCAACTTTATTAAGTGTACAACCATGACGGATGTCCGACTTCTCCATTGCCCGTTGTCCCTGAACTTTAATGGGTTTGTGATGGACGTGTTAGGTTGACGAATGATTCTACTGACCATGATGGTTGCCCCTAATTTTCAATGGGTTGGTGACGGTCCGGATGGTGTATGTACGTCATGTTTGTTGTGAATAGCTTCGTACTTGGTGGGGTAGCCTGTTGTGGTTGCAACCATGGCGGATGTGCATGATTTCTGCTTGACACTGCTTTATCTGACCCTATAGAGCAAAATACAATGGTGGGTATAAAAGAAAATGGAACAGCTTCTATTGAACACGATCGTTGCCCCCAATTTTGTATAGGTTGGTAATGATCGGGATACTGTATGTATGTTATGTTTGTTGGGAATTAGTTCATACTTGGTGGATCAGCCTGTTATGGGTGCAACCATGGCGAGTGTGCATGATTTTGTTTAAATTTGCTTTATCTGACCCTGTGTAACAAAATAAAATGGTGGGTATAAAAGGAAATGGAACAACCGTTGGATGTTGTCTGAATTCAGGCTATGTTGACCACCACCAAAGATGGATAAGGTCATTCTTTCCTTCATTGTGCAAAGTACTTTCCTATTACTTATGGCATTTTTTTACTATCTGCTTCGTCTTACATCAAACTTTGTAGGGTTGGTCACAACTAGGTTAGCGTGCGATTACTCTTTTTCACTTGGATCATTGCCCCCGTCTTTTATTGCTTCGTGGCAATCAGTTTTTGTGCTATATGTTTTCTGTCAGTCATTTGTTAAGCTATGATGACCAATGTCAAACCCACACAAGGTTGAGGCCACTCGCATCTTGGCAGGACAACCTGTTACGGCTACAACCATGACGGGTATGCCCGCTTTGTCCTTGATTGTGCCCTATACGAGCCCTTAAAATAAACTACTGTACACATGTTGTATTTTCTATTGACCATGATCGTTGCCCCTATTTATTTGTGGGTTGGTGACGGTAAAGTATGCATGTTTTAAGGCTTATGAACAGTAGCAATTATTTTCATGACCGTTGGGTCCCCATTTTTTATGAGTTGGTGACAATTACGATACCTTATACACCGTATACATATTCTTTGTGTTATAAACAGTGGTGTCTTCTTTATTTTTGTTGCCAATTTTTCGCTTGGCTATGATGACCAATCGCAAACCCAAACAAGGTTGATGCCACCCGTATCTTGGCAGGACAGCCTGTTATGGATGCAGCCATGGCGGGTGTGCACGTTCTTTCCTTGATTCTGCTTTTTCTGAACCTACTATAACTTATATACGTTTAACGTATATATGTTATATTTTCTGTTGACCATGATTTTGCCCCCATATTTTATAGGTTGGTGACAGTAACATATTATAACTTATAATAGTTTATGGAAAGCATGTTGTGAGGCTTCGATTATTTTACTTCTTTCCCAAAAATTTTATTCTTACTTCTCTCAAGACGTGGTTTGGAACTGGCTTATAATGAGACTTAGCCACATATTTTCTGGGAGTAAATGACAATTCTATAGAACGGCAGTGATTATAATATTTGGTCATTCCAATGTAAAATCGAATGAAATACAGATATCTGTTACCTGGCGGGGCAACGTTTTCATAATTGCAGCCACGGTGAGCATATCATCATATCCGACCGACTATTTATCTGAGCCTTTTATTGGATACTCCAAAAATCAAAATCCGCCCGCAGCGAAGCTTAGGTAGACCTATCTTGTATAAAAAGTATCTAAATAGCGATATTAACATATAATTAATTTTTTATGTAAAACACGTGCATATTATTAGTTGTACTAATATAACAATTACAAAACATTATGCACGGAAAAATCTTTATATATCAGTATATTAAACTAAAATTAAAATAATTTGATTTATGTGCAAGCTTGTTGCATACACGAAACTTATAACTAGTCTCATACTATCACAAAATAAATATTATGTCTCGTGGATAAGAAATAGCGAGAAAAAAAATTCAAACCAAGAATATAAAAAATAAAAATGATGACATATCCTTTTTTAATGACAACTTTTATTGAAACAACTAGCAAGGCGCTAGAAAAACATTACAAAACAATCAAATAAGGGTTTTACATTGAAAAAGCATATATTCGATACATTGGCTTTATTAGATATATCTCAATCCATTTAGATGCATCTCAATTAGTTTTGACTTTTTAAGTAAAAACAAATAGTTTTACAATTTGACTCCTAAATGATTAAAAGTACATAAGATTAATCTAACTTGATAAAATGCATTTAATGTATGTATATGCATTTAATTATTATATATTAGTGTAGTATGTACACATATCTAAAATATTATGAATGTTAGAAGTCGTGTGCTACATTTGTAATTTTATAAAGCTACAAAGGACTTAATATGTAGTATTTATAACTCTTAACTTTCAGTTGTCTTTGTATAAGTTTGATTTCACATGGTTCATTGGGTAACTTTTAGAGCTATATAACATGGGATCGAGCCTTAGGGCTTCAATCATCTCAATCTATTCTCTCAAAGTTTACACATATTTCTCTTGTTTCTTATTCTTGTTTAGGATTTAACATTAGATCATCTTGATTGTATAATTTTAGGTTTTAGATAGCATCTGTTTGCGGACTATCTTGTTTTTTATTTTTATTTGTTGGTAGGCACTTAGTTGAGGACCTATCTTTTTTATTGTTATATATAGTAATTAAATCACCTTATGAGGTTGGTTAGGTCTATTGAAGTCTTTGTATCATTTTAACATGGTATCAGAGCTCTAGTAACCTAGAGCTCTAATTGGTGATTTATTGTCGATCTATTGATTTAGGATTTTATCTTGGATCCCTATTTTTTCGGGGATGGGGGGGGGGGGGGTTGGTCTCTTATGGTTCATTGAAGGTTCTTGGGTTGTAAATCATTAATTAACATGGTGTTTGATTGATTCATGTTATCAATTAAAAGAAACTTTATTTTGTTTTTTGCGGTCTCTTGATCTTATGATTTATGGTTTAATCCGGTTGATTCTTGGTTGTTATCTTTCTAGACTAAGTGAATCTAGAATGGTAGTTGTTATCTGTTGCGTTCTTGGAATATAAATGTAAGTCCAATTTTCTTCATGTAAGATTTAACAATGTTTAGGTATTCTTGAGTGAAAACACAATGATTAAAACCATAACCCTCCATCTTGAATGGTGTGGAAATTTGGTATGGTCACTCTGAGTCTAAAGTACTTGGAATTTGTGAATCTTGGGTGTGTGTTTTTAGGATTTAAGGTGTCTAGGTCGTTGGGGATTAGGTTACTTAATTGGAGATTGTAACACTAGAATTTTAATTGTGATTTATTGGTTTGGTTGTGGTTGTTTGGTTGTTGTTTGTATTCTTCATTAGTTTTCTATTTTTTTCTTATATTTGTTTAGTTGTTGCTCTATATTTTGTTTCATCATGGCTATTATGATTGGTTCTCTTGACCAGAGTAATCCTTTACATCTTCATCATAATGTTCTAATTGCGCATTTAGTTTATTTTTAAATTGACTAGGGTTGAGAATGATCTAATTTGGACTAGTGTTATGAATCTTGATTTACAAATCAAACGTAAAATAGAATTTATAATAGGTACATGTAATAGAAATGATTATCTTGCTAATGCCCCATTGCTTGATCAATGGGACATATGTAATGCTTTTGTGCTTGATTGGATATTAACTTCTCTCTCTCAAGATGTGTACTTGGGTCACATCTTTTCTAATATTGTTGCTACTGTTTAAAAAGAGTTAAATGAAAATTATGATATAGTTGATGGTTCAATTGTTTATAATATGCTTCAAAAGATAAATTGTTTTAAGCAAGGGGTTTACTTGTTTCTGAATATGATTGTAAATTAAACTCTCTATGGACAGAGTTTGATATTCTCACTAAACTTCCTAACTGTACCCGTGAGCTAGAAATGAATTACTTGATCATCCTAAATTGGTAAAGCTAATGCAATTCTTAATGGGCCTTAATGACATCTATCCGCCTATTAGGAGCATTCTTTTGACTAAGGAAAGTCTTCTAGAGGTCAAAGATGCTTTTGCCATGATTACTATAGAGGAGTCTCATAAAGGTCTCTATCTTCCTCTGTTAAGACTAAGACACATGCTTCAGCTTTGGCTACTAGACCTACCGATACTAAGAGAAACTTTAATTGAAATTGGAATAAAAATAATTTAAATTCTAACAACAAAGGGAATTATAATAATTTGTTATGAAAAAACTGCCATTTAAAAGGTGATGTTATTGATAGGTGTTTTGAGATAATTGGTACTCAGATGGTTTTTAAAGAAATCCTAATCTTTAGAAATTTACATAATAAAAGTAACAATGTTGATTTCAAGGGTAATTCTATAGGTAGTCATGATGTAAAAACAGTTGATGGTTCTCTATCTTTCACTAATGAGAAGGTTAAGAAATTGATGAGTCTTTTGAATGATAAATCTAAAACTCGTGCTAGTGCTAATATAGTGGGTAGTGGGTCTGTATTTTTTAATTGTAATGTGTATTTCAACCAACATTTTTATAAATTTTGGTGATAGCATTAATCTTAGTGGGACCAATTAGCATTTGGGTTGGATAATTGATTCTGAGGCTAATCAACACATGCCTAATAGTACTGAAGATATGTTTGAATGTGATTTATATTTTTACATTGAAGCTTACAGATTGTCATCCTAATGGGACATAAACTAATATTACTTATGTGGTAGTTTAAATTTGAATAATGATGTTATGTTGTTTGATGTTTTAGTGGTTCCTGAATAACGTGCGAGGTTTTTTGTTTGTTAATAAACTTATTAAATACTACAAACTCAGGGTTTGTTTTAATGAGACAAATGTTATATTCAACATTTTAGAAGGAAGATTGTTATGGGGACTAGTAGTGAATTTGTTAGTCTTTATTTGTTTGATAACATGTGTGCTAGTTATGCTATTACTAGTAATAGTAAGTTCCTTGTTTGCAATGTGTATAAACAGATTGGGTTACCCTTCTAATTAAGTTTTGAAACTGTTAATAGTAATGATGAGGTCTGCCATTAGGCTAAACAAACAAGATAGTCTTTACCTATAAGTGTACATAAATCTAGTTATTTTGGTTATTTGGTTCATCTTGATGTATGGGTTATGTAAAGTGGTTAGAAGGGAAGCGTTCAGATATCTTCTTACTGTGTTTGATGATTATATCAGAGTTGTATTGGTGTATTTACTTAAAACCAAGAGTGAAATTTTTGAAATGGTTGTTAATTCTTATGAATTGGTTTTAAACTCAGTTTAATAAGAAGGTTAAAGGTCTTAGATCTGATAATGAAACTAAATTTATAAATCAACAAATGAATGAGTTTTTTTAATACTATAGATATTATACATCAAACCTCTTATGACTATACATCTCAGCAGAATCAGATTACCGAAGTGAAACATAGACACATGCTTAATGTTGCTATGAGCCTTATGTTTCAGGGGGGATTCCTCTAATATTTTGTACTGAATGTGTATTAAATTCTACTTATTTGATTAGCAGGCATCCTTCCTTAGTTTTAAATGGAAAATATCCTTTTATTTGTTTAATGTATGGTAGGGAACTTAACCTTTCTCACTTATGATGTTTATGTTTTGCCATTGTGATCAAGGTACCGATAAGTTTTCTCAATGCCTGAAAAGTTTGTTTTAATTTGTTATGCTAGTGGTAATAAAACATATAAGCTTTTTAGTCTTGAAAATATAAATGTTTTGTATTCTAGAGGTAAAACTTATGAAACTATTTTTCCTTCCAAAATGATTCAAAGTCAATATGATAATAGTGAAGTGGATGGAGTCCCAACTAAGAACTTTTTTTTATCACTTTGAGTCTGAATCTAACACCAAAACTTCTTTAAGACCTAATGATAATGAGTAAGGATCATTTGGTAGAGATGGTACGATACATCAACCGATGTTTTTAGAGCATCAACTAGTGTTTGGATTTGATTTAGACGAGCTTGGACATGATGATTTAGCCCATGCAACTCATTTAGGCGAGCAAAACAATTTAGAGGGCAATATAGACCTTGATGTAGAGGTTCATGTTTTCAAAATGATTTGCCTAATACTATTGAGGGGGTTAGTCTAAGAACCTCTCAAACACCTTCTAAATTACTTGCTAAGTTTAATGAATTTTGTTTCTTGACATTAAGGTTAAGTATGGTCTTAATATATATGTTAATCATTCCATTCTTAGTGATGAGAATTGTTGTTTTATATCTAATTTAGGATCAAGTATAGATCCTCATGGGATGCTGATATAAAACTAGTCTTATGGCCAAAGGGTTTAGCCAATAAGAGGGAATAAACTCTTCTACAACATTTAGCCCTGTTGAAAATAGGACGTGTGATATTTTTCTTTATGGAGATCTTAGTGAGGAGGTTTACATGTTATCTCCTACCACGCTTTAATAAGAATGATGAGAATAAAGTTTTTAAATTAAATAAGTCTTTGTACTTAAGCAAGCTCATAAACAGTGGAACCATAAGCTGTCATAATGGTTTTAAACTATCTAAGAATGATCACTTCTTGATCATCATAAATAAAGGAAATGTATCATTATACTTGTTAGTATATGTTGATGATTTGGTTATAACTAGAAATAACGTTGATGAAATTGAGAAGTTTAAAAGGTTTTTAAGTAATAACTTTAAGACTAAAGATTTAGGTATGTTGAAGTATATTTAGGAATTCAATTTTAAAAAAATTGAGGAGGATTATTGACGTAGACTAATAAACAAACACACAAATTGATTTTTTTATTACAATGAATACCATAAACAATTGTTTTAACAATCGTTGATTCGAAGGAATACCGATTATTATATTAATTTTTTAGCAAAAAGCTGCCCAAAATAGATTTTCATATAAGTCCGAACTGATCATACCATCATATTACAACGTTCTTAAATAGAGATACGAAGCAGAAATAAACCTTAAAAGACAAATGGGCAAGGCCGGACCCTATCCCAAAAACAAAGTAAAAAAAAATGCCAATAACCTAGAAATAATGGCTTTCGGGGCCCGAAAGTTCCGTAGACCAACTATGTTTAGTTACAACTATGTTCTCCTCGTTTCTTCTTTCGATTCGACTGGTACCAGGCCTGAAAGGACTTATGTAGCTCAAGTAATGTCTGTTTGAAATAAGCCCCCTTCTTCACACTGTCTTGAGCTTCTAAAAACAAGTGAGCCCGTTCTTCGATATTTGGGCCTCCATCAGTTATGTTTAAATCAAAGAAAATAATGTTTAGAAATTTGATGAGACTGCTTTTATACATAGTCTCATCATCCAAATAGGGCTTAAAATGCATTAAATATCATCAAAATACCCATATATATGCTTGTGTTTGTTTCTTGTGTATTTTAGGTACGGATATTGAGAAAATGACAAAATATCACAAGAATCATACAAAAACGAACACGGGAAACGAAGCCGCACAATTAACCAAGCCCTAATGAAGACTTTCCCAAGATCAACCCTTGAAGAATTGAAGAATTATGAAGAAGGGTCCTCCAATATGGAAGAATTGACACTTTATACCCTTGTATCTTCATAATTACAAGTTTGGTCCCTAAAGTTTGTTAAAATTACAAAAAGGGCCCTCCACTTTGAAGAATTGGCAAGTTTAGCCCCTCAACAAAGCTAAATTGTCAACCATTATCCTCCACAAAATCAAATACATCATGAAGTCCTTCAAAGTACAAGAAATTACAAGTTTGGTCCTTTGAAAATCCCAAAATTACAAAAAGGACCATTGACTTTCAACATTTGGCAAAAATGGTCCCTCATCAAACAAGACTTGGCAAAATCAGCCATCCAAAACATCAATTATACAAGTCAAGACCATTATCCATCATCAAAATGCCAAATCAGCCCTTAAAGAATTCAAAAATGGCAAGAAATACCCCTGAATTTACTTCACAAAAGTTTTTGGGGCAAAAGTGTAAAGTTGCAAAAGTTGATAAAGCTAAAATGAGCGTTGATAGAGTTTGGAATGCAAATGACAACTTGTGCAAAGATGGAGGTTTAATGCTGGCCAGACAAGGATTTAACCTAGACCAACCAACACCTCCCATGTGTCCCACTATCTCCTTTCAACCAATCACAAGTCACCCTTCTTCCACATCAGATCCCACTCACTATTATTTATTAACTAATCTTAACAGATTAGGGGGCGCTTGGTTAATCTGAGAGGAATGGGAATGGGTAAGGGTAAGGGAATACAAAGGAATGCAATGAACATTCCTTAGTATCATCTTTACCATTCTTGGTGCTTGGAAAATATAAGACGTGGTGGTGATTGGAGATGGTGGCAACACTGTTAGGGTGATAGTCAATGGTTGTGACGATGACGAGCGTCGTGGTGACGTTAGGAGGGTGGTGGTAGCGACAATAGTGGTGGTCAGTAATGGTGGTGGCATCGGAGGGTGGAGGTGTCAGAAAGTGGTGGTGGCGTTAGGAGGGCGGTGGTAGCGATAATGGTGGTGGTGGCGTCGGAGAGTGGTGATGTCGGAGAATGGTGGTGGTGTGCGAGAGTGGTGGTGACGTTAGGAGGATGGTCGTAGCGACAATAGTGGTGGTCACTGGTGGTGGTGGCATAGAGAGTGGTGGTGTCGGACAGTGGTGGCAACGTTAGGAGGGGGTGGTGGCGACAATGGTGGTGGTCAGTGGTTGTGGTGGCATCAGAGAGTGGTGGTGTCGGAGTGTGATGGTGGTGTCGGAGAGTGGTGGTGGCGTTAGGAGGATGGTGGTAGCGACAATGGTGGTGGTCAGTGGTGGTGGTAGCGTCGAAGAGTGGTGGCGTCAGAGAGTGGTGGTGTCGGAGAGTGGTGGTGGCGTCATGAGGGTGGTGGTCAGTGGTGGTGGTGGTGGTGGTGGCGTCGAAGAGTGGCGGCGTCGGAGAGTGGTGGCGTCGGAGAGTGGTGGTGTCGGAGAACGGTGGCGGCGTCATGAAGGTGGTGGTGGTGGTGGCGTCGGAGAATGGTGGTAGCGACAATGGTGGTGGTCAGTGATGGTGGTGGTGGTAGGTGAAGACACACATATGCATACGTCAATCTATTAACTTGAATCCATTACCCCCAATTTACAGATGAATGGTTCGTTACCCATTAATGGGTAATGATTACCTATATTTTCATTAACCAAGCAGTATTAATTATTCCCTTTCCCATTCCTTACCCCCTAATACCCTTAACCAAGCACACCCTTAGTTTAAACTTGGCGCTAAACACCCATTTAAAAAACCAAACGGATTAAATACATGTTCTTGGTGTTCTTGATACAAATTGGGTAATTTTGTTTAAGCCAAAATCAAGCCACCATCTTGTGCAGATTTATGATTAATGGTCTGCTAATCACATCCCAACCTTAAACTTGGACACCTCACCACCCCTTTGTCCCACACATGCCTCCCCTGCTACAAAGTAAGGAAGAAGACAAACAGTAGGGCCAACAATCCAACGTCCCACAACAAATCTTGGAAACTAAGCTTATTTGAGACCTTTGATCAACTTTCTACAGCTATACACACCACAAACAGACAAGAATTCTTCACAAGACTCCAAGATATTCAGATTTTCCAAGGGCATTTTTGGGACTTCAAGCATTAGGGTTTAGCACTTTTATTTGTTCTTAGTTCACATGTAAGGCTATATATAAAGCCATAGGGACTCACTTGTACGCTTGCTTTTGGTTTTTCCTTGTTCAAGCACTTGTAAATCCTTTTTTCAGTTTTATGAAATTTGAGTTAAGTGTGTTGAAGAAAGACCAAGTTCCATCTTATTATTGCTTGTTTATGTTCTCAGTTTACTGAATTTGAATTAAAAAAAATCTGTTTTCAAAAGAGGAGTGTGCAAAAGTTTGCACATTTTCTTCATTTTCTTGATATTTTGCTAAGTTCTTGGTCTATCTTGGAATTCTTGGGTTATAGGGCTGATCATAGCATCCTAACTGTGTTGATTAAGGTGTGGTGAGGCTTATAACTTGGGAATAATCAAGTGTGGAGGACAAGAGTTGCATCAATCAAGAATTTTTCATATTTCTGATTTTATACTTGTGCTTCTAACCTTGTTGATACTTAGCAGGGGTGTTATTGGAAGCTTGTACTTGTTCTTGCTAGTACATAAGCTCATAAATTCGTGGGTGTGGATGTACATCCATGAGGTTTGCATACTTAATCCTAAAATCTGCTTAATATCTTGATTTTTGGTGATATTTGTATGTGACTTGTGTTCTTGTGAATTTTGTGGCTTATACTTGCTTGAATCTGTTAATCTTACTTGTTATTGTGTTAATTGATGCTTGGGTGGTCTTGAATCTCACTTTTCCTTTGAAAAAATTGGTTTTGAAAAGTTAAAGGGGTGTTTGGGTCTACTTGTTTAAGCTTGAATCTTGGTATTGTGTTGTGGAAAGTTTGTGTTTGTGTTCTATATCTGATATATGCTTGGTTGAGAGTGTTTTGCTGCAAGTTTTTGGGTTTGAAGCCTTGAATCAAACAATCTGCTATCAAATCTTTGTTATTGCCTGTTTTGACCTAGGATTTTGGGAACACTTAGGGTGTATGCATGCTTAGGGCTAAAAGTGGTTTAAACAAAGTCATTGTAACCTGTTTGAAAGATTTGAGGTGTTGAATCTGGCTTAATTGTCAAATACATCAGCAAAGTGTAAAACTGCATGTGTTAGTGTTCATCAATAACTACATTGGCTTGAATCTTGCTTAATTCTTCGAATCATTGCATGAAACCTGTTTAGACTTGCTTATTTGAGTTTAATATAGCTTGTGTATGCATTTGGTTGAATTTGGCTGGCTGATTTGTGCTAAAACTGCTCATAAGTGCTTAACTGCTTATTTGTTCATGTATGTGCAACATCTGGTGATTTATTGATTAAACTGTATCAATTGGGTGTTTGTGATTGTGATATTTTGATTGTTTTTGACTCCTTTTGATCCAAAGATCATTTGGGTGCCTTTGTGTAATCTGAATCTCCAAAAAAGTCACTAAAGACAAAAAGTCAAACAAGTCAAGCAGTGGAAAAAGTTTCCACTGCTCAACACCCAAAACTAGCCTACGCTAGTGTTATTTTGAACTCAGCTTATCAATAAGCTATTTTAGCTTATCCAGACTTGCAACAACTATTTTTTGTGATAGGTCTTCATTATTTGACCCATTTAAGTAGACTGGAGCTTATTGGACTTTGACTTTGACTTTTTACTAGAAAACCAACTTATTTGACTTTTACATAAGTACTTATTTGCTTTTTCCAGCTTATTGAGTCAGCTTATTTGAAAACTCTTTGTTGATTTTGCTTAATTAAGTCATTTAAAAGCTATAGGAACTTGAATCAGCACTTAGGGTGGCCTAGAACTCAAAAACGACTATTTTATCGTTTTCTGTAGATTGCTTATTGCATTTTCAGGCTTATTCCTTGGGCTTATTTCAAATTTCTTTTTGCAGAAGTCTTATTTAGGACAAAATAAGCTTGTGTGTTTAATTTCAGCTTATGGCATTGGCTTATAGCTTAATGGGCCAAAAAGCCCATTAAGAATAAGCTGTTTGGTATAAGCTAGCTTATTTCACACTTTCAGCTTTTGGGCCTTTGGAAAAAGTTGTTTAAAATCAAATTTTGAGTCAACCAGTGCTTTTTGGGCTTATTTTGAACACTTTTTATTTTTGGGCCCAAATTTGGCCCAATAGTGAACTGTTTTGGGTTTAGCCCATTTTCTAGGCCCATTAAGGGTATTTAGGTAATTTCACTTTCATTTCTGAGTTAGGTTAAATTAAGCTAGTTTTCAAGTTTGTAGAATTCTTTATGATTTTTGGATTTTTAATAATATTTTAATATTATTTTATTGTTAAAAATTAAAAGTCTGATTTTCTAAGTTTTTATATTTTTCCTAGTTTCTAGAAACTTAATTAGGAATTTTGAAACTTTCCAAATATTTTTAGAGTCTTTCAATTATTTTCTAGAATTAATTTAAGTTTTAATTGATTTTAGTAGTTTTTAATTGTTTAAAAATAGTTTTTAGTGATTTTAAAACTTTGAAAAATACTTTTTAGCTTAATTAGGGTATTTTGAGGTTTACAAACTTTAAAATCTTGTTTGGGACTTTTTAGTAATTAATTTTGATTTTAGGGCTTTAATTAGCATTAAAAAGTCATTATCTAATTAATTAAAAGGTTTTGGCAAGTTTGGATTTTTTGTAAACTCTTAGAATATTATTGTGGATTTTTGGTAATTTTTAGGAATTTTTAGGGTAAAATTTTAATTTTAGTGCTTTTTACGGTTTTACGTGTATACCTTTTTCGATTTAGTTTAATCCGTCTTCGTAATCATCATTCTCTTCTAATCTCATTTCTATTTTTCTTTCTCAAACATATAATCACAAATCTAATCCAAGTCATTACACACATAACACACTAGCCTCCTTGAGAACGAACTCATTTTAGGGTCATTAATACACGGTTTTCCTAAATCGTCATATTCATTACTTGCCCTAATTGCCTTCCTTTTCCTAAAGGGGTAATTTTACAACTATCATTTTGGCGCCGCTGTCGGGGAGGCGTGTTGTGTTTTGATTGGAATTGTTGTTTTTATATACTAACCATAAATAGTATTTGTATTAGTAGCACTCTACTAATACGTATTATCGGTTTTCGGTTTTTGTGTGAATACTATTACTATAGTGTATACGTAGAACAATAAATTCACAAGTACTCCAAATACGTGAGAAATCACAACCTTAACTTGGGAGGTCATTACCCAATCATTGTATTCGAATCTTAAACCAAAGAAAAAGGCAAAAATAGATAAATACTTTCGTGAAGCTCAATCTTGAAAAATACAAACTATAAGGTGGGTATAAGGCGGATATTATAAAATATATCCTAAGGAAAAAGGCTCTTAAGTGCTTTGCGCCGCCTCGTTTCCCCGCTTGCTTGTGAGTATTTGATTTTGAGAGCTAATCGAGGGTTTTGCCGCCCAAAGTACTACTAATTAAGTATCATATATATTTTCTTGGTTTCATTGATTAAACCCTCTTGAACGTTTTGGTGTTCCACCAACGTTCTAAAGTCATCGAAGGCGTTCACTTCACGTGATCGTTTTCATTCCTTGAGGCTTCTTTAATCGAGAGATTTGATTAAGGAGGAGATTTGTAGATTTGTGTCTACTTAATACATTCACCAAGATCCAAAAAGGTTAATACAATCAAAAACCACAAAAAAATTTGAAAAATACAAAACACCAAAAAGAATCTTCTTTGCTCGTCCCCTCGTTGTACGTGACGTTCATGCTAACTCGTAATCAAGCAAGACGTGCACGTAAACGAAAGAACAAAACTCCCACTCCCAATCTTTCTAGTGAGGAGTCTCCTATTGACGAACCCATTGTAAGAGAAGCACCAACCATGGCGAATCTAACTATGATGGAGTTACTTCAAGCACCCACCGAGGGTTATGGAGAGGCTATTGTGATTCCCGTTATCCTTGCGGAGAATTTTGAGGTGAAAACGGGTTTGTTGTCGATGATCCAAAACAACAAATTCCATGGTGATGAGAAGGACAATCCACACAACCATATCCGCCAATTCAATCGTCTTACCGCCACTTGCAAGTTTAAGGATGTCTCGAATGACTCGATTAAGATGATGCTTTTTCCGTATCCCTCAGCGGGGCCCGCTAAAATTTGGTTAGAGAAAGAGCCACCCAATTCTATATTGACGTGGAAGGATCTCGTGTCTAAGTTTGTGAACCAATTTTTTCCGCCCTCTAAGACTACGCACTTGAAAAACGAGATTTCAAAGTTTTCACAAGAGTTTAATGAAAGTTTTTCAACGGCTTAGAATAGGTTTAAGGAAATGTTACATGAATGTCCTCATCACGGTTTTTCCGACTTGCATCAAATTGACACGTTTTACAATGGACTTAATGATCATGAAAGGGATTATTTGAATGCCGCCGCGGGTGGTAAATTTTTGTGTAAAACGGTTGAGGAAGCTTTGGTGATAATTGAGAATAGATCTAAGGTGTATAGTCCTCGTAGCACGTCTAGTGTTCGTAAGGCTTCGTCTTCGGCTTTACCTTCTTTGTCTACTACCATCGATGCTTGCCAAATTGAGGCGAACTTGGAAAACAAAATTTTTGATAAGCTAAAAGGACTTTTGATTGAGTTTAAAGTTGGTGAACAAAGTGCTCCCGCTACGGCTAAAGCGGTTGAGGTTTCTTGCATGTATTGTGGTGGAGGTCACGATTTCTTCGAGTGCATTACCAACGGTGGTAACACTTCGAGTGCCTTCGCAGCCACGGGAAATTACAACCAAAACGGTCAAGTTTCCCGCTCCAATCAATTGACTCCACCGGGTTTTGGTTCAAATCAAAATGCTAACAACAACTATCGCAACGATCAAGTTGGTTTTTGAAAAACAATTTCAACAAGGGAAATTATGGTAATCAAGGGGCTAATAATCAAGTTTCAAACAAGAATCAAAATGATTTTCAAAACAACAAAGGTTTGCAAACGTTGAAAGATCTTCCAAATGAATTTGTTGAATACGCTAATGGGAATGATGCTAGGTTTGACAATATTCAAAGAGAAATCATTAGCCTACAATCCGAGTTTAAGAACGACTTGAAGAAAGAGTTGAAAAATGAGTTAGCTAATGAACTTAAGATCCACACCAACAAGATGGAAGGAAATGTCACAAGGTTACAAAAAACCAACAAAAAATGGAACAAGGGCAACATGAGATTAAACAAGAGATGATTAAGGCCGAGAAAAGGCAAACCGAGGCCGTATTGAGACAATCCAATTTTGAAGATAAAATCTCGTCTATGTTTGAGGCAATAATGTGTAAACCGTCTTCGAGTAGTCTTCCTAGCAACACCGTATCCAACCCTAAGGGTGAGATGAAAGTGATTACCACACGTAGTGGTAATACACTTAAGGAACCGACTCCTCAACCAATTGCTCCTACGGAGGAAGCAATTGAGGAAGAACCCGAGGTGGTGGTCCAAAAGGAGCATTTTCCAATCCCACGAAGTACCGCTCATGCCACACCTACGGTTGACCCATTACCATCATTGGAACCCGAGATTCCAAAGGCTATGCCTACTATGCCTCAACCCACACCACCTTTGCCCTATCCATCAAGACTTAGGAAGGAGAAACGTCAAGAGCACGACAATTATCAATTTGAGCTTTTTATGAAAATATTTCGTGATTTGCACTTTAATGTGAGTTTGGCCGATGCTTTGGTCATGATGCCTCGATTTGCCGCTAACTTTAAGAGTATGTTGAACAACAAGGAGAAATTGCACCAATTGTCTAGTTGTTCATCGGTTTATCTTAATCGCATACCTCAAAAAGTCGGTGATCCCGGTAAATTCTTGATTCCATGTGCAATCCTAGATATGGAGGAATGCTTCACCTTGGCCGATCTTGGTGCTAGCATTAACTTGATGCCACTTGAAATCTTCAAGTCGCTCAATCTTCCTAATCTTACTCCTTCACTAATGTCTATCGAGTTGGCCGACCATTCCACGATTCCCGCATGTGGTTTGGCGGAAGACGTTTTTGTGAAAGTGGGTAAGTTCTACTATCCCATAGACTTTATCATTGTTGATATCCCCACGGACCCTCAAGTTCCTCTCATTTTAGGTCGTTCGTTTTTAGACACGTCTATGGCTTTGATCAATGTTCATGCTAGAAAGATCACCTTACGTTTCAACGACGAGGAACTTGTTATAAACGCAACTCACAATTCTCAAATTTCTCATGTTTATTCCGTTGCAACCATAAACCTCGTTGATATGATCGACGTGGTTTGCGAGGAATTATCACAAGAAGTTCTAGGATTTGGTGATGAAGAAACTAGTGGCAATCCCACTATGTTACATCCAATTCTTGATAATTCGACACCAACCTTCACTCCATTTGAAGGTGGTGGTTTTACGTTGGAAGAATTCGATGTTCCACGTACTTTTAATGAAGACCTCGACAACGATGAGGACTTCTCGATTATCAAGGATTTTCTTAACGATTTCCCATTTCCTCCACCCGAGGAGGTTATGAGTATCGAGCCCAAATCTTCACTTGAGGAACCACCTATCCTTGAGTTGAAAGATTTACCTCCTCATCTCGAATATGTCTATTTGGAAGAGGACGACAAGTTGCCGGTTATTATTGCGAAGGAACTTTCGAATAATGAAAAAACCGCACTTGTCGATGTTCTAAAGGATCACAAAGGGGGCAATTGCGTGGAAGTTATCCGACATTAAGGGAATCGATCCCAAGTTTTGTACCCACAAAATATTAATGGAGCAGGATTACAAGCCCGCAATCCAAAGTCAAAGGAGGGTGAACCCCAAAATTCACGATGTCATAAAAAAGGAGGTCCTTAAACTCCTTGACGCGGGAATGATTTACCCTATTTCCGATAGCCCTTGGGTGAGTCCTATTCATTTTGTCCCTAAAAAGGGAGGAATGGACCGTTGTGCCAAACGATGCCAACGAGTTGATTCCCACTAGACTCGTGACCGGATGGAGAGTGTGCATTGACTATCGTAAGTTGAATGAAGCCACTTGAAAAGACCATTTTCCCTTGCCCTTCATGGACCAAATGTTGGAGCGTCTTGCGGGAAACGATTTCTATTGCTTTCTAGATGGTTTTTCCGGTTACTTCCAAATTCCCATCGATCCTCGTGATCAAGAAAAAACTACGTTTACGTGTCCATATAGAACGTTTGCCTATCGTAGAATGCCATTCGGACTTTGCAATGCACCAGGAACCTTTCAAAGGTGCATGATGGCTATTTTTCATGACATGATCGAGAAGACGATGGAAGTCTTCATGGATGACTTTTCCGTGTTTGGTAATTCGTTCACTTCGTGTTTGTCGAATCTTGAGAGAATGTTGAAACGTTGTGAGGAAACCAACCTTGTGCTCAATTGGGAAAAGTGTCATTTTATGGTTAATAGTGGAATCGTCTTAGGGCACAAGGTCTCGAAAGCGGGGATTGAGGTAGATCAAGCTAAGGTAGACGTCATCGCTAAATTACCTCATCTCAAAACCGTTAAGGGAGTTAGGAGTTTCCTAGGCCACGCGGGCTTTTATCGTCGATTCATCAAGGATTTTTCAAAGATTTCTCGACCCATTACACATCTTCTAGAAAAAGAGGCACGTTTTGTCTTTGACGAAGATTGTGTACGAGCCTTTGAAATCCTTAAGAGGAAACTTACCGAAGCTCCCATTCTTGTTGCTCCCAATTGGAACCTCCCATTTGAGCTCATGTGTGATGCTAGTGATTACGCTATTGGGGCCGTATTGGGGCAACGTCATGAAAAGCACTTCTTGCCTATTCACTATGCTAGCAAGACGATGACCGAGGCTCAACTAAACTACACTACAACGGAGAAGGAGTTCCTTGCCGTAGTGTATGCATTTTAGAAGTTCCGACCTTATCTCGTCTTAGCTAAATGCATAGTGTATATGGATCATTCGGCTATCAAGTATCTCATGGCAAAGCAAGATGCTAAGCCTAGATTACTTCGTTGGATTCTCCTCCTTCAAGAATTTGATCACAAAATCGTTGACAAAAAAGGTGCCGAGAATCTTGCGGCCGGTCATATTTCTCGTTTAGAAGATCCTCACCAAAGTGTTTATGAGCCCAAGGAAATCACCAAAACATTTCCGCTCGAGACACTTGGTGTAGTGAATTCTAAGCTTGACTCTTCCACCCCATGGTTTGCGGACTTTTCAAATTACCATGCGGGTAACTTCATCATCAAGGGTATGACGACTCAAGAAAAACAAAAATTCTTTCGTGACGTCAAGTTCTACTTTTGGAACGACCCTTACTTGTTTCGAACTTGTGCGGATCAAATCATCCAACGTTGAGTATTTGGCACCGAAGCTTCTAACATCCTTAGAGCTTGTCATGAGGGACCCACGGGTGGTCACCACGGTGCTAATCTCATGGCTAAGAAGGTGTTTGATGCCGGCTTCTTTTGGCCTACTATTTACCGAGATGCACAAGATCTTGTGAAGTCGTGTGATGCATGCCAACGACAAGGAAAAGCCTCACAAAAAGACGAAATGCCACAAAATATCATCCAAGTGTGCGAGATCTTTGACGTTTGGGGTATAGACTTTATGGGGTCGTTCCCATCATCTCGTGGTAATAAGTATATCCTCGTTGCGGTTGACTACCTATCTAAGTGGGTGGAAGCTAAGGCTTTGCCCACCAATGATGCTCGTGTGGTAGTCAAGTTTTTGAAAAGATTGTTTTCTCGGTTTGGAACCCCTCGTGCGATCATATGCGATCGTGGAACCCATTTTTGTAACGACCAATTCGAAAGGGTCCTAAGGAAATATGGGGTCACACATCGGCTTTCTACGGCTTATCACCCACAAACGAGTGGGCAAGTCGAGGTTTCAAACCGAGCTTTGAAGAGGATCTTGGAGAGATCCGTTGGGGAAAACCGACAATCTTGGTCGGATAAGTTGGACGATGCTTTATGGGCCTTTAGGACCGCTCATAAGACGCCCATTGGGTGCACTCCCTATAAGCTTGTGTATGGAAAGAATTGTCATTTGCCTATCGAGTTAGAACACAAGGCTTATTGGGCCCTAAAGTATTGCAATGATGATATGGAGACCACTGGAAAACACCAGAAAATGCAATTGAATGAAATAGATGAATTGAGGGACATTGCTTATGAAAATTCATTGATTTACAAAGAAAAACTAAAAAGTTGCATGACTCTAAAGTTAAAAACCGGGTTTTTAACATTGGGGGATCAAGTTTTGCTTTTTAATTCTCGCTTGAAAATCTTTTCCGGTAAGTTGAAATCCCGTTGGTCCGGTCCATTCACCGTGACTCAAGTGTTTCCGTATGGGACCATCGAGCTAGCTCAAGATGATGGTCCTAACTTCAAGGTGAATGGACATAGGTTGAAGCACTACTTTGGCGGGGAAGTTCCATCCTTGAACTACCTCGACCAAGTCACTTTCCCCAATGATAATTAGTATTGAGGGGATCGAGTCGAGCTCATGACTCGGTAATCAAAAACGAGGTGCCTCGTGGGGGAGTCCCATGCTTATCCTATGTACATATTATCGCTTTCTAATGTAGTTAACGTGTGGGGATTTGTGCCCTTCCAACCTTTGTTCCGTAGTTGTTTGTGAATTGTGGACTTTAGATGATCATGATCTTCACGATTGGAGCCTCTCGTGTTTGTTTTATGGGGGCACTCGATCATTTGCTTTGAAGACTTTCTCAATATCCATGATATATCCTTTTGATGTTCTAACCTTAGGTTTATAGCACACTTCATAAACGGCTATTAATTTATTGGTTACACCATTTCCATGCTAGATTAGGCATTCGACTACGTCTCTAGTATGGGGGTGTTTGCACCCTAGACTCAAAACATTGAGGACAATGTTTAACTTTAGTATGGGGGGGGGGGGGGTGAATAGATACTTGCCTTGCCAAACCTTCACGCTTTCCAAAGTTTATGTTTTGTTTATCGTTTTGTTGCAAAATAAGGCTAAAAATGGCCAAATTTTAAAATTTTTCTCATGATTTATAAGTGTTTGAAGACACGAATGTAGATTTTCTGATGGCGAGAATAAGAGTAATTTTTGACTCGACCGTGCGTGTTGAGCACTTAGCTTTGATTCCTTAACTACACATTAGGCTAAGTCTCTTAAATGAGGACGAGAAATGATATGGTTAATTATAAGTTACTATGCTAAACGTAGAGTACTCGTATTCTTTCAAAAACTCATGTGTTCTCGTTGTTTGCTTATTCTCCCTTCGCATGTAAATATTTTTTGCTTAATAAATATTAACTTAGCGGTTTAGTTGGGATTGTTGGGTTTCTAGTCTTTTCTAGTAGCTTCCGTGTAATTAAATTAGGAAGACATTAAGGTATCGCCAGCGTCACGGTTTTGAAGTATTGGCACCCAAATAATCAAAAGCTTCACCCAATAATAAGATTTCAAGTGCTCACCTAAATCAAGCAAACAATTTGAAGCCCCACAAGGCCGAAAAATCTATGCAAAATTGAAAGTGAATCAAGCCTTAATCTTCGAAGCTTTAAAGATCCAAAATTCTCCTTAGCGTGAGGATATACGTCTTTGGCTAATAAAACTACCGATGAGGTGGATAATAAAAGGCAAGGCAAGACCAAAGTCATAATAAAAGCTTCATGGCGAAGTTGAATAAAAGATGGAGGTAAACCAAAGATAATAAGGCCCTTCCGTTAGGGGCGTATAAAAGTCTTGGTAATAAGTCTCATGTTCAAAACCGTTATAAAATCGTGTTTATCGATTCTTTTTGTCAACTTAATTTTTTGACATCGTTGTCTATTGGGAGGGGTTATTGATTTTATGGTCTTGGTTACACCGTTAGGACTCTATTTTTAGACCTAAATCTCTATTATCGCATAAGTCAAGCAATGTATCCTCGTGAAACATTCAAGACAATATAAAATATAAGAGATACAACTTAGGAATAATGGGAGGATAAGTACGTGATTAGGGCATATGAGTAGTGTTAGCATTACTAACTTATAATGACAATGATCTCGTTGCACGCTTGGCATGGAATTGGGGTGAAAATCGAGGACGATGAAATTATTTCTAACGAAGCATTCACGTGTTCTTATTCTATGAACCTAAACGTCCCATTTTGCGATGAAAATCATACATTATGTCTAAAACGCAAGTAGAAGTAGCAATAGTAGTAGTGTAGCTAGTTTATCATTCAATAAAGTTTATAAAATGAATTTTGGAGGTGCTACGATACTCTATTCTAGCATTGCATGAGGGCACGGCAATGGTTTAGTATGGGGGAGTGATGAGACTGCTTTTATACATAGTCTCATCGTCCAAATAGGGCTTAAAATGCATTAAATATCATCAAAATACCCATATATATGCTTGTGTTTGTTGCTTGTGTATTTTAGGTACGGATATTGAGAAAATGACAAAAGATCACAAGAATCATACAAAAACGAACACGGGAAACGAAGCCGCACAATTAACCAAGCCCTAATGAAGACTTTCCCAAGATCAACCCTTGAAGATTTGAAGAATTATGAAGAAGGGTCCTCAAATATGGAAGAATTGACACTTTATACTCTTGTATCTTCATAATTACAAGTTTGGTCCTTAAAGTTTGTCAAAATTACAAAAAGGGCCCTCCACTTTGAAGAATTGGCAAGTTTAGCCCCTCAACAAAGCTAAATTGTCAACCATTACCCTACACAAAATCAAATACATCATGAATTACTTCAAAGTACAATAAATTACAAGTTTGGTCCTTTGAAAATCCCAAAATTACAAAAAGGACCCTTGACTTTCAACATTTGGCAAAAATGGTCCCTCATCAAACAAGACTTGGCAAAATCAGTCCTCCAAAACATCAATTATACAAGTCAAGACCATTATCCATCATCAAAATGCCAAATCAGCCCTTGAAGAATTCAAAAATGGCAAGAAATGCCCCTGAATTTACTTCACAAAAGTTTTTGGGGCAAAAGTGTAAAGTTGCAAAAGTTGATAAAACTAAAATGGGCGTTGATAGAGTTTGGAATGCAAATGACAACTTGTGTAAAGATGGAGGTTTAATGCTGGCCAGACAAGGATCTAACCTAGACCAACCAACACCTCCCACGTGTCCCACTATCTCCTTTCAACCAATCACAAGTCACCCTTCTTCCACATCAAATCCTACTCACTTTTATTTATTAACTAATCTTAACAGATTAGTTTAAACTTGGCGCTAAACACCCATTTAAAAAACCAAACGGATTAAATACATGTTCTTGGTGTTCTTGATACAAATTGGGTAATTTTGTTTAAGCCAAAATTAAGCCACCATCTTGTGCAGATTTATGATTAATGGTCTGCTAATCACATCCCAACCTTAAACTTGGACACCTCACCACCCCTTTGTCCCACACATGCCTCCCCTGCTACAAAGTAAGGAAGAAGACATACACTAGTAGGGCCAACAATCCAACGTCCCACAACAAAGCTTGGAAACTAAGCTTATTTGAGACCTTTGATCAACTTTCTACAGCTATACACACCACAAACAGCCAAGAATTCTTCACAAGACTCTAAGATATTCAAATTTTCCAAGGGCATTTTTGGGACTTCAAGCATTAGGGTTTAGCACTTTTATCTGTTCTTAGTTCACATGTAAGGCTATATATAAAGCCATAGGGACTCACTTGTACGCTTGCTTTTGGTTTTTCCTTGTTCAAGCACTTGTAAATCCCTTTTTCAGTTTTATGAAATTTGAGTTAAGTGTGTTGAAGAAAGACCAAGTGCCATCTTATTATTGCTTGTTTATGTTCTTAGTTTACTGAATTTGAATAAAAAAACCTGTTTTCAAAAGAGGAGTGTGCAAAAGTTTGCACATTTTCTTCATTTTCTTGATATTTTGCTAAGTTCTTGGTCTATCTTGGAATTCTTGGGTTATAGGGCTGATCATAGCATCCTAATTGTGTTGATTAAGGTGTGGTGAGGCTTATAACTTAGGGATAATCAAGTGTGGAGGACAATAGTTGCATCAATCAAGAATTTTTCATATTTCTGATTTTATACTTGTGCTTCTAACCTTGTTGATTCTTAGCAGGGGTGTTATTGGAAGCTTGTACTTGTTCTTGCTAGTACATAAGCTCATAAATTCGTGGGTGTGGATGTACATCCATGAGGTTTGCATACTTAATCCTAAAATCTGCTTAAAATCTTGATTTTTGGTGATATTTGTATGTGACTTGTGTTCTTGTGAATTTTTTGGCTTATACTTTCTTGAATCTGTTAATCTTACTTGTTATTGTGTTAATTGATGCTTGGGTGGTCTTGAATCTCACTTTTCCTTTGAAAAAATTGGTTTTGAAAAGTTAAAGGGGTGTTTGGGTCTACTTGTTTAAGCTTGAATCTTGGTATTGTGTTGTGGAAAGTTTGTGTTTGTGTTCTATATCTGATATATGCTTGGTTGAGAGTGTTTTGCTACAAGTTTTTGGGTTTGAAGCCTTGAATCAAACAATCTGCTATCAAATCTTTGTTATTGCCTCTTTTGACCTAGGATTTTGGGAACACTTAGGGTGTATGCATGCTTAGGGCTAAAAGTGGTTTAAACAAAGTCATTGTAACCTGTTTGAAAGATTTGAGGTGTTGAATCTGGCTTAATTGTCAAATACATCAGCAAAGTGTAAAACTGCATGTGTTAGTGTTCATCAGTAACATTAATTGGCTTGAATCTTGCTTAATTCTTTGAATCATTGCATGAAACCTGTTTAGACTTGCTTATTTGAGTTTAATATAGCTTATGTATGCATTTGGTTGAATTTGGCTGGCTGATTTGTGCTAAAACTGCTCATAAGTGCTTAACTGCTTATTTGTTCATGTTTGTGCAACATCTGGTGATTTATTGATTAAACTGTATCAATTGGGTGTTTGTGATTGTGATATTTTGATTGTTTTTACTCCTTTTGATCCAAAGATCATTTGGGTACCTTTGTGTAATCTGAATCTCCAAAAAAGTCACTAAAGACAAAAAGTCAAACAAGTCAAGTAGTGGAAAAAGTTTCCACTGCTCAACACCCAAAACTAGCCCCTGCTAGTGTTACTTTGAACTCAGCTTATCAATAATCTATTTTAGCTTATCCAGACTTGCAACAACTATTTTTTGTGATAGGTCTTCATTATTTGACCCATTTAAGTAGACTGGAGCTTATTGGACTTTGACTTTGACTTTTTACTAGAAAACCAACTTATTTGACTTTTACATAAGTGCTTATTTGCTTTTTCCAGCTTATTGAGTCAGTTTATTTGAAAACTCTTTGTTGATTTTGCTTAATTAAGTCATTTAAAAGCTATAGGAACTTGAATCAGCACTTGGGGTGGCCTAGAACTCAAAAACGACTATTTTGTCGCTTTCTGTAGATTGCTTATTACATTTTCAGGCTTATTCCTTGGGCTTATTTCAAATTTCTTTTTGCAGAAGTCTTATTTAGGACAAAAGAAGCTTGTGTGTTTAATTTCAGCTTATGGCATTGGCGTATAGCTTAATGGGCCAAAAAGCCCATTAAGAATAAGCTGTTTGGTATAAGCTAGCTTATTTCACACTTTCAGCTTTTGGGCCTTTGGAAAAAGTTGTTTAAAATCAAATTTTGAGTCAACCAGTGATTTTGGGCTTATTTTGAACACTTTTTATTTTTGGGCCCAAATTTGGCCCAATAGTGAACTGTTTTGGGTTTAGCCCATTTTCTAGGCCCATTAAGGGTATTTAGGTAATTTCACTTTCATTTCTGAGTTATTTAGGTTAAATTAAGCTAGTTTGAAAGTTTTTAGAATTTTTTATGATTTTTGGATTTTAAATAATATTTTAATATTATTTTATTGTTAAAAATTAAAAGTCTGATTTTCTAAGTTTTTATATTTTTCCTAGGTTCTAGACACTTAATTAGGAATTTTGCAAATTTCCAAATATTTTTAGAGTCTTTCAATTATTTTCTAGAATTAATTTAATTTCAATTGATTTTAGTAGTTTTTAATTGTTTAAAAATAGTTTTTAGTGATTTTAAAATTTTGAAAAATACTTTTTAGCTTAATTAGGGTATTTTTGAGGTTTACAAACTTTAAAATCTTGTTTGGGACTTTTTAGTAATTAATTTTGATTTTTAGGGCTTTAATTAGCATTAAAAAGTCATTATCTAATTATTAAAAGGTTTTGGCAAGTTTGGATTTTTTGTAAACTCTTAGAATATTATTGTGGATTTTTGGTAATTTTTAGGAATTTTTAGGGTAAAATTTTAATTTTAGTGCTTTTTACGGTTTTACGTGTATACCTTTTTCGATTTAGTTTAATCCGTCTTCGTAACCGTCATTCTCTTCTAATCTCATTTCTATTTTTCTTTCTCAAACATATAATCACAAATCTAATCCAAGTCATTACACACATAACATACTAGCCTCCTTGAGAACGAACTCATTTTAGGGTCATTAATACACGGTTTTCCTAAATCGTCATATTCATTACATGCCCTAATTGCCTTTCCTTTTCCTAAAGGGGTAATTTTACAACTATCAAAATTCATCATGAATATGGGTTGCTTGAAGACCATTTATGACTCCTCTTCTAAAAAATATTGTTTTAAATCCTAAAGAAATTGAAATTGATAAACTTATAAATAGCATCACTAGATATCAGAAACTTGTTGGTAAATTGATTTACTTAACACGTATAAGACCTAGTATTGCTATTTTGTTTGTTGTTTCAGTCAATACATGCATGCCCCTTTGAAATCACACTTTGAATTGGCTTTAAGATTACTTAAGTATCTTAATTTAGCTACTAGTCTTAATTTAGCTCCAGGTCTTGGTGTTGGGTTTTCTAAGAGTAAGGGTGTTTTTGATGTGCTTATTTTGATTCTAACTAGGTAAGTGTCTAGTCACAAGGAAGTCAGTGTTTAGGTATTGGGTGTTTGGGAATTTAGTTTCACGGAAATGTAAGAAGCAAGATACATTGTCTAAGTCTTCAGCTTAGCTTAAGTATAGATCAATAACTTCTGCTACTTGTGAAGTGATGTAGATTGTGAAAGTTCTTAAAGGTTTTTTCTTTGAAAGTGTTGTTCTTGTGAAGTTATTTTGTGATAAGAAGTCAACTATTCAGGTTGCTGCAAATCCGGTTATAGATGAGAAAACTAAGCACTTTGATATTGATGTTGTTAGCCTCAAAATATTGCATCAACAAGAATGTTCGTGTAACACCCCAATTGTTCACATATAGCATCGAAAATTAATCTAGGATATTACTTCATAGAACACAAGTCATAATAATAGAAAACAACTCAAAAGAGTGTTTAAATCAACTTTATTTATATATCATTCAAATATCATAGTTTTACAACATGAGGTTCACAAAATCTATAACAATAATTTCAAGCTCGTGCCTCTTCATGACATCCTTGTGCTGTTCCATGCTATCAGTTAGACTTACCTGAAATATATGCTTAAAAGTCAACACAAAGGTTGAGTGAATTCATAGGTTTAAAATAACATTTTGAATACATGTATACCACTTGAGCTACGTTACTGTTCACCCACATAAAACAATATTTTATTGCACTAAGCTCATAACATCCAAACTAACGAGAATTCACCAAAGTGACCGCCATGATAGGGTATCATGCCAAGTAATCTACAGGTGCATGTTACCCATTAATTCTAATAAAGTGTGCATGATTACCCACACGGGCGGGTAACACAAACAGGATTTGTTACTTCCAATAGATCTATTCACATTATTGGCGCACACTAACAGTGTTAATAACTTATGAAATTTTAGAAACAAGTAACAGTTCGGGCACTCGTGAAATAACATATTTCAGTAAAATCATACAATTCAAAAACACATGCATTCCAGTCTTAGAATATATCCCTCTCACGTGTTTTCAAATCATTTAGAAAGCATTAAAAGTGAGGCTATGAACTCACATGACATCCGTAAAGTCTGAGCTACATCAGATATATTCATTCACAAACAAATAGCTTTGACTCACAAACCTGGGTCAACACATATGTATATATATATATCAAGTCTTTATCTTCATTTCCAAGTTTTATGTATTCTTTTGTGATATTTGCCTAAGGTTCATAGTTTATTAAAATATCACATCATTGTTGGGCCATCATACTTTAAAAGCCATTCTATAAACGTTTGAGGAGCGAGGGCACATTAAATCGTAAACCGAACCACTCAGTCAGAACGTAATATCAAGATGGAACACTTTTAGTACAAAGCTCCCTACTAACATGAAAAGTCTATTAATTTCTTCAAATGATACATATGGTATTTATAGTTTACATAATTATATTTTCAACCCTTATAGTTATAAGTTTAACTTATTACACTTTTAACCCTTAAAGTATATAGTTTAAGTATTTAGAATTTCAACCTTCTATTATTAACCTCAAGGTTTCAAACTTAAAAATATCAATCCTTATAGTTTTAACTTTAGTAAAATGAGACTTTTGGCCCAAAATGTTTTTAGTTTAAAAATGATAGTTTAGTCCCTAGACATGTTTAAAATTACATAACAAACCCAAATTTGTACAAAATGATCTAGGAACTTAAAAAAAGTTTATAAACATATTTCTAATCACAATAACATTAGTTTTCCAGATCTATATCTTTTGAAATAGATTTTAACTTATTATTTTATGTAGATTACAAAACTAGGGTTTTATTACATCTTTAGCTTATAACTTCCATTTTAGATCATTATATAAACCAATAATTTTTAGAATAGATTATTTAGATTATAACTAAGGTTATTAAAGATTTATAACTTAAAAATAACTTACTGAACAAGGTGGATACTTACAAACAAGAAAACCAAGAATCTAAGGCTTCTAAAGGGGCATATGGACTATATTTTCTTCACAACCCTTCAAGAACTCTTGGAACTTCTTCTAATGCTTACTACTGATCTTAAGGAATTCTTAGGACTTCAGTGCTGGCTCTAGAACAGAATGTATAGGTGTTTAGAAGTGAAACTGAGGGATGAAGAAAACTATGAGGTATCCAGCCCTATTTATACTATTTTGAACCCTTAAGCTCCAAGTTAAGGTTAGAAACGTGTAAGGCCTCTAGGTAAATGACTTAAGGATTCTAGGAAGTTATTCATGAAAGCTATGAACTAAAATATCCATGGTATACTTTTTGGAACCATTTTTGCCCATAAAAAGAACAAGGATGATAAAACGACTTCAAGTAGGTGATGTACCTATGTTGTTGGTTGATTAAGGCTGTAAATATCTTGTAAATATACCAAAATATCTGACTTAGGTTTTAATTTGGGAGGGAAAGTGTTTAAATGGGTTTTTGGAGGGAAACACTTAACCGAGTCCATTTCTAGGGCTTGTAACTTTGTAATTCTTATAATTAAGGGTTTAGAAATGTAATTAGGGATGGATTAGGGTTTACACATTGTAATTATAATGTTTGGATCCTTGGTTTGAAGCTTAACCTAAGTTTGAAGTGAAATTGGGAAGAAAACCTAGCCGGATTAGTGTTTCTAGTGATCTAGGGTTCAATCCTTGTTAAAGCCATTATTATCACTTTGGCTACTGATTTAAACTCAATTTAAATCTTATACATTTTCTATAATGTGTTCATGGAGTCTCTACACTTGTTTTACTAAGTTATTCTAAGTAAAAATGTCTAAAGTCTGAAAATACCTATTTTGACATACTTTATAAGTCATGCATTGAAATGTTGTACCTTGTGCATTAGGGTGGTTGTACCTTATCTTAGGATTATATTATTACCTAAATTTAATGCTAATGAAGTTTCTATACTTTTCCTAAAAGACTATGCATTGATTCGAAGTGAAATGGTAATATAAGGGTTTTTAGGCTATTATGCCTATGTGACTTGTACCTTGTGTAATTAGTGTTTATATTCTTGTATAGTGTGACAATCCTTAAGATTCACATATGTGTTATGAGCTATGATTGTCTCAATATAAAAATTTGGCTGGATTTTTTTGCTTTTTATACCTTACTTGGTAAGATGAACTTCTTCTCACAACCTGAACTGCCACTTCAACATATTCCTATATGTTGTAACACACAATGCATATGTCAAGTCTAAGTTCTAAAAGTAATCTTATAAGTTCAATATTGATAATAACATCTCAAATATAACTATGATGCCCTAAATTCCCTTGGAAACCCCAGAATCCCTTTAAATGAGTTGTAAACTCAAGAATGATAAACTATGAATAGAAAGTACGTATGAATAAGTAATTATGGATTATAAACAAGTTGTAAACTATACTTTGAAGACATAATAATACCTAAGAATGGTAAGAACAATCCATACAAAGCTAAGTACAAGTAAATGTACATACTAGTCTAGATCATCACCTAAAAACCCTTGGTTAAATAATGTTTCAAGCAATATAACTACATAGTATCTATGTACAAGTATCAAATAAACTATACTAATTATAATATATCATATAAAGTAAAGGTAAATAATTACAAAACACTAATATTCTCTAATCTCAAGCTAATTACAAGTAAATGACCTATAACCAATATTAGCATATAAAATCCATTCTATAATGAATTAGAGTTTAATCTTTTGCAACTAATTATGAAACTCAACTAAGTATCATATTAAGGTTATACATTTATTTCAAGTTAAGTTACAAGTTAATAAAGCATAAGGTACAAGTTATCAAAGCATATGATCTTAAGCTCCCTTAATTATTCCTACAATATGATGAGCCTCTATAAAACCTTAAACTAAGAATGTAGAAACCCTAGAAGTCATGAACATACTATATAAGCCCTATTATAAGATTACATTAGAATATAAACCCTAATTACCCAAGATAGAAAGTCATTAGGCTTAATGACCTAAAAACCCTTATATTAAGAAATCTACATAGAATCACTGTCTAGTCTTTTAGGACAAGTCTACAAATACTCATAGCACTTCATTAGGGTTATAATATTATGTTAAGACAATGTAAAAGTATCCTAATGCAAAAGGTACAAGATTTTGATGCATGACTTGTAAATTAGGTCAAAATAAGTATTTTCACGCTTTGGACATGTTTACTTAGAATAACTTAGTAAAACCAATATAAAGACTTCATGAACACATTAAGGACAATTTAGGATGTATAAATTGAGTATACATCAGTAGCTAATTGAAGGATAATCACTTTTACTAAGACTTAACCATAAATCATTAGAAACCCTAACCCACCTAAGTTTTCTTCCCATTTTCATATCAAACCTTTGTTAAACTTCAAACCAAAGACCCAAACTTATTAAATACAATGTATATACCCTAATGAAACCCTAATCCATCACTAATCACATTAATAAACCCTTAATCACCAAAATTACAAAGTATAAAGTTACAAGCCCTAGTTTCCTATCCGGCTAGGTTTTTCCCTCCAAAAACTCATCTCAAACCTTTCCCTCCCATTTTCAAACTTAGGATCACTACTAATGTATATTTTTGAGTGCCAAATTAGGTGCATCACCTACTTATGGCTTACACATCATTGTTCCTATCTATATCTAGCCGTGAGCCATTTCTAGCCATATGTTGAAGATAACTTTGAATCTAGCTTGTATAGTCACTCCTATACTTGCATAGATTTTACCTAGCCTTCCTTAGTCACGTACCTAGCTGATTTACACGTTTCATGGCCTTGCTTTGTGTCTAAGGGTTCAAATTGCTATAAATAGGGGCGAAACACATAGTATGAAACTTGCACCCCGTTTCCTTTGTATCTCCTACCCATTCTTCATTTCCACTTATATAAACGTCCCAGGACATCCCATATTAACAAAAAACAGGTCTATAAGGAAGCCATTGAAGCTCTTGAAGCTTTGATAGAAAGTAGTGCTCATAAGAAGCCATAAGGAGCCATTTTGGAGCTACCTAGGTAATCTCTATGTTAGCTAAGCTTTGATCTTGTTATAATAAATTCTTAGACTTGTTATAATGCTAAATTAATGTTAGAAAGATAATCCAAAAGAAACTAGAGCTTTTTATCATTCTAAATGAAAGTTGTAAGTTAAAGATGTCTTAAAACCCTAGTTTTGTATTTTACATGAAATAATGACTTAAAATCCATTTAAAAAGCTATAATTATGGTAAAATATTTTTACTATTATTATAAATGTGTTTTGAAACTTTGTTTTCAAATCCTACATCATTTGGTTCATTTTTGAGGTTGTTATGTGATTTTTACAAGTATAGGGACCAAAATTGTCATTTTTGAAACTATTTAACATTTTGGGCCAAAAGTGTCATTTTGTGAAAGTTAAATATATAAGAATAAATATTGGTAAGTTTGAGACCCTAAGGTTAAATATTGAGGGTTGAAATTGTAAATATTAAAGCTATATACTTTATGGGTTAAAAGTATATTTAAGTTAAACTATAACTATAAGGGCTATTTTTGCGAATATTGAAAGTAAAGGATATAAAATACATATTATACTATACATATAAAGTAATAACCATGTCATGTTAGCTAGGGAACTTTGTACAAAGATGTTCTATCTCGATATTACGTTCTGACTGAGTGGTTGGGTTTACGATTTAAAGTGCCCTCGCTACTCAAACGTTTATAGAATAACTTACGAGTATGATGGCCCGAACAATGATGTGATATTATCACTAAACTATGAACCTTAAGCAAATATCACAAAGAAATACTCAAAACTTTGAACTAAAGATCAAAAGACATGATACTATACAAAATGTGTTAATCCATATTTGTGTGAGATCAAGCTGTTGTTTATGAGACCAAGTTGTGGTTTGTGTGATCAAGCTGTTTATCTGTGAATGCAATAAATCTGATATAGCTCAGCCCCTATGGATCCTAGGTGAGTTTATAGCCTCACTAGGCCTAATTCAAATGATTTGAAAACCCGTGAGGGGGATATATGCTAAACTGGAATACAAGTATTTTTAGTATGCTTCTCATATATGATTATTGACACTACGTTTACTGCTGCCTTTAAAAGTCCCTTTTAATCGTTACCGTTAATCATCCTAGAAGGTGAATGCTAATATTGTGAATAGTATTATTTGGGGACTGACATCCCCTATCTGGGCAAGTCGCACTTGCTGGAATGTTGATGGCTCTAACCTAGGATAAACGGATACACTTTATTTTGCTAACACAGGAGTGTGGCAGACTGCCTGCATAAGGGCAATTTGTTGGTTTTATGTATGTCAAGTAGCGGTGTACGAGCTAGTGCAATAGTAATTGATTGTTTTATGTAAGCGTATAATAACGTAGCTCGGGAAAAGGATCTTGTATTCAAAATGATTTCAAACCTATAAATTCACTCAACCATTGTGTTGATTTTAAGCATATATCTCAGGTATTAAAGATTTTTAGCATGGAGCAGCATAAGGATGGCATGAAGAGGCACAAGATTTAAATTATTATTCTAGATTTTGGGAACCTCATATTGCAAAACTCTAATTTTTCAATGATATATAAAGAAAGTTGATTTTATCACTCTTTTGAGTTGTTTTCTATTATTACGACTTGTGTTCTATGAAGTAATACCCCAGATCAATGTTCTGCTGCATAAAGCTAAAATGGGGGTGTTATATATAGGCTCATTATAGGTCTTATAACTTGTGTTTATGGTTTCTATAGAGTCTGCACACTTAGTTTAATGAGTTAATCATATCCCTAAGAGATAATAAGCTAAATTAGAATTCTATGCTTTGAAAACTTATACTTTATGCATTAATTATTTGTAACTTAGCTTAAGATGAAACTAAAATCCTAATATAATATTTAGTTGAGTTCTATAATTGGTTGTAAAAGATTAGACTCTATTTTAATGTGAAATGGGTTTTAGGTAGTGATCTTGACTATTATGTACATTTCCTTGTACTTATCTTTGAACGGTTTGTATTTAGTATTCTAAGATGAATTTATACTTCTAAATTATAGTTTATAATTTGTTCATAAGCCTTGATTACTTATTCATAAGTATTCTACATTCATATGTCACAAATCTTGAGTTTACAACTCATTTATGGGGTTTATAGAGTTTCTAAGGATTTTAGGCATCATAGTTATATTTGAGACGTTCTTATCAATATTTTTCTTCTAAGATTACTTTTAGAACATAGACTTGATATATACATTGTGTTTACAACATATAGGAATATGTTGAAGTGGCAGTTTAGGTTATGATAACCTATTCATATTACCAAGTAAGGCATAAAAGCAAAAATTTCTAGTGATTTTTCATATTCATACAATTATAATACATAACGCATAAGTGAAATTTGAGGATTGTCACAGTTCGGTCATAGTTTTATTATGTATCGGTCATAGGAACATTGTAATATGTACCCGGACATTTAGTCAAGCCCGACCCAAAACATATAGTCCATAAAAGGACTCATTTAAGGTACTAAGCACGTTAGTTAAGCCCGACCCATAATATATAGTCCATAAAAATCACATGCGAGTGGACTATATATACACCCTCCTAGCATGTTTGAAGGGGTTAGCCATTCATTTTCTCAATTTAATATTTCTTTCTTTCTTTAGTTCTCTCTAACTTCTCTCTAGTTTCTCTCTCTAAAACCTCCATCTATTTTCTTTCTCTTTTCCATCTATATTTCTATCATAAATCGTGTACTATCACCTCTTTACTATGAACTACAATTGATATCATTCATCACGAGGTATTGTTGGGAATAAATTAAGGCCAGATCACTTGAACGCTGACAAGAACAACTCAAGCGTTGACAAGAGCAAAGTGAGCGCTGACAGCTTAAGCGTTGACAAGTTAAAGTCAAGCGTTGACAGATTGAAGACAAGCACTGATGGAAGATGTGAGCTACACGTTTATTATGTTCTATAATACTTCTAGTAAGGATACACGTTTATTATGCTTGGCAGCATGCAAAGTTGATATACGTAGCTTATTGTACAAGGCTTCTTAGTCTATAAAAGAAGGCCTTTAGGTTAATGTTTAGTATCAAGTTTTCATTAAGTTTTCATTCGTAAACATCTTTCATTGTAAGCAAGTTCGACATTCATAATCAAAGTGAAAGTTTTGTTTACATCTTGTGTTCTTGTTTAAGTATTAAATTCCGCATAATACTTAGATTCACAAAGCATATAACAAAGGTTTCTCTACGTGTTATACTTGATCTAATCTCGTATACACAAAGCTAATCGATCTAAGTTTGGGATCAACAAGTGGTATCAGAGCTTGTTGAGGAACTTTTGATCTTTGAAGAACACCAGAACGATATACGAACACTAAAACCCTAATTTTCTCAAAACCCTAAAAACATCATGTCTGAAGCAATAACCTCCTCCTCCTCATCCTTACCAAACATCAAGATTCCCATGCTTGATGCAACCAACTTTGACTTATGGAGGTTCAACTTTGAACAATATCTGGGGATCTTTGACTACACACTCTGGGACATCATTGAATATGGAAACTCATTCAATAAAGCTCAAAAGATTCTGAATGCCATTGCGACAAGAACAGCTGTTGAAGGATGTCCTGATGAAGATAAGAAAGAAAAACCTGGAGATGGTAGAGCTGTAAGTGCTGAAGATATTGCAAAGAAAAGGGCTGACATGAAAGCCCTAAATATTCTGAAAGTATCTTTGGGACAAGAAAATCAGCACAAATATAGAAGCTATGAATCTGCTAAGGATCTTTGGGAAGCAATTGAAGTTGCATATGGTGGTAATGTAGAAACTAAGGAAGAAAAGAAAAAGCAACTTCTGCATGATTATGCTGTCTTCAAAGCTCAGCCCAATGAGAAACTGAGCAGTGTGAGAAGCAGAGTGCTTGACATCACAAGCAAATTGTCCTTCATGGGGACACAAGTTGGTGATATTGACACCAATGCTACTTTTCTGAAAAGTCTTGGTGAGACATGGAAGATTGAGGCAAGATCTATTCTTGCCAATAATACTCACAAGAGCTCTTCGTTTGATGACATCTACAACAAACTAAGACTGTTGGAAGATGAAACTCTTTCAAGCAAAGTTAGCACCAGCAACATGGCCTTCTTCTCTCATAGTGAAGGTCAATTCAATCAGAAGGACTCTTTTATGCATCCAGTTACTGGATCATCATTTGTCAGCGCTGGGACAAGTCCTGTCAGCGTCTCCTTTTCAGACGCTGACACATTCATAAATGACTCCCCAAGAGTTAAACCTGCTGGTTTGGATTTGGATACTGTTTGTGCTTACATTGCTTCTTTGCCCAATGGTTCAGTGATTACATATGAGGACCTTGAGCAGATAAGTGATGAACACTTGGAAGAGATGGACATCAAGTGGAACATGGCTCTTGCTAGTATAAGAGCAAATAGGTGGAATAGAAGGTTCAAGAAGAAGATGACCTTCAATGCTAAAGACACTGTTGGATTTGATAAATCTAAAGTTGAGTGCTACAACTGTCATTAAATGGGGCACTTCATGAGGGAATGCAGATCTCCTAGAAGATCTGATGCTGGTAAACCCTCAAGTCAGGTTGTTAAAGCTCAAGACTCCAAAGCCATGGTTGCAGTTCAAGGAATTGATGGTACTGGATGGGATTGGAGCTATCTGGCTAAGGATGTTGAAGAGGACAAAGCTTTGATTGCTGATATTGAAGAAGAAGAGCATGTTGAATATGCTCTCATGGCACACTCCTCCTCTTCATCTGATAATGAGGTATATGATAATGCTTTTTGTAGCAAAGGTTGTAGGTTAAACACTGATAGACTTAACAAAGAAGTGTTAAAACTAAAAGAGGATATGAGCACTGAAAGGTGTAAATTATCCAATTACCAACTAGCTCTTACTGAAACTGAGAAAACCGTTTCTAAATACAAGAAAATGGAATTTGATTTAAAAGATAAGATAAATATCTTAAAACATGAGCAAGAGGGTAGTATGGATATTAGAAATATCATGTCAAAGGTCAATAAAGACCTACAGGCTAAGTTAGATGAGGCCATTAAGAATAAAGATAATGTTGACCTCAAGATTCAAAGATTTGATAGAGCCACCCAAGCCCTAGGAGACTGTGTAGCTAAACAAAGAGATCCTAAGGATATGACTGGGCTTGGGATGAATGAGAATGATTACTCTCTGGTTCCACCACCAGCTGGTGACTTCTATGGTGTCCTTAGAAAGGATTTATCTTGGACTGGTAGACCAGAATGCCAAGAAGAGGAATTCATTCCTCCACCAAGAGTTGTCACCCCAGTAGAAGAGTATCAACAAAAACTGACTGACCTAAATGAGTGGAAGAAAGCTAACCCTACTTTATTTGTTAAGGGAGGTTTGCTATGTGAAAGTCCCAATGAATCCCCACCCATTAAGGTTACTCACCCAGTTACTTGTAAAGCTGTTGACCTAGGCTCCAACACTGTTAGAAAACCTACTATTAAATATGAAGAGATGTATAGGAATAATAGGTCACCCAAGAGCCAAGTTAACAATCATGGAACAGGTTTCTTTGCTTCTAGACCTAAGAATGTGTCTAAGAAAGCCTGTTATACTTGTGGTAGCTTTTCACATTTGGCATACAAGTGTGTCAACGCTCCCAAAGCCAGCGCTGATAGGAACAATTTCAGCGCTGATAGGAAGAAAGTCAACGTTGTTAGGAAGTCAAACGTTGTCAGACCCAGACCTTGTGTGCAGCAAAGTCCACAAGTGATTAGACCAGCCCCATTCTTTACTAGAAGGTCTAACACTCATGGACAAAGACCTTTTAAAAAGACAAACACCTGGTCAAATAGACAATAGGTTCCTGTAGCAAACCCTAGGTTCAACGCTGACAAGCGTAATTTCAGCGTTGACAAGACAAAATCCAACGCTGACAGAAACGTGACCAAACCTAAGTATTTGCGGCCACAAGGTAAGGGGTCTAAAGCTTCTTCAAGCTTAACATGGAGACCCAAGAAAGATCAAAACCCTAATAATAATGGAATTTCAATGACTTGCAACAGGTTTAATTATATTTCAAAAGTCATTACAAAACCAATTGGGGTTAACTGGGTATTTCATCCTAAAAGGGATGAGAATGGGGTTGTTGTGAGAACTAAGTCTGTTCTTATTGAACAACCAGATGAATCCAAGTCTTCTGAGACTTGGGTTCCCAAAGAAAACTAATTTGTTTTCTTTATGTGCAGGGCATTCAAAAGCAGATCAATGATTATGGATATAGGGATAGTGGATGCTCAAGGCACATGACAGGAAAGGAAGACTATCTGACGAACTTCTCTCCTATTAAAGATGGTGATAAGGTATACTTTGGAGGGGGCTACGGAACCATCACAGGCAAAGGAACCCTTCTCACCAATAATCTACGTTTTGAGAATGTCTTCCTGGTAAAAGAACTGGACTATAATCTGTTTAGTGTATCACAAGTGTGTGATAACAAAAATAAGGTTCTTTTCACTGATACTGAATGTTTGGTGTTAAGCAAGGATTTTAAGATCCCTGATGAGAAGTACATTGAGTATAGAACACCTAGGCATTAGGACATATATAATGTGAATTTAAATGGAGTTAAAGTGAATACAAATATGTCTTGTTTTTATGCTAAGGCCTCAGTTGATGAAAGCAATTTGTGGCACAGGAGACTAGGGCACATAAATTTTAAAAATATAAATAGACTTGTGAGGCTTGGTTTAGTTGATGGTTTGCCTGAAAAGGCCTTCCACAATGACCACTCTTGTGTTGCATGTCTTAAAGGCAAACAGCACAAGGTCTCATTCAAGTCCAAGCAGGTGCATACTAGTTCCAGACCTCTTCATATGCTTCACATAGACCTCTTTGGTCCAACTAATATAGAAAGTTTGAATGGCAAATCATATTGTTTTGTTGTCACTGATGACTTTTCTAGGTTTACTTGGACATTCTTTCTAGCTATGAAGAGTGACACAGCTGATGTTCTTATTAAATTTATCACTCAAATTGAGAAAAGGTCTGGCAATGAGGTTAAGATGCTTAGGAGTGATAATGGTGGAGAATTTAGGAACAAGAAGCTAGATGATTTTTGTGCCAGGAAGGGAATTACTAGGCAGTTTAGTATTGCTAGAACCCCACAACAAAATGGGGTTGCTGAAAGGAAGAATAGAACCCCAATTGAAGCAGCCAGAACAATGTTGGCTGATGCTCACTTTCCTATAGCCTTTTGGGCTGAGGCTGTGAATACGGCATGCTATGTACAAAATAGAGCATTGGTTAACAAAATTCAGAACAAGACACCTTATGAGTTACTTTGGGGAAGAAAACCTAATATTGGTTTTCTCAGACCTTTTGGATGTCATGTAGTAGTCTTAGACACTAGTGATGCCTTAGGGAAATTTAGTGCAAAAGGTGATGAAGGTTACTTCATGGGGTATTCAGTGCAGAGCAAGGGTTATAGAGTTTATCTTAAGGAGGACAAACGTATTGTTGAAAGAGTACATGTTAGGTTCTTAGAGAATAAACCTAGTGATCCTGAAAGTGGTCCTAATTGGTTGTTTGATTTGGAACCCTTATCTAGAACTTTAAATTATATGCCTGTCACTAATCCAGACATTGTGAAGGTAACTTCAAATGTTGTGGAGGAACAAGTTGTTCATGTTTCAGGTACACAGGTTGACGAGAGGGTTGGATCACAAGCAGAAAAGGCATCTCCTACATTTGAATATGTCACAATTCCCATTTGGACTGATGCTTTTGCTGCTGCTGCTGCTGGACAAGATAATGGTGGTCTCCAAATACCACCAAATACAAACATGCATGGTTCTTCAGGCGCTGACAAAGGAAAATCCAGCGCTGACAAGACCAATTCAGACGTTGACAACAACATTTCAGGCGCTGTCAGCCCTGACGCTGACAACCAAGATTCAAACGTTGACAACACTTATGGGCATCTTTTCTCTTCCAATTTTGAACAAGGTGGACCTTCCAATGTCCATGAAGAGATTCCTGTTGCTCAAAGAGAGTCTGATGAAGAAGATATTGGCAACATGGAGCGTGAAGTTGAGGACACCAGACTTTTTGAAGGAGGAGTTCTCACTTCCACAATGAAGAATCACCCCCATCTCAGATCATTGGTGATGTTATGACTCCAGTTCAGACAAGAAGATCCCATCAAAGTCTTGGTGGATTTATTGCCAATATACACAAGAAGGTTGATACCCCTCTTGTACAAGCATGTTTGTTTGCATGTTTTCTGTCACAAGAATAACCCAAGAAGATATTTGATGCTCTCAAAGAACCAAGTTGGGTGGAAGAAATGCAGGATGAGCTTCACCAATTTGCTATTCAGGATGTTTGGGAGCTGGTTGATTGTCCTAGATATGTCAGACCAATAGGGACAAGATGGGTTCTCAGGAACAAAAGAGATGAAAGAGGTATTGTGGTCAGAAACAAGGCAAGGTTAGTGGCTCAAGGTTATACACAAGAGGAGGGGATAGACTATGAAGAAGTCTTTGCACCAGTTGCAAGGATTGAAGCTATTAGGATTTTTCTAGCCTATGCATCTTGCATGGGCTTCACAGTCTATCAAATGGATGTAAAGAGTGCATTCTTGTATGGCACTATAGTTGAGGAAGTTTATGTCATGCAACCTCCTGGTTTTGAGGATCCAGAGCATCCAGATAAAGTGTATAGAGTCAAAAAGGCTATGTATGGCCTTCATCAAGCCCCTAGAGCATGGTATGGTACTTTGTCCACTTACTTGGTGGATAATGGATTCAAGAGGGGCACCATAGATCATACACTATTTACAAAGAAGAAAGGCAAAGATGTGTTGCTTGTGCAGGTCTATGTTGATGATATCATTTTTGGGTCTACTGATCCAAAGATGAGTGAGGATTTCTCCAAGCTCATGACAGACAAATTCAAGATGAGTGCTATGGGGGAGATGAACTTCTTTCTTGATTTACAAGTTCAGCAGAAAGAAGATGGTATCTTCATCTCCCAAGACAAATATGTTGCTGAAATCTTGAAGAAGTTTGGCTTTTCTCCACATGAAAAGAGGGCTTCTACTCCTATGGATAGAGAACACCCTTGGGGAAAGATTGGAGATGGGAAAGATGTTGATGTCAGGCATTATAGATCCATGATTGGATCCTTGATGTATCTTACTGCTTCCAGACCTGATATCATGTTTGCTGTGTGTGCATGTGCACGCCATCAAGTGACTCCCAAAGAATGTCACCTTTATGCTGTGAAGAGGATCTTTAGGTACCTAAGATGTTTCCCTACTCTTGGTTTGTGGTACCCAAAGGATTCACCATTAGAGCTGATTGCATATTCAGATAGTGATTATGGTGGTGACAAGTTTGATAGGAAATCCACAACTGGTGGATGTCAATTTCTTGGGAGCAGATTAATATCTTGGCAATGCAAGAAACAAACAGTGGTGGCTAACTCTACAACTGAAGCAGAATATGTGGCTGCAGCAGCATGTTGTGGTCAAGTATTGTGGATTCAGAACCAGCTGTTGGATTATGGGTATAACTTCATGCATACTAAGATATTTGTTGACAATAATAGTACTTTATGCATCATTAAGAATCCTGTGCATCATTCTAAAACTAAACACATAGAAATTAGACACCATTTTATAAGAGATTGCTTTGAGAAAGGTTTAATACAACCAGATAGGGTTGACACTGAAGAAAATGTGTCAGATTTATTAACTAAACCTTTTGATGCTGGAAGATTTCAGTACTTGGTAACAAGTATTGGAATGGTAAATCTCACTTAAGTATGTGTTTTGGATCCTTGTTGTAAAAGTATGTACAGGATGATGCATTATTATTATTGGTCTTATTGATAATTTAGATTTTCCACTATATTTTTCTAACACTGACAAAGGTTGTTTGAACACTGATAAGTGTTTTTGCAACGTTGTCAGCAATATAGTTGTCTAACGCTGACAAAGCTTCCTTCAACGCTGTTATGTGTTATCGGGGTGTTGTCAGCAACAATGTTAGTTTTGTGGTTTTCAATCTAAATGTGCAGATGGTGTTAGCAGTATACCATTGGATACAGAGTTGCTTATGGATCAAAGGAGAAGCATTTGGACATGTTTTTGTTTATGGATGATGGTTGGAATGTTTCATTCCTATCTTGACATAAATTTTTTGTGTTCATGCATATTTTTAGCAAACTCTTTGTATCTTTGTTTAAGGGGAGGTTTTAGGAACCTTTAGGATTTTTGGGTATCCATATGATACTCTTATCACAATTCTAGATTGTGTCCACAGGTGAGTATGGGTTAGTTTTACTAAACCATGAGGCACTGTAGCATGCATAGTATATCAACTTTGCATGCTGCCAAGACATTTTTGGCCTAGAATTGGTTGTGGTCTGTTGGGAGACTTGGAAATCATTTTGATATGGGATTTACCTGGGAGTAACAAGGATTTTATGAGGTAACTTGGTTGTTAAGAATTTTGGTTAGCAAGGGACACTAGAGGACTGTTATGTCTATCTTGCTTATGCAAGTGTGCATAACTGGACAGTGCTTGCCGCCCTATAATAATTATCAGCTTTTGGTTACTTTCTCTAGGATAAATTACTTGTTAAGGTCATTTTTCACTTTTTAAAAACAGTTTTATTTTTGGACGCTGACAAGATTTTTCCAAGCGTTGTTGTGACCAAATTGGACGCTGACATGGCTTTAGGCGAACGTTGACAAGATTATAGCCGTTGGGCGTTGATGGGTTATATTTGACCGTTGACACTCAATGGGACCTACCCAGTTGTTACTTTTTGACATATTTTCAAGCCGTAATTTTAGGAGTTGTTACTTTCATTAAATGCATGAGATAACTTATAACTTTTTCAATATTTTCATGATTAGTTTTTGAAAATCTTTGCCTATTTTTGGGCCAATCACATGCATTCATCCACTCCTATACATTTGGCTCCTATTTTTAAACAGGGTATCTATAATTCTTGTCTAACACTTTTCTCTTAACAACCTTCATCTTCTATACTTCAAATTAACAGCTTTCATCAATGGCACCAAGATTTAACTCAGCAGAATTGGATTTGGGGTTCAAGTCTCAACACAACATGATTGCTTATCTTGTTGCTGATAATACTTTGTTCCCTCAATACACACAAATGGTGGCGTATTTGAATGCATCCCCATTACGGTATGCTCTTTCTCATGCACCACTCATTCCAGTCACACACATTAAACAGTTTTGGAACACTGTCAGTTCCTCAACAGTTAATGGAGTGACCACATTAACTTCTATTGTTCATGGGAGATCTTGGGTGGTTACTGAGGCCTTGGTACGCCAGGCCTTGCATCTTGATGATGCTGATGGTATAACCATTCTTCCCATAACTGAAATAGAACAAGGGCTTAGGGCTTTGGGATACCCTATTCCTGATGAAGGTACTCTTAATAAGTACCATAAGCAGGAATTTTCCTCCAGCCTGGAAGTACCTCATTCACATTCTCCTTCAATGTTTGAGTCCCAAATGTACTGTACACAATGAGATCAATAGATCCATTGCAACTGCTATTTTGTGTATTGCAACAGGGCAAAAATATAACTATTCTAAAATGATTTTTGAAGGGATGTGTAAAAACAAGGGGACAAAAATGACTTTAGCTTATCCCCGTTTTCTGCAAATGATTTTTGATGATCAAATATATTGTTCAAGGGATCACAATGATTTTTATAAAATCCCTGAACAAAAGAAAGCTATTTTTACCAAGATGAATTCACCACCTCATAGGGACTTACCTTTAACCCCAGCCATGCTTGCTGTTATTGCAGCAGCACAACCCCAACCAGACCCCCAACCTCATATTGACCCTCATCCACAACTTGAACCTATCCCTGAACCTTTACCCTCACCTGAACAAATGCAACTTGACCAAGAACCCTTTGACGCTGACACATCTAATGTGGGCGTTGATGTGCCTATTTCCAACGCTGACACCCAACCATCACAATCCCAAACACCCCTTAACCAACCCACATCTACCCATTCTTCCACACCATCTTCCACACCACCTGAATATAGGTTGATCAAACTCCAAAGGACTGCTGGAGAGTTCTCCTCTGGTGGTCCTAGCCATGAAGCAGAGAGAACCACCACCACAAGTGTGGCTGGTGACCTGGATGAGGCTGGGACTATTGGTTCTGGCTTAGAAGCTGGCCAAGGCAGTCCCACCATAATTAAGTCCTCATCCATGCCCAATGAACCTGACTTGGGAGGTCAAATCCCCATTTTAGAAGAGGGCAGACTGGAACCAATGACTCTTTTGGAATTGACGGCTGTCTGCATTAGCTTGCAAAAGCAAAATGCAGACTTAGTACAAATTGTCAGCTCACAAGGCCTTGAACTCAAGCAATTGAGGGAGAGGATTGTTGTTTTGGAGAGTGCTCATGCAAAGGGAGGTATGGAGGAGTCTTCCAAAGGGGAGGAAGATCAAAGAAATCTGAGTGATAAGAGCAGTCAAGATGGTCAATCATTGGATGTTGCTGAAGCTCTTACTACTTTGAAGGAACAAACAGGTTTTGATACGTCCTTAATCTTTCCAACCAATCTAAATTTATCATTTACAGCAATGTTGAGAAAGGTTACATAAGGCGCTGAGGGAAAATATTTGAGCGTTGACAAGACAAGTTTGGACGCTGATAGAAGTATTTTGAGCGCTGATAGAGGAAATTTGGGCGTTGACAGGTCTGTATATGGAGGTGATGTATTCCAGTCATCATCTATCATCAAGGATGTTCCTACTCAGGTATTACCATCTACCTTACCAACAATTGCACCATCAGATAAAGGTAAGGGTAAGTTGGTAGAAGAAATTGTTCCAAAGAATGCAGCTCAGGTTGAATTTGATAGAAGATTGGCTGAGCAAATGATGGAACAAGGTGAAAAGGAAAAGTCACCATTTGTTGTGACTTCTGAAGAAGAAAGTGATGGAGCTAGCTCAGACTCAAGTGTGATGATTATTGAACCAGAAAGGCTTGAGTATGGTGATGAGCTTGCTAGGGAAAAGCTGAGAGATTTAAAGTTGCAGATTGATTTTGATATGCCAGAGGTGGTTCAGATGTACAATTCTTGGGAAGAAAGCTGTATGGATAATCCAGACTTGACCATTTCAGATCAGATATGGGGTTTGGAAATTCTTCTTAGAGTTCAGAAGGATTGTAAGGTGATTTTGAAGCACAAGGCAAGCAACATTCTCTCTGAGTTGAAAAGGGATAGAAGGAAGCTCTACTTTATGTTGCTCAGATGTCATGGAGTTGGATGGACACATCAGAAGTTGAAGGCTTTGACATTTGATGAGTTGGAACATAGGGCTTATCCTATTTGGGTGAAAGTACAGGAAGAAAACACTTTCAGACTTCTTTCAGATGAAAGAAAGGAGCAACTTGTAGAAGAGATGGAAATCAAGAAAGCTATGATAGTTCCCAGACCAGTGAAGAAGGGATTTACACTTGAGTTTCCAAAAGATATGAATCAACTATATCCAAGTGAAGCAGTTATTAGAAAGAGCCTCAAGCTCTCCCCATTAGAAGCTTCATATATGGTGCATGTGTTACCACTAGATTCCAGGAATCCAATTGTGAGTTATGATGAAGATGAATGTGGATTTTGGAAGATTGGAAGATATGGCAAGGAGGTACACACTTTTACCACTCTCATATCTTTATTTCCAAGTTGTGATAGAGAAGACTTGGTGGACCTTTGGAGGTTGCTAGAGACCAAGTATGAGGCTGAAGAACCAACTTCAACTAATGGAATAAAACTTTGGACCACATTCAAAAGAATGTGTGGGACAAATGAGGAAGATCCTGAAATATGGAAGGATCTTGAAGATGATCTCAGTGGTCTTCAATGGAGGTTATATTCAGCTGCTGGTGTATATCATTTGAGTTCTACAAAGTTTGCTGAGTATTTACTTGTAGATGCTCAGTATTTCATATCTAAGGCTGTTTTGGAAAAGATGAAGGACACCCAGTTGGAGATAGATTACACAAGTGACGTGGCAAAGAATTTGATCAGATTTATTTATTACCAATATGATAAGGTTTGTCAGACTCCTCCAAGTTCTTAATGTTTATTCAGAAACTTGATCATAAGAGTGGATATCAAGTTTAGGGGAGGATTGTTGGGAATAAATTAAGGCCAGATCACTTGAACGCTGACAAGAACAACTCAAGCGTTGACAAGAGCAAAGTGAGCGCTGACAGCTTAAGCGTTGACAAGTTAAAGTCAAGCGTTGACAGATTGAAGACAAGCACTGATGGAAGATGTGAGCTACACGTTTATTATGTTCTAGAATACTTCTAGTAAGGATAGAAACGACAATGTATTTTCTATGTTTATCTTTACCTAGAATAGTTGATACGTAGCTTACGTAGCTTATTGTACAAGGCTTCTTAGTCTATAAAAGAAGGCCTTTAGGTTAATGTTTAGTATCAAGTTTTCATTAAGTTTTCATTCGTAAACATCTTTCATTGTAAGCAAGTTCGACATTCATAATCAAAGTGAAAGTTTTGTTTACATCTTGTGTTCTTGTTTAAGTATTAAATTCCGCATAATACTTAGATTCACAAAGCATATAACAAAGGTTTCTCTACGTGTTATACTTGATCTAATCTCATATACACAAAGCTAACCGATCTAAGTTTGGGATCAACAGGTATATTCGTGATTGGTTTGTAGTTACTTTTTGATTTTCGTAGGTTTTTTAAGCATTAAACCATACGAAATATTTTTTTAAGCTTTTGATTTGAAAACATTTTATACGTACATTCTAGTTTATTTCACTTTGAATAAGCTAGAAGTACAAAAAAAAATTATTTTCATTCAATATCATCATCTTTTTAAGTTTTTTATTCGAAAATTAGTTTTTTGTACTTTTTCTTGATTTAATTTTTTTTGGCTTAAAAATTTAAAAAGTTTGTATTTTTATACTTTATTATGGATTAGATAGTCCGGAAGTACAACTCGTTTCATTGGAAAAAAAATCAAAAATCTCGTTTTTTGAAAGTTCAAAAATTCATTTTTTTGTCATTATCCCGGTCCTTGTAAACCCTGATTAGCCGAAATAGTGAGGGGGACAAGAATATTGAAGGAACCGGGATAGTGAAGGAACCAGAATAGTGAAGGAACCAGAATAATGAAGGAACCGGGATAGTGAAGGAACCAGGATAGTGAAGGAACCGAATAGTGAAGGAACCGAGATAGTGGAACCAGGATAGTGGAAGCGGGAGTAGACCGGGATAACGAAGCTTCAGAGAAATGGGATAACCAAAAAGCCGAAATAAAATCATGCCAAATATTTGTTCTATAAGTTTTTAGACTTAGCCACCCTCACACTTTTTTCGAAGCCAAGTTTACCAAAAAAAGAGCTAAAATTTTTAGGTCAAGTTATTTCAAATTTTTTCCATACTAGTTTTAGGCTATTTCCGCTTCGATTTCAAAATTTGGCAATTCAAAAAAATTTCGAATCGAGATTCGAATTTAATTTCAGACTAGAAAATATCGGCATTTTAGGAATTTAACCACAACCTAATCACAACTCATCTACTTAAGATCCCAATTCACTTTATCATTTCAGAAATTATCGATATGGTTTCTATTGGAGAATATCGTGTGGCTAATAACAACATCATGGTGGTGGGTAACAAAGAACGACCACCAATGCTTGTTCCTGGTCGTTATGCACAATGACAATCACATTTTGTTCGATATATTAAAACACGACCAAATAGTGTTGCTCTAAGACATTGTATCTTTGATGGTCCTTATACTCTCACTTCTATTAAAATACCCGAAGTACCAGCAACCGACACTACGCCACGTGTCGACGAGGAAACCCATAAAGAAACCTATGATAACACTACAAGTGAAAACCGTGCTTGGATTGGTGCAGAGGCTGAAGAAATTTATATGATTCTAAGTGGGATTGGAGATGAATTTTACTCAACGGTTGATGCATGTCCTACTACAAAAGAGATGTGGCCGGCTATTGAACGATTGCAACAAGGAGAATCACTCAATCAGCAAGATGTGAAAACAAACATGTTTTGGACATTGGCAAGTTTACTTCATTGGAAGGGGAATCGATTGAATCACACTACTCCAGATTCTACAAAATGATGAATGAGAAGAAATAAATTTGGAAGTCTAAACTATGCAAGTGAATGTTCAATTTCTACAACAACTTCAACCAGAGTGGACACGATTTGTCACTTTGGTTAAACAAAAACAAAAGTTAGACGAGGTCTCATATCACAAGCTCTTTGACATTTTGAAACAATTTCAGAATGAGGCAAATGAACTACGAGCTGAACGGGTCACGAAGATTGCTAATCCACTTGTTTTGGTGTCTACCACTCAACATTACCCAGATTACCACTCTCGTGCTCCAGAGTTTTACTCTACTCAATCATCATCACCACGATCTTCCAAAACCTCTAAGTCATATGCTCCAACAAGATCAAGAGGCAAAGAACCTTCTAGAGCACCATCACCAACATCTATGCTATCATCCGAAGAAGACAGTGACAAAGAACAAGCTCAGAAGGATAGGTAACTGAAGCAACAAATTGCTTTCATAATGAATTTCTACAAGAAAATGTACAAACCTACCAACAACAACCTTAGAACATCATCAAACACAAGGAATAGATATGCTGACAGTCCTCCAAGGTATGATCGACGCAATCCAAGGCATGTTGAGGGTTCTGCACAGTATGATAGACAAACTGCAAAGTATGATAATCAGAGGGTTTCTACTGTTGATGGGAATAGGGAAACGGTTGGTACTTAAGTTGTGCAACAAAGTGGGATTCAATGTTTTAACTACAAAGGATTTGGGCACATGGCAAAGGAATGCAGGCAGCCAAAAAGGGTTAAGGATTATACATACCATAAGGAAAAGATGTTACTAGGCAAGACAATGGTCATATCTTTGATACCGAGCCAATTGATAAGGTACACACTAATGAAGAATATAACGTGTTTGGTGATACGCATGAGCATAGTGATCTACCCACAACCATTACTGACACATGTATGATGGAAACGGTTGATAGCAATACCACACCCGATTCATCAGACATGTGAAATAATGAGTTTGAGGATGACCAACATGCAGATGAGTATGAAGATGAGGAGCGTGTTGCGCTTGCTAATTTAATTTCTAATTTGCAAAAAGATGTCAAAGAAACTAGAAAGAGTCAAAAGCAATTGAGGAAGGAAAATGCAACACTCACTCAAAAGTTTGAGGAAAGCAAAGTTGCACTTATAGATACCAGTCAGATTCTTACAAGGTGTAGAGCTGAGCTTTTTCGGAAAGAAAAAGAGCTTGCGGGGTAGAACGCTCGTGTAATCAACAGCGAAAAGGACGTTATTGAATGTAAATACAACGAAACTCTTAAGCTATTAGATAAAGAGAAACGTAATCATAACGCCTTTTTAATTGATGAACGACAAAAAACTATTTTGCAACTACTAAAGTAAATGAGCTTCAACAAGTGATTTCTTTTCTTCAAACGGATAAAACTAAACTTGTTAATGAAAAGAAATAAGAGGTTGAAAAGTTGAAAAAGGATTTCAAAACTAGACAAGCCAAGGATACTGACAAGTCATGGATCTTGAAGAACAAATCGATTTTTTGAAAAACATTGTTTATAAAACAAATCAATCTGTTCAAACCATGAGAATGTTGGTACCTCGTTCGTTTTTAAGGGTAAAGCTAGTTTTGCAAGTCCTAAGTACCTCGAGCAAGCTCAAGCTAAGAACCCCCATCTATATCTCGATGAGTCCGAATGGATGATCATGATAGCATTGTTGTTTGGCCCGATAGTGACGAGACAATTAATCTGACAGAGGAGAGTAGATTAAAATTGAATAAAGATGTTGTAAAACCATACAATTATGCTTATGAGAACAGGCTTTATGAAATTTTTAAACAACAAACACAGAATATAGTGAGCAATTGTTTTTAAATAGTGAACAAAGAAGAATAAAATGGAGAAAAGCTTTTGCGACTAAGAAAACTAATGTTTCGAGATATATTGGGTACTTGCCTTATAAAGCTTCTCTAAGCAAGAGTAGGCTACTTGGTATTGTTAAATAAACACTAAAAATTTTCAAATCATTGTGGATGATGAACGGAAAGAACGTGAACCAACCAAAGGCAAAAAGGAAATTCCTCACGATATAACTATGCTTGTGAAAACTCTTTTAATTCCGTTTGCAGAAAAAATGAAGGCAAATGCTTTGGAATTTGAGAAATTAATTAAGCAAGAAATTTTTGATGATTTGAAATATTTGGAATCTCTTGAAAAATAAATTGACGAGCTTTAAGCTGAAAAAGACGATTTTCAAAAGAATATGATCTGCTCTTAAAAGAATGTCTCTCTAAAGACCTTTTGTATGTTGTCGTTAACGATCATGTAGTTAATTCTCATGCGGATATAGATAAATATTCTGACGTTTCATGCAAATATATTGAGACACTTAAAAGGTGTGAATGTCCTGAAACTGAGCTTTAGAAACAAAGAGAAAATGTTGATAAAATGGATTTAAAGTTACTTCTAAACCGTGTTGAATATCTTCAAAAACATTGTCACTCTCTTGAACTTGCTTTGCAAAACAAAACTAGAAAATTTTTAAACAATAATAATTTGCAAGTAAAAGTTTCAGATTCATTTCGACAATTGAATGAAAAATGTATGGATATTACGGATTTGAAAGCTCAGTTGCAAGAAAAGGACATTACAATAGCCGAGTTAAAGAAACTCATTGCTAAGGTGGGTGGGAAAACTGTGAAACCTAAAGTTGCGAAACCAGTTGTTAGACAACCCAATGCGTATAAAGTTCCTAAACCATCCGTCCTGGGAAAACCATCTTCTTTCTCAAATTCTTCATTTGCAAAATCTGGGTTTAACCCTAAGACAGATGTGAAGGAAAGTTTACCAAAGATTTGTCCAAAAATCAATAATCGAGTACAAGGCATTAAAAACACAAATGTAATTAAACCAGGGATGTATAGATTGGACACTAGACCCACCCAACACAAACCTAGTCTCTCGCCTCAGACTTCTAGAAACACTAATAGACGTGTGTCTTTCACTACAGGAGTAGTCCCCACTGCTAGTGTTAGCCGGCCCCAACTTAAGAGCACTTAAATGAATGATAAAGTTTGGCAAAACAAGTGTCAAGGAAAGATGAAATTGTGTAAATTGAAGTTTGTTTCTCTCGATTCTTAACCAATTGAAAGTCCTAACAATATCATGTTTATTATCGTTTTTGGTTGATAGGGTTATTTTGATTTTCTATGTCTATTTAAGCAAGCACGTAAAAATGTGAAAAATATTAACTACGTAACCATAAAACAATTAGCACATACCAAATTTTTATTCACAAAAGGACAAAAATTGTAAATCTAGGAAAGTAATGTGCTAAAAATGTAAGTAAATGAAACTAAATTTCTTGAAATGTAAAAATCAGAAAGTAAAAGGACTAATTATGCGAATTCTAACAAATTACTAAAAAATTGTAACAACTTTTAAAACCAACTAACTGAAAATGACAACTCTTGAAAAGTTAAGGACTGAAATTAAGCAAACCCTAATTAGTTGGAAATTTAGCTACCAATGGAAACTGTTTAAGACTATGGGGACTAAAGTGCAATTTAATGGGAAATTTTACCAAAAACGGACTCCTTGGACAAATAAGCTCGTATAAGCTCAAAAATGCACTAATTAAGCTCTAACAAGTTTTAAACTGCTTAGAATCCAAAAACACTTAGGCTAGTACAAGGAAAAAGCTTGAAATGCACTAGAACTCAAATAAGCCAACTCCTATAAGCCAAGAATAAGCTATAGTGAAATCCAGACATGTACATTTGCTTTTTAGAGTCAAATTTGATTAATCAGCTTATAGAGAGTCAAGAATGTCTTTCCTTATGAAAAATGATCAAGTATTTAAGCTGGAAATTGCAAATAAGCTGAAACCTAGCTTATTGACCAAGTTTGACCAAAAAGTAAAAAAGCTGAAAACTTCAGAATTTAATCAAGGCATGTTTCTAAACAGGAATGTGAAAGAAAATCACAAGATTTATGAAGTAGATTTGCCAGTACAAGAAATCAGTATGCTCTTTTGTTATAGAAACTTGATGTTGCCTAAGTGCTTATGAAAAAGCTTATTTCTCACTCAAATGTGAAAACTGTATGATTTCCTTACAAGAACTTAAAATTCAGATGTTAAATGACAAGTAGAAACAGGTTTGATTGATTTTTATCAAGAAATGAACAAATGGCATTAGATTGAAAAGTGCTACTTATCTGATGAACTAATATCACAAAATTGACCCAAACCTTTTTTCAACCATTTGCCTGTTTGACAAACTTTTTGACTTGAAAACTACTAAGACTTGTTTAAAATGACTGAAGAATGAGAAATGAACTATTATTAACCAGTTTGCTACACTTGAACTACAAAATGACAGCAAATCCAAACACCACTTATCTGATATGATCACAACCTTTGTAAAGAGAAATTAAGCTAATGGTTAAACTGATCTATGACAGATACCTACACAAACTTATTGAACAATTTGAAGTGAAAATAAACCAAGAATAGGCTATATGACAGACAAGGACTCAAAATGCATAAGCAAGCTATAATACTGATGAGAATGAAGACAAAAACTAGTATAAGCTAACAATTGATTATCAAATTGAATACTAGCTATCTAATCAACAGAATCAAGGTAAATCAAACTAAACACACTTGATCAAAGCAACATATAGTAGTTACACTAGAAGTTAGCATGCATAGGACTGTTTAGTGGAACAAAACTCAAGAACATGAAACCTTTTAGCCATGTGCCTCCATTGATGGAGTAGGTAGGCGCTGAGCCTCCTAAACAATGCTAAACCATCACCTTAGCACTATGAACAATCAATTAACCATCTACATTCATCATCATCATCATTTCTACCCAAAATATGCTACTATCAACTCAATAACTGAAATGGTAATGAACAGCTACAAATCTTCAACAAAAGCTTCTTATGATCAAATGTGATCACAAGTAACTTATAACAGCAACAAGTTCAACAGGAATACAGGAATTGATAAGGAGATTGAAGGAAAAGGAGGGAATCTTATTGATTTGAATGTGAAAAGTGGTTACAGAATTAGGAAAGTAGTTACAACTAACTATAACTAACTCAAGAGTTTTTCAAGCTCTTGAGTTTGTTACACTAACAACTAACTAACATGATTGAGAGAGAAAAATGGGAAGTGTGTGAAAATTTCACACTTAACTACTTACAACAAATGAAAGGTCCTATCACTATTTATAGACAAAAAATGAGAGTGATTTAGGGTTGATGACGTGTCCCCACCAATAGCAAGTTGCCAGGTGTCACCAATCTCTTAATTGCAGATTCTTGTGTTCTTCATGAATTGGGGGTTTTTGATTCTTTGAGTTTAAGCTTGATTAAGTGTTACCAATGCATTCCTCTCTTGAAAACGAGCAAGTTTCATGTAGAAATTATTTCTTGAAATTCAGTGTAGCTCAAGAATGATCCTGGGTTTATTTGTTGAAGAAGATGCCACGTGGCTCTTTCTAATTGGATCTCAAGTAAACACACGGATTGTTATACATTTTGGATATAATGCATTATTACATGTCAGCCTCTCATTGGCTAGAAATTTAGTTAGTGGGATAACTGCAGCAATAACGACCCAATAAATGAAGTGGTGATGTGGCTATCTTGTTATCAATTCGTGTCTTATTATCCTTGCACTCTCATTGGCTATTAGCCTTAGCACACGGATTGAAACCAATTTTAGTGTAGTTTTGGCAAATTAAGTCCCTATACTTTGGCAGAATATCGAAATGAGTTATAATCTTCATTCCAATGTCATTTTTTTTCCTTCCACTTGCAATCTTGTCTACTTTGACCCTTTGACTTTGTTGACTTAAGAGTTGACCATGTTTGACTTGAATCTTGACTTTGACCAATTTACACTTTGAGTCCTTCACTTTAGAGTGTTGTCAAGATAGGTCCTTTATCTTCAAAGTCTTGTCCTCTTTGATCCTTCTTTGTCTTTTTCATCCAAATAAGCTTGATTTCTTCTTGTTTTCTTGAAAATGTATCCTTCTTACCTATTTATACACAAACACAAAACATACCACATAATTCCGCTTTATAGCATAAAAGTTAGGTATTTTCCTTGTGTTTTAGGGTGATTTGTTGATTAATTGATATGAGTTTTTGCTCATATCAAATCCCCTACACTTGAACATTGCCATGACCTCATGCAATGCTATATTTTAAAACACAAATTTACATTTTCCTCATAATTAACCCACCTTGGCCAATATGGAATGTTATTACACTATTCTACTCTATATGATGCATGATTTTGATTTTGAACAATGCAAGGCACAAGAAACAATTCTATTTATATCTTTTTAGATTTTTTTTGAAATGGCTTTGATGGAAAAACTCATAAAGAAGTCAATGACTTAAATTAGGGCTTTGGTACCATGGACACTTATCACCCTCAAGTTTCAATTTCCCCATACCAAGCTTAAAAATGGGATCATTGCATTCACAAGTAAAAAGGTGCATCAACTTATTCATGACAATTAAATGTGGAACCGGTTATTATTTGAGCAAATTGCTTTGGGCAAATTCGTCATTATTTGAAGCGTGAAGTATAAGAAATGTAAAATCCAAAAATAAGGAAGCACAGTTTTAATCCAAAGTAATCCTCTCATCCATTACTTGAAAAACCGCTCACAATTAATATAAGTCCGACTCAAGAATAATAAGTCATTCGCCTTATGTGTAAAATCCTCATGTCATGCATTAATAAGTAGCTACACACTCGTTAGGGAAAGAAAAATAAAACTCATGCAATAATTTACATCCTCCGCCTTTTTGAGACTTTGGATCTTCAATCCCGCAACCCGTCAAGGTAATATTGGATTGGAGCAACTATTAAATCCCCGCAACCCGTCAAGGTAATACTGGAATCTAATAGTTACTATAATTAACACTTCACTGCCCCTCTTGGGAGTCTTGTACTAATTTTTTTTTCTTTTTTCTCTTTTTTTTCTAGCCACTCATTTTGTTGTAAACCGCTTTTATTTTTCTTTATTCCTCACAAAGAAAGTTGAAAAGAATAAAAGGAAAAACACCCGCTAAATATTAAGCATGACATAAGTCTAGTACACATAAAACGTTCTAACTTAGAATCTTAAGACGTACTTATACCAACCATGAATGATTAGACAAAAATGCATAAGAGATTACAAACCGATTAAAACTGTTCTTGATTATTTATTAACATATATACATGCGAAGAAAATAGAGGTAAAGAAGAGAAGGGTTTAGCCACAAGTAATTATCATAAAGTTTATCTAGCCCTTTTATACTTGCTTCAACTCTATCATCTCCCATTCTCCACAGATTTAAAATCTCAAATAATGAGATTGGTGGATGCTTAGCCTAATAGACCAATTAAGGACTACATGGTTAAGGATACTAGCTAGAGGATGCTTAGATAAGCAAACTCGGGTTGATTCAAAATATCCATGGCGGGCCTAATTTCTCAAAGAGATCTAAATTTGTTAAACCATGTCCTTATTATATTTTTTTTTCTTTTTATATATTTTTGATGAAAAACAAAAGAAGAAATTTATAAAATGCAAATGTGTTATGCAAATGAAAAATGATTGATGCAAAAACTATGAATGCATATTTTTGTTGGCCAAAGTAGATCAAAAATTTGAAAAATGTTTGAAAAATTAATTTTCAAGTTATCATGAAGGTCAATGTCAAGATCTAGGTAAGGTCACTTCGATAGAAGACCCCCTACACTTAAGCTAAACATTATCCTCAATGTTTAAGAGCATGGAAGTATAAAACTTCCCCTACACTTATGACAATGAATAGACTTTACTTAACCCAAGCTAAGGAAAGATCAACTATAGTGAATTCATTTTTAAAGCACAAGGTGTCTATGAAAAATCATAATAGTAACAAAGTGAACTAGATACAAGGGCCTCCTCCATAAGCTCCAAAGCACGTGATGAGTGAGCAACCCTACAAACAAAATGAAGACAAAATAAGGTCTCCCCTACACTTCTCATCAACTTGATATCCTTATTCCTAACCTATAACACTCTAGATCTAAAGACTTCTAAACCTAGTTATTCAAGCTTGATTTAAGGAGTCTCTAGCTCGACTCTTCCCACACTTAAAAGTGTCTAAAACCTATCATGGAGAGTAAAAGTTTTGCCCTTTGTAAAAAAAATCTCCATGATTAGGTAAAACAAGTTTTCATTTATCAAAACTCCATAAATATCCCCCGGATCAAATACATAATTACCATCTCACTTATAACAAAATTCCACAACTAACTTTCCAAGCAATGGTGAAAAAGGTGAGGTGGTATTGTCCAAAATGGTTTCCCATATGTTCTTCACAAGGTGATAAGGTGATGCACTCAAATATTCCACAAGTTTTTCTTTTGTTGCATCAGGCGGATACTGAGATAGTTTATCAAGCTCTATGCCAGGATCAAAAATCTGTTCCTTGATGGGAAAACAACAAGTGTTGGTTGCCTTAGAAGATTCAACCTTGTAAGTCACATGGTGAGAGAAAGGTGGTGGAGTAATGGGTAATAAAAAGCTCTTTGAAGGAACCATCATGACTTGTTTTCCTTTATCACTTTGAAAGGTTGAGGTGGGCAAAGAAGAAGGTAAAGGATCTTCATGCAATAGAGATTCTAGAAAGAGTATGTCCCCCTCCTCATCAAGATATCCAAGAGTATACTCAAAAGGTATATCCACCTCTAAAAACTCATCACTCTCATCCATGATAGAATCCTCCTCATCACCATAAACATCATAGATTGGTCTATCAAAGATTGGTGATTACTCAAAACATAAAGAAGTGTGATCATCAACAAATGGAGAGTCATAAGTGGAGATCTCATCATCACTGTAGTCATCATATGTTGGTGTATCACAAAGAAGAGATTCTTCATCACTAAAATCCTCATGAATGTGTTCATCATTGTGGAAAAGTAGGTTATCATATGAGGTTTCAAAAAGAGGATTGGAATAGATCACAAAATCACCAAAGTTAAACTCTTGAGGTTCATAAAAATCTAAGGATGAATTAATGGAAGCAATGGTCTCAACATGAGGTAAATCATAATCTCCACTTGAGCAAGCTTCATAAAAATATTCATCACAAACTTCATCAAGGATATCATCTTGAGTTTCCTCATTCACAACATCAATATGCTACACTGCTTCGTGCTCATTAGACTTTTTTGACAACTTTCCCATGTTAAACACAACTCTCTCATCTCCTACCCTTATTGTAAGTTCACCCTCCACCACATCTATTAGAGTTCGACCCGTTCTCAAAAATGGCCTACCAACAATCAAAGGAACTCTCGGATCCATATCATAATCAACTACCACAAAATCTGCGGGAAAGGTAAATCTATCAACCCCAACAAAAACATCCTCCGTAATTCCCACCGGATAAGCTATAGTACGGCTGGCCAACTCAAGAGTCATCTTAGTAGGAGTGAGCTCGGGAAGTGAAAGTTTCTTCCAAACCGATAATGGCATGAGATTTATGCTTGCTCCTAAATCCGCTAAAGCCATGCAATTTTCCACCTCGGGAAATTGCAAGGAATCAAAAACCTCCCCGGATCTCCAAGCTTAGTAGGCAACTTCTTAAGCAAAACCGCGGAGCAATTTTCATTCAAGGTAGCATTAGGCAAATCCACCAATCTCTCCTTGTTAGAAAGTAAATCCTTGATCATCTTAGCAAAATTAGGCATATTGGCTAAAGCTTCCGCAAAGGAGATGTTTATGTTAAGTTGCTTGAACATCCTCAAAAAATTTAAGACTTGGATATCATCCTTGTTCTTAAGCTTGTCTTTTCTCAATCTTGATGGATAAGGAAGACTTGGTTTTGGTTGTGGTTGAGTGGTTGAAGAAGGATTTTCCTTGTTGATTTCTTCATGAGTAGGTGTGGAAGTGGGAGAAATGGGGGAACTTGAGGATGGTGAACTAGATGTAGAAGGCGTAACACAAGAAGGAATCATAGTATGCTTTACCAATGTAGGTTTGGGTGGTGAAGGATCATGATTTTTCTTTCCACTTCTTGTTGTGATAGCATTAACATTTGCCCTCGGGTTTGTTTGTGTGTTAGATGGTAAAGCCCCTTGTTGTCTTTGATTAAATTCTATCAAATCCTCTTAGTTTGCTCCGTTCATTTGCTCATTCATTCTTTTTTCACTTTCATGAATTATCCTCTCAACATACTCATGAGTATCTTGTAGCCCATATCCTTGATTTTGAAGTTGAGGGTATCCTTGATTTGGGAAGGGTAGGGGTGGTGGATTAAATCCTTGATTTGGTGGATAAAAGTTATTTCCTTGATTTTAAAAATTATTAGGTGCCTTGTAGTTGTTCCCTTGGTATGGTGGTCTTGGTCCTTGGTTTCTTTGTAACAATTGAAGGGGATTTTGTTGAAGTTGGGTGGGTGGTTGGGGTGGGAATCCCGGTGGAGTAAGGTAATTTTGAGACTTATAAGAAAGGTTATTTTGATTGATGTTGGGCTTGAAATGTTCTCTATGTTCCTCTTGGTATGCATAACACTCCCCTTGATATCCTTGCACCTTATCACATTGTTGATATGAATGGGGACCTCCACAAGTTTCACATGAAAGGGTAATAGCATTCACATCATTGGTGGAATTGTTCAAGGAAAGGCCCTTAATGGCTTGGATCAATTCTTGACTTGACTTTAAATGCATCTCATGATCCCTATCTATTATTTAAAGTATCTCTTGGTGACTGATGAGACTGCTTTTATACATAGTCTCATCGTCCAAAACGGGCTTAAAATGCTTTAAATATCATTAAAACTGCCAAATATATGCTCGTGTTTGTTGCTTGTGTATTTTAGGTACGGATATTGAGGAAATGACGAAAAGATCATAAGAATCAATCAAAAACGAATACGGGAAACGAAGCCGCACAATGAACCGGACCCGAATCATGAATTTCCAAAATGACCTTGATGTTTGAAGATTGTACAAGTTTGGTCCCTCAAGAATTGAAGACTTGTCAATTTATACCCTTGCAAATCTCATTTATTGCATTTGGGTCCCTAAATTATCAAGAATTTACAAGTGTAGTCCTTGGAGAATGAAGAAATTACAAAAGAATTCCTTGTCTTAAGTATTGAAAACATGTTGTGCCAAAATTGACAAATTGGCAAACTTGTTAACAAAATAATTAAGTTTATGGGCTGTTTTATACAATATGAAGAAATGAAGAGAATTGGGGGACCTATTCTGTCCAGACAAACAAACTAATACCCACCACTCCCCACACGCCACCTCACCCACCTTCCACTCACTAGCAAATCACGCATCACCCTTCATCCACGTCACTTTCCCACTCAAGTTAAGTAATAACTGATTTTTTAAAATCAGTTTAATGAAGGATTAAACGTGGGAAAGATCTTTTTAAACCCCAAAACAAATCAAAACCAACTATTCATCATCTTAATCACCAAAGAACCCTAATCCTAATCTTTATCAAAACAAAGGGTTTTGTTATGATTCTGTCCAGATACATGATTGAGGGTGTCAACATCATTTCCCAACCCTCAAAACCAACACCAGCTCACTCAGGACCCCTCCCATATGGTCCCCTGCACCTCAAGACAAAGTAAGAACAGTGATCCAATGGTTGTAATGCATTCCTTTCTCCCAAAGGAATCAAAAGAATGGCTCAGATCATCCCAACAGTGGACAATGTCTACATCTATCACATGGCAATGTCTTTTGACTGAAATTCAAACTTCATCAAACGGATCAAAACAAGAATATCCAAGATTCCTCCAAGGGCATTACTGGAAATCATGAAGATTAGGGTTTCACATTTTAGGACTTCTAGACTATTCTATCTACTTGTATAAATAGCTTGGCTGTTTGTGGCACAAAGCTTGGTTCCAGCTTTTGTAAAAAGGTTTCCTGATGAATGAGAATTTTAAAGCTTTTGTGTAAAATGCTGAGTTCCTTTTTAAATACATGTTTGTAGTTTAAAATAATTTATTTTTCTGCATTAGTTCTATTTTCCTATCAAAACGTTTTGTTCAAATTTTACTTTGGTCAAAATCTTTTTGAGATCCAAAAGCTTTAAGTTGCTTATGTTAGGGTTGACAAACCATACATAAGCAAACTGAAGTTCTTGTTATTTTTAAAAAGCTTGTAAGTTGGTTGGTTTCAAAGTGGTTAATTTCAAAAAGTTGTTTTCACAAGATCTCCTTAAAATATTACTTATTTTTCTGACAGCTTACTGCTATAAGCATTCAATAAGCTCATTTGCCATTGAGCTTATTGAACTGCTTTTCAGCTTGTTCTCTCTTGTGGTTTGTTGTGATTGTGCAGGCTTCAAGGTCAAGAAGACCTCATTCCCATTCATTTTTGTTGCCTTATGGATTGAAGACATTGGCATTCCTCACATCCACTAGTTCTGCACAAGCCCGGGCTTGTTGGAGGTGGCTTTTCAGCCATTGTGGGACCTGGATTGTAGGTCCCACAAGGTAAATCCCTTGTACTTTGATTTCAGTTTTCAAAAATTGTGACTTGTGTGATTTGGTGAAAATTGCATGGAAGTTGTTTAGATGGTATTTTAGCTGTTTGTTCATGATTGTTTTAGGTTTTTATGCATGCTAGATAAAGTTTCAATCAATTTGGTTTGAGTTTGTCTTGATTTCATTTGAAAATTTTTGATTTCTGAACATTAAGGAGTGTTTGGGTTTGCTATTTTCACTAGTTTAGGTGACTCTTTATTGGATAAAAGCAGCTTTAACAAACCTTAACAAAGTAGTCTAGGTTGTATTGATAGCTTGTTTCAGTTTTGATGAGGTATTAAACAAGTTTGTATGCTATATCTTTGAAAAATGACATAAAACAGTCAATCCACTTTTCTGCCAGATTTTGAGTATATTTGACTTTAAGATTTTGCAATATGTTAGAGGTAGGGTTTAAGTAGGGTTGTTAATTGGTTGTGTGTGCATTGGTGAAATTGTTTGCAAGTTTGTGAGCTTTGAAAATCAATTTTGTGCCAAGTAGACCAGGTCACTGTTCATCGGAAACCTCAAAGCTATAACAATCACTATATTGTGCATTTTGTGTTGATTTTTGTGAAGTAATTGTGTGTTTTTTGTGTTTAATTTGACTCCCTACACTCAACTGAGTGTAGGGGTGCCTTATTGCCCCAAGAAAAGCTCAAATAAGCTTCCCTAAGCTTATTAGGTCAACTGACCAAATTTTTACACTACCAGTGGGAACCAATTTCCCACTGCTAGTATCCAAGTTTCCACTGCCAAGCTAAAAGACAAACTTTGTCACATGTCACTATCAGAAACTAGGGTTTTTTTTTGTCTTTAGTGGGTGAAAATAGGAATTAGGACCTGATTTTAATTGCATTATTTTTATAATTTTATTTTTGATTTTTCTGTTTAATTAGATTTTTTATTAGTGTTCATTAAGTAGTTTTTAGGTTTTATAGCTATTTTTAATTAACTTTTAAATTTCTGTTTTTGGCATTTAGTGTAAAAAATTGTTATTTTTTAGTTTTAACATTTTTCATAGATTAAGAAAAATAATTTAAGATTTTTGGTTTAAAAAGTTTTCACTGTTCACTTTTTATTTAATTTTTAGAATTAATTTAGTTTAATTAGGGTTTAAATTCAAACTGTTTTTGTCTTTTAGTGAAAAATTTTATATTTTTCAAACTTTTTCATTTTTCTACTATTCATTAGAGTAATTTAGGATTTTTAAAATTGTCAAATGATTTTTGGGATTGTTTTATTATTTTTATAATTATTTTGGTTTAAAAATAGTTTTTAGTGATTTAAAAATAGAAAAATAGTTTTTAAAATTTAGGAAAAATACTTTTTAGTCTTTAGATAATATAAGTAAGTTATTTGTTCAATAAAATAATATTTTGGACATTTTGATTAATTAAATTTAATTTTAGGGCTTTAATTAGCATTTAAAATTGAATATTTAATTAATAAAAGGTTTTAAAATATTTTTATTGGATTTTTATTCTTATTTATATTATTTTAGACTTAGTTTAGCTTTTAATTAATTTTTAGGTTAAAATTTTTAATTTGTAGATTTTTACGGTTTTACGTGAACGCCTTTTTCGTCCTATTGTAATACGTCATCGTAACCGTCATTCTCTTCTTACCCCATTTCTACTTTCTTTTCTCTCAATCATATAATCACAAAAAGTTAATCATTTCTTAACACAACACACTTGCCTCCTTGGGAAACGAACTTGAACTTATTTGGTCATTAGTGCTCGGTTTTCCTAAACCGACACTTAATACTTGCCACTTTTGCTCTCTTTTCCTAAAGAGTAGTAAAACACTACATCATTTTGGCGCCGCTGCCGGGGAGGCGTGTTGTGTTTTGATTTGGACATTGTTGTTTTTATATATAGAAATAATAGCTAATTGTATTAGTAGCACTCTACTAATACGTATTATCGATTTTTCGGTTTTGTGTGAATACTATTACTATATTGTATACGTAGAACAATAAATTCACAAGTACTCCAAATACATGAGAAATCACATGTTGGGAATAAATTAAGGCCAGATCACTTGAGCGCTGACAAGAACAATTCAAGCGTTGACAAGAACAAAACAAGCGCTGACAGCTCAAGCGTTGACAAGTTAAAGTCAAGCGTTGACACATTGAAGACAAGCACTGATGGAAAATATAATCTACACGTTTATTATATTCTAGAATACTTCTAGTAAGGATAGAAACGACAATGTATTTTCTATATTTATCTTTACCTAGAATAGTTGATACGTAGATTATTGTACAAGGCTTCTTATGTCTATAAAAGAAGACCTTTAGGTTATAAGTTTCACATATAAGTTTTCATTCGTAAACATCTTTCATTGTAAGCAAGTTCGACATTCATAATCAAAGTGAAAGTTTGTTTACATCGTGTGTGTTCTTGTTTAAGTGTTAAATTCCGCATAACACTTAGATTCATAAAGCATACACAAAGGTTTCTCTATGTGTATTACTTGATCTAATCTCGTATACACAAAGCTAATCGATCTAAGTTTGGGATCAACAAGTGGTATCAGAGCTTGTTGAGGAACTTTTGATCTTTAAGAACACCAGGACCCTAAAATCACCAAAACCCTAATTTTCTCAGAAACCCTAACAACATCATGTCTGAAGCAATAACCTCCTCCTCCTCAGCCTTACCAAACATCAAGATTCCCATGCTTGATGCAACCAACTTTGACTTATGGAAGTTCAACTTTGAACAATATCTGGGGATTTATGACTACACACTCTGGGAGATTATTGAATATGGAAACACTTTCAATAAAGCTCAAAAGATTCTTGATGCCATTACTCAAAGATCAGCTGTTGAAGGATGCCCTGAAGAGGATAAGAAAGAAAAACCTGGAGATGGTAGAGCTGTATCTGCTGATGACATTGCAAAGAAAAGGGTTGACATGAAAGCCCTAAATATTCTGAAAGTCTCTTTGGGACAAGAAAACCAGCATAAATATAGAGGCTATGAATCTGCTAAGGATCTTTGGGAAGCTCTTGAAGTTGCATATGGTGGCAATGTAGACACTAAGGAAGAAAAGAAAAAGCAACTTCTGCATGATTATGCTGTCTTCAAAGCTCAACCCAATGAGAAACTGAGTAGTGTGAGAAGCAGATTGCTTGACATTACAAGCAAGTTGTCCTTCATGGGGACACAAGTTGGTGATATTGACATCAATGCTACCTTTCTTAAAAGTCTTGGTGAGGCATGGAAGATTGAGGCAAGATCTATTCTTGCCAACAATACTTACAAGAGCTCCTCGTTTGATGACATCTACAACAAACTAAGACTGTTGGAAGATGAAACTCTTTTAGAGCATGGAAGCAAATCTACCACCAGCAACATGGCCTTCTTCTCTCATAGTGAAGGTCAATTCAATCAGAAGGACTCTTATATGCATCCAGTTACTGGATCATCATATGTCAGCGCTGGAACAAGTCCTGTCAACGTCTCCTTTTCAGACGCTAACACATTCAAGAATGACTCTCCAAGAGTTAAACCTGCTGGTTTAGATTTGGATACTATTTGTGCTTACATTGCTTCTTTGCCCAATGGTTCAGTGATTACATATGAGGACCTTGAGCAGATAAGTGATGAGCACTTGGAAGAGATGGACATCAAGTGGAACATGGCTCTTGCCAGTATAAGAGCAAATAGGTGGAACAGAAGGTTTAAAAAGAAGATGACCTTCAATGCTAAAGACACAGCTGGATTTGATAAATCCAAAGTTGAATGCTACAACTGTCATCGTATGGGGCACTTCATGAGGGAATGCAGATCTCCTAGAAGATCTGATGCTGGTAAACCCTCAAGTCAGGTTGTTAAAGCTCAGGATTCCAAAGCTATGGTTGCAGTTCAAGGAATTGATGGTACAGGATGGGATTGGAGCTATCTGGCTAAGAATGTTGAAGAGGACAAAGCTTTGGTTGCTGATATTGAAGAAGAAGAGCATGTTGAATATGCTCTCATGGCACACTCCTCCTCTTCATCTGATAATGAGGTATATGATGATGCTTTTTGTAGCAAAGGTTGTAGGTTAAATACTGAAAGACTTAACAAAGAGGTGTTAAAACTAAAATATGACATGAGTACTGAAAGATGTAAGTTGTCTAATTACCAACTAGCTCTTACTGAAACTGAGAAAACCGTTTCTGAATACAAGAAAATGGAATTTGACTTAAAAGATAAGATCAATATCTTAAAACATGAGTTAGAGGGTAGTATGGATATTAGAAACATCATGAAAAAGGTTAATGGTGAATTACAGGCTAAGTTAGATGAGGCCATTAAGAATAAAGATAATGTTAGCCTCAAAATTCAAAGATTTGATAAAGCCACCCAAACCCTAGGAGACTGTGTAGCTAAACAAAGGGATCCTAAAGACATGACTGGGATTGGGATGAATGATTACTCTTTGGTTCCACCACCAGCTGGTGACTTTTATGGTGTCCAACGAAGGGACTTATCTTGGACTGGTTTACCAGAGCTCCAAGAGGAAGAATTCATTCCTCCACCAAGAGTTGTCACTCTAGTGGAAGAGTATCAACAAAAATTGACTGACCTAAATGAGTGGAAGAAAGCTAACCTTACTTTATTTGTTAACGGAGGTTTGCTATGTGAAAGTCCCAATGAATCACCATCCATTAAGGTTACTAACCCAATCACTGGTAAACCTGTTGACCTAGACTCAAACACTGTTAGAAGACCTACCATTAAATATGCAGAGATGTATAGGAATAATAGGTCACCCAAGAGCCAAGTTAGCAATCATGGAACAGGTTTCTTCTTTTCTAGACCTAAGGTTGTGTCTAAGAAAGCCTGTTACACTTGTGGTAGCTTTTCACATTTGGCTTACAAGTGTGTCAATGCTCCCAAATACAATGCTAACAGAAACAATTTCAGCGCTGACAGAAAGAAAGTCAACGTTGTTAGGAAGTCAAACGTTGTCAGACCTAAATCTTGTGTGCAGCAAAGTCCACAAGTGCTTAGACCTGCCCCATTCTTTTCTAGAAGGTCTAACACTCATGGACAAAGACCATTTCAAAAGACAAACACCTGGTCAAATAGGCAATGGGTTTCTGTAGTAAACCCTAGATTCAACGCTGATAAAGGTAATTTTAGCGTTGACAGGACAAATTCTAACGCTGACAGAAACGTGACCAGACCTAAATATTTGCAGCCACAAGGTAAGGGGTCTAAAGCTTCTTCAAGCTTAACATGGAGACCCAAGAAAGATCAAAACCCTAATGATAATGGGATTTCAATGACTTGTAATAGATTTAATTACATTTCAAAGGTCATTACAAAACCTATTGGGGTTAACTGGGTATTTCATCCTAAAAAGGATGAGAATGGGGTTGTTGTGAGAACTAAGTATGTTCTTATTGAACAACCATATGAATCCAAGTCTTTTGAGACTTGGGTTCCCAAAGAAAACTAATTTGTTTTCTTAATGTGAAGGGCATTCAAAGACAGATCAATGATTATGGATATTAGGATAGTGGATGCTCAAGGCACATGACAGGGAAGGAAGACTATCTGACGAATTTCACCCCTATTAAAGATGGTGATAAGGTATACTTTGGAGGTGGATATGGAACTATCACAGGCAAAGGAACCCTTCTCACCAATAATCTACGTTTTGAGAACGTCTTCCTGGTAAAAGAACTTGATTACAACTTGTTTAGTGTATCACAGGTTTGTGATAACAAAAATAAAGTTCTTTTTACTGATACTGAGTGTTTGGTGTTAAGTAAGGATTTTAAGATTCCTGATGAGAAATATATTGAGTATAGAACACCTAGGCATAAGGACATATATAATGTGAATTTAAATGGGATTAAAATGAATACCAATATGTCTTGTTTTTATGCTAAGGCCTCAGTAGATGAGAGTAATTTGTGGCACAGGAGACTAGGGCACATAAATTTTAAAAATATAAATAGACTTGTGAGGCTTGGTTTAGTTGATGGTTTGCCTGAGAAGGCCTTCCACAATGACCACTCTTGTGTTGCATGTCTTAAAGGCAAGCAGCACAAGGTCTCATTCAAGTCCAAACATGTGCATACTAGTTCCAGACCTCTTCATATGCTTCACATGGACCTCTTTGGTCCAACCAATATAGAAAGTTTGAATGGTAAGTCATATTGCTTTGTTGTCACAGATGACTTTTCTAGATTTACTTGGACATTCTTTCTAGCTATGAAGAGTGACACATCTGATATTCTTATTGATTTTATCACTCAGATTGAGAAAAGGTCTGGCAATGAGGTTAAAATGCTTAGGAGTGATAATGGTGGAGAATTTAGGAACAAGAAGCTAGATGATTTCTGTGCCAGGAAAGGAATTACTAGGCAGTTTAGCATTGCTAGAACCCCACAACAAAATGGGGTTGCTGAGAGGAAAAATAGAACCCTAATTGAAGCAGCCAGAACAATGTTGGCTGATGCTCACTTTCCAATAGCCTTTTGGGCTGAGGCTGTTAATACAGCATGCTATGTGCAAAAAAGAGCATTGGTCAACAAAATTCAGAACAAAACACCTTATGAGTTACTTTGGGGAAGAAAACCTAATATTGGTTTTCTCAGACCTTTTGGTTGTCATGTAGTAGTGTTGGATACTAGTGATGCCTTAGGGAAATTTAGTGCAAAAGGTGATGAGGGCTATTTCATGGGGTATTCAGTCCAGAGCAAGGGTTATAGGGTTTATCTTAAAGAGGACAAACGTATAGTTGAGAGAGTACATGTTAGGTTCTTAGAGAATAAACCTAGTGATCCTGAAAGTGGTCCTAATTGGTTGCTTGATTTGGAACCCCTATCTCGAACTTTAAATTATATGCCTGTCACTAACCCAGACATTGTGAAGGTAACTTCAAATGTTGTGGAGGAACAAGTTGTTAATGTTTCAGGTACACAGGTTCATGAGAAGGTTGGATCACAAGCAGAAAAGGCATCTCCTATATTAGAATATGTCACAATTCCCATTTGGACAAATGCTTTTGCTGCTGCTGCTGCTGGACAAGATAATGGTGGTTTCCAAATACCACCAGATACAAACATGCATGGTCCTTCAGGCGCTGACAAAGGCAAATCTAGCGCTGACAAGACCAATTCAGACGTTGATGGCTCAGACGTTGACAACAACATTTCAAGCGTTGTTAGCCCAGACGCTGACAACCAGGATTCAGACGTTGACAACACTTATGGGCATCTTTTCTCTTTGAGTTTTGAACAAGGTGGACCTTCCAATATTCTTGAAGAAGTTCACATTGATCAAAGAGAGTCTGATGAAGAAAATATTGGCAACATGGAGCGTGAAGTTGAGGACACCAGACTTTTTGAAGGAGGAGTTCTCACTTCCACAATGAAGAATCACCCCTCATCCCAAATCATTGGTGATATTATGACTCCAGTTCAGACTAGAAGATCTCATCAAGGTCTTGGTGGGTTTATTGCCAATATACACAAGAAGGTTGATACCCCTCTTGTGCAAGCATGTTTGTTTGCATGTTTTCTGTCACAAGAAGAACCCAAGAAAATATTTGATGCTCTCAAAGAACCAAGTTGGGTGGAAGCAATGCAGGATGAGCTTCACCAATTTGCAATTCAGGATGTTTGGGAGCTGGTTGATTGTCCTAGATATGTCAGACCTATAGGGACAAGATGGGTTCTAAGGAACAAAAGAGATGAAAGAGGCATTGTGGTCAGAAACAAGGCAAGGTTAGTGGCTCAAGGTTATACACAAGAGGAGGGGATAGACTATGAGGAGGTCTTTGCACCAGTTGCAAGGATTGAAGCTATTAGGATTTTTCTAGCCTATGCCTCCTGCATGAGCTTCACAGTCTATCAAATGGATGTCAAGAGTGCTTTTCTCTATGGCACCATTGTTGAGGAATTATATGTAATGCAACCTCCTGGTTTTGAGGATCCAGAGTATCCAGATAAAGTGTATAGAGTCAAAAAGGCTATGTATGGCCTTCATCAAGCCCCTAGAGCATGGTATGGTACTTTGTCTACCTATTTGGTGGACAATGGATTCAAGAGGGGCACCATAGATCAGACACTATTTACAAAGAAGAAAGGCAAAGATGTGTTGCTTGTGCAGGTCTATGTTGATGATATCATTTTTGGGTCTACTGATCCAAAGATGAGTGAGGATTTCTCCAAGCTTATGACAGACAAATTCAAGATGAGTGCTATGGGGGAGATGAACTTCTTTCTTGGTTTACAAGTTCAGCAGAAAGAAGATGGTATCTTCATCTCCCAGGATAAATATGTTACTGAGATCTTGAAGAAGTTTGGCTTTTCTCCACATGAAAAGAGGGCTACTACTCCTATGGATAGAGAACACCCTTGGGGAAAGATTAGAGATGGGAAAGATGTTGATGTCAGGCACTATAGATCCATGATTGGATCCTTGATGTATCTTACTGCCTCCAGACCTGACATTATGTTTGCTGTGTGTGCTTGTGCACGTCATCAAGTGACTCCCAAAGAATGTCACCTTTATGCTGTGAAGAGGATCTTTAGGTACCTAAGATGCTATCCTAGTCTTGGTTTGTGGTACCCAAAGGATTCACCATTGGAGCTGATTGCATATTCAGATAGTGATTATGGAGGTGATAAATTTGATAGGAAATCCACAACTGGTGGATGTCAGTTTCTTGGGAGCAGGTTGATATCTTGGCAATGCAAGAAACAAACAGTGGTGGCTAATTCTACAACTGAAGCAGAGTATGTGGCTGCAGCTGCATGTTGTGGCCAAGTTTTGTGGATTCAGAACCAGCTGTTGGACTATGGGTATAATTTCATGCATACTAAGATATTTGTTGACAATACTAGTACTTTATGCATCATTAAGAATCCTGTACATCATTCTAAAACTAAACACATAGAAATTAGACACCATTTTATAAGAGATTGCTTTGAGAAAGGTTTAATACAACCAGATAGGGTTGACACTGAGGAAAATGTGTCAGATTTATTAACTAAACCTTTTGATGCTGGGAGATTTCAATACTTGGTAACAAGTATTGGAATGGTCAATCTCACATAATATGTGTTTTGGATTCTTTTTGTAAAAGTATGTACAGGATGATGCATTATTATTATTGGTCTTATTGATGATTTAGATTTTCCACTATATTTTTCTAACACTGACAAAGGTTGCTTGAACGCGATAAGTGTTTTTGCAACGTTGTCAGCAATATAATTGTCTAACGCTAACAAAGCTTCCCTCAACGCTGTCATGTGTTATCGGGGCGTTGTCAGCAACAATGTTAGTTTTGTGGTTTTCAATCTCAATGTGTAGATGGTGTTAGCAGTATACCATTGGATACAGAGTTGCTTATGGATCAATGGAGAAGCATTTGGACAAGTTTTTATTTATGGATGATGGTTGGAATGTTTCATTCCTATCTTGACATAAAAAAATTTTATGTTCATGCATGATTTTAGCAAACTTTTTATATCATAGTTTAAGGGGAGGTTTTAGGAACCTTTAGGATGTTTGGGTATCCATATGATACTCAAATAGGAAGTAGGTCTAAAAATGACTGAAATAAGGCTATCACTAGATCAACTATCAAATCAATGAGCTGATAAGCAAAGCTAGGCTACAAACAAGTACACAATAAATCAACAACTAATCTAAGCAACTTTGATCATACAATCAACAAGATTTACACTAGGAAATTTAGCATGCAGTTGACATATTGAGGTGAACCAAAATCAGAACTTTTTAAACCTTTTGTAGTAACCATTGGGAAGAAGATGAGTGCTGAACTCTCTTATCCTAGTGATAACCACACCTTATCACTAAATCTACCAATCAACTATCAACAACAACTACAAATCAATAGAAATCATCATTATGGCATGGATTCTTCAAAACTGCTAATGCTTGAACTGAAATCACTATAACAGCTACAAATCTTCTTCAAAGTCAGTTATGATCATTCAATGAACATAACAAACTCAATGTAGCAACACAATGATAAAAAATGAGCAGGATATGAACAGTAGAGTGAATATAAGATTTGGCGGGAAATGGAGAATTCAAATTTTAATCATGGAAAGTTGTTACAAAGTTGTTGTAATGAAGCTAACTAACTAACTAACTCAAGACAAACTAATTTCATAATGACAAAGACAAGATTAAGCATATGGAAAACATTTAAACTCATTGAGCTTAAAGAACAGTAGTTATTATAATAGAGAAGTGAACTCAGTTTGTAAAAGAAAATTTGATGTTTTCATTGATGGAAAAGATTAGTTACAATTTTAACAAGAATTTAACTAACTCTTAACTAAAAGTAACAGGACGTGAGAAAGATTTGAACAGTAACGAGAAAGCTTAAATCTTCATTAATGGTGAAAGAAAAAACGGTTACAACTGAATCGGTTACACAAGTAACTAACTAGGGATTAGAAGTTGATCGAGCTAAAATTGATGTGATTGCTAAGCTTCCCCCACCCACCTCGGTTAAAGGTGTGAGGAGTTTCTTAGGTCATGCGGGATTTTATAGGCGCTTTATACAAGATTTTTCTAAGATAGCTAGACCGATGACTTACCTCTTGGAGAAAGAGGCTCCTTTCATTTTTAACCAAGATTGTTTAGACTCTTTTGAGACTCTTAAGGAAAAATTGACTAAGGCTCCCGTTTTGGTTTCTCCAAATTGGGAATTACCTTTTGAGCTTATGTGTGACGCTAGTGATTATGCGGTGGGGGCCGTCTTAGGACAAAGAGTTAATAAGCATTTTCAACCTATACACTATGCGAGTAAAACCATGACCGGTGCACAACTTCATTACACTACCACGGAAAAAGAGTTGCTTGCTATAGTATATGCTTTTGAGAAGTTTAGACCATATCTTGCGCTTTCCAAAACCATAGTGTATACGGATCATTCCGCTCTCAAGTATCTTATGACCAAACAAGATGCTAAGCCTAGGCTTTTGAGATGGGTTTTGTTGCTTCAAGAGTTTAAGATAGAGATTCGTGATAAGAAAGGGGCCGAGAATTTAGCGGCGGATCGCTTGAGTAGACTTGAGCATCCTTTTTCAAGGAGATTTACCACACCAAGAAATCAATGAATCCTTTCCATTAGAGGAGCTCATGTCTATCTCTTCCCAAGAGGATGCCACTCCTTGGTTTGCGGATATCGCAAACTATCTTGTGGGTAATGTGCTTATTGAGGGTCTTACTTATCAACAAAAGAAGAAGTTTCTTAAGGAAGTTAAGTATTACTTTTGGGATGATCCATATCTTTTTAGGCAATGTGCGGACCAAATCATTAGATGGTGTGTAGATGGGCCCGAGGCATTTAAGATCTTAGAAGCGTGTCATAAAGGACCTACGGGTGGACATTTTGGGCCTAACTATACCGCCAAGAAAGTCTTTGATTCGGGTTACTATTGGCCTTCCATTTACAAAGATGCCCATGAAATGGTGAAATTTTGTGATGTTTGTCAAAGACAAGGAAAAATTACACAACGTGATGAGATGCCAGAAAATTTTACACAAGAGTGTGAGATATTTGATGTATGGGGCATTGATTTCATGGGACCTTTTCCATCCTCTAAGGGAAACAAGTATATACTTGTGGCGGTATTTGAAATTGTGTATAATGCAGTTCGTTTTTCTCAGTTCTTGCTAATTGAAAGTCCAACCAATATCGGGTTTTTAACTGTTTTTGGTTGTTAATCTTTTTTTAGATATTCTATTTGCTAATTTAACAAAGCCTTCCAAAACTGAAAAATATTACCTACTTATATGTAAAACATAGTGCAATTACCAAATTTTTATTCAAGTAATATTCAAAATGTAAATTTTGAAACTAAAAGGACTGAAAATGTAAATTCTAGGAAATATAAATGCTTGAAATGAAAATTCTAACAAGTATAGGGACTGAAAATGCAAATCAGCAAACTACAAGGATCAAAAATGTAAAACTTGTAACAAACTAACCAAATTGTAACAAAGTAACAAACTTGCTAACTGATTTTTAAACAAACTTTAAACTGCAAGGACTAACTTTTGAAAACCCTAAAAAGATGGAAGTTTAGCCATTTTTAGAAACTGCTTGAAACAAGAAGGACCAAATGGCAATTTTTGAAACTTTATAAGCCAAAAACGGGTTTGTAAGACAAATAAGCTCGTGTGAGCTTATTACTGAACCAAATTCAATGAAACCAATTGCAAAAGACTTCTAATCCAAAATAAGCTAGACCTCTAACAGGAATCTGGTTGAAAGTGTAAAATAAGCAAATAAGCACTCTACAATAAGCCCAAAATAAGCTCTAGAACAATCTGAATAAGCACAACTTGATTTTCTTGCCAAAACTGATTAAGAAACTCAAATTATGAACGGGAAATCAAGTTTCAACAAATTTCATCAAGTAATAAGCTGGGAATTCGAATTAAGCTAAATTTGGCTTATCGTTGACCAAGCGTTGACCAATTATTTTGACAAAAAGCTGAAACTTTCAAATATCATGTAAAACCATATACTAAGTGGATTTATGAAATAAAATGGCTTAGTTAATGAAGAGAATCAAAAGATCTCAAAATTCAGTTTCAAGTTACAGAAACATGGCTTATCTCAGCTTTTAATGATTTTGCTTATTTCTCAATGCTTAATGAAGACTGTATAAAATGCTTTTGGAATCTGAAACTTTATGATATGAACTACAATTGAGAACAAGTTTGGTTAATTTTCATCAAGAATCCTACAAATGCAAGGTAAATGAAATTGGCAACTTTTTTAGAACAAAACTGAAGGAAAATAGACCCACACTTTTTCTTACCAATTGCCTGATTGACCTAAGTTTTGACTGGCAAATGACTAAAAAAGACTTGTTATTATCTAGGGACTGAAAATGAACATCAATCTTCCAAAAACCAGTACTTGAAATCTTAACAAATGCTTATGCCAAACACCTCTTTATCTGATCTATTATGAAAACTTTTAAAGACTTTTTAAGAACTGATTTAGCTGAATGAAAAGCTATATCAACCTGAATCCAGTGATCAAAAAGAGATGTGTTTTAGCTACTTGCAAGTATTTATCACTACTAGAACTCAAATAAGAAGTAGGTCTAAAAATGACTGAAATAAGGCTATCACTAGATCAACTATCAAATCAATGAGCTAATAAGCAAAGCTAGGCTACAAACAAGTACACAATCAATCAACAACTAAGCTAAGCAACTTTGATCATACAATCAACAAGATTTACACTAGGAAATTTAGCATGCAGTTGACATATTAAGGTGAACCAAAATCAAAACTTTTTAAACCTTTTGTAGTAACCATTGGGAAGAAGGGGAGTGCTGAACTCTCTTATCCTAGTGATAACCACCACCTTATCACTAGATCTACCAATCAACTATCAACAACAGCTACAAATCAATAGGAATCATCATCATGGCATGGATTCCTCAAAACTGCTAATGCTTGAACTGAAATCACTATAACAGCTACAAATCTTCTTCAAAGTCAGTTATGATCATTCAATGATCATAACTAACTTAATGCAGCACACAATGATAAAAAATGAGCAGGATATGAACAGTAGAGTGAATATAAGATTTGGCGGGAAATGGAGAATTAAAATTTTATTCATGGAAAGTTGTTACAAAGTTGTTGGAATGAAGCTAACTAACTAACTAACTCAAGAGTGTGTCAAACTCTTGAGTAGTTAAGCTAAAAAGGAAGAAAATTGAAAGGAATTGAAAAGTGTGTGTTTTTACAATTTTAACTACTTGTTACAAATGAGGACCTAGCAGCTATTTATAGGCTTGACAAAGGAGTTTGTTGGGGATGATGACGTGTTGAGACCAATCCCAGGCCTCCACGTGGCATGATTCTGCAAACTTGATCTTCAAAGTATGAACACGAATTGGGGCTTTCTTCTTGAGTTGATTTCATGTTAATTGGTGATGACCAATGAATTCGTCTCTCAAAAATAAGCAACTTTGGTGTTAACAACTTTTCATGAAATCGCCTCTAGCTAAAAAACGATCCTGGGAAAAATTTAGTTGCTTGAAGAAGACACGTGTCATTGCCTGAATGGTGGAAATGAGTGCACACGGATCAAACTGTTTAGATTTTGTCATTAATGAGTGGCGGCTGAGTGGGAATTAAATGCATATTATTTGGCAATCCGTGTGCTCTTTTCTCTTGCTTCTCATTGGCCCACAATTCAATCACATGGATTAAGCTAATATAACTTTCCAACATTGGCAGATTTAGCCCTTGGACTTTGGCAGATTGCATTTAAAGGCTTGTAACTTCATTTCTTTGGCACTTTTAGTCCTTCCAACTTCATCTTTGAGCAGAATTGGTCCTTTGACTTTGTTGACTTGATAGTTGACCTTGTTTGACTATGATCTTGACTTTGTTCAATATTTGCACTTTAGTCCTTCAACTTTGGCAGTTTGTCAAGATAGGTCCTTGTACTTCAAAGTCTTGTCACTTTTGATCCTTCTTTGTCTTTTTCATCAATTTAAGCTTGATTTTTCCTTGTTTGCTTGAAAATGTATCTTTTTACCTAGACAAGTGAACACAAACACAAACATACCACATAATACTGTTTTTTGCAAGATAAATTGGTATTTTGCTTCATGTTTTAGGGTTATTTGTTGATAAAAGGATATGAGTTTAAGCTCATATCAAATCCCCTATACTTGAACATTGTCATGTCCTCATGCAATTATATATATTAAAGCTCAAATTTACATTCTCCTCATAATTAACCCACCTTGGCCATATGAGATGCATCTACTCTACTCTAAACTACATGATGCATGATTTTGACTTTTAATAATGCAATGAACAAAATACAATTCTATCTATATCTTTTTGATTTTTTTCTTGAAATGGTTTTGATGGAAATAACTCATAAAGAATTCAATGGCTTAGATTAGGGCTTGGGTACCATGGACATTTATCACCCTCAAGTTTAACATTCCCCATACCAAGCTTAAAAATGGGATCATTGCATTCACAAGTAAAAAGTGCATCAACTTATTCATGACAATTAAATGTGGAACCGGTTATTATTTGAGCAAATTGCTTGAAGGCAAATTTGTCATTATTCAAGTGTGAAGTATAAGAAGTGTAAAATCCAAAAATAAGGAAGCACGGTTTTAATCCTAAGTAATCCTCTCATCCATTACTTGAAAAACCGCTCATAATTAATACAAGTCTGTTTCAAGAGTAATAAGTCATTCGCCTTATGTGTAAAATCCTCATGTCATGCTTTCATAAGTAGCTACACACTCGCTAAGGAAAGAAAAATAAAACTCACGCAATAATTTACATCCGCCATCTTTTTGAGACTTTGGATCTTCAACCCCGCAACCTGTCAAGGTAATATTGGATTGGAGCAATCTATTGAATCCCCGCAACCCGTCAAGGTAATATTGGAACTCAATAGTCACTATAATTAACACCACACTGCCCCTTTTGGGAGTCTTGTATAATTTTTTTTTCTTTTTTTTTCTTTTTTTTTCTAGCCACTCATTTTTTTATAAGCCGCTCTTATTTTTCTTTATTCCTCACAAAGAAAGTTCAAAAGAATAAAAGGAAAAACACCCGCTAAATATTGAGCATGACATAAGTCTTGTACACATAAAACGTTCTAACTTAGAATCTTAAGACGTACTTATACCAACCATGAATGACTAGACAAAAATGCATAAGAGATTACAAACCAATTAAAACCATTCTTGATTATTTATTAACAATTATATACATGCGAAGAAAATAGAGGTTAAGAAGAGAAGGGTTTAGCCACAAGTAATTATCATGAAGTTTATCTAGCCCTTTTATACTTGCTTCAACTCTATTATTTCCCATTCTCCACAAATTTAAAATTTCAAATAATGAAATTGGTGGATGCTTAGCCTAATAGACCAATGAAGGACTACATGGTTAAGGATACTAGCTAGAGAATGCTAAGATAAGCAAACTCGGGTTGAGTCAAAATATCCATGGCGGGCCTAATATGTCAACGAAGTCTAAACTTGTTAAAACCATGTTTTATTTTATTTTATTTTGTTCTTTTTATATATTTTTGATGAAAAACAAAAGAAGAAATATATACAATGCAACTGTGATATGAAAATGAAAAATGATTAATGCAAAAATTATGAATGCATATTTTTGGTGGCCAAAGTAGATCAAAAAATTTGAAAAATGTTCGAAAAATCAATTTTCCATGTTATCATGCAAGACAATGACAAGTTCTAGGTAAGGTCACTTCGATAGAAGACCCCCCGTTCACTAGTGCGTATTCTAAGAAGGAAGGCTTCATTGGGGGTCTTGCACCCAAGTAGTACATACGTATATTGTTATTTTCTTGTGGATATTTAATATTGAAACTCGAAGAGGATAATCCATTTCTCTTCAAAGTCACACGAGAGCTTCTCTCTCATTCCTCGTATTGAGTTGCATGCTCACTCGCGGGCGTGCACAAATACCGATTGGTGTACAACCTCTTCCTCCGAAAAGGAAGAAAAAGAGAAAGAGAGTTAGGAGTAGAAAATTAGTTAGTTAGAATTAGATGTTAAGCTTCATATAATTTCTAGATTTCTGTTATAACGCGAATTCAGTTACGTTTCTGTTATCATTTGTATCATTTTTCTGCCATTAATGAATTCAAGCTTTTCTTCCTTCATTTACTTCCTATTCTGTTTTCAGCTTATAGTTCTGTTATAAGCTCATAATAGCTTATGAGTTTGATCTAAAACCTTTCGATAATCTTTCTATATAAACGTGAGTTGCTTTGATCTTTTCTTCTAAAAGCTGTTACTTTAGTGTTCGTAAGCTCTTAACCGAGCTTATGTTGTATTACTAAGAATGCTAAAATTGTTTTACATAAGTTTTGAGTTCTGTGATGATTTCAGTTTAATTTTCATTTAAAGGTTGTTCCGATTCAGCTTATATTCAGTTTATAAAATTTTCCTTTGTTGTTATTCAGTTCCTGTTCTATTATGAGTTCTATTGAGCTTAAGTTCATTAGTTTCAAAATCTTGAATCATTTCATGAAAATTGATAAGTGTTGATTTTAGTTTTGTAGACTTAGATCGAGTTACTGTTCATCCGAAAGGAATTTTAGTAGTTTCTAAGATTGAGCTTAATTTTGAATAGATCAGATTGTGCACGTGGTGTACATTGCTTTGTTATAGTTTATGCAGGTTTCGTTATGCAGGTTATGCAGGTTGTTTTTTGTGTAGATCGAATTCGTTAAGATTTTCAGTTCAGCTCAATTTTGGATACAGTAGATAGCAATCGTCTCGTTCTTTTCCTTCAATATCAGCAGTAGCAGTAGATAGCATGTATTTGGTATCTTGTTTCTGTTTGATTTTGCAGGACAAATAGGTTATGCAGATTGGAGTTATGTTCAGTTTTTTACAAAGATTTCAGAATTGAGAGATGTCATTCCGTAAGTGGTGATTGGTTCCAGTTAGTTGATCAGTTTTGGTGTAGTTCAGTAGATAGCAAAGCCGGCTCAGCGCCGAGCTTCGACTCAGCGGACTAATTTCGGACGAATAGGTTAAGCACTTAATTGATTTTCTGCATTCTTAGTATAAACTTGCTAGTTGTACTTGTAGTATAGAAAATAGTATAAATTTGTTAAACTGCTTTTGTGCAATATGTTTGGTTCAAGTTTTTAGTGAATGCTATGTTTATGTGTAGGTCATAGCTTTCTTCTATTCAACTGTAATTTTCATATTGCATCTTGTTGTCTCATTGAGTTTAGAATAATTGATAATGTTTGTGTAGTGTAGTTTCATTAGAATACGGTCAGTTTTCTGATTAAATTCCAATTTAATTGATGTTTTGTGATTGTACACGTTAGGTCCCTGTACTTGTATACTTCCATTACAGCCACAGTCCCTTCGTTAGCTGATAGTTAGTAGTTCTAGTTAGATTTAACTGGACAGTTAAGTTCTCTTGGGTTTTCTTACTGGACTATTGAAATTTTGATGGGCCATTATTAGAGTTGATATTTGTTTAAATTCACAAATGGACTAAATAACGTGTATTTTACTTTCATAATTTCAATGTTGGTTAAATGCATTTTTGTACTGTATTCAGATTTTGTGTTTTAGATTTTGTATTTTAGTTTTAGTTTTATAAAATTTGTAACTTTGGTTTTGTAAAATTACTTTTGGTTTTAATATTGTGTATTACTTTAGATATTTTAGATTTCGATTTTCTTTTATTTCGTACATTTTAATTTGTATTTTATTAAATGTTTTAGAGTAGTACATATACGTAGTATAGAGTAATATTTTACATTTTTTTTTAAATGCTTTGTGCCAATTAGACATAAATACCAAACAAGTCTTTTTAACCAAAAACAATTAAGTCGAACTTAAAATTGTTGTATCAATTCGAATCGAGCTGAGAAGACAACTATACTAAAAAATGAAATATTAAATGGCGATTGGTGTACAACCTCTTCCTCCGAAAAGGAAGAAAAAGAGAAAGAGTAAGACTACCACCGTCCACCAAGCCGATCACGAGAATCGTGCTTTGACTCCTCCACCACAAGAAGCCATGGTTATTGATAATCGCTCTTTGTTGGAACGTATGCAAACCAATATTCATGGATATGCTAGTGCTATTAAGATTCCCGACTTTCCCGCAAACACATTTGAGCTACACACATCTATGATTACTATGGTTTCACAATCACCTTTCTATGGTAACAAGAATGAGGATCCTCATGATCACCTTAAGAGATTCCTTTCTCTTTGAAATACCATTAAGCATAATGGAGTTCCACATGAGGTTATTAGGATGATGTTAGTGTCATTTTCACTAGAGGGACCCGCTAAGCATTGGTTAGACACCCAACCACCCGATAGTATCACCACATGGGATGGTTTCACCACTAAGTTTTTGAACAAGTTCTTTCCTCCACATAAGACCATGGCCTTGAGGACCTTAATTATAGGCTTTCAACAAAAACCTAGTCAATCCTTTAGTGATGCTTGGGAAGAGTATAGTGAGTTATTGAGGCGATGCCCTAATCATGGATTGGATGATGTTCACCAAATCAATATCTTCTATAATGGCCTTAAATCTCACCACCAAGATTCACTCAATGCTTCCGCGGGAGGGAATATTCTTCTTAAATCCATGCAAGAGGCTTTGGCCATCATTGAGACTAAAGCAACGGTTCAAACAAACAATCAATTTGAAGAAAGGGTTCATGTTATCCAAAACAATTCTCAAACACCTTGTGATAACCAACTCCTCAAATTTCAACAAGAGATCCTTCAACAAGTCAAACAAGGACAACAAGAATTGCTTCAAGCTTTTAAGACCATGTCATTGAACAATTCTTCAAATAATGTGAATTCCATTACTCTTTCTTGTGTTACTTGTGGAGGTCCCCATTCTTATGAACAATGTGATAAGGTGCAAGTGTATCAAGGGGAATGCTATGCTTACCAAGAGGAACATCGTGAACACTTCAAGCCAAATATCAATCCAAATAACCTTTCTTACAAATCCCAAAACTACCTTACTCCACCCGGATTCCCACCCCAACCACCCACCCAAATTCAACAAAATCCTCCTCAAATTTTACCAAGGAATCAAGGGCAAAGACCACCTTACCAAGGAAATAACTACAAGGCACCCAACAATGTTCAACATCAAGGAAATACCTTTTATCCACCACAACAAGGATTTAATCAACCACTTCCACTTTTCCCTACTCAAGCATATGCTCCAATACCAAATCAAGCTTACCCTCAACTTCAAAATCAAGGATATGGGATGCAAGAGACTCAAGAGTATTTTGACAAGAAAATGCGTGAAATTGAGAAGAGAATGAATGATCAAATGAAACGTATAGCGGAGGAACAAACCAATAGGGTTTTAATGGCATTAAATCAAAGACCACAAGGGGCTTTACCTTCCAACACACAAACAAATCCAAGGGCCAATGTCAATGCTATTACAACAAGGAGTGGAACAACAACAAAGAATCATTCACCTCCTAAACCTACTATTGTTCAACCCACTTGTGCTCCTACTTGTGACAAGCCTTTTACTTCTACTTCACCTCCTCAAAATGCTCCTATGCACTCAAACACACCTTCTCAACTTCCTCATACTTCTCCTTTACCTTCCACACTTCCCAATGAAGAAGCTAACAAAGACAAATCTTCCACTACAACACCTATTCCACCTACACCAAAACCTACTCTTCCATATCCTTCAAGGTTGAAAAAGGACAAGTTAAAGAACAAGGATGACATCCAAGTCTCCAATTTCTTAAGGATGTTCAAGCAACTCAACATCAATATATCCTTTGCGGAAGCTCTTGCTTATATGCCAAAGTTTGCTAAGATGTTCAAGGATTTGCTCTCAAACAAAGAAAAATTGGTTGATTTGCCCAACACATCCCTTAATGAAAATTGTTCCGCGGTGTTACTTAAAACCTTACCAACAAAACTTGGAGATCTGGGGCGCTTGTTGATACCTTGTAACTTTCCCAGTGTTGAAAATTGCATGGCTTTGGCGGATCTAGGGGCAAGCATAAACCTCATGCCTTTATCGGTTTGGAAACAACTCTCTCTTCCCGAGCTCAATCCCACTAGGATGACTCTTGAACTAGCCAACCGAACCATAGCCCACCCCGTAGGTATAGCGGAGGATGTGTTTGTAGGAGTGGATAAGTTTACGTTTCCGGCCGATTTTGTAGTGGTTGATTATGACATGGATCCTAGAGTTCCTTTGATTGTTGGTAGACCGTTTTTGAGAACGGGTCGTACTTTGATAGATGTGGCGGAAGGAGAACTAATTATGAGAGTAGAAGATGAGAGAGTGGTGTTTAAGTTAGGAAAAGTTTGTAATAAGAAAGAGGTTAAGGTGTCTAGACCTTGTGAGACTATTAACATTGTTGATGTGCTAGATGAAGTGTGTGATGAACACTTTCTTGATGCTTGTAAGAGTACTAGTGATGAGATGCCCCATGTTGAAACCGTGGCCTCAATTGCTCCCTCTTTAACACCTTTTGGAGAGAGTGATTTCCTCTTGGAGGAATTTGAGTCAAACTTTCTTGGTGATGATGATTCTCCCATTAATTGGGAAGAAGATATTCTTACAATCCAAAAGTTGCTCAATGAGGACCCTATTCCTTCTCCTATTCCACAAGAGATTACCATTGAGGAACCTTCCATAGTAAAACCTTCCATAGAAAGTCCACCTCCTATTGAACTTAAGGACCTTCCATCCCACTTAGAGTGTACTTTCTTAGAGGGCAAAGACCAATTACCGGTGATCATTGCTAAAGAGTTGAAAGAGGATGAGAAGGAGCAACTTATTGAAGTCCTTAAGAAACACAAGAAAGCCTTAGCATGGAAAATATCCGACATAAGGGGAATTGATCCACATTTTTGTACACACAAAATCCTTATGGAGGATGACTATAAACCCGCCATTCAAAACCAAAGGAGAGTTAACCCAAAAATCCATGAGGTTATTAAGAAGGAAGTGATTAAACTCTTAGATGCGGGCATGATTTACCCCATTTCCGACTCTCCACGGGTTAGCCCGGTTCATTGTGTTCCAAAGAAGGGTGGAATCACCGTGGTGCCTAATGAGAACAATGAGCTTATTCCCACGAGACTTGTGACCGGTGCATTGATTATAGAAAACTCAATGAGGCAACTAGGAAAGACCATTTCCCGCTTCCTTTTATGGATCAAATGCTTGAACGCTTAGCGGGAAATGAGTACTATTGTTTTCTTGATGGCTTTTCGGTTATTTCCAAATACCCATTGACCCTAAGGATCAAGAAAAACCACATTCACTTGTCCTTACGGTACATTTGCTTACAAGAGGATGCGTTTTGGCTTATGTAATGCACCGGGGACGTTTCAAAGGTGCATGATGGCGATTTTTCATGACATGATAGAGCAAACCATGGAGGTTTTTATGGATGACTTTTCCGTCTTTAGAAATTCATTTAGCTCATGTCTCACCAATCTTGAAAGAATGCTTAAGCGTTGTTAGGAAACACGTTTAGTGCTTAATTGGGAGAAATGTCACTTTATGGTGAAAGAGGGGATTGTTTTAGGACACAAGATATCTAACAAGGGATTAGAAGTTGATCGAGCTAAAATTGATGTGATTGCTAAGCTTCCCCCACCCACCTCGGTTAAAGGTGTGAGGAGTTTCTTAGGTCATGCGGGATTTTATAGGCGCTTTATACAAGATTTTTCTAAGATAGCTAGACCGATGACTCACCTCTTGGAGAAAGAGGCTCCTTTCATTTTTAACCAAGATTGTTTAGACTCTTTTGAGACTCTTAAGGAAAAATTGACTAAGGCTCCCGTTTTGGTTTCTCCAAATTGGGAATTACCTTTTGAGCTTATGTGTGACGCTAGTGATTATGCGGTGGGGGTCGTCTTAGGACAAAGAGTTAATAAGCATTTTCAACCTATACACTATGTGAGTAAAACCATGACCGGTGCACAACTTCATTACACTACCATGGAAAAAGAGTTGCTTGCTATAGTATATGCTTTTGAGAAGTTTAGACCATATCTTGTGCTTTCCAAAACCATAGTGTATACGGATCATTCCGCTCTCAAGTATCTTATGACCAAACAAGATGCTAAGCCTAGGCTTTTGAGATGGGTTTTGTTGCTTCAAGAGTTTAAGATAGAGATTCGTGATAAGAAAGGGGCCGAGAATTTAGCGGCGGATCACTTGAGTAGACTTGAGCATCCTTTTCAAGGAGTTTTACCACACCAAGAAATCAATGAATCCTTTCCATTAGAGGAGCTCATGTCTATCTCTTCCCAAGAGGATGCCACTCCTTGGTTTGCGGATATCGCAAACTATCTTGTGGGTAATGTGCTTATTGAGGGTCTTACTTATCAACAAAAGAAGAAGTTTCTTAAGGAAGTTAAGTATTACTTTTGGGATGATCCATATCTTTTTAGGCAATGTGCGGACCAAATCATTAGACGGTGTGTAGATTGGCCCGAGGCATTTAAGATCTTAGAAGCGTGTCATAAAGGACCTACGGGTGGACATTTTGGGCCTAACTATACCGCCAAGAAAGTCTTTGATTCGGGTTACTATTGGCCTTCCATTTACAAAGATGCCCATGAAATGGTGAAATTTTGTGATGTTTGTCAAAGACAAGGAAAATTTACACAACGTGATGAGATGCCATAAAATTTTATCCAAGAGTGTGAGATATTTGATGTATGGGGCATTGATTTCATGGGACCTTTTCCATCCTCTAAGGGAAACAAGTATATACTTGTGGCGGTGGATTATGTGTCCAAATGGGTGGAGGCTAAAGCCTTACCTACCAATGATGCTAGAGTTGTTGTGAAGTTTTTGAAACAATTGTTTGCTAGATTTGGTGTACCGCGGGCCATCATAAGTGATCGTGGTACACACTTTTGTAATGATCAATTCACGAGAGTTATGAAGAAATATAGAGTGAATCATAGACTTTCTACCGCGTATCACCCTCAAACAAGTGGTCAAACCGAGGTCACAAATCGTGGTTTAAAGAGAATTTTAGAGAGAACGGTGGGAGAGCATCGAGCTTCTTGGTCGGATAAGCTTGATGATGCTTTGTGGGCGTTTAGGACGGCTTTTAAAACACCAATTGGTTGTACTCCTTATAGGCTTGTCTATGGAAAAGCGTGCCACCTCCCATTCGAGCTAGAACATAAGGCATCTTGGGCTCTCAAGTGGGCTAACTTTGATTTAAACCAAGCCGGTTCACATAGGAAAGATCAACTCAATGAGATGGATGAATTGAGAGCCAATGCCTATGAAAATTCTTTGCTTTACAAGGAAAAGACTAAGAAATTGCATGATGCTAAGATCAAGAATCGTGAGTTCAAAGTTGGAGAGCCGGTTCTCCTCTTTAACTCAAGATTGAAACTTTTTGCGGGCAAGCTTAAGTCAAGATGGTCCGGTCCATTCACTATTACTCAAGTGTTTCCATATGGAACTCTTGAGTTGTCACAACCCGATGGGCCAAATTTTAAAGTGAATGGTCACCGTGTTAAGCATTACTTTGGGGAGGACATTTCCGTTGAAATGGTCCAAGAGATCCCCATTTTCCCCATGAATTAATTCAAGAGGGACGAGTCGAGCTAGAGACTCATTAACTCAAGCATCGTATAACTAGGTTTAGAGTGTTGTAGGTTAGAAATAAAGGTATAGACTTGGAGATAAGTGTAGGGGAGACCTTCTTTTGTCTTCATGATTGTTTGTAGGGTTGCTCACTCATCTCATGCTTTGGAGCTTATGGAGGAGGCCCTTGTATCCGGTTCACTTCGTTAATATAGTGATTTTTCATTGACACCTTGTGCTTAAACATGATTTCACTAATAGTTGTCCTTTCCTTAACTTGGGTTAAGCAAAGTCTATTCATTGTCATAAGTGTAGGGGAAGTTTTTATACTTCCATGCTCTTAAACATTGAGGACAATGTTTAGCTTAAGTGTAGGGGGTGAAGGTCTACGAGATCTTTGGCCTATTCTACATCATTGATTTTATGGATTTGATAGATTGGATTGTTTAATAATATAAAGAAGATGAAGAAGGGAGATGAAGTAGGAGATGATGGAGTAGAGAGAGAAAGGAGAGAAAAGAAGAAAAGTAGAGAGAGAAAGTAAAGATGAATAATGAAAATGTCAAAATGATCAACCCCTCCTAACATGCTAGGAGGGGATATATATAGCCCACCCTACATGTGGGCTATATGGACTATACATTACTAAGTGGATCACGAGCCCATTACATAATTATCGTTGGAGCGACCGATCCTTCATAAATACGTAAAACGTATTTCCAATAATCTCCCCCTAAGGGAGGTCGCTCCAAGAGACAAAGTTCTAAATAGTCTATATCTCGTGATCTATGCTAACTAAGATGTGACCGAGACTTTATTGGGAAAAACGTATTTCCAACAATCTCCCCCTAAGGGAGGTCACATCTTTTTACAAAATCTTAAACCTAGCATCTATGCTTGAGTCTTCGATCTTGTTCTTGTGAATATGCTTGATGTGATCTTTGACTTTAGTCTTGAGCATGTTTCCTTGCCTTGACCTTGTGCATTCTTCACTTGTGATATTTGCCTCTTCGTGACTTCATGTTCCACAAACTTATACTTTTAAATTCTTGAAAGCTTCAGAGTTTGATACAACGGAAGACTTGACCTTCAGGCTTTCTTGAATTTGTTGAAGTACTAATTGTATGTAGTATAAGCATGTGGTGACGACTTCTTCTGGATTGTACACCGCAATGCTACCTTCTTGTTACGCTGCATAAGACAGTTAGCAACAAACAATATACACGGATGAAATGGCCTTGAACATTTCATTCTAATTCGGTAGCATTTTACCTCCGGTCGGTGAAGACCGTTGGACGATATTAAATATCGTACTTGTGGCAGGTAGTTTCAATAAAGAACCTCCTTGACAAGATTTCGCGGGTAAACCCGTTCTCTTTACTCGACCGTCCAAAGCTGACTGCGAACGTAAAGAGTGAATCATTTGGATAATCTTATCCGCATGATTTGAAGCCGTCAATTCATGTTCCTGGAACAAGTGAAGTTCAATTAAGAACCGCACCGTCGTTGCTTTCCAGTTGTCACTAGCTTGATTCATATAGAATCTTGCAAGTTACCTACCAAGTGCTGTTTGATGTTAACACTAGAAGGATTTCCATTCGTCACTGTAAATACTTAATAGTATTACTCTGAATGTTCTGGCAAGATCACTAAGATATTGCGTAGAGGCCTGGAACGTGTTTAAATTCATTTAAGAATTAAACCACTGTTGCTTTCCAGTTATCACAAGTTTGATTCATAAAGAATCGCACAAGTCACCTACCATGAGCTTTTTGATATTCGCTCAAGAAGGATTTCCATCTTCAATGTAAATACTTTCGTATTACTCGGATGTTCAGGCAAGATCATGAAGATTTTGCGTAGGACTCTTAAGATCTTTCTTACTTTTCACAGTGTGTGAAGAAGCAAGGAAATATGAAAGTGTGTCCTAATGAGATATTTGATGATCTCAAATGGCTCTAGACTCGATCGTGCATTTTGGATTTTAGTGATCGGAGGCTGGAGAGGAGTGCCACCTTTTCAATATCAGTCTATTCGGAGGGAATAAACCAATAGATAACGTGTTGATCTCCGTGTGATTAAAACAAATAACTTTTGAGAGATATTTGAGTTAGCTGGGAAGGTTTGTGCATTGCATCACTGGGTCCATGATGTTTTTCTTCAATATCGAGAATCATTAACAAAAATGATCTCAATAGCATATGTATTGACCCGGTTTCTGCCTAAAGTTGTAAGGAGGGCTTCTTTCTTTACACCCTTTATCTTTACAATTCTTTTTCATTCTTCAACCCCTTCAATGCTTACCAATACGTCATAACTAGCACCTTGTTGTGATTGTTCTAGTGCTAACTTAAGTACTTGGTCGGCATTCAGCTACGTTCACAATCTTTCTCCATCTTTCCTAAGGACTACTATTTCTAGCTATGGAATGTCCTTGGGAAGATTCCTCCAGTTTTAGAGGAATCATTGGACTTTAACCTATCCTACCATCCTTATGTCACCACAATCTTCATCGTCGTGAAATAAATGGGTTGCGGGTAAGTATAAATCACCATGAAATCCATTTTGAAGTGCAAATCCATTTTGCTCCCCCTTAACATATGCCACGATATCCGAAAACATTTCGCACATATCGGGATGCGCTAGCACGATAAGTCAAACCATTTGTGATTAATCATTTCCCATATTAAATCACATTTTCTCCCCCATATTAAAAATATTAACTCAATCAATGTTTTTAATATCAATTGATTTAATAGCATTTTAAGAAAATTTGGGAAGAAAAATGCAAGTCCAATTATCTTCATGAATTACACAAGCTCCCCCTCAAATTAATGAGGGTGTGCTGAAACGTAAATTAAATACCTTTTAAACACAAGTGTAAGATATTTATCACGTGCAAAGATCATATATGATAATGAATTCACAAGATTAACAATTTACGAGGTAGGACCTGAATGATGGAGAACATCATATGAAAGATTCACATGGTTCTTGTTCACGAATGTTGGTCACCTCGTCACGTCCCCGACAAAATTAATTCCCGTTGTTGAGTCAAAGATTTCCGGTGAAATGCTTGACTTGATTATGAAAAGCGGGTTGCTATCTGAAATAATAGCAAACCATATGGAGCATGTTTTAAATATTTTAAACTTCTGCTCGAACTTTATTTACAACCCCGTGTCATTATTGAATGACATTTCTAGGTTCGTAAATATTATCGATTCCAGAAGACATGCTCTTTTTATCAAAACATTTTTGAACACACAATTTTGAAAGATTTAGAAAAACCTTTTGAAAAATTCTTGAAAAATTGTGTTCAAAGTTTTGAAAACCAATTACTTGAGCTTGAGATGTTGAATATCTTAAAGGCGAGCTCAAGTCCGAGAAGTTGTAAACTTCCCGTTGTTAAGGATAAGTTACCATCAGCGATTAACTTTCCTTTTATCTGAAGAACGAGTCCTAAGCTGACATTTACTTAGAAGTCGTGTTCATGAGCTTGAAAACTTTGACTATTTTAACGGAAAGCTCATGACCGAGAAAGGTTAATTTCTCGTTACGAGGAAAAGTTCTCTTATGTAAAAGATACACTTTCCTTTCTGAGCTTAAAACTTCGAATGTTTTAATACAAGCTCATGACCGAGAAATGTTAATTTCTCGTTATGAGGATAAGTTATCATAAAAGATAATCTTTCCTTTATTTGAAATGCGAGTTACAGTCTGACATTTAACTGTAAGTCATTGTGCATGAGCTTAAAAACTTCGAATGTTTTTATTATTAGCTCATGCCCGAGAAAAATTAATTTCTCGTTGTAAGGATAAGTTTATCATCGGCGATAAACTTTCCTTTCTTTGATGCACGGGTTATCGTCTGATATTTAACGATAAGCCATCGTGCATGAGCTTAAAAACTTGGAATGTTTTTGATATAAGCTCATGCCCGAGAAAAATTAATTTCTCGTTGTTAGGATAAGTTTACCATCGGCGATAAACTATCCTTTCTTAGAAGAGCGAGTTATAGTCTGTGATGTGACTATAAGTCCTTGTGCATGAGCTTAAAAACGTGGAATATTTTTAACATAAGCTCATGCCCGAGAAAAATGAATTTCTCGTTTTTAGGATAAGTCATCATCGGGATGAACTTTCCTGTCTTTTGAGATCGAGTTACAGTCTGTTATGTGACTGTAAGTCCTTGTGAGCTTAGCCATGAATCCCCTGAGACACTTGTTTCTCCGACATCTGCTTCTTCAGCAACCAAACTCTAGGAGTGTCCTTAGTTGAACGGTATACAACGATTGGACCGCTTCGTTCTTTTGGAACATCAACTTTGGTACCTGCATTCTCATTAGGAGTTTGTATACTTTTGCATGGGTTAGAGATATCTATTTTAGAAGCACGTGGGGGTTCACGGTTTTCTTTTCTTGTGTCAGAGGTGGCCTGAGGGGATGATTCACTTGTCTTAGTTGGCAAACGTTTCCTTTTATAGAAAACCTTAAGTTCAGGCTTAAGTGATGTATCATCCTTTGCAATTTCCTCCCTAGTATTCTTCGTAGAATCAGAGACAATCCTAGTTAAAGGGCACTCGTTTCCTACAAGAGTGAAAGTTCTACCAGTGGGGCGCCATATTTTACCAAAGGGTTTGATTTTAGCGACCCACTGGGATTTAAGTCTAGCACGGGAGTTCACCTCATTAAGTAGTTTCTTGATACAGGAATCATGATTTGCCGTAAAGACACATTTTCTACATGTTTTACAAGTAGCATATTTAATGTCCGAGTAAGATCTAGAATTCCTAGATGTATGATTGATGCTCCTAGGATGTGACATGCTACGGTTAGCAGTGTTGGGTAAACTAGAAGGCATCTGACTAGGTTTGAAATTCATATCTCTTACTTGTGTCTTTTGCTTAGCTTCCTTGTAAAACCCGTATTTAAAAATCAGAATATTTAAATACGCAGTTTAATTTTAATATAAGTATTAATTATTAGACAGATATAAACGCAGAAATTAAATACGCTATTCCAGTTTATTTAAATACTATAAATATTACAGTTTATTCAGAAAATAATTATTAAGTTCAGAAAATATTACGTATGTATGGTTATTATACAGAAATAATTAAACGTAATCACGTAGCCTCGGTTTTATTTAAAACGTTACGTAGTTAATTATTTCAGAAAAACAATTAGTCAAGTATTATGTAAGTAACAATTATTCAGCATTATGTATGTATTTATTTTCAGTATAATGAATAAATACGTGACGGGTTTTAAAAAAAAAAAAAAAAAAACGAACACGCGAGTTAAATGTGTATAAACGAAGCAAAACGAAAACGGGAAATAACATAAATGGGCTGTTTTGTCCGTTGGATCTAAGGAAAACAAGAAAAGGGTTTGGGCTTGAGCCCAACCCATTGCCAAGAATAAAAAAAGTCGGGGGGTCATTCCCATATTTTGTGTGTAACAGTAAACAAAAGAAAAAAAATAGGGTTTCTGTCTATTTTGGAGAACCGCCGGCGAAGAAGAAAAAAAAAAAAAAGAGAAAAGACAGAAAACAAGAAAGGAATCGACTTGTGTTTTTATCATGGTTCGAGTGCTCGTTATTGTCAGTCATTAATCAGTTTACGGTAAGTGTTTCTTTCTTTCCCTCTTTTACATCACGGACCATACATAATCACATCAAGAACACACTAGTTGTGGTGTAATTAAAACAAGAAAATCAGTTGGTGTGGGTTGTTTGGTTGCACGAAAACCAAGACCACTATGGTCTCGGTGTGCTCACTGTTGGCCAGCCGTGACCCTAATAGGGGCGGCGGTGGCTGGGTTGTTTTGGCCGCAGCAAACCAAGCTCAAACAGGGGTGTTTGGTTTGCAATTAAAGGGGCGGCCTAGGCTCCATCCGACCCACAGTTAGCCACAACAATCGAAACAGGGGCGTTTGGGACTGCAGTTCCAAACAGGGGTGTTTGGGTCTGTCAGACAACAAAGGCAGGGGGAACTGGCTATACTAGCAGTGGGAACTCTAACCAAATAAACAAAGCAGTGGGAACCGTAATACTAGCAGTGGGAACTCTAACCAAATAAACAAAGCAGTGGGAACCTTTATTAACAAAGCAGTGGGAACTCTTATATATAACTAACAGTGGGATCTTTTCTAACTAACAGTGGGAACGCTTATGCATAAAACGAAGATTTTTTTTTAGATTATACCTTTTTATTAATTGTTTTATAAATGTTTTATATTGTATTTTAAATGAGTTAAAGTAAAATAGTTTTAATATTTTAAAAGGGTATAATTTTATTAAATAAATTAATATATTTTGGAAACTTTCTTAATTAGGAAACTTTCTATTTTTAGCAGACTACCAGATGTATATTTTAGTATAACGTCAGAATACGTGTTATGTCATAAATAAATAATAGAACAAAATACGATTAAAAGAAATATTAGAAGGCTCAGATTTATCAGTTTATACATACGGACAGTATTTCAGGAATAAATAAAATCCAACGAATACAGTTAAGAGCAGTAAAAATTTATAACATCAATCGACTTATTTCCCGTCCATTATTTATGTAGTATCCGTGAAGTCAGTTTCGATCCTTCAGCTTTCATTCTTATTTCATTACTGGACACGAGGTACGGATTTTCAGTCCTTTCAGTAAGGACTTCCTTTCTTATGCATGATTAGGATTCCCCGTCTGCAGCCAAATGTTTTTCCCCAGTATATGTTTAAAGTTATCAGAAATTATGTTTATAATAAAATAAATTGCCTGAGCCTTATATACAAGCATGATTAGTTTATGTACTAGTTACGGAGGTACCGTAACCACGGCACTAGAGGCACCGGTGTCGTGACTCACATGCAGGAGAGTGATATCCTGCATCGTTCCACTCAGCTCAGCTTGGCCATTTTATCAGTATTATTAGTGGGGCGTATGGATGCATCCTAGGCTACAGTTTACAGTTTAGCAGGTGAATGTGGTGTGTGCTCTACATCCTTCACATTGGAGCTGATCCCTCCACCCAGCACAGTTATTTAGAGGTCACCCCTCTACAGCATGACGAGGTCACCCCTCTATGTATTCATGCAGCAGTTGTTATAGCACATGACCTATATAAGCTCTTGGCAATTAAAATACAGTAAATGCATGTTATACAGATTTAACAAATAACAGTTCAGTTTTATTATTGATAAATCAGACTTTACAGATTTATTTCAGATTTCCGCTGCAACTTACTTATCAGTCTTACTGCTTCAGTATTTATAATCTACTCCATTTCAGTAATTCCTTATCATGCTTCATATCCGTTCACTGAGCGTTATGCTCAGCCGTAGTTCCTTTCATGTTCTAACGGCAGGTACATCAGGACGCTTTTAGGATTCTAGGAGCATGTGCATTTGGATGGAAGCTATCCAGACTTCTTACTTTATGCATCCTTACATTATTCTGCTTATTTGGACATTGTTTAGTCCTTTCATTCAGTATTTTATTTTTCATGTTTTGGGCTTATGTTTGGATTGCCGAAGTTTGATTCCGGTAATTCCTTTATGGTCAGTTAATGTTCTAGGACATTTACCTTATGCTTTGATGACACGCCATAAATACACGTAACGGTCCACTTATCCAAGTGGGGTGTTACAATTATGGTATCAGAGCCAGGTTCGACCTGTAGGCTCTAAAACTTGACCTGTGACTAGTGGGTAGTCACCAGGAACTTCCCAGATTTTGGCGTTGTTATCTTTCATGTTTCTCATGGATTATTCAATCAGTTTTCTTCATTTATCAGTCAGTTTTCTTAAAGTTTTGACTAAGTAAAAGGTTGGTACATAACTAGCCATATTTAGTCGCATGTACTTTTTAGCGAATTTTCGTTTGGTGAGCTGACCATAGGCGTTCACCCTTGCACGTTCAGATTTTGTATTGGTAAACTGACCATAGGCGTTTACCCTTACTCATGATAAATCATGTTTTCAGTCAAATATCACTTGGTGAACCAGTCATAAACGTTCACCATTTCGCAAGTCAAATTTCATGTCTTTCAGTCAAATGATGTTTTGTGAACCGATCCACAGTTGTTCACCCTTGTCATATCATGACATTCTATAAGTTTTGACAAGTATGGATTGGACTTCAGCCATCCATATTTAATACCAGATTATAAATTTCTATACATGACAGTTCTCAGAAAATTTTAACCAGTATGGATCGAACCAGAATAGCCCATACTTAGTCTCATGTTTCCTTCCTTGAAGTACGTGGATTGAACCATAGCCGTCCACATCAGTTAATATTACACCTCGGTTGATTTAACTTTTTGTGTTCCTTATAACGGTCAAATTTTCATACCCTCACGTTGATGTCATCTACATGATGATTCAGTTCATGTCTCCTTATGAGGATTATGTTTTCAGCAAGGTGATAGTGTCTTAACCCTAAAACACAGAAGGATTACATCATAATCCTATTCCATGATAACGCATGTTCTGGTTATCATCAATCATGTCTTTATACTGAACATTGATGAAACTCCGTTTAATCATACTTTTCAGCCTCTATACAACCAGCATTAAGTCCATGCAGAAATTTTCAGCCCATCATATTAACTGTTGCAGTTCAGTTGCTAACCAGTTAAATCAAATTTTTTTTTCGTTGAAAATGTCAGACAATCGACACCAGTATCGATCATTCCATAAAATTCACACCAGCTCAATGTACAGTATTCCATATGTACCCCATGTACAGCGTCTCAGTTATACTCCATGTACAGTATTTCACGTGTACTCCACGTACAGTGTCTCATATATGCTCCATGTGCAGTATTCATTGTGTACTTCATGTACAGTAGTCCAGGTGTACTTCAGGTACCCTACTCCATGGATATTACTAATCGATCCTTAAACATCGCGGACGTTCCCACTTGTCGATATTCTACCAGGTGCTGATGCTGCTCGTGAGTTGAAGATTTTATCAGATGCTGATGCTGCTAACACTTTGTATACCACACCGATGCTGATGCTGCTGAACCTTGGAGATTTCTCAAGATGCTGATGCCGCGGAACGAGGACGAAAACTATAAACTTGAAATTTCTGACAAGAATAAATTCAACCATCAGACGCTACCATTCGATTTTATGCTGTTACCTTCTCAGTTAGATGTCACACTTCACCCAGCCAACTTTCATTCAGAAGAGTGGGAACCGGAACCCAGCCGGCCACTCAGCAGAATAGTCACATGGATCACGGTCATGATAATGACCGTCATAAATTGACAGACAAAGCAGTGGTGACAATCACCGTGCTTATAATTAATCAGTCAGTAACCATCGGAACTCCGGAACGGACATGACCAACAATACAAGAGGTCAGTAGTCTAACCGGTCCGCCAACCCTAGCAGTCACCATAAATTCTTAATCTTATTCAGACTCACCCATTAAAACACATGTCCAGACAACAGTCAAGACATAGTTCTCAGGCATCATTTTGGAAGACACATATCAGGGCACCAGTCATGATACACGTCATACGAATATCTTCTCAGAGTACGAGTCAGAGCTCCTAGTTCCAGTATGTTCCAAGCAAGACCCTCAGTAATTCAGGGTATCTTTCAGAAAAGGGTATACTCATTCTATTATGCCACGCATATATCAGATCATTAAAATTCAGTCACCACCACCAGATTGTTATTCAGGATATTTAAACACGCAGAGTCCATTCTGTGAAGTTACAAACGAACACATTCAGTGATAATCGCCATGTTTACTCCATGTATTCATAGGTCAGCTTTATCTTAAATAAGGTATTTACCTACCTCCCAGCCAGAAAAGACTCCAGAGAACCACCATGCTTATTAAGGTGCTCCTTTCAATTAACGACGAGATCCGTCTTACTAAATCCCAGTACATTCATCATATTTCTGCCAGAAAAATCAGTATAAATTATTTCTGCCCTAAGAGCGCGTGACTTATCAGTCCACAGCTACGAAGACTATCTAGCCACCAGTTATAACCTATTTCTGAAGTTCATTAAAGTTATAGTCAGCAGATTTCTTTCAGCATTTCCAGAAGAAATTTCCAGAATGTCATTACAAAAATTCCTTCCTGACCATGAGACAAGATTTAACATCGAGCTTGTCTCAGGAATATAAACTGTTTCCAAAACTCCTTATTCCAGGGCTTCAGCTAAGTTACAAGAGCTGCATCAATTGCTGCAAAAGCTACTAGAACGAGGTTTGTTCGCCCTAACGCACCACCAGAAGGTGCACCGTGTTATGTCTAGCAGAAAGAATGCCGGTATCATGACACCATGTATCGACCACAAGATATTTTATAGATCACCATTCTTAATCAATGTTCACGCCATAAATAGCAGGTTTATCGGATCTGCTACGATGTCTTAAACACTTTCTGGAAACAAATTTCCGATCATACTACCATCAGTGGTGAGAGAAAGAACATGACGTTTCCAGACTGATATTGCACATATTACAGTCTCTCTAAAATTTTAATTTTATACTTTTGAGCTCCCTAATGCTTCAGCTATATTATGAAATCACGAATAAAATTTTTCTATAAACCTTAGGCGATATCATCAGTACATTCATTGATCATAGTCTGACCTGCCCAATGCTAGAGGAGAACACGAGACTCATCTTCTCACAGTGGCACAAATCGTCAATAGGAGTAAATTTTATACACAACTTTCCAGATATAAAATTCGCCAAAACTGAGTGGCATTTCTGAGCCACCCTATTTTAGCAGAAAGAAATTTCAGACAAATCCTGCGAAGGTGAAGGCCATCACCTGATGGTCCCGACTGACGACTGTGAACGTAGTATAAAATTTCTAGAACTCAATTGACTGCTACCACAGAAATTGCCGACAGTCATCACTAGAAATTCTTTTATGACTATTCAACAAGATTTCCACCAGAATGTTCCATAATCCCAGACAAAACACTGATAGAATCCGCATCACACATTAATGCAGCTAGGTTCATATCTAGATGCCTGACCTACTGCAGGTTCAAGATAGAACACCAACATGCTATTACTACAGGTAGAAATTCTAGACCGAAAAGAGACAAGACTCCATGGAGATTGTTATCAGTTTACCACAGACTCAGAGAAAGTATGATACTATCTAAGTTATCATCAACCATGTAATCAGCCTGCGCGTCTCTTTCATCCGAAAGGATCACATAGTAGCAGATCTGCAGAAAACTTTGAAATTCAGCAGTAAATCGTACGAATTCAGGGCACTCCATTGACCATCATATCAGACAGAATTCATGTTCACGATCAAGTGTATGTTTACGTCCACTTTAAGTTCACGTTTATTTCAGTTTCACGTTTACGTCTTATTCGCAGTATGATGCTGTCTCAGTTCATCTTTTATGCTATCTCCTGATTTAAGCTCACGTTAGCGTTCATAACGTTGTTCACGTTCAAGTTCGTATGCCATTTCACGATACACGTTTCTCAGTTTATTACCGAGTACGGTTACAGAAAGCTTGAGAAATTAGACTCAAGTTTAGCACAACTATTCCATAACCAGGCAGACGTTTCACATCTCAGGCCGTAACGTTTGACATTCATTCCTCAGTCGGCATACATTCATGATACGTTCTAGTGTCACATTCACAGTATGTTTCACGCATCACATTCATGATATACTTCATGCACAACGTTCCTTATATAATCGCCAACCACGTTCACAATTGCTCACGTAACACGTTCATAATTGTTCACGTAGTTCATCCCTATATATTTTCAGCAGCTTTCTCAGAGATATAAATATTACCTTTTCAGAATATTTACACGTATCGTTTCATGTATCATACATGCTATAGTTATTCAGTCTATCAGATTTAGAAAATCCATCTTAAATATGGAACCAGAAACTATTCAGCATCATCAGGACAGGGTCATCAGGACCATGATGTTATTTATTATGTTAGACCTTTGAAGGAATCGTTTCGAGCGGGAGGCCACTCGAAACAGGAGTCCATCCGGACCTCTCATCCCCTTTCCTTCAATAAATCCAGTTAAGTTCTTTCAGTCATGTCACGTTCCATGTTCTCTTCAGCCATGTCACGTTACATGATCATTTCATTCATGTCAGGTTTATATCTATCAGCAGCATTATGTCTTAACTAGAAGATAATTCATCCTTCAGCTTAATTGTCTTTTCAGTCTACGTGTTCTTTCAGTTCTTATAGCTTCATCAGCTTATTACCTCTAATTCGAGGACGAATTTCTCCTTTTTAGAGGGGAAGAATTGTAAAACCCAGTATAGTCGTATCTTTAATTCGGGGACGAATTATTGTTTTTAGAGAGGAAGAATTGTAAAACCCGTATTTAAAAATCAGAATATTTAAATACGCAGTTTAATTTTAATATAAGTATTAATTATTAGACAGATATAAACGCAGAAATTAAATACGCTATTCCAGTTTATTTAAATACTATAAATATTACAGTTTATTCAGAAAATAATTATTAAGTTCAGAAAATATTACGTATGTATGGTTATTATACAGAAATAATTAAACGTAATCACGTAGCCTCGGTTTTATTTAAAACGTTACGTAGTTAATTATTTCAGAAAAACAATTAGTCAAGTATTATGTAAGTAACAATTATTCAGCATTATGTATGTATTTATTTTCAGTATAATGAATAAATACGTGACGGGTTTTAAAAAAAAAAAAAAAAACGAACACGCGAGTTAAATGTGTATAAACGAAGCAAAACGAAAACGGGAAATAACATAAATGGGCTGTTTTGTCCGTTGGATCTAAGGAAAACAAGAAAAGGGTTTGGGCTTGAGCCCAACCCATTGCCAAGAATAAAAAAAGTCGGGGGGTCATTCCCATATTTTGTGTGTAACAGTAAACAAAAGAAAAAAAATAGGGTTTCTGTCTATTTTGGAGAACCGCCGGCGAAGAAGAAAAAAAAAAAAAAAGAGAAAAGACAGAAAACAAGAAAGGAATCGACTTGTGTTTTTATCATGGTTCGAGTGCTCGTTATTATCAGTCATTAATCAGTTTACGGTAAGTGTTTCTTTCTTTCCCTCTTTTACATCACGGACCATACATAATCACATCAAGAACACACTAGTTGTGGTGTAATTAAAACAAGAAAATCAGTTGGTGTGGGTTGTTTGGTTGCACGAAAACCAAGACCACTATGGTCTCGGTGTGCTCACTGTTGGCCAGCCGTGACCCTAATAGGGGCGGCGGTGGCTGGGTTGTTTTGGCCGCAGCAAACCAAGCTCAAACAGGGGTGTTTGGTTCGCAATTAAAGGGGCGGCCTAGGCTCCATCCGACCCACAGTTAGCCACAACAATCGAAACAGGGGCGTTTGGGACTGCAGTTCCAAACAGGGGTGTTTGGGTCTGTCAGACAACAAAGGCAGGGGGAACTGGCTATACTAGCAGTGGGAACTCTAACCAAATAAACAAAGCAGTGGGAACCGTAATACTAGCAGTGGGAACTCTAACCAAATAAACAAAGCAGTGGGAACCTTTATTAACAAAGCAGTGGGAACTCTTATATATAACTAACAGTGGGATCTTTTCTAACTAACAGTGGGAACGCTTATGCATAAAACGAAGATTTTTTTTTAGATTATACCTTTTTATTAATTGTTTTATAAATGTTTTATATTGTATTTTAAATGAGTTAAAGTAAAATAGTTTTAATATTTTAAAAGGGTATAATTTTATTAAATAAATTAATATATTTTGGAAACTTTCTTAATTAGGAAACTTTCTATTTTTAGCAGACTACCAGATGTATATTTTAGTATAACGTCAGAATACGTGTTATGTCATAAATAAATAATAGAACAAAATACGATTAAAAGAAATATTAGAAGGCTCAGATTTATCAGTTTATACATACGGACAGTATTTCAGGAATAAATAAAATCCAACGAATACAGTTAAGAGCAGTAAAAATTTATAACATCAATCGACTTATTTCCCGTCCATTATTTATGTAGTATCCGTGAAGTCAGTTTCGATCCTTCAGCTTTCATTCTTATTTCATTACTGGACACGAGGTACGGATTTTCAGTCCTTTCAGTAAGGACTTCCTTTCTTATGCATGATTAGGATTCCCCGTCTGCAGCCAAATGTTTTTCCCCAGTATATGTTTAAAGTTATCAGAAATTATGTTTATAATAAAATAAATTGCCTGAGCCTTATATACAAGCATGATTAGTTTATGTACTAGTTACGGAGGTACCGTAACCACGGCACTAGAGGCACCGGTGTCGTGACTCACATGCAGGAGAGTGATATCCTGCATCGTTCCACTCAGCTCAGCTTGGCCATTTTATCAGTATTATTAGTGGGGCGTATGGATGCATCCTAGGCTACAGTTTACAGTTTAGCAGGTGAATGTGGTGTGTGCTCTACATCCTTCACATTGGAGCTGATCCCTCCACCCAGCACAGTTATTTAGAGGTCACCCCTCTACAGCATGACGAGGTCACCCCTCTATGTATTCATGCAGCAGTTGTTATAGCACATGACCTATATAAGCTCTTGGCAATTAAAATACAGTAAATGCATGTTATACAGATTTAACAAATAACAGTTCAGTTTTATTATTGATAAATCAGACTTTACAGATTTATTTCAGATTTCTGCTGCAACTTACTTATCAGTCTTACTGCTTCAGTATTTATAATCTACTCCATTTCAGTAATTCCTTATCATGCTTCATATCCGTTCACTGAGCGTTATGCTCAGCCGTAGTTCCTTTCATGTTCTAACGGCAGGTACATCAGGACGCTTTTAGGATTCTAGGAGCATGTGCATTTGGATGGAAGCTATCCAGACTTCTTACTTTATGCATCCTTACATTATTCTGCTTATTTGGACATTGTTTAGTCCTTTCATTCAGTATTTTATTTTTCATGTTTTGGGCTTATGTTTGGATTGCCGAAGTTTGATTCCGGTAATTCCTTTATGGTCAGTTAATGTTCTAGGACATTTACCTTATGCTTTGATGACACGCCATAAATACACGTAACGGTCCACTTATCCAAGTGGGGTGTTACATTCCTTTTGACCAAAATCCTGACGCACATCAGTTGAACTAGTTCTAGACGTGTTCATTGAGCTATTCTTAGAGAAACTAGAGGCAATCATGTGATGAGGTCTTGCCAAAACCGATTTAGTCACATTAGGCCTAGTTGGTGGAGTGACTGTTCTAGAAATATGACCCAAATCAACTTGGGAGGCAAACCGCGGTCTCGAGGATTGTGGTCGCTCGGATCTAAATGCAGTAGGTTGTCTGACAATCGGTTGTCTGACGAACTGATTTGTAGGCGGTTTCCCCAAGATTGATGGTTTTTCAAGCTTAGTGTCCACACTAGGTCCTCTATTTTTCCTTAACTCGTTTTTCAACGCGGCTATAGCAAAGACCTTTTCCTGTACTTGAGCCTTTAATGTCTCATTCTCTTTAAGCACTCTATCTTGGGATGCCAATTTAGACTCTAGTAACTGAATTTGTTTCAAAAGATTATCCTTTTCAGCTTTCGAATCCAAAACTTTTTGATCCAATTTTCTTTCAAGAACAATGTTTGACTTTTCAAGTTTTTCAAAGTATGTTTCAAATTTGTCCGTTTTCTTAGAAAATTCAAGTTTGGCATCCTCAAGATCTTTTGATTGTTGAGCTACAATCGTTTCGAGCTCTCTAATCTTGGAATCAGAAGCAGTCAATGAAGCAGTTATAATACAATTATCATGATGTACTATAGCATTCTGAACAATCTCTCCCCCATGATGACTTACATCGGATGAATCAGAAGTGGTATTGCTATCACTCGTTTCCATCCCATGTTTGTCATAATTAGGTTCAGAATTCTCAATATGCGGCATATCATCAACATATACATCATAAACAACATTACATTGTACCATGTTTGCAGGTGCTTCGTCATAAACGGGTAAGGTGTCAGCAAAAGAGATCTCGTGAACATTCCCTAACGTGCCACTGGTATCATGTTGTCCTTCTGATTCCGTGCTCTTGGCATCGATAGGCTCTAAGTTTTCAACCGTATGACCATTCTCCTCTTGCATCTGCGTCATTGATTCTTGCACTCCATTATCATACGCTTGCTGAAGTCGAGATCTTTCATAAATCGAAGACGAGACCTAAGTCATGAGTTTCAATATTGTATCACGAAAAACTCGAAGCTCGGTATGTGTATCTCGAAGAAATGATTGGCAAATCACTGAACTTTCAGACGTGATGATATTGAATTGGAGGAAAGGCGTGAGTTGTGTCACAAGATTCTTATATGTAAGTGCGGATGCAGAGTGATTAAAGTTTTCATGGTTGAGTTGCTCAGCGAGTTGGGTCAAAGTGGTGAATATTGAGTCGATGAATATATGACGATCTTGTCCAACGATTGTCACAAATTCGCTCCCTCCTTGAATCCTCGAAAGAGTGACAAGATGAGACTGAAGCATTTGAAATGAAGTGATGCCACTTTTCCTAACTTTTTTTTGCATTTGATGCAAGTCTCCCTCTTTAAGTGTCGAATTTAACGATTCCATTGAAAATCGAGGAAAAATGATGCGGATGTTGTTGTTTTCAGGATTTTACAATTCGACTCGGCTCAAAAGTTGTTGTCGGCTCAAACGATTATGAATTAAACCCGTCAAATATTTTTTCACGTTAATACTTTTAAAATACCCGCCTCAACACGATTTGCCATAAATTAATAAACAAAATATACTAAACTAAAAAAAATTAACTTTAAACAAACTTAAACAAAAAATAAAAATCTAAAACTTTAAAAATCTGATTTTATAAAAATAAACTTAACAAAAAATAGAAAAACAAGAATAGAAAAATCTGATTTTATATTAAAAAAAAACTTAAAAAAAATCGGATATATTTTTGAAAATATGAAAAACGTCTGATTTATTAAACAAAACTGATATATCCCTTAAAAAATAAATTAACTTTAAAAGAAAAAATCTAAAATCACAAGAACTGAAATACGTGTATCACAAATAGAAACAAAACGTGGCCTAATATTTCCTCGTTGTATCCGCCCAATATTTAAAGCCTCTATAAAATCACTTTCTCACCCAGTAACCCTAATCTCACAGTAACTGCCGCCCCATTCATATATCTCTCATCATCTAGACACAGATTAAATCCCAATCTTCATCGCATCTCATCCCCTCGAATCCAAACACTGAATCATCTCAGCATATATTTAACCTGCTATCAATGATGCTATGTGAAATCGAAATTTGTTACAACCCACGAATAAACGCGCCTCTAACTATATTCAATTAAAGAATATGGTTTCAAGGTCTATGATAGATCTCCGACTTCAAGATCTTGAACAATAAAGGTCTCGGGTAGGTACTCACGTTTCTTTATTTTAATTTTTGGATCAATGATCGTTGTGAGATCTTTGTCAAAACTTCTCTCATCTGTCGCGTCATTCTGTCGAGTGTCTTGATTGAGTCTTTGGTGAGGTCTTTGTTACGAGAGGGTTCTGTTATAAGAGTGTGAGGGTCTTGGTTTGTGAAGGTATGTGGGTGCAGTCGGGTGGAAAAAGATGTTGAGGTTTGTTGTGGAAAGATTGTCGGTGAGGGAGTGTCGATTGATGATAGTGTTGTGTGAGGGTCGAGATTGTTGTGTAGAGGGTGAGTGTTGTTCGAGATTGTTGTGTTGATATTTTGAAAAATGGTCGAGATTTTTGTGGGTTATGTTAAGATTGTTGTGTTAAGTTTGTGTTGAGATTGTTGTGTTGTGTTGAGATTTTTGTGGGTTGGGTTGTGTAGGGTCGTTGAGTCTGTGAGTTGGGTGAGGGAAAAAAGAGTCGAGAGTTGTGAGTTCGTTCGAGAGTGATTGACGAGAGATCGAGTTGAGGTGAGAGGGTGTGTCGAGGGTGGGTTATGTATTGCACTCAGTGTGTAACAGGCGAGTTTAAAGAGACTGAAACTTTTGGCTTTGTATCAGGCAAGGTTAAAGATTGCACTTACTGAATTTTGACTTCGTGTCTGTGTCGTGTGTTGAGTCTAGGTTTGGGATTGAGTCAAGATTAAAGTCGAGAGAAATCTGGTTTGAGTCGAAATAGGTGTGGGTCGTTGAGTCGAGAGTGTTAAGGTGATGATGTCGAGTGAATGAAAAGTCCCGTTATGTTTGAATAAAAAAAAAATGCTTCGTTCGGAAGATTTCGTTCGGAAGATTTCGTTCGGAAGATTTCGTTCGGAAGATTTCGTTCGGAAGATTTCGTTCGGAAGATTTCATTCATTCGGAAGTTTCGTTCATTCGAAAGTTTCGTTCATCCGGAACTTTTCGTTCATCCGGAACTTTTCGTTCATCCGGAACTTTTCGTTCACCCGGAACTTTGGTTCACCCAGAACTTTTGTTCACCCGGAAGTTTTGTTCGTCCGGAAGTTTGTTCGTCCGGAAGTTTGTTCGTCCGGAACTTTGTTCGTCCGGAAGTTTGTTCGTCCGGAACTTTGATGATGTTGAAAAATTGATGGGACAGAAACAAAGGACCAGAGAAGATGATAACCAAGAAACTTTTGACAGTTGGATAGTTGACCAAAAAGAAAGAACAGAGAACGATAAAACTGATAAACTGAATATATAAAATTTTTTTTTATAAAAACTGATTATATAAAAAAAAATAAAAAGGTTATATATAAAAAAATAAAAAAATATAAAAAACTGAATATGAAAAACTGATAAAAGAAAAATTAATAATAAAAAAAAAATTTAAAGTGGAAACTGATTATAAAAAATAAAAAAAAGGATAAAAATAAAAGTTCAATTTAAAGAATTCAAACAAAAAAGCAATCAAAATAGAAAGGGTTTAATCAATAAAAATACAAAATTAAAAAGAGAAAAACACAAACTTTTTATAAAACACAAACTTTTTAAGATTTGATAATAAAATTTTTGATTTTTGTATAAAAATTTGTGATTTTTATCTAAAAAGTAAGTAAATCTAAAGATTTGACATGATTTAAAGCATAAAAATACAAACTTTTTAAGATAAAAGCTTGATTAAATCAAAACCCATCAAAATCAAACAAAATAAAAACAAGAATAAACCAAACAAACCTTTGCTCTTGATACCAATTGAAGGTCTACGAGATCTTTGGCCTATTCTACATCATTGATTTTATGGATTTGATAGATTGGATTGTTTAATAATATAAAGAAGATGAAGAAGGGAGATGAAGTAGGAGATGATGGAGTAGAGAGAGAAAGGAGAGAAAAGAAGAAAAGTAGAGAGAGAAAGTAAAGATGAATAATGAAAATGTCAAAATGATCAACCCCTCCTAACATGCTAGGAGGGGATATATATAGCCCACCCTACATGTGGGCTATATGGACTATACATTACTAAGTGGATCACGAGCCCATTACATAATTATCGTTGGAGCGACCGATCCTTCATAAATACGTAAAACATATTTCAGACAGGGGGGTCTTCTATCGAAGTGACCTTACCTAGAACTTGTCATTGTCTTGCATGATAACATGGAAAATTGATTTTTCGAACATTTTTCAAATTTTTTGATCTACTTTGGCCACCAAAAATATGCATTCATAATTTTTGCATTAATCATTTTTCATTTGCATATCACATTTGCATTGTATATATTTCTTCTTTTGCTTTTCATAAAAAATATATAAAAAGAAAAAAATAAAATAAAATAAAACATGGTTTTAACAAGTTTAGACTTCGTTGACATATTAGGCCCGCCATGGATATTTTGACTCAACCCGAGTTTGCTTATCTTAGCATTCTCTAGCTAGTATCCTTAACCATGTAGTCCTTCATTGGTCTATTAGGCTAAGCATCCACCAATTTCATTATTTGAAATTTTAAATTTGTGGAGAATGGGAAATGATTGAGTTGAAGCAAGTATAAAAGGGCTAGATAAACTTCATGATAATTACTTGTGGCTAAACCCTTCTCTTCTTAACCTCTATTTTCTTCGCATTTATATAATTGTTAATAAATAATCAAGAACGGTTTTAATTGGTTTGTAATCTCTTATACATTTTTGTCTAGTCATTCATGGTTGGTATAAGTACGTCTTAAGATTCTAAGTTAGAACGTTTTATGTGTACAAGACTTATGTCATGCTCAATATTAACGGGTGTTTTTCCTTTTATTCTTTTGAACTTTCTTTGTGAGGAATAAAGAAAAATAAGAGCGGCTTATAAAAAAATGAGTGGCTAGAAAAAAAAAAGAAAAAAAAGAAAAGAAAAAAAAAAATTATACAAGACTCCCAAGAGGGGCAGTGTGGTGTTAATTATAGTGACTATTGAGTTCCAATATTACCTTGACGGGTTGCGGGGATTCAATAGATTGCTCCAATCCAATATTACCTTGACGGGTTGCGGGGTTGAAGATCCAAAGTCTCAAAAAGATGGCGGATGTAAATTATTGCGTGAGTTTTATTTTTCTTTCCTTAGCGAGTGTGTAGCTACTTATGAAAGCATGACATGAGGATTTTACACATAAGGCGAATGACTTATTACTCTTGAAACGGACTTGTATTAATTGTGAGCGGTTTTTCAAGTAATGGATGAGAGGATTACTTAGGATTAAAACCGTGCTTCCTTATTTTTGGAGTTTACACTTCTTATACTTCACACTTGAATAATGACAAATTTGCCTTCAAGCAATTTGCTCAAATAATAACCGGTTCCACATTTAATTGTGATGAATAAGTTGATGCACTTTTTATTTGTGAATGCAATGATCCCATTTTTAAGCTTGCTATGGGGAAAGTGAAACTTGAGGGTGATAAATGTCCATGGTACCCAAGCCCTAATCTAAGCCATTGAATTCTTTATGAGTTATTTCCATCAAAACCATTTCAAGAAAAAAATCAAAAAGATATAGATAGAATTGTATTTTGTTCATTGCATTATTAAAAGTCAAAATCATGCATCATGTAGTTTAGAGTAGTGTAGATGCATCTCATATGGCCAAGGTGGGTTAATTATGAGGAGAATGTAAATTTGAGCTTTAATATATATAATTGCATGAGAACATGACAATGTTCAAGTAGGGGATTTGATATGAGCTTAAACTCATATCCTTTTATCAACAAATAACCCTAAAACATGAAGCAAAATACCAATTTATCTTGCAAAAAACAGTATTATGTGGTATGTTTGTGTTTGTGTTCACTTGTGTAGGTAAAAAGATACATTTTCAAGCAAACAAGGAAAAATCAAGCTTAAATTGATGAAAAAGACAAAGAAGGATCAAAAGTGACAAGACTTTGAAGTACAAGGACCTATCTTGACAAACTGCCAAAGTTGAAGGACTAAAGTGCAAATATTGAACAAAGTCAAGATCATAGTCAAACAAGGTCAACTATCAAGTCAACAAAGTAAAAGGACCAATTCTACTCAAAGATGAAGTTGGAAGGACTAAAAGTGCCAAAGAAATGAAGTTACAAGCCTTTAAATGCAATCTGCTAAAGTCCAAGGGCTAAATCTGCCAATGTTGGAAAGTTATATTAGCTTAATCCATGTGATTGAATTGTGGGCCAATGAGAAGCAAGAGAAAAGAGCACACGGATTGCCAAATAATATGCATTTAATTCCCACTCAGCCGCCACTCATTAATGACAAAATCTAAACAGTTTGATCCGTGTGCACTCATTTCCACCATTCAGGCAATGACACGTGTCTTCTTCAAGCAACTAAATTTTTCCTAGGATCGTTTTTTAGCTAGAGGCGATTTCATGAAAAGTTATTAACACCAAAGTTGCTTATTTTTGAGAGACGAATTCATTGGTCATCACCAATTAACATGAAATCAACTCAAGAAGAAAGCCCCAATTCGTGTTCATACTTTGAAGATCAAGTTTGTAGAATCATGCCACGTGGAGACCTGGGATTGGTCTCAACACGTCATCATCCCCAACAAACTCCTTTGTCAAGCCTATAAATAGCTGCTAGGTCCTCATTTGTAACAAGTAGTTAAAATTGTAAAAACACACACTTTTCAATTCCTTTCAATTTTCTTCCTTTTTAGCTTAACTACTCAAGAGTTTGACACACTCTTGAGTTAGTTAGTTAGTTAGCTTCATTCCAACAACTTTGTAACAACTTTCCATGAATAAAATTTGAATTCTCCATTTCCCGCCAAATCTTATATTCACTCTACTGTTCATATCCTGCTCATTTTTTATCATTGTGTTGCTGCATTGAGTTTGTTATGATCATTGAATGATCATAACTGACTTTGAAGAAGATTTGTAGCTGTTATGGTGATTTTAGTTCAAGCATTAGCAGTTTTGAAGAATCCATGCCATGATGATGATTTCTATTGATTTGTAGCTGTTGTTGATAGTTGTTTGGTAGATCTAGTGATAAGGTGGTGGTTATCACTAGGATAAGAGAGTTCAGCACTCCTCTTCTTCCCAATGGTTACTACAAAAGGTTTAAAAAGTTCTGATTTTGGTTCACCTCAATATGTCAAATGCATGCTAAATTTCCTAGTGTAAATCTTGTTGATTGTATGATCAAAGTTGCTTAGCTTAGTTGTTGATTGATTGTGTACTTGTTTGTAGCCTAGCTTTGCTTATTAGCTCATTGATTTGATAGTTGATCTAGTGATAGCCTTATTTCAGTCATTTTTAGACCTACTTCCTATTTGAGTTCTAGTAGTGATAAATACTTGCAAGTAGCTAAAACACATCTCTTTTTGATCACTGGATTCAGGTTGATATAGCTTTTCATTCAGTTAATTAGTTCTTAAAAAGTCTTTGAAAGTTTTCATAATAGATCAGATAAAGAGGTGTTTGGCATAAGCATTTGTTAAGATTTCAAGTACTGGTTTTTGGAAGATTGATGTTCATTTTCAGTCACTAGATAATAACAAGTCTTTTTGAGTCATTTGCCAGTCAAAACTTAGGTCAATCAGGCAATTGGTAAGAAAAAGTGTGGGTCTATTTTCCTTTAGTTTTGTTCTAAAAAAGTTGCCAATTTCATTTACCTTGCATTTGTAGGATTCCTGATGAAAATTAACCAAACTTGTTCTCAATTGTAGTTCATATCATAAAGTTTCAGATTCCAAAAGCATTTTATACAGTCTTCATTAAGCATTGAGAAATAAGCAAAATCATTAAAAGCTGAGATAAGCCATGTTTCTGTAACTTGAAACTGAATTTTGAGATCTTTTGATTCTCTTCATTAACTAAGCCATTTTATTTCATAAATCCACTTAGTATATGGTTTTACATGATATTTGAAAGTTTCAGCTTTTTGTCAAAATAATTGGTCAACGCTTGGTCAACGATAAGCCAAATTTAGCTTAATTCGAATTCCCAGCTTATTACTTGATGAAATTTGTTGAAACTTGATTTCCCGTTCATAATTTGAGTTTCTTAATCAGTTTTGGCAAGAAAATCAAGTTGTGCTTATTCAGATTGTTCTAGAGCTTATTTTGGGCTTATTGTAGAGTGCTTATTTGCTTATTTTACACTTTCAGCCAGATTCCTGTTAGAGGTCTAGCTTATTTTGGATTAGAAGTCTTTTGCAATTGGTTTCATTGAATTTGGTTCAGTAATAAGCTCACACGAGCTTATTTGTCTTACAAACCCGTTTTTGGCTTATAAAGTTTCAAAAATTGCCATTTGGTCCTTCTGGTTTCAAGCAGTTTCTAAAAATGGCTAAACTTCCATCTTTTTAGGGTTTTCAAAAGTTAGTCCTTGCAGTTTAAAGTTTGTTTAAAAATCAGTTAGCAAGTTTGTTACTTTGTTACAATTTGGTTAGTTTGTTACAAGTTTTACATTTTTTATCCTTGTAGTTTGCTGATTTGCATTTTCAGTCCCTATACTTGTTAGAATTTTCATTTCAAGCATTTATATTTCCTAGAATTTACATTTCCAGTCCTTTTAGTTTCAAAATTTACATTTTGAATATTACTTGAATAAAAATTTGGTAATTGCACTATGTTTTACATATAAGTAGGTAATATTTTTCAGTTTTGGAAGGCTTTGTTGAATTAGCAAATAGAATATCCAAAAAAGATTAACAACCAAAAACAGTTAAAAACCCGATATTGGTTGGACTTTCAATTAGCAAGAACTGAGAAAAACGAACTGCATTATACACAATTTCAAATGGTGCTTGATCTTTGAAAACTTGGCAAACAAAGTCCTTGAAGCATCTTTCGTCTTTTTCTTCGTCTTTTGATCAAATAATTCCTTGAAAGCTCGTGTTTGTCTCAAATGTACCTATATTACCTGAAAATACACAAACACAAAATACAATAAAAATTCCAAACAAGTTTTTATTACCTATATCACAATTCTAGATTGTGTCCACAGGTGAGTATGATTTAGTTTTACTAAATCATGAGGCACTGTAGCATGCATAGTATATCAACTTTGCATGCTGCCAAGATATTTTTGGCCTAGAATTGGTTGTGGTCTGTTGGGAGACTTGGGAATACTTTTGATATGGGATTTACCTGGGAGTAACAAGGATTTTATGAGGTAACTTGGTTGTTAAGAGTTTTGGTTAGCAAGGGACACTAGAGGACTGTTATGTCTATCTTGCTTATGCAAGTGTGCATAACTGGACAGTGCTTGCCGCCCTATAATAATTATCAGCTTTTGGTTATCTTCTCTAGGATAAATTACTTGTTAAGGTCATTTTTCACTTTTTTAAATATTTTTGTTTTTGGACGCTGACAAGCATTTTCCAAGCATTGTTGTGACCAAATTGGACGCTGACATGGCTATTGGCAAACGTTGACAAGATTATAGATCCCTGAGCAAGGGATCACATGAACAATGATCAAGGGATCACAATGATTTTTATAGATCCTAAACACCTTGTCAAGGTTACTGCTCAAGGGATCACAATGATTTTTATAAGATCCCTGAGCAAAAGAAAGCTATTTTTATGAAGATGGATTCACCACCCCATAGAGACTTACCTTTAACCCAAGCCATGCTTGCTGTTATTGCAGCAGCACAACCCCAACCAGACCCCCAACCTCAAATTGACCCTCAACCACAACTTGAACAAATTCCTGAACCTTTACCTTCACCTGAACAAATGCAAATTGACTCAGAATCCTTCGACGCTGACACATTAAATGTTGGCGTTGATGTGCCTATTTCCAACGCTGACACACAACCTTTACAATCCCAAACACCCCTTAACCAACCCACATCTACCCATTCTTCCACACCATCTTCCACACCCCCTGAATATAGGTTGATGAAACGCCAAAGGACTACTGGAGTGTTCTCCTCTGGTGGTCCTAGCCATGAAGCAGAGAGAACCACCACCACAAGTGTGGTTGGTGCCCTGGATGAGGCTGGGACTATTGGTTCTGGCTTAGAAGCTGGCCAAGGCAGTCCCACCATCATTAAGTCCTCATCCTTGCCCAATGAATCTGACTTGGGAGGTTAAATCCCCATTTCAACAGAGGGCAGACTGGAACCAATGACTCTTATGGAATTGACGGCAGTCTGCATTAACTTGCAAAAGCAAAATGCAGACTTAGTACAAATTGTCAGCTCACAAGGCCTTGAACTCAAGCAATTGAGGGAGAGGATTGTTGTTTTGGAAAGTGATCGTGCTAGGAGGGGTATAGAGGAATCTTCCAAAGGGGAGGAAGATCAAATAAATCTGAGTGATAAGGGCAGCCAGGATGGTCAATCAATGGATGTTGCTGAGGCCCTTACAACTTTGAAGAAACAAACAGGTTTTGATACGTCCTTAGTCTCTCCCACCAACTTAAATTTATCATTTACAGCTATGTTGAGAGAGGTTACACAAGGCGCTGAGGGAAGATATTTGAGCGTTGACAAGGAAAATTTGAACGCTGATAGAAGTATTTTAGGCGCTGATAGAACAAATTTGGACGTTGACAGACCTGCACATGAAGGTGATGTATCCCAGTCATCATCTATCATCAAGGAGGTTTCTACTCAGGTATTACCATCTACCTTACCAACCATTGCACCATCAGATAAGGGAAAGGGTAAAATGGTAGAAGAGATTGTTCCAAAGGATGCAGCTCAAGTTGAATTTGATAGAAGATTGGCTGAACAAATGATGGAACAAGGTGAAAAGGAAAAGTCACCATTTGTTGTGACTTCTGAAGAAGAAAGTGATGGAGCTAGCTCAGACTCAAGTGTGATGATTATAGAACCAGAGAGGCTTGAGTATGTTGATGAGTTTGCTAGGGAAAAGTTGAGAGAATTGAAATTGCAGGTTGACTTTGACATGCCAGTGGTGGTTCAAATGTATCATGCTTGGGAAGACAGATGTATGGAGAATCCAGACTTGACCATTTCAGATCAAATATGGGGTTTGGAGCTTCTTCTTAGAGTTCAGAAGGATTGCCAGGTAATTTTGAAACACAAGGCAAGCAATATTCTCTCAGAGTTGAAAAGGGATAGAAGGGAGCTCTACTTTATGTTGCTCAGATGTCATAGAGTTGGATGGACATATCAGAAGTTGAAGGCTTTGACATTTGATGAGTTGGAAAATAGGGCTTATCCCATTTGGGTGAGAGTGCAGGAAGCAAACACTCTCAGACTTCTTTCAGATGAAAGAAAGGAGCAACTTGCAGAAGAAATGGAAATCAAGAAAGCTATGATGGTTCCCAGGCCAGTGAAGAAGGGAATTTCATTTGAGTTTCCAAAATATATGGATCCACTATATCCAAGTGAAGCAGTTATAAGAAAGAGCCTCAAGCTCTCCCCATTAGAAGCTTCAGATATGGTGCAAGTGTTACCATTAGATTCCAGGAACCCAATTGTGAGCTATGAAGAAGATGAATGTGGGTTCTGGAAGATTGGCAGATTTGGCAAGGAGGTACACACTTTTACCACTCTCATATCTTTGTTTGCAAGTTGTGATAGAGAAGACTTGGTGGACCTTTGGAGGTTGCTGGAGACCAAGTATGAGGCTGAAGCACCAACTTCAGCTAATGGAATAAAACTTTGGACCACATTCAAAAGAATGTGTGGACCAAAAGATGAGGATCCTGCAATTTGGAAGGATCTTGAAGATGACCTCAGTGGTTTTCAATGGAGGTTATATTCAGCTGCTGGTGTATACCATTTGAGTTCTACAAAGTTTGCTGAGTATCTACTTGTGGATGCTCAGTATTTCATATCCAAGGCTATTTTGGAAAAGATGAAGGACACTCAGCTGGAAATAGATTATTCAAGTGACGTGGCAAAAGATTTGATTAGATTTATTCATTACCAATATGAGAAGGTTTGTAAGATTCCTCCTAGTTCTTAATGCATATTCAGAAACTTGATCATAAGAGTGAATATCAAGTTTACGGGAGGATTGTTGGGAATAAATTAAGGCCAGATCACTTGAGCGCTGACAAGAACAATTCAAGCGTTGACAAGAACAAAACAAGCGCTGACAGCTCAAGCGTTGACAAGTTAAAGTCAAGCGTTGACACATTGAAGACAAGCACTGATGGAAAATATAATCTACACGTTTATTATATTCTAGAATACTTCTAGTAAGGATAGAAACGACAATGTATTTTCTATATTTATCTTTACCTAGAATAGTTGATACGTAGATTATTGTACAAGGCTTCTTATGTCTATAAAAGAAGACCTTTAGGTTATAAGTTTCACATATAAGTTTTCATTCGTAAACATCTTTCATTGTAAGCAAGTTCGACATTCATAATCAAAGTGAAAGTTTGTTTACATCTTGTGTGTTCTTTTTTAAGTGTTAAATTCCGCATAACACTTAGATTCATAAAGCATATACAAAGGTTTCTCTACGTTTATTACTTGATCTAATCTCGTATACACAAAGCTAATCGATCTAAGTTTGGGATCAACATCACAACCTTGACTTGGGAGGTCATTACCCAATCATTGTATTCGAATCTCAAACCAAAGAAAAAAGGCAAAAATAGATAAATACTTTCGTGAAGCTCGATTTTGAAAAATACAAAGTATAAGGTGGGTATAAGGCGGTTGTATTTCACGACCTAAAGGAAAAAGGCTCTTAAGTGCTTCGCGCCGCCTCGTTTCCTCCGCTTGCTTGTGCGTATTTTGAGATTGAAAGGTAATCGAGGGTTTTGCCGCCCAAAGTATTACTAAGTATCATATATATTTTCTTGGTTTCAATTGATTAAACCCTCTTGAACGTTTTGGTGTTCCACCAACGTTCTTAAGTCATCGAAAGCGTTCACTTCACGTGATCGTTTTCATTCCTTGAGGTTTCTTTAATCGAGAGATTTGATTAAGGAGGAGATTTGTAGATTTTGGTCTACTTAATACAATCACAAAAATCCAAAAAAAAAGTAAAAACAATCAAAAACCACAAAAAAATTGAAAAAGTAAAAACACCAAAAAGAATCTTCTTTGCTCACCCTCTCGTTTTACGTGACGTTTATGCAAACTCGCTCCAAAGCAAGACGTGCACGTAAACGAAGAAACAAATCAACCACTCCTTCTAGTGAGGAGTCTCCTATTGACGAACCCATCGTAGTGAAAGAAGCACCCATGGCTAATCGAACTATGATGGAGTTGCTTCAAGCACCCACCGAGGGTTATGGAGAAGCGATTGTGATTCCCGCTATCCTTGCGGATAATTTTGAGGTTAAGACGGGTTTGTTGTCCATGATTCAAAACAACAAGTTTCGTGGTGACGAAAAGGACAACCCTCATAACCACATTCGCCAATTTAATCGTCTTACCGCCACTTGCAAGTTTAAGGACGTCTCTAACGACTCGATTAAGATGATGCTTTTTCCGTATTCCTTAGCGGGGCCCGCAAAAATTTGGTTAGAGAAAGAGCCACCCAATTCTAGATTGACGTGGAAGGATCTCGTTTCAAAATTCGTTAACCAATTTTTTTCGCCCTCTAAGACTACGCATTTGAAAAACGAGATTTCCAAGTTTTCACAAGAGTATAATGAGTGTTTTTCAACGGCTTGGAATAGGTTTAAGGAAATGTTGCACGAATGTCCTCATCATGGGTTTTCCGACTTGCATCAAATTGACACGTTTTACAATGGCTTGAACGATCATGAGCGTGATTATCTTAATGCCGCCGCGGGTGGTAATTTTTTGTGTAAGACGGTCAAGGAAGCATTGTTAATCATTGAGAATAGGTCTAAGGTCTATAGTCCACGTAGCACGTTGAGTGTTCGTAAGACTTCGTCTTCACCTTCGCCTTCATTGTCACATACCGTTGATGCTTGCCAAATCGAGGCTAATTTGGAGAACAAGATTTTTGATAAGCTTAAAGGATTGTTAATTGAGTTTAAAGTTGGTGAACAACCCACTCCCGCTACGGCTAAAGCGGTTGAGGTTTCTTGTATGTATTGTGGTGGAGCTCACGATTACTCCGAGTGCATTACCAACGGTGGTAACACTTCGAGTGCCTACGCGGCCGCGGGAACTTATAACCAAAACGGTCAAGTTACCCGCACTAATCAATTGACTCCACCGGGTTTTCCACCAAATCAAAATGCTAACAATTATCGAAACAATCAAGTTGGTTACCAAAACAATCAAAGAAACATTTATAAGGGTAATAACAACTATGGGAATCAAGGAAGTAGTAGCCAATTGCAAAATCAAAACCAAAACCGTAATTTTCAAAACACAAGTCAAGGACTTCAAAATGTTTACACTAAAGAACTTCCAATGGACTTTTTGAATTACGCTACGGAAAATGATAAGATTTTGGAAAACATTCAAGAGCAATTGGCTAGTCAAGCTAGGGACACGGCTAAAAACACCAAGGATTTAGCTAATTTTGTTAAGGAAAATCTTAACATGAGAAATGAGTTGAAAAATGATTTTGCTAATCAAATTAGAGGTCAAAACAATAAAATTGAGCAAAGTCATGCTAGGCTTGAACAAAGAATTGACCAAAAAGCCGCTAGTCAAGATGTTAAGCTTAATGCTATTTTAGAAGCGGTCATGGGGAACAAAGCCTCTACTTCGGGTAGTTTGCCTAGTAATACCATATCAAACCCGAAGGGAGAGATGAAAGTGATTACCACACGAAGTGTTAAGGCACTTAAAGAACCGACTCCTCAACCAATTACTCCAACGGTGGAGGAAATTGAGGAAGAACCCGAGGTGGTGGTCGAAAAGGAGCATATCTCAAGCCCACAAAGTACCGCTCATGCCACACCTACGGTCGACCCTTTACCAACATTGGAACCCGAGATTCCAAAGGCTATGCCTATGCCCCAACCCACACCACCCTTACCTTACCCATCAAGACTTAGGAAGGAGAAACGACAAGAGCGCAATAATTATCAATTTGAGCTTTTTATGAAAATGTTTCGTGAGTTGCACCTTAATGTGAGTTTCGCCGATGCTTTGGTCATGATGCCTCGATTTGCCGCTAACTTTAAGAGTATGTTGAACAACAAGGAGAAATTGCATCAATTGTCTAGTTGTTTGTCGGTTTATCTTAATCGCATACCTCAAAAAGTCGGTGATCCCGATAAATTTTTGATCCCTTGTGCAATCCAAGATATGGAAGAATGCTATGCCTTGGCCGATCTTGGTGCTAGCATTAATTTGATGCCACTTGCAATCTTCAAGTCGCTCAATCTTCCTAATCTTACTCCTTCACTAATGTCTATCGAGATGGCCGACCATTCCACGATTCGTGCATGTGGATTGGCGGAAGATGTTTTTGTGAAAGTGGGGAAGTTCTACTATCCCGTAGACTTTATCGTTGTTGATATCCCCACGGATCCTCAAGTTCATCTCATTTTAGGTCGTTCATTTTTAGATACGTCTATGGCTTTAATTGATGTGCATGCTAGAAAGATCACCTTACGTTTCAACGACGAGGAACTTGTTATAAACGCAACTCAAAATTCTCAACTTTCTCATGTTTATTCCGTTGCTACCATAAACCTCATTGATATGATCGACGTGGTTTGCGAGGAATTTTCACAAGAAGTTCTAGGGTTTGGTGATGAAGAAACTAGTGGCAATCACACTATGTTAGATCCAATTCTTGATAATTCGACACCAACCTTCACTCCATTTGAAGGTGGTGGTTTTATGTTGGAAGAATTCAATGTTCCACGTACTTGTAACGAAGACCTCGACAACGATGAGGACTTCTCGATTATTAAGGATTTTCTTAACGATTTCCCATTTCCTCCACCCGAGGAGGTTATGAGTATCGAGCCCAAATCTTCACTTGAGGAACCACCTATCCACGAGTTGAAAGATTTACCTCCTCACCTCGAATATGTCTATTTGGAGGAGGACGACAAGTTGCCGGTTATTATTGCGAAGGAACTCTCGAATGATGAAAAAACCGCACTTGTCGATGTTCTAAAGGACCACAAAGGGGCAATTGCATGGAAGTTATCCGACATTAAGGGAATCGATCCCAAGTTTTATACCCACAAAATCTTAATGGAGGAGGATTACAAGCCCACAATCCAATGTCAAAGGAGGGTGAACCCCAAAATTCACGACGTCATCAAAAAGGAGGTCCTTAAACTCCTTGACGCGAGAATGATTTACCCTATTTCCGATAGCCCTTGGGTGAGTCCTATTCATTGTGTCCCTAAAAAGGGAGGGATGACCGTTGTGCCAAACGATGCCAATGAGTTAATTCCCACTAGACTCGTGACCGGATGGAGAGTGTGCATTGACTATCGTAAGTTGAATGAAGCCACTCGAAAAGACCATTTTCCCTTGCCCTTCATGGACCAAATGTTGGAGCGTCTTGCGGGAAACGATTTCTATTGCTTTTTAGATGGTTTTTCCGGTTACTTCCAAATTCCCATCGATCCTCGTGATCAAGAAAAAACTACGTTTACGTGTCCATATGGAACGTTTGCCTGTCATAGAATGCCATTCGGACTTTGTAATGCACCGGGAACCTTTCAACGGTGCATGATGGCTATTTTTCATGACATGATCGAGAAGACGATGGAAGTCTTCATGGATGACTTTTCCGTGTTTGGTAATTCGTTCACTTCGTGTTTGTCGAACCTTGAGAGAATGTTGAAATGTTGTGAGGAAACCAACCTTGTGCTCAATTGGGAAAAGTGTCATTTTATGGTTAAGAGTGGAATCGTCTTAGGGCACAAGGTCTCGAAAGCGGGGATTGAGGTAGATCAAGCTAAGGTAGACGTCATCGCCAAATTACCTCATCCCAAAACCGTTAAGGGAGTTAGGAGTTTCCTAGGCCACGCGGGCTTTTATCGTCGATTCATCAAGGATTTTTCTAAGATTTCTCGACCCATTACACATCTTCTTGAAAAAGAGGCACGTTTTGTCTTTGACGAAGATTGTGTATGAGCCTTTGAAATCCTTAAGAGGAAACTTACCGAAGCTCCCATTCTTGTTGCGCCCAATTGGAACCTCCCCTTTGAGCTTATGTGTGATGCTAGTGATTACGCTATAGGGGCCGTTTTGGGGTAACGTCATGATAAGCACTTCTTGCCTATTCACTATGCTAGCAAGACGATGACCGAGGCTCAACTAAAATACACTACAACGGAGAAGGAGTTCCTTGCCGTGGTGTATGCATTTGAGAAATTTCAACCTTATCTCGTCTTGACGAAATGCATAGTGTATACGGATCATTCGGCTATTAAGTATCTCATGGCAAAGCAAGATGCTAAGCCTAGATTACTTCGTTGGATTCTCCTCCTTCAAGGATTTGATCACAAAATCGTTGACAAAAAAGGATCCGAGAATCTAGCGGCCGATCATCTTTCTCGCTTGGAAGATCCTCACCAAAGTGTTTACGAGCCCAAGGAAATCACCGAAACATTTCCGCTCGAGACACTTGGTGTAGTGAATTCTAAGCTTGATTCTTCCACCCCATGGTTTGCGGATTTTGAAAATTACCATGCGGGTAACTTCATCATTAAGGGTATGACGACTCAAGAAAAACGAAAATTCTTTCGTGACGTCAAGTTCTACTTTTGGAACGACCCTTACTTGTTTCGAACTTGTGCGGATCAAATCATCCGACGTTGTGTATTTGGCACCGAAGCTTCTAATATCCTTAGAGCTTGTCATGAGGGACCCACGGGTGGTCACCACGGTGCTAATCTCACAGCTAAGAAGGTGTTTGATGCTGACTTCTTTTGGCCTACTATTTACCGAGATGCACAAGATCTTGTGAAGTCGTGTGATTCATACCAACGACAAGGAAAAGCCTCACAAAAAGATGAAATGACACAAAATATCATCCAAGTGTGTGAGATCTTTGACGTTTGGGGTATAGACTTTATGGGGCCGTTCCCATCATCTCGTGGTAATAAGTACATCCTTGTTGCGGTTTACTACCTATCTAAGTGGGTGGAGGCCAAAGCCTTGCCCACTAATGATGCTCGTATGGTGGTAAAGTTCTTGAAAAGCTTGTTTTCTCGGTTTGGAACCCCTCGTGCGATCATAAGCGATCGTGGAACCCATTTTTGTAACGACCAATTCGAAAGGGTCCTAAGGAAATATGGGGTTACACATCGGCTTCCTACGGCTTATCACCCACAAACGAGTGGGCAAGTCGAGGTTTCAAACCGAGCGTTGAAGAGGATCTTGGAGAGATCCGTTGGGGAAAACCGACAAACTTGGTCGGATAAGTTGGACGATGCTTTATGGGCCTTTAGGACCGCTCATAAGACGCCCATTGGGTGCACTCCCTATAAGCTTGTGTATGGAAAGAATTGTCATTTTCCTATCGAGTTAGAACACAAGGCTTATTGGGCCCTAAAGCATTGTAATGATGATATGGAGACCGCGGGAAAACACCGGAAAATGCAATTGAATGAATTAGATGAAATGAGGGATATTGCTTATGAAAATTCATTGATTTACAAATAAAAAACTAAAAATTTGCATGATTCTAAAATTAAAAACCGGGTTTTTAACATTGGGGATCAAGTTTTGCTTTTTAATTCAAAATTAAAAATCTTTTCCGGTAAGTTGAAATCCCGTTGGTCCGGTCCATTCACCGTGACTCAAGTGTTTCCGTATGGGACCATCGAGCTAGCTCAAGATGATGGTCCTAACTTCAAGGTGAATGGACATAGGTTGAATCACTACTTTGGCGGGGAAGTTCCATCCTTGAACTACCTCGACCAAGTCACCTTCCCCAATGATAACTAGTATTGAGGGGATCGAGTCGAGCTCATGACTCGGTAATCAAAAACGAGGTGCCTCGTGGGGGAGTCCCATGCTTATCCTATGTACATATTATCGCTTTCTAATGTAGTTAACGTGTGGGGATTTGTGCCCTTCCAACCTTTGTTCCGTGGTTGTTTGTGAATTGTGAACTTTAGATGATCAGGATCTTCACGATTGGAGCCTCTCGTGTTCGTTTATGGGAGCACTCGATCGTTTGCTTTCAAGACTTTCTCAATATCCATGATATATCCTTTTGATGTTCTAACCTTAGGTTATTAGCACACTTCATAAACGGCTATTAATTTATTGGTTACACCCTTTCCATGCTAGATTAGGCATTCGACTACGTCTCTAGTATCGGGGTGTTTGCACCCCTAGACTCGAAACATTAAGGACAATGTTTAACTTTAGTATGGGGGGTGAATAGATACTTGCCTTGCCAAACCTTCACGCTTTCCAAAGTTTATCTTTTTGTTTATCGTTTTGTTGCAAAATAAGGCTAAATATGGCCAAATTTTAAATTTTTTAAATTTTTTTCTCATGTTCTATAAGTGTTTGAAGACACGAATGTAGATTTTCTGATGGCGAGAATAAGAGTAATTTTTTACTCGACCGTGCGTGTTGAGCACTTAGCTTTGATTCCTTAACTTCACATTAGGCTAAGTCTCTTAAATGAGGACGGGAAATGATAGGGTTAATTATAAGTTACTATGCTAAACGTAGAGTACTCGTATTCTTTCAAAAACTCATGTGTTCTCGTTATTTGCTTATTCTCCCTTCGCATGTAAATATTTTTTGCTTAATAAATATTGACTTAGCGGTTTAGTTGGGGATGTTGGGTTTCTAGTCTTTTCTAGTAGCTTCCGTGTAATTAAATTGGGAAGACATTAAGGTATCGCCAGCGTCACGGTTTTGAAGTATTGGCACCCGAATAATCAAAAGCTTCACCCAATAATAAGATTTCAAGTGCTCACCTAAATCAAGCGAACATTTTGAAGCCCCACAAGGCCGAAAAATCTATGCAAAATTGAAAGTGAATCAAGCCTTAATCTTCGAAGCTTTAAAGATCCAAAATTCGCCTTAGCGTGAGGATATACGTCTTTGGCTAATAAAACCATCGATGAGGCGGATAATAAAAGGCAAGGCAAGACCGAAGTCATAATAAAAGCTTCATGGCGAAGTTGAATAAAAGATGAAGGTAAACCAAAGATAATAAGGCCCTTCCGTTAGGGGGCGTATAAAAGTCTTGGTAATAAGTCTCATGTTCAAAACCGTTATAAAACCGTGTTTATCGATTCTTCTTGTCAACTTAATTTTTTGACATCGTTGTCTATTAGGAGGGGTTATTGATTTGATGATTTTGGTTACACCGTTAGGACTCTATTTTTAGACCTAAATCTCTATAATCGCATAAGTCAAACAATGTATCCTCGTGAAACATTCAAGACAAAATAAAATATAAGAGATACAACTTAGGAATAATGGGAGGATAAGTACGTGATTAGGGCGTATGAGTAGTGTTAGCATTACTAACTTATAATGACAATGATCTCGTTGCACGCTTGGCATGGAATTGGGGTGAAAATCGAGGACCATGAAATTATTTCTAACGAAGCATTCACGTGTTCTTATTCTATGAACCTAAACGTCCCATTTTGCGATGAAAATCATACATTATGTCTAAAACGCAAGTAGTAGCAATAGTAGTAGTGTAGCTAGTTTATCATTCAATAAAAGTGAATAAAAATGAATTTTGGAGGTGCTAAGATACTTTATTCTAGCATTGCGTGAGGGCACGGTAATGGTTTAGTATGGGGGAGTGATGAGACTGCTTTTATACATAGTCTCATCGTCCAAAACGGGCTTGAAATGCTTTAAATATCATTAAAACTGCCAAATATATGCTCGTGTTTGTTGCTTGTGTATTTTAGGTACGGATATTGAGGAAATGACGAAAAGATCACAAGAATCAATCAAAAACGAACACGGGAAACGAAGCCGCACAATGAACCGGACCCGAATCATGAATTTCTAAAATGACCTTGATGTTTGAAGATTGTACAAGTTTGGTCCCTCAAGAATTGAAGACTTGTCAATTTATACCCTTGCAAATCTCATTTATTGCATTTGGGTCCCTAAATTATCAAGAATTTACAAGTGTAGTCCTTGGAGAATGAAGAAATTACAAAAGAAGTCCTTGTCTTAAGTATTGAAAACATGTTGTGCCAAAATTGACAAATTGGCAAACTTGTTAACAAAAGAATTAAGTTTATGGGTTGTTTTATACAATATGAAGAAATGAAGAGAATTGGGGGACCTATTCTATCCAGACAAACAAACTAATACCCACCACTCCCCACACGCCACCTCACCCACCTTCCACTCACCAGCCAATCACGCATCACCCTTCATCCACGTCACTTTCCCACTCAAGTTAAGTAATAACTGATTATTTAAAATCAGTTTAATGAAGGATTAAACGTGGGAAACATCTTTTTAAACCCCAAAACAAATCAAAACCAACTATTCATCATCTTAATCACCAAAGAACCCTAATCCTAATCTTTATCAAAACAAAGGGTTTTGTTATGATTCTGTCCAGATACATGATTGAGGGTGTCAACATCATTTCCCAACCCTCAAAACCAACACCAGCTCACTCAGGACCCCTCCCACATGGTCCCCTGCACCTCAAGACAAAGTAAGAACAGTGATCCAATGGTTGTAATGCATTCCCTTCTCCCAAAAGAATCAAAAGAATGGCTCAGATCATCCCAACAGTGGACAATGTCGACTGAAATTCAAACTTCATCAAACGGATCAAAACAAGAATATCCAAGATTCCTCCAAGGGCATTACTAGAAATCATGAAGATTAGGGTTTCACATTTTAGGACTTCTAGACTATTCTATCTACTTGTATAAATAGCTTGGCTGTTTGTGGCACAAAGCTTGGTTCCAACTTTTGTAAAAAAGTTTTCCGATGAATGAGAATTTTAAAGCTTTTGTGTAAAATGCTGAGTTCCTTTTTAAATACATGTTTGTAGTTTAAAATCATTTATTTTTCTGCATTAGTTCTATTTTCCTATCAAAACGTTTTGTTCAAATTTTACTTTGGTCAAAATCTTTTTGAGATCCAAAAGCTTTAAGTTGCTTATGTTAGGGTTGACAAACCATACATAAGCAAACTGAAGTTCTTATTATTTTAAAAAAGCTTGTAAGTTGGTTGGTTTCAAAGTGGTTGATTTCAAAAAGTTGTTTTCACAAGATCTCCTTAAAATATTACTTATTTTTCTGACAGCTTACTGCTATAAGCATTCAATAAGCTCATTTGCCATTGAGCTTATTGAACTGCTTTTTAGCTTGTTCTCTCTTGTGGTTTGTTGTGATTGTGCAGGCTTCAAGGTCAAGAAGACCTCATTCCCATTCATTTTTGTTGCCTTTTGGATTGAAGACATTGGCATTCCCCACATCCACTAGTTCTGCACAAGCCCGGGCTTGTTGGAGGTGGCTTTTCAGCCATTGTGGGACCTGGATTATAGGTCCCACAAGGTAAATCCCTTGTACTTTGATTTCAGTTTTCAAAAATTGTGACTTGTGTGATTTGGTGAAAATTGCATGGAAGTTGTTTAGATGGTATTTTAGCTGTTTGTTCATGATTGTTTTAGGTTTTTATGCATGCTAGATAAAGTTTCAATCAATTTGGTTTGAGTTTGTCTTGATTTCATTTGAAAAATTTTGATTTCTGAACATTAAGGAGTGTTTGGGTTTGCTGTTTTCACTAGTTTAGGTGACTCTTTATTGGATAAAATCATATTTAACAAACCTTAACAAAGTAGTCTAGGTTGTATTGATAGCTTGTTTCAGTTTTGATGAGGTATTAAACAAGTTTGTATGCTATATCTTTGAAAAATGACATAAAACAGTCAATCCACTTTTCTGCCAGATTTTGAGTATATTTGACTTTAAGATTTTGCAATATGTTAGAGGTAGGGTTTAAGTAGGGTTGTTAATTGGTTGTGTGTGCATTGGTGAAATTGTTTGCAAGTTTGTGAGCTTTGAAAATCAATTTTGTGCCAAGTAGACCAGGTCACTGTTCATCAGAAACCTCAAAGCTATAACAGTCACTATATTGTGCATTTTGTGTTGATTTTTGTGACGTAATTGTGTGTTTTTTGTGTTTAATTTGACTCCCTACACTCAACTGAGTGTAGGGGTGCCTTATTGCCCCAAGAAAAGCTCAAATAAGCTTCCCTAAGCTTAATAGGTCAACTGACCAAATTTTTACACTACCAGTGGGAACCAATTTCCCACTGCTAGTATCCAAGTTTCCACTGCCAAGCTAAAATACAAACTTTGTCACATGTCACTATCAGAAACTAGGGTTTTTTTGTCTTTAGTGGGTAAAAATAGGAATTAGGACCTGATTTTAATTGAATTATTTTTCTAATTTTATTTTTGATTTTTCTGTTTAATTAGATTTTTATTACTGTTCATTAAGTATTTTTTAGGTTTTATAGCTATTTTTAATTAACTTTTAAATTTCTGTTTTTGGCATTTAGTGTAAAGAATTGTTATTTTTCAGTTTTAACATTTTTCATAGATTAAGAAAAATAATTTAAGATTTTTGGTTTAAAAAGTTTTCACTGTTCACTTTTTATTTAATTTTTAGAATTAATTTAGTTTAATTAGGGTTTAAATTCAAACTGTTTTTGTCTTTTAGTGAAAAATTTTATATTTTTCAAACTTTTTCATTTTTCTACTATTCATTAGAGTAATTTAGGATTTTTAAAATTGTCAAATGATTTTTGGCATTGTTTTATTATTTTTTATAATTATTTTGGTTTAAAATAGTTTTTAGTGATTTAAAAATAGAAAAATAGTTTTTAAAATTTAGGAAAAATACTTTTTAGTCTTTAGATAATATAAGTAAGTTATTTGTTCAATAAAATAATATTTTGGACATTTTGATTAATTAAATTTAATTTTAGGGCTTTAATTAGCATTTAAAATTGAATATTTAATTAATAAAAGGTTTTAAAATATTTTTATTGGATTTTTATTCTTATTTATATTATTTTAGACTTAGTTTAGCTTTTAATTAATTTTTAGGTTAAAATTTTTAATTTGTAGATTTTTACGGTTTTACGTGAACGCCTTTTTCGTCCTATTGTAATACGTCATCGTAACCGTCATTCTCTTCTTACCCCATTTCTACTTTCTTTTCTCTCAATCATATAATCACAAAAAGTTAATCATCCCTTAACACAACGCACTTGCCTCCTTGGGAAATGAACATGAACTTATTTGGTCATTAGTGCTCGGTTTTCCTAAACCGACACTTAATACTTGCCACTTTTGTTCTCTTTTCCTAAAGAGTAGTAAAACACTACATCAGTGACTCTTGAGGAATTGGTTATCACAAGGTGTTTGAGAGTTATTTTGGATAACATGAACTCTTTCTTCAAATTGAGAGTTTGTTTTCACCATTGCTTTGGTCTCAATAATATCCCAAGCTTCTTGAATGGATTTAAGAAGAATATTTCCACCTTAGGAAGCATTGAGTGAGTCTTGGTGATGAGGTCTAAGGCCATTGTAGAAAGTATTGATTTGGTGAACTTCATCTAATCCATGGTTAGGGCACCCCTCAACAACTCTCTATACTCCTCCCAAGCATCACTAAATGTTTGACTAGGTTTTTGTTGAAAGCCTATAATTAAGTTCCTCAAAGCCGTAGTCTTAGATGGGGGAAAGAACTTGTTCAAAAACTTCTTAGTGAAACCATCCCATGTGGTAATGCACTCAGGTGGTTGTGTATCTAACCAATGCTTAGCCGGACCCTCTAGTGAAAATTGCACCAATATCAACTTAATGGCATCATGGGGAACTCCATTGTACTTAATGGTGTTGCAAAGAGCAAGAAATTTCTTAAGGTGATCATGTGGATTATCATTCTTGTTCCAGAAAAAATAGTGTGCTAGAAACCAAGTTAATCATGGATGTTTTTAGCTCAAATGTGTTTGCGGGAATATCAGGTATCTTGATAGCATCGGCATATCCTTGCACATTAGATTGCAAGTGCTCCATCAAAGGTCGAGTATCAACTCCGGCCATGGCTTCTTGTTGTGTGTGGATCAAATCACGATTCTCGGGATCGGCTTGGTGGACGGTGGTGTTCCTACTCTTTCTCTTTTTCTTCCTTTTCGGAGGAAGGGGTTGTACACCAATCGGTATTTGTGCACGTCCGCGAGTGAGCATGCAACTCAATACGAGGAATGAGAGAGAAGCTCTCGTTTGACTTTGAAGAGAAAAGGATTATCCTCTTCGAGTTTCAATATGAAATATCCACAAGAAAGTATAATATACGTAATTACTACTTGGGTGCAAGACCCCCAATGAAGCCTTCCTTCTTAGAATACGCACTAGTGAACGGGGGGTTAGGTGGCGCGAAGCACTTAAGTACCTATTGACCCTTAGATGACATTTTATAGCACATCGCCTTTCTATTCACTTTGTAGTTTGTATTCTTCGAATTATTACCTATTGGAAGTATTTATCTATTCTTGCTTTATTGAATTTGATCGATACGCGTGTCAAGGACCGGAACGCCCCCTAACACGGTGTATTGCCTTGGCAATACTTATGGAGAATATGTGTATTGGTTGTTCTTATACGTATACGTATTTACATATAATAATATAGAGAAAATATTTTTGTATTTATTGGGGTTTTTTAAAGAAAATACTATATGTACATAAAAACTGAGGAAATCCAATAATATATATTTTTGGTTGCAATCTTTTAGGAAAAGATTGCTTTTTTAATTTTTTTAATTTTTTTTGGTCAATTCTTTAGGAAAAGAATTGTTTTTGTTATTGTTTTAGTTTTTATATTTTTATATTTTTGATTTTTTTATGTTTTTGATTTATGATACGTAAAAATAACGTTCACGAGGTGAACGGATCCCAAAAGCCAATGAAAACCGTCAATCGATAGTCTCTCGTAAAGTTAAAGAACCGGCAGCGTCGCCATTTGAAATTGTATAAATTGAAGTTCGTTTCTCTCGATTCTTAACCAATTGAAAGTCCTAACAATATCAGGTTTATTATCGTTTTTGGTTGATAGGGTTATTTGGATTTTCTATGTCTATTTAAGCAAGCACGTAAAAATGTGAAAAATATTAACTACGTAACCGTAAAACAATTAGCACATACCAAATTTTTATTCACAAAAGGACAAAAATTGTAAATCTAGGAAACTAATGTGCTAAAAATGTAAGTAAATGAAACTAAATTGCTTGAAATGTAAAAATCAGAAAGTAAAAGGACTAATTATGCAAATTCTAACAAATTACTAACAAATTGTAACAACTTTAAAAACCAACTAACTGAAAATGACAACTCTTGAAAATTTAAGGACTGAAATTAAGCAAACCCTAATTAGTTGGAAATTTAGCTACCAATGGAAACTGTTTAAGACTATGGGGACTAAAGTGCAATTTAATGGGAAATTTTAACAAAAATGGACTCCTTGGACAAATAAGCTCGTATAAACTCAAAAATGCACCAATTAAGATCTAACAAGTTTTAAACTGCTTAAAATCCAAAAACACTTAGGCTAGTACAAGGAAAAAGCTTGAAATGCACTCGAACTCAAATAAGCCAACTCCAATAAGCCAAGAATAAGCTATAGTGAAATCCAGACATGCACATTTGCTTTTTAGAGTCAAATTTGATTAATCAGCTTATGGAGAGTCAGGAATGTCTTTCCTTATGAAAAATGATCAAGTATTTAAGCTAGAAATTGCAAATAAGCTGAAACCTAGCTTATTGACCAAGTTTGACCAAGAAGTGAAAAAGTTGAAAACTTCAGAATTTAATGAAGGCATGTTTCTAAACAGGAATGTGAAAGAAAATCGCAAGATTTATGAAGTAGATTTGCCAGTAAAAGAAATCAGTATGCTCTTTTGTTACAGAAACTTGATGTTGCCTGAGTGCTTATGAAAAAGCTTATTTCTCACTCAAATGTGAAAACTGTATGATTTCCACTTAAACTTCAGATGTTAAATGACAAGTAGAAACAGCTTTGACTGATTTTTATCAAGAAATGAACAAATGGCATTATATTGAAAAGTGCTACTTATCTGATGAACTAATATCACAAAACTGACCCAAACCTTTTTTCAACCATTTGCCTGTTTGACAAACTTTTTGACTTGAAAACTACTAAGACTTGTTTAAAATGACTGAAGAATGAGAAATGAACTATTATTAACCAGTTTGCTACACTTGAACTACAAAATGACAGCAAATCCAAACACCACTTATCTGATATGATCACAACCTTTGTAAAGAGAAATTAAGCTAATGGTTAAACTGATCTATGACAGATACCTATTTATTGAACAATTTGAAGTGCAAATAAACCAAGAACATGCTATATAACAGACAATGACTCAAAATGCATAAGCAAGCTATAATACTGATGAGAATGAAGACAGAAACTAGTATAAGATAACAATTGATTATCAAACTGACTACTAGCTATCTAATCAGCAGAATCAAGGTAAATCAAACTAAACACACTTGATCAAAGCAACATATAGTAGTTACACTAGAATTTAGCATGCATAGGACTGTTTAGTAGAACAAAACTCAAGAACATGAAACCTTTTAGCCATGTGCCTCCATTGATGGAGTAGGTAGGCGCTGAGCCTCCTAAAGAATGCTAAACCACCACCTTAGCACTATGAACAATCAATTAACCATCTACATTCATCATCATCATCATTTCTACCCAAAATCTGCTACTATCAACTCAACAACTGAAATGGTAATGAACAACTACAAATCTTCAACAAAAGCTTCTTATGATCATATGTGATCACAAGTAACTCATAACAGCAACAAGTTAAACAAGAATGCAGGAATTGATAAGGAGATTGAAGGAAAAGGAGGGAATTTTATTGATTTGAATGTGAAAAGTGGTTAGAAAATTAGGTAAGTAGTTACAACTAACTATAACTAACTCAAGAGTTTGTCAAGCTCTTGAGTTCGTTACACTAACAGCTAACTAACAGGATTGAGAGAGAAAAATGGGAAGTGTGTGAAAATTTCACACTTAACTACTTACAACAAATGAAAGGTCCTATCACTATTTATAGACAAAAAATGAGAGTGATTTGGGGTTGATGACGTGTCCCCACCAATAGCAAGCTGCCAGGTGTCACCAATCTCTTAATTGCAGATTCTTGTGTTCTTCATGAATTGGAGGTTTTTGATTCTTTGAGTTTGAGCTTGATTAAGTGTTACCAATGCATTCCCCTCTTGAAAACGAGCAAGTTTCATGTAGAAATCATTTCTTGAAATTTAGTGTAGCTCAAGAACGATCCTGGGTTTATTTGTTGAAGAAGATGCCACGTGGCTCTTTCTGATTGGATCTCAAGTGAACACACAGATTGTTATCTGTTTTGGATACAATGCATTATTGCATGTCAGCCTCTCATTGGCTAGAAATTTAGTTAGTGGGATAACTGTAGCAATAACGGCCCAATAAAATGAAGTGGTGATGTGGCTATCTTGTTGGCAATCCGTGTCTTATTATCCTTGCACTCTCATTGGCTATTAGCCTTAGCACACGGATTGAAACCAATTTTAGTGTAGTTTTGGCAAATTAAGTCCCTATACTTTGGCAGAATATCCAAATGAGTTATAAGCTTCATTCCAATGTCATTTATTTTCCTTCCACTTGCATTCTTGTCTAGTTTGACCCTTTGACTTTGTTGACTTAAGAGTTGACCATGTTTGACTTGAATCTTGACTTTGACCAATTTACACTTTGAGTCCTTCAACTTTGGAGTGTTGTCAAGATAGGTCCTTTATCTTCAAAGTCTTGTCATCTTTGATCCTTCTTTGTCTTTTTCATCCAAATAGGCTTGATTTCTTCTTGTTTGCTTGAAAATGTATCCTTCTTACCTATTTATACACAAACACAAAACATACCACATAATTCCGCTTTATAGCACAAAAGTTAGGTATTTTCCTTGTGTTTTAGGGTGATTTGTTGATTAATTGATATGAGTTTTTGCTCATATCAGAAGACGAAGGAAGTAGAAGACCACCATAGGAATTTTAATGTTTCTAAGAATAAAATATGTGTAATCGCATGTAACGACGATTTGAATGCTTTGTTTGTTAAGTTTATTTGTGTGACTTGTGGTAAAAGTGTTGTTAATGCTAATCATGCTAAGTGTGCTTTAAATTATGTTAATTGCGTAAAGACTAGAACTAAGAAACAACTTGCGGTGCGTATTAGTGCTAGTAAACCCAAGGCACAAAGAACCATTCTGTTGTAACCCCCCATAAGAACATAGTTTCCTCAGACTCCAATACTCAGATCCATAGAAGCAGAATTAAGGAATTATATGAGTCTGCTAGTAAGTCTTGGAATGGTGGTTTGCTAATTAGTGTCCTCAAGGATATAAATGGATGCCTAAAGCTAGGACAAAAATGTCTAAGAGTGTTAACATGCCTTTAAGTGATGAAACTAGGATAACTAATATCTTAGAAACTACTACAAACATGGTATCCAATTTAGCAAATGCTCCATCGTGTTCTAATTCTTCTACAGGTCATACAAATCATCCTATCCATACTGGACTCCAGGTGCACGAAGCACATGACGGGGAATCTCAATCTTCTAATTAACTTCGTTGAGAAGTTTCTGGGTACGGTTTGCTTCGAGAATGATCAAGTTGCACCGATCCTAGGTTATGGAAATTTGGTTCAAAGGAATATCACGATTAAAAGGGTATACTACGTCGAAGGGCTTAATCACAATATTTTCTCGATTGGTCAATTCTGTGATGCGGATTTGGAGGTTGCTTTAGGTAGAAGACATGTTTTGTTCGAGATTATGATGGGAATAATTTAATCACCGGTACACGGGTACAGATCTTTACACAATTTCACTTCAAGACTCAACTTCCACAACTCCAATTTACTTCATGGCTAAAGCTTCATCGACACAAGCATGGTTATGGAATCAACGTCTTTCTCTTCTCAATTTTGATACCATCAACCTGCTATCCAAGAAAAATGTTATGAGAGGCCTTCCAAGCTTGAAATTCATCAAAAATCATCATTGTTCTTCTTGTGAGCTTTGTAAAGCTAAACTAAGTAGTTTCAAGACCAAGACTACACCAAGCTCTAAAGGATGGTTAACTCTTTTTCATATGGATTTGTGTGGCCCCATGCGTGTTCAAAGTATCAATGGGAAGAAATACATTTTGGTAATTGTTGATGACTACTCAAGGTACACGTGGACTCATTTCTTGAGGTCCAAGGATGAAACACCTGAAGTTCTCATTAACTTCATAAAGCAGATACAACATGGTCTTCAAGCTCAAGTAAGAGTATTTCGTACCGATAGAGGAACAAAATTTTTGAATTCAACTTTAAAGAAATAATTTGAAGATGAAGGGATTGATGAGACATCTATTGCTAGAACACCTGAACAAAACGGCGTTGTTGAAAGACGAAACTGTACTTTGGTTGAGGCTGCTCGAACATTGTTATCCACCTCGAAACTTCCACTATGATTTTGGGCCGAAACCGTTTCAACCGCATGATACATACAAAACTGATCCTTAATTATTCCAAGACATGAAAAGAAACCATATCACATAATTCATGATCGAAAACCTTCCCTCAAACACCTTCACTTTTTTGGATGTACGTGTTACATAATCCGAGATGGTGAAAATATGGATAAGATGAAAGAGAAAGGTGATCACTGCATTCTTGTGGGATATGCAACTCAATCTAAGGGATATAGAGTTTATAACAAGAGAACAAAGTTGACAGTCGAGACTATTCATGTTAGATTTAATGAATTGCAAGAAATGGCACTTAAACAAAGCAGTTTAAGTCCCTATCCACAACGACAATAGACTTTTGTGCTCAAACGTACGGAACTCGGAACTCACAACCACATCAATAAACCATCAAGTTTAAAGCTGGTTCAAGAAAATGTTCCCACAACAGATATGACAGTGGACACGACAATTCAAGCGTTGGAAATGTTATATGGACCAATGTTTGATGAATACTTCACCGGAGAAAAAGATGTTGTATTGATGTCTTCCGTTGTCACTCATGATATGAATCATGCTAGTGATCATCATCAACAAAAGGATACACCCTCATCTACTTCAACACCGGTTGCTGCAGATTTACCTCCTCAGAATATTCCATCAACAATCGATCCAACAACATCAACAACAACTGTCATTGCTTCAGAGAACATAAATCAAGCAGAAAATGCATCATTTAAAGAAGACGGTTTTCACAAGCCATTCTGTATACCGGTATGAGAAATTGGACAGTCTTCTACTCGCCATGATGTTCCGTCAAATATGCATACATTATGATCAGAGATACCCTTCAACACATCATTGGACTCGAGATCACCCTTTGGTTCAAGTAATTGGAAATCCTTCACAACCCGTTCGTACGAGACGACAATTAGAAACAGATGGCGATGTTTGTATGTTCCCACTCGCCGTGAGTACAACATAAACGAAAAACATCAAAGAAGCCATGGTTAATCATGCTTGGAGTGAATAGATGCAAGATGAACTTCATCAATATAAAAGACTCGATGTCTGGGAACTCGTTGACAGACCATACGATGTAACGCCTCTAAACCTTCAGTGGATCTGGAAAAACAAAATGGATGAAGAAAAAACGATCATCAAGAATAAATATAGGCTCATGGCTAAGGGGTATGTCCAGAAAGAGGGAATTGACTTTGAAGAATCATTTGCACCAGTGGCTCGTTTGGAAGCGGTCAGGATTTTCCTCGCATATACTGCACATAAAGGTTTCATCGTTTATCAAATGGACGTGAAGACAACATTTCTTAACGGTCCTTTGAAAGAATAAGTATATGTTAGCCAGCCGAAAGGATTCATTAATCCATGTCATCCTGACAAGGTCTATCTTCTCAAGAAAGCACTCTATGGACTAAAGTAAGCTCCAAGGGCGTGGTATGATAAGCTCTCGAAATTTCTGGTATCCAAAGGTTTCATAAAAGGTTCCATTGATTTAACTTTGTTCATATATAAATATGGGGATGACATTTTGCTTGTGCAGATTTATGTTGACGACATTATATTCGGGTCTACAAACCCAAAACTTTCAAAATGGTTTGAAAAACTAATGCACAACAAATTTGAAATGTCAATGATGGGCGAACTAAAATTCTTTCTAGGAATTCGAGTTCACCAATCCCCAATGGTATCCTTATTAACTAAGCTAAGTATTATCAAGAGATAATAAAAAAGCATGGTATGACCTCATGTTATCCTATTGGAACACCATTGTTGACCACATCCCTAGATGCTGACTTGAAGGGATTGATCATAGATCAAACGAAATATTGTTTTATGATCGGGTCTCTCATGTACTTGACAACAAGCAGACCAGATATTGCACACGCAACATGCTATTCTGCACAATATCAAGCCAGACCTACTGAAAAGCACCTCAAGGAGGTTAAACGGATCTTTCGATACCTCAAGAATATCATTAACATGGGACTCTGGTATCCGAAGGAAACAGTTTCTTTCTAACAAGATTTTTAGATTCCGATCACACAAGGTGTCTTGATAACCGGAAAAGTACTTCTGGTAGTGCACAATTTCTAGGACAAGATAAGCTAGTGGGATGGTTTTCCAAGAAGCAGGATTGCACATCTCTATCATCAGCCGAAGTGGAGTATGTGTCTCTATCCGCGTGTTGTGCTCAAGTTATTTGGATGAGAACACAACTCACGGATTATGACTTCCACTTTGATAAAGTACCTATGTATTGTGACTCAAAGTTGGCCATAGCCATCTCCTGCAATTCGGTACAACATTCCCACACGAAGCACATTGGCGTTAGATATTAAATCATAAAGGAACAAGTTGAACACATTATCGTTGAATTATACTTTGTTGGAACAGATTACCAATTAGCTGACATGTTTATGAAAGCTCAGTCAAAGGATAGGTTTGAGTACCTAGTTAGGCAAATTGGTTTGAGATGTTTGACTCCAGCAGAACTGGAGATTCTGGCAAAAAAAGACTGCTTGATATATCTATCAAACATCTACTTGTAAATATCTATGAAAAAGCAAAATACAAAACTATAAAATATATAAAAATTATAAAATTAAAAATCTTTGAAAATACAAAATTATTCTTCTCGACATGTCTTTCAGTATCAATAATATTTACGTGCGTAGAAATGTCGTTTATAATGACACGTATTAGTAAATAAAGCTCGAATGAAAGTTGTAACTATTTTTCAAAACATGTCATTTCTATTTTTTAGGGAAGTGTCTCTTTTGGACATTTTTTTTCAACAACGAGTAAAGCAATCTATCGCGGTGTTGAGCTTTTCACAAAACAGTAAAAGTTGTAGAAACTAGAAGGGGGTTGAATAGTTTCTAGTTCATTATTAAAACATTTTGGCTTAATCCACTGTGCGTGGTTCTTTATTGTACCCGCGGTTCTTTATCAATAAAGAACCGCCGGTCCATTTAGGGAACCGCCGACAGTGGACAAAACCATTTATTGAATGTTAAACTTAAACAATAATTGGTATTAAATTCTCGATCAAGTTTGACTAGATATGAGATGTGTTTCATTGAAAGATAAATACTATAAGTAAGAAAACACACAAACACATCAAATCAAGAGTACATCAAGCAATAGTCTAAACACTAAGCACACACGTACTAAGCATAAGATTTTCCTCAACTAAGATGTTTAGACTAAGTGATATACACTTGACCGTAATCTAAACATGAAGCACACACGTACTAAGCCTTAACTTTTCCGCAACTTAGATGTTTAGACTATGAGATGCACACAACACACAACAACATATAAATGAATCAATTAGAGTAAAGACATAAATGTAAAGGAAAGTACCGACACGATGATTTATAGTGGTTCGGTCACGAAGCTCCTCTTCGCCCTACTCCACTCCTCGAGTACACCTTACTCGAGGGTTACTTCACTAGTCAACTAACTCCTTGAGGTGGAGAAACCATACACAACGTCGCTTATCCAATTTTCGACTCTAAGCTAAAAGTAGAGTCCTAATCTTAGGTAGGACTAATCTACACACGTCGCCTACTTCACCATTTTTCGACACAAGGATAGATGTCAAGTCCTAATCTTAGCTAGGACCAATCTACACCCATCTACACTAATCTTCACACAAGTTATATTTTATGGCCCAACATAACAAACCTTGTGTTTTATGGCCTAAACACATAAACCATATAGATCTAAGCACAAAACACTTAGATCTATGACTTTAACACTATATCCAAGTATTAACAAACTTGGATCTACACAACTAACACCTAATCCAAGGATACCCATCACTTGGATCTTCGACCCTTACAAACACATCCAAGTGAACCCAACACTTGGATCTTCTACATATACATAGTAGGAATACAATGACTTGATCTAGAAGGAGAGATCTTCATCATGTTATGAACCCAACACTTCATGGTAATGAAAGTGTTCTTCTCTTTGCACTTGAGAGGATGAGAGGATGGAGGATAGAATCACATCTTAAACAAGATTAATAAAAACTAACTAATCAAGGAGTTTAAAGATGTTTTTGAAGAAACTGTGCAAAAAAAGGGTTGAAAGAAAAGCTAGAAATGATCCACTATTTATAGGACAAGAGTGCAACGACTCTATATACCCGTGGTTACATATCAATAAGGAACCTCGGCCCGTGTTTCCTTATCAATAAGGAACCTCGACCTAGGAGTCCGTGTATTTTTGTCCTTTAGTGGGGAAATACCATTTATACTCTCAAAGGATATTCTTTTGGCATATGGAATATGCCAAATTCAAATTTCCATTTTCTTTTTAATAAAACATTTTCTTAAAAATAAAGTTTATTAAAATCTTTTGTCACATTTTATTAAATGTGAGTTTTAAGAAAATATTAATCCTTGATCAATTAGTTAGGTTAATGACATGTTTATTCATACCTTGAGTGTTTCATGCCGAATGCGATCTTGGAGGTGTCGAGAGAAGTATACATATGTATTCTTGAGTAATTATGAGTACCTTAACATTTTAAATAATGTATTGTGATTTATTCGTTTGTCATCAACAAAACACGAAGAGATTATATCGACTAAACATCGTAATGTTTGCACTAACAATCTCACCCTTTTTGATGATGAAAAACAGGTAAACCATAACACATATTAATATGTATAAGTTACTCATTTACACTTACTTCTCCCCCTTTTGTCGAATCAAAAAGGAAGTCAACGTCTTTAAAGAAGAGAAGAATCAACGTCAAGAGAGCACACATCCAAAGTGGTAGTCATCGATTGCTCATCATTTGAGGAAGAGAAGAATTGACATCACGAGAGCTTGCATCCGAAAGGTATTCTTTATATGTAGAAAAAGAGGATCGACTTTGAAAGAGCTTGCATCCAAAAAGCTAGTCGTCCCTTGTAGTCGTCGGTTGAGAGGTGAGAATCCAAACCGTAGACCCATCATCTAAAGATATTAAGCTTGCGTCATCCTATTAAAGTCTTCTATCAACATAGGTTAACCAACTCCATGCATAATAAAATGCTTATCTTCGAGATTCCAAAATTCATTACATGCAAGAAGTTCGATGAATACAATTTAAGTGAGTCAACGATCGCAAATGTAATGACTAGAAATCTTGCAAATGCTCCCCTTGATATGAGCTCCCCCTTGCTTGAGGCACCAATGAAACAAGGATAGTGACAAGATACAAAGAAGGGTTAGAAAAGTCCTACAAAACAAAGTTAGTGGACAAGAGCATATATGAATAGCAATGTTGTCACCCAAGCGGAATTAGCTTTAAACATCTTGAGTACAAAGAGAGGGACTCAAGAGAAAGCTAAAACAATCTTAACTTTTAGAAGTGTCAAAATATGACAAGTAAAGAAAAATAAGAGGGCTATTAGATAGAAAAGAGAACCTAACTTATTTTGGTGACACCAAAAAATATATAAAGAGGACTAAGATAGAAAAGAGATGTCCAATTTATAAGAAAATATTGTCGAGAGGACATACTCCACTTTAATAAATTGACACGAATACCAAAATAAAGAAAGTATGACAAGGACAATAAAACAAATCCACATAGTCGAAAAGAGAGGAAGAATGACTATGAGAAAAAATGAAAACGAGGACGATAAACAAGTCGTTTGCACAAACAATGACAAGCATTGGAGAAAGAAGTGTGCATGTGATGCTATCAATTCCAAGACAAGTCGAAGGAGAGGATCTTGACAAGATCAATTCACAATTGTTGGAATAGAGGTAGAGAAGAAACATCCATACCAATTGTAATGATAATATGTCAAAGGGTAAAAAGCTTAGAATTTTCTGGAATCACCCAAGAAAATTCAAGATTTAACCAAAATCCTCTCAAAAGGTTAAAAACTTAGAATTGTTGGAATCACCGAATCCAATTGTAAATTTTAACCGCAATCAACTCTCAACAACGCGAGAGACAAAAAAAATCTCAAATCAAAGACATTTTTTACTTTAAAAATAATTCCTTTAGAAAGCTCCAAAAGCTTTAAGTCGGGAATCAAGGTACAAAAATAAAGAAAAACCAAAAGCGAGGATAAATCGACGCTTAGGAAAAATACTAGATATAAGACATTATAGGCAAGGATGCTTATGCATGTCGACACCAAAAAGATGACTCAATGATATAGAGAAAGAGATCAAATAAGCCAAAGAATAGAAAGACCAAGATAGATGGTGTTTAGCATACGATAAACTACATGTTCAAAGTTTCGTAGCTCTCCTCAATAATTGTAAATTTTCAAAGAACAATTACATGACGAGGAAAGGGTGAGTCTTGACTCGACTTAGTTTAGAAAGGATAGAAGAGAGAGACTCAACTTAGAGAGGCATGGTTAAAATAAATCGAGAGAGACTCAACAAGGAAGTTAAGGATAACTTCACAAAATGATTCAAGAATACTATACCTTATTAGGTGATAGTGAAGTCTTGAAAGAAAACGAGAGAAGAGACTCAAAAGAGAAGAAAAGAAGGAATCTTCAAGAAAAATCGTCAAAGAGAGAGATAGACAAAAAACGAACAAAACGGACTCACTGGCCGCGGTTCGTTAAAAAGGTCCGCGGTTCATTATCAATAATGAGCCGCTAGGTTATTTGAGGAACCGTGGACAGTGGGTGTCCAAAAACGATTATCGACTCAAAAGAAAATCACTTGGTCAAACAATTTAACATAAGATGCTAAATGGCTTGAAAGTCAATTCTTCGGATATGAATTTTAACAATTGCACTTGCAAGTTAAAATTACTTGAATTTAAAAAGAGATATTTAAGTTGTCAATCTTACTAGGAGAGGAATTAGATTTAAATCTAACATTCCTTGACAACCGAATGAGAAAATAAAGAAGAAAAGAAAGATCACAAGAACAACGAGATCCAGACCCAAAGACAAATCATGTTGAAAAACATGAAAAGGAATACAAGAGAATAAAGATCATACAAAGATGTATGAAACACAAGCCTAATACTTAAGCATAATTTTAATCCTAGTTCAAACAGAACCCTAAGATTTGCTTAAATTAGATGTCTTAGCAATAACCAATCCACATGCTTAAATGAAAGACAAGGTGGTGGCGGAATTTGGTGGAGAAGGCTTGGTGATAATCTTGTAATTCAACTCATCATAGATATAAGACATGACAAGATGTTGATATTGGCAACAATGACAGTATGTTCCATGATGCATGATATAATCATGTGATGGAGTAAGAACACAAAAGGAAAGTAGTGAGAAAAAGAGTTTCCAAAATCAATTTCCTTAGAGGGAGAAAAGATTTAATTTGGTGTGTTCTTTGGTGAATTTGGATTAAAAGAGATTTTAGAAAATAGTGGATAATGATGGCTTTCATTTTTGAAAAATACATTTTGCTTTGGTGTGAAAGAGATTTCAAAATGCTTTGGGTTAAGAAGAGAAAGCACAAGATATTTTGGGAGTGACCAAAGGTTTGAAACAAGGATTCCAAAGGGTGATGGAACAATTGGGAAGTTTTGGAAACCCCGTTTTTAAGGTGTTTGCCCGCGGTTCCTTATTTCTCCATGCGGTTCAATTTAAATATTGAGCCGTGGTGTAATTAAGGAACCGCCCACAGAGGGTGTATTTTGGAGGATAAGGGAATTTTTCCAATTCGGAAAATCCTAATGTTCTAGTCTAACTTATCATAAAGTTATGCTAAAGAGCAATAAAAACTAGAACACACACAAAGGAAAAACACACAGGTTCAATTAGCACGTAGGAAGAAGGCTAAGAAAAATCTAATGGCTACAAAAGAAAAAGACTTCTAATGACATAAAAAGTTCATCAAAGTAAACTATTATTAGTCATATTTAGGAAAAGCCATTTAATCAATTTAGAGAATGAGTATAAGACTATCACTAGAGGTGCTCAATTAAGGCTAAGCACGACCATTTTTACGAGTTATATAATAACTCAACTTCCCACATGGAGGTAATTCAACCGTTAGGTCAAATTAAGATTCTAGTGCAATAAATTCTCTAGTAGTCATTCTTAAGTTAGACAAAATGCAATTCCTACATTTGCCTAATAAAGTGTACCAAGGATGAAGGGAGTGTATGACGACACAATGCACAACCTAATGAGGGTTAAGAATGCACCATTGAAATGTATAAACAACGTTTACACAAAACAAAAGAACACTCTTTATTGGCCTTTCGGAAATGACACATTTACAAATTGCATTGCAATGTAAATTACTTGAGTATTTCGGATAAAACATCCAAGTTGTCAAACCGACTCCATTGTGCATTATAAGCAATTATTAAACAAAAATAGTCTAACAATTTAAACAAGTAGATTCAATATACCATCATCAACACAAGAGTGAGTTATGATCCGATGTATATTATTAAAAATCCACAATCATGTCTACACTAAAAAACATGTCAATTAGATTCGATAATGATACCAGTCATAATTTGAATAATGAATTGATATATGTTCAAAATCTTTCTTGATTCCCACTAACACTCCTTTAAGATAAAATAGCTAAGATTTTCAAAGGGTGTTTCATATTTTATAGTGAGACATTAATCTACTTGAACTAATAACACAATGATCGAGTAAGACGACCCACATCAATATATTTGACAAGCTCCCAAAGCTTTCAAACCTAAGAGTGTTAAAGAACATGCCAAGGTGTACAAGATGTTTATGTAACATTTGTAAACCAAGAGATGTTAATCCTATATGCAATGCACACATAAATAGACAACTAAGTAACACTACTACTAATAGTAATGATCACTTAAAGTGTCCAAAAACAAAAGAAAAAGCAAAAAAGCATTCGTCTTTGTTTTGAGTGTTAGATACACCAAAGTATACATAGCTTGATTTTATTTGAAAATAGTTTTTGACCCATTTCAAAATTTAATTAAGTTCAACACTTTATAAATATATCAATTTACAAAGATATATCAACAAGAGATATCCAACTTAATATAAAAGAGTAAAACACAAATTTTACGACAAACCGAGACTCAATACTTTGGACAAAGTATAGAACTTAGAAGACATCCAAAATTTAAAGTCTGAAAAAAGGTTTGTAAGTATTTTCAATAGAAAGGAAATTCAATTACATTAGAAACGGCGGGTGGCACAACTTCTACGGACTTACGGTTGAATTTATATGATTTTACAAAGTTTGCAAAAATCTGAGTCAGACTGACCGCGGTTCGTTACTGAAAACGTACCTCGGGGAACAATTAGAGAACCGCGGACAGTGGACAAAAATGAGGTTTTTGACCAAAATCATTTGGTAACTTTTTAGAAGGACTTAGGACTCTAAAAAATCATTAGAGACACATAGAACTCGTATTTTAGAGTTAATTTTGACACAAAAGATTTTTATACTTACAAACATAAAAGATTTATTATCAAGCTATTATACAAAGTTTATTTAACACCAAAACTTGTACGAATGAAACAACAAAACACATTTCATAAGTAATCACTCTTCATGAACAATTAGATACAAAGATCGTCTCTATTTTTAAAAACCTTTTCCATTTTTAAAAACCGTTTGTTTTGAAAAAACGAGAGAAAAGATTGATCCAAGCTTTAAAGCACAATATACTTCAAAGATCTTGAATAACCACGCTCTGATACCAAATGTAGAAACTAGAAGGGGGGGGGGGGGGGGGGGGTTGAATAGTTTCTAGTTCATTTTCAAAATATTTCGGCTTAATCCACTGTGCGCGGTTCTTTATTGTACCCGCGGTTCTTTATTAATAAAGAACCGCCGGTCCATTTAGGGAACCGCCAACAGTGGACGAAACCATTCATTTAATGTTAAACTTAAACAATCCTTGGTATAAAATTCCCGATCAACTTTGACTAGATATGAGATGTGTTTGATTGAAAGATAAATACTATAAGTAAGAAAACACACAAAAACATCAAATCAAGAGTACATCAAGCAATAATCTAAACACTGAGCACACACGTACTAATCATAGGCTTTTCCGCAACTAAGATTTTTAGACTAAGTGATGTACACTTGACCATAATCTAAACATGAAGCACACACGTACTAAGCCTTAACTTTTCCGCAACTTAGATGTTTAGATTATGAGATGAACACAACACACAACAACATATAAATGCATCAATAAGAGTAAAGACATAAATGAAAAGTAAACTACCGACACGATGATTTATAGTGGTTCGATCACGAAGCTCCTCTTCGCCCTACTCCACTCCTCGAGTACACCTTACCCGAGAGTTACTTCACTAGTCAACAAACTCCTTAAGGTGGAGAAACCATACACAACGTCGCTTATCCAATTTTCGACTCTAAGCTAAAAGTCGAGCCCAAATCTTAGGTAGGACCAATCTACACACGTCGCCTACTTCACCATTTTCCGACACAAGGCTAGATGTCGAGTCCTAATCTTAGCTAGGACCAATCTACACCAATCTACACTAATCTTCACACAAGTTATGTTTTATGGCCCAACATAACAAACCTTGTGTTTTATGGTCTAAACACATAAACCATATAGATCTAAGCACACAACATTTAGATCTATGACTTTAACACTATATCCAAGTATTAACAAACTTGGATCTACACAACTAACACCTAATCCAAGGATGCCCGTCACTTAGATCTTCTACCCTTACAAACACATCCAAGTGAACCCAACAGTTGGATTTTCTACATATACATAGTAGGAAAACAATGCCTAGATCTAGGAGAGATCTTCATCATGTTATGAACCCAACACTTCATGGTAATGAAAGTGTTCCTCTCTTTGCACTTGAGAGGATGAGAGGATGAGAGGATGGAGGATAGAATCACATCTTAAACAAGATTAATCGAAACTAACTAATCAAGGAGTTTAAATATGTTTTTGAAGAAACTGTGTACAAAAGAGGGTTGAAGAAAAAAGCTGGAAATGAGCCACTATTTATAGGACAAGAGTGCAACGACTCTATATACCCGCGGTTACTTATCAATAAGGAACATCGGTCTAGGAGTCCGTGCATTTTTGTCCTTTAGTGGCGAAATACCACTTATACCCTCGAAGGATATTCTTTTGGCATATGGAATATGCCAAATTCAAATTTCCATTTTCTTTTTAATAAAACATTTTCTTAAAAATAAAGTTTATTAAAATCTTTTGTCACATTTGATTAAATGTGCGTTTTAAGAAAATATTAATCCTTGATCACTTAGTTAGGTTAATGACATGTTTATTCATACCTTGAGTGATTCATGCCGAATGCGATCTTGGAGGTGTCGAGAGAAGTATACAAATGTATTCTTGAGTGATTATGAGTACCTTAACATTTTACATAATGTATTGCGATTTGTTCGTTTGTTATCAACAAAACACGAAGAGATTATATCGACTAAACATCGTAATGTTTGCACTAACAAAAGTTTTGAGCTCAACACAATGGCTTGTAATCAATTTCAGATTAGAACCTGAATCTATATTCACGGGGGAGTGTACAATTCAGTGCGTTTACCCTCAGCAAAAGAAGAGAAATCTTCTTGCACTTGAGTGGATTCGTCATGACATTCAAATCCTATGAACTCAAGTTTATGCTTTAGAAACACCATGTTGCAAAAAGAAATTATTTTAAAAAGCGTTGAACACAATTTTTTTCAAGAAATTTTCAATGATTATTCAAAATCTTTCAGAAATTATGTGTTCAACAACTCCTATCCTCAAAAAGTGAAATGTGGATCATATCCTAGTAATGACCATTCAATTGGATCAAATTTTGAGGCGGAGCTTTCCAAAAACAAAAATTCAAAGTTTTAATGTTGTTGGATATATTATATCAAAACAGTTTTATGTATCTAACACATTGTGTAAAATGTTCATTTGGCACAATTCACATAAAAAGATTTGATATTCGTGAGCACATTTTTCAACGATAATTTTTATGTGTCATGAATATTTAACGCGCGAGTACAATTTTTTTCAAAAAAATTTTCAATTATTATTCAAAATCTTTCAAAAATTGTGTACTCGACACTACATAAAAATGTTCCATGTAATTCATGCTAAGTTAGACACATATTTCTCCAAAAAGATTTTCAAGACTATTTTTGTGGTATATTTTAATCAAAATCTCTAATATCAAACGATTTATATATTTAAGATAGGCGAGAAAATGTGATTAAAATATTATCTAATATATGAAACATATATGTAAGACTTAAACACTTTAATTCTTACCCACATGTGCGAAACACTTTCGATTATCGATGCACATGTGAAGGTGGAGCATTTCTGAAACGATAAAACTATGAAGGTGTGAAGTGGCCACGCCAACCTCCTGAAAAGGGAGGGTTTTACCTGGTTTGAGTCTGTGTGGCGGTGGGCTAAAACCCCGTGGATTAGTCGGCCAATGAGTCAGAAATTATGATTACCAAAAAAATTAAAAAAAATAAAAAAAATATCAAGGTGTTAAAAGTTTTGATTTTTATCAAACACTTTGATAGACTTTTAAATGGTTTTATGGTTACGATCTTATACCCACAACCTATTTAATTCACGATGTTATTGGTGTCAAAAGGTGGTTAGGTATACGCCCTATGATCCAACCAAAACTAGAGGGATTTTCCCAGGGACAATCTTATAGATTATTAGAAGTCCTTAGGAAAGATGGAGTAGAATGTGATAAGGGAATAATACGGACTAAGTACTTAAGCTAGCACTGGAACAATCACAACAAGGTGCTAGTAATGATGTCTTGGTAAACATTGAAGGGGTTGAAGAATGAAAAAGAAATGTAAGGATAAAGGGTGAAAAGAAATATCCCTCCATACAACTTAGGCAGAAACCGGGTCAACGCATCATTGAAGACAAGACATCATGGACCCATTGATACAATGGACAACCCTTCCCTAGCTAACTCAGGCTTCTCTCAAAAGAAATTTGTTTTATTGTCACGGAGATAAACACAACTTCTATTGACTTTCTCACTCCGAGATAGTTAATATTGAAAAGGTGGCACTTTGCTCCAGCCTCCGATCACTATAACCAAAGTGCACAAATCGAGTCTAGATCCAAGAGATCCATCAAATCTCGTTAGGACACATTCTATGACGAAGAAGAGAGTCATATTCTGTATCCTTGTGATATTGCCAGAACACTCAGAGTGATACTACTTAGTATTCACAATGATGAGTGGAAATCCTTCTAGTGTTAACATAAAACAACACCGCGGTAGATCATGTGTAAGATTCTTTATGAATTGAACATGTGTAAACTGAAAAGCAACTATGGTTTGATTCTTAAAAGATTCAAACTTTTTCCAGGTTTCTATGCAATATTTTTATGGTCTTGCCAGAACATTCAGAGCGATACTCTTTAGTATTCAGAGTGACCAATGGAAATCCTTCTGCGTTAACATAAAACAACGCTACGGTAGGTTACTTGCAAGATTCTTTTTGAATCAAACTTGTGTCAACTAGAAAGCAACAATGGTACGATTCTTTATGCATCAAACTTGTTCTAGGAATCTGAATTGACGACTTTAATCAGACGGATAATTTATCCAACATATTCACTCTTTACGTTCGCAACCTGCTTTGAGACGGTCGAGTAAAGAAAACAGCTAGTACAGCCGCGAAACCCTGTCAAGGATATTCTAAATTGAATCTACCTAATCACATGTACGATATTTAATATCCTCTAACGGTCTTCACCGACCGGAGGTAAAACGCTACCGATTTAGGACGAATGTCAAATCCATTTAGTCCGTGTCCGTGTTTTGTATCGAGAAGGTGGCGTCACGGTGTACTAACTAAAGTCAAAGATTCATAACCACAAACTCATGCCCAAAGACATACTCAATGCATCAAGATTCAAGAATCAAGAAGGCTAAAGATCAAGCAAAGACAAAGATTTCCACAACTCTGATATTTAAAATCTTCCTTAAAAGGTAATGTAGAGGAATGACCTCTCAGGAGGAATGACTTCACATCAAAGGAGATTATTTACAAGCTTTCAAAGATGATGCAAAGTGTGAGCATACAGGTGAAGACACAAGATCGCAAGGAGACAAAGACAAATCAAGGATAAGGTTTGAAGATCTAAAGATTAAAGACAAAGTCGAAAGATAACGACAAAGGCTCAAAGATCACAGCATGAAAGAACACATCTACTACTACACGTTCTAGGCTCAATTATTGCGAGATTAGTATTCTCATATAAACCTCAAACGTCGTAGGGGAATGACTCTCATTGGGGGAGATTGTTAGCTCAAAATATTGAGTTAAACAAGAATGTTCAGTCATAGATTTATTATGTATCGGTCATAGGAACGTTGTAATATGTACTAGGATAGTCGGAACATACAGGCTTTACGTTTAGCTTAAAAGGCCTCGTTTAAGGTACTAAGCATGTTAGTCAAGCCCGACCCGAAACAAATAGTCCATCAAATCCCACATGCGGGTGGACTATATAAACACCCTCCTAACATGTTAGGAGGGTTTAGCCATTCATTTTCTCAATCTAATATTTCTTTCTTTCTTCCATTCTCTCTAGCTTCTCTATACTTTCTCTCTCTAATACTTCCATCTATTTTCTTTCTCTTTTCTATCTATATTTCTATCATAAATCGTGTATTATCACATCTTTACTAGGGACTACAGATGTGCACTTGGTTAAAGAGAAGACTCCTTCCGGTTTGATTCAAACTCTTAAAGTTAAGTCTGATAAGTGCCAAGTGGCTGACATTTTAACTAAAGCTCTTGGTACTAATCCACATTTTGTTTAGTAAAAAAGTTAGGGTTGTTAAACATGATTACTTCATAAGATTGAGGAAGGGTGTTAAAAACTGTGTGTTACATTTGCAATTTTATGAAGCTACAGGTATTTAATATGTAATATTTCTCAAGCTTAACAAATTTCCGATGTGTTTGTATAAGTTTGATTTTGCAGGGTTCATTGGGTAACTTTTGGAGCTATATAACCTCGGATCAAGCCTTAAGGTTTCAATCATCTTATTTTATTCTCTCAAAGTTTACACACAGTTCTCGTGTTGTTTATGCTTGTTTAGGGTTCAGTTTTAGATCATCTTGATCTTATATTGATCTTATAGTTTTAGGTTTGGGTTTTTGAGTGAGTGAGAGTGTTGTATTGAGATAGCATACGTTTGAAAACTATCTTGTTTACGCATTCTTAGATCAAATCGTTAGAGAAGCTGTTTTTTTAAGACAATATTGTAGATAACCATGATCATGGTAGTTGACACATGGACTTATCGAGAAGGAAAAGAAATATATTATGAATAAATCGATTTGAATTAGATGTATTCATTGTTAGAGCACAGGGTACGGGGCGTTTTCGCCCCGCGTTTTCCCACAACGCGAGCTGAAAACGCGAGAACCACACCCCGTGTGGCGTTTTCGTGTCTCGAGCAGAGGGGACGGCGCGCGTTTTTGCACGAAAACGCGAGACACGAAAACGCGAGACCGTACCCCGTTCTCGCGCTTTCGTGTCTCGCGTTTTCGTGCAAAAATAATTTTTTTTTTTTTTTTTTTTTTTTTAAAGAAAAGTGGGCCCAATTTTTTCCCCATGGCTCAAGCCAACCAGGGAGCCTCAAATGTGGCGTTTTCGTGTTTGTGGTGTGGTGGGATCATTTAGCCACCACTCACCATACCCCCCAAAATTCTGATGTTTTCCCACGGCTCAGCACGAAAACACCAAACCATACCCCGTGCTCTTAAAATAATACCAAGACTTCAATAGATCACCTAACCAACATTCACACGGTGATTTTATTACTATATAAAATAATACAAAAAATATGTCCTCAATTGAATACATATATCAAGACAATGTTATTTCGTAAAACGAACATTAGACGTATGTGGACGATGCTAAACTATTCACACAAATGAGGGGCAACACAGACAAATTGGCAGATAGTAGATAAGGGATTTTCATTATATATACCAAGCTACAATAATACCAAAGCACATGTGTCTCAATGATATCTCATGTTTCTTAGGACATCGTGAGATAATCAGTTGCCGTTTTAAGGACAATATATGTAATCTACTCTTAATCAAAAGATATAAGGTAGTTAGCGCCTATACTATCGATCTTATTATATATGGCCGAACCCGTGATCGTATTTCTTCGAGCTCTTTTCTGACATTTTCCATGCTTGGCCTTTTCTTGCCCTCTAGCTCAACACACTCTTTTGCAAGCTTGGCGACATGCTTTACGTGCTCATCGAGCATATCTTCTTTTAATTGATGATCAAGTATTTGCATCAAGGAACCCCTTTCTAAAGATGTAACAAAATATATTGCCAACCCCAAGTCACTTTCAGTTCCATCATGCGAAAATACCTTTCTGCCTGTAAGTAATTCCACAAGAAACATGCCAAAACTATAAACATCACTCTTCTCGGTCAAAATTCCTGATCGGAAGTACTCAGGATCTATGTATCCGAGAGTCCCATGTACCAACGTTTGAACGTGAGTCTGATCAACAGGAATGAACTTAGAGATGCCGAAATCAGATACCTTAGCAGTGTAGTCATCCGTCAAAAGAATGTTTGATGATTTAATATCTCTATGAATGATTTGTGTAGTTGAGTGTATATAAGCAAGTGCTTCTGCAGTTTGTGTGGCTATTTTTAGACGCCTTTCAAACGTCAATGAAGAGATAAATCTGTGATCATGTAGATGGTTAAATACAGTTTTGTTTGTTACAAACTCGTAAACTAGGAGTGGAGTATGTGTCTCTAGGCAACATCCCAATAATTTGACCACGTTCGGGTGGCTTATTCCAGATAAAATGATCACCTCATTGATGAATTGCTCAATCTGGTTTTCATCAATCGACTTTGACTTTTTGATGGCAACAGTTCTTTTATCTTCCAATGTACCTCTATAAACTGTACCATAGCCTCCTTCACCTACGACGTTGCTTTTGTGAAAGTTATCGGTTGCTTTTATAAGATCTCCTGCTGCAAAAATCTTGGCGATGTCGTCCGTCAATTCTTTTGTTTCAAAGAGAAGTCTCTGCAGAAGCACACCACCATTTTTCTTAAAAAACATTTCCCTACTCTTCATTATCTTCCTTTGTTTAAGTCCAATGTACAGAATAAGTACAAACACAAGTGAAGCTGCAATGCCCATGCTAATTCCTGCCATTAATAGAATTTGATATTAAAGAACATATACTACAAACACCCATTCTAGAAACAGGCCGGGTGTGTATTTTCTTAGATGAAACTAAAGTTAGCAAGAAAGTTCATGCTACTTAAACACTTACCTAGCTTGTATATGTTTATCCCCACAAGGTAAGAAGCTTGCTTTGTAATGTCTATTGACACATTTTTATAATGGTAGTGCATACATACCTTGGTACACAATCTTGGATCTTCCATCGTCATCTGGTGGCGATGAGCAACCTGTCCCATTTCTCATACCATCACCCTGCTTCCCAGAGGGGCAAGAACAATTGTAGCTCCCCTTCGTGTTAACACAATCATATATGCATTCATTCTGATGTGCACACTCATCGATATCTACAAGGCATCACAAATCGTCTTAATTAACAGTCTTATCAAATCTGTTAATGGTATAGATACGGTTTTATTTCATCATAAAATAAAATGTGCTTTTTCAGTTTTTGTTTGTCCTCTATTTTACTTTCCTTGTACATTTTTATTTGTTCCATTTTGTGTTCTATTTAGGTGAAATACAGTACATATATTGCTGTTTATGCAACAAAGGGACAATCTATAAACAAATAAAGAAAGTGTTACCTTTACAGCCATCTGGGAGGTACGCGTTGCCCTCGTACCCTTTAGCGCATTCACATCGATATCCCACTTGCTTTTTCTTCGCTCTTTGAAGAACATCAACACATTTGCTATTCTGTTGGCAAATGTAATCGCTATTCGTATTTTTAGCTTTTTCACAACTTACATTTCCAACCCACCATTCAAGAACCACAGGAAAATATTGATTTTTCATGGTAACAAAATCCATTTCATTAAATTTGTACCAACCTTTCTTAACAATAAACCCATATGTGCAATTATTATAACCCCATATACCAACTCTTCCCGTGTTGCTATCTGCATGGATCCTGAAAGTGTTCATCCTGTAAGGAAGTTTAGCCTGGCTGCAACCCATGCCTAAACATGTACCGTTGGTTAGCTGCCTGCAGCTAGTCATCGATAGACATCCCGTTATATAACTTTCACCATCATATGTCTTTATGTCTGCTCTAGCGTCACATCCAACTGCGGTCAACATGTTTAGTTTGCTTGAAATAGGGAATATTGAAAGATCTATACTTGGTTCTGACATGCTGATAACTACACGGTTATCATCGTAACAACGATGGGCCATTGGTAATAACCCGTGAATATACCCATCCAGTGTAATTTCTTGCAAGATCAAACTGGTGTTCCAAATTTGTGGTGGGTACTTGCAATCTACTTCAAATAGTTTGCTCAAGTAGCAGCCTTCTTTTGTCCCAAAAGGATATGGAATGGTTATGTTCCCACATTCATTCGGGCAGTTAGGCAAAGCTTGTGCTACTTTAACTGCTGATGTTGGTCTTGATAGCATTATCATTAGCACCAAAAGATGTAGAATTGCTTTAAGCAGCACCCACATTGTCTCTAATGGACTTGTCAATGTGTAATCCATATTTGTTTACCTTATTAAACATCTTATGTAGACGTACACTGATATCACCAACAATGTTGTTAGTTGTTTTGTCTTTTGTTCTCTTAACATATTCATGGTTTGCAGGCACATTGGGATGTATGCATAAATTATAAGTAACAAAGATGTTGGTGTTGTCTACATGTTTTTTGTGTATAGATTTGATTCTATGTCTCTTACAGGATGTCCTTAAGTCTACAGGGATAATCTTGAAGTGGTCAATATATAATAGTTAAGTCTTCTAATCCTTTTATTCAATATAATCTTATACTACTAAAGGAGATATTCAGCAAAAATAAATCTATTTTAGATAATATCAGAGATAACTTTTTATTAAAGCCTGATAACTTTGTTGCAAGTAACTAACATTAAAACTTCTAAGTTCTAACGGCACTGGTACATGTGGTACACTGAGGATCTGGTCAGGGTCAGTGATAGAACTCTGTAAGAAAGATTTTCTTAATTCCATGCATGGTAGGCTTTTCTTGCCTTCTAGCTCGATAGTCTTTTGCAAAGTTGGCAACGAATTTAATATGGTACTGAGCCCATTTATCTTAAGACGATCATCGGGTATTTGAATCATGCAAGGACCCCCTTTCTAGTGATGAAACACAAAACATTGCCAAACCCAAGTCACTCTCAGTTCCATCATTCGAGAACTTTAATCAACTTTGAAAGAGTTAGATTATGGAAGTGTTGGATCACATAAACCTGTATTAGCTAACATTACATTGTCTTTCAGCTAATTCTGCTTCCATCAATCGTCAAAACCTCTATTCTACTGACATTCAAACTCTCACTTGAATACAAGAACCCGGATTCAATGTCTTGTTCATATGATCAAGAATTATATTAGTACTAAGAAAATTGTTAAATCAAAGTCTATAGTCTAAGACTCTATGTAACTATAAGATAATGCAAGTAGACAAATAAATGAATACTTAGTACTAGTAAATGATTAAGAATGCCGATCCCAATACAGTTTTTCTTCTTGTTGTACTCGACTTAATATACTTTCTTTACGTTTAAGAAGAGCGTCAAGTGTGGAAGGATCGTAAGGTTGAGGAATCGTGCAAGGTTCTACATCACTTGTGTCTTCCTTTACCAATGATTCCATCATGAAGGCTTTAGTGATCCCTTGTTCTGGACAAGCCATGCTCTCGGAACATAGTTCAACTGCCCGTGCTGGGACTGTCGGCTTGTACTTCAAAAGCTTAGAGTACTCATTCAATAAATGGAACATGTAATTATATACATTCTCCATCGACAGCTCTTCTTTTATAAATTTACTTCCATTTTTCCCTATCTTCTGAGCCTGCGATTCTCCAATAAAAATGTCATTTCTCTAGTAAAACTAAAGTTATATGTAATGAGACTCGTACCTTACTCCTATGTTTATTTCCCCAATCAACTGCAAATTTTATTGATTTGCATTTATCGTCGCTCCTTATGGGCCAATAATGATGCATAGGCATCAACCCCCTGGAGAAAAAGTCGTAGTAGTGTGGCTTTATCATCAAGGTTTCAGAATCACAAGCAAGAATGTATTTTCTACTAACAGACCAAGCAGACCCCTCGATATAAATCTTGTACCTGTGACCGTAACAAACAAAAATATAAAAAAGTCTAATTTTTAAGTATCACATCTATGCATTTCGGGCATAATTTTTTTGGCAGAGAAGCATCAATGTACCTATGATTGCACTGGTTTGTAAGGCTTGAATTTTTGAACCCTTGCTCCACTTCCACCCTCCAGTTCTGTAAAAGCATCAACAATACTCTTGTGAACTTTCTGAGTTTGACTTTTAAGGTCAAACATCTCTACCATGGTTAATAGTTTCAATAATATGGCGCGCGTTATTAGATTACAAGTAAGGTAGATTAATATGACGAAACAGAAATTTACATCAGACAATACCAAAGAAACAACATGTCTTGAGATAAATATACACATCAAAAGTCAAAACTTTATCAACGATTTAATACCTGGACATAGATACGGGCATTCCAGTCATATTCTTTTGAAACATTACATTCAAGAAGTTCCATTCGTTTTTTGGCAACAATTGGATTGCCTTTCCAGTACGCGTATCGCTCACGATCTATCCATTTACTCTTCTCATTTGCCAATATTATGTCATGTGATAACCGTTCCCACGGCCTTATATTAGTTTCAGGCCTAATAAGTAAAAAAGAAAAAAAAATCAAAATACATTTCTGACATGTTTATCTCATATCAGATTATGATTTAAATTCTTACCATCCCCAATACGTCCAATCAGGAAAAACAATGTCCAAAGTGTTATTATCACCACAAAAACGAAATAAGGGTGGCGGAGGATTTCCATCCGGTTGGATAACAGGCCAGTCAACACAATCAAACATAAGGTCCAAATCAGGAATTCTGCCAGGGAACCGCCTTAACAACTGTAGGATCCCCCAAAAAGTCATAGTGTCTCTAGTTTGAAAACCTTTTTCATAAACCTCGACGTAAGCTCTTCCATCTATAATCACTAGCCGAAAGTTGGCTGTTCTGTTGGCTCTTTCAACCATTTCTAAGGTGATTCCAGTGGCTGCCCATGGCCGTAGGTCTTCGTAAATCCAACGGAAGTACTCAGGACACATTCCTGGTGCTGGTCGTTGGCCTTGATATATATATTTGAACTTTTTTGGGTAATAATTTGCTGGGCATGTTGATGTATTGGGGCCATCATGACATTTTAATCCAGATTCTTGTGATAGATTATGCATTGATTTGCTAATCTGAAGTCAGACAGAACAAAAAATTAAATTACCACTATCAAGTCATCAAGATATGGTTTACATGCGTGTTATTTACACTGCAATGTAACATTCTTTCTAAAACCAATTTTTTCATGGTGACATATTTACAGGTTGACGTTTGCCAACGACTCAATTACAGACACGAGGAATCAGCTTAATTATGTTGTATCAAACGACGATGCAGAAAAGATTATTTAGATATTTCTTATCAACTAGTAGTATACAAATAAGGGGACTCGTTTTCAGGAGAAGCTTTAATAAGCTAGTCCAACACAACTTCAAAAAACTGATACGCTGATACAGTATAATGTTTGACGAGATTCAAACACTAGCTAGAAATGGCTACTAAATTAACCAAAACACGAAAACACAGGGTTTAAATAAGGTTACTCAAACGTTCACATGTAAATGCTTATACAAACCTAGGATTATCCAATGAAAAACTATATCTTACAGGCATGTTACATCCTATGATCCTAATGCAAATAGTGCAATAGCAACTTTGTGACATAATGCAGTAAATCAAAGATAAAAACACTTACCGTGAGGGTAGGATCGTCTTCAAGAAAAATGTATAGAAGATAAAAAGCACAGAACAAAAGAGAAAACAATATTGGTTTTGAAGCTCTTGCTAGAAAACCATTTCCTTTCAACACCCTCCACATTGCCTCTGCTAATGAACCCACCGACCCGTTGACGTTTCAACACAATACCTCAAAATGATCCCAAATATAGCTGTTTTTAGCGTAAAACTATATTTTTTTTTGCCTTAATTTCTTCAATTCCTCCTTATCTCTAATGGGTTGTCCTTCTTTCTTTTAGAGGGATTGCAACATTAAAGATAATGGTGATTTGTGCATGAAAACGTTGACTTTAGGTGTTTTCAAAAAGTCAAAGTTGATGATCATTACACATTTCTATTGATTTCATCAATATGTATACATTTTTTTTCTACATTTTCTTTCAGGGTATCAGAATCATGAAAACGTTTTATGAGTTGTTCACTTTTGTATAAAAAGTCAAAATATGATGAAATTTGGGATTTGTATACGTAAAAAGATGATGTTTTTTTTTTCTTTCAATTTTTTTGTTGGGATTGGAAGAATGAGTAGTGAAGGTTTGCATGTTGTTCGGTGTTAATTAGGTTTGTACCACGTATTATCCTGGTCTAATTGTGAGTAATCATGAGAGTAATTTGTGTAATAGGAATTTGCTTAGTGAATATACTGATTTGGTACCTTAGCTTATACTCTCAGTCTCTCCCTACAAAATAGACTTAAGTTTTCTTTTTATACTATTTTTAGCTAAATGAATTTTTCATTAATACTATTTTATACAAGGCTTATTAGATTGCGAGCCTGAGATATTCTTAATTTCTTATCAAGCCGAGATGTTCTCCTCTATGCTGTAGGAGTCAAATGCAACATTTCACTCTATTTCTTTCGTAAACTTTTAATATATCTATGAGTAAATTACATCGATGTTCGGATGTTCCCCATAATCTGTTCAACATTAAAAATAAGGAGGTGTTATTTTATATATTTTTCTATATCATTTAACCCTTATTATATTTATGTAAATGCCTCTTAAAAACCTTATTATTCATTCATTTTTTTTATTATTTTAGCATTTTGAAAACACTTAGATGATTTGAAAGTTTTTCAAATCATTTGAAAGTAGTTCAGGAAAAGTCAAGACAACAAGATTCTATAATCACGCACAAGACCTTGACATCAACAGCTATAGATGCCACCGCGATCAGTGGCGGAGCGAGAAAATTTGGTTACGGGGGGCAATAATTTTTTTTCTTCCAAATATGCTCTAACGTTTTTAGTACATCAAGCCGGGTTAGGTTTAATTCAACGATTAAAAACACCTTATTTGCAAGGTATCAACATTAATATGATCAGTTGCGCATGCTAAAATTTCACATGTACAAGCAAAAATAGTATACTATGTAGTATTGTAGTAAAATTTCATCATACGTAGTAGCATTCACATATTATGCAGCATAAGTTACGAAAATTGAAAAAAGAACACATGTTCATATAGCTACAGGGAGTACAAAAGAAAATATGTCAAAAAAGTTTTAAAGATAATATTATAATTTGTATAAATATATACTACCCCCTACTAATATAAGAGCGCGTGATGTTTGGCCCAACTCCCAAAACTGTACCACATAATTCACTTTATATCTTCTTCTTTACCTTCTTCGACGAACATAACAGCTGGAAAATACTTTTACTTCACTTCCTTTGCAGTTGTTGGTGTTTGCCGAGGGCACTTTGAGAATTTGTCTGAGGGCACTCTTCTTTTTGCAACCAGTTTTCTACGTATTTCGGGTATCGGCGGGAGTTTGGTTGAGGGCAGCTCCTCTCACTACTTGATATATGGCTCCGCCCCTGATCGCGATTATAACCCGAGAATCGCAGAGCCTGCGACACTATCACGATTATAACCCGATACCATCACGATTGAAGAAAAACCCTAAAAAATCGACGGCGCGACACCGTCGCGCCTATAACCCGACATCGCCAGAGGCCCAACCCAACTTTTCTTTATAAATACAACTCCACAGCTTAGTTTTTTGTAAGCCCCCAACCCTTGGTCCAATTTTAGGGTTTGTGTAGGAGTATGGAGTATTTGCAGCCATTTTGAAGATCAACTTTATGCCATTAGCATATTGATATTAATCATTGATTATATCTTGATTCATGTATTTAATTCTTCTTATTAAATGTGATTCTCGTTCTTTGATTATGTTCGGCTAATTCTTATTGTGTTTTATCAATGATTGCATAAAAGTTATAATTTGAATCTAGATTTTAGGTTGCTTCTTGGCTTGAGATCTTCATATCCTAATTGTTGATATGTCTAGGAAACGTGGGTGATTAGATGATGCCTCGCCACATAGATCCATGTTCTTGTTCGTGAACTCCTTTGACCGGGTAGTCAGTTGCATGGTTGTCTTGTGTGTTGTTATGACGGATACATTTAGCTGTTGTTAATGCATGTGTTAATGATTAGATCTATGGTTTGTCTATGATTCTAGATTTATAATTTTGTCACATAGACGATTAAGAGGATGCATGTCAAGTGGGCAAGATCTAGTAAATGTTGCCATACCACTATGCTAGGTTTTACTCATTTTGCATATGACTTGTAATTAATACAAACGAAAATACTTACATAGTTAATCAACAAGGTGTGACGAGTAATGAATAAATTGAGGATCAATGTAATCAGTAGTGCACGATTAGATGAACATGGTTTCTTCCAAGTAGATAGTTAATTAGTGTTAGTAGTTATTAGATAAAAACCTTCCTTCCGAATCATTGAATTTTACTTCCTTTAAAAAAAATATTAAAAAAAACAAAAAGAATCATCTTTCCCATCTTTAGACCTTTGTGATATTCGATACAAACCTCCCAAACTACTCCCCGAGAGAACGATAACAACCCCGAGTCCTTACGACCTTACCTATACTATATCTACACGATCGGGTACACTGCTCGAATGGTTGTAAAACTCTTGAAGCACGAAAGGGTTAACCCCGAGTAACGCCTCATTAAGTGTTTGGCGTCATTTTCGAGGAGTAGTGAGGTTTTGTGTCCTATTTAGCATAGGTCTACTCACAAGATTCCTATCAAGTGAGAATTATTCTAGTGTAATTTAGCTTTATTTTAGTCTATCCCCCTTCTTTGTGTATTTGTTTTATAATTTACAGTGAGTTATCCATTCTCCACTAGGGAAATAGGTATCTATTTCACCCACCACCATTTACCCTCGTCCTATACCAAAACTACACTTGGGTGTTTAAGAACATCTAGATGAACCCCTCTTTGATGCATGGGATCGTTTCAAAACCCTAGTATCCCCTAATCATAACTTCGATACATGGTCTCAAATTCAATTCTTTTACAACCGTATCGACCAATACACCCAAATGGACATTGGCTACACAGCAGGTGGAGACATTAGCGAATTAAGTGCTGGAGAAGAAGGTGAGATCGTCGAGGATTGTACGCGATATGATAGGGATATCCCAACACATAATAATGAATCAATAGAATGGGATAAGAATGATATAGTTAAGGTTGCGTTACATAGTTGCTTATGATGGTTAGATCCTAACAATATATATGAAGAACATATAATTAGTGTAGATCTAATGGAGGATAAGGTGGAAAATCCAAGCCCATAAAGTACCCCACATATCCTACCATTATTTGATTTATACACCCCGCCCGTGACTTAGTTGAAAGAAATAGAAGAGAGTATAGGAATCCTTATAGAAGTTGAAACTCTAGACCAACCAAAATTAGAGGATGCAGGCTTGACTTTTAATCATAACATCTCTCTTAATTCTATGGAAGTTCCTAGTGTTGAGAACCGAAAACTCAATTTTTTACCGATCTTTCATCCTTAGGTGTAAATCTAGGAGAGAAAAAAGGAACCGACCCACCCATCAACCAATATATTTCGGGTAGTTTTAGGATGAAGGTACTAAAATGTTTGACTATTCACACACCACTTTCACCTCACGTGGCTTACACTTACCGAAATAGGGTGTACCACTACTATCACCTGCACTTGACCTTAAGTGTAGGGAGGACCCGCCCTTTACGTGTCAAATAAGCATAGATTCAAGCTCATCCTTAAGTGTAGGGAGGACTGATGTGTGTTCACGAGTCTTAAATCTATACTACTAGATTTTACCAAACGAGCGACTAAAAATACAACACGGGCAAGTATACCCTTTCGTGTATAATATAGTCTTAGGCAAGTCCAGGTCATTCCACGGATTGTTGTTAACATGTAAAAACAATTATCTCTAGAGTGTCATAAGTTCTAAATATTTTGGCTTCTAACAATGATTTAAAGGAGTGTTTTGTTTAGGCTAAGAATTATGAAAATGACTGCTAACAAGGATAGATTATAAGCACATAAACAAAGTATGAATACAATTGATGATGACTAGTCACACAAGTATCAATTATTTAACATAACAAGAAATTCTTTCGATCTATAGATCTCGTTATATCAAATGCATAAATATTGGTTTATGTTGGTTTAAATAATCCAAGTGCTCATTGGGCCACACTCTTTCGAACCCATGATAAAGCATTAAATAAAATCATATAAGAGTTGTTATGTATTTTATCCGCCAATTTCTATAAGGCAAATATCAAGATTCATTTACTAGATGACATGAAATTCAATCAATCATATAAGCACTTTCGAACATCTTATAATCAAGAGTGACCAAATACATAGCAATGATCAAATATAATAGTATCGAGCAACAAGAATATCTCAACCATGCAAATAACTATGCATCAGACAGGAAGTGCGCCGCATTTTGCTACATGTGCGGTGTACTTTCTGCACGACCGAGTTAGAAACTTTTGATAAATTCTATATACACCTAACCAAACACAAGACGACTACTCCATAATCAATGTAATAACAAACATCATATTTATACTAATTCCAGAAGTAATCATATCAAAAGGGATAATAGATTATACCAAAGTTTATGATCCAAACGATGATTACAAGTTTTCCCAAACGAAAACTATTATTGATTAGCAAAACTATTGTTTCACAATGCTACGAACCCTTTCAGTGATGTTACTACACTTAAAATTCGTCCTAAACTACTGAGGAAGATATGGGAGAAGTGGTGGTGAGTGTGTGTAAACTGAGAGGGAATGATCTCTATTTATAGTGCTCACCGGGGGTCAAAGTGCCCCCATAATGTGAAACTTCCGCCACACATTTGAGGGGTCATTTGTGCGCCACACATCTTGTAAAACCCGCATGCTTTTACCATGAATAGTACCCTTATGATCGTACGTACTAGATTAAAACTTTCCTTTTATAGTATGATTACGTTCACGTGTTAGAATTTTAAGTATTACGTACGTGTTAGAACACGATAAGTATTTATTACATATGAACACACAATAATTATTCAAACAATAATTAATCACGAACATGTGATCATGAAATCATGAACGTAAATTAATCACGAGCTAATATTAATTACGTATATATATTTATTACGAACACGAATAAATATATTAAGTCACGGTTAATAATTAACGAGAACACATAAAACACGAACACGATAAAACACGAACGAACACTAAAATAATTAGACTCGGAAAAAGGTACGGGTACCCCATTTGGGGCCCCCTACCCGCGGCTACACCAAGGGGATGGGCCAAGCCCATCATACTTTTACTAACAAGGGGTTATGGTAAAAACCTTTAGTCATTTTTCACATTACAGTAAAAATATCAAAAACCGTAAAAAGTTTTTCTCCTTCTCCTTGTCCTCTCCTTTGGCCGCCGGATATAAAGACACAAAAGGGGGTATTCGTTTGATTTTTGATCTTGAATTTTGTGCAAGTATTCATGTGTGTTCCTCCTCGTTTGATCCACGCATTCGGTATACCTTTGTAATCCTTTTCTTTTATGTTTTGATTTAGTAAATTAAATAACATCATGATGTTTTTAAAAAGCTAATTAAAAACATTAATTAAACATGTAAATGGTTATGGGGTAAATCAAAACAAGGGATTTAGGGGTGTTTGATGTGGCCGACGCCTAAACCGAACCCCCAAGGGGTCTCGGTTTGGCTTATGAACCACCACCGAGACCTCATGGTCTCGGTTTGGTGGTGTGGGTCCCACGGCAGCAGCAAACAGGGGGAAACCCCGAAGTGGTTCGGGGTATGGTGTTGATTACGGGTCCGGTTCATGGTTTCTAGTCACGATCCGGTTCATTGTTTATGTTAAGGTTTATGATTTTAATAGTTTTATGTTAAAGATTAAATTAATAAAACATGACATAATTAATTTAATAAACATGACTTTGGTTATAATTTAATTATTAGATCATGGATTTTTAACCTAAGTAATTATATTTTCTAGACTTTATAATTAATTAATTATTAAAAACCATGGTTATAATTAATTAATTAACATGACTTAGGTTATATTATTAATAGTTAATAATACATGTTTTAACCTAAGTATTTAACTTTATTTAATTAAAAACATGATATATTTAATTAAATACTTTTAACCTATAGTTTATTTAAATTACATGTAATAATTAATAAACTATACCTTATATCAATATGACTTCAAAAAATAATCAGAAAACACTTAAGCATATATAATTAGCATATTTAACCAGCTTATATCTAATTATGGAAACTTTCTATTTTTAGAAACTTATTTAATTAAGGCAGCTAATCTATTTATGGAAACTTTCTATTTTTAGAAACTTATCTATTTTAACCAGTAATTCTATTTTTGGAAACTTTCTATTTTTGGAAACTTTCTATTTTTGGAAACTTTCTATTTTTGGAAACTTTCTATTTTTGGGAACTTTCTATTTTTGGAAACTTTCTATTTTAGTAAACCTGCTATTTTTAGAAAGTTACTTATTATTACACAGTAAGTATAATAATACATGAAATACAAGTAATACTTAATCAGAATAGACAGAATATAAGATAAACACAGTTTAAAGCTTAAAACTGTAAAACATGACATGAACGTATAAAATAAGCTAAGACATGACATAAAACCAGTTACGTATTTAGTAATCAGATACTTATACACGTATGTATTTATGTAGCATTAGTGATACCGAAGTAGGACTCTCTTTAGTTCGTCTTCTTCGTTCACTGGACATAAGGTACGGATTCCCGTCCTTTCAGTATGGACATTCTTTCCTTATTAGGATTTCCCCGTATGCAGCCAACTGTTTTCCCGTAGTATAAGTTTATATGTTTGATTTGCTTATGTTTAATTTAGAATACCTATAGCCATATACATGCATGACCAGTTTCACCTAGTTATGGAGGTACCATAACCATAACACTAGAGGCACTGATGTTATGACTTCCCCACGGCGGAGTGATTGCTTGTGGCGTCCCTTCAGCTTTTGACCATATTATTATATTTATCATGTGGGGCGTATGGGTGCATCCTAGTTACATGTTTTCAAGCAGATTACTCAGTGTGAATGTGGTGTGTGCCTTGCATCCTTCACAAGGAGTTGATCCCTCCTACCCAAACCAGTATATTAAATTAGAGGCAGCCCCTCTAATTTGCATGATGAGGTCACCCCTCTAAGTATTCATGCACGGTGGATTTTCATGACCTATATTGGCTAATGGTAGAATATGTTAAATAGTTTTTATAAGATAAACATAAGGCTTTTCAAACTATAAAACCAGTTTTACCAAGACTTAACCAGGTTATTCGGGACTTAGTTTCTTCCGCTGTTATATGCTTATATTGTTCATGCTTTATTGTACATCCGTGCAATGAGCGTATTGGTCAGCCGTTTTCCTTTTCTATGTTCCCAAAACGGCAGGTACTCAGGGACGCTCGTAGACTTTAAGCGTACGTGCATATGGACTGGAAGCTTTCTAGCCTTTCTTTACTTTATGCATTATCTTTACTTTGATACTCTTGCCATGGACATTGTTTAGTCCTTTCATTTACAGTACTTATGTTTGTGTGTGATGAGCTTTACTTTTGGACTACCGATGTTTGATTCCGGTATTTTCCTTTTATGGTCATGTAATGTTTAGACATTTATCCTTGTATGCTTTGATGACACGCCATAATTACGCGTGACATTCCATTTATCAAAATAGGATGTTACACATCTAAGACGGTTCGCCGCACAATTGCGTGTCTCTAACGTTCCAAGTGTAGCAGAAAAGTGCGCCGCACATTTCAAAAGTGAGTCGCCCTTCTGGAGTTTTCGAGCTTTAGACCAAATATCAAATTTGTAGATACATTTTTCCTCTTTCTATGGTCGCTTGAACCAACTCAAACGGAGTTCGTATGCTCAAGTTATGACCAAAACAGTGGCATGTGTGGGGAGATCTCAAGCTTGACTTTATTTCTTCGTTTAAGCTTCATGTCTTCGTGTTTTCTTCCTTTTCTTTCACGGCACGTCCTTGGAACCTATAACATCAAATACACTATATTAATTATCGAAAGTTCATATAGTCAACCTAAATATATATAGATAACGCACACGCAAACATGTATCATTTGAGCGTTATCAAGGACTCTATCACACTTTACGCACATGACCTTGACTTACACATTAATCTAAAGGCTTGTCTTAAAGGGTTATCCTAATGCCTCTTATCACTTAGTAAAATACGAATTACACTAATGCAATCTCACTCGCGGTCTTGGATTGTATCAACTAAATTAAGTTCTAGAATCAAATACACTACCGACACACTCTCATAGTTTCAAATCGATTCCATATTTCCAGAAAAGGCAGTGAGAAACAAACATGCTACAATCATAAAAATAAAAGAGACACGATGAATACCCGAACCCTTAACTTGATCAGGCCAAATATTTCTTGAATATCTTGGATCATCAAAAATGGATGTCCGAATTTTTAAAGATATAAAGTTTTAACCTCACATTTTTGTATGGAACTTTTTAAATTGGTGGGAGTATGTGCTACCAATGCGAATCCTATAAATGAGACGCATTAAAAACTAGAGTTTTCTCCAAAATAAGTTATAATTTTTTTTAAATTTGGACGAAATTTGTCTGTTTAACTATGTTTAAGTATATTACTCATTATTTCAAGGCATAAACAAATAACAAGAGAGAATATAATCTAAAGAACTTATTTACCCTCCCTACACTTTGGACGAACAGTGTTTTCAATATTCTAATAGTATTTTAAAAGAGAAGGCAAGTAAAGAGATGAGAGAAACTAATACTCCCTGGTTTGGGCTTGTACGAATATAAGCTTGATTTTAGGCTAAATCGTCATCTAGGAGTCATCACTATGCTTCCATTGCTAAGGATAATTTTTAGTAGGATGCTCCAATCAAATATAACTTGAAAACCAAAGACAAGAAAAGACTACCCCGAGTAAATCTACGACAAATAATATAATGAACTTTTATAGTAAACTATCGTGCAAGTCTAAGAAATAGCTGAAGACAAGATGTATGGTTTATCAATTTAACTTGGTTGTGAAAATCCTTCAAAAATACACATTTTAGATAGGTATGAAAACTTTTAAAATAAAAAAAATAAAAATCGGATTTTTCGTGTAGCTAAGGTGAGACGGCATCGCGGCTAAAGCCCGACGTCGTCTATAGCCACTATGAAGATTCTTGATTTCTTTTTTGAAAAACATTTTATTCATTTTATCCACGGGAGTTTCCTATGGAGTACTTTTATTACACAAGTCAAGAAAATATCAAAAAAACACATGACACAAACAAACAAACAACTGAAACAAACAAATCATGTGATAATCAATGAATTAGCAAGCTTTCCTACAATTATTTTCTTACATGAAATAACTTTAACTGTAATTTAGTAACACAATAAAGTATTTGTTGGTCCACTAATCTTGTGCAAACATCAGATCTATGAAGAACATTTGCACAATTAACCAATTGACTAGCTAATAACAAAGCTTGTACTTTTTCATCGTTTGTATATCTTATTAATAATGAATCATAGATTTACAAGTGTTTGCTCGGTTGTTTGCGGAATAACAACCGGGTGATGAATGACAAACTAATCTCCCATTGTTACAAGAAGGAAAGAACCAATGGGAGGGATAAATCCTAACACTACACTTTGTGTATTTTGTGGAATGGAAATCTACAACCTATCTCTAACAATAAGAGAACTATATATAGTGGGAAAGTGAAGCTTCCTTTTGAAGCTTCAATAAAGTCAAGTAACCACCTTGTACTTTCTATTCTTCCTTTTTCACCCAAAGGAAGTTCCCACTATGTCTTCAGTATCAATACTTCAGGTCTTCATATCAGAGATGGTCTTCAGGGAGTTAGTGAGTTAGTGTCATCACTCACTAACTCCATCATCCTGATCTTGGTTCTTATCTTCACTGGCTGAGATCTTGAGGATGACTCGGTAAACTAACTTAAGTTTACGGACCTATATAATACTTAGGGTATCTTCCATTCAAATCAGTACATGGAAAATTTAGGCTCTAAATTGGCCCAACAAACTCCCCCTATTTGAATGGAAATATAGCCTAAGGCTTTTAGTAGTAAGTGAGCATAATCGCTTCTTCTTACATATGAATATACAACAAAGTGACATAAAGGATACCGGACTTCTGATCATTTGTTGTTGAAGTGTCTAACATGTGCTCAAACTTTACACTAGATCATCATCATCATCATGTGAAGTCTCTGATGAACTCTTCAGAGATTTGGGTTATGTTGGTGTTTCAGAGACTGGTTTCAAACAGTGGTGCTCAAACACGGCTCGAAAACTTTACTCCAAAATACTAAGCACCTAAGTATACAATCAAATCCCAGAACACTAGTTCACTTCATCATCTGATGTTAAACATCAGCTATGCACAACTCTTCTACCCTATACCGTCATTTTTTCTTTCAACAAAACATCTAACCATCTGACATGTTCCAACACATTACTAGCACCTTGCTTCATACATTAACCAGATACATGCTTAGGAGAAGATACATGTTTGTGGGTTATTTTGAATTTTTTGGTATGTGATTGGTTTGGTTGATTTGTTTGTTCTTTGAGAAGTTACATTGTAGTGGTGGGGTGGTTGTGTTGTTTGTATGGTGAGGATATATCTAAGGTTCATCAAAGGGTGTGTCTTCATCAGGGAGGGTGTCTTTCTCCCCCTCAAAAAATGCTTCCTGAGAAGTGATTTTTGAAACCATTACACACTACTATTTTTCACCATATCAGGGATTGAATCCCTTGATCAAATTGATTCGATACTAAGGTTTGAACCTTAGATTTTTGAGGGTGTTTGAATACCCTTGTGGCCTCAAGTTGTAACCTTGTGGCTTAACCAACTTAGTTGGTTCAATAGTTTTTGGCAAACTATCAGCCATAAACGGATTTCATAATTCTTTGCCGGTTAGCCATGTGCTCCGGAATATCCAATTCTTTCTTGTTGGTTAGACATGGTGAATTGATGACCATTTTTTGGTGTAGTGGTGAAACCGACACTTGGTGAACTTTCAGCCTTTGGCTATCCCACTCAAGGATCTGTGATGCTTTAGCCTTAAGGCAAGGAGATTCTTCCTATCTGTTCTGACTTTACTCGGATTCTAATGTTGTAAAACTTATGACTTTTAACATTTTAGAAACCTTTAACCTTTGAAATCTTTTGATAAAAGGTTTAAGTATAAAAATAACTCTTAGAATTTTTTTTAGCAACAAATGAGTACCTGAGGTCCAGAGGTCTCTGGTTACACCTATGATGGGTGTGAGCTCTAATAGTGACCTTTGATGGTGCAGCTCTGATAGGTGCGAGCTCTGAAGGTTAAATTTGATGATTATACATTTGATGGTGAGAACTCCCTCTGATGGTTACACCTTTGATGGTGTAAACTCTGATGAGGACCTCTGGTGGGTGCAACCTCTGATGGGTGCAACCTTTGGGTGTAACTTCTAATGGGTGTAAAGTACTAACCAAGTACTAACCTATGATGGTTTCACTCTTTGATGAGTATAAAGTATGAACCTCTGGTAAAAGAGTGAAAGAAGAGAGGTTCTGATGGTTAAACCATTTTAGATTGTGAACCTTTGATGAGTATGTCACACACCTCTGATGGTACCTTCGCTTGTGTACCCAAAGTAGTACTTGGTGTGGCTCTCCAAGGGGGCTCAACTACTTTGGTTAGTGGTTTGTTGTATAGCTTAAGCCTTTAGCGACTTGTAACTCAATGTTTACAAAAACAAACCAGAGATGTACATTCTTTGTAGCTCAATAACCAGGGACTCGGTTCCTTAAAACAAGTTCACATATGATGAATCCCTGAAGGTTGAAGGTTGTGAGAAGGTTTTCAAGATTAGGGAGAATGTGAGCGAGAATGTGAGCGAGAATGTCAGAAGATAATTTTTTGTTTTGGGTTTTGGTAAGGGTGTTGGTGTTGTATAGGGTTTGACATCATGTTAAGAATACATGTATACACAGTCAAAGCGCAAAAATACAAGTGTATGTACCTGATGATGATGATCGATGAGTGTGTAAACACTTTGATAAGTGTGTTTTTGTGGTGGGGTGGTTGTGTTGTTTGTATGGTGAGGATATATCTAAGGTTCATCAGGGGGTGTCAATTAACCAATTGACTAGCTAATAACAAAGCTTGTACTTTTTAATCGTTTGTATATCTTATTAGTAATGAATCAAAATATTTACAAGTGTTTGCCCGGTTGTTTGCGGAATAACAACCGGGCGATGATTGACAAACTAATGTCCCATTGTTACAAGGAAAGAACCAACGGGAGGGAGAAATCCTAACACTACACTTTGTGTATTTTGTGGAATGGACAACCTATCTCGAACAATAAGACCACTATATATAGTGGGAAAGTGAAGCTTCCTTTGAAGCTTCAATAAAGTCAAGTAACCACCTTCCACTTTCTATTCTTCCTTTTTCACCCAAAGGAAGTTCCCACTATGTCTTCAGTATCAATACTCCAGGTCTTCATATCAGAGATGGTCTTCAAGAAGTTAGTGAGTTATTGTCATCACTCACTAACTCCATCATCCTGATCTTGGTTCTTATCTTCACTGGCTGAGATCCGCTGCAGTAGTGAAGGAGTCTCTTTGGACTTCTAAGAACATCTTGAGGATGACTCGGTAAACTAACTTAAGTTTACTGACCTATATAATACTTAGGGTATATTTCATTCAAATCAGTACAGGGATAATTTAGGCTCTAAATTGGCCCAACAGTATTATCACATTGCAAAAAGGATACCATTCAAGAAACAAGTACATTACATTGAAATCACATAAAACACAAATTAAAAAACTAAGATGCATGAACTAAAATAGTTAGGTTGTCTCCCAACAATCGTCTTTCTTTATGTTACAAGTCTTTTAGCTAGACTATGGTCACCCTACCCTACTCTTTCAACGTTTAAAGTGGTTCTCCATTCCATGTGGCATATTTAGGTCCATAATCTAATTGTTTTGTGAAGAACCCCATTATCTTGTTTTTTCACATATTCATCCCTTTTTTGTTTGTCATCCTCACTTCTCACATAAATAGAGAGCGCATCATGTTTTTCATCGTTAGCCAACCTACGGTATGAGCTACATGGTAAGACATTTGATAGGTTATCTCATTATTTTCTTTAGCGAACTTCACTATTCCTAAGGCTCGGTCATATTCTATGTTAGCGGTTTCAATGAAAGATTTTCCCAATACTACTTGCGACAAACTATAATCAATAACTGGTCCAACATCCTCAATGATTCGGAAGTTTCCTATTATAGCATGAATTTCTCCAATTCTCCCAGTGAAGTTGCTACCTCTTCTAGGGTCTGTTGGGTGTCTCATGAGATCAAGCTTCTCATTCATCATATCATATAAATGACCCTACTCATGATATTAACTGGGGATTTGGGGTCAACGCAAGTGTTTCTAACATAAAGTTGTCCTAATTAGCATGGTACCTTAAGATTAGTAGGGTCACCTGTTCTAATGGTCGGAGGCCTAGGGTAGAAAGGGGGATGAAATCATGAAATAAGTACTTGTGGTAGGCAAACTCTTCTCTAGTCAAAAACCTATCGAAATTGTTGACACCTAGTTCTCTACCAACCTCCTCAAGTTGTTCCTCAACTCTATCATTATCAGATTCAATGGATTCCGTCGAGATCGCTCCAGTCATCCCTAATCACACTAAATCTAAAAACACTAGGGTTGCTAATGCTCTCTTCCTCGCACAAAACCTTCCTATAAGAAGAGGGATTGTTTCAACTCAAACCTTTCATCCGTGAGTGCAAACTCAGAATCGTCAAATGCAAAAAGGAGTCTGGTGGCTCCGGGGTGATGATGGCTTGACATTCTCCATTGCTGAAAAATAGAATAATGAATGGAAAATTTACAAAAACAATTAACACAAAGAAAAGACAGAACACGAACAAGGATAAAAACAAAAAAATTTAAAATAGGATAGATGGTCTCACTTAGAAGAACTCGAGTAAGTATCCTTAAAGCTAGTTGAATACTAAAGCTCACTATTCCCCGACAACGATGCCAAAAACTTGACGAGGTTGCGTTTACTCGGGTGTACCCGGTCGTGTAGATATAGTATAGACAAGGAATCAGGGTTGTTATCGTTCTCTCGGAGAATAGTTTGGGAGGTCAGGTCAAACGTACTAGAGGTGAGAAGTAGATTCTTTTTGTATTTTTATATTTTATAAATGTAATTAAATCATCAGGATATATGAGGAGGTTTTGACTAACAATCTAAACTAACCTAATCCATTGTTGTAGAATTTCACAAAGTAAATAACATATGTTTACCTAATCATGCACTACTCACTATAATGTTCTCTTAATGTGTTTGCTGACCGTCAGATCCTGTTGATTAAATGTGTAAGTGTTTCCGCTTGTATTAATTACAAGTCATATGCGAAACAAGTAAAACCTAACATAGTGATATGGTGTCATTTACTAGATCCTACCCACCTGACATACACCCTCATAATCGTCAATGTGACAAAATCATAAATCTAGAATCATGAACAAGAACATGGATCTACTTGGAGAGGCATCATCTAATCACCCATGTTTTCCTAGACATATCAACAACTAAGATGTAAATATCTAGTCTGATTAATAGAGCCTAATGTGCACATAGTCAAGCAAAGAAGCAACAAACACAAGAAGATCACATTATAACTTTCATGAAATCATAGATAAACAACAAATAATTTAGCCTAGCATAGCAAGAGAAGAAAAGATAGAAGACGCAATCATCAAACACATAGACATGATTAATGAAAATGGACAAAACCTTGTTATTCAATTGATATGAGTGAAAGAATGGAGTTTCTTAGGTTTTTGAAACCCTAAAATCTTCTGAAAATAGCTAAGCCAACCCTAAAATTCTACATGAATTGTATATTTATATAGAGTTTAGGCTGCGACGACGTCAGGTTATAAGTGCGACATCGTCAGGCCTATGAATCTTCCATGGGCTTCTACTATCAATAAGTTGCGATGTCTTCAGGTTGAATGGGTGACAGCGTCTGGAGGGTCGATGCGACGGTGTCGGCTACAAAGCGTGACACCGTCTATAGCTCCTGTTTGCAACTTTCTTTGTGACTTGGGAAATCCGTATGTTACTTTTTCAAGTCTTGAAAAAGCTTGAAAACACATCCAAAACCTCCCAAAAGCTTCAATTGCTAAAATAACAAAGAGAAGGAAATTGAGACGTTTTTAGGGCATTTTATGAGAAATACGAGGGTAAAATAACCCTTAAAAAGCGTATAAAATGACACCTCATCACTATACGACACAAACATTAATAGATTTTTCATCATATCCTACTATTGGCGGTAAACAGTGTAACTTAAACTATACACACGGATAAAAGAAAACAAACAAACAAAAGTTCCTACACTACAATAATCTTTCGAATACTATGAACAATTATGGTAGCGCGGACACTTACTAATACGTGACACCATCGATATGGTTATCCATATGAAAAACGTATAACCGAAAGACACTCGCTCGCTAATTTTTTTGATTACACGGGTATCCGTCATTACAATGCACGAGTACCCAACTAATGATAAAAAAAATAACCACAACAACATATATTAGATGCACCAATAAAATGAATACACGTCTTCCTTCAATTTTCTCTCTTCACTTGAAATGCATGACTATAAATAATTTACATCATTCTCAATTTTGTCTCTTTATTTGAAACACGTTACTATAATTAATATTTGTCATTCTATTATTTTTGTCGACAAATCGCTTCTTTAATTAGGTTTCAAAAGTTCATAGATTCTTAGTAAATGTGGTAATTAGATTTTGAATACTTTTCATTCATGTTAATTGCTGGTGATTAATGTTTGAAATCTTCATGCTCATTAAAAAATGGAAAAGGATTGATAGGCCTTATTAAAAGACCTAAAAACAGACTTACATTTGTATAATTTGGAAATTCATTGATAGTGTAGTGATTCGTTCACTAAAACCTGGTTAACTATATGCGAAAACCACGATCAAAGAAGCTATGGACAGAAAAGTAACACATGTGTATGTACCTTAATCGTTAGATTAGTTCACTGATAAAGAATGTGTTACAACGACCCCTCCCCCTTACCTCTTTAATGTAGAGATGAGGGGGAAAGAAACCCAACTCTTTGTAGAGTTGTAAACGGCTGCTCCTATAGTGGAGAATACACCATCGACTCTACTTAGGACACTCTATATCGTTTGTCATCCTTTGTATATATAGACTCTAGGAACCGACTATAAACATGTTTCCTAGTTGACTAACAACTTACACTTAGACCCCGAAACTATCGACTAATGTGCATACTAATATTTATAATTTCCACCTTAGTATCATATTAGCTTTCTCCGATACGCATCAACTTCAACCAGTGTGCTGGAACCTCGGACCGGGGACAGCCTTCGTCAAGGCACCAGTAGCAACAACCGCTACTAACCTTATTTTAGTACCTGACTCTAATGAGAGTCTCTTTAGTCAAATTGCCTCCTTTATAGCCTCCGTAAGTGTCATATACGCCGCTTCAATTGTTAACAAAGCCATCATGTGCAACATCTTAACTTTTTAGCTTCCTGCACATCCATGTATCATGAACCCGTACCCTATGATTGATCTACCCATAACAGTGATCAATATACCCATGGTGTAGTCAAAATCCATAAAAACTTGTACATAAGTCTGTAATCCATGATCAAACCCACTCAGCATACCCACATCTATAGATGCTATGTTAGGCCGATACTCCTGGCTTCCAACCGCATATATGACCACTTACTATTATTTTCCACATCACAGTCCCGTGATAGACTACCCTCCAATGACAGTGTGAAGTGTTCCTTCAACAAAGTCTGTACCAACTTTCATTGTAAAACCTAGAATGTGACACCCTTAGAGTATTACCACTCTGATTCCTCATGATCTTAATACCAAGTATATTTCCCTTTGCTTTAAGCAGCAAACCATTGGTGATCGAGATCTCAGCCTTGCATCCGCAAGAAAATACCAAACAATCTATATAGAGAATAGATGTATGAACATACCTAGTGTATACTCCCAATAATAACTGTATCTGTCGTCACTGCTTTTCCTGCAACCGTTGCTGAGCACATACACATCTAACCGAATATCCATTTTTTCTTTCAAACCAGTCATCTACTTGGAAAAAACCTCACAAGCAACTGTATCATTGAAAGTCAATGACTCATGTGCATATATCTTCTCCACGACAGTAATTGCAAAAGCAGCATCATTACTGTCTTCTCTATACTTGAATAGTTCCCGTGCTAAGTGTTGCTCCCTATCATGTGCTAGATGATTGTATATCAAATCTTGAGTTTTCACTTCCTTTGGAACAACTACATGACCAATATTCCCCTGAGGTTCCACCTTAAATGCATGATCCTCTTGAGATTCCACCTCAAACTCAACTCCTTGCAACACCTGAACTGAACTTGTACATACACCATAACCAATGAAATTTTTCCTGTTTTCCAGCCTTTCATTGAAAACCATATTCCTGTAAAGCACTTCCTTTGAAGTAACATCATCTAACCTCTAAAGTTGATAAATATCCATATCTTCACGATATCCTAGGAAAATTCACTTGAACTTAACCGGTTCAAGCATCCCTTGCTTAATACTAGCAAGCCAACCAAAAAACTCAAACATACATATTGTCTTCTTGAATGTAATCGCTGTTGATGGTGACCTATTATCTAGATATGTAGACATTATTGTATCCTCTGTCCAAAAAACCTTGGACAAACCAGACTGAATCAGAAAACAACGTACCGTATCCAAGAGTGTCACGTTCGTCTTATAAACCAACCCATTCTGCTGTTGTAACCCTGCAACATCCAAATGTTTGGCGACCCCACTCTTCATACATTGTTGTGTAGACTTCTGATTATAAGAATCAAGAACATTACCCGTCTTGATCTTCCACCCAGTCTGAAATTTTCCTAACTGCTTCCTACCCTTTGTTGTCTTCTCGGTCACAGTCTGACCATTCAGGGTGTATACGCAATTAACCCTTCTGGTTCCTGATAGTACCACCAGTGAACCCTTTATAACCTTGATCTTTCCTGACTGCATCTTCACAGTAAAACCCTTTATAACCTCTAAAGTTGATAAATACCCATCCCTCATCCGTACTCGAACCTCACTTGTCCCTCGTATACGACATTCCCTGCCATCACCTAGCAGGTAATTACCACCGTCATACTCCTTAAAATCAACAAAGTAATCTCTCTTGTGTGTCATATGGTATGAGCCCCATGAATCCATGATCTAGTCCAAAAGTTCATCAACACTCATAGCCATCATAACATCAGCGTTGCCATACCCATCAGCTCCAGAACCAGATACGTGATCTTTATTATTGACAAAACCTTGAGATTTCTTGTGGTTATACTTAGGACAGTCCTTCTTCAAATGATCCTCGGACTGACATATATAACACATGAGTCCCCCCGAACTATGTGTACCCTGCTTCATATCTCTCTGACTGGATCTCTCCCTCACATACAACCCTTCACCACCATCACCTTTTTCTTCCGTCATCTTCTGAAGTTCCCTAGAATTAAGTGTCGCGAGCACGTCTTCTAGCTTCAAAGTATACCGACCATATAACAAAGTCTCCTCGAAATTATCGTAAGACGATAGTAAAGACGTGAGTAATGATAATGCCTAATCCTCATCCAATATAGTAGTATCTATAGCCGCTAAGTCACTTACAAGCTTGTGAAACTCATAAATATGTCGAGACTGACTCATACCTTGATGCATTTGAAAAGTGTATAATTTTTTCTTCAAGTACAAACGATTAGCTAAAGACTTTGTCAGGTATAAAGTCTCTAACGTTTTCTAAATCCCTGCTGCAGCCTTCTCCTTGGTGATCTCCCGTAGTACCCGATCACCTAAACACAAGATCAATGCACTGTAAGCCTTTTTTCTGAATGACGTTATCGTACGCCACTATAGTGGTGGCGGGTAATTCCTCCAATGCTGCATCTAATCCCAGATGTTCCAGCAAAGCCTTCATCCTTACCTTCCATAACCCGAAGTCATTCTTCCCATCGAATTTCTTGATGTTAAACTTGTTCAGCGTCATCTTATTTTAACCCTTTGCTAACCGTTTAACCTTTTGTGAATTTACCTACACAAAAACACGATCTAGCAAAGTATCTCGTGTGTCAAACACCCTTGCTTTATCGACATAACTCTAAGATAAAAATATCAAAAATCAATCAAACCAAGTAATCCTTCAAAAGAAAACCCTTTCTTACTCAAATATCGTCTGAACCTTAGAAATTAACCTATCCTACAAATCGACAACCCTTGAATCAAGAAAATACCCGGTGCCTTTTGAAGTAACCCTTGTCGTACTTTAAATTTTGCAAAACCAATCTCTAATAACCTAAGAAATCTTGCAACCTCGACAAGTCTTGAACGCTCTTTATCCCTTTGTTGATTTGCTAAACCTTGTGAAATACCTCACAATCACAAACCGAAAAAGTACATTCGATAATTCGCTAAACCTTGTGATATATTAAACCTCACAATCATAAGTTACGAAGTCCCCTTGTGTAAAACAATTTGTTTTATATAAAAACAAAACATTTTTTTCTAATTCAATCTTAGTTATTGGCCCAAAACAAATAAAATATTAGCCCAATTTTATTTCTTAACCCACCAAAAACTAGAACCTGATTATAAAAAAACCCCATAAAAGTGTTGTTTGTTTGACTTTTAGCAGCAGCCAACAACAAAACAACGACTCCTTCTTCTTGTTATAACAATGGCGATAAGAAAGAGAGAAAAAACCCCCACCACATATCCTTGTCGATCTTCTATAATTAAAGATCAACAAACCCTTTTAAGTCGATTGTACATGCTGCTCCTTGATGTCCACGACCTGAACACCAATACTCCTTCGATCGATCCTACTAACCAGCACCCACGAAACCGAGCTCTGATACCAGGTTGTAGTGAACGAATCACTACAGATAGATACAAGAAGATAGAATGACCCAAAGAACTTTGGCTCGCTATTTGTCACGAGCCAAATTCTGATGGTCGGGTCCTGTTTAAAAGGCGTATATGAATGCGAGGGTTATGGTTTATTCATGTAGGTCTTGTTGGAGTACCCTCAACGGTAAAAGTGTAGTACGTGCTACGAGTAGAGACTCGATATGGCACTACACTTGTCGGAAGTTGGGGCCGCTGCCCTGATGAGTCCAAGGCATGACAAAACCAGTGAACCTCTATTATATGGGGGGATGCATGACTGGTCCTTATCGATGTAAGAACGCCACGCGAAATATAAAGGATGACTCCGTGACATGCTCCTTGTAAAGTGGACAATGGTTGCTTGTATTAAAAGACACCAAAAATCAAGATGTTCACGTCAATTCACACATTTCGTGCATAAAAAAAGGAATGAGTGTTTTAAGCACTAGTTAAAATGTTACATAAACTTATTTGTAGTCTATTTATATTACTCTAGAAAAACAGAATTATCTTTAGGAGTGCAAGTGCAAAAACATGTAACATTACATAGTTGTTTACAACTATTTTAGAGTTGAATTTGAATCATTCCTTTGGCGACATTGTGTGCTAATGAGAAATGAGGATGGTAGTTGTAATGATCAGTAAAAAGTAATGATGTATGGTTGAAGTAAATAAATGATTAAACATATGAAAAGCAAAAGCTTCATCTTCTCAATCAATGTGTTTGTTGGACCCGACACAAAATTAAAGTGGATTCTCTTTTCGGGTCTGCTTTCATAATCCATGCTAAGCATGCGCTCTCACTATCAGAGACATAACATTTGTTGCATTTGATGAATATAATAATAACTAATAATAGCATTTGTTTATTTATTGAGGCTTGCAGCTCCTCAGTTTTCACATTATTTGTTGCATGCTCTTAGCAATGTCTGTAAGTCTCTCTCTATAACCTAGCTAGTTCATTTTCTTTCCAAACATTTGTATGATTATGGTGTTTAATTAAAAGTAATGATGGATTATAGATGATTGAAGTGAGAGTGCCAAATTTGGACTGTCATGGTTGTGCTTCAAAGCTCAAGAGAGCTCTCTTCAAGCTCAAAGGTACATTTCATTCCTTTCTTATACTTGTTGCCCGTTTGGCATCTTGTTGACCGTTTGCCATCTTGTTGACCGTTTGCCTTCTCTATGTAAATTATAATTATTTAATAACATTCGGAATGCTTAGACTTTAGAGTAAGAAAGATCTGATAAAAGTTTTTAAACTTTATGGCCGACAAGTGAATTGTTAAATCGTATTCTCGGTACATATTAGACCACAGGTACAGAAAAGCTAGCTTTCTAAAAGGTAGATCTTTTTTAACACGTATCATTAGTGTAAATTATTAAGGTACATTTAGTAGGAGACTTGAGTATTTTACTAACACAAGGGTTATAACATATTGAGTATGTTACTAGTTTGATTGGCTAAAATGACATTGGTGAGGTTGTGATATGATGTTTATAGGAGTGGAAGATATAGAAATAGATATGGAGCTGCAAAAGGTCGTGGTGAAAGGCTACGGTTTGGAAGAACGCAAAGTGTTGAAAGCTATCAAGCGAGCAGGAAAAGCAGCTGAGCCATGGCCATATCCGGGTAACTCATCCCATTTTGCTTCGTTCTACAAGTACCCTGCCCATATCGCCAATCAATACTATTACGACAGGAATGAAACTGCTGGACACAATTTGCACACTTTCTTCCACACCCCTTCGGTTTACTCTGTTGCTATCGCCTCTGATGAGGCTGTTGCCTCGCTTTTTAGTGATGACAACCCTCATGCATGTGCCATAATGTAAAATGGAAATTGTGTGTTCGGTACTTCGGTATCTAATTTTGTTTTAGAGTTAGTATTGAGGTGACTAGTGTATGACTAGACAAATTTAATACACATTGATTGGCAGAATTGTGTGTTGCAACAAATGGGCTTTTGATGTTTGAAGTAAATGAATGAGCCACAAAGCATACATAGTGAAGTCTTAATGACTTCAGCCTGTTTTGAATATGTTTATGATACGGGTCGTATCAGTTTCCACTTGGAGGTTGTTTGAATTCTGTTTTGATTAATAAGCACTTATAAGCATGTCTTAATCCTGCGATTTAAAACTTTAAAAACATAAGCAAAAGCAATTTAGATCATCCGAGCACTTCACATAACTTATATGTGGTTTAGTTATGAATTCAAACTAGGCCCTCATGGTCACCATAGTAACAAAAATACAGAGCCTGCCATTTTATCATAATATGGACGGTCAAGCAAAATGTAGCCATCGACAAATGAACCACACTTTTACTTTTTATCGTTTAAGTTATGCATCCTCGTTGTGCTAGAAGGTCGAGAAAAAAGCACACGGAGTGATTTCATAAGTTTAACCAAGTGGCTTCTCATTACGCCTTGACACAAGTCGTATTCTAAACTCTGCACACGCAGTATATATACGACGATGAAACAGTGAACGTAAAATTCAAAACTAATTAACCAACAAATTAAATGTAAATTCTAAAGTCGAACTCTTTAACAATTAACAGCATCACAATGAACCAAACTATTTGCTGTGGCCTGTGTGGCTTCTGTGGACTTTACCTTCTGATGCCGTGAACCAAACTATTTGCTGATTTGGAATTATCAGATGATGTGGATTTATATGATTGTATCCACTATCCATCTATTTTAGTCAAATAAAAATCACACATTTACACCTCAACCCCTCACCTTTGAATACACATTCTCAATTTCAAAATTGATATGCAAATGTGTTAATAAAGCATGTTGCCAGTTTGGTGGACAAATTGCACAACTACAAATCTGTGTTCCTCAATTCATATGTTCCAAAAATTAAGGTGACATCAAGAGTGACTTCATATATCCAAATTCATGTTTAAACAACTGAAATGGCTCAGGTAATATACTAGTAGTACTTATTTTACTAGTTTGGTAATCTTGAATTTCTGACACGTTAGCGCCACATTCAAAAGACTCGGTATGTTAGCCTGAAAGATCATGTTAGCAGTTTAGAATGCATCAAGTGAGGTAAACATTTTTAACAGTTTAAGTGTTTGAATTCATGATTTTCACATGTGAAAAACAGATAGTGGTCTTAAAACTTATTAGCATGATTGATGACAAAACGAAGCAAAAAGCCATTGAAGGTGCTGCTGATATTTACGGTACCTTCCGCTCCTAAGTTATTATTGTTTTCATCTGCATTTTTATTTCATTATTGGAAATATTATGGCAACTCAGCGTAAACTCCAAATTGGATGGTTAAAATTGTGAATTACATACAGGAGTTGATTCGATAGCAGCAGACCTTAAAGATCAGAAGCTAATTGTTGTTGGAGACATGGACGCTGTAGCATTGGTGAAGAAGCTGGTGAAAGTAGTAGGCATTGTCGACATAGAGTCGGTTGGTCCAATAGTACCACCGGAACCTCCACCTGCCCCCGAAAAGAAGAATGTGAAGAAGACTAAGAAGAAGAAAAGGAAGAAAAAAGATAACAAAGGTGAAGAGAAAGAAAAGCGGCAAGAAGAAAAAGAAGAAGAGATTGATGATGAAGAGTACTCGAATGGTTAATTTCATAAAGCTAATGTAAATACCAGTACTAAATACCATAATTAATTCGAAATAATGTGTACATGTATGAACCATATAAGTCCACATTGTTTGTTTTACTCCCGTAGCAAGGCATATAAAAGATGTCAAGTTAATAATGAGAAACTTGTTCTATATCCATGGTTGAATTCGCTAACAGCTTAAACCATTTGAATATGACGCCGATGTATGGATAGACCATGTAATGAACCAAAGATACATTCCGGAATAAAGCATATGACATAACGATCGAAGCTAACCTCACTTTCCATAAGTCGTAGTCGTAATCCCCACACTTTTCCCTTCTGCAATGCATTTTTTACCACCTCTTGAAACTCTTCATCATCATCCCCACGCTTAATGGTGATGGTATCAGATGGAGTACTAGTAAACTCTTGCTGCGTGTCTGCTTTTTTCCTCTGCAAGGCATTTGTTATTCACCCCAGAACCCTTGCCTGTTGGCAAACTTGTCAGACTTCCACTACTCTCGTTGTATCCTGATCCTGACCCGTGCATTTTTGACATCACGGTGCTGCCTGCACCCATGGGACTCGATGTACCCATAATAGACTCATTCGCCGCTGCGGCTGATGTGATTCTTTGAGCGTAGTTGCTGTGTTGGATTTTAATCCATTAATCTTTTATTAGGCCCAAGCCCGAAACCCTAATTCAGGATAGGTTAAAGGAACGGTTGTGAATTGAACAGTTGCTTGCATCTTATGCAAACCGTCACAACGTTTCACAAACCATCACACCAATTCATTCTTATATATAGTTTTCATTGTAAACGATTCTTGCAACCCACTTTATTTATTATCAATGAAATTCTGCAGAAAGGGTTCGACCCATATCAATTTTCTTGTTCTTTCCTAATTAATTATGTCTATGTATATATGATCGTCATGATGCTCGTTTGATCATTATAAGATCCTGGACGTATTGGAGCCTGTGAATTCTCAACATGCTGTTTTTGTTGGATGCGTCTGCTGCAATTGTGTCCAGTGGTGGATTATCAACTTGGTTTGCAGAAAACTGGGCTGGTCATCAGACCTGTGTACGCACTCGGTTCATTTTTACCGGACTTGAAAGATTTGGTTTCGGATTGGTTTCAGGTGTGTCTAGGACGGCCAACACACTACAACTATGTGATTGTTCACACTTATTTTAACTTCTTTTCACATATTAAAATGTGAGAACAATTTAAAAGTTCACACTTACTTATGTGTGAACAATATTGGTGTAACAAATAATTTCACACACTTAAATGTGAAGATTTATAAAAAACTTCACACCTTAAAGTGTGAAGATTTTTAAAAGAATTCTTCGCACTTTAAAGTGTGATAATTTAATACATTTCTTCACGCTCTTAAATGTGAGCTTTTAAATCTTCACACTTTTAAGTGCGAAGATTTGAAACACTTCTTTATAATTTAAAAGAAAATCTTCACACTCTTAAGTGTGAACTTTTATTTTTTCACACTTTTAAGCGTGAAGTTTTTGAACCAATAGTACAAAAAAAATTGTGTTTAGTGACGACCAGGCTCGTCGCTAACAACCCAAATGTCGTCACCCCTTTCACATTATAAGCATTGGCAAATCAGTAAAATGAATTATGCATACATGTTTAAATTTGATTATCAGAAAGTGATAACATTCAAATCCACACGATAAATAATTCTGTGCAGCTTATGACACTATTCGTGTTTTCACATACTTCTAGTTCAGATTAACAAAGAACAATTATTTTTCTGGCTTGGGAATCCAAAGCTCAGGAGTGTTCTGTGAACCAATCTCGACCTGCAAAAAACTGCAGAAGTATTAGAAAACAATGTCGTAATATATGTTTACAGCTAATTAAAATAAAAATACTAAAACAATCTACACGAACAGGTTGTATACTACAGCGAAAATAAAAATACTAATTAAACAAAAGTATTTGCTATGATTTACATAATCTTTCAGGTTAACGCAAAGTGACAATGTCTGAAGCAAATGCGCAAAGGTGAATACTATAGCGAACAGGTTGTAAACACTCAAGTACCAATGCTTATAAGACGGGATGGCCTTTTACTATGTTTTAAAGCTGCTAAATTCCTTTAATGTACGTATATGCAAAATTTGTATCTGGGCTAATTTCACCAGCAGGTCTAGAAGTGTAAATAAACTGCAATAAAACTAAAATTCTGAATTTTATTGACTAAAGATTTGCCAAATTAATAGCGTCTTTCAACGCCTAAACGTGTCCTAGAAAAGACATTATAAAAGGACATGACGAAATTACCTGGGAAAGAACAGAAGTGAGGATACTCATTGTCACAAATGAAATAGATATATACTTTTTTATAGAATTGTAAATTGATAGTATATGGTTTTGTTGTTCTGCCTGAAGCATCCTTCAAATGCAATTAGCCATTCACGTCACGTGTTGGAAAAGATAGCGATAAGGGTATCAAGGTCATGACCAAGCTCAATAAGTACATATGCTTAAAGCAAAATCCAAAGAAGATGGAAACACAGTCAAGTATAGTACATTCGAAATATTTGGGGGCCATGTTTGGAAGTGCGTATGTAAGGCCCGTGGGTTGTCGGATGATCAGGAGTCTAGACTTTTCATCCCTACTGATGCTCGGGCCCGCCTGCAGCCACCACTACCACTTCGCTATTTTGGGAATGCTATTTTCACAACCACTGCTATAGCAACAGCTGGAGAGCTTAAATCAAATCCTAGTTGGTATGCTTCAAGTAAAATCCACGATGCATTGGCTAAGATGAATGATGATTATCTAAGGTCAACAATCGACTATTTGGAACTACAACCCACTCTCAAGACATTGGTTCGTGATGCTCAGGTTTGCATTTACACTAACATTGAAATCACTAGCTGGACTAGGCTCCATGTTCACGACGCTGACTTCGGATGGGGCCGACCAATATTTATGGGGCCTGGTAGTGTTGCACCTGAAGCAGGTCAAAGTATTCTGTTACCAAGCCCGACCAAAGATGGGAGCTTGTCAATTGCCATTGCGCTTCAATCTAAGCACATGAAGCTTTTCAGCAAGTTCTTGTACGAAATATGATACGTTCCTTATACTCTTTTAGTATCATTCGGCTTCCTAGTATTCATAACGTCCTATATATCTATGAATCCCTAAAAAACTTGCTTCAAACTCCTCAATTTCCAGTATTCTATAAGTCAAATAAGGGCCACGCAAGACTATAATCTACATATTTCCACAACCTTATTTTAACAGCAGAAATAGAATGCCTAATCAGGGGGGGGGGGGGTTTGTTTCACCTTATATAGCATTGCTAACAAGATCACAAAGGAAGATCTCTTTGTTACTGTAGAAGTTAGTATTAACAAGATCACAAAGGAAGTATACATAGAAAATACTTACAATTAATTCTTCCGTAATCTATGCACGTTTTTCACCTTGCCATAACCTATGATACACGTAAACATAAAATATCATTAAAAATGAGAGAAATTTCTAAAACGTACAAACTAAGAGTGTTACTAACCTTGGAACATTGTTTGAAAGAGTTTAAGTTCAGCTCTAAACTCGCCAACCGTGTTTTCCAGCTTCGTCATCTTTTCATTCAGAGATACTACTATGTTTTCAAGCTCCGTCATCTTTTCATCATGAGATTCTACTGTCTTATTCAAAGTTTCAACGGTCTTATTCAAGGAATCTATTGTTCTATTCTGAGATTCTATTACTGAGGCTTGTGACTTAGTTTGATGTAAAAGCTTGTGAACATAGTTAGAATTCATAAAACTTTCACCTCTCATTTTTCTTAATTCATTACTGAAACTTGTAACCTCAGACTTTGTTACCCCTTCTCCATAGCCAAGAACTTCCCCTCCAGGACCCACAAGATCTATCCATACATCTCTATCAATAGCAGCTCGCTTTTCATTATCAATCTCTTTTTCTGGACAGCCTAACTCCAAGATCTTTCTTTTGACCTCTCGCTTTGCGTTAACCTGAAAGATTATGTAAATTCATGAAGACAGACCTTGACACACTTACTTTCAATAAAAATGAACATTCAATAGTAAAATAAAGATATACCGCAAGATCTCTTGATGCATCTTCAACATAAGATCCTTGTGCAGTTGTATGTGCAATTTCAAAGATCTCGACATAACCTGGTGATCTTTTGTGCTTCGATTTCTATATAATATTAGCAAAGTATAAGTCATCATGAGTGTTTAAATATGGAACTCACAAATTGCATACTTTATACTCAATAAGCTAACAAAATTATTACTCACAAAATCGTCTCTAAGTCGTGCAAAACTAACGGCACCAGTTCTGTGACAATGGAGTTTTCCAACTCTTGCCTTCTTGCCTATTTCTGATAATTTGTATATTAGCAAAGAAATGTACCAAATGTTAGCAAGTGACTTAGTAGAAATATAAAACACTGAATATAAATTAAAGGCCATTACTCTTGATTTTGATGATCTAAGTTGAGCCTTAAATGACTCCCACTGATGATCCTCAACATTAGATGGTGCATCAACCAAGTCAAGTGCATGTAAAATTTGTTCTTCTGTATACTCCAACTCTTGTGCCTCATCAACACCAATGTTATTGGCCTCATCGAGTCTACTTTTAACTACGTCATACAACTTATATTTCGTCCTATACTTAAGAGCCCTGTACTTCTCATTAAATATCTTGAAAAGAACCCAATCAATTTTTGACCCTTGAGATATACAAAACTTACGCTGCCAAAATGAGGGAAAATTGTTATCCATGATCAATCATAGAAGAGTAGTAAAAACAGAATGTTAATAAGCAATAAAGTCTTAATAATGAAAATTGTTAGCTCCATCGACCATTACCAATAGTTGCATCATATTCACAAACGCAGAACAGCCATGACACAAGAAGTAAGCCGAATTGAGAATCAACAAACACACAAACTAACAGGAGACTTAAACCAAACCTAATTCACAAGACAGACAAGTTAATCCACTAATTCAACGTTAAATTAAAAACACATCAACACGCAAAACTGAACTGTCACTGTCATCATCAGCAGTACCCAGTAATGTTATAACTAACAGGTCACCTACAAACACAAACATTAACAAGATCATATAAATCTAAGACTTAAAAAGATGTTCTTCGCTTGTCACCAACATCTTCTTCACTATCTTCTTCGCTTTCTTCCTCAATATCTTCTTCATTTTCTTCCTCAATATCTTCTTCACTTTCTTCCCCAATATCTTCTTCACCTTCTTCTTCGATATCTCCTTCAATATCCATTTCAAGCCTCGATTCAGTAGATTCTTCGCTATTGGAATCTAAAGAGTTTACACCCAAGGCATCCCGAACTAAGCCTCTAATGTCATCTATAGCTGGAAAAGTTCCCAAAACACTAGCAGGTTGAGATATTGGTGGTGGTGTATCAAGCTCTCCATGGAATGTCCAATGTGTGTAACCCGATAAAAAACCATGTCGTAATAGATAGCCATGAACAACATCCACAAGAAACCACTCACAATGAGAACATTTATTACACGGACATGAAATTTCACCTCTAATAGCTCCAATACAAGCAAATTCGATAAAAGACTTCACTCCATCTTTAAAAGTCTTAGTTCTTATATTAGCTTTCATCCAACTTTTGTCCATCATTTCTATATAATACCTAATCAACTCAAACAAGCAAAACAATACAACTACTATTACTTTCACGAAAAATAAGTATAAACTATCTTTCACTTGAAATTGTATACAAAAACACGCTAATTAACAGTTATTCTTAGTTTGACTCACCGATATCTGAGTTTTTATAGAAAAATGGATAAGTGTTTTGGGTCAACTCCAAGCGTATGAAAAATAAGTATAAACTATCTTTCACATGATTTTTAAGTATAAACCATTACCCTCCAAATATATTGCACCCTCTCGTCACCCAGAACCACTAGAAACTCAGAGCTGAAAAATATCTACACTCGCGTAACCATCAATATCAACTCTTCATTCTTTCTCTAATGTACATTTTGTAAACAATGTTTCTACCTGAGTTTGAGTATCCAAGGTACGGTTTTAACTCGATAACTACACCTCACAGCCTTGTCAACTCTCTCACAAAACTGATGTCAACAATCTCTCGACCAGCTCACAAACATGTTACTCTCGCAACCTCTCGCCAAACATGCTCTCGACAACTCTCGACTCACTTACTTGGCCTCTTTGTTTACCAATGTCAGATTAAAAGAACATTTATATGTACTTGACGTAAAATTTCATGCAAGGTGTGTGCTTAATGTTTTTATGAAGCTAGTAATATCAAGCTCTCAAGTTTTTAGAAACCCACGTGACTTTTAAAACAAGTTTCGGGACAGTCTGTCCAAAAGAGAAAGCAAACTTATCAGAATTTTCCATTTCATTTTATTTACATGGTATACAAACAAATTTTTCCTCAAATATTATCTTTCTCATTACCCTTTATACTCTTCTTCTTTCCAACCTTACCAACAGCAAAAGAAAGCATTACTCTCCCCAAAACCATTTGCAAATCTGTCTCTCTCGGTTGAACAGCAGACACCATACTTGCACAAATATTTTCTTCCAAAACATATACTCACAAAAATAACATTTTCCTTTCAAACATTTGCTATCACTCTCTCGTCAACTCCTCACAAAACGTTTTCCCTCCATAACCCCATCTCTCTCACTCTCGTTAAAACTCAACAGTAACAGACACAACATATGCAACATTTTAAAATCTCACTTCTTCAACCTCTAATATTTCTCTTGTCTCACATGTACTATTATTTACACGACACTAAAACTCGGTTTCGAACGTACTCACTTAGCTCGACACACACAAAACGATAAGCGAATTCCTCATCGCCTATCCATATCTGATACGGCTTCCACTTATAAACCCTAATTAACCTAATTCAACATAAAAGCAATCAAAAAACATAAACAATCAACCAAACCCCTAATAATAAACCTGAGCATAAGGCGATCGACGGGGTCAATGTCGTTGCTTAGAAGCGGCGACATTGGATACTTCTCGAAGCGGCATTAAAATCACAAATCACTAAATCACATAATCGACTCCATTAAAATATCCATTAAAATCACAAATCCATTAAAATATCACATTAAAATCACATAATCAACTCCATTAAAATATCCATTAAAATCACAAATCACTGACTATTATCACAAATCAAACTAATCAACTCATAACTAATTAATCACATAATCAAATCGCAGCTAAAATATTACATAATCAACTCGCATAATTTACCTGTGAGTGTGCCGTAAAATCGAAACAACCGCACCCGCACGTGCCGTAAAACAACTGTACCTAGCTACCGTAAACAACCGCACCTGCCGGAAAACAATCGCACCTAGCTACCGTAAAACAACCGCAACAACCGTAACAACCGATTGAAGTTTATGGATCGATTGAATTGGATTGATTTGGATTTGATGATTTAGGGATTGAATTGGATTGATTTAGGGATCGAACATGTTTATGGATTTATGGATCGATTTAATTGATTTGGATTTGATGAGTATATTTTCGGATCTGTTTAAATGAGTATTTATTTGGGTATATTTTTGGATCTGTCAGTACGTAAATGAGTATTTATTCATTTATCTGAATGAATAAATGAGTATATTTTTGGATCGATTTAAATGAGTATTTATTTGGGTGGGTACCGAATGAATAATTAATTATGGATTTGTTTCATTTTTTTGAAGTATGTGTGGATAAAAAAATATAGTAAATAAATCGGATATTTTTTCAAAACTAGATCGTTTTTAAACCGGTTCGATTTAAGTCAATCAGTTAATTAATCAAATCAATTTGAAATTGTTTTAACCCGTTTTTAAACAGGTCCAACTATGTTATTAAACAAGTTATGAACCGCTGAATCAGATTGAGAAAAATCAGTTTTAAAAAGACGGCTTATTTAAAACCGGTTTTGGTTTTTTTTTCACAAATCAATCATAAACCGATTTTTTTGCCCACGTCTAAGTAACACTAAATTTTATATTTTAAACAATGACAAAGTGTAAAGTTTATTTTATTTTTTCACATTCTAAAGTGTGAAGTTTATTTTATCATAAAAAAATTTGTATACTTCACACTTTTAAATGTGAGCTTTTATTTTCACAATAAAAAGTGTGATGTTTTTTGTAGCACTTAATGTTTATCACACTTATTAGTGTGAACATTATTTACACACTTATAAGTGTGAACATTATAAAAAAAAAGTTTACAATTTATAAAGTGCGAAGAAAAAAGCGTGAACAATAGCCTAATTTGTTGTAGTGACATAACTAGAATTTGTAAATATAAAAACGTTTGCAGGTTCATTTGATACATATTATACGACTTGCTACAAGCAACAACTTAAAAATAGTGTTTACGTTGTGGAAAATTCAAAATATTACGACATTATCCCTTTTAAACGTTCTCAACCTTGCGGATAGAGTCAATCTGCCAAGCCAAAATGTTTCCCTATTTGCCACGGTCGTCCAATCAACTTCTTGGTTCTTATAGGAATTTCGGAAATGTCATGGTTTTCTCACGTAACCTGTCCACGAGGGATCTCATTCTCAATGACATGAAGCTCATTTCGTTCAATTAAGCTAGAGAGCGTAGGATTAAATAGATTGATCAGTTAACCCATGTAATTCTCCTTGTAATTGATTGTTTCGGCTTCTAGCGTCTTGGTGGGTTGCTTTTGATAGTTATATATATCTCTGTTATTTCAAAAACATTGAGACGGAACGTTTTGCTTTCTATTCTTTCATCACTGTCAGGAGTTGATTACCAGGGATTGGTCATGGTGGTTTAGTTGCAAGCCATTTCACTAGGCTTCCTAAGATTGTTAAGGTATAGTAGTGGGGGTGAGGTTATTTTCAGAAACAAATAAATGTACAGAACTGCGAGAACCAACTTTTTACTTTTAACAATGCATATGTATATACATTATCATGATTAATATAAACGTTTACTACTTGTTTTATTGGTTTTACAACCGCGTATGATGAGAGATATAAAGAGTGCACATATGTTTTCATATTATCCAACGAAAAGATAGTTATGATACAAACGAAAAAATACATGTACATGGTCTTGTGCTACATGTACTTAATGACCTAAGACAATTAAAATTCATGTATGTCTACCTAATGAACAAACACGATGAAAATACATGTGCATTTGAGATATTTAAATATGGTTCTCGCAGTTCTGTATATTTATTTGGTTCTGAAAATAACTTTACACATAGTAGTGGACGTAAGCTACTCTTATTATAATTGTTTGGTATACCACCTTTAAATTTTTAAATGGGACATACATACATTACCTGAATGCCAGTTACTCAGGTAGATTTACAAATCTAAACCAAAAATGAACCCTACAATACTACTGCATTTCACAATCTATAATTGAATTAACAAATAAAAAATATAATAACCTTATTTTTAATATGTTTCAATTAATTTTTTTATATATTTTATCAATCTATCTCTAAAGAAAAATCTAAATTCAAATCCAAATCTGATCTCATTTACAAATCAAACATGACCTAATGTACATGTTAGGAGTATTTGTGCATTTTTTTGATCAAACTCAAACTCTGAGGAATATTTGGTAAATATCTTTCTTTGTTAAATAAGTTATGTTGTGTTTGTTTATGTGTGTATTGTGCAGGGACTCATGTGTAAATATGGATATTGGTTGGGTGTATATAAACGGAGCTAGGGTTCTCATTCTTGTTACGCATTCATTGTTATTCTCTCTCACACATACAAGATCTTTCTGTTAGTCTGTTACATAGTATGGTATAATCATCTTGATCAAGAAATTATAGTGTTCTAGTATTGCTATCGTGTGTTTGTAGTGAGGATCATTGTAAGTGTGAACTTGTATAGTGATTGCACCTTATAGAGGGACAATCAGGTTTTCTTTTGTATGTACGATAAGCACACGTTTGTGGACTTATCAGATTTGAGATATTAATAAGAAGTACGTGGGGAGGTTGGTTGAGTGCTTCAATCTTGGTTTTGAGTAAAGATTCATTAGTTTTTTAATGGTATCAAAGTCATAATCGCCTTGATTATTGGTTCTTGGTTGACTGTGAAAATTAAGGTTTTGATCGATTTACGGTTTTTGTGTTCGGAGGTGTTAATCAGCTATTCGAGCTGGTTTTTGGTGGTTCTTGATTGGTTAATTGTGATTTCTCATCTTTAATTTGATCTAATTAGGGGTTTTCTTGAAACCCTAATTTGATTAATTTTGGGGATCTTGATTCTGGTGGTTGGTGTTCGTTTCTGGGGTGATTTTCTCTTGTTCTTGATTCTTGCTGATCAAGAATAGATTGGTTTCCGCTGATTCTGGTTCTCGTTATTTGGGTGGTTGTGATTTCTTTTTAATTCTTGTGTTTTTTTGGTTTTAGACACCTTGTAGTCTGACCCTTGACCTGCCACCGTGAGTGGTTTGGAATCCTGGGAACTGTCCAGGCTACTATTGGGTCTTGTTTTTTTATTGTGTGCTTGTTTTTTTATTATTGTCTGGTTTATCTTGCTTTTAGTCTTTATTTCCTACTTAGTCTTGTTGCCTTTTGTCTTAGTTTTCTTAATTTCCTTATCTTTCTTATTTGGTATTTGTTGGCTTATTATCTTAGTTGTCTTAATTGTCTTATCTTTCTTATTTGGTATTTGGTGTTTTTCTTCTTTGGTCTGTTATCATGGGTGATGTTCTTATTAATGGTTTGGATGATGGTAGTTGATGAGACTACAATTATACATAGTCTCATCGTCCAAATCGGGCTTAAAACGCTTAAAATATCATAAAAATACCCAAAATATGCATGTGTTTGTTCATTGTGCATTTTAGGTACGGATATCGTGAAATCAACAAAAGATCAAAAGAATGAAGCAAAAACGAATACGAGAAACGAAGCCTCACAAAGAACCGGACCCGAATCATGATTTTCCTATGAAGTCCTTGAAGTTTGAAGATTTGGCAAGATAGGTCCCTCAACTTTTGAAGACTTGTCACTTTTGACCCTTGTAAATCTCAATTATAACAGCATTGGTCCTAAACTTTCAAGATTATACCATTATGGCCCTTGAAGAATGCAAACATTGCATAAAATGCCCTTGGAACAATTTTGATAAAGTATTTGTGGCAAAAGTCTAAAAACCAAAACTTATCTCTAAAGGGAAATAGAAGTTTGGGCTGTTGAAACTTTAAATGAAAAAGTGTAAAGATTCTAGGGACCAAAATGGGGAGACACACAAACATTTAACAGCCACTAATATGTCACCACGTTACCCACTCACTATTTTCCACCAATCACTACTCGCCTCAGCTCCACGTCATAACCCACCAACAAGTTATTAAAACAAATTATTATTTAATCTGTTTTAACTAATTTTTAGGAGGTAAAAAAGGGTTTAAAATGTTTAAACGACTCAAACACCCCTTTTTACCACCTTCATCATCTTAAACCCTAAAACCTTAATTCCCTCATAATAAAGGGATTAATGGTAATCAGCTCCAGAAAACCAATTCACATATCCCTCATCCCATCCCGCTATCAAACAACCCATCACCCTCACCCAAATGGGTCCCCCAATGTCCGCTGCTCCTCCAAAAATGGTAAAAATGGTATCTCTCAGTCAATCAACGATCCAGCTTGTTTCCTTGGTCCCAAAGGACTATTTAAACGTTCAAGATTGTTTGTACACAGCATGGCATCACGTGAAGACCTCAAGACCAAGATTCAACACTTTGACAAAGGGCATATATGGACTTTCAGAGATTAGGGTTTTAGCTTTATAATTTTTTATTCAGTAGCACTAGAAGCTTCATAGTTAGCTTATAAAAGGAGAATGTGGCTTGTACATTCTCCTTGTTCTAACTTGTACTTTTTTTAAGAAATTAATGAAAGTGAAATTTTATAAAATTTGCAAGTTGTGTTCCATTTTATTTTCTGCAAATCTAGTTTAATCATTTTATTTTTGTTGCAAAATAGTTTGTAGAGTTATCAAAAGTTTTTACTTGTTCAAAGATTTTTTGGCAAATAAATTTTTTTGAGAACCAAAACCACATAAGCTGTTGGTAAGCGTATAACCTGACAAGTTCTAAGCTCACTAAGCTTATAGGGTTTTGTTACTTCCAGTTGTTGGTTCCTTGTTGTTTCACTTGCAAGAGTTCTCCCAAAAATAGGGTATTGGTTTTCAAGTTGTTCAAGTTACTGTTTTTTTGTTAACATTTACTGTTCTTTAAGCCACCCAAAAGCTCATCTGACAAATGAGCTTATAGGTTAGCTTATAGGGCTGTGTTGTTTTCTCTGTTTCTCTGTTTGTGCAGGATACAAGATCAAACAAGACCCATCATTCTCCATTCATTTTTCGCATTTTTTATTTGAAGATATGGGTCTTTCATAGATTACAACAACAAGGACTCTCTACATAATCCTCATGATCTCAAAAAATATTATTTGAAGAAGGCATCAGCCAGGTTTAGCTTAGAACCCTTCATAATGTGTTTTGTATGATTTTTGGTGAATCTTGTAAAAGTTGCTTGTGTGGTTAGTCTTTATGTTCATTCATGCTTATATAATGTTTAGTTACATGTTAGAGTAAGATTATACCAGTTTTGAGTATTTTGGATTGAAGTTCTTTTGGAATTTTTTGGTTTTTAGATATTAAGGGGTGTTTGGGACTGCTGTATTTCAAGTTTTAGTGACATAATCTTGGGGGATTAATGGCTTAAACCCAATTTAAATATTATTGGTAGTAATTTTCAGTCACTAGATTTGAGTTTAGTAGGCAAAAATAGGATTTTGCATGTTTCTATTTGGTTAAAACAAGTAAAAACCTGTCATAAAATCAGTAGGCCCTAACTAGTGAGATTTTATGATTTGAGCTTCAAGCTCTTGGAATCTGTTTGAGCAATTAGTATTATAGGGTTTAGAACTTGTGGGTTGTAGTTTGGTGATGAGTTAAGTGAGTTTTGGCCAACCAAAACCCACCCAGTTGGTCAATTAGACCAGTAACACTCACAAACCTTCTTTATGTAATACATTAACTGAAATAGGGCATTTGTGTGATTTATTTACATTGAGCTTGTGCTTTTTCCTGTTGAACTTGACTCCCCACACTTCCATGAGTGTGGGGGTGCCTTTGTTTCCAACTGAATCCCAAAAACAAAGAAGTTATAAGCAAAAACGTGCTCAGATATGTTAGAGCAGTGGGAAAACCTTCCCACTGCTAGTACAAAGTTCCCACTGCTTGGGAAAAAGACAAAGCTTTGTGAGGTGTCACTTTCAGAATCTTTGGTTTTTGTCTTTTGTGGGCAAAAATTGTCCTTTTGCATCATTTTTATTTTTCCCAACATTGTCAATTTAATTAAAGATTTTTCATAAAGTTTATTTTCATTTTACTGTTCATTTGCCATTTTTTAGATTTTAATTAGTTTTTATTAAACTATTTTTTGTCTTTTAGTGAAAAAAATAATATTTTTAGAATTTTTCAACTTTATTAGATTCAGAAAAATATTTTAAGATTTTTAGTTTAAATTTTTTTTACTGTTCACTCTTTTTATCTATTTTTTAGAATTAATTTAATTTTAATTAGTTTTAAATTAAAATTGTTTTGTCTTTTAGTGAAAAAATTACTTTTTTCAAAATTTTCTATTTTTCTATTATTAAGTATTATAAAATAGAATTTTTGAAATAGTAAGTTTAATTTTAGCATTAGTTTATTATTTTTAATCATTATTTTAGTTTAAAAAGTGTTTTTAGTGTCTTAAAAATAGAAAAGTAGTCTTTAAAATTTAGGAAAAATACTTTTTAGTCTTTAACTAATATAAGTGAGATATTAGTTTGATAAAATAATATTTTGGGTTTTTTCTTAATTATATTTAATTTTAGGGCTTTAATTAGCATTTAAAATTAAATATTTAACTAATAAAAGGTTTTAAAATTTATTTATTGAACTTTTATTCTTATTTATATTATTTTAGACTTAGTTTTCATTTTGAATTAACTTTTAGCTTTAATTTTTAATTTTGTCACGTTTTGCGTATTTACGTTCGCGTTTTACGTCATTACGTCGTAGTGTAATCGTAGTCGTAGCTCGTCTTTAATTTTCTCTCTTCTAAACCAAAAACAAAACTAATCTAAAATTTGATATGTATTATTGGTACTCATAATCACACACCTCCTTCGAGAACGAACTCGCACTTATTCGGTTTTACGGTTTTCATTAAATCGTACTACTTAATACTTGCCGCTCATACGCGTTTTTCTAAAACGTGTACGATTTTACTACAATCAATTTTGGAGCCGCTGCCGGGGAGGTGTTTCTGAGTGCCATTATTACTATCGTGTTTGTGTGAGTAGTGCGTTTTTGCTTTTCATTTTTGGAAAGCGTGAATATCGTACATACTCATTTTTGTTATTTTTCCTTATTATATAATAATATCCAAATAAATCGTGTTTAATTTTCCTAAATTAAACACAAAACAATCATTTTAATATATTGTAGATATATTGGTTTTCATTTTTCTTGTGAATATTATTAATATATTGTACTACATAGATCAATAAATATACAAGTACTCTAAAAGCGTGAAAACGCAACCTTAATTGGGATTTCATCACTCAATTATTATATTCGAATCCAAAGCAAAAGTTTAAAGGAAAAATAGATAAATACTTTCGTGAGGCTTAATTTCAACTAACACAAACTATAAGGTGGGTATAAGGCGGTTGTATTTCACGACCTAAGGGAAAAAGGCTCTTAAGTGCTTAGCGCCGCCTCGTTTCCCCCGTTTGCTTGTGCGTGTTTTGAGAAAGAGGGCCAATCGAGGGTTTGCCGCCCAAGTATTATCTACGTATACTATATTTGCTTGTGTTTTCAAGATTAAACCCTCTTGAACGTTTTGGTGTTCCACCAACGTTCTAAAGTCATCAAAGGCGTTCACTCCACGTGATCGTTTTCATTCTTTGAGGCTCCTTTAATCGAGAAATCGATTCGAGTTGAGAGTTGTAGATTTGAGTCTACGTAATACACAAAAATCCAAAAAATTAAAAACGATCAAAAACCAAAAAAATTGAAAAAACGAAAAACCGCAAAAAGAATCTTCTTTGCCACCCCCCATTCTACGCTTAGTGCATGCGCACTCGATCGAAGGATTATTCTAATTCTAGCGACGCTTTGAATCGACGCAATCGTAATCGAAGTAATTGACGACGTAGACGAGATTTAGAAACCGACATTGCTAATATCGTTGTTGAAGAGACCGTAGACGAGATGGCCGACAATCGTTCGATGATGGATTGCTCCAAGCGCCCACCGAGGGTTATGGAGACGCGATCGTAATTCCCGCTATCGAAGCGGAGAATTTTGAGATTAAGAGCGGAATGCTTTCATTAATCCAAGCTACGAAGTTTCGAGGTCGTGAAGCCGATAATCCTCACGACCACATTCGAAATTTGGATCGTCTTTTGGCCACGAGCAAGTTTAAGAACATCGACACCGATGTCGTCAAGCTTATGCTTTTTCCGCACTCGCTCGATGGTGCCGCCAAGGATTGGTACGAGAAAGAGCCACCTAATTCGATAATTACGTGGAAGGATCTCGTTTCCAAGTTCGTTAATCATTTTTTCCCACCGTCTAAGACGACGTTTTTCAAAAACGAGATTACGAGATTTGAGCAAAAACCGAATGAATCTTTTAGAGACTTGTGGGGTCGTTTTAAGGAATTGCTTAGGCAATGTCCTCACCATGGATTTTCCGAGTTTCACCAAATCGATACGTTTTACAACGGTCTTAGTTTTCAAGAACAAGATTAGTTGAATTTCGCCGCCGGTGGCAACTTTTTGTGCAAGACTCCGAAAGACGCTTTAATGATTATCGAGAATCGATCCAAGGTTTACCAACTCCGCAACGCAACGAGTGTTGCCAATGTCGCCAATGTTAGTAATTCTAATCGCGACATTGAGAGAGTTGATGCGAAAGTCGATAAGTTGATGAATCTGTTTACGTCTTTTCTCATTGAGATGCAAAAGAAAGCCGCTCCTGCTACGGTGAAAGCCGTTGAGACTTCGTGTATGTTTTGTGGTGGACCTCATAATTATTAGGAGTGTGCGGCTACGGATGGCCAAACGTCGAATGTGAGTGCGTTAAACAACAATTTTTCTAACCAAAATCAAAATAACGCCGGTCCATCGCAACAAGGAAATTATAACCAAGGCAACACTTTCAATCAATACCGAAAGAATTTTCAAGGAAATAATCAACAAAGAAATTTTTCGAATCAAAATCAAGGTTATAATCAAGGTCGTAATTTGAATTGGCAAAATCGAGACAATAATCAAAACTCGAATTTTTCAAACAACAACAATCAAGGAAACAATTTTTCGAGTGGTAATCAAGGAAATTTTGAAAGAAGTAATCAAAACCAAGGGAACTTTAATTCAAATAGATATAGTTCGTCAAACGACCAACGAATGAGGCTAATATGAGACGATTAGAGGGAGAAATTGGTACTTTGAAAAACGACTTTTCTAATACATTGAAAATGCAAAACAAGAAGATTGAGCAAGGACAAATTGATATTAAAAAGATGTTTTCGGCTATTATGAACAAAGCCTCGGGTGCTTCATCAGTTCGTTACCTAGTGACACCGTTGCTAATCCGAAGGAACAATATAAAGTCGCCTCGTCTCGTGGAAAAAGTCATGTGATTACCCCTAACCTTGATGGATTTCGAGTTGTTCCTTCTTCTCAACCCTCGACTTATAAGACGTCTTCTTGTTCTAAAGTCGATGGGGTGAACGTGGCGACCAAGGAAAAGAGTGCACACCCTCGTGTACCTCAAATTCCATCCACGGTTCAAAAAGAGAGCTTTATCGACCTCACCTAAGTAACCCTTGATGAAACTTGTGCATCGATCCTTCTTAAAAAAACCCAAAAGGCATATGTCGAGAAAGGAAGAGGATTTGGGCCAACTTCTCCTACCTTGTGATTTTTCCGAGATTGAGGGATGTTTAGCCCTTGCCGATTTAGGTGCTAGCATCAATCTCATGCCTCATTCTCTATGGAATTTCATGAGATTGCCTTCACTTACCCCCTCGAACATTACTATCGAGCTTGCAAATTATACACCACTTATACCAATTAGAATAGCCGAGGATGTCTATGTTATAGTTGGAAAGTTTGTTTTTCCCGCGGATTTCGTCATATCCGATTATGAGTGTGACCCTAAATGTCCTACTATTTTAGGCCGACCATTTTTATCGACGGCTCGAACCGTAATCGACGTCCACGAGGGGAAACTTACTATGAGATATGGGGATGACAAAATGGACTTTTTCGCAAATAAATCCCAAGTGTCTAATGATCATGAAAAAACCGAGGTTTCAAAACCTAATGTTTCAAATTCAAATGATTTCAAAATGTTAACTTTGGCGGAAAATATGAGGCTTGATGCATGTTTAGAAAGAATTAAGAAGAACGGATTTAAAGATGATGATTTAACGATAAAGAATACGTGTACTTAATTCAAAAGGGTATGTGTAGATTTATGGATTAAAAATCACTTTGGGATATATTTGGCGAAACAAGTGAACAACCAATTCCGAAGGGCGACGTTAGTGCCATCACGACAATGACCACAATGGACTCGTCTTCACCACCTTCGAAGGACCACGTCTTTGAGGCTTCAACTTCTAACTCCATCGAAGTGCCTCCTTTTCCTAGCCCAACACCCGTTGAGGCTAAAGGTTTTATCGACATCGATCCTCTCGTCTTAGAAAAGTCACCTAAGCATAGTCATTCGACTTGTAAGACCATGTTTGTGAGTGCTCACATCGACTCTTTCTTTGACGATGACGATGGCGATTTTGCCGAGATTGATCACGTACTTCGAAATCCACATGCCCTTTTTGAGGATTCTCCTAAAAAGACCTCTTCACATGTGAAGTACGATGATTACAAGTTTGATCCTGAGATTGAGGAAATCATTGAACGAGAGCTAGCTCTTTTTCCTCCACTTCCACCTACGAGTGAGGACGATTTTTCCAAGATCGACGATGAACTTGATGAGTTGGAACGTCTTATTTTTTATGACGAACCAACTCACCTGACCCAAAATCCAATTCTCGAGGAGTTACCTAATCAACACTCCTCAAATGAGAATTACGTTTACCACATTCGTGAGGATTTAACTTATCAACAATCCCCACAAATGAATGATAGTTTCGTGCTTGATCGTGATCTTTTCGAGAGAGTTTCTAAGATACTCAAGGAGGGGAATGACAAACCTTGGTTTGACAAGCCTATCTTTGATGAAGAAATCGATGATATCGACATTCATGAGGATGACGAATATGTAGACCCCGAGGGGGCGGTGTTCTTTGTTGATCGACGTTTTGAGAACTTATACAATCCGCCACCCCCTAACCGCGACTTAAATGTGAGGATTTTTAGCGTGACCAATTTTGATTTAGAAACTCCAAATATTTTTGACATCATAAAATCGGGTTTTCATAAAGAGTTTTTAAATGATGAAAAAAGGAAAGATTTTAAAATGGATTTAAAAGATTTTTCTACAAGTTTAACTCCGTTATCACCGCGTTTTATGAGTGCTACCACCTCGTCTACTCCTTTTGACGATGGTTGGTGTGGATCTAGTGTAGGGGAAGCCCCTTATGTTCCCTCACATTTCTCCACCAAGGACGAGATTTACGATCCCAGAATTGCTTGTTAAGGGAAATCTCGGTCTTCCGCTGATGCAATAAATGGAAAACTTATCTATTTGCTTGGTGTGAGTCTACCTCGAGTAGCTAATGTTTTTAGTGACTTACCCATTGCCCCACCTTTCTACTTCTCATCTCTCTTCTTCTACCCCTTTAGGGTGGTTTTGGCTTCTGTTGAAGTAGCGTTATTTCGTCTTTCATCCGAAAACGAGGACGCTATCTTTGACCCCGATATACTTTTATCGGGTTTTTAAAGTACTCCATGTACTTTTGGGCATTGTTTATCATGTAAGCCCCACCAAAAATGACCATACCATGATTATCCCTAAATGATCACATTTATGGGGATTCGAGTCGAGCTTTTGACTCGGTTATCAAAAACAAGGTGCCTCGTGGGGGATTCTCATGCTTATCCTTGTAAATATTATCGTTTTCTAATAGTGTAACGAGGGGACTTGTGCTCTTCCAACCTTTGTTTCGTGGTTGTTTGTGATTGTGATTCATTAGGTTCATCGTCATCATTGAAGCCTCTCGTATTCGTTTTATGGATCACTCGAGCTTCGATCGTTGCCCTTGGAGATTCCGATATCCGATGATACCCTTTTATGTTCTAACGTTTATCTTATTAGCATAATTCATAAACGGATTTTAGGTTATTCGTATCACCCTTTCCATGCTCGAGATTAAGCATTCGACTACGTCTCTAGTATGGGGGTGTTTTCACCCCTAGACTCGAAACATTGAGGACAATGTTTAGTTTTAGTATGAGGGTTGAGTAGATACTTCACCTTGCTTACGTCACCACGCAATCCAAATTTCATCATTTTGTTATCATTTTGTTGTAAAATAAGGCTAAAAATGGCCAAATTTTAAAAAATTTCTAGTTTTTCATAAGTGTTTAAGACACGAATGTAGGTTTTCCGATGGTGAGAATGAGAGTAATTTTTTACTCGACCGTGCGTGTTGAGCACTTAGCTTCGATTCTTAACTTTTTAGGCTAAGTCTCTTAAATGAGGACGAGAAATGATAGAGTTATTTATAAGTCTCGTAATCTTTCACGATCTCATGTGTAGTAATTATTAGCTTATTCTCCCCACGCTTTTGTTTAAATAAATGCAATAAGTAAGGTCGAACGATTTAAAAGGTTACTTAGCTTCTAGCCTACGATCGTTTAAAAGTTGCTCGTGTTCGAATAGAGTTCATAGCCAAGGCATAACTTACTGAAGCGGGATGCGAAGATTGGCAATTTCCAGAAAGGCCCTAACAAGGCATGAGGAGCTCCATTTTGTTGCTAAAGATCCAAGATGATGTGAAGTATCATTATTCCAAAATCAATATGAAGGATCGAGACACACGACGAGAAGCAATATACTCCCCTAAAGATCATGGAGAAGTCTATCCAAAAAGACCCTAACAAGGTATGAGGATAAATATATCCAAGTCCTAAAAGGAGGCGGATCGTTGTATATCACAATCCCAAATTACGATTGAAGAAAAATGATGAAGTCGTGGTCCAAAAACGTAAAGTGAAGAAATTCCATATATGAAGACCATTATTTCAATAACATCTTCCAAGATTTGAAGTTCGAAACACATGTCAAATATCGATCCGAGAAAGGTCTCAAATTGTGAAACGAGTTATGCCAAGATATGAACTTAAGGAGATTACGAGAAGCAGTTTTAAAAGATCGTGTCCTTCGGCTAACTATCAATTAAATCGTGCTACTTTATTTTTGGCCTTAATAAATTATCGAAAAAAGTCAATGATGTATCCTCGTGATCATTAAGACAAAGTAAAATATAAGAGATACCAATTAGGAATAAGGGAGTTTAGGTGTGTAATTAACACTCATGAGATATGATTGTGTTGCTAACTTATAATGTCAATGATCTCGTAACACGCTTAGCATGGAATCGAGTGAAAATCGAGGATGACAAACTTATCTCTGTGAGGCATTCACGTGTTCTTATTCTTTGACCCTAAAAGTCACTTTATCGTGATGAAAACAATACATTATGTCTAAAACACATGTAGTAGTTTATTTAAATTTACGCTTCAATAAATGTCACATAAAAATGAATTTTGGAAGTGCTACGATACTTAATTCTAGCATTGCGTGAGGGCACGACAATGGTTTAGTATGGGGGAGTGATGAGACTGTAATTATACATAGTCTCATCGTCCAAATCGGGCTTAAAACGCTTAAAATATCATAAAAATACCCAAAAATATGCATGTGTTTGTTCATTGTGCATTTTAGGTACGGATATCGTGAAATCAACAAAAGATCAAAAGAATGAAGCAAAAACGAATACGGGAAACGAAGCCGCACAAAGAACCAGACCCGAATCATGATTTTCCTATGAATTCCTTGAAGTTTGAAGATTTGGCAAGATTGGTCCCTCAACTTTTGAAGACTTGTCACTTTTGACCCTAGTAAATCTCAATTATTACAGCATTGGTCCTCAACTTTCAAGATTATACCATTATGGCCCTTGAAGAATGCAAGCATTGCATAAAATGCCCTTGGAACAATTTTGATAAAGTATTTGTGGCAAAAGTCTAAAAACCAAAACTTATCTCTAAAGGGAAATAGAAGTTTGGGCTGTTGAAACTTTAAATGAAAAAGTGTAAAGATTCTAGGGACCAAAATGGGGAGACACACAAACATTTAACAGCCACTAATATGTCACCACGTCACCCACTCTCCATTTTCCACCAATCACTACTCGCCCCAACTCCACGTCATAACCCACAAACAAGTTATTAAAACAGATTATTATTTAATATGTTTTAACTAATTTTTAGGAGGCAAACAAGGGTTTAAAATGTTTAAACGAATCAAGCACCCCTTTTTACCACCTTCATCATCTTAAACCCTAAAACCTTAATTCCCTCATAACAAAGGGATTAATGGTAATCAGCTCCAGAAAACCAATTCACATATCCCTCATCCCATCCCACTATCAAAAAACCACCACCCTCACCCAAATGGGTCCCCCAATGTACCATGCTCCTCCAAAAATGGTAAAATGGTATCTCTCAGCCAATCAACGATCCAGCTTGTTTCCTTGGTCCCAAATGACTATTTAAACGTTCAAGATTGTTTGTACACAACCTGGCATCACGTGAAGACCTCAACACCAAGATTTAACACTTTGACCAAGGGCATATATGGACTTTCAGAGATTAGGGTTTTAGCTTTATAATTTTTTATTCAGTAGCACTAGAAGCTTCTTAGTTAGCTTATAAAAGGAGAGCGTGGCTTGTACATTCTCCTTGTTCCAACTTGTACTTTTTTTAAAGAAATTAATGAAAGTGAAATTTTATAAAATTTGCACGTTGTGTTCCATTTTATTTTCTGCAAATCTAGTTTAATCATTTTATTTTTATTGCAAAGTAGTTTGTAGAGTTATCAAAAGTTTTTACTTGTTCAAAGATTTTTTGGCAAATAAATTTTTTGAGAACCAAAACCACATAAGCTGTTGGTAAGCTTATAACTTGACAAGTTTTAAGCTCACTAAGCTTATAGGGTTTTGTTACTTCCACTTGTTGGTTCCTTGTTGTTTCACTTGCAAGAGTTCTCCCAAAAATAGGGTATTGGTTTTCAAGTTGTTCAAGTTATTGTTTTTTTGTTAACATTTACTGTTCTTTAAGCCACCCATAAGCTCATCTGACAAATGGGATTATAGGTTAGCTTATAGGGCTGTGTTGTTTTCTCTGTTTGTTTGTTTGTGCAGGATACAAGATCAAACAAGACCCATCATTCTCCATTCATTTTTTGCATTTTTTATTTGAAGATATTTTATTCCCTGGGTCTTTCATAGATTCCAACAACAGGGACTCTCTACATAATCCTCATGATCTCACAAAATATTATTTGAAGAAGGCATCAACCAGGTTTGGCTTAGAACCCTTCATAATGTGTTTTGTATGATTTTTGGTGAATCTTGTGAAAGTTGCTTGTGTGGTTAGTCTTTATGTTCATTCATGCTTATATGATGTTTAGTTACATGTTAGAGTAAGATTATACCAGTTTTGAGTATTTTGGATTGAAGTTCTTTTGGAATTTTTTGGTTTTTAGATATTAAGGGGTGTTTGGGACTGCTGTATTTCAAGTTTTAGTGACTTAATCTTGGGGGATTAATGGCTTAAACACACTTTAAATATTATTGGTAGTAATTTTCAGTCACTAGGTTTGAGTTTGGTAGGCCAAAATAGGATTTTGCATGTTTCTAATTGGTTAAAACAAGTAAAAACCTGTCATAAAATCAGTAGGCCCTAACTAGTGAGATTTTGTGATTTGAGCTTCAAGCTCTTGGAATCTGTTTGAGCTATCAATATTCTAGGGTTTAGAACTTGTGGGTTGTAGTTTGGTGATGCGTTGAGTGAGTTTTGGCCAACCAAAACCTACCCAGTTGGTCAATTAGACCAGCAACACTCACAAACCTTCTTTCTGTAATACAGTAACTGAAATAGGGCGTTTGTGTGATTTATTTACATTGAGCTTGTGCTTTTTCCTGTTGAACTTGATTCCCCACACTTCCATGAGTGTGGGGATGCCTTTGTTTCCAATTGAATCCCAAAAACAAAGAAGTTATAAGCAAAAACGTGCTCAGATCTGTTAGAGCAGTGGGAAAACCTTTCCACTGCTAGTACAAAGTTCCCACTGCTTGGGAAAAAGACAAAGCTTTGTAAGTTGTCACTTTCAGAATCTTTGGTTTTTGTATTTTGTGGACAAAAATTGTCCTTTTGTGTCATTTTTATTTTTCCCAGCATTGTCAATTTAATTTAAGATTTTTCATAAAGTTTATTTTCATTTTACTGTTCATTTGCCATTTTTTAGTTTTTAATTGATTTTAATTAGTTTTTATTAAACTGTTTTTTGCCTTTTAGTGAGAAAAGTTAAGATTTTTAAGATTTTTCAATTTTATTAGATTCAGAAAAATATTTTAAGATTTTTAGTTTAAAATTTTTTACTGTTCACTCTTTTTATCTATTTTTTAGAATTAATTGAAGTCTAATTAGTTTTAAATTAAAACTGTTTTGTCTTTTGGTGAAAAAATTAATTTTTTCAACATTTTTTATTTTTCTACTGTAAGTATTATAAAATAGGATTTTTGAAACAGTAAGTTTAATTTTAGCATTATTTTATTATTTTTAATCATTATTTTAGTTTAAAAAGTGTTTTTAGTGTCTTAAAAATAGAAAAGTAGTCTTTAAAATTTAGGAAAAATACTTTTTAGTCTTTAACTAATAGAAGTGAGATATTAGTTTGATAAAATAATATTTTGGGTTTTTTTAATTATATTTAATTTTAGGGCTTTAATTAGCATTTAAAACTGAATATTTAATTAATAAAAGGTTTTAAAATTTATTTATTGAATTTTTATTCTTATTTATATTAGTTTAGACTTAGTTTTCATTTTTAATTAATTTTTAGCTTTAATTTTTAATTTTGTCACGTTTTGCGTATTTACGTTCGCGTTTTACGTCATTACGTCGTAGTGTAATCGTAGTCGTAGCTCGTCTTTAATTTTCTCTCTTCTAAACCAAAAACGACACTAATCCAAACTTTGATTTATATTATTGGCACTCATAATCACACACCTCCTTCGAGAACGAACTCGCACTTATTCGGTTTTACGGTTTTTCATTAAATCGTACTACTTAATACTTGCCGCTCATACGCGTTTTTCCTAAAACGTGTACGATTTTACTACAATCAGTAATCCTTTACATTTGCATAGAAATGATCATTCTAATCTGCCTATTGTTAGTGTAAAGTTAACTAGTACTAACAATTACAAAATATGGTCTACTGCTATGAGAATTGCTCTTCTTGATAAAAATAAAATGGGATTTGTTGATGGCACTTATGTTAAGCCTGTTACTAGTATGATTCTTGCTCAACAATGGGAAAGGTGGAATGCTATTGTTCTTAGTTGGATTCTTAATTCGTTGTCTCTTGAATTGTATCTTGGTCATGTTTACTCTGAGATTGCTTCTGATGTTTGGGAAGAGTTGGCTCAAACTTATGATAAGGTGGATGGTTTCGTTAATTTTAATGTGCTGCATAAAATTCATTCTATAAAGCAGGGTAATTTGTCTGTTTTTTATTATTATTATCATAAGTTTAGCTCTTTATGGAGAGAGTTTGATACTCTTACTTTGCTTCCTGCTTGTACTTGTGCTGCTCATGAAGGTGTGCTTATACATAATATGCTTATTAGGCTTATGCAGTTTCTTATAGGTATGAAGGATGTTTATCAAAATATTAGAAGTAACATTCTTACTAGAGAACCTTTGCTTGATGTTAGGGATGCTTTTAATATCATCTCTATGGAAGAGTCTTATAGAGGGCTTATTCCCAGCACAAGGAATGATGCTGGTAATAAGGTTACTCCTACTGTGTTTGTAGCTAAGTCTAATAACTTCAAACCTAATGATACTAATAGAAATAATTTTGGGAATAATGGTAATAATAGGGGACCCAATCCTAACTTGTTATGCAAACATTATGTTCTTATTGGGCATACTATTGAAAGATGGTTTGAATTGGTTGGGTATCCTCTTGGTTTTAAAAAGAATCCTAATCTGGCTAAGAGTGGTCCTAGTAATGGAAGTATGGTGTTTAATGGGTATGTGGGGCTTAGAAGGGAGCTTCTTCTGGTTCTGTTACTTTGGATACTTCTTTTACTAGGGAGCAAATGGCAAAAATTCTTTCCTTGATCAGTGAATCTCCTTCTGGCAATATTAATGCTAATATGGCACGTATTAATTCATCTTTATTTAATGGAAGTGCCTATTTCAATCTTAAGTTTAAGAAGTTTTTCTGTGCTAATAAGACTTCTGATATGTATACCTTGTCTATTGGTTCGATTAGTGACTCTGGTGCTAATCAGCATTTGACTATTTCTACTAAGAACATGTTTAATGTGATTGATATATCTAATTTGAATATTAGTGTGGGTCATCCTAATGACACTCTTGCTAAAGTGTCTGCTATTGGGAACTTGAGGTTGTCTAGTAATATTGTTTTGTTTGATGTTTTGGTTGTTCCAGAATATTGTGTTAGTCTTATGTCTGTGAATAAGTTGATTAAAGATAGCAAGTTATTTGTTGGGTTTAATGAGCATAAATGTTATATTCAGGATTTGAATATGGCCAAAACTCTGGGAATTGGTAATGATTTTGATGGTATGTACTTGTTTGATGAAAGTAATTCTGGTAATTCTAGAACTGGGATTGCTAATTCTTCTTTTGTTTGTTTCGCTTCTAAAAGTCTCTAGCATAGCAGACTTCGTCATCCCTCTAATCAAGTTTTATCTGTGCTTAGTAAGTCTTTTGGATTCAAATATGATTCTCATGTTTCACCTTGTGACATCTGTCACAAGGCAAAACAGACTAGAGAGCCTTTTCCACTTAGTGATCATAAGTCTAAGTGTGTTGGTGATCTTTTTAATTTGGATTTATGGGGTCCCTACAGGGTTGTTAGTAGGGATGGGTAGAAGTACTTTCTGACTATTCTTGATGATTTTAGCAGAGCTGTATGGGTTTACTTGATTAATTCTAAATATGAAGTTGGTATTTTTATTGAAAGTTTTGTTCAACTGATTGATACTCAGTTTAATAAGAAAATAAAAGTATCTAGGTCTGATAATGGAACTGAGTTTGTTAATCATAAACTTGCTTCATTTTTTAATAATAAAGGTATTATTCATCAAACCTCTTGTGCTCATAAACCTCAGCAAAATGGCATAGCAGAAAGGAAACATAGACATTTGTTAAATGTTGCTAGAAGTCTTATGTTTTAGGGGGACTTCCTCTTAATATGTGATGTGAATGTATTTTAACTATTGTGTACTTGATTAACATGCTTCCTTCATCAGTCTTGTCTGGATCTTCCCCTTATAAGTTAGTATATGGTTGTGAACCTAGTCTTTTTTACTTAAGGTGCTTTGGTTGTTTGTTTTACTCTACTGTCCTTAATAATAATGACAAATTCAGTTCTAGGTCTGAGAAGTGTATTTTAATTTGTTACTCTTTTGTTAAGAAGGCTTATAAGTTGTATAGTCTTGAAAACCAATTATGTTTTTATTCGAGAGATGTTGTTTTTTTATGAAACTGTTTTTCTACTAAAAATGAAGTCTGTTTCTTTAGAAAGTTTTAAGTCAAGTAATTTGGAGTCTGAACTAGATTTGTTAAAAAAAATTGGTAACAAAGATGATCATAGTGCTGAAAACCCCAATGATGATGAGAGAGACACATTTAATGGTAATGGTGATGGCAACGAGATGGCTTCTACTAGTCATGACAGTACCCCTCTTGTTATGCAAGAAGCAACTCTTGCAACACATGTAGATGAAAACTTTGTATCTGAGGGTAGTAATGTTGCCTCTAGTTCTGGGTCACATCCTAAAAATACTGATCATAATGTGGTGGAACCACAGACTGTTAGAAAGTCTGCTAAGGTTAGAACTGCTCCTGCTAAGTTTAGTTATTTTTTGTTACCTAGTGGTAAAAAATATAGCATTGAAAAATATGTGAGTTATGTGAATTTGTCTTCTGTGAACTTATGTTTTTCTACTAATCTGAACAAGTCTTGTGAACCTAAAAACTTCTATCAGGCTTCTAAGGATAAAAACTATGAATAATGAAATTCAAGCTTTACTTGAGAATAATACTGGTCCTAGTTGATTTGTTTGTTAATTAATAAACTATTCCTTGTAAATGGTTATATAGAATTAAATATAATTCTATTGGAGATATGGAGAGATATAAAGCAAGATTGGTTGCTAAAGGATTTGGTCAGAGAGAGGGCATTGATTATAAAGAAACTTTTAGCCCTGTAGTTAAAATGGTAACTGTTTGTTGTGTTATCAGTTTAGCTGTTTATAATGGCTGGCCTTTATACCAACTTGATGTTAATAATGCTTTTTGTATGGTGACTTACATGAGGATGTTTATATGAATTTACCACCTGGCTATTATGATGCTTCTGAAACCAAAGTTTGTAAGCTTGTTAAGTCTCTTTATGGTCTTAAACAAGCTACTAGACAATGGAATTAGAAGTTAACTAGTGCTTTAATTGAAAATGATTTTAAACAAAGATTGAATGATTATTGTTTATATGTTAAATATGTTAATAGTATTTTTCTGATCTTGTTGGTTTATGTGGATGATATTGTGATTACTAGAAATAATAAGTCAAAAATTGAGAAGTTTAAGCATTTATTGACTGGAAAATTTAAAATTAAAGATTTGGGTACTCTAGAATATTTTCTGGGCATTGAAGTGCTTGAAAACAAAAAAGGTTTATGTCTTTCTCAAAGAAAGTATTGTATAGAGTTGATTCATGAGTGAGGTTTTTTGAGTTGCAAACCTGCTGCTACACCTATGCAGCAGAATGTTAGTCTGAGTCACATTGAGACTAAATTTGATAAAAAGCTTGTTAACTTAACTTCATATCAGAAGTTAGTTGGTAAGTTGATCTATTTGTCTGTTACTAGGTCTGACATTTCATATGTTGTTCATTGTTTGTCTCAGCACATGCACTCACCTTTGCAGTCTTAGTTTACTGCTGGGTTGAGAGTGTTGAGATATTAAAAGCAATGTCCAGGTCTTGGTGTACAGTTTAGTGTTGGAAAGAGCTTGAGTATGCATGCTTATTCAGATGCATATTAGGCTAAGTGTTTGTTAACTAGAAAATCTGTTTCTGGTTTTAGTGTTTACTTTTGTGGGAATTTAGTTTCCTGGAAAAGTAAAAAACAAGCAACCATCTCAAGGTCTTCTATAGAAGTTGAGTACAGATGCATGGCATCAACAACTTGTGAGATTATTTGGATATCTCAGCGTCTGAAAGACTTGGGAGTGGAGGGCTTGTTTCTTGTTCCATTGTATTGTGATGACACTTCTACTATTCAAATTGTAGCCAATCCTGTGTTTCATGAGAAAACTAAACATTTTGAGATTGATGTGCATTTGATTAGAGAGAAAGTGGCATCAGGTGTGATAAGCACTGTAAAGGTAAATTCAGTCGAAAATATGGCTGATATCTTTACAAAGAGTTTGAGTATTGGTCAGCATAAGCATTTTTGTGATATGCTGAACATGTCAGATATGTTTAGTGCATGAGTTTGTGGAGGGGTGTTAGAAGTATTTGTGCCCTTTTTGGATCAAACTCATACTCTGAGGACTATTTGGTAAATATCTTTCTTGGTTAAATAAGTTATGTTGTGTTTTTTTAAGTTTGTATTGTGCAGGGACTCATGTGTAAATATGGATATTGGCTGGGTGTATATAAACGGAGCTAGGGTTCTCATTCTTGTTACGCAGTCATTGTTATTTTCTCTCACACATACAAGATCTTTCTGTTAGTATGTTACATAGTGTGGTATAATCATCTTGATCATCTTGATCAAGAGATTGATATTGTTCTGGTATTGCTATTGAGCGTTTGTAGTGAGGATCATTGTAAGTGTGAACTTGTATAGTGATTGCACCTTATAGAGGGACAATCAGCTTTTCTTTTGTATGTATGATAAGCACATGGTTGTGGACTTATTATATTTGAGGTATTAATAGAAGTACGTGACAAGGTTGGTTGAGTGCTTCAATCTTGATTTTGAGTATAGATTCATTAGTTTTTACAGTACATTTTACGCTAACATATATATCCCTCCATAACCATGCCAAAAGTTCTATAGAGTCCCCTTTTTTTGCAAAGTCCTTATGGACTAATCCTCATCATCCAACAATTTTACATCCAACGGCCTAGATTAAAAAATAAATAAACAAAAACTCCCTCATCTTTTTTCAACCGTATTCATTAAAAACAACACCCATCAACCCACCACTACCTCCCACCACCGCCGCCCACCATCGCCACCACCACCACCCCCACCACCAACCAACACCACCACCACCAACAACTACCAGCAGCAACCACGAGATCCACATTATCCCGATCAAATCCACACCACAAAACCTTAATATTTAGCGCTAAGTTTCATGTCAATGATTGTAAGTTGTTTTGATTATGCTTGTTTTTATGTTTTTGTTTCATTTTGATTTTGCTTAGAAGATTTCATATCTACTCTAGGTAAAACACATGTTATGATTGTTGATGCACACAACATGTTTGATGAAATGACACAATGATAATCACATGTGCTTTAGCAAGTTTCAATTTATGAGTGAGCATTTTTATGGAAGTTGGGTCGATTTTTGTAGCTGATAAGCTGATTATAGAAGTGTGACTTATGATTACAGGTTATGACTCGCTATGACTCGCTGTGACTCATGTATGAGTCGCTGTGGCTCATGTATGAGTCGATGTGACTCATGTATGAGTCGATGTGACTCATGTATGAGTCGTTGTGACTCATGTATGAGTCGCTGTGACTCATGTATGAGTCACCGTGACTCATGTAAAAGCTTCATTTGTTTTCTATTATGACTCATTATGAGTCATTATCTATTATTGAGCAAAAGCTTCATTTGTTTTATGATCCAGGTTTGTTGCTGTGAATGTTGCAAAGGATGCAAATGATTTAGTAGCCAAGTTATGTGCATATCACCATACTGCAAAAACTACCAAGGACAGGACATCGAAGATGATAAACAACAACCACCGTAGCAGTACAGTTGGTGAAAGCTCCAGCTTAAGCTCGTCGCACAGTGATAGATGCCTTTACTTGCACGTCCTAAAAGGTTTCCTACTAATGAGTTGTTTGCTTAGTCCCCCGGTTTATGCTCTCAAAGGTGGTGATTCTATCTCTCAGATTTGTAGCATGTTGTTGGTTCAAGTTTGATCATGATGGGCTCACGTTGTAACAATTGGGGCGATGATAATGATTAATCTGTCTTGTGTTTATGTGTTGTCTATTTGAATATAGGTTTGGGACAATAACTTTGTTAAGTTGTTAAGTTTGTAACTAGTTTCCCTTTCCCAGTTTCTTTTTGTAGTTCTTTATTGTACCCTTTTATATAATGAAAAAGTGTTACCTTTTATATCCTACGTCTGTTTTCGTACAGACGCTTTTTATATGAGTCGGGAATTGTATGATATATGAGTGACTCATGTATGAGTCACAGTGACTCATACATGAGTCACACTGACTCATGTATGAGTCACACTGACTTATGATCTTAAGTAGTATGTTTTAAAAATCATAGTAGTATGTTTTTGGGTGTCTGAGAATCATAAGTGTCTTTGACTCACACTTGAGTCATGTGACTCATACATGAGTCAGGTGACTCGTACATGAGTCATGTGACTCATGTATGAGTCAGTATGACTCATACATGAGTCATAATGACAGAATATGTATTATAATGACTCAGAATATGTATTAACTGTAAAAAACACTTTTACGTATTAAGTGTAGAAATGACAAGAATCAAATGTATAAGTCTTTATAAACACTTGCAAAATTATATGACTCATGCATGAGTCATAATGACTCAAAATATGTTTTAACTGTTAAAAGCACTTTTACATATTTATAAAACTGTATTAAGTGTAGAAATGACAACAATCAAATGTACAAGTGTTTATAAACACTTGCAATAAAAGAAATCATAAATTTAAATCAAATAGTCAACCCATGTTTTCAACACTTCAATAAAAGAAATTATAAATTTAAATCAAATAGTCAACACATGTTTTCAACACTTCAATAAAAGAAAAATAGAAAATTAAATCAGATATTCAACACATGTTTTCAACACTTGAAGTAGTTGTTGTATTTGATTCTCCTACTTTTCCGCATCTTTACTCAACCAAAAACAAGCACTCGTCTATGTGAAAGTTAGCCTCATTTGTTAGTCTCTAAATTGTTTTGTTCTTCTCTCCGTATCTGCTTGTGTTTCTTCTTAATGAAAGCGGTATCAAATCCCTTCTCCAACACCTTAAAATGTACTTCTCTAGAATCTCTTCAAGATCACGGTTCTTCAAAACAAAAAATATGTGGCGACAAAGAAAACCATAACGCATAAAATGCCTACACGTACACTCAACTGATCCATCTCCAGGATTACGGAGAACCTTGAACATAAACATGAAACAAGTTAATAAGTGAGCATAAATCATGTATGAGTCACACTGACTCATGCATGAGTCACACTAACTCATACATGAGTCATAGTGACTTATATATGAGTCACAGTGACTTATACATGAGTCACACTGACTCATGCATGAGTCACACACTGACTCATGCATGAGTCACACTGACTCATACATGAGTCACGTGACTCATGTATGAGTCATTCGCAGTTAAATGTTTCACTAACCTTGTAGGTTATTACTTTGTCTTCTTCTTGTACAATCATCTCTTTGCCTTCTTCTTCTGTATACAATTAAATGTTTCATAACTTAGAACTTGCTAAATCACATGTGATTATCATTGTATCATTTCATCAAACACATGGTGTGCATAAACAATCATAACATGTACTTTACCTATATTACAAACAACAACTATATGCATCTTCAATAACATTGGCATCAACTTCATATATGTATGGAAAAGGTGGGTTGGAGTGGAGATCGCCGGAAAAAGGTGGGTTGGTGTGGATGACGCAGGAAGAAGGTTGGTTTGTTGTGGTGGTCGCGGGAAGAAGGTGGGGTTGTTGTGGTGGTCGCCTGAAAAAGGTGGGAGATGAGGTTGTTGTGGTGGTAGGCGGTTGGGTGGAGGTGGTTGTGGTGGTCGCCGGTGGGAGTGAGGATCGGGTTCCATCCCGAGTTTGTTATGTTTTTTTTTATATATAATAAAGGTAAGTTATAAAAAAGAGGGGTTTTAATCACAACCCTTAGATCATTTAGAGATAAAGGGTTGGAATTTATCTATAAAGACTTTGATTAATAAGGGTGTGTGGGGATCTTCTCAACCATCGACATATTTAGTGCTACCGAATAAAGTAATAATGCTAGCTTACATAGTAATGCATGGAGTAACATAATACTAATGGGACTTATCAAATATATACTACTCAGTAATATAACTTGATGCTGATGTTTAGGAGTAAGGCATGCTTAAATTATGCAAAGATACCTTTTTGCATTGAGATGTAGATTCCATACTCGGTGAGTTGAGAAAAAACAAAAACGACAGGCCTATGTTTTTCCTTAAACAAATTGGGCATGACAAAGAACCACCAAAAAGGCATTGAAAGTCTAAAAGAATCCCGCTTAACTTGGAAACAAAATGAAGCTTTTTTTGAACAAAAAGAAACAAAATGAAGCTCGAGTCTCCATTTTTGCTCTTTTTTTTATTAGTCGCCTTCTTCTTCATCATCGTCACTTGGTTTAAAAGCTTCAGCTCGTTGGGTACCAACAAAAACCTCCCTCCACAGCCATGGAAGCTTCCTGTATTAGGCCACATTCATCATCTCTTTGGTGAACAACCACACAGAGCTCTTAGAAACTTAGCCCAAAAACTAGGACCAATTTTCAGTCTACAACTTGGCCAAATCTCTGCCACTGTAATATCCTCGCCCATTATTGCCAAAGAGATCTTCAAAACCCATGATCTCTTTTTTGCTAGCAGAACCAAACTTCTTGCTGGTGAGATAGTGGCGTATAACTACACAGACATCATTTTCTCTCCCTATGGCGATTACTGGAGACAAATGCGTAAGATATGCGTCTTGGAGATTTTGAGCGCCAAAAAAGTTCATGCTCTTAGATCTATTCGTGAGGGGGAGTCGTGGAAACTCGTTGAGTTCATATCCATGAAGGGATCACAAACTATCAATCTTACTGAGAAGATTTTCTCGATGATGAATTTTATAATATGTAAGGCATCAATTGGGACTGGATGCAAAGATCAGGGAACTCTTATTGCACTTATTCAAGAGTCTATATCTTTATCTAGTGGTTTTGATGTTTCCGATCTGTTTCCATCTATCAAAGTCCTGCCTCTGATTACCGGTACGAGAAACAAGATGATGAAGATACGCAAGAAGATGGATTTGATTCTGGATAGCATAATCTCTGACCACCAAGAACATCGCCCCAATGGACACAACAATCATGAGAATGAAGATATATTGGATGTACTACTGAGGCTCAAATATGATGGTGGCGTTGAGACTCCTATATCGTTTGACAACATTAAAGCAGTCTTATTGGTTAGTACTGATTGATACAAGTTTAGATGCTTTACATTCACATAATTAATGTTACCACCATATAATAACAAGCGAAGTTTATATTTGGTTGCAAAGTAAACATGGCAGAATTGTAATTTGAAATTGTTTATAATCTTGACACCCATTGCATATTGTCGCACAGGATATGTTTGCTGCCGGAACAGACACTTGTGCAGTGCTAATTGAATGGGCAATATCAGAGCTAATGAAGAATCCAAGGGTGATGAGGAAAGCACAAGATGAAGTGAGACATGTACTAAGGGGAAAGCTAAAGATTCATGAGTCAGAAATTCAAGATCTAAACTACTTGAAACAAATTATTAAGGAAACCTTGAGGTTGCACCCACCAGCTCCGCTGTTGGCACCAAGAGAGTGTCGAGAGCCATGTGAAATTGGTGGATACCATATCCCAGCGAGAACAACAGTTATCGTTAACGTATGGAAGATGGGACGTGATCCAGATCATTGGGTTGATCCTGAAAGTTTCATCCCAGAGAGATTTAGCGAGAGTTCTATTAGCATGATGGGTACAGATTTTGAATATCTCCCATTTGGTGCTGGAAGAAGAATGTGCCCGGGCATAACAATGGGGATGGCTAACGTGGAGCTTCCTCTTGCGATGCTACTCTATCATTTCAATTGGGATCTCCCAAATGGAGAAACATCTGAAAAACTTGACATGAGTGAGTCGTTTGGAGCCACTCTCAAACGAAAAAACGACTTGCTTTTAGTTGCAACTCCTTACGTTATAAATAATTGATGCTCTCTGTGTGCTTAATTATATATAGAACGGTCTTTTGATTCGACTTCTTTTGTTTATCTCTTTTGAATGTAGCAACGATTTGCTTTTCAATAAACGAAAAAGCTTTATTAGCGACTACAGTTTTATCACAGCCAAAGTTATTGTCACTGAATGTTTCTTTGGTGACAACACGACACAGGAGGTTGGCATGGCCATGTTACTAAATCTCACAACAATAAACTTAATTCCATAATGATCTTAAGTTTGTATCTGAAGTGAACTGTAGCGAATGTAAACACCCAATCAGTAAACCATTAAGATGCATGACAAACACTGAGCATGACTGTTGGAAAGGTTACTGACATAAAAGTGTGATAATTGATTCGAAATGGTCACTGATCAATGATAACAGAAATAAACATGTACCCCAATTTCTAAACATGTACTCTTTTATTACATCTTGATGCTATAATTTATAAAGAGCCTGAGCGAAATACTCCAAGTTAATAAAAAGCCTATGTTTTTACGTGATAGAAACAAAGAGTAAGTTATTAAAATATAAGAGAAGATATATAAATAAGCTCACTCAAGATAGAAATAAAAAATGTAGAAGATGCTAATGACAGTTCAGAACTTGCGATTGAAGTCTAGATGCACCTCCAGCTTGTTTTGTAGTTGCTTCGTTTTGGCTTTGTAGTTTCATTTTGGCTAGTTGTGAATTGCGATCCAAACGTTATTCATGGCTTAATTGTTTGTGATCTCGTCTTATAGGCAGGGGCGTACCCACATGGAAGTTGGGTGTGACACGGGCTACACCCGATTTTAGGCCACGAAGGATTAATTTTTGGAAAATAGGTATTTTTTTCGATATGTGCAACACCCATTTTTACCTAACGTAGGTTATCTTTAGTACTAATAATCTTTAAAAAAATTATACAACATCTTATTAGAAATTCTGGGTCCGCTAGGCCTTTTTGTTTTGTTTAGTTGATAGGCTATATTTTCTTTTTGATACAATATTTCACCGACCTTAACAAAAAAGAAAAAAATGAGCAAGACTCTGTCAAAGATTCTACATAAACAAATTTAAAAAAATTTCGATCTTATAGTAACTTTTTTGTGCAAGTAACTTTGTAAACATACGACTCATTTTAAAATTTTCGCTTTATGTACTCCTGCATCACATATTCAAATCATACAAATAAGCTGACCCAACCCATTTTTTATGCACTAAACACTGTGATTAAGCTTTTCATAGGTTGAGCAACTCGGTTTGGTGCAGATATTAGCTAAATCAGAATAAAGTCGACTTAAGCGAGTCGTCCTTCTTGAAGTAGGCATACATGCAAAAACCAATCATAGCCAGGTGACCAACAAGTCCATCAGTGAACGAGTGCTGAAGGACCATATCTTTAAGTTAGATGAAGACTGTCTCTACGCCACGGTTGGAAGCTAAGTTTCTAAAAGTTCTACTAAAACAACAAAGTATGTATAGTCAAGTATGCTAAGTATCAAAACTCAAGAACTATTGGTCCAATTTAGCATTAAAAATCTAGTTGCAAATTATTTTTCACATGTGAACTATTTGTACTAGTTATAGTTACTTTTTCACATGTGAAAAGTTTATTAGATGTTAGTTAATTAGAATAATCTTTATATAACTCTGCACCTCACTCCTGGTAATTTACTTTTCAATAATGAAAGTCACTACATTTTTCACCTTCAACTGTGTGTAAAACCTGTATATGGTATCAAAGCTCAAAATACTCCATTCACATGTAACTAACTGAAAAGTTGTTACAACAACTTTCTTTCACCACCATTGTAGGTTGTTAGAACAACTTTCTTTCATCACCATTGTCAGTCATCCTTCATTAATCAACCATCATTATGCTTTCGCTTTCTGATTCCTCATTAATGAAGTTCTCACACAAGTTTTTCTGATCAAATAAACATCTTTCCCAACAATAATAACTAACTTCTAACCAAAAATCCATTAATGGCGGTTGGAAGCTCTAACCAAAATACTCAACACAAGAGAACTGTCAACCAAGACAATCTAAGCAACAATGTGACCATTTCTCCTGAAAATGACATCAATTCACCCAATCATCCTCTCTGTCATCATCCCAATGATCATCCTGGTATGATTTTGATCTCAAAGAAGCTTATTGGTTCAGACAATTACAGCACATGGAAAAGATCAAGATGATTGCACTCAATGCAAGGAACATATACAAAATTGTTATTCGTGAGTTTCCAGAACCAAGCATTCAATCAAGCACAAGAGATTTATGGGAAAGAACCCATGATCATCTCTTGGATTTAAACACCATTTCTGACTAGATAAGTAATAGTCTCACTTTTGTTAATACTGTTGCTGCTTTATGGTCTGAGCTAAGTGAGCATTATTCACAACTTGATGGTCATATAATTTATCAAATCATTACTGATATTGTGCAATTGAAACAACAAAACAGTTATGTGGAGGTCTATTATCAAAACCTGAAAGGATATTGGGATGAGCATGATGCTTTGGAAGCCCCATATATGTGTATTTGCTCTTGCAGTTGTGAAAATGGTAGAGTTAATGGTGTTAGGGATCAAAGGAAAAGATTGATACAATTTTTGATGGGGTTAGATGAATTTTATTTAAACATTAGGGGTCAAATTTTGTTAATGTAACCGTTACCCACTATAATTAAGGCTTCTGAAATGATTAGACAGAAAGAAAAACAAAGGGAAGGAATCATGCTCAAAACACTTGCACCACATGTTGCACTTTCATCTTACGCAATCCTAGACCACAAAGTAGCTATCAAATGAACAATGGCTTTAGACCAGAAAGAAGAAGCACTTTTAAACCTGGTGTGTGATTTGTACAAATTGCAATAAGGAAGGTCATAGCAGAGATGAGTGTTACAAACTTAAGGGTTATCTTGTTGGTCATCCATTACATTGGAAGTACAAACCTCCAGTTGTGAAAAGTGTTTCTACACCAAAGGCAGTGGCTGCATTTATGAACAATGGCCATGACCCAAACATGCCCTTAACATCTCAAGCAGGACAAAGCAATGCTAGTGGTGCTGTTTTCATGAGGATGGATCAATTGCGAAATCAACTAAATCAAGTTATGATGATAATGCAAAATACATAGAAGAAACCACTGATATGTATCATCAATTCCATCTCCAAACCCTCAACTAGAACCACCGGAAGATTGCTCATAGTATCCAGTGTGATGGCCTTTACATCATCTTCCCTGACACAACCACCATTTCTGCTACTTCAACTCCTTCTACTAAATCTCTCAATACTTGTTCTACAAAAACAAGTCGCTGGCATTCTAGACTAGGACACCCTTCCATTTATGTACTTAAACAAATAAAGTGTATTTCTTCTAATATCAATTGTACAAAAGATGAACTTCAATGCAAAATTTGTCCTTCGGCTAAACAGCACAAATTACCTTTTCCAAACAGTCCTTCTTATGCTAATGATGTATTTGATCTTGTTCATATGGACATTAGGGGTCCATACAAACACTCAACCATGAACAAATACAAGTATTTTTTTAACCATAGTTGATGATCACTCAATAGCCACTTGGACATTTCTCTTATCATCTAAACACCATGCTACATCTCAAATAAAGTCCTTCCATTCATATGTGAAAAATCATTTCAATAAATCCATCAAAACAATAAAGAGTGACAATGGTACACAATTTATAAACCAAAAATTAGGTGCCTTTTTCCAACATCATGGTATTATTCACCAAACATCATGTTCATACACACCACAATAGAATGGCAGAGTTTAAAGAAAACACAAACAACTTCTTGGGATAGCCAGATCCCTAAGATTTCAAGCAAACTTTCCAATTTATTTTTGGGGATACTGTCTTCTTACAGCCACATATCTTATCAACAGACTCCCTTCCAAACCCTTTCATACCAAAAGTTCTTATGAAATACTTTATCAAACACCTCCAAATCTAAGTCACCTTAAAACCATTGGTTGCCACACCTTTGCCCACCAACATCTTTCAGGCAAATTTTCACATAGAGCCATCTCATCTGTTCTAGTTGGTTACCCTACAACACAAAAAAGAAACATTCTCTATGATCTTCTCACTCACAAATTCTTTGTTAGCAGAAGTGTCACCTTTCATGAATCCACATTTCCCTTTCATGAGCAGTCTTCCACCACTTCACCCACACCTTCAAATCATATTCCTGACAATATTTTCACATGTGAACCCACCTTCCAATCCAGATTTTGAAAAAACATTCACATATGAACAACCACCTACACCAACATCATAAGTGCCACCTCTAACACCTCTATCTACACCTGCATCATTAGTACCACCTCCAACACGTATATCTTCACCTACTAACACCACTTAATCAAACCTTATTCCACCATCAACATCTTCCACAACCACCTCTACTGATCTCATTCACACAACCTTTCCACCATTACCATCTACTACCACTAGAACATCCACTAGACTTCATAAGCTCCCACATAAACTCCATGATTATCACATTATTCTTCCTACTTCTCTTACATCTTCCAAACACCACTACACTAATTTTATTAACTATCACAACATACGAACACCCTCACAAAGACATTTAATTAACACCATCAACCAAATCACTGAACCATACTCCTATGCCCAAGCTTCTAAGGATCCCAAGTGGGTAGATGCAATAAATTTAGAACTCAATGCCCTAGAAGCTAATCATACATGGACCATTACTACTCTACCTCCTAGTAAAACACCAATTGATCACAAATGGGTCTACATAATCAAATGTAAAGCTGATGGTGCCCTAGATAAGTATAAAGCCAGGCTACTTGCAAAAGTCTTCAATCAGAAAGAAATGATTGATTTTCATGACACATTTGCTCATGTAGCTAAAATGGTTACTGTTAGAACTATGTTAGTTGTTGATGTCACTAATAACTGGCACATTGCTCAATTGGATATTAATAATGCCTTTCTTCATGGAGATTTAAGTGAAGATGTATACATGACTATTCCTCAAGGCTATTCTTCTTCATATCCAAAGAACAGTGTTTGTAAACTTAAGAAATCACTATATGGATTTAACAGGCAAACAAACAATGGTTTATTAAGCTCACTGATTTTCTCAAACAGCTCAAATTCAAGCAGATTTAGACAGATACCTCTCTGTTCATATACAATCATGATAATGTTTTTATGTCTCTTTTGGTATATGTGAATGACATATTAAAAACTGGTAAAAATACCTCTCTTATCACCTCCATCAAGTAACAACTACACAAAGAGTTCAACATCAAGGATCTGGGTTCTATTCACTATTAAATAGACATTGAATTTCTACGGAACTCCTTTCGTCTTATCATGTCTCAAAGAAAATATGCTCTAAGCTCATTCAAAGTGCAGGACTTCTACCTTCAATCATTCCTTTCAATCTTTTAACTAAATTTACATCAAAGGAAGGAGATTTGATAGAAGATCCATCTACATATAGTGCTCTTGTCGGTAAACTTTTGTATCTGACCATCACAAGGCCAGACATTTCATATGCAGCTCAAGCTCTCAGCCATTTTTCTCAAGCACCAATAACAACTCACTTCAAAGCTCTTGTTAAAGTCTTAAGGTATATCAAGAACAACCTTGGTTAAGGACTTTACTTTTCAGTTAAAAAATCCTCTCTAGCTAAGGGCTTTTTGTGACATTGACTGGGCAAGTTGTCCATACACTAGAAGATCAGTCACAAGTAATTATATCTTTATGGGTCCTTGTCCCATTTCAGTTATGTTGATTGGACTCATGGTGCATGTCCCTTGTGAAGTGAGGGACTAAAGATGGGAGTTGCATTCTTGTTTGAATGTACTCAAGCCCATGGTTGACCAAGCTCATGTCCAATGGCTACATGAAGCCCACCTCTCTTTCATATATTCAGAGGAGCGTATCTCTTTGTGATTATCGCCTCATTTTCATCTGTGTGTTTTCACACACACATAACTACTCTCTCTCAAACATCTTGATCTCAGAAACTTGTTTAATCTTTTTCATTGTTGTTTGATTGTAAAACTATTATCATGTAGATAAAAGAGCTAAACATGAGTATCACTGGTAGCTTATCTTTTTATTTATTCTGTTTTATCTTTGAATCTTTGATAATAAAAGTTGAAAGTGTTTTGAGGTTATTGATACATGTTTTTCTACATGGTATCAGAGCCTAGTTCTTGAAAATCGATGAAAACTTTTTTAGGGTTTCAAAAATATTTGGAGATTTTTTACAATACATACTTTTTTGAGAAGATCTGCTATTGAGATAGCTGGATCTGTTAATATTACTTATAGATTCATTGTTTTGATGCTTCAATTTTTATTTTGAAAAATTAAGGTTTCTAAGATCTGGATTCACATATTATATTGTTACTTTTTTGGATGATTGGTGCTATTCTCTTTCGATTGAGGTGATCTTTCCTAATTTTCCTTGAGAAAAAAATTAGGGTTTCACTTTTTATTAAAAGGGTTCTTGATTGGTGGTGGTTTCTTAAGAGGGACTTGTGTTTCAGTTGCTGGTTCGTTGTTCTTTGGTCATTTTCCCTATTTTTCCCTTGAAGGAAAATTAGGGTTTGTGACTAGGAGGTTCTGTTACCCCTAGACTAAGTGAATCTAGGTGTGATAGTTCGATTGAGCTTTGTTTTTTGAGCGTTGTAACACCTCTCTACTCTCTCCTTATTTTTTGGGTGTCTTTACTTGCTATCTGCTTATTTGAGTTTCTTGTTGCTCTTGTTTGTTTATTATTGGGTTGGTAGTACTTTATTTTTTTCTACCTATTTATCTGGATCCTCACTCGCTGCTTGCCCTTGACCTGCCACTCTTGAGTGGTTTTGGAAGCCTGGGAACTTTGTTTGCAGTGTAGTGGGTTCTTTTTTGACCTTTTGAGTCTTCACCATATCTGACCATGAGGACTCTGCACGTGGTGATGATGATACTCTAAGTGTGACTGATCTAGTTACACGTATTAGTAAGCTTGACCTAAGTGACCCTTTTCATTTTCACCCTAATGATACTGCTGTGTTGACTGTTGTCACTGTTAAACTAAAGGGGACAGAAAATTATCAAGTTTGAGCTAATGCTATGTTACTTGCTTTGGAAGGAAAAAACAAAATTGTTTTATTGATGGATGTTGCAAAAGGTCCATAACTGATGAGATTTTGGAAAAACAATTGGATAGGGTGAATGTTGTTGTACTTGGGTGGATTTTAAACTCTATTTCTGAGGAATTGTTCCTTGGTCAAATTTTTTCAAAAAAGGCAAAACATGTTTGGAATGAGCTTTAGGAAACTTATCATAAAGTTGATGGTTCTGTGATTTTTAATCTTTATCATAAAATCAACACAGTTAAGCAGAATGGGTCTAATTTGTCTGATTACTATCATAAACTTAATGCCTATTGGAAACAGTATGATGCTATGATTGAATTACCTAATTGTTTGTGTGATGTTGCTGGTGATTTTAAGAAACATAATCAATTGTTGAAACTTATTCAATTTTTCATGGGTCTTAATGACTCATATATAAGTATTAGGAGTTCTATTCTCTCTAGGGAGACTTTGCCAGATGTCACGAGTGCCTATGCCATTATCTCTGGTGAGGAGTCTCACAGAGTTGCATCTAGCACCCTTACTGGATCCTCTCAGAGGACTCGGACATCTGCTTTTCTTTCTAATGGGCCTGCTAGAAACAATGTTCAAAGAACTCAGAATACTAATAATGGTAACTTTAGACCCACTTATGGCAACAATGGCAATTTTAGACCCAACTCAAGCACCACTATATTAAACCTAACACACCAAACAATAGTGTCTTTAGACCTTATGGTAATTCTAATACTGAAGTTGTCTGTGAGAACTGTGGTTATAATGGTCATACTATTGATAGATGTTTTAAGATCATTGGATACCCTAATGACTTTGGGAAGAAAAAGGAGGGGTCAGAACTTTAAAGGGAAGAATGTGTCTAACAATTCTGTGGGCACATCTCTTCATCTAGATTTACTGATGAACAACTGAACACCTTGATCTCTCTCATAAAAGACAATAAGGGTACTTCTAGTGATTCTAGAAAGGGGATTCATCCCAATATGGCAGGTACTTACTTCAATAATAGCAAGATTTTTAATGAAAACTTTGGAAATTTTTTTTGTTAAACACTAACATCAAATCTAAACTTGGGTACAATGGGAAGGTTGTTGATTCTAGGGCAAATCAACATATGACCAATAATGATACTGAATTGGATAATGTGTTTGACATTTGTCACTTAAATATAAGAGTGGCTCGTCCCAATGGGACTGAAGCTATCATTTCTAAAATTGGCAATCTTAAACTTTCAAATGGATTGGTTTTGTTTGATGTTCTTGTTATTCCATATTATTGTGTTACTTTGATATCTTTTCATAAACTTGCTAAGGATAATAAGATCTTGGTTGTTTTTGATGAAAATGAATGTTTTTTTTTGTGAATCGGGATTTGAATCTCAAAAATGTTTTAGGGACTGGTAGGCAATGTGGTGGTCTTTACTATTTAGATGTTGAAGGTGCCAAGTTAGTGAATCATGCTAATGTGGTTACTTATTCTTTGTCTAAACATGATTGGCACTTAAGATTGGGTCACCCTGCTGACCCTGCTCTAAATGTTCTTAAAAATCACTTGAACATTGATAATTCTGATCAAACTGACTTTTGTGAAATATGTCAAAGGGCTAAACAAACTAGAGAACCATTTCCTTTAAGTGAACATAAGACTAAAATGCTTGGTGAAATTGTTCATTTAGATTTGTGGGGTCCTTATAGGGTGACCAGTCACACTGGTCATAGATATTTTCTTAGTGTTGTGGATGATTACACAAGAGCTGTTTGGGTGTACTTAATCAAAAGTAAAGATGAAGTTGGTTCTTCCATTGAGATTTTTTACAATCTTTTACAAAATCAGTTCAAAAGTAACATCAAAGTTTTCAGAAGTGACAATGGAACTGAATTTTTAAATCATAACTTCCAAAAGTTTTGTCAAGAAAAGGGAATTATACACCAAACCTCATGTGCTTACACCCCACAACAAAATGGGGTGGTTTAAAGGAAACATAGGCATCTTTTAAATGTTGCCAATTGCCTTATGTTTCAGGGGGGAATACCATTAAGATTTTGGACCGAATGTATTCTAACTGCTACTTATCTTATTAACAAATTACCCTCTTTTGTGCTAAATGGTAGATCTCCTTATGAGATGATTTATAAGTCATCCCCTAATCTCTCTCATATTAGGACTTTTGGGTGTCTTTGTTTTGCTACTATTTTAAATAGTCATGATAAATTCACCAGTAGGTCTGAAAAATGTTTTATGATGGGTTTTTCTAGTTTTCAAAAAGGTTATAAACCTTACAATCTTGACAGGCATCAATTTTTTGTTTCCAGAGATGTTAAGTTTTTTGAATCCATATTTCCATTTAAGGATGTTGTTCTGAACAAGATAACCAATAACAAAGAATTTGATGTTTTTCAAAGTGATAAAGTTTTGACCTTTTTTAACTTGGATAACCCTGAGCTTCCTAATGCTGAAGAGAGAGTAACAAATAAGCATAATGGTCACTTACAGTCACTAAGTGCTAGCACCACACCCATTAGTCTAGGTGACAATGGAAACACTGCCTCAGGCAATGATACCATAGATGCCAGTCTAAATGGGACAGAGGATGCCACACTTGATGATAATAATATATCTTAAGGAACCTTAGATTTAAATCCAAAACCTTCCTTTCATGGACAAAACATAAGAGAGGACTTGGTTAATACATCTAATACTCAAGCTCAGGAAGACCAAAACTTGAGAAGGTCCTCTAGACCTTTTGTTTTTCCTACAAACTACAATGATTTTGTAGTTAACTCAAAAGTATAATATGGGATTAAAAAGTTTGTTGGTTATTCCAAACTTAAAGGGGATGTCTTATAATTTGTTACTCAATTGAATAAAAATAGTGAGCCTAGGAATTTCTTTGAAGCCTCTTAAAGCCCACATTGGGTTGATGCTATGAACTTAGAATTTGCTGCCTTACTTGAGAATGATACTTGGGACTTAGTTGAGTTACCTGCTGGTAGAACTGCTTTAAATTTTAAATGTGTTTGGAAACTTAAGTTTAAATCGAGTGGTAAAATAGAAAGGTACAAAACTAGACTTGTTGCTATGGGTTATGGCCAAAAAGAGTTGATTATAAAGAGACTTGTTCCCCTGTTGTGAAAATGGTGACTGTTAGATGCTTGATTAACTTAGCTGTTAACCAGTCTTGGCCTATTTTTATCAACTTGATATCAACAATGATTTTTTGTATGGTGAGTTGGATGAAACTGTCTTCATGAAACCTCCTCAAGGTTTCTATACTGGAAATAAAAATCTAGTTTGTAGATTGAAAAATTCCATTTATGGACTCAAACAATCTCCAAGATAGTGGAATTCTAAACTTACTTCTGTGCTTGTGGAAAATGGATTTGTTCAAAGCAAATCTGACTACTCTCTTTACACTAAGTCTGATGATAAATTGTTTATTGTTGTTCTTGTTTATGTGGATGACATCATTGTTACTGGTAATAATAAAACTGAAATTGATAACTTCAAAATTTTTTGAAAAGGAAAATTCAAAATCAAATACTTGGGAAACTTGCAATATTTTTTGGGAATTGAAGTTATCAATACTAATTCTGGAATCTGTTTAAACCAACGAAAGTATGTTTTCGACCTTTTGTATGAATATGGTATGCTTGCCTACAAACCATGTAAGACCCCTCTTGCCTTTAAGCTTTCCATTTTCAATGAAGCTTCAGAGATTAACCCTTTGCTGGACAACATTGTTGACTACAAGAAACTTATGGGAAAACTTATTTACTTAACCAATACTAGGCCTGACATTTCATATGTTGTACATTTTTTAAGTCAGTCTATGCACTCTCCCTTGAAGTCTCATCTTAAAATTGCCTTTAGAATTTTAAGATACTTGAAGGGGTCTCCAGGCCTTGGTATTCATGTGGTCAAGAATTCCGGTATGTCTCCCAAAGCTTATTCTGATGCAGATTGGGCTAAGTGTATTGTCACTAGGAGGTCTGTTGCTGGTTATTGTGTTTTTGTGAATGGTAATTTAGTTTCTTGGAAAAGTAAGAAACGGCATACTCTCTCTAAATCTTCTGCTGAAGCAGAGTATAGGGCTCTGGCTTCAGTCACTAGTGAGGTGATTTGGATCCTAAAAATTTTGGGTGATTTGAAATGTCATAACCTTTTACCTGTGGATCTTCACTGTGACAGTAATTCAGCTATTAAAATAGCTGCCAACCCTGTGTTTCATGAGAGGACTAAACATCTTGAACGCGACCTTCATTTTGTGAGAGGAAAGATTTTAAATAGTGTTGTTAAAACTGTCAAAGTGGACTCTGCAAATCAAATTGTAGATGTCCTGACTAAAGGGTTGGACACTGGACTGCACCAAAAGTTAGTTAACAAACTTGGAATAATAAATTTGTATGGGTTATCAGATTAAGGGGCGATGTTAAATTGTTGGACCTAATCTGCTAACCCTTTGTAACCAGAAGGACTTATTGTGTTTTTTCTTTCTTTTAGTTATGTTGATTGGACTCATGGTGCATGCCCCTTGTGAAGTGAGGGACTAAAGATGGGAGTTGCATTCATGTTTGACTGGACTCAAGCCCATGGTTAACCAAGCCCATGTCCAACGGCTACATCAAGCCCACCTCTCTTACGTATTTCAGAGGAGCGTATCTCTTTGTGATTATCGCCTCATTTTCATCTGTGTGTTTTCACACACACATAACTACTCTCTCAGACATCTTGATTGTTTAATGTTTTTCATTGTTGTTTGATTGCAAAACTATTATCATGTAGTTAATAGAGCTACACGTGAGTAGCACTAATCGCTTATATTTTTTTTTTATTCTGTTTTGTCTTTGAATTTTTGATAATAAAAGTTAAAAGTGTTTTAAAATGATTGATACATTTTTTTCTTATTATGACCTTTGAGCAAGTTCTCATTTGCAATGTTTTGAAACCCGGTTCGACCCGGCCGGTTCAACCGGTCGAACCGATTTCGGCCTAAAAAACGGGCTAAAACAACCTGGTTTCTTAAATAGTTGAAACCCGGCTTAAACCGCCGGTTTTTACAAAACCCGGATCAACCCGGGTGGTTAATACCCGCCGGGTTATGTTTATGTTTCAGATAAACTGCCCCCTTCTTTCTCTACACGTTTCTTTATCTTCTTCCTCTTTCTTTACCCTCTTCCCACTTTCCAGATTACCCACTGCCCCCTTATTTCTTTACCTTATTTCCACTTTCCAAATTACCCACCATCAAAATCAATGGAATCAAACCCATGATTACCGATATTAATTGAAAGATTTTAAATCAATCTGTTATAAAGGAAGCCCAACACAAGTGATGGGAGGTAATTTTGTTTTTATATTTGTTATTTTAGGAGTATGGATCTTGATATTTACTTTATTTTTATGTTTTATTTTTTCAGAGTATGGATCTTCAACAAAAACACCTGCTTGTTCTCAATCTTACATCACACATGGTTGTTTGGATAGTAGAAAATCAGAGTTTGGGCATGTGTATGAAACCGGGTTGACCCGGTGACAAGGTAACCGGGTGACTCTACCGGGTCAATCACAAACCCGGGTTTCAAAACATTGTTCATTTGGATCACGCTCTAGATGAGCAACCGCATGTTCAATTGCAACATGGCTATCGTTTCGAATGCCGTCACAGATGGATAGAAATCTAGATATTAGGACGACGTTGCTGAATGCCGTCACAGGTGGATAGAAATCTAGATATTAGGCGACGCCGTAACAATTGGTTCGTCTATGCCGTCACAGGTGGATAGAAATCTAGATATTAGGCGACGCCGTAACAATTGGTTCGTCTGTTATCATAATAGAAACAAAACCAAACGTAGCAAGTTGATCCATCTGTAATAGAAACAAAACCAAACGTAGCGAGCTAAAGCCAACTATTTATACTAGTTACAAGCACACAACTTACTTCCATACATTATACGCCGCAATCTATCACGCCTAGACATTAATAGGCACCATTCATGCCAAGCATCCCAAGCCTTGGACATACATCCCAAAAGCCATAAATATCCATATAGGTTCATTTCTATTTCGAGAAAGCATTACATCAACAAAACAAGACACACACATGACACGTACTGATAACCAACCCAAAATGCAAATCATATATCCACACTCCCAGCAGAGACCAATGGGGATGCAGTCTAGTTCCCTTGTAGTCTTCTTTCCCCTTCTTCGTCATTGATCACTGCAAACAAACACCATATCATCAGATTACAAACAATGGGCTAACTAATAGACCCGCAGTGACGTAACGATCAAAGCTAAACACACTTACCGTAAGTCGTCGTCGTAATGATGGTAGTCTCTCCTTCCGGAGTAGTAATAACCTCTTGTTGCGTATCAGCTTCTCCCTTCTGCAATGCATTCTTCACCACCTCTGGCAACTCTGCATCATCATCACCAGGCCCAACAGTGATAGTTTCTTGTTGCGTATTCGCTTTATTCCTATGCAATGCATTTGTTATTGTCTGTGACAACACTTTATCATCATCCACGGGCTTGAACGACTCCATCAAATATCCCTTCACCCCAGAACCCTTGCTCGTGATTGCAGATGTTGCAGATGTTACTCTCTGGGCGTAGCTGCTGTGTTTATTAGATGGGTCTGCTGCAATTGTGTCCAGTGGTGGATTATCAACTTGCTTTGCAGAAAACTGGTCAGGAGACCCTGTGTATGCACTCGGTTCATTTTTACCGGACTTGAAAGGTTTAGTTTCGGAATCGGTTTCGGGTGTGTCTAGGACAGACATCTTGTGGAACGAGTGCAAGACGTCTGTGATCCCCACAGCTTCATGCCCACCTAAAAAGATTAGGACCACGAAACAAACATTTAATCCAATATAATAACAGGAATTTGTAAATATAGTGACTTGCTACATGCAGAATCTTAAAATTAGACACGAAACTTTATTGGCGCAATACCTGTATGCGTAGGATCAGTAACTTTAGTCTCGTAATTCGCCGGATGACCTGTCCTTGCACCGGGAGCATTAGGATCTACCCTCATGCCACTTGATTTCCCAGTAGCACCCTTGGGAATATTTTCCTTATTCAAATCTGTATCAGCATAGACATGAGGGCCACCAGGATGAGCAACGTAAACACCCTTATCTTCATCCTTTTCGACCTTGCCCAAGGGCCGAATTCCATGACTTCCTACTGACACTGGTTGTGCTGATGCTGCACGTCTGTTTTCGTCCTCGAATAAACGAGTTCCATAAAGACCTGTGGAGACCGGGGGTGGATCACCATGCTTCTCCTCTTCTTGCCACTTAGAAAACGATCTCACGGGCGGGTCGACTATGTCCGAACGTGTAGCGTAAAGATCTTCTGCTAGTACTGGTGTTCCCATTACAGTTGGTTCCATTAGACCACTCCTAACTGCTGGAGTGTTGTTCACTGCGGATATTCAAAAGATCAGAAACCATGGTTCGTAAAAACAATATCGGATGCTAAACATAAAGAAATTAGCTCACCAGCTTCGGTTTCATCTTTCTGCCCATGCCCATGGCCATGGCCATGCATGATCGTGTCCTTTAGCTTGTCAACTTTAGCTTTCACCTTTTGCATGGCTGATTTTGTTTCAGCTCCATGTACTTCTTCCTCATGCACTCCACCACCTTAAAGTTTCGACCAAGATACTTTGAAATGTTATATGGAGTCTCTAAATATTATGCATTGTATGGGTAGTATCAGTCAAAAAACTTAAACCACTTCTAGTTTCCACCAACATATATTTAGAATCAGGGACGGAGCCAGTGGGGGGGCTGGCGGGTGCTCGGCCCCCCTAACCAGCCCAACAACTAGCTTAACTTCAATGGCGAAAAACAGTTTTCTGATTGTTTATTTGGCCGGAAAGTATGGCAGAAATAGAAAATTGGAAGTGAAATGTGAAATGAAGATGATGGGTATATGGGAAATGGGAAAGTGAGCATTAAATTACTATAAATTTGTACTTTCAACTTTAAATTATTTAATTAATGTACATTTTCTTTTTCTTTTTGAATAAATAGATAAGCATGCAAATTCTATGTTAGTTGCCTACTACCAAGTTTTCTAAGTGAACAATAATATGGTAGTATCGGGGAAAAAAATTTCGAGCCCCCCTAACTTATATTTCTGGCTCCGTCTCTGTTTAGAATATCATGCATGTACTAAACGTAGGACCATCTCATTTGCTACAAAAATCACATAATCTACGTGTATTATAACCACAAATTCAAAAAATTTCTGAAGGGTTCATGGATATAGATTAACTTACCAGTGCGGTGCAATTGTGACTCCATAGTTAAGTAACTGAAAAAGTATATAAAGATTTTTGCAAGATAATGAGACTTTCGTACTTTGTAATGTGATGTGAATAAGGTGAAAAATGAAGGGCCTTTTAATGAGAACATAAGTAGATAAGGATTTGATTTTGGTCAGGAGAGATTAGCAAAGAGGTGACACCTATCGCAATGTTAACACGTGGCATGACTCACCGGGTGATGTGGCTTCACCGAAAGGTGTTACAGATTAATTTAAGGTCAAAGGCGTATCCCTCTCCTAACGGTGTCGTCTAGTAGTTAAGTTACTTATATTTACTAGCGTAAGAGCATCTATAATGCTACCAAGTCATAAAGACTTGGTGCATTGAATGAAAAGAAAAATAAGTTTAGTTTTTTGGTTCACAATTAATGACCACTTTATTTTATGTTAATAGCTTTTTACTTTTCTTATCAAAGACTTGGTGATATACAAGTCATTGTCAAAAAGCCTTTCTAAAAATCTTGCCTCCAATGCATAAAATGACATCAATAGCTTCTCTTAAATAATAAAAAGTCTTTATAAAAAGCCATCATTGTGGATGCTCTAATGTAATACGGATAATTTAGTTGGAAATATATTTAAATAGTGCTGAAAGCTTGTGTGTACGTTATAACCTCTAAAATATTTTTTAAAAAAATTTAATAAGTATTTTTATTTAAATAAACTATTTTAAAGTAAAATAATTTAAAAAATAGTTTATTATTTAAAAAAAATGAGTTTTAATAAATAATTGATCTTTTAACATTTAATTAAGTTAATAATTTGTTTATTCACTTGTTAAGTCATTGTGATTGAAATAGTAGAATTACACTCGAGAATTTGATAGTTGTTGCTTTTGCTAAATGCTTATTTTTATATATTGTTGTAATTAAAAAAACAAGACCGATAAATGTAAGTAATATTTTTAGACATCATTGCATTAACAATCTTCCTTTTTTTATTACGACAACTTATAAACTGAATCATGTATAAAATCAGCACTTTCGAATAACAGTTTTTTTTATTTCTCCCCCTTAGACGAAGCAAAAAGGGTAGCCAATGTCTCGAGGAAGAGAATAAGCGACATTGCTAACGCTTCCCTTTATGCTTACTCCCCTTTGCTTGGGGCACCAAGAGATCGAGCTACGGTGACGAGCTACGTAAGAGGGTTGGAGGGAAAAAAAAGAAAACCCAAAAAATAGCAAAAGTCACAAAAGAAAATAAGAGGAGGTTCGGTCGTGTGAATTTTAAGAACTTAAATAAATTGGTTAATGGAAATTTGGTTAGAGGGTTACCTAACAAATCTTTTCAAAAGGATCTCACATGTACTGCTTGTCAAAAAGGTAAGCAACATAGAGCCTCTTGTAAGACCAAGACTGTCAGTTATGTGACTAAGGTGCTGTTTCTTTTTTGTTTATTCATCCAAATGGAGCCGGATATAGACCCACGTGATGTTAAATGTTGTTTCTTTTTTTTCAAAATTTAGATGAGGGTCAGGTTGGAGAGAGATAAAAAAGTGAGGTCCTCCCCAACTAGAGGCTCATATAGCATAGTACATTATAGTATTTTACAAATAAATCCTCATTTCTTTTACTCTCTTCTCCTTCTTTCTAGATGAACATATTATTTCTTCCCTAAATCAACTTCATCTTTTCTAGTTCAACAAAAATTCTTAGGACACCTAAACCATCACCAGATCGAGCATCCCCAGCCACCACCGTTGTCAGGGAGGCGCCGTTCGTCCTTTTTCGACCGCCACCATCTTCATTATTAGGTTCATATAGTATAAACAATAGATCAGATGGATCATCAAACCTAGTAGATCATGCACTCGTTTCCTAATTTCAGAAATTACCAAAATTTTGTACCTTCGAATGATTTTGTAATGGGTTTGATTTGTGGATAAATATTTATCACAACAATATCAATTGGGTTTAAGTTTATTGAATTTTGTGATTTTCCTTGTTGCATTTACTGGGTTTGACGAATCTGTATATCTGATCACCATGAAAGAGGAAAAAAAGTAGAAACTGTTGGTTATTTTGGAGTTTTTTTAATTTCAAGCAAACAAAACATTTGTTTTAAATATAAGGGTACAATAGTCCTTCCATTACTTTAGATGTTGATTTAGAAACAAAAAAGAAACAAAAGTTTTCGATGGGACACTTGCTCCATAAACCATTTTCATATGAAGCCAGATATTATATCCACTCGGCAAAAAAAAAGAAACAGCACCTAAGTCTTTGCAACTCTTACATATGGATTTGTTTGGTACAGTTTCTGTTAGGAGTATTAGTCACAAGACCTTTTGCCTAGTTATAACTGATGATTTTAGTAGATTTAGTTGGGTTTTCTTTCTAGCACACAAGAATGAAACCAATGAATTACTTAAGGACTTTGTCACTTTAGTTGAAAAACACTTCACTAAACAAGTCTTGGTCATTAGGACAGATAATGGGACAGAATTTAAGAATGCTGAATTTGATGAATTATGTAGGTCTAAAGGTATCAAGAGACAAATTAGCAATCCTAGGACTCCACAACAAAATGGAGTGGTTGAAAGAAAAAATAGGACATTAATTGAGGCTGCTCGAACAATGCTAGTTGATTCTCTTTTGCCAAACACCTTTTGGGCAGAAGCAATCAACACTGCATGTTATGTGCTAAATAGAGTTTTAGTGACCAAGCCTCAAAACAAAACACCCAATGAACTTTTTTTGACTAGTGTTAAGCCAAACATAAGTCATTTGAAACCTTTTGGGTGTCATGTGTCTATTTTAAATACTCTTGATCAGTTGGGGAAGTTTGATGGAAAAACTGATTCAGAATATCTAGTAGGATATTCTTTGCAAAGTAAAGCATATAGGGTTTATAATTTGGCATCTAGAAAAGTTGAAGAAAATGCCCATGTCAATTTCTTAGAGAATAAACCCAATGTCCCAAGAATAGGTTATGCTTGGATGTTTGATTTGGATTATCTAACTAACTCCATGGATTACTATTCTATGCAAAAAGATTGTCAAACTAACAATGCAGGTAAAAAGACTTGTACAACTTTAGGTACTTAGGAAGGACCTTCTTCATCAGACTCTCAAGATGATTATGTTCATATTTATGTACCCAGTATGCCTACTGTCTCTCCTATGGTTTCCAGCCCCCAACAGAAGCAACCAGTACCATCCAATGATGATCAAGCCTCACAAGAGCTTCAGGCTTAAAGATCAAGAGAAGAATGCTACAACTAATAATAAGCATTCAGGAGAAGAATCTTTGGAATCACAACACTCAACATTACATATGTTAGCCCTATATTTTATATAGTCGAACAAGAATGTAATAGGTCATCTTAGTCGTTAAAAGGTCTTGTATTGTAATAGGTTAGTCGGGAAAACCGGGCTTGGACTTTAAGCTAATATTGTATAAGTTAGGGGCGTAAGCCCAAAGCAAAGCCAAGCCCGGCCCAAGGAAACAAAGCCCACGGCCCAAAAGGCCAAGGGTATATAAACCCTCTTCCATGTGTGGAAGAGGGTGTTGGTTCATTTTACTTTCTCTCTCTAGTAAACATAAACCTTCCAAATCTCTCTTGTTTCTCTCTATACTTTTCTTCTCTTTCTCTCTCTAAATATCTCTTCTAAATCTTGTGTTATGGGTTGAATGGGAACAACATTTGGTATCAAGAGCCTATAGTGGATAGGTGATTGAAGATTAGTGTGGTGTGTTCTTGATTTTTCGTGGTCATTTTGATCTATATATCACGTCCAAAAATATTTTCTTGTGTTTTTTATGGTTTTTTCTTGATACAAATCTTCTACATAGTTGTGGTAGAGATTTGGTATTGTTACCTTGGCTAAAAACACAAAATTTTTGGGTGTTTTGATCATTTTTTGGCTTAAAATCACGAATTGGTTGAGTTTTGTCCGAGAAAAGTGGGAATTATTCCGATCAGGTCATCAGAAAAGGGCTTACAGTTATTCTGATTGGTGTAATCGGAATAGGGTTTATACATTCCGATTGGTCATTCCGATTGGCATTCCGATTTAACATTCCAATTGGTCATTCCGATTGGCCATTCCGATTGGTCATTCCGATTTGACATTCCGATTTGAGTATTCCAATTTGGACATTCCGATTGGTCATTCCGATTGACATTCCGATTGGTCATTCCGATTTGACATTCCGATTAGGGTATTCCGATTAGTATTCCAATTTGGACATTCCGATTGGGTATTCCGATTTGACATTCCGATTGGTCATTCCGACAAGGTTATTCCGATGGGCATTCCGATGGATATTTTGTTTGAGTAATTTTAGACTTGGCCACTATCTAGACTAGTTTAGGAACATCGTTTACACGAAGATTAAAAAAAAAAAAAAAAGAAGAAGTTAAAATTTTTAGGTCAAGTAAAATCAAATTTTTTCCCTATTAGTTTTTGGCTATTTCTAACTCAAATTCAAAATTTGGCGATACAAAATTTTTCGGCTTACCGTTTTGTCAGACTGAGGAATTTATTGTCGGACTGAAAAAAAAAAAATCTGGAAATTTCGGAATTTCAATTTTAACCACATATCATCACAACAAATCCACTAAGATCTGCAATTCATTCACAAGTATTCACCATGTCTAACAACAACATCAACATTGCAACTGCTAATCAAATTCGTTTGGAACAAGGTGGCAACGGTAATCCACCTGTGCTCACTGCCGGTTGCTACGTTCAATGGAGATCTCGTTTTCTCAGATTTCTCGACGGAAAAGAAAACCGAACTGCTCTTCGTCACTGCCTTGAGAATCCACCTCCAGTTTTTGAATTCAGACCAATTACCACACAGGCAGAGGATGGTACTTCATCAACTATACGAGCTATGGAGGATTTTGACACATGTTCTGCTGAGAAAAAGAAACTCCTCCAAGCTGAAGCTGATGCTGTAAACTTCATACTCACTGGAATTGATAACGATATCTATTCCACAGTTGATGCATGTCCTAATGCTATGGAAATGTGGAATGCAATTCATCGATTGAAGCAAGGTGAGTCGATCAATGTTCAAGATCTCGAGACTAATCTACTTTGGGAGTTTGGAAAATTCACATCTGAAGATGGTGAATCCATTGACTCATATTACTCGAGATTCTACAAAATGATGAATGAGCTTGTCAGAAATCAGTGCACCATCTCCAATCATCATGCCAATGTTCAGTTCTTACTTCAACTCAAACCGGAATGGCAAAGGTTTGTGACTTTGGTCAAACAAAGGGAGGATATCAAGACTATATCTTACCACAAACTTTATGATATCTTGAAACAACATCAGAATGAAGTGAATGAACTAAGGGCTGAAAAGGCAGAACGGTCTGCTAATTCTATTGCTTTTGTGGCTGCTACTTCAACAAAACCCGTTCCTCGTCAACAACCACCTACTCATTCCTCGAAGTCATCAAGCTCATCCACCAAAGCTCTAGCTGCTGCTAAACACAAAGCAAAAGCAATTGTCCCCACTCCACCTCCAAAGTATGACTCTGAGTCAGATGGAGACAGTGATGATGAACAAACTTCAAGGGACAAGAAGATTGAAGAACTCATGTCTTTACTCACCACAACTTATAAGAAGATCTACAAACCTACCAACAACAACCTCAGATCATCATCCAATGCAAGATATAAGGAAGTTGATCATGCACCTCGGTATGATCGTGATGCTAGGTATGATAATCAGAGGATGCCGAATCAAGTTAGGGCTAGAGACACTGTAGGCACTCCGGTTGTGCAAAAGACTGGGATTCAATGCTTCAACTGCAAGGGATTTGGGCACATGGCTAGGGAATGCAATAAGCCAAAACGGGTTAAGGACTCAGGGTATCACAAGGAAAAGATGTTGCTGTGTAAGAAAGAAGAAGCAGGAATTCCACTCACAGCAGATGAAGTTGACTGGCGTGATGACACTGATGATGAAGCCGATGATCAAGAGTTAGAGGCACATTATGTGTACATGGCAAAGATTCAAGAAGTGATCCCAGAGACTGATGATACTTCTGGACCCATCTATGATTCTGAGCCACTTGAAAAGGTACCATCACATGATAACTATAATGTGTCTGCTAATGAACGACGTCATCCTGAGCAACCCGAAAGCATCAATGACACATATGTAATGGACACGGAGGATAGCAATATCTCTACGGATTCACAACATATGTGTAATAATGACGGTAATGCTGCTCAGGATACTGACTCGGATGAGGACCGTGATTTGCTTGCGTCTATAATTGATTCTTTAAAACATGAAATTGAGGAAAACAAAGATGCTAATAAACGTTTGAAGCAAGCAAACACATCCTTAGCCGAGGAGATAGACAGGCTTAAAGAGTGTGATTATGTAAAAGAAGCTGATCGACGAGTTGCAATAGCTAATGGTTTGGTATATGAACGTAAGGTGCTCAATGAACAATATTGTTCTGAAGTAACACACGAAATTCATATGTCAAAACAGAAGATATCGGAACTTGAAGAACAACTGCTGCTACATAAACTCCAAATTACTGAATTAGAGTCGGTTAACAAAGAACAAACTGAGCTTTATAAAACTCGTGAAGAAAAGGATATTGAAAAAATTCTTGCTTTGGAAAAGAGAGTCGACACGTTAAACAACATTGTTTACAAAACAGGTCAGTCTATTCAAACTATGAATATGCTCAATAGAAATATGAAAACGAGTTTTGTCAAGCCTGAATATCTCAAGAAAGTTCAAAGTACCAAGCCTGCTCTTTATGATATCGGTTGTTATGTTGATAATCTTGCTCTTATGCTTTCCCCTGACTGCGACGAAATCATTCGTCAACAAGAAGAAAGTCGATCAAACTTAAGTGATTTAATAAACCTTTCTGATTCTAACAATCATATTAAGTTTGTCCCTCAAAAAGAACTTTCAAAAGAACAAAAGATGTATAATAGTGTTCCACCACCAAGTGATGAACCACAAAAGAAAGTTTCTTTAAAAAGGAGTTTCAAAAAGCAATCAATTTTGTTAGAAAAGCGAATTTTGGATGAAAAACGTAAATGGGATGAGAAAAGCAAAAGTGTTCAACAATTTGAGTTTATAAAACAAGGGGTTTTAAATTTGTACAAAGGTGTCGTCGACTATGAAAAAGTTTCTAGGGATATCATTTGGAATATTAAACCTAACCCACAAGTAGAAGTCGTCATTCAACAATGCATTGTTCCAACCATTGATGATCTTTCAAAAAATGTGGAAATATTTTATAATGCTCTCACTGAGGAAATGTTAACTGATTTAAGCTATGTCAAATCTCTTGAAGATGAAGTTGACTTTCTTCAAATTAAATTAAAGACACAAGAACACCAACTTTCTAACGAAATTGATCGACTTTCTAAGGAATACTTTTATGTTGACCATATGAATGCTATACTTGGTGTGTATACCGATCTTGATCAATATTGTCATGTAGCATGTCTAGCGTCAGAATCGGACGAGAAATGTCGCAATCTTGAAGTAGAGCTTTCAAAACAAATTCAGTCATACAACAAACTTTCGAAAAGGTTTTCTCAACTTGAGAAACACTCCATTTCTCTTGAACTTGCTTTACAAAAAGGTGAAAAATCTCATAATCATAAAAAGTGTCAAGAAATGTCAGCTTCTTCGTTTCGTCTACTAAATGGAAAAGATTTCGAAATAAATGATTTGAAAGCTCAGCTAAAAGAAAGGGACATTGCCATAAGTGAGTTACAGAAACTCATTGAGAAAATGAAAGGAAAGTCTGTTTTGGGTAAACCATCCGCTGTTCGTCTACCGAATGCGGTTAAATGCCCTAAATCATCTATTTTGGGACAATCCCCACAGACTTTGCCTAAGATAGGAAATGATAAGAGCACTAATGTGATAGCACCTGGAGTGTATAAGATGAACACTAGGTCCACTCAAACTAGAACTACGCAGTTACCTCAGAATACTAGGAAAACTAATCAACGTGTGTCTTCTTCTACAGGAGTAATCCCACTACTAGTGTTAGCGGACCACAGCTTAAGAGCACTAGAATTGAAGATAGAGTCATGCCTAGCAATAGTCAAGGGAAGAAGAAGGAAGTAGAAGATCACCGTAGGAATTTTAAGTTTTCTAAGAATAAAACGTCTGTAACTGCTTGTAATGACAGTTTAAATGCTAAGACCTCGAATGTTGAAGTTGTTTGTGTTGAATGTGGAAAATGTGTTCGTACTTTCAATCATGATGCTTGTGCTCTTAATCATAATGGCGTGAATACTAGAACTAGGAAGCCTATTCCTGAGCCCACTAGTACTAGAGAACCCACACGAACTTTGAACCAATCCACTGATCAACCACTTAAGAAACTAAGTGCGTTAGACTCCACTACTCTGCGTAAACAAAACAGATTAAAGAAGCTATATGAGAACATGATTTGGACATGTACACGGGGGTATTCGAGATTTACACCACCCGGATACAAATGGGTACCTAAGTTAACCACTTTAGTGATTGGGTCTAGGAATATCAGCTTGCCTGTAGACTTTGCATCTAGGCCCACTACTATTTTGGAACCCGTTTCTATCAAGGGCTCCCATTTGTCAAATGCTACATTGTCTTCTAATTCTTCTGCAGCTCGTCGAACTCATCCTATTCATAATGGACTCCGGGTGCACAAAGCACATGACGGGCAATCTCAAGCTTCTCATTAACTTCGTGGAGAAGTTTCTGGGTACGGCACGGTTTGGAAATGATCAATTTGCACCGATACTCGGATATGGAGACTTGGTTCAAGGGAATATCACTATAAAACGGGTTTATTACGTCGAAGGACTGAATCACAATTTATTCTCGGTTGGTCAATTTTGTGATGCGGATTTGGAAGTGGCTTTTCGGAAATCTACTTGCTATGTTAGAGACTACGATGGGAATGACCTCCTTACAGGTTCTCGTGGTTCTGATCTCTACACAGTAACTCTTCAAGACACATCTTCAACAAATCCAATTTGCTTAATGGCTAAAGCGTCATCATCTCAAGCATGGTTATGGCATCAACGATTGTCACATCTCAACTTTGACACCATCAACTTGCTTTCGAAGAATGATATTGTGACCGGTCTTCCTAAGTTGAAATTCGTCAAAGACCATCTTTGTTCTTCTTGTGAGTTGGGGAAAGCAAAACGGAAGTCTTTCAAAACAAAGACTACCCCAAGCTCAAAAGGACGATTGGAACTTCTACACATGGATTTATGTGGTCCCATGCGTGGAGAGAGTATTAACGGGAAAAAGTATATTCTCGTGATTGTTGATGATTACTCTAGATACACATGGACTTTCTTCTTAAAGTCCAAAGATGAAACACCAGAGGTTCTCAAAAACTTTCTCAAGATGATACAACGCAATCTTCAAGCTCAAGTCTTAACCGTAAGAACGGATAGGGGTACTAAATTTTTGAACAAGAACTTGCAATCTTACTTTCACGAAGAAGGTATCGAACATCAAACGTCTATTGCTCGAACTCCTGAACAAAATGGCGTTGTCGAAAGACGGAACCGTACTTTGGTTGAGGCTGCTCGAACAATGCTTTCTGCTTCAAAATTACCGCTATTCTTCTGGGCTGAAGCAATTGCAACTGCCTGTTATACTCAGTATCGTTCTCTCGTCATCCCTAGACATGAAAAGACACCTTACCACATCATCAATGGCAGGAAACCTACTGTCAAATTCTTTCACGTATTTGGATCTTTATGCTACATCCTTAAAGACGGTGAAAATCTCGACAAGATGAAAGAAAAAGGTGATGCATGTATTTTTGTGGGGTACGCTACATTGTCGAAAGGATATCGAGTCTATAACAAGAGAACAAAGATTATTGTCGAAACAATTCATGTGAACTTTGACGAATTGCCACAAATGGTACTTGATCACAACAGCTCAAGTCCCGCACCTCAATGTCCAGCAATGGCACCTACACACAACAGTGTACGTCCCGTGCAAGAATGTCAACAAAGTACTCCTACAGCAGAATCGACGGATACGACACATATGAATGAGTTGGTTGATTTATATGATCCAATGTTTGATGAATATTACTATGGAAACAATCAAGTTGTGTCAAAGCCTTCCGCTGTCAATACTGTTGATGCACCCGCACAAAGTCAACAAGACACAACTGCATCTACTTCAGCAACCGTTGCTCAAGAGACAATTCCAGTGGATACTCAACAAACTCAAGAAACTGTCATACAACCAACATCACCAACCGTCAATGCTGAAGGAGAAATCAACAATCAAGCAGTCGATGCACAACCTGACGATGAGGAATTTATCAATCCGTTCGGTACACCGGTACTCGATGTCGGAGAGTCTTCTACTCAACATGTTGATCCGTCCAACATGCATACATTCTACCAACCATATCCATCCACTCACCATTAGACACGTGATCATCCATTGGAGCAAGTCATTGGAAATCCTTCACAACCGATTCGAACACGCAGACAACTCGAAACCGATGGCGATGTGTGTATGTATGCACTCACCGTGAGTTAAACTGTACGAACAAACATCAAACAAGCCATGACTGATCATGCGTGGATTGAATCAATGCAAGACGAAATTCATCAGTTTGAACGCCTAAATGTTTGGGAACTTGTTGACCGGCCCTATGGAATGTCAATTTTAGATTTCAAATGGATCTGGAAAAACAAACTGGATGAAGAACAAACCATCATCAAAAACAAATCTCGTCTTGTGGTTAAGGGGTATCGTCAACAAGAAGGGATAGATTTCGATGAATCATTCGCTCCAGTTGCTCGTTTGGAAGCAGTCAGGATATTCCTTGCTTATGCTGCACATAAGGGCTTCACGGTTTTTCAGATGGACGTTAAAACTGCTTTTCTCAACGGTCATTTGAAGGAAGAAGTGTATGTGAATCAGCTGGAAGGATTCATCGATCCTCATCATCCTGACAAAGTCTATCGTCTCAAAAAGGCTGTATATGGACTTAAACAAGCTCCAAGGGCATGGTACGAAGAACTTTCAAACTTTTTGGTGTCCAAAGGATTCACCAAAGGTTCTATTGATCCTACTCTCTTTACTAATAAATATGGGGATGACATAATGCTGGTGCAAGTTTATGTTGATGACATTATTTTTGGTTCTACGAACCCAAAACTTTCAAAACGCTTTGAAAAATTAATGCACAGCAGATTTGAAATGTCAATGATGGGGGAGCTAAAATTCTTTTTAGGCCTCCAGATTCATCAATCCCCACGTGGTATCTTCATTAACCAAGCTAAGTATGCTCAAGAGATACTTAAAAAGCATGGTATGACCTCATGTGCTCGCGTTGGTACACCATTGTCGACCACATCCCTAGACGCTGACTTGTACTCATATCCCGTAGATCAAACGCGATATCGCAGTATGATCGGGTCACTTATGTACCTTACAGCCAGCATGCCTGATATTCATCATGCCACATGCTATTGTGCACGATATCAAGCCAGACCTACTCAAAAGCACCTCAAAGAGGTTAAACGGATCTTTCGATACCTTAAGAATACCATTCACATGGGACTCTGGTATCCGAGGGAAACCGGTTTTCATCTAACAGCTTTTTCAGATTCTGATCACGCAGGTTGTCTTGATAGTCGAAAAAGCACTTCTGGTAGCATACAATTTCTAGGGGAAGACAAGCTTGTCAGTTGGTCGTCAAAGAAGCAGGATTGCACTTCGCTCTCATGAGCTGAAGCAGAATATGTGGCTCTATCCGCGTGTTGTGCTCAAGTCCTCTGGATGAGAACTCAACTCACGGATTATGGCTTCCACTTTGATAAAATACCTATGTATTGTGACTCAAAGTCGGCCATAGCCATATCTTGCAATCCGGTTCAGCACTCCCGCACCAAGCACATCGATGTCAGATATCACTTCATCAAGGAACAAGTGGAACGCGGCATCGTGGAATTATACTTTGTCAGAACTGAGTACCAGCTGGCAGACTTGTTTACAAAAGCTCTATCGAAAGATAGGTTTGCGTATCTCGTTGGCCGTCTTGGTATGAAGTATATGACTCCAGAAGACTTGGAGGTTTTGGCAAATGAAGCTGCTTGATATTATCTCATAATGACTTCTAAGCACATCACAGCTTAGGACTCGGACCTCAACTAAGGAAAGTTTATCTCGGACGATAACTTATCCTTCTCAACGAGAAATTCATATTTCTCGGTCATGAGCTTCTCATAAAAACATTCAAAGTTTTTAAGTTCATGAAAAACGATTTCTAAGTAAATGTCATCTTAGAACTCGAACTTCAACTTAAGGAAAGTTTATCACGGATGATAACTTATCCTTCACAACGGGAAATTTATTTTTCTCGGTCATGAGTTAGTCACAAAACAATCAAAGTTTTGAGCTCATGAAAAACGGACCCGAAAGGGAAGTGTACGTTTCAGTGCGCTTTCCCTAATCAATAGAAGAGAAGTCTTCTATCCTGATTATTTTAAAACCGTTGAACACAATTTTTCAAATTTCTTAAAAGGTTTTTCTAAATCTTTCAAAATTGTGTGTTCAACACTCCCTTCCTCATAAGTGGTTCTTATATCTCAAAATTGTCATATGTCATTTTGATCAATTTTTGAGGGGGAGCGTTTTAAAATCAAGCCTTTTAATGTTGTTGGGTACATCTCCAAAATTGTCATATTTTATGTATCCAACACATTCAGAAAATGATATGAAATTGTCAAATGTAATATATTATATCGGAAAAGGCATCTCAACTCCGTACCTCAACATATTTTGTGGTGTCGTTTTTCTAAAATTTTGTCAAATTTTGTCTCAAGACACACATATATTGTTGAGGGGGAGCGACCCGACTGAAAATGTTCCATGCTTCATACGTGCACACATGTTTCTCCCCCAATCGGTTTTCAGAAATTGTCATATTTTAATCAATTAGTATCTCTAATATGATGTTTTTATATTAGAGATAGGGGGAGAAAATGTGATTAAAATGTAATATATCGCAACATGTGATCTTAAAGACTCAAGTGCAACTCTTTCCTTCACATGCCAAACTATTTCGTATATCGATGCATGTGTGTAGGGGGAGCTTTTCGAAAAGATAAAACTTTCAAAGTGTTAAAAGTTTTGATTTTTATCAAGCACTTTGAATGGTTTTCAATGGTTTATGGTTATGATCTATACCCAAAACAACCTACTATCCACGACGGAACGATGGAGTCAAAAGGTGGTTTAGGATAGGAAACTAAGTCCTATGATCCAACCAGAACCGGAGGGATCTACCCAAGGACATTCCATAGCTAGAAATAGTTGTCCTTAGGAAAGATGGAGTGGAATGAAGCTGAATGCGGACCAATTACTTAAGTTAGCACTAGAACAATCACAACAAGGTGCTAATGATGACGTATTGGTAAGCATTGAAGGAGTTGAATATTCTATGCAACTTAGGTAGAAACCGGGTTAACACATCTTTTGAAGACAAGTGTCATGGACCCAGTGATGCGATGCACAACCCTTCCCCAGCCATTCGAGTTTCTCTCAAAAGAAACTTGTCTCATTGTCACGGAGATCAACACGTATCTATTGACTTTCTCACTCCGAGTCAGTTAATATTGAAAAGGTGGCAGTCTGCTCCAGCCTCCGATTACCAAAATGCACTTATTGAGTCTAGAGCCAATCGAGATCTATCTATCATCTCATTAGGACACAATCGAGTCCTACACATTATCCTTGTGATATTGCCAGAACATCTGAGTGATACGATTCACAATGAAGATGGAAATCCTGCTTGAGCCAGCATTAAACAAGCTCATGGTAGGTAACTTGTGCGATTCTACACGAATCAAACTTGTGAGAACTGGAAAGCAACTAAGTTTCGATTCTTAATTGATTCAAACTTGATTCCAGGTTTCTTCGCAAAATCCATGTGATCTTGCCAGAACATTCAGAGTGACACTCATTAGTGTTCACAGTGACGAATGGAAATCCTTCCAGTGTCAACATCAAACAGCACTGCGGTAGGTAACTCGCAAGATTCTCTATGAATCAAGCTTGTGACAAACTGGAAAGCAACAATGGTGCGATTCTTTTAGAATCAAACTTGTTCCAGGAAATCTGAATTGACGACTCTAATCAGACGGATAATTTATCCTTATGATTCACTCTTTACGTTCGCAGTCTGCTTTGAGACGGTCGAGTAAAGAGAACTGGCTTCTACCGCCGGGAAACCCTGTCAAGGAGGTTCTTAATCGAATCTACCTGATCACAGGTACGGTATTTAATACCGTTTAAGGGTCTTCACCGACCGGAGGTAAAACGCTACCGAGTTAGGGTGAAATGTTCAAAGCCATTTCATCCGTGTCTATATATGTTGCTGCATATCAAGAAGGTGGCGTAGCTGTGCAATCGATGTCGATTCAGAAGTCACAAGAGCACAAGATGGCGATAATCAAGATACCTAAGAATGTAAGAATGTAATAGGTCATCTTAGTCACAAGGAGTACAGATGAAGATCTCAAGCACTCAAAGTCAAATGACAAAGGCTCAAGATAAAGATCACGAAAGCATGAAGGAACAAAGCTGTTACAAACAAGATCAAGACCAAGATACAAGACCAAAGCAGGAAGATCTCCTCTACAAGAATGTATTCACTCAACCATCTTATGCTTTTTAAGCATTTTAAGATGACCGATACATTGGGGGAGATTGTTAGCCCTATATTTTATATAGTCGAACAAGAATGTAATAGGTCATCTTAGTCGTTAAAAGGTCTTGTATTGTAATAGGTTAGTCGGGAAAACCGGGCTTGGACTTTAAGCTAATATTGTATAAGTTAGGGGCGTAAGCCCAAAGCAAAGCCAAGCCCGGCCCAAGGAAACAAAGCCCACGGCCCAAAAGGCCAAGGGTATATAAACCCTCTTCCATGTGTGGAAGAGGGTGTTGGTTCATTTTACTTTCTCTCTCTAGTAAACATAAACCTTCCAAATCTCTCTTGTTTCTCTCTCTACTTTTCTTCTCTTTCTCTCTCTAAATATCTCTTCTAAATCTTGTGTTATGGATTGAATGGGAATAACAACATATTCAACCTAGCGGTACTTCATCTGCAAGAACTGTTACGCCAAGTTCTGCAAAGTCTGTTGATTCATTAGAAGATGTTCTACAAGCAATGGGCAGTGAAGATGCCTATACTAGTCTAAATAAAGGAATCTTTTTCAAAGCTTCCTATGATGAGTAGGGTGCAGTAACTGATTTCAATAATTTAGAAACTGAAATACCAGTTAGTTCTATTCCCACTCATAAAGTCAATAACAACCATCCTACAGCTCAAATCATTGGAGACCCAAAGTCTGTTGTGCAAACCAGAAGACAGCTTCAAGCTAGTACTAAAACTCATGCACTTGTGAGCTATGTGAAACAACAGCAGAGAACTAATCATAAGGATACTCAGCATTGTTTGTTTGCTTGTTTCATATCACAAGGGGAGCTTAAGAATATTTCTCAAGCTCTTGATGAAGAAAGTTGGTTAGATGTCATGCAAGAAGAATTAATGCAATTTGAACTACAAAAGGTTTGGATTCTTGTGGATCTTCCTTCTGGAAAAAGAGTTACTGGGACTAGGTGGGTTTTCAATAATAAAAAGGATGAAAGAGGTGTTGTTGTGAGGAACAAGGCCAGGCTTGTTACTCAAGGATATAGACAGGAAGAAGGGATATACTATGATGAGGTTTTTGAACCAGTGGAAAGGATAGAAGCCATTAGGTTATTTTTGGCCTTTGCATCATATATGGGTTTTATAGTCTATCAAATAGATGTGAAAAGTGTCTTTCTTTATGGTACTATTTCTGAGGAGGTATATGTTTCACAACCTCTAAGTTTTGTAGATCATAAGTTCCCCAATAGAGTCTACAAAGTTATTAAAGCTCTTTATGGTCTACATCAAGCTCCAAGGGCTTGGTATGCAACTTTATCTAATTTTCTCTTAGAACATGGATATAGGAGAGGGACCATTGACAAAACTTTTTTCATCAAAAAGAATGCCAAGGACATTATCTTAGTTCAAGTATATGTTGATGACATTATTTTTGGTTCAACCAAGAAGTCATGGTGTGAAGAGTTTGAAGCTTTAATGAAAAGAAGATTTCAGATGAGTTCTATGTGAGAACTTACCTTCTATTTAGGACTTCAAGTCAAACAGAGGATGGATGGAATATTTATTAGCCAAGATAAATATGTTGCTGAAGTCTTAAATAAATTTTCAAGTATGGATACAAGAAGTACAAGCACACCTTTTGAAGCCAATAAGTCTTTGTCAAAAGATGAACATGGTGAAAATGTTGATATTCACCTATATAGATCAATGATTGGTTCATTGATGTAGCTTACTGCTTCAAGACCAAATATTATGTTTGCTGTGTGTGCCTGTTCAATATTTCAAGTCAACCCAAAGGTGTCACGTCTACATGCTGTGAAAAGGATTTTTAAGTATCTTAAAAGTCAGCCTAACTTAGGATTATGGTATCCTAGAGATTCTACATTTGATTTGGAAGCTTACTCAGACAGTGATTATGCTGGAGTTAATCATGATAGGAAATCCACAACAGGAGGTTGTCAATTCCTAGGCAGAAGACTCATATCATGGCAGTGTAAGAAGCAAACCATTGTTGCTACTTCTACAACTAAAGCTGCATATGTAGTTGTTGCTCATTGCTGTGGACAAGTAATTTGGATCAAATCAGTTGTTAAACTATGGTTTAAACTTCATGAACACCAAAACCTACATTGATAATGAAAGTACTATTTGCATTGTCAAGAATCCAGTCTTTCACTCCAAAACAAAGCATATTGAAATAAGACATCACTTTTTAAGAGATGCTTATGACAAAAGGCTTATTCAAGTTTTAAAGATCCATACATATAACAATGTAGCTGATTTATTAACCAAGGCATTTTATAGAAAGAGATTTGAGTTGTTGGTAACACATATTGGTATGCTCAACCAATAACTGTTGCATATGTTAAGGGGAGGTAACAGTTGTACAATTTTTATGTTAATTATTATTGTATAGTATTAGTTTGTGTTTTTGATGTGATTGCAGGTTATTAGATTAAGATAAAAGAGGTTACAATGATAGTGTAATGCATGAACCGGTCTAATTTTTGAGGTACCGTTTTGGAACCAAGTACCACTAGGCAAATTTGAAGTACCGTGTATGTTCCATGTACCCCTACATAACCGTTGTACCGTTGAGGGTCTCTTTTGTAAATTTGGTGGTTTTTTCGCGCTTGGGTTTGTTATTCATATAAATACTTACCCCAATTACACAATTGATTCAGCTAATCTTTTATTTTTATACCTCGGTTCTATAACCTTCTCTCTAATTTTCGATCATCAAAAATTCTAATGGCTGCTCTACAAGTGATCTCTAAGCACAACCAGGTTGCTAATCTTACTGAGAATGATGATTCTCTTGGTTTTCATGAGATACTTAGCTTTCTCTCTCGAAGTCATGTACGTTTTGTACTTACTGTAAGTCTTGTTGTCTCTATTCCTATTGTTACATAATTTTGGAATACTGCTGTTATAGGTACTCGTCATAATCAACCTTGCATAAGGGTTAGGGTAAACAATAGAAATATTTATGTAACTGAAGTACTGCTTAGGGCTAGTTTAAGACTTGATGATGCAAATAGAACTAGTATGTTGACTAACACTGAGATACATGATGGCCTTGTAGCCATGGGTTATGAGGGTGGTAGGAAAAGTCTTACTTTCTTTAAAGGTTTATTTTCACAACAATGGAAATTACTTTTTCATGCTATAATTCACTGTTTAAGCTCAAAAAGTACATCTTTTGATCAAATCCTTGCTGCTTTAGCATCAGCTGGTATTTGTCTAACAAACAACAGAGTTTTTAATTTTTCACGATTAGTTTTTGAAGGCATGACTAAGAATTTGGAAGGGACTAAAAAGTTTTTAATGTATCTAAGATTCATTTAAGCTTTAGTTAATGACCAAATCCCAAACCTACCAGAATTAACAGATACATGGGATGTCCCCTCTTTCACCAAGCGAACCTTTTCTTTCTTGATAAAGAATGGTAGCTCTTTTTCAGGGACAGTAACACTATTATTTGCTAGTATGTTAGCCCAACCAGCTAATCAAGAAGGTGGAGAACCTAGCTCAGCTAGTGCTTCTCCGCAAACTCCTTCTAACCAGATCCCCCAACCATCTGAAGATTCACAATCTTCTTCTCATCATGATGGTAATCACCCAACTTATGATGAGATGATTCACACGCCTGCTGCTTCAATTGATGCTAGTGGTTCTCCACAGGCAATAGAAACAGAGGTGGTGAATGTTTCAAATTTAACTACTTTGTGAACAAGCTTGTCCAAACATGTTCAGGTTTTGCAAAAAGAGAAGCTTGCTCAAGATAAAAGAATTGCTGAATTGGAAGCTAATTTGATAAAGCTAAGGAATAAAGTCACTCCTTGGATGAGGCACCATAGGGTAATTCAGAAGGCTACTCTTAAGAAGCAAAAGCTCAGAAACTTCAAGAAGAAGTAACTGAATGCAACCAAACAGGGGAGGAATAATGAAGAACAAGGACCTTCTTCAGATATTCATACAAAGATCTCTGGCAACGATATCAATTTTGAAGCTGATGATGGCATTGAAAATTTTGAAGTTAATGATGGCATAGAGAATGATGTGGATAATGCAAGTTTGGAGCATACAAATATGGAGCTTCAACATGAAGAACCATAATCATCTGCTGATAAAGACATGGTGGTAACTCAACCACAATCTCAATCACCAAAACTACAAGCAAATTGGAGTAGTTTCTATGAGAAGCTAGAGGAAATAACTGTTAAGTTTCCTATATCTACAAATCCACCACAAATATAATTTTGGTTTCATGAGAAACAGTCTTTCCAATCACTGTCAAGATCAAGGATAAATGTTGAATCAGACAAGACTAAGAAGATAGATATTGAGAAGACATCTTCCAAAGGAGAAAAAGTATCTGGAGATACTTTGGTGATAGAAGAAAGAAGTGTGTCTATAACTGGTAAATTAAATACTGTTGAAGAACCAAGTACTGCTAAGCCAACTACAAGTACTTCTGGTGAAAAAGCTTCACTACCATCTTCTGAAGAAAGCCAAACTCTATCTTTTCGAGAAGATGAGACATTAGCACAAGTGCTGCTTGATCTCAAAGAGAAGAGCTCAGCTGAGAAAGCAAAGCTAGCAGAAGAAGAGATGAAGACACTACAAGAAAATCTTGCCAGTAAAGATAAAGACAAAGGTAAGAAAGTTCAAGCTTCACAACAAAAGGTGTTATCATTCAGCAACAATCCAATGAAGAAGAAAAAAGAAGATCTTCAAGATTATTGAAGAAATTACCTAAGATAAATCCAAAGGATAAGAACAAAAAGAAATTACAAAAATCTGAGTCTGAACATGAAAGTGATTCAGATGATGGTATAAGCAAAGTCATGAACAAGTTTCATCAATTGGAGCATGATGAAGAGGTAGCTCTTAGATTGAAAGCACAAATGTGTGAAGAGGAGTTACAAGAAGAACTTGCAGCCAAGCAACAATTGCTTGAAGCTCAAATAGTGCAGCAAGAATGGAACATAGCAGAGTATGATAGAATTCAGGCTGAACTAAAGGCAAGTGAACTTCTTGCAGAATCCCTAATAGCTGAAGAAAGAGATGCTTATGATGAGGAGGAAAAAGATAAATTGATTGATGATTTGGTAAGGGATCAACAAAGATTCTTTTCAAAAAAGAGAAGAAGAGAAAGAGTTAAGCCTCCAACTACGATTCAAATCAGGAATCAAATGATGTCTTATCTCAAGAAAGTTAAGCATTTCACCCATGCTCAACTAGTTAGAAAGACTTTTGATGAAATAAAGACTTTTGTTTGAGCAACACAAGAGGAGCAAACTAATTTTTGTTGAGATGGGATCTGAAAAAGACAAAAAGGAAATTGAGGATGTCAAGAAACATCTGCAACAACAAAGACAATTTGGAAGTACCCTCAAACTTGATGCAAGTATTGATGGACATATAGAAGCATCTCCACCTCTCAAGACTACATATGCTAGAAAGAACAAAAGGGTGAAGGAAGTTTCAAAGGAAGCAAAGACTGATCAAAGGATGGATGGGGGAAATGCAGCTCATAGTGTTGAAGAGACTGAAAATGTACAAGCAGTACATACACAGTGAACAATACTTGAAGAAACAGTACATACTGATTTGGAGGAAGGATCCATTAAGATTGAAGGAACCTCCAAAGGTATTAAAAGGAAGAGATCAACCAGGAAAAAGCAAGAAGCTAAGAAAAAGGCAAAATCTACATATCAAGATATTGATGATGATGAAAGTTGTAGAAAGCACTTGAAGATAGTCAAATTTGAAGATCAGTGTATTGATACAGAAATCTTTGGAAAGAATTCATCAATCATAAGATGGACAGGTGCTATGAAACAAGGATTAGAAGTTCATGGAATAACTAGAACATATGGAACATTCAGGATGTTCAGGTTACTAGAAGATATTCTTCATATCCTTGACAGACAAGACATTAAAGACCTCAACAGATTTATTCAAGGAGGAATTGAAGGTCAAGAAGAAAAATCACTATTGAGAAATGAATTGAAGTTTATGTATGAGCCACACAATTGTGATCAACAAATGTTGAAGGATTTAGAGAATCGAGTTCTTACTTACTGGAGATATTATAGATCATGTGGAATACATACTTTGGATGTAGATGATATTACCTATTACATGCTTCAAGAGAAAAGATATCCTTTTGGAAGAATGTTGTTAGAAAGAATGTTGGAACAACAACTAGAGGTTTCATAGGAGTCTAATGGTACTTTGGAGTTGATCAGAATGGTTAAACGACAACTCAAGGATTTAAAAAAAGAAGAAGAAGCTGAGAAAGAGCCTTAAGTGTTTGACTCTTGGTCACACTTCACAAATGGTTCTCAGTTCACCATGTCTAACAAACATAAGAACTGGCTAGTCCATAAGCAAACGGTTTGTGGTAAAGACTTCTCAAATTCGTTGATAGCTGGTAGTTTGCTAAAAACTGTATGGTTCTAACTCACCATATTTCGAGACAAAGAGTTGGCTAGTCCTAGGGCAAACGGTACTAGGTAAAGACATTATCAAATTCGTTGATGGTTGACAGTTTACCAAAATTTGTAGGGTTATCAGTACACCTTATTCTTTATGAATAAAGTATTGGCTATTCCAGAGTGTACGGCTAACTGGTAAAGAATAAATCAAATCTGTTGATAGCTGATGATTTGCTAAAAATCTTGATGCCACTACAGATCGGTTTGTTGTTAACTGTTTTATTTCAGGTAAGAAGATATAGGCGGAAATATTGATTCATAAGAAGACTCATATTTGAAGATTCCAAAAAGGGGAAGAAGACACATGTGGTGTATGTTTTAACTCAAGAAACTTACAAAGAATATGAGTTCTTACCATTCAAGGGGAAGTGATCATATATGAAGAAAATATTGTTGCTGCAAAAGAATGTTCACAAGACACAAGAAGATCACATTTTGAAGACAAAGATAATATTCATGAAGACTTGAAGATTAACATATCAGAAGAAGATCTGCATAAAGTGTTTGGCTACATTCAGTTGGTACACAGAATCAAGATTACCAAGTTCAATCCAAGTTTGAAGAGAAGACTGAAGACATGTATTTTAATACATTCAGCACACAGAGAAACAAGAAGAAAACAAGTTATCATTCTTGTTTAGGGGAGGATTGTTGGGTATTATTTGTAAAGTACCAAGTACCATTAGTGCAAGTACAAGTACTGTTAGTGTTAGCAAGTACCGTTAGTGTTAACGCGGTACATAGCAAGTATTGTTAGTTATAACGTAAGTACTGATAGATTGATTAGGACAAATATATCTTTAGAAAAGATATGTCATAGTTATAGTTAGAGTATATCTTATGTGATATACTTAATAGTTTATAATATTGATAATATATCGTGTGTGATATACTTATCATAATAGAATATTCTAGGGTTCCTTACACTATAAAAGGAACATAGGTACGATGAGTTTATTGTACCTCATTAAAAGTCGATTAATAGAAGATCGAATTGTTAAAAGTAATTATGTTCTTCTTTGCTTTATAAGTTAGATTCTGCATACTTATTTGGTTGAGTAAGAGTTCTCAAGTGCTCTAGTTTGATTACAAGCTATTGTACAAATTCTTAACAGAATATAGATCCATTCAAAGGGATCAACAGGACATACCTTTAAACAACATTAGGTGAACAGTTCTGACAACTGTTCACTTTATCCCACTAGGTCGTACTAGGCTTTATCTTGAATCTCCTATTTTGTCCCGCTCAAAACACTTTGGAGATTCTCCCACCTAAACTATAAAAAGGAAAGGCAAGTATTTGATTGCCTAGTCTTCATTGGATTGTAAGTGATCTCTGAGTATTGTCATCTCAGAGATCCTTGAACATCAGTGCATTCCTTCTACGTCCCAGCTTGTCCATAACTGTTGGTGAGTATGACTTCAGATAGTCTTTGATTTCTCTGACGTTGTATTTGACTTGAATGTTCCTGGTGTGCCAGCTGAGGCTTTGCCTTCATATGGTCTGGTCTCTGTCGTTGGTCTTCACAACGGTTCGTAATACTTAGTCTAAGTTAAACAAATCTAGACTAGGCCATAGTTAAAACTTTCATTGGCCCAACATCTAGGTAACAACACAAAAAATCAAACATTTGGTCCCCAATATCTCATGGGTCCAAAGTTGTTAGTTCCAAACATCCTTTTCATTTGATTAGGATGCATAAAGGGAGGACACATACCCCATGGAGAGAAACATTGTTGTTGAAAGTTATTCCAATTAACTAGAGTGTATTGGTGTCCATTATTTTTCTATGTGTTTTATTATCTTGATCTAGAGTTATTGTTGTTCCTAAGTTGAGGTGTTTTAGTTCTAGATCTAGAATCATTTCTCACTCTTGGTATAGGTGATTTGATTCTACGCCTAGAATTATTTCTTACTCTTTGTGGAGGTGTCTTGGATTGACGAATGGCATTCTTCATTCCCATAAGAGGATTACTTAAGGTGTATAGAGTTTGTTAAACTCCTTTTCATCAATTATGGGTATTTTAACCTTATTAATAACCAAGTGTTTTGGTCCTTTTCCTAAAATATATTTTCAGAAAAATTAGGTTTCTCGGATATAGACCTCTCTGACCACAGTTCTTTATTTCCACCCGCGGTTCCATAATTGTAAGGTACCGTGGAAATTTTTTTGGAACCGTGGACAGTAGGTATATTATCTGAAAATTTTACTTGTTTAGTTTCACTGGTTGATGTTTCATCAAATTTAAAACCTAACCCAAGTTTGACATTTTACTTAACTTGTCATAAAGAGAATTAGAACCTTTTATAAATCTATCCAACTTAATTGATGTGCTCTTGAGTTTTTCATTCTCTTGCCTAAGGTTTTCACATGTTTGACAACCTAACTTTATTTTTCTCACTTTCAACTAATTTACCTTTTAGCTCATGAATTTCATTTTCAAGTTTAGTTCTAGCTGATTTTACAATTTGTTCTTTTCAATAATCTTAAGACTTAGTTTGCATAAATTATCATATTGACTCTCTAAATATAAGTCTTCTAAGGAAGAACTTGAAGGTTTATTAGTATCATAATAATTATATAAAACCCTAAACGAGATCAAAGCACATATAGCGGAAGCGATTTAACAAGATCATAATAATAACACAATTATAATTAATCGAATTAGGGTTACATACCTTTACGCTAAAGCAATTCCACAAGACGAAGAACGAATCACCAATTCGGGTTTATACCGTATATACCAAGATATAGTCTAAAGTAAGACTATATTACGATCTTGTACACACGTAATACAACGAGCTAACCGTGATTCTAGCACGTGAAAAACCGAGCTACAACGCTTTAATTAATCTACCCAAAAAACCTAGAGAGTGGCTAGGACTAGATTACGTATACAATCGATCAACCAAGAAAAACCAACTGAAACCCTTTGTTGGAGACACCTTGCGATCGAACCAAAGAAGAGAATAGGAGAAAGATTTATGTTGTGTGAATTATGAGAGATTAGGAGGTGTATTTGTAGGCCTAAACTCTTGTAGCCCAAGATAAATAAAAGGCAACTTTTGCCCCCCCCCCCCCCCTTGAGCCCATAATCGACCGCCTATAACACCCCTAGGTCTGTTCCGGAATCTTCCAAACTTCTTTCTTAATGTAGACATACTATATATTTATTTAACATTCGTTAATACTTAACTATTAATTAATTAACGATCGTTAAGGTTATATATTTACTTGCTCGGTTAAATTAATAAATACATAAATATATTTATTAAATAAATTAATAAATGCAATAAATATATTTATTTATTAAATTAACTCTTTACGTATTATGTGCAATCCCGTAATCTCGAGTTTGATCCTATCACACGACTATTAAATATAAGTCCATAAACTTTCAGCTCCCACTTGGACATATTTCGAATATCGTGATTACATTGACTAGCGTCTAGTTACACATAGTAATGTCACTAGTACAACTCGAGTAAGGTCTCCTGGAAAAAACCTTTTAAAGATTCTGCATCGTTATTATTATCCTTTTATTTCTATTACAACATTAATAAGGATATGGATCTCAGTCATTCCTTTCATTAACCATTTTATTTCTCGTTCTCAGATTCAGCAAGATTACCAAAACAAATTTGGGTGTGGCCACACAAACATCTTACTAATCCTACGAGGGGCCCATCTGTATTAAACTCCAAAAACGAAACTGGATGAAATAAATTCCATATTGACTACGAGAAAAACTTATGAATTTTGAAACACTTCCGAAAATAATCCTTATAGCTGCTAGTTACGTTTAGCGTAAGATTATTCAACAGAGATTCACTAGATTCATAACAGTTTCCTGGTATCTCAAGTCTAAGGATAACTATTTATGGTTTTACTTAATAACAAAGATCCATAAAGTAATAACATATAGTTGGGATAATTCCTATATTCGATTCATCGAATATCATCCAAAATCGATCAATATACTTTCAATTATACTCTATCACTATTTTGATTTGTCTTAGTTTAATAATATTCCCATATTATTAATCGACAACGGATTTAGCATAACATTTATTCATGGATTAAAACATGTAAAATAGGATACACTTATTAAATAATAAAAATAAACGAAATCCAATCTTTATTTCATTATATAATAATGTCATAACATCCTTTATCCAAATACTAATCACAGATTTATTGCATGAGTTCGCTAGCTAGTTGCAGCCCAATCGTTTTGGTATGCTTAACTACCTTTGGTCTAGGCAAAGCCTTAGTTAAAGGATCTTCTACGTTATCATCTGTGTGAACTTTAATCAATTTGATTTCCCGAGCTTCAACTTGTTCTCGGACGTAGTGATGTATACGCATAAAGTGTCTGGCGCCTTTCATGACTCCAGGGTCATTGGCAAATATTATTGTAGCAGAATTGTCACAATAAATATCTATAGGTTCTTTAACTGAAGGCATCAATCCAATATCATCAATAAACTTCCTAATCCAAACAACTTCCATTGCAGCTTCTGAAGCAGCCATGTACTCAGATTGAGTAGCATGCATTGCAATAGTTGTCTGTTTCTTGCTCTTCCAGTCAATTGATCCTCCATTGATAACAAAAATGTAACCCGTCTGAGACTTCGTATCGTCTTTATCACATTGCCAGGACGCATCACAGAAAACTGTAACATTCAGTTCTGTGTATGGTTTCTTGGGAATAAAATTAGCTAAGTCACTTAGATGCTGCCAAAGGGATTTCGGACGTTGACAAGAAGAATTGAGGCGCTGACAAGTTGAACAATGACAAGAAATATTGGGCGCTGACAAAGGAAATATTAGGAAGACAAGGACTAAATCTGCCAATGATGAATTCTTCAAGCTGGTGGACAAAATATAAAGATAAGAATTCAGAATATATTCTTAATGCTTAAAAAGATTTAGTCAATAAGTTATTTTCTATGTTTATCTTGTATATCTTCCTAAAATAGCCGATTCTAGATTTTTTTACAAGGCTCCTTATGCTATAAAAGGAGGCCTTAAGGTTAGACATTAGATATCCCCTTCATACACCTCTTCCAGATATTTCACAACACTTTCATTGTAATCATTCATTGATATTATTAATCAAAGTGAAAGTTTGGTATTCATATATTGTTTGTTCTTTATTCTAAGTATTAATTTCCGCATAATACTTAGAGTGTTGAATACACAAAGTTTCTCTACGTATTATACTTGATTCAATCTTGATAATACAAAGCTAATCGATCTAAGTTTGGGATCAACAAGTGGTATCAGAGCTTGTTGAGGAACTTTGATTTGAAGAACGAAATCCAGTATCGTGAGGTAAACCAGGCTAAGGAAGAAGGTGAAGAAGAATCTGATGATGTTTTCAGTTAAGGCCAAGTCTACTTCAAGTTCCACAAGTTCCAATTCATCTTCGTCATCTGATAATGAGGTATGTAATGACTTTTCTTGTAGGTTAAATACTGAAAGACTTAATAAAGAGGTTTTAAAATTGAAGTCAGATGTTTTAGACGTAAAAGCTAGACTTTCAAATTATCAAGTGGCACTTGTACAAACTGAAAAGACTATAGAAGAATATAAGAAAATGGAATTTGACCTAAAAGATCAAATTAATGTTTTGTCTCATGACCTCAAAGTTAGTGTTAAACTTAGGGACATACTGGTGAGATCCAAAGGAGTTATACAGACTAAGTTAGATGAGGCCATTAAAGAAAAAGAGAATGTAGGGCTTAAAATTCAAAAGTTTGATAAAGCTTCTCAAACCCTAGAAAAATGTGTAAGTGAGCAAAGGGATTCTAGGGACATGTCTGGGATTGGGTTGAAAGAATATGTAGTTGTTCCACCACCTGCTGGGAACTTCTATGGTGTCCATAGAAAGGATCTCTCTTGGACTGGTATTCCAGAACTCCAAGAAGATGAATTTATTCCTCCACCTAGAGTCCTTTCCCAGTTGAGGAATATTAACAAAAGGTTATTGACCTAGAAGATTAGAAGAAGGCCAACCCCACTTTGTTTGTTAAGGGTGGGATGCTTAGTGAGAGTCCATTTGTGCCTACACCCATTGAGAGTTTAGTAGTATCTACACCTATCACTGTGACCAATCCCATCATTGGAAAAGCTGTTAATCTTGGCTCCCCAATTAAAAAAACCTAGTGTTAAATATGCTGAAATGTATAGGAAATCTAGGTCACTCAAAAGCCAAGCAAGTGTTAATGGGATAGGGTTTTATCAGTCTAAGCCTAAGTTTGTGTCAAAAAAGGCTTGTTACTCATGTGGGAGCTTCTCACATTTGGCCTATAATTGTGTCAGTGGATACAATTCATTCGCTCACAATAGGTCATCCAATGTCAACCATAGACCTTTTGTACACACTAGACCATAGGCTACTAGACCAACTCCTTTGTTCTCTAAGGCAGCTAATACCCAAGGTCAAATACCCTTTCAAAAGACCAACACTTGGTCTAATAAATAGTATGTTCCTGTGGCAAACCCTAATTTGGGCGCTGACAAGAACAAATTCAGCGCTGACATGAACAAATTCAACGCTGACAAGAACAAATGCAACGCTGACAGCTCCAAGTTTGGCATTAAAACGCCACAACTAGCTGTTGTCAGACCTTATGTTAGACCATATAAACAAAGATACTTGGTTAGTAAGGGTCAAGGGTCTAAGGCATCATCCCACATAGTGGAAACCTAAACAAGAGCAAAAATCAAATTTTAGTGGTATTTCAATGACTTGCAATAGATTTAAATATCTTGAGAAGGTCATTACTAGAATCATAGGAACAAATTGGGTGATTAGGTCACAAAGGGTTGAACAGGGATTTGTGGTAAAGAATAAGACCACTCTAGTTGAACAACTAGACAGATCCAAGTCTGACAAGGCTTGGATCTCCAAAGAAAACTAATTTATTTTCTTTTTGAGCAGCCTATCCAAAAGCAGGTTAATGATCAAGGATATTAGGATATTGGATGCTCAAGGAACATGCATTGTTGGTCTTTCTACTATTATTATTTTTCTCCACTGACATGTTATCTCTACCCATTGGTGTGGGAAAGGGTAGCCTCTGTTGGTGTGTTTTTGTGGTTTTTGTCTAACTATGCAGGAATGTGGAGCTACAATTGGATGGATACAGAGTTAAAAACTTTTATTTATGATGGTTGGAATGTTTACATTCCTATCTTGAAATAAAATTTTGCTTCTACACATATATTGATGTGTATGCTTCTGTTAAGGGGAGGTAAACCTTTATGTTTTTGGGTACTCTTAGAGCACTCTTGCACAATTCTAGATTGTGTCCACTGGTGAGTGGGGGTTAGAAATAATAAAGGCTCTTTTCTTATGAAATTGTTGGAATTTATAAACCTCGAGGCACTCTAGCATGCACATAGTTTATTTTGCATGCATGCTGCCAAGACCTTTGACCTAGATTTGGGTTTGGTCAGATGGGAGACTTGGGGTATATATATTTTGGGATTAATTGGGGAGTTGCAAAGGTTTTATATGAGTTAACTTTCTATTTGGGGCATTTGTGAACAAAGGACTATTGAGTTCATGTGTGTCTATCATAATTTTGCATGTGTGTATGCATGAACAGTGTTTGTCACTCTTGCTTATTAGAGTCTAGTTAATTTCCCTAGGCTTATTACCTTCGTTTATGTTCTAACTAAAGTTTTCTACATTCTCAGGTCCATTTTATGTTATGACATCTTAGCTGGTATCATTTATAAACTTCTTTATAGACCCAAAATGTTTCATCACCCTTTCATTTTTAAGAATTTTTGGATATCTGGATGCCTAACGATCATTGAGATGTTTTTCCTAGTGATTAACATCGAGTAGCAGCAGAGATCACTTTCACAAGGGCGAATAGTGTTATGGAGATGGTTGAGGCTATTGGCACTAGCTTTAATGCAGGTCAAGTCAGTCTTATCATCATTAAATCCATCTCCATGTCTTATGAATCAACACTAAGGATTCATTTCCCGAATGTGGATGAGGACAGTATGAAACTTTTTGAATATCATGGAATTGACGAATTTTTGTATTTGCTTGAAAAAGTAACATACATTACTTGTACCAACTGTCATGCATTAAGGTTTTGAACTCACACAGTTGAGGGAGAGACTTGCTGTTTTGGACGCTGCTGGGAAGCCAAGGAGGATATTCATGGTTCCATCCTTGATATTGATCTTGGAGAGGAGTATTGAAAAGGGGAGGAGAAATCGAATTTGAGTGAAAAAGTTATAAAGAAGGCTCTAGATACTATGTAGGTAACTAAAGAAGCTCGCTGTTATAAGATGTATTGAAGAAGGTGATTGGCTACACAAGCGATTTGAGTGTTTGTAAGAATCCTCTCTGTATATTTTGTTTTATTCAGAAACTTGATTACTAGAGTAGATGTCAAGTTTAGGGGAGGATTGTTGGGAATAAAATTAGCTAAGTTACTCAGACGCTGCCAAAGGGATTTCGGACGCTGACAAGAAGAATTGAGGCGCTGACAAGATGAACACTGACAAGAAATATTGAGGTGCTGACAAAGGAAATATTAGGAAGACAAGGACTAAATCTGCCAATGATGAATTCTTCAAGCTGGTGAACAAAATATGAAGATAAGAATTTAGAATATATTCTTAATGTTTAAAAATATTTAGTCAATAAGTTATTTTCTATGTTTATCTTGTATATCTTCCTAAAATAGCCGATTCTAACTTTTTGTACAAGGCTCCTTATGCTATAAAAGGAGGCCTTAAGGTTAGACATTAGATATCCCCTTCATACACCTCTTCCACATATTTCACAACACTTTCATTGTAATCATTCATTGATATTATTAATCAAAGTGAAAGTTTGGTATTCATATATTGTTTGTTATTTATTCTAAGTATTAGTTTCCGCATAATACTTAGAGTGTTGAATACACAAAGTTTCTCTACGTATTATACTTGATTCAATCTCGATAATACAAAGCTAATCGATCTAAGTTTGGGATCAACATGGTTTCCCTCCATATACCAAAAACATATCTTTCGTACTCCTCAAATACTTTAGAATATGTTTAACAGCAGTCCATTGGAGCTTCCCTGGATTCTGTTGGTATCTACTAACAAAGTTCTGAGCAAACGCCACATCAGGCCTTGTGCATCTAACAGCATACATTATAGATCCTACATCCAAAGCATAAGGCACCTTCTACATGTATGCCTCCTCTTCAGGAGTTGATGCATCTATATCATGACTCAGATTATGCTTAACTTCCATAGGTTGAAAACCTTTCTTGGAATTATGCATATTATACTTCTTCAAAATCTTATCTATATAAGCATCTTGACATAGACCAATTAACCGTCTTTTCTTATCCCGATAGATCTTAATTCCCAGAATGTATGCAGCTTCTCCTAAATCCTTCCTAGAAAAACATTTACCAAGATAATCCTTAATAGCTTTAAAGTTTTGGAATGTTACTTCCCATGATTAATATGTCATCAACATATAGGACTAGGAATACTACATCACTCCCACTAGCTTTGCGATATACACATGGCTCATCACGATTCTGAACAAATCCAAACTTTTTGATTTCTTAGTCAAATCTTTTATTCCATTAACGTGATGCTTGCTTCAAACCATAAATGGACCTTTAAAGTTTGCACACATGTCCTGGATTCTTAGGATCAACATACCCTTCTGGTTGCTGCATATAGATGTCTTCATCTAAGCGACCGTTTAAGATGGAAGTTTTAACATCCATTTGCCATATCGCATAGTCATAGTATGTTGTTATAGCTATGAGAATCCTAATAGCTCTTAAGTCTGCTACAAGAGAAAATGTCTCCTCGTAGTCTACGCCAAAAGTTTGAGTAAAACCTTTAGCTACTAAACGAGCTTTATAGGATTGTACTTTTCCGTCCATGTCGATTTTCTTCTTGTATATCCACTTATGTGTCACTACTATAGCATTCGATGGCGGTTCTATAAGAATCCAAACATCATTTACTTTCATGGATTTCATTTCCTCATCCATAGCAACCATCCACTTATCCTTCTCAAATCAAGTATGGCGGATTTATAATTAGCGGGTCACTAAGATCCCCTACCTCATCATCATCCTCTATGTTAAGACACATATTGCTATTTGCGTTTTTAATCCTTGCGGATCTACGCAGAGGAACTAATTCCGGTGAAACCGCTAGACTTTCTGGTTCTACAGGAATTACATCGCTAGTGTTTTCAGAAGGTAATGTATCTATATGACTCTCCTCAAGATCATAATTCCTCCCACTTAATTCTTGATTAAAATGATCATATTCAAGGAAGTCTCCATACCTAGCAACAATTACTTTGTTCGCAGGTGGATAATAAAAGTAGTAACCTATAGTATCCTAAGGGTATCCTACAAAGATACATTTTACATATCGTTGTTGTATTTTGTCACCCGAGTCACGTTTCACATACTCCTCGCAACCCCAGACCTTTAAATAAGACAAATATGGCTTCTTGCCATGCCATAGTTCATATGGTGTCTTATCGACCTTCTTTGTGGGAACCATATTTAAAATGCGAACAGTAGATTCTAAAGCATAATCCCAAAAGGATAAAGGTAAAGTTGTAAGATTAAACATAGATCACACCGTATCCAATAATGTATGATTTCTCCTTTCAGATACACCATTTTGTTGTGGAGTATAGGTAGAAGTAAGATGTTGAACAATTCCATTCTCACCTAGATAATCTATAAACTCTTGACTTAAATATTCACCACCTCTATCATAACGAAGAGCTTTAATCTTCTTCCCTAATTGCAGTTCTACTTCTGCTTTAAACACTTTGAATGTTTCAAATTCCTCATGTTTATGCTTAAGAAAATAAACATAACCATAACGGCTATAATCATCCGTAAATGTTAAGAAGTAGCTAGCACCTTTCCTTGACGTATGTCTAAGTGGCCCACACACATCAGTATGTATAAGTCCAAGTAGATTAGTAGCCCTTTCAATATTGCTATTAAAAGGTTTCTTGGTCATCTTTCTAGAGATACAAGACTCACATTTATCAAATGATTCATCATTGATATTTTCCAAAAGACCTTCACGTTGAAGCTTTTGTATACGAGTCTTCCCAATATGGGCAAGTCTACAATGCCAAAGATAAGAAGAGTTCTTGTCAAACTTTCTCTTCTTACTCATGCTAAATATAGATTTATCATTCTTGGATTCATTATCATGCATGTTTATTTCAAATACACCATTCACAGAAATTGCATTAAAATAGGAAATACCATTTTTCCAAACAGAATTCCATTATTATCAATCGTGTGAACGAATCCACTATTTAACAAACAAGAAAAGGAAATAACACCACTAACAATTGTAGGTGCATAATGACAATCATTTAATCTCAGTTGTAACACCCCCAAATTTTTTTACAATTCAATACAGTGGAAGACTCGTTGGTGTTACGGGATAGCACATTACTCACATCATAAACAACGCTTAAAAATCGCGTCGTTTAATAATAAAGCATTTCCATTCATAAATATCAAAGTTACATAGGTCCCAAGTCATTATATTTCATACAGGTTTTACAAAGCGTTTGAATGGAAATTGTTATTTAAGTGTGGGCCATGAATTCTTGTCGTCTTCCCGAGAATTACCTTCAAGTACCTGAGACAAAACATGTTAAAAGAAAAGGTCAGCGATAACGCCGAGTGAATTCATAGAGTTTAATGAAACCATTACTATATCATCGGTATATAATTATTACTGAAAATCATTTTGCACAAATCTTTGTAATAGGCCATAAAATAGCCAAAGTCTTTTTATACAAATTCCTATCAAAATCATAATATAGGCTTTCGCCTTCAAAACCATTATACGAACTAATGTCGTAAAAATATCATACAATACGTTTTATAACGTTGTATAGAAATAAAAACCGTTATATGAATATGGTTATGAAAAACCAAAACACGAACATAATATCAATAGTAAGACCCCGTATTGCTAGTCAGGCAATATATCGTAATTTAGTGCGTATAGCAGTATTTCGTTAATTGGATTATTATAAGCCGCATAACATTGTTACCTTACTACAACAAACAACGGGTAGCTAGCCCGAAACTCAATTTTCCCATCTAAGTTAGCGTGTCGTCACAATAATCACGCTTGTGTAAATCTTCTCATACATAAATTCGCTTACCAATCAATGTGGCACGACAGGGATCAACCGTCAAGGCGCGAACTGGGGTGATCGTCCCCAAATAGTACTATTATATGCATAAGCGTCTACCAAATCCCGGTAGTTCAAAATTCATGCTAATGGGACTTTTAGTGACATAACCTAACTTTAATAATCCATTTCATTTCATTTATCGGGTCATATAATCATTCATCAGGTCATACAATCATTCGGGTCCAAATCAATAAACAAACAATCGGGACAAATGGCGTCCTATTTTATTAAAACTAACATGTTATCTCCCTCGCGGGTTTATAAAACATTTCATAAAAACATTTAAAAGAGTGCGAGGCTATGAACTCACGTTGATGTGGGAAAGCGGGTTATCGGCAATTCGGATGTACGGTACGTGCTTCAATCACGGAAACCTAGACAAATAATATTCGTCTTAGACTTTTTTCCAATGACTTTATCAAAATAATAATTATGTATACATATGATGATTTTATATATATGATGATGATCAAGTGGGTTTATACATCTTTACTCATTCATTATAGTGTTTATGTGTTGGTAACTTTTATACTAGTTACACTAGCTCAACTTGTTTACATTTTGGAGCCCAATGGGCCTATTATAAGCCCAATACTATTCATTAGTCCAATTTATACTTTTATTATCATTATTATACTTTACATGTTGGGCCCAAATGGGTTAAACCCAATAAGTAAATTTATAAGTGTTTAGCCTATTTAGTTGGATTAATAGTCCAATAATGCTAACTTAGCCCGTTAATGTCCATATGTTATTTAGTTCGGGTTTTATCGGTTTTTACTTGTATTAAGTACTTATATATCAGTATATGACTTTTAAAAAGTTTACATTAGACGGGTCCGATCGCCTAAGTTTTAATTGACGAAAAACGTTAATTTTACGGTACTAGCCGAAAAGACGTAAAACTTAGTATATAGCTTTTATAACTTATAAAACTTACCAAACTACCATTTTTATATTGTGTCCTTTTATTTATCCTTATATAAATGAAATTTATAAGTTAGTGGGTTTTAATTCACATTTTATACTATATTTATTTGAGTGCTTATATAATAATATTAAACTTTAATTTCACAAAATCAGTCCTAATTATAAGTTCACTAAAATGTCCATATCTAGAGTTATATAATGAGATAGGACCTCAAATTTTTATCACAGAAACTACATGATATGTACTTTATTTTATTCCTTATAGCTACTGATGAATCAACCTCTAAATATTTTAATAAATTCGTCCAAAACAGTGTTGGCAGATTTGCACTCTAAACTTGTTTTGATCATATCTCACTCATTTTTATGATTCCATTGCATGGCCAACTCTCACATGTGTATAACACCTAATACTTACTGTATATTGATTTCAATTTACCATTTTATCAGTTTAACATTTGGTTACTTAATGTTTTTATACAGCCATCACAATTAGCAAGATTTTAACCATTTTACCTATGGTTTTCCATCTTTTTAACCATGTTTATAAAATCTATCAACACCAAATCCCCACATAATATTTTTAATCATCATTCATCATCATATACATATACATAAATAAAGAAATTACAAGATTACATAATCAAAATAACAAGAGGATGGGAAGAACAATCTTTATACCACCAAAGTGATGAAATGATGAGATTTTGGATGAACAAGACTTGGTTTTAGGTAACCAATCTTATGAGATATCAAAACCACTTCTAGGATCACCAAGAATATGTAGACTCCTTGAGAAATCAGCCCTTGATCTTCATGAAATCTCCTTTTTAGATGTTAAGATCACCTCAAATCAACAAGTCTTCAAAGGGTTATCATCTTGTGCAAGTTAAACACAAGATTTGTGGTGTAAATTTTGATCTATGGTGGTGTTGGTGGTGATATGGGACGTTCATAGGGAGTAGAGAGAGAGATGGGAGTTGTTTTGCATGTATCAGATGTGTAAATGGTTTGAGTTGGTGGTTTTTAGCTAGTTTTGTAAGCTTACTAGTTAAGCTAGATTACAAGTGTTATCTTGTTAGCTACATTTTGCCACATCTTGTGATGTGGTGGAATACTTTGGCCATCCCATGTTAGTGGGGTGCGACAAAACATGTTTTGTCTCATCCCACTAATTTACGGGTATTCCTTGATTCTAGTTTCCTCGATTTGCGTGCCCTCGGGTCGTTGTACGAAAAACGTTTTTATAAATTATGAATCAACGGCACAAAACGAATCTAGTAAAAATTATCTCATCAAAAACGGAGTTCAAAAACGTAAATACGTATTCCTAAGGTTTCCGGTTTAGTCGTAAAGGACGTTAAATTATAATCGTAAGTCCTAATCTCTTCTCTTAAATTTGTGAGTTTATGAACCAACACAAATTTAGAATCTCAAAATATTATTCACGGATAAATTTATTTTCTGAAATGTCGGACTGTCACCAAAACGGTGTATGTAAACGTAAGCACGTAACGTAGAATCCTCCGGTTTAGACGTAGTCGATGCTACTTCAAGACGTAAATTCAAATTTCTTCTCAGAAATGGGTGAGTTCATAATATAACATTAAAATAATGTTTTTAAATAATACTTGAGAATAAAATATCAACCATAAATTGACGGATTGTCACAGCATTTACCCCTAAACAGGATCTTTGTCCTCAAAGATCATCTTATCTTACTACTCGCTTCTTATAGAGTTAAAGCCATGTGGGTATTTCCTCCACATTCGGTCTTTTCTCACAAGTGTAATTCATTACAATACGCGAGTTTCATCAAACATAACTACGGGAATAAGATCAGGCTTAATGTTGACTTACTTTCTCTATCCATGATGTTCACGGGATTTTGATGAATGCAACTTTTCGCCGATCTAAACTTCATCAAGAAGTGATCAGATTCTCACTTGATAGACATTTTATCAAGTTCGATATACGAAACATAATTCACGCAGCTCTTGAAGTCCTAGGGTAGATCCAACTTATATGCCTTTCAAACCAATCTTTTACATCATCTCAATGGTCCCATACAATGGGGACTTATATCCCATGATCTTTCAGATCATCAATTCATTTTTCCATGGTTAAAATTTTTGGCATAACTTCGCTACCTATCTGGCACTTCAAGATCTACATTTCATATTCACATAACCTCCTGCCCACTAGCGGCAGTCAATAATCAGATCCTAATTTCAACAATCATTTCAGGTCTCGTGGGTTGAGTATTTTATAAAGTTAGGTTCGCCATCATAGGAAACCTTAAACCTAAAAGACATGTCCAACTCACAATGGGTGTATGTCGGGTGTCTTTATCCCAACTCCTGCTTACAAATGCTCTAATATATATCCTCACAAGATTCGATCTCGATCCTAATACGATAATTATCAATGATAATCTCTCCAAAGGAAACGATTATACGGTTCATTACCAAAGGTCAATCATTCAAACATAAAACAGCACTTATAGTATTTTGTATCGTTACTTTACCTCGTCCCTTCGATTGGGGTGGTACACAGTACTCTCATCAAGATTCGTTCTCAATGACTTCTGAGCAAATCTCTAGAAATTCGATGCGAAGCGATGATCTTGATAGAGATGATCGATACAGGCACACAATGTTTACGCAACTCCTTTAAGTACAAAAGAGTCAATTTCTTCATCAAGAATCTATCATTAACAGGAATGTTATTAGCATATTTGGTCAGTCTGTCGACGATGACCCAAATCAAATCAAATTCAGATGATGACCTTTGCAATAGTTAGACGTTTACTAATGTATGAGGCGATGTCTGCCTTCATAATTTGTCATTAGTACAACTTCTTCAGACAAAGATACATTTAGTCAGAAATGACATGAATAGAATACTTAATCTTACGAGATTCCAACATAACTATATCTCTCACAAGCCACCATATTTAGACAACCACAAGTGGCCTTTAAAACATTTAACGCCATAGGCTTCTCAAATCTAATGGTTCACATTAGCCGCGAACCCCTTTTATTATCTATATTATCCTTTTTATAAGCATCGGTTATATTTTAAATTGCCCGGCAATTTATTTTGCACCTTCATTATTAAGAAACACATCCTAATTGGTTCTTTACTTTTACATAATGTGTCAGTATCTACAATCATCTTCCCTGATGAAATAATTGTCATGACCGTATTCATTCAAAATTTCTTTCTTCATATTTCTATGCTTTAGTTTCGTCTCAACTATTATTTTTATCAGTTTTGCTTGATTCGACGTTTTAAAGCGTCGATAATTATTACACGTAAATTAACAATAAATATTAAGTTTTTATGAAACGTAAACGTTAAAAGTTTAAATTTCTTAGTTCGACCAATTATAATAAAATGTTCAAAACAAATTTGAATTTAATTAACAAGATTTTTGTTGATTTATCGAAAATAATTAAAATAATTAATAAGATCCGTAAATGTTCGAAAAATCTTTGTTTATACTTTGGTCAAAAATTTTCTTAGTTGAAAAGCAAAAATTGTCGTTTCAAATTCCAAGTCATGGTTTAAATGGTTTCCTCAATCCCTCTTAGGTTGTCTTGAGGTATACACGAACATTTACCCCTAAACAAGAGTTTAGTTAAGTGTTCTGGGTATAAGGGAATAATCCCTCAAAAGTTCTTTTCGATAAAACATTTGTCAAAACACATTTGCGCTTTCTTTTTGGTAAAACCCAAAGTCTTAATGGCTCTAATCTTTGAAAAGTCAATATAGATCCCATTATCTTATTAATCACATGGTCAAATCATGTAAAGGATTAAGTATTTAATCACATGTTAAATACTCAAGGTACAAGTTTTCATTGTTCGACCAATTTCGGGCAGTCTATAACTAATTATTAACTCATTCTTATTCTTATAAACAAACAAATAGTCCTGAATGATCACAAGCATAAATTTATCAAATTACAGCCTACACACGTGATTCACCAAATTTATGGATGCTACATGTGTATTAGTCAATCCAAACGACATCACGTGAAACTCATAATGTTCATTACAAGTACCGGATGTAGTGATTGAAATAGATAATCTTTTTCGCGGACGCGAAATTGATGATAACCATGCCGAGGATCAAAATTTCTGAATATACACTAGAACCTTGTAAATGATCGAACAATCTATCATCTTGGGTAGTGGATATAGATTTTAATCGTCAATTTACTTAGTTCACGGTAATTAAGAAATATAAGGAATGATAATACCATAGCTCTTCATAATGACGAGCTTGGTAGAATAAAATCTTTCTCCGACGACTCTCTCAGTTGTACGGTAATTCCTTTAATTCAGATGGTGCTGACGTACAGTGCACACGCCACAGGTGCAACACCGAGAATATAATCAATATCAAATTCAACTTGCCTTAATGGCGAAAGTCTAGGCAATTCACCAATAAATACCTCCTAAGGTTTCAGATAACGGAAACATCTTTTAATACATTCATTTTAAGTTCTTTCTAGATTATAATATCTATGAATAATTCACAACCATTCATGGTATAATTTCAAGTCTAAATGCAGGATATGGTCATCCATCAAGAATTATTTAAATAACTTTTGATAATCAACATCTTATCTTTTAGGGGAATTCTACTCGAGTTCCCATCAATTAAGACAATGTCGTCATGTCATAATCAATCAATTCATTCTACTGGCATTATCAACTTTCTAGTTTCATCACCGTTGATAAGATGTGAACTTCTCAAAAGACTAATAATAATTCATAATCATTCACAAATTCAATGATATATGGAGACACAACTATCATCGAAAGAGTAATGTCAACGCATAATCTACGCGAGAGAATTTCAAATCAGGTACAGACGAAAACATTAACGAATATGAGTATATCCCATGTTTTCATAATTTGAGTACGCATTCGAAAGCTCCTCGGATCGTTACCCAGGTCATTCAAATGAAATCTAATCAAAAGAAATGATAGGAACGTCGATACATCCAGTCGGGTATCAACACTCAGTAATCAGATACTTTTCCTAAGAATCTCACTACGGGAGAACTGGACAAAGATGGAATATCAATTGTCAAATAAGATAAATTCCACAGATAAGTAAATTCGACTCAGAAGAATAAATGGTACAGGCACATATGTAGGTGTCCCTATCAATATGTCCCTATTTTTCACTTCTTGCAGATCTCATAAAATTTAATCTTTCACAACTTCAAAGAAAATGTAGTGTTTATTAATAGTTTCATGGTGACTACTAATCAGCCTTGCATGGTCCATTCCAAATTGTATGTAGGCGCGTAACTATATACAATTTCAAGATTAACGATGCAATACTCAGTTCGTCAAAATTTTATCATCATGTTTATAATGAAAACATTTTCATGCTTAATTCTTAAATAAGAATCAAAAATAAATTTACAAAGATTTTATTTTTTATGAAAACTATTAAGTTCTCCAAGGTGTTTTATAAACAACTTTACTTCGATAACGATTATTTATAAATCTCACTTTGAATAATCCTTATAGTGATGAAAATTCAATTTTTCTCAAAGGATACTGTTTTATCTTATAAAAACAATGAGTGATCTGCAAAAGAGTGATGAAAGCTTGTTCACCAAGAACTAACTACAATATAATAGGAAATGAGCTTAGCCAATTAATCATGAGGTGCATGACCTCGATGGCACTCAAAAAGAATAATCCACAACGTAACTCAAATCGAGATGAGTACTTGTTCAATGGTTGCATCACTAATGTGAACATTAGGATGAAGCAATAAAAGATAGACAACATCAATACATGTAGGATTTAGCAATCAAATGTAGTCTTTTCATTAATCACAAACAAGTCAAAATTGTACCGTAACACATTACGTGTCACTATGTCATACAATTCCAAGAACTCATCCTACCAACTGATGTCTCAGTTAAGTTAGGGATTATTTTTAAAAGATACCACAATTAATACTAATCTACAAGAGTCATGGGGGTTCCACCTGTCCCGGAAGATCCATCGGTTCCTATTCAGAAGAAGATTTCTTCAATTTATTTCTTGTACACTGGGCATCCTCATTATTGGACAATGGTATAGGAACAACCCTTAACACGAACTAACAATCATTTAAAACCTTATAATTCAATCACAGGACTGAACAACTTCCTCTTAACAATTTCTTATTCCATACAAGTTAAATTTTACTTTATTCAAGTTTCAATCAACTTATACTCAATGTGACATCCTACCTCATTCTCCAATACTTTCAACCTTATTCTTAGACCTTAATAGGGCAATAAAAGCTCGATATGAACAACACTTAATTTCCAATCCTATAGCTCCTTCATCAATAGTTATCAAATGAGTCACTAGTATTAAATGACTCACACATTCAATTAGACTTCTCGGAAAGGTACTAGTGGCATGAGGCTTTTGGGTAATGGTTCCAATGACAGCCTCAAGTGCAACATTCACCCTTTCGATTTCAATTTAAGAATTGGATGACAACGAATCAGATGACATCTTTCTAGGTGGTAACGTTTTGTCAAACTCCACTCTATAAGGAAAGATCGTCATGCCATCGATATCAGTTTTAATCTCGCCAATTCTTCTTCAATATCACAATCAACTAATATCTACATTCCTACGAGTATCAACCATTTTGTTGGGATCATAAATATCCACAACTTGGTTTAGATCTAGGATAGCTAGAATTCCTACGAGAATAGCTTCGATTGATTTGCTAGGGGAGTTAGGGTTTCTTGTGACAATCTACGTCGTATAAATACCTCGTATAAATATTAAAATAATCATCAAACAATCATGTAATCAAATTACAACATATATATATAATCCAAGTTATATATATATATATATATATATTAAAATAACACTTCTCAGCCTGGCCTTGTCGGTAACTCGGGAATTATTCGGCACCGTTATAGTCAAAAGATTTTTAGACATTTTTAGAAAAATGTTTATAGTTAAAAGATTTTGAAATGTTTTATTCAAAACCTTAGTTTTAAAAATATTTCGTTCTCTATAACGAGAGCTCTGGTACCAAACTGTAACACCCCCAAAAATTTTTACAATTCAATACAGCGGAAGACTCGTTGGTGTTACGGGATAGCACATTACTCACATCATAGACAACGCTTAAAAATCGCGTCGTTTAATAATAAAGCATTTCCATTCATAAATATCAAAGTTACATAGGTCCCAAGTCATTATATTTCATACAGGTTTTACAAAGCGTTTGAATGGAAATTTTATTTAAGTGTGGGCCATGAATTCTTGTCGTCTTCCCGAGAATTACCTTCAAGTACCTGAGACAAAACATGTTAAAAGAAAAGGTCAGCGATAACGCCGAGTGAATTCATAGAGTTTAATGAAACCATTAATATATCATCGGTATATAATTATTACCGAAAATCATTTTGCACAAATCTTTGTAACAGGCCATAAAATAACCAAAGTCTTTGTATACAAATCCTTATCAAAATCATAATATAGGCTTTCGCCTTCAAAACCATTATACGAACTAATGTCGTAAAAATATCATACAATACGTTTTATAACGTTGTATAGAAATAAAAACCGTTATATGATTATAGTTATGAAAAAAAAAACACGAACATAATATCAATAGTAAGACCCCGTATTGCTAGTCAGGCAATATATCGTAATTTAGTGCGTGTAGCAGTATTTCGTTAATTGGATTATTATAAGCCGCATGACATTGTTACCTTACTACAACAAACAACGGGTAGCTAGCCCGAAACTCAATTTGCCCATCTAAGTTAGCGTGTCGTCACAATAATCACGCTTGTGTAAATCTTCTCATACATAAATTCGCTTACCAATCAATGTGGCACGACAGGGATCAACCGTCAAGGCGCGAACTGGGGTGATCGTCCCCAAATAGTACTATTATATGCATAAGCGTCTACCAAATCCCGGTAGTTCAGAATTCATGCTAATGGGACTTTTAGTGACATAACCTAACTTTAATAATCCATTTCATTTCATTTATCGGGTCATATAATCATTCATCAGGTCATACAATCATTCGGGTCCAAATCAATAAACAAACAATCGAGACAATTGGCGTCCTATTTTATTAAAACTAACATGTTATCTCCCTCGCAGGTTTATAAAACATTTCATAAAAACATTTAAAAGAGTGCGAGGCTATGAACTCACGTTGATGTGGGAAAGCGGGTTATCGGCAATTCGGATGTATAGTACGTGCTTCAATCACGGAAACCTAGACAAATAATATTCGTCTTAGACTTTTTTCCAATGACTTTATCAAAATAATAATTATGTATACATATGATGATTTTATATATATGATGATGATCAAGTGGGTTTATACATCTTTACTCATTCATTATAGTGTTTATGTGTTGGTAACTTTTATACTAGTTACACTAGCTCAACTTGTTTACATTTTGGAGCCCAATGGGCCTATTACAAGCCCAATACTATTCATTAGTCCAACTTATACTTTTATTATCATTATTATACTTTACATGTTGGGCCCAAATGGGTTAAACTCAATAAGTAAATTTATAAGTGTTTAGCCTATTTAGTTGGATTAATAGTCCAATAATGCTAACTTAGCCCGTTAATGTCCATATGTTATTTAGTTAGGGTTTTATCGGTTTTTACTTGTATTAAGTACTTATATATCAGTATATGACTTTTAAAAAGTTTACATTAGACGGGTCCGATCGTCTAACTTTTAATTGACGAAAAACGTTAATTTTACGGTACTAGCCGAAAAGACGTAAAACTTAGTATATAGTTTTTATAACTTATAAAACTTACCAAACTACCATTTTTATATAGTGTCCTTTTATTTATCCTTATGCATATTTATATAAATGAAATTTATAAGTTAGTGGGTTTTAATTCACATTTTATACTATATTTATTTGAGTGCCTATATATAATAATATTAAACTTTAATTTCACAAAATCAGTCCTAATTATAAGTTCACTAAAATGTCCATATCTAGAGTTATATAATGAGATAGGACCTCAAATTTTTATCACAGAAACTACATTATATGTACTTCATTTTATTCCTTTATAGCTACTGATGAATCAAACTCTAAATATTTTAATAAATTCGTCCAAAACAGTGTAGGCAGATTTGCACTCTAAACTTGTTTTGATCATATCTCACTCATTTTTATGATTCCATTGCATGGCCAACTCTCACATGTGTATAACACCTAATACTTACTGTATATTAATTTCACTTTACCATTTTATCAGTTTAACATTTGGTTACTTAATGTTTTTATACAGCCATCACAATTAGCAAGATTTTAACCATTTTACCTATGGTTTTCCATCTTTTTAACCATGTTTATAAAATCTATCAACACCAAATCCCCACATAATATTTTTAATCATCATTAATAATCATATACATATACATAAATAAAGAAATTACAAGATTACATAATCAAAATAACAAGAGGATGGGAAGAACAATCTTTATACCACCAAAGTGATGAAATGATGAGATTTTGGATGAACAAGACTTGGTTTTAGGTAACCAATCTTATGAGATATCAAAACCACTTCTAGGATCACCAAGAATATGTAGACTCCTTGAGAAATCAGCCCGTGATCTTCATGAAATCTCCTTTTTAGATGTTAAGATCACCTCAAATCAACAAGTCTTCAAAGGGTTATCATCTTGTGCAAGTTAAACACAAGATTTGTGGTGTAAATTTTGATCTATGGTGGTGTTGGTGGTGATATGGGACGTTCATAGGGAGTAGAGAGAGAGATGGGAGTTGTTTTTCATGTATCAAATGCGTAAATGGTTTGAGTTGGTGGTTTTTAGCTAGTTTTGTAAGCTTACTAGTTAAGCTAGCTTACAAGTGTTATCTTGTTAGCTACATTTTGCCACATCTTGTGATGTGGTGGAATACTTTGGCCATCCTATGTTAGTGGGGTGCGGCAAAACTTGTTTTGTCTCATCCCACTAATTTACGGGTATTCCTCGATTCTAGTTTCCTCGATTTGCGTGCCCTCGGGTCGTATTACGAAAAACGTTTTTATAAATTAAGAATCAACGGCACAAAACGAATCTAATAAAAATTGTCTCATCAAAAACGGAGTTCAAAAACGTAAATACGCATTCCTAAGGTATCCGGTTTAGTCGTAAAGGACGTTAAATTATAATCGTAAGTCCTAATCTCTTCTCGTAAATTTGTGAGTTTATGAACCAACACAAACTTAAAATCTCAAAATATTATTCACGGATAAATCTATTTTCTAATATGTCGGACTGTCACCAAAACGGTGTATGTAAACGTAAGCACGTAATGTAGAATCCTCTGGTTTAGACGTAGTCGATGCTACTTCAAGATGTAAATTCAAATTTCTTCTCAGAAATGGGTGAGTTCATAATATAACATTAAAATAATGTTTTTAAATAATACTTGAGAATAAAATATCAAGCATAAATTGACGGATTGTCACATGAGTACTAAACCCGAAGGTAAAACTAGATCAAAAGTTCTTATAGCTTCAACCGTTGCTTGTGCACCATTGCCCACTTGTAGATATTGTTCCCCATAGGAAAGCTTCCTTTCCAGATTAAATCCCTGCAGCGTTTTACAAATGTTAATACCGCATCCCGTATCATATACCCAGGAATTTAATTTGTATGTTAAATTTAACTATTCAATCATAAATAAAGTACCTAAAGCTGCAGCGCTCTACTAAGACTTCTTCTTTATTTCTTGCAATTCTTCGAGGTAAAGAGGGCAATTACTCTTCCAGTGACCACTTGCCTTGCAATGGTGACAAGTTTCATCCTTTTGAGATTGACTCTTCTTGACAAAGTTCTGCTTAGGTTTCGAATAAGTCGCAACTTGTTTTCCCTTATTACCCTTGCATTTGCCTTTCTTCTTGTTCGCTTGCAGTTTTGGCTTACTCACTCTACCCTTTTGTATGGTTAATACAGAAGGCGTAGCGGTAGATGCCTTGTCTTTCACCCCCTTTTCATAGTCAATGAGCATTGCATGCAAATCATTAATTGTCTTCCCCGTGCAATGCATATTATAGTTTCTAACTAAATCATTAAAGTCCTTGTTAAGGGACCTATTGATCAAGTTGATAGCCATATTATGATCATAGGGTTGTCCTAGTGCAATGAGCTGTTCCATATAACCCCTCATCTCCAAATAATGGGCACTTACAGACTTTCCTAGAGCTTGCTTGCAGCTATGCAGAGCATCTACCAAGTCGTAGATCTCCACAGCTTGCGGCTTTTCGAACATATCCTTGAGCTCATCAAGCATTCGCTTAGGTGAAAATAGCTCATACTTCTCTTGAAGTGTAGGAGCTATTTTTCCTAGCATTAAGCAAGCCACCTCAGAGTGCTTCTTAACATTACCAGCGTGTTCAAGCCTTTGCGCATCAGATGCTCCTTCAGCAAGATCCTCCAGATAGGGAGTAGTCAAGATATCGATAGTACCCGCTGCTCTCAAGACAATTCTTTGCGAGCGGTACCAATCATTGAATTTTGGGCCAGTAAGTTCAGGCCGTTCAAAGAAAGCTTTGAACGCGGAACTTATCGTGTTATTGGTGGGTTGAGTTGTTTCTACATAAATAAGTTCAAATATTAGTATTTTCGATAACACAATACTTTCAAGAAAATAAAATTACTCCGGTATTAAAACCATATTATTTTCCTTTAATTCTAGAACTATATTGACATAGATCCATTACATCAGTTGATCTGCTAGTAATGAGTGTACTCAACACAACGACTTATCGAACAATTCAACTGACAAACAATTTTCAATTTCTAGATTTTTAAGGGATTTACATTGCCAAAAAAAAACGTTTCGCATTGTAAACATGTTTCATCCCTTCTGAATGCATTAAGTTTCTAGATCTCACTGAGTAACTTAATTAAGTCGTCTAATCTGAGTAACGTAAAACCATCATACGAATTCTCATTCTACAAACGGTTTTCTCTCCATCACAACATCACCCAAAAATCTCATTTGATGACGAAGTAATTTCAAGTGTTCGTCAATTAGGAGCATTCAACTTAAATTTTAAGGGTATAAATTTTGATGTTAAAATCATTGTATGGAGTAGCATGCATACAATCTCCATAGCATAAGTTTAATAAAACATTTAAGTAAACTTTTTCACGAGATAAAATTTCTTCATAAATTATGTTGCGGTATTGGTTAAACCAATTAAAGAATTTACCCACAACTAATCGCATCGTTCTTTTGCTAGAACTCGGCTACGCACAAAGAAATACCCTTATTCATTGTGTTTCGGATGTGAATTTTCGGAATCACCCTTAAGGTATAATTCAATTAATAATCGTAGGTAATTTCGATTAGACGCACAGGCGAGCCAGGAATTTGGTCAGCGACTAATGGCATAACACCTCCTTCCTTAACCGGGTACTTGACCAGCGGTGCGTTAAACTTTATAGTTTGTCAAATAGAGTAGGTCGTTAGATTATTATTGCAATTCACCAATCAATGTAATCTTATGTAATTTAATCTCTAACAAATCATTATTTTCATATGATTTAGTCCATATTATTCTTTTCATAAAAACTCTTGTTTACAACAATCCAACAATTTTATATATAAACAAGTAAAAAAAACTAAATCATAAACACATAATAACAATTTATATGTACAACAAATAAATCAAATAGCCACATGCATACGATTTATTCAATAATCATCAAATCTAGGTCTTTATATTCATATAAAAGTCTTCCTTAATTCAAGATTATTGAATCAAATAATCACGTAGCACATAAAATCATATAATTTTACGATCCATGAAAACATGCACGTAATCATGGATTCACACAAATCTTAAGAATTAAATCTCTATGGATCGTAACCATACATGACATAACAATTAATCATGCAATTTAATCTAAAATTATCCCAAATGTAATTTAGGGTTTCAAAACAATTCCCTTTTTTATTAAAAATAGAGTAAAAACCCTAATTTAAAAAAAACAAAACCCTAATTTTATGAAAACCTAAAAAACATGTAGTTTTAACTCAAAACAATTATAGCTAAAAAAACTTTAGATTTTCGATAATTATAACATGTTAAAACGGCTCTCGATGCCACTGAAGGTTTATTAGTATCATAACAATTATATAAAACCCTAAAGGAGATCAAAACACATATAGCGGAAGCGATTTAACAAGATCATAATAATAACACAATTATAATGAATCAAATTATGGTTACATACCTTTACGCTAAAGCAATTCCACAAGAAGAAGAACGAATCACCAATTCGGGTTTATACCTATATACCAAGATATAGTCTAAAGTAATAATATATTACGATCTTGTACACACGTAATACAACGAGATAACCGTGAGACTAGCACGTGAAAACCGAGCTACAACGCTTGTAATTAATCTACCTAACAACCCTAGAGAGGGGCTACGACTAGATTACGTATACAATCGATCAACCAAGAAAAACCAACCGAAACCCTTTGTTGGAGACACCTTGCGATCGAACCAAAGAAGATAAGGGGAGAAAGATTTATGTTGTGTGAATTATGAGAGATTAGGAGGTGTATTTATAGGCCTAAACTCTTGTAGCCCAATATAAATAAAAGGCAACTCCCCCCCCCCCCCCCCCTGAGCCCATAATCGACTGCCTATAACACCCCTTAGGGGTGTTCAGGAATCTTCCAAAATTCTTTCTTAATGTATACATACTATATATTTATTTAACATTCGTTAATACTTAACTATTAATTAATTAACGATCGTTAAGGTTTTATATTTACTTGCTCGGTTAAATTAATAAATACATAAATATATTTATTAAATAAATTAATAAATACAATAAATATTTTTATTAATTAAATTAACTCTTTACGTATTGTGTGCAATCCCGTAATCTCGAGTTCGATCCTATCATACGACTATTAAATATTAGTCCATAAACTTTTAGAACTATCATTTATAGCATTCGGTTTTGGAATTTACCTCTTTTGAAGAATGAGCCATGAGACACTTCTCGTATTTTGATTCCTCCTCGCATTCTTCACCACTATTGCTCCACGAGCCTCCAACGAACGTCGTGTGATTCTTGTCGCGAGGTGGCTTGAGACATTCTCCAATTAAATAGTTCAGATCACCGCATCTAAAACACTTCCGTTCGCTTTTGTCATTCTTGTCGACCCGATTCTTTGAGAACGACTTCTTGTCATTGCTTGGTTGTATTACGTATTGTCCTCTCCTCTTGAATAACTTCTTGGAATCTCTAACAGCCATAACATATTCTTCATATTCACTTCCGGAATTTAAACACTCGTTGTTGCTATGCTCTTTCTTGGCTTTTAATGCTAGAGACTTTTTCCTTCTTGCATTTGATAATCTCCAAATCTTTCATGATTATCATCTCGTGAACTTTCTAGTTTTCAACAAGTTCATCGAGTGATAATGTAGTGAGGTGATTTTATTCTTCAATCGTCGTGACTTTAGCTCTCCATTTCGGATGCAACACTCTAAGAAACTTCCTAACATTGTTCTTGCAAGAAAAACTTTCATCAAATGCTTTTAGACTAGTAACAATAATGTTAAATCTAGTAAAAGAGCTATAAATTGTTGCATCTTCTAAGATTATAAATTATTCATATTGTTGAATGAGAAGATCGATTTTGCTTTTTTTGACTTGACTATTATCTTGGTGGGTTATCAAAAGAGTTTGCCAAATTTCTTTAGCGATTTAGCACATAAAAATCCTTTCATAATCTTTCTTATGTAAAGAATTATAAATAACTATTTTAACCTTATTATTTTTAGCGAGTTCTTTTTAGTGTCATCATTTTGGTTTTCATATGAAACTATTTCTTTCTTTTTAGAAACCTCATTATACTGCAAAGGTAAAAAAATCACCATTTGTAATAACATTTCAAATATCTAAATCTTTTGATTTCACACAAGTCTCGAATCTATTTTTTCAAAATATAAAACTACCGGCTTCAAAAGAGATGGTCTTTGCATGGATTTCCCTTTTAGGTATTTATCGGAATCCATTGATCGATCTAAGTTTTAAAATAAAATATACTTTATAAGCTTGAGTGACCTCGCTCTGATACCGATTGTGGAAACTAGAAGGGGAGTTGAAGTGTTTCACCACTTAAAATTGATTTTTGAAAATAAAACCCTTTTTAAAATAGTTAGATTCAAGTGATTATGTAAAACCTTCTTATTCTTAATATGAACAAGTAATAGTGTAGCTAGACAAATAATCACAAACTAAATGCAAGTATAAGTAAAGAATGTAAAGAGATTGGGGAAAGGAAAAATCAAACCGATTGCTAAGGATTTATAGTGGTTCGACCAAGAAGCTCTATCTTCGTCCCTACTCCACTCCTTGAGTACCCTACTCGAGATTCTACTTAATCAGCAACATCCTTCGAGGTGGAGAAACCTTACGCTTTGCTTACACCAACTTCCGACCCTAAGCTAAAGGTCGAGCCCTAATCTTAGCTAGGACCAATCTACGCCAACTATACTTTAAGGCCCCAATTATTAACCACAATACATACACAAATTCTAAATTATACACCAAATTGGATCTACACTGTTGGAAATACGTTACTATTATAAGAAAGTCTCGGTCACTCCAACAATATAGTTACGGGCTCGTAGTATAGTAATTGTAATAGTTTAAATAAGCCCGAACCATGAGCATGTTAATGGGCCGGGGGCCTAAGTCCATTTACGGACTTAGGTATATAAACCCTTTCCTTTGATGGAGAGGGTGTTGGTTGTTTCATTTTCTTTTAATAATATTTCATTTTCTCTCTACTTTATCTCTCTAAATTTCTCTCACTAGAAACATCAACCTCACTCTTAGGATTAAGATTAACATTGTTCTACAATTTGTATCAAGAGCCATGGGGTGAAATAAAGTTTTGTTTTGTTATTGTTTTGGTTCGGGAGTTTTTGTGCTACATATACCCGCGGTTCAATTTTTTTTTTGTATTTTTCGCCTAATAATCTTTCTTAAAATCTCCTACATAGTCGTGGTAGGGATTTGGGTTTCTTGTTTTGGTGAAAATCACAAAAAATTTTGGTATTTGGATCATTTTTTAGTGAAAAACCTCGAATTTTCGTGTTTTATCCGAGTTACTAAAATATCTGAGATATTCCAAACTTGAAAACCCTAGGAATTGCGAATCTGTGTATTCTGAAACCAAGGATTGCGAAGTCAGCTTAGGTATTACGAATCAAGGATTGCGAAGTCAGCTTGGGTATTGCGAATCAAGGGTTGCGAAGTCAGCTTGGGTATTGCGAATCTAAGATTGCGAAGTCAGCTTGGGCATTGCGAATCTAAGATTGTGAAGTCACCTTGGGTATTGCGAATCAAGGATTGCGAAGACAAGTATTGCAAAGTCAGTTTGGGTATTGCGAATCTAAGATTGCGAAGTCAGCTTGGATATTGCGAATCTAAGACTGCGGAATCAGCTTGGGTATTGCGAATCTAAGATTGCGAAGTTAACTTTTTGGTATTGCGAAGACAAGTATTGCGAAGACACGGATTGCGAAACCAAGTGTTTTTGCGAACTCAGTGGTAGAATTTTACGAATTCAGCTTTGTGTTAATTACAAACTCAGACTTTATTGTGTTATTGCAAACCCAGAGACTTAGTAAATTTTTGCAAGTTCAGAGAGAAGATATTTTTAAGGAAGTTTTTTTAAGGTTTCCAAAACACACGAACTTAAGATAATTACGGTTTAATCGGTGATTTGTAAAATCCCGTGAATTTATTTCTCGGTTTCTTCACGATTAGTAAAACTCCATATTTTCTTCTACAACAACAAAATAAACAACTTTATTTCATTGCTCGATCATCCGATAATCTTTTTCAAGTGATCTAAAATGAATCCTCATTCATTAATGCCGACAATGCCATCGCTTTCCGACTTATCAATCATATCGGGTACCGATACCCGTCCTTCGATGCTTATCAAAGAGTTATTTGAATCATGATAGGGCTAAATGAAGTCATACAATATCGGTAGACCTAATGGGAGACTTATGCTTAAATCAATTGAACAAGGACCACATATTTGGGGCACATTACTTAGGAAGGCATGACTCGACCAAGGGGATTTTTTGACTTGACTCCAGCAAATCAAGCCCTTGGTGATATTGATGAAAAGGCACTTCAGACTATTCTTCAATCTCTTCCACCCGATAATTCATCGATTGGTTAGTCATCATAAGATAGCGAAGGAATTATGGAAACGTTTGGTTATTTTGTTACAAGGAACTTCACTCACTAAGCAAGAACGCGAGTGTAAACTTTATGAACTTTTTTATAGGTTCACATACACTCCAGGGGAAACTCTTCATGATTTTTTATGGAAATTTACTACATTGATGAATGAATTGAATACTCATAACATGACGATTGCTCAGTTTCAAATCAACACCAAGTTTTTGAATACTTTGCCTCTAGAGTGGAGCCGTTATGTCACTGATGTTAAGTTGGTAAGGGATTTGCACCTAACAAATCTGGATCAAATTTATGCTTTCTTGCAACAACACGAGAAGCATGTGACACTTTCTTGTATGTCATAAGAATTATATCATCAACCACTGGCGTTAATGGCAAATCAACAAGGTTTTTCCTATTACAATTCACCTTATGCAACTGGGCATCATTCAAATCAGAAGTCCTTGTATCAAACTCCAAGCTACCTACACTTATCTTTTATACCACAACCAGCTACTTCACATCAACAATATCAGCTTCCAACAGCACCATCACACAAAGACTCATATCCATCAACTTATGCTCATGCTCATCAACAATACCTTTCTTATCAAGCGCCTACAGCTCTTGCCATCACTTATCAGGAACCTGAAGTTCTTCAACCTAGCTACTCACAACATGTCAGTACTCCTTCAAGTGTATATGTAGCTCCACCAGCACCAGTATTGTAACATCCCATTTTGATAAATGGAATATCACAGGATAATTATGGCGTGTCATCAAAGCATGCAAGGTAAATGTCCAAAAACATTCAATGACCATAAAAAGGAAATACTAGAAACAAACATCGGTAGTCCAAGTATAAGCTCACACACATAAATGTAAGTACTGAAATGGAAAAGGACTATTCAATGTCCAAAGAAATGAAGTAATGTAATGTATGGAAAAATGCATAAAGTAATGAAGGCTAGATAGCTTCCATCCGTATGCACATACTCTCAAGTCCTAGTTGCGTCCTTGAGTACCTACCGTTTGGGAACATGAAAGGAAAACGGCTGAGCATAACACCCAGTGAACGGATATACAAGCATAACATGAAATGTATAAGCATAATAAGACTAATAGCAGCGGAAATGTATAAGTTCTAGATAACCTGGAACATGTTCAAAAAACTGATTTTTTTAGTTTGAAAAGACTTATGTTTTTATATGAAAATTGTATTAATTAACCAATAGCCCATATAGGCCATGAGGTTCCACCGTGCATGAATACTTAGAGGGGTGACCTCATCATGCATTAAAGGGGATGCCTCTAATTAATTAGTTTGGGTAAGAGGGATCAACTCCTTGTGAAGAATGTAAGGCACACACCACATTCACCATGAAAATTTTGTAAACACATGTAACTAGGATGCACCCATACGCCCCACATGATAATATAAATACAAGGCCAAAACTGTAAAGGGACGCTACGAGCAATCACTCCGCCGTGGGGAAGTCATAACATTGGTGCCTCCAGTGTTATGGTTATGGTACCTCCATAACTAGGTGACACTGGTCATGCATGTATATGGCTTAGGCATTTAAAACTAACATAAGCAGATCAAAACATATAAAACAAATACTTGGGAAAACATTTGGCTACAAACAGGGAATCCTAATAAGGAAAGGAATGTCCACACTGAAGGACGGAATATCCGTACCTTATGTCCAGTGAACGAGGAAAGATGAAAGGATGCAAAGTCCTACTCCAACCTTACTAATGCTACATAAATAAGGGACATGTATGAGTTGTCTGATTACTGAGTATATTACTGGTTATAGCATGTTCTTAACTTGTTTTATATGTCCATGTCGTATTTTACTGTTTTAGATGATATACTGTTTTAGATGATATACTGTATTAATCACGTATTTCATGTCTTCTGATTATGTATTATCTTGTATTCTTGTATTATTATACGTGTAGTGTAATAATAAGTAACTTTCTAAAAATAGAAGGTTTCCAAAAATAGAAAGTTTTCGAAAAATAGAAAGCTTCCAAAAATAGATCAGTTTCTAAAAATAGAAAGTTTCTAAAAATAGTAAGTTTCCTGAAATAGAATGTTTCCATAATTAGAAATACGTTGGATTAATAAGCTAATAATATAAGCTAGTATTAACTGGTTAAATGTTATAAGTCATGGAATTAATATTATAGTTTATTAATTAAATATTATAGGTCATAACTGATGATTAATTAATAATGATAGTTCAAGTTTTATTAATTAATAATATATCATGGTTAATTAATAAACTACAGGTTATACAATTTAATTAGTTAATGTTTTAATTAAATTAAGTCTAGTAAAATACTTATGTTAACATGTATTATTAGTATAATTAATAAACCAAAGTCATGAATTATTAATATATTATAAGTCCATGTATTAGATAACTAATTAATAAAACTACAGTCTAAATTATATGACAAAATATACTTATGTTAAACATGTAATATTTATAAAAATAATATAACCTAAGTCCATGTTTTAATTAAATTAATTATCAGACATGTTAATTAATTTAATAAATCTTGTAAAAATTAACAAACAATCCAGAGCCCAAAACCCGAGTCGAAAACCAAAACCCAAACACCAACCACCACTCATAGTCGCGACTGTGGTGGCGGCTGGTGGTTGCGCAGTCATCGGCGGCAGCTACTGCTGTTGATGCGCCGTGGCTATCCACTGCTTGAACAAGGGTTTCCACCAGCTACAGCCGGTGGTGTTCCCCCTACCTGCCTCGCCTGCGTTCCCCCTACTCGAACAACCTAGCCACCAGCATGAGCTGGTGGTTCCCCCTGCGTGAGTCACCAACCCACCGAGCTCCATGGGGGTCTCGGATGTGGCAACAACAAGGACACCGAGAGCTTTGAGCTCTCGGTTGGCTGCCGAACCATACACAAACCCCAAACAAAACCCTTCCTCTAGTTTATCTTAAATCATAACATGTTTATTTAATTGTTTTTAAATATCTAATCGTGTGTTCATAATTAAATAAAAGGATTAAAAGACAAAGGTTTAACTTTACCAAATGCGTGAATGGAATGGAACACAAACACGAACACCAATATAACCCAAAGATCAAAATCAACTTTCTCCCTTGTTCTTAACTCCTAAAACCGGCGGCACCTTGTGCTAGCTAGTGTTTTATGTTTTTGTTTTCTAAAAAGTATGAAGTGATCTCCTGTGGTTTTTGTTTTACATTGATTAAGTTCATTGTAGGCTTGGGCCCCCTTTTCCTTTGGTTTCCGCGGCAAGGGCCCCACAAGGGTAAACCGGGATTTTTCATGTTTAAGTAATTTCCGTGTTCGTTTGTAAGTTTACATGTTTATGTTAGCTCGTGCTTAAATATTCGTGTTAGTTATACTCCGTGCATGTCATGTTCTAATAGTCGTGTTATAATTATTATAAGTAATCATTATCGTGTTTATAAATATTGTACGTAGTTAAATGATCGTGTTCTAATGTTCGTGATTATCATTATTATAAATAATAATTATCGTGTGCATCAATATACGTAATTTAACGTAATTAATATTCGTGACACGTGTACATAACATAAAAGAAAAGTTTTAATTGGTTCGTATGTTTACGTAGTGTACTATTCATGGTATTTATATGCGGGTTTTACAACTCTTCCCCCCTAAAAAGAATAACTCGGCACCGAATTATAAATAACGTAAGCTAAAAGAGGAACATACCCGAATCGAAACATGAAATGAGGGTAAGAATTCCGGATAGAATCCTCCGTCTCACAAGTGGCTTCCCGCTCGGAATGGTCCCTCCAAAGTATTTTGACAAATGGAATCATCTTCTTCCTCATGACTCGCTCTTGACGATCAAGAACTCGTTTGGGCTCCTCAATGAAAGTAAGATCCTCACGAATCTGTTCGAGTGGATACTAAACCATGTGACGGGGATGTTACTTGTACCCTTTGAGTAAAGACACATGAAAGACGTTATGAACGTGAGAAAGCTGCGGAGGTAACGCTAAACGATACGATACTTCACCGACTCGTTCGAGGATATCAAACGGTCCGATGAATCGAGGACTGAGTTTTCCTTTGATTCCGAAACACCTAACTCCATGCGCAAGTGATACCTTGAGAAAGACATGATCTCCCACGTTGAAATGCAAATCCCTACGATGCTTGTCGGCATAACTCTTTTGACGAGCACGAGCTTCTTGCAGTTTCACCTTAGCTACAACGACTCTCTCGTTGGTTAATTCTATCATTTCCGGTCCTTCAAGTGTTCGCTCACCAACCTGATCCCAGCATATTGGGGCGTGACATTTCCTGCCATACAACATCTCAAACGGTGCACACTTGATAATGGCGTGCCAACTGTTGTTGTATGCAAATTCTACCAAGCAGATATAGTCGTCCCAACTCCCGGTTCATTCTAAAGTATACGCTCGAAGCATGTCCTCTAACGTCTGAATGATACGCTCCGAATGTCCGTATATTTGAGGATGAAAAGCCGTGCTAAGTTTAAGTCTGGTGCCCTAATCTTTCTGCAGACTCCTCCAAAATCACGAAGTAAACCGAGGATTTCTATCCGAGATGATATTGGATGGAGCACCATGAAGTCTCATGATCTCCTTCTGATATGTGTCAGCCAATTTGCTAACTGCGTCATCCTTGCGGATCGGTAAGAAATAAGTTGGCTTGGTAAGTCGGTCAACGATAACCCAAATGGCATCATGCTTCCTCTTGGTCTGCGGAAGTGCGGTGACAAAATCCATGGAGATCTTGTCCCACTTCCACTCTGGAATGTCTAATGGTTGTAGTAGACCACTAGATCGTTGATGCTCGATCTTAACCTGCTGGCAGGTAAGACATTTGGAGACATATGTAGCAACATCCTGTTTCATTCCACTCCACCAGAAATATTGTTTCATGTCGTGGTACATCTTGGTGGAAGCAGGATGAATAGAGAATGGGGAGCTATGAGCTTCAGCCAATAACGCCTCCCTGAGTGTAAGATCATCAGGAACACAAAGTCTAGTACCCTGCCATAAGATACCGTCGTCATCTACCCGAAACTCCGTCTACTGGTCTAGGTTCTGAATAATTGCCCATATTTCACCATCATCCTTCTGAGCTTCCATGATCCTAGAGAGTAAGTCAGGCTCAACTCTAAGATTAGCCCAGTAGCCCTGTTGTCCACGTACCATAATCTCACTATCCAGTCTCTCCAAGTCTCATATAATCTCTTCATCTATCTTAATGTCGTTGATCATGCCCGACTTTCTACTAAGAGCATCTGCCACTACATTTGCTCTGTCGGGATGATATTGCAGATTAACGTCATAATCCTTCAACAACTCTAACCACCTTCTTTGCCTCATGTTCAGTTCACGCTGAGTGAAGATGTATTTCAGGCTCTTGTGATCTGTGAAGATATCACATGATTCGCCATACAAGTAGTGCCTCCAAATATTCAGTGAAAACACAACTGCTACAAGTTCCAAGTCATGCGTAGGATAGTTCTCCTCATAAGGCTTAAGCTATCGTGATGCGTAAGCAATCACTTTCTCATGTTGCATGAGAACACAGCCAAGGCCCTTCCCTGAAGCATCACTATAGATCTGAAATCCACCAGTACCAGATGGGAGAGTAAGAATAGGTGCAGATACCAGCCTCTGCTTTAGGTCTTCAAAACTCTTCTCTTTCTTCAGTCTAGAAGAATTTCTCCCCTTTCCGCATCAGTTTGGTCAATGGCAGTGTTAATCGGGAAAAGTTATCTACGAACCTACGGTAGTAACCAGCTAAGCCTAGAAAGATGCGAACTTCACTTGCTGACGTTGGTCTTGGCCACTTGGTAATAACCTCAACCTTTGTAGGATCCATGGTTATTCCCTCTACGGATACTATGTGGCCTAGAAATGCCACTTTACTCAACCAGAATTCGAATTTGGAGAATTTAGCATACAACTGCTTCTGGAGAAGTATCTAATACTGTACGAAGATGGTCTTCATGTTCTTCCTTCGATTTAGAGAAAATCATAATATCGTCAATGAAAACAATAACGAACTTGTCCAGAAACTAATGGAAGATGCGGTTCATCAAGTCCATGAAAACTGCTGGAGCATTGGTAAGGCCAAATGGCATGACTACGAATCCGTAGTGTCCATAACGTGTACAGAAAGCAGTCTTGGCGATATCCTGCTCTTTCATCCGTAACTGATGGTAGCCAGACCTCAGATCGATCTTAGAGAAATGTTGGCACCCTGCAGTTAGTCAAACAGATCATCAATACGTGGCAAATGATATCGATTTTTGATGGTGATCTTATTAAGCTCACGATAATCAATGCAGAGTCGCATACTGTCGTCCTTCTTCTTTACGAATAAAACCGGCGCACCCCATGGAGATGCACTTTACTCAACCAGAATTCGAATTTGGAGAATTTAGCATACAACTGCTTCTGGCGAAGTATCTAATACTGTACGAAGATGGTCTTCATGTTCTTCCTTCGATTTAGAGAAAGTAAGAATATCGTCAATGAAAACAATGACAAAATTGTCCAAAAACTGATGGAAGATGCGGTTCATCAAGTCCATGAAAACTGATGGAGCATTGGTAAGGCCAAATGGCATGACTACGAATTCGTAGTGTCCATAACGTGTACAGAAAGCAGTCTTGGTGATATCCTGCTCTTTCATCCGTAACTGATGGTAGCCAGACCTCAGATCGATCTTAGAGAAATGTTTGGCACCCTGCAGTTAGTCAAACAAATCATCAATACGTGGCAAAGGATATCGATTTTTGATGGTGATCTTATTAAGCTCACGATAATCAATGTAGAGTCGCATACTGTCGTCCTTCTTCTGTACGAATAAAACCGGTGCACCCCATGGAGATGCACTAGGGCGGATGAAACCTCGTTCCAAAAGTTCCTGTAGCTGTTCCTTTAACTCCTTAAGCTCGATGGGAGCCATGCGGTAAGGAGCCTTGGAAATTGGATCAGCTCCTGGGATGAGCTCAATATTAAAATCTACCTCACGAGCAGGTGGTATGCCCGAAAGTTCTTCAGGAAACACGTCGGGAAATTCTGACACGGTAGGCTGATTCTGGATGGATAGATATTCAGCCTCCATATCATGAACAATAGCTAAGAAGCCCTCGCAACCATGTGACAGTAATGCACGTGCTTGTAAGATTGAAATAATTTGTACAGACCTTCCTGGTATAAAACCATTGTGAATGTACTCTAGCGCGTTTACATCACCAAAAATGACCCGATATAAATGGCAATCTATGGTGGCGTGGTGTTTGGATAACTAGTCCATGCCTAATATCATGTCGAAATCACGCATGTCTAATGGAAGTGCGTCAACTGGACGAATTCTTTCGTCAAACTCATAGGGAAGACCTCTATACCCATGTGTGATGCGTACAGAGTCTCTTAAGGGCACGTAAATGTTTAAGACATTTTCTAGTGGCATAGGGGATATCCTAACACGTTTGGCATAAGCAGTGGATATGACCGAATGAGTAGCACCTGTGTCAAATAATACGCATGCAGCTTGACCATACATATACAAGATTCCAGTGATGGTACTTGTCGACTTGTTGGCCTGGTCATGCGAGGTAGTGTACACCCGTCCGGTAGTCGGAGGTGGCTTGGAGTCAGCATGTCCATAAGTGCCCTCAATCTCACCCTTACGGCAGTCCTTCATGCGATGGCCTGGCTGACCACACTTAAAGTAAGCATCGCTATCACGACGACACGGCCCTGGATGTTTGCGGTTACACGTAGTGCACAGAGGGTGAGTATACCCTCCAATATGTGTCTTTGCTGGTTGGGATCCTGTTTCAGAAAAGTATACGTGAGACATGTTTATCGGGTACTAATAGGACGATGCAAGAAAAATTTAAGACGTAATACCAGATGTAGTTGCACGGTTGTGCTGTGAACCTCTGCGGTCTTGCTCTCATCCGTTGCCATTATTCCTGGTAGTAGCTGCTGAAGTGTTAGAATTAAGAATCATAAAGCATATAACATAGAAATGAGTAAATTTAGGGACCTACTGTTGTTGGAGTTGTTGGCGTTGTTACGGTAATTGTCATTACCGCCACGCATATCTGAAGCAGAACGGTATTGAGTCTAACCGTTACCCTTAGGCTGATTATGGTGCTAAGTGGCCGGTTGGGGCCGGTCCCCAGTCTTCTGCCTGAAAGATGGAATTGTATAGAGAAAGATAAATATTTTAGATAGTACTGAATTAAATGAAATGATCATCGCTGATGACGAAATATACCTCTTGTCAGGTCTTTCTGCCTCTCCAAACTCATCCCTCTCTTGCAGCATCTCCAACTTGCGGGCTGCACTTGCCACCTGTGCCATAGTGTTAAAGGTAGCACACACCAAGTTATTGGCGACAGATGTGCAAAGATCTCAGCGGAAGTGATACGCCTGCTCCTCTGCAGTCCCGGTTGCTGCGCTAAGGAATCCAACCAGTCGAAGGAACCTCTGCATAAACTCATTGCTGTTTTCCCCAGCTCTCTGCCTAATACAATGATACTCCCTCTTGAGCTTATCCTGTTCAGCTTTCGGGAAGAACTGCCCCATAACCAACTCCTTGAACTGTGCCCAAGTCAAGCCAATCACCCATTCGTCGCCTCTATTCGACAGCTTAAGTGCCTTCCACCATGCAAGCACGTTTCCTTCAAACTTATAACAAGCTAACCTTGCCTTAAAGACAGGGTCGCATCCCATAGCGTCAAAGATCTTTCTAATGTGAGCTATCCATCTCTCAACCTCAGCGGGGCTGTCAGTCTGCTCGAAAGATTTCGGACGCTGCTTATTGAGCCGCTCCAGCCATGTGATCAGGGTAGCTGGAGGTGGAGGAGGAGGATTCTGAGGGTGCTGATTGTTGGCAGCTTGCACCTCGGCCTGAATCTCATTCCTTAGTTGAGGAAGTATAGCCTGCATAGCAGCTTGGACTGATGTATTCACTTGTTCCTGTTCACGTGCGAGAACCATCTGACAGTATAAAACAAAATGCAATGATTAAGCTGATTGAACATAATATATAAACATGAAAAAAAATTATGCATATAAACATGAAAAAAAAGTAATGCATGAAAACAGTGTATGAATGCATGGCCAACAAAAAGACATGGGTTCGAGTGAACGCATATGGGTCGGTTCACCAAAACAAAATGACATGACGAGGATGAACGCCTATGGGTCGGTTCATCAAAACAAAATATTCGATTAAAAGCACATGCGACTTAATATGGCCAGTCCTGTACCAACAATTACTTAGTCAAAATTCCTGCGACAATGATACATAAAACAAATGCATGAAAACAAAATGTCAGTTCTAGGAAGACCATGGTGATTACCCACTAATCACATGTCATGTTTTTAGAGCCTACATGTCGAAGCCTTGGCTCTGATACCAAAATTATAACACCCTATTTTGATAAATGGAATATCATATGATAATTATGGTGTGTCATCAAAGCATGCAAGGTAAATATCCAAAAACATTCAATGACCATAAAAGGGAAATACCAGAAACAAACATCGGTAGTCCAAGTATAAGCTCACACACATGAATATAAGTACTGAAATGGAAAAGGAGTAGACAATGTCCAAAGAAATGAAGTAATGTAATGTATGGAAAAATGCATAAAGTGATGAAGGCTAGATAGCTTCCATCCGTATGCACATACTCTCAAGTCCTAGTTGCGTCCTTGAGTACCTGTCGTTTGGGAACATGAAAGGAAAACGGCTGAGCATAACGCCCATTGAGCAGATATACAACCATAACATGAAATGGCTTAAGCATAATAAGACTAATAGCAGCGGAAATGTATAAGTCCTAGATAACCTGGAACATGTTCATAAAACTGGTTTTATGGTTTGAAAAGACACATGTTTTTAGAGAAAACTGTATTAATTAGCCAATAGCCTATATAGGTCATGAGGTTCCACCGTGCATGAATACTTGGAGGGGTGACCTCATCATGCAATTAAAGGGGATGCCTTTAATTAATTAGTCTGGGTAGGAGGAATCAACTCCTTGTGAAGGATGCAAGGCACACACCACATTAACCATGAAAATCCTGTAAAAACATGTAACTAGGATGCACCCAAACGCCCCACATGATAATATAAATATAAGGCCAAAACTGTAAAGGGATGCCACGAGCAATCACTCCGCCGTGGGGAAGTCATAACACTGGTGCCTCTAGTGTTATGGTTATGGTACCTCCATAACTAGGTGACACTGGTCATGCATGTATATGGCTTAGGCATTTAAAACTAACATAAGCAGATCAAAACATATAAAACAAATACTTAGTAAAACAATTGGCTATAAACGGGGAATCCTGATAAAGAAAAGAATGTTCATACTGAAGGACGAAATATCCGTACCTTATGTCTAGTGAACAAGGAAAGATGAAAGGATGTAAAGTCCTACTCCGACCTCACTAATGCTACATAAATAAGGGACATGTATGAGTTATCTGATTACTGAGTATATTACTGGTTATAGCATGTTCTTAACTTGTTTTATATGTTCATTTCTTATTTTACTGTTTTAGATGATATACTGTATTAATCATGTATTTCATGTCTTCTGATTATGTATTATGTTGTATTCTTGTATTATTATACTTGTAGTGTAATAATAAATAACTTTCTAAAAATAGCAGGTTTCCAAAAATAGAAAGTTTCCATAAATAGAAAGTTTCTAAAAATAGATCAGTTTCTAAAAATAGATCAGTTTCTAAAAATAGTAGTTTCCTGAAATAGAAAGTTTCCATAATTAGAAATAAGCTGGATTAATAAGCTAATAATATAAGCTAGTATTAACTGGTTAAACGTTATAAGTAATGGAATTAATATCATAGTTTATTAATTAAATACTATTGGTCATAACTGATTATTAATTAATAATGATAGTTCATGTTTTATTAATTAATAATATATCATGGTTAATTAATAAACTATAGGTTATACAATTTAATTAAGTCATGGTTTAATTAAATTAAGTCTAGTAAAATACTTAGGTTAACATTTATTATTAATTTTAATTAATAAACCTAAGTCATGAATTATTAATTAATTATAAGTCCATGTATTAAATAATTAATTAATAAAACTATAGGTCTAAATTATATGACAAAATATACTTAGGCTAAACATGTATTATTTATAAAAATAATATAACCTAAGTCCATGTTTTAATTAAATTAATTATTAGACATGTTAATTAATTTAATAAATCTTGTAAAAATTAACAAACAATCCCGAGCCCGAAACCCGAGACGAAAACCAAAACCCAAACACCAACCACCACTCACAGTCGCGGCTGTGGTGGTGGCTGGTGGCTGCGCAACCAACGGGGGCAGCTACTGCTGCTACTGCACCGTGGCTAGCCACTACTAGAACCAAGGTTCCCACCGGCTGCAGCTGGTGATGTTCCTACTGCCTGCCTCACCTGCGTTCCCCCTGCTCGAACAACCTAGCCACCGACATGATCTGGTGTTTCCCACTGCTTGAGCCACCAACCCACCGAGCCCCATGGGGGTCTCGGATGTGGCAACAACAAGGACACCGAGAGCTTTGAGCTCTTGGTTGGCTGCCGAACCACACACAAACCCAAACAAAACCCTTCCCCTAGTTTATCTTAAATCATAAAATGTTTATTTAATTGTTTTTAAAGATCTAATCATGTGTTCATAATTAAATAAAATGACTAAAAGACAAAGGTTTAACTTTACCAAACGTGTGAATGGAATGGAGCACAAACACGAACACCAATATAACCCAAAGATCAAAATCAACTTTCTCCCTTGTTCTTGACTCCCAAGACCGGCGGCACCTTGTGTTAGCTAGGGTTTTATGTTTTTGTTTTCTAAAAAAATATGAAGTGATCTCCTTTGGTTTTTGTTTTATATTAATTAAGTTCAAGGTGGGCTTGGGCCCCCTTCTCCTTTGGTTTTCGCGGACACGGGGGTAAACCGTGCTTTTTCATGTTTAAGTAATTTCCGTGTTCGTTTGTAGTTTACATGTTTGTGTTAGCTCGTGTTAGTTATACTCCGTGCATGTCATGTTCTAATAGTCGTGTTATAATTATTATAAGTAATAATTATCGTGTTTATAAATATTATACGTAGTTAAATGATCGTGTTCTAATGTTCGTGATTATGATTATTATAAATAATAATTATCGTGTGCGTCAATATACGTAATTTAACGCAATTAATATTCGTGACACGTGTACATACCATAAAAGAAAAGTTTTAATTGGTTTGTATGTTTACGTAGTGTACTGTTCATGGTATTTATATGCGGGTTTTACAAGTATTGTATTGTGATTATGAGGTCCCAATTCCCGAATTCAAGCACGGTGATAATCCCACTGAAGTGTTAGCTGCCATGTCTGCCTATATCACTCAAACCTTGAACAAACGAGCATATAGAGGACTTCCTACAACAAGCAATCTGTTGAGAACCTCTTCAAACTCTCGTCAACAAGCTACTATCCAAGAAGGTAGAGTCATGGTTCAACCTATTCAGGGGAGACGGAGCTCATCCAACACCAGTGCAAGAACCTACAACACTGCTCCTACTCCTCCTAGGGGAAATGTCACTGGCAAGTTGAAGATGATCACATGCTATAATTGCAAGGGGGAAGGACACATGGCTAGGGATTGTAAGCAACCTAAGAGGAAAAGGGATGCTTCGTGGTTTAATGAGAAGGTGTTATTGGTTAATACCCAAGCAAATGGCTGTGAGTTAGATGAAGAGGAGTTAGCGTTTCTTGTTGATCCAGGAGTTGTGGATAATGATGGATGCACAACAGCCTTCACTCATAATGCAGCATATCAAGCAGATGATCTCGATGCATACGACTCTGACTGTGATGACTTCAACACCGCCAAAGCAGCTCTTATGGTAAATCTTTCAGTTTATGGGTCAGATCAAACATCTGAGGTACCATTGATACTAATATTGCACCACATCAAGTTGGGCAAGAGTCTAAGTATTCGGAAGAGAATCCGGTATTGAGTAACTCAAACGAGGAGACGAACAGTGATAGTAATATCAATGCAAGTCCCCATACTTTGATCGAAATACAACCGGAATCTATTTCGCATATGGACCCCCCCTGCTCAACAAGATTTGGTAATGGTTTCAGCAACTTTGCTTGGCCAAATGAATACTGCGGTCCTTGAAACCCTAGATGTAAATAAGACCTTATCCGTCGAGCTTGCTTTGTATAAGGAAAATGTTTAAACCTTGGAATTAAATCCTTCGACCAGTACGCTAACCAATCCCAAATTTGATGAGTTTCGAAAAATTCAAATGGGTCATTTACAAGTTTGAAAATTTAGGAACAAATCTTTAAGAGACTCTTTTATCTACAAACATTAGTTAATGTACATTTAAAAACATTATAAAGTTAGAAAAAATTCCATTTAAAAATAAAAGAAATTTCCTGCATGTGTATATCTTTTTTAAGTCTAAATTTTATATGTATCAGACCTCATCAAAATATTGTATATATATTTAATCTAAAATTTAAAATTACATATAAGAAAATAATCCCTGCAGTTAACAACATGAATTGACATATACTTCAAGGCATAAATGAGGTGCTAATAGTATAAACTTATAATACTTGAATGGTATAAAATGAAAATATATAAAAATTACTCTTTACTGTAGGTAATTATATATTATTACGCAACAGTAATATTACCCATTTACATGTACGTCCAAATACCTAATGTAACACCCCATTTTGGTAAATGAAATGTCACGCGTGATTATGGCGTGTCATCAAAGCATACAAGGTAAATGTCTTAAAAACATTAAATGACCATGAAAAGGAATACCAGAAACAAACATCGGTACCCTAAGTATAAGCTCATCACACACAAACTTAAGTACTGTAAAGGAAAATGACTAAAAATATCCAAAGAAATAAGTAGTAAAATGTATGATGAAATGCATAAAGTAGAGAAGGCTAGATAGCTTCCAATCCATATGCACGTACGCTTAAAGTCTACGAGCGCCCTTGAGTACCTTCCGTTTGGGAACATGAAAGGAAAACGGTTGAGCATAACGCTCAGTGCACGGATATACAAATATGACATGGAATAGCATAAGCATATAGGACTAATAGCAACAGAATAATATAAGTTCTAAGCATTCAGGATTCATGTTCATAAAACTAGTTTTATAGTTTGAAAAGACTTATATTTTTACGAAAATCTGTTTAATTAGCCAAATAGCCTATATAGGTCATGAGGTTCCACCGTGCATGAATAATTGGAGGGGAGACCTCATCATGCAATTAGAGGGGTTGCCTCTAATTAAATAGTCTGGGTAGGAGGGATCAAATCCTAGTGAAGGATGCAAGGCACACATCAAAATCACTCTGATAATACTGGTAAACATGTAACTAGGATGAACTCATACGCCCCACATGATAACATAATATAATGGCCAAAACTAAAAAGGGATGCCACGAGCAATCACTTTGCCGTGGGGAAGTCATAACACTAGTGCCTCCAGTGTTATGGTTATGGTACCTCCATAACTAGGTGACACTGGTCATGCATGTATATGGCTTAGGCTCTTATTCTAACATAAGTATCAAACATATAAAACAAATACTGGGAAAACAGTTAGCTGCAAACGAGAAATCCTAATAAGGAAAGAATGTCCATACTAAAAGGACGGGAAATCCGTACCTTATGTCCAGTGAACGAAGAAGACGAACGAAGGAAGTCCTACTTCGATCTCACTAATGCTACATAAATAGTATACGTGTATAAGTATTTTGTTTACTGAGTACGAAACTGATTTTATATCATGTCTTAGTAATAAGTGTGTAAACACTTATCCTTTTACCACTTAAAACAATGGAAAACGAGACCAAAAAGTGTATTTAATATCGTAAATGTCGGAATTATGCGTTGTTTGTGTTTTTGTTGTGAAATAGGTACAAAAGATCAAAAGGAAAGAAAACACGGGATTTCACGGTCATTTATCGAAGAAAAAATCAAAGATAAAGTCAAATGACCAAAAAGTGCCAAAAGAATGAAGTTTGGAGGGCTAAAGATGAAAGTTTTACAACAAGGACCATTTTTGCCAATCTCTAAAGTCATCCACTAATAAACCATATTGAAGAACACAAAATTACGAAGCCAACGGTCCCATCCTCGCATCGTAACTCCTCACGGTTTGTTCTCTATGATTTTTTTAAAGTTTATTTAGTTTTTAAATTAAATAAATAGTTTTTAATAAATAAATAATAAATAATAATATATTTTCGTAATTAATAAAAAATAATAAAAATAAAAGTTTTTTATTTTATAATAGTTAGTTTAGTATTGAAATAATTAATTTTGATTTTTAAATATTTTTAGTTTTAGTAGTTTTATTTTTATCTATTTTTAAACTAACACAAAAATATTAAAAAGAAAAAAAAAATAGCATGTGTGTTTCTTTTATAAGTAATTAGGTGCATGTTTCTAGAAGATTAAAGATGGTGGATTTGGTTAAAGTAAATTAATCAAAAGCCCTTGGATAAAAGAATAATGAAAGGTGAAGATTGTGATCCATGTGAATTGCTCCCATTGGTCTATCTAAAAGTATATTTCATCCCTATTGGTGGAAAAAATATCATCACCTACCAAATGACCAAGATGCCCTCAAGTTAAATAAGAGAAGGTGATTAAAGGCCTAAAAATACTAATCTACCCCAAGCACCTTGACTTCAACTATAAATAGCACCTCATTTTTCTTCATTTTGTATGTATATTTTAGGTAGTTAAATAATGTCAATTTTATTTCTTGTTTTTTAAATGTATTTCCTTTCAACTTTGTACTAAGCTTATTATCAAGCTCTTTTAATATTAATAAAAGTCAAGTTTTAGCTTATTCTCTTAGCTTATTCTCATTCTACCTTTCTTTATCTTTTTACTTTTAATAATCTAGCTTATTATTTTAGGATTAGTTATTATAACTTTTTCCAACTAAGTTAAGATTTATATAAAAGTTTGGAATAAGTCATCTTATTCAAGCTTATTGTTGCCTTATACCTAGATCTAGCTTATTATTGGAGGATTTATTTAATTAGCTTTTTAGATTTTTAAATCTTATAAGTTCTAAGCTTAGGCTTAAAACTTATTTATAAGCTAGCTTTTTAATTAAGTACTTTTAGTTTATATCTATTAGATTTTTAGATCTATTAGTTTTAAGTTTTAAAAATTAAAAATACTTTCATAAAACAAAAAAAAATAGTTAGTTCTATTAGTTTTTTATACAAATTAGTTTAGATATATAAGTTTTAAGCTTAAAAATTAATACTTTTATAAATCATAAAAAAAATATTTCAGATCTATTAGTTTTATTTAAATCTCTTTATAGAATATCAATTGTTGCTTATTATTGTTCTAAAACCTCTTGTGTTTTTGTGATATTGGCGAATCGATTCATCAAGTTTTTCAGAGAGCTTATGGTTGATTAATTTGGTTCTAGTTTGATATGGTTGATTAATTTGATTTTAGTTTGATTTGGTTGGCGGTGTGCTTTACGGGCCGGGATACGCTTAGTTTTATTATTTATTTGGGAGGCCGAGTACTTTACTGGCCATATTTTGTTGATGTTGTTGATGTTGTTTTAGAGCGTTATCTACGGACCACGGGTACCATAATTCTCTCCTTTTTATTTTTATAGTTTAATTGCTTTAATTTTATTAATTAGATCGTTATAATTTAAATTGTTTATAAAAAAGTTATATTTTCCATAAAAATCGGTTTAATTAGTTTTAGTTATTATTATTTGTTTTAAAATATAGATTTAAAAGTTTAAAAGTTAGATTTCATTTAGATAAGCTCATTATTAGTAAAAATTTTACACCTTTTTGAGATTATTAAGCTTATTAGTATATAAAGCTTGTAGCTTTATCATCTAGAAAGATTAATAAGCTTAAAATATTGAAGCTTTATGCTTTATTTTTAAGTTTATCTTTGTGATTTTATTTTTTTGTCACTTTTATTTGCTATTACGTGCTCGCATTTAGATTAATTTTGTATATAGATTTATTATTATTTTTAATTATAGTTTATTTTTGTTGCATCTAGATCTAAATTTGTAGTTTAATTTTTGATTGCATTTTAGAGTAATTTTACGTGAATTAATTGCGCTTTTATTTTTTATATATTCCTTAGCCTACATATTTTCCCCATTTTGAGTTTAATTAGACAATAGATACCAAGCAATTATTATTAACCAAAAACAACTAATCTTGTGATAAAGTTGTTAATCAATTCGATTCGAGTCGAGAAAAACGATATATTAAAAAATGCTATATTACTTAGCTTGTTTTATATGTTCATGTCTTGTTTTACTGATTTCAACGTTATGATGTGTTTATCATGTATTATGTATATTCTTATTAAGTATTACTTGTATTTCTTGTATTAATATACTTTTTGTGTAATAATAAGTAACTTTCAAAAAATAGCAGGTTTCCTAATATAGAAAGTTTCGAAAATAGAAAGATTCCAAAAATAGATTAACTTCTTAAAATAGATCAGTTTCTAAAAATAGAAAGTTTCCAAAAATAGTAAGTTTCCTGAATTAGAAAGTTTCTATATTTAGAATTAAGCTGGATTAAATATCATAATTCATAACAAACCCTTAATTTTACCCCCATGATCACGTGACATGTTTTGAATCCTTATTTTTATCTAATTCATGTTCATGTGATAATAATTAAATAAAAAGAATAACATAAAAGGGTTTACGGATTACCGAATGCGTGTAGAGATTAGAGGACAATAACACGAACACGATCTTGAATTCAATTAGCTAAAAATCAAACAAACACCCCTTTGGTGGTGGTTGTTGCCGCCGGCCAAGAGAGAGAAATGAGAGAGTAGGGTTTTTGCTTTTAGTGAAAAACTCTGTGAATGAAAAGGTTTATTCCCTTTTTATTTATTACTTAAAGTCAAATGGGCTTGGCCCGTTTGTCTCTCCTTGGTGCCGCGGCTACAAGGGCCCACAAGGGAAACCCGAAGTTTTCCCGTGTTCATATGTTCGTATATTCGTGTTATAATTGTTCGTGTTATATTTAAATACTTGTACATAACGATAATAATCGTATAATATTAATTAAGTACGTAATTACGTGTTCGTAATTTTTACGTTCATGATTTCATGTTCGTGATTATAATTATTATTGTTAATAATTATCGTGTACTAACACGTACTTAATACTTGTCATAATAATAGTACGTACATAACTTATGTAATTACTAATCGTGACACGTGTTCATGCTATAAAAGGAAAGTTTTTAAATGTACGTACGTTATTAAGTGTACAGTTCATGATAAAAGCATGCGGGTTTTACAACTCTTCCCCCCTAAAAAGAATAATTCGTCCCCGAATTATAGATAAAATAAACTGAAAGAGGAACATACCCGAATTCAAAATATGAAATGAGGGTAAGAATCCCAGATAGACTCCTCTGTTTCCCAAGTGACTTCCCACTCGGTATGATCCCTCCAAAGGATTTTCACGAATGGGATCGTCTTTTTCCTCTTGACTCATTCTTGCCTGTCAAGAACTCGTTCGGGTTCCTCTATGAAGGTAAGATCTTCACGAATCTGTTCCAGTGGATACTGAACCATGTGAAGGGGATGATAATTGTACCCTCTGAGTAAGGACACATGGAAAACGTCATGAACGTGAGAAAGCTGCGGAGATAACGCTAAGCGATAAGATACTTCACTGACTCGCTAGATGATATCAAACGGTCCAAAGAATCGAGGACTAAGTTTCCCTTTGATTCCAAAACGTCTAACACCATGTTCCAGTGATACCTTAAGAAAGACGTGATCTCCTACGTTGAAATGTAAGTCCCTATGATGCTTGTCTGCATAACTCTTCTGACGTGTACGAGCTTCCTGTAATTTCTGCTTAGCTACAGCGACCTTCTCGCTGGTGAACTCTATCATCTCTGGTCCTTCAAGTGTTCGCTCACCAACCTGATCCCAGCAGATTGGAGCGCGACACTTCCTGCCATACAACATCCCGAATGGTGCACACTTAATGTTGGCGTGCCAACTGTTGCTGTATGCAAACTCTACTAAACATATGTAATCATCCCAGTCTCTTGTCCACTCCAATGCACATGCTCGGAGCATGTCTTCTAATGTCTAAACCGTCCGCTCAGATTGTCCGTCTGTTTGAGGATGAAAAGTCGTGCTAAGCTTAAGTTCTGTACCCCAAGGTTTCTGCAGACTCCTCCAAAATCGCGAAGTGAACCGAGGATCTCTGTCTGAGACGATACTAGATAGAGCACCATGAAGTCTCATGATCTCCTTCTTGTAAGTATCAGCGAGTTTGCTGACCGGATCATCCTTGTGGATCGGTAAGAAATGAGCTGACTTAGTAAGTCGATCAACGATAACCCAAATCACATCATGCCCCCTCTTTGTTTGCGGAAGACCGGTAACAAAATCCATGGTGATCTTGTCCCACTTTCTCTCTGGAATGTCTAACGGTTGTAGTAGACCACTAGACCGCTGATGCTCAATCTTAACCTGCTGGCAGGTAAGAAATTTGGAGACATAAGTAGCAACATCCTGTTTCATACCACTTCACCAAAAGTATTGCTTGATGTCGTGGTACATCTTGGTCGAACCAGGATGAATGGAGAATGGGAGCTATGAGCTTAAGCTAATAAAGCTTCTCTAAGTGTAAGATCATCAAGAACACAAAGTCTAGTGCCCTGCCATAAGATACCATCGTCATCCAACCGAAACTCCATCTGCTGTTCTAAGTTTTGAATGATCGCCCAAATTTCACCATCATCCTTCTGAGCTTCCTTGATCCTAGAGAGTAACTCAGGTTCCACTCTAAGATTAGCCCAGTAATCGTGTTATCCACGTACCATGATCTCGATGTCTAGTCGCTCCAAGTCTCTTATAATCTCCTCCTCAGTTTTAATGCCGTTTATCATACCGGACTTTCTACTAAGTGCATCTTCCACTACATTCGCCTTACCGGGATGATACTGCAGGTTAATGTCATAATCCTTCAACAGCTCTAACCATCTTCTCTGTCTCGTATTCAGTTCACGTTGAGTGAAGATGTACTTCAGGCTCTTGTGGTCTGTGAAGATATCACATGATTCTCCATACAAGTAGTGCCTCCATATCTTCAATGCAAACACGACTGCTGCAAGTTCCAAGTCATGCGTATGGTAATTCTCTTCATAAGGCTTAAGCTACCGTGAAGTATACGCAATCACCTTCCCATGTTGCATGAGAACACAGGCAAGTCCCTTCCATGAAGCATCACTATAGATTTGAAATCCACCCGTACCAGATGGGATAGTAAGAATCGGTGCAGATACTAACTTCTGCTTTAGGTCTTCAAAGCTCTTCTCTCTTTCTTCAGTCCAGACGAATTTCTCCTCTTTCCGCATCAGTTTGGTCAATGGTAGTGCTAAACGGGAAAAGTTCTCTACGAACCTACGGTAGTAACCAGCTAAGCCAAGGAAACTGCAAACTTCAGTCGCTGATGTCGGTCTTGGCCACTTGGTAATAGCCTCAACCTTTGCTGGATCCATGGTGATTCCTTCTACTGATACAATGTGGCCTAGGAATGCCACCTTGTCTAACCAGAACTCACACTTGGAGAATTTGGCATACAATTGCTTCTGGCGAAGTATCTGTAGTACAGTACGAAGATGGTCTTCGTGTTCCTCCTTTGATTTAGAGAAAATCAGAATGTCGTCAATGAAGACAATGACGAACTTGTCCAGGAACTCATGGAAGATACGGTTCATCAGATCCATGAAGACAGCTGGATCATTGGTAAGGCCAAATGGCATGACTACGAATTCGTAGTGCCCATAACGTGTACGGAAAGCAGTCTTGGCGATGTCCTGCTCTTTAACCCGTAACTGATGATAGCCCGACCTCAGATCAATCTTGGAGAAATGTTTGGCCCCTTGGAGTTGGTCAAACAAGTCATCAATGCGTGGTAGCGGATATCTATTCCTGATGGTGATCTTGTTGAGCTCATGATAATCTATGCATAGACACATACTTCCGTCCTTCTTCTTTACAAACAGAACATGTGCGTCCCATGGAGAAGCACGAGGTCGAATGAAACCGCGTTCCAACAATTCCTGCAATTGTTCCTTTAACTCCTTCAGCTCTATAGGAGCCATGCGATAAGGAGCCTTAGATATTGGCTCAGCTCCTGGTACGAGCTCAATATTAAATTCCACTTCACGAGCAGGTGGTATGCCCGAAAGTTCTTCTAGAAACACGTCTGGGGATTTTGACACGATCGGCTGATTCTGGATAGAGGGAGATTCAGCCTCCAAATCATAAACAGTAGTAAGATAGCCCTCACAACCATGTGACAGTAGTGCACGTGCTTGTAAGCTCGAAATTATTTGTACAGACCTTCCGGGTATGAAACTGTTGTGAATGTACTCTGGTGCATTAACATCACCGAAGATGACCCGATATGTATGGCAGTCTATGGTGGCGTGATGTTTGGATAGCCAGTCCATGCCTAATATCATGTCAAAATTGCACATATCCAAAGGAAGTGTGTCAACAAGACGAATCTTGTCGTCAAAGTCTAGGGGAAGGCTCTTGTACCCATGGGTTATGCGTACAGAGTCTCTTAAAGGCGTGGAAATGCTTAGTACATTCTTCAAAGGCATAGGGGATATCCTAACATTCTTGGCATAAGCAGTAGAAATGATCGAGTGAGTAGCACCCGTGTCAAATAAAACACATGCAGCTTGACCATACATATACAAGATTCCAGTGATGCTACCTATAGAATTGTTGGCCTGATTACGAGAATTCGTGTACACCCATCCACTAGTAGGAGGTGGCTTGGAATCAGCATGTCCAGATGTGCCCTCCATCTCGCCCTTGCGGTAGTCCTTCATGTGATGACCAGTAAGGCCACACTTGAAGCAAGCGTCGTTGTCGTGGCGACATGGCCCTGGGTGCCTACGGTTGCAGGTAGTGCAGAGAGGGTAAGTATACCTTCCAACAGGTGCCCTTGCTGGCTGGGAGTCTGTTTGGAAAAGTACACATGAGACATGGTTTATAGGTACAAAAGGACAATGCGGAAAAAATCGTAAGATGTAATACAAGTGATAGTTGGACGGTTAGGCTGATAATCTCTTCGGTCCTGCTCCCTCCCGTTACCATGATTCCTGGTAGAAGATTGCTAATGTGTCAGAATTATAAGTCATAAACGTGGAACATAAGAATGAGTTAAATGTTGGGACCTGCTGATGTTGGAGTTTCCAGTGTTGTTACAGTAATTATCATTACCGCCTATCCGTAGCAGAACGGTCTTGAGTCTGACCGTTACCCTTAGGCTGAGTAGGTTGTTGCTGAGTAGCCGGTTGAGACCGGTCCCCAGTCTTTTGCCTGGAAGATACAGTTTAAAGAGAAAGATAAACATTGGATAATACTGAATGAATTTGAAATGGTCACCGCTGAATGACGAATAAATACCTCTTCTCGGGTCACTCTGCTTCCCCGAATTCCTCTCTCTCCTGCAGCATCTCCAGTTTACGTGTTGCATCGGCAACTTGTGCCACCGTGTTGAAGGTAGCACACACCAAGTTGTTAGCGACCGATGTACGAAGAGCCCACCGAAAGTGGTATGCTTGCTCTTCGGCAGTACCTGCTGTTGCGCCAAGAAAACCAGCCAAACGAAGAAAGCGTTGCATGAAGTCGTTGATGTTCTCCCCAGCTCTCTACCTGATCCCATGGTATTCCCTCTTCAACTTTTCTTGCTCGGCCTTGGGAAAGAACTGTCACATCACCAACTCCCTGAACTGAGCCCAAGTCAAACCCGCCACCCAATTGTCACCACCCTCATACTCCTTCACTACCTTCCACCATCCCAGTACATCACCTTCAAACTTGTAACAGGCCAACCTCGACTTCAAGACGGGGTCACAGCCCATTGCATCGAATATCTTCTCGATATGAGCCAACCAGCTTTCAGCCTCGTTGGGGCTGTCAGTTCTCTCGAAGGATCGAGGACGTAGCTTGTTGAATCTCTCCATCCATGTGATCAATGTTGCTGGAGGAGGAGGAGGAAAAACTAGGTGCTGTTGCTGATTGTTTCCAACTTGCACCTCAGCCCGGATGTCGTTCCTCAGCTAGTTTTATGAAAACTTTTATATGCGCGAGAGTGAACGCCTATGGTCAGTTCACCCAAAACAAAAGACATGGCGAGGGGACGCCAATGGGTCGGTCCCAAAGTTAAAAGTTTTGATAAAAGCACATGCGACTAAATAGGGTCAGTCCTATACCAACCATCACTTAGTCATAAACCTGCGACAATGACATATAACATGAATGCATGAAAACAATGAATGCATGAAAACCGATTGTCAGTTCTAGGAAGACTATGGTGACTACCCAATAATCACAGGTCATGTTTTGAGAGCCTACAGGTCAAAGCCTTGGCTCTGATACCATAATTGTAACACCCCATTTTGGTAAATGGAATGTCACGCGTGATTATGGCATGTCATCAAAACATACAAGGTAAATGTCTTAAAGCCATTAAATGAACATGAAAAGGAATACCGGAAACAAACATCGTTACCCTAAATATAAGCTCATCACACACAAACATAAGTATTGTAAAGGAAAAGGACTAACAATGTCCAAAGAAATAAGTAGTAAAATGTATGATGAAACGCATAAAGTAGAGAATGATAGATAGCTTCCAATCCATATGCACGTACGCTTAAAGTCTACGAGCGCCTTGAGTACCTGTCGTTTGGAAACATGAAAGGAAAACGGCTGAGCATAACGCTCAGTGTACGGAAATACAAATATGACATGGAATAGCATAAGCATATAAGACTAATAGCAGCGGAATAATATAAGTTCTAAGCATTCTGGATTCATGTTCAAAAAACTGGTTTTATAGTTTGAAAAGACTTATGTTTCTACAAAAATCTGTTTAACTAGCCAAATAGCCAATATAGGTCATGAGGTTCCACCGTGCATGAATACTTGGAGGGGAGACTTCGTCATGCAATTAGAGGGGTTGCCTCTAATTAAATAGTCTGGGTAGGAGGGATCAACTCCTAGTGAAGGATGCAAGGCACACATCGCAATCACTCTGATAATATTGGTAAACATGTAACTAGGATGCACCCATACGCCCCACATGATAACGTAATATAATGGACAAAACTGAAAAGGGATGCCACGAGCAATCACTTCGCCATGGGGAAGTCATAACACTGGTGGCTCCAGTGTTATGGTTATGGTACCTCCATAACTAGGTGACACTGGTCATGCATGTATATGGTTTAGGCTCTTATTCTAACATAAGTATCAAACATATAAAACAAATACTAGGAAAACAGTTGGCTGCAAACGGGGAATCTTAATAAGGAAAGAATGTCCATATTGAAAGGACGGGAATTCCGTACCTTATGTCCATGAACGAAGAAGACGAACGAAGGAAGTCCTACTTCGATCTCACTAATGCTACATAAATAGTATACGTGTATAAGTATTATGTTTACTTAGTACGTAACTAATTTTATATCATGTCTTAGCTTGTTTTATATGTTCATGTCTTGTTTTACTGATTTTAATGTTATGATGTGTTTATCATGTATTCCGTATATTCTGATTAAGTGTTACTTTTATTTCTTGTATTATTATACTTGTTGTGTAATAATAAGTAATTTTCTAAAAATAGCAGGTTTCCTAAAATAGAAAGTTTCAAAAAATAGAAAGTTTCCAAAAATAGATTAACTTCTTAAAATAGATCAGTTTCTAAAAATAGAAAATTTCCAAAAATAGTAAGTTCCTGAATTAAAAGTTTTCATATTTAGAATTAAGTTGGATTAAATATCATAAGTCATGTGATTATGGTATAGTATATTAATAATAACATGTTAGTTAAATAAACTATAGGTTATATGATTTAATTAAATATAGGCATGATTTAATTAAATTAAAGCGTATAAAATACTTAGGTTAAAACATGTATTAATATTTTATTAATTATAACCTAATTCATGTTTATTAATTAATTATATTCCATGTTTTAATAATTAATTAATACTATAGTGTAAATTAAATAAATAAATACTTAGGTTAAAACATGTATTATTTACTAAATAATAATTAACTTAAGTCCATGATTTTATTAAATTAATTACATGTCACGTTTTAATTAAGTTAATATCTTGTTAAATTAAATACTTGTAAAAGAATAAAAATACTTGTATTATTTTAGTCATGAACCGGACTCATGTATTTACTTTAAACATGTTTTGAACCGGACCCGGAACCCCTTGAACCGGTCCGAACCAAACACCCCTTAACAGTGGCAAACCGGCTTGGCCGGTTGCCACTGCCTTTGTTAAGGCTGCCACCGGCTTAAGCCGGTGGTCCTGTCTCTCGGCTAGCCGCTGCCCAGCAGTGGTTTCCCACCGGCTGTGTGCCGGTGGTCCCCCTGCTTGCGCTGCGTTCCCCCTACCTGACCCAACTTGCCACCGGCTGTGTGCCGGTGGTGGGGTTGTTTGCTGCCGAGACCCAAACCAACCACAAGGACACCCCGACGCATGTCGGGGTTCCTTGTCCCTGCTGTCGACCGAACCAAACACCACCGAGATCATAGATCTCGGTTGGTGACGTGATCAAAAACACGCCGAGAGCCTAGGGCTCTCGGTTTGTGTGTCGGCCGAACAACCAAACCCAAACAAACCCTTAATTTTACCCCCTATGATCACGTGACATGTTTTTAATCCTTGTTTTTATCTAATTCATGTTCATGTGATAATAATTAAATAAAAAATAACATAAAACGGTTTACGGATTACCGAATGCGTGTAAAGATTAGAGGACAATAACACGAACACGATCTTAGATTCAATTACCTAAAAATCAAACAAACACCCCTTTGGTGGTGGTTGTTGCCGCCGGCCAAGAGAGAGAAAGGAGAGAGTAGGGTTTTTGCTTTTTGTTAAAAACTCTGTGAATGAAAATGTTTATTCCCTTTTTGTTTATTACTTAAAGTCAAATGGGCTTGGCTCGTTTGTCTCTCCTTGGTGCCGCGAAAACTAGGGCCCACAAGTGAAACCCGAAGTTTTCCCGTGTTCTAAATTTACGTGTTCATATGTTCGTATATTCGTGTTATAATTGTTCGTGTTATATTTAAATACTTGTACATAACGATAATAATCGTATAATATTAATTAAGTACGTAATTACGTGTTCGTGATTTTTACGTTCATGATTTCATGTTCGTGATTATAATTATTATTGTTAATAATTATCGTGTACTAACACGTACTTAATACTTGTCCTAATAATAATACGTACATAACTTCTGTAATTACTAATCGTGACACGTGTTCATGCTATAAAAGGAAAGTTTTTAAATGTACGTACGTTACTAAGTGTACTGTTCATGGTAAAAGCATGCGGGTTTTACACCTAACATATATATAGTTAATATTTTAAAATACATATTAAATATCATTTGGTCGTTATACTTTTTTTTATCAAATTCTCATATGTTACTGCAATTAACTGGATTTCACAAATCGAAAATCCATTTAACTACCCCTTTTTAGCCTACCTTTTTTACCAACCCATTCATGCAACTTTCATCTCTTTCACTGAAATGGTGACATTTGCTACGTAAGCTTCATTCTTTTGGTCGAAACCTTTTATCGTCACAAAACACATTAACAACCACATTACACAAAACCATCAGATCACAATAATCACTTTAAACACCTGTTATGATTAATACCCTTACTTTGTGCTGAAAGAGTCGCTAAACAAAAACCAAAGAACAAAAACTAAAGAGCAAGAAGCAAAGAATTGGACGATGAGATTAGAACTGAGAAGAAAATAAACTCTTTCATTAGGTAGATGACACCTCATATAATGATATAAATAAAATGGGTATAATGTTCATTTTATAGTCAAACTATATTTAATATGTAATTTAAGATTTTAATTATATATATATTGAGTATTTAGCATATATGTAATTTTAAGTTTTAAATTTGATATATATGTAACTTTTTGACGAGGTTAGATATATATATATATATATATATATATATATATATATATATATATATATATATATATATATATATATATATATATATATATATATATATATATATATATATATATATATATATATATATATATATATATATACATTTTTGAAAAAAAAAAGATATATATGAAATTTCTAAGATAATTTATAACTGTTTTCCTTCACTCTAGTTCAACCTGTGTAACTTATTTAACTCGTCAACCCAAGTATATATATTGGTTAAATGGATTAGGTTCAACTTACGTGTAAATGGATTAAGGTTAACATAGTTGACCTGATTATTTAAATGGGTTAAGTTTAGGTTAAGTATTCTTGACCCGCCAGCAAGTCAACCTGAAACCGCTAACTTGAACCCGACCCAAATTACCACCTCTAAACAGGAGTAAATTTAAAAAAAGTTTAGGGGCGTAAGTTTACAATGTAGTTACATTTGGGTTAGAATAAACTGTGATTAGTTAGTTTAAAATACACGGTAAGCTAAGTTTCATGAGGTAGAGTGATTTTACATGGTTTTCTACCCCTTTGTCATTTTAGTTTTATAGTAAAGGTTTGGTAAGAAGATATAACGCGTGCATATTCACATTGATTCTTTGTGGTATATTGTGTATCTCTTACTTTCTACTTGTGTTTGATACAATTCACGATCTAATGTTTCACGATCAAGTTTCGAGTTTGTTGTCGTAATAGTTCCAACAAAAAAACTAAGCTAAGCAAAGAGGGATTGTGTGTTTTCATATATTCAAATAAGACCCATAAAATTGTTAACAAACAAATTATTTAGACGGTTAAGGAGTTGAAATCAGTTTCAAACCAACAATTGTAACTGTTTGGCCAACAGTCACAATAGATGCAAAAGATGGGAAGAACGGGTATACAATTTAGAGCATCAAATATATAGTTTAGATTACGCTTGACATATGTGTCTTTGTCGTGGTGCACTCTATATTTCTTTAACTCGCATTCGAGAATGATACGAAGTAACATTTTGTTTACTTTTTTTAGTAACCATAATTCCACAAAAGGTGTAAATTTGCGGGAACACCCTGACCTCGGGTGTCTTTTGGCACCAGTCATTGTCCACCCTATAAGGAATAGCTCCGGCAATTCTCCTGGCCCAGAGGAGCAACAGCTAAAGTGAGACGAGTCGAGACTCGACCTTCGATCTCTTATTCCACAAAGTCTCTCCAATGTGCCCATAGGTTTCGCGGAGGCGGATACCTATTTGAAGCAAATGCCAAGGATAAGAATTAAACTTGGGTCATTTAACTCAAGCACAAGAGCTCCACTCATTAAACTAATGCTCTAATAGTTTTTTAGTAACCATAATATTCTCATATGAAATATGATATCTAGTAAATCACAATCACATAAAATGGTCATTGACACTACAATAAGAAAAAATAACTAAAAAACTAAGACACCGAAGATGATATTATTAGTAGATAAATAATGGGCTTAGGGTACATTAGGATTATCTAGTCTATAAATTGTCATGAATAATACATAATAACGTAAACTTCCCTAAGACCAATGATACATTACACACAGAACCAAAAACCCTAATCTCTCTCTACTATGGGCGATTTTCAAACTTCTTCCTCCTGGCGGCTTTGATCTATCTTGATAATTCATCAATCATTGAATAGAGTCTGATTATCACTCTCTTGGATATTAACATCATCACATCAACCAATTTGTGATAAGGGATAGGCCTCGATCTAATCGTCCCTATCTTCTTTGTGATCAATTGGCTCGTGCGGTGTTGTGATTGTCTAGGGCTTGTTAGTTATTCGCTATTTGATTCGACGTGATTTATAAGATTTTGGTCATTGCTGTTTTTTAGGGTTTGATATTAGTTCATAGTATTAGGGTTTTTTTTGTGTCGGTTCATATTCTATAATATATTAATGGAGGTGGGTTAGGGATCTGTTCGTGTGGTGGCTGTGATTGAAACCCTAAATGTAGGGTTTTGAATTTTTCGTTATTTTTTGTTCTAAGAGAGATGGAAGAGGTTGATTCGGTTTTACCAAATGAAATTTGTGGCGCATGATTTTAATAGGTTTATTTCGAAGCTCACAACAGATAAATTTGTGGTGCCTAATGATAATGGTACTGACCTGCAACAACAGGATGATGTGCATGCTGTACAGTCATCCTCATCAGGATGGGAGGATCCAAACATACAAGGGATTAAAGATAACAATGCACGTTCGTTTGCAGAGGTCATGCTACAGGATTCAAAGAAAGTGGATGAAAGCCCTAAAATCCATTTTAGGGCTCTTTTTAATGAGGACATAATAGAAGATACAGACTTTGTTCTTCCAATGGAAAACGTGTTGGCTGCTCAGCACAAATTCGATAATTCATTGGTGGGTTTTTTATCGTTGGAAAAGGAGTTGCGTTCCCACTGGTTAAACGTTATGTGATGAATACATGGGGTAAGTTTGGGTTGCAAAAGGTGATGAGGGACGAGGATGGAGTTTTCTTTTTTAAGTTTTCGTCTTTGACGGGTTTAGAATATGTCCTTGAGAAGGGCCCGTAGATGATCAGAAACCAACCTCTTATTATTACCAAATGGATGCCTAATATGACCCTTTCGAGGGATAAAGTTGTGAAGATTCCGGTTTGGGTGAAAATTCATAGGGTTCTTGTGGAAGCATACTCAGCTGATGGGTTGAGTTTAATTGCTTCGCAAATTGGCTTACCTATTATGCTAGATGCATTCACAAATGCCATGTGTGTTAAACCGTGGGGACGTATTGGGTTTGCGCGTGCGTTGATTGAAGTATCAACTGCGAAGGCTTTAAAGGAAGAGGTGTGTGAGACCCCCAAAATCAGGTATGGAACAACTAGGCAACAAGGGGGTGCCACGTCATGGTACAAGAAACAATGAAATATTATTGACATAAAGTTGACGTAATAAAAATTTACACATTAAATCATAAAGAATCAGAGTTTTTAAACAAATGTCCCAGATTTTTATAAGCGGAAGTCTATAATTTAATTATGTTTTTGTAACTTATAGTTACAAAGAATACATGATAAACTTCTGACAGTTTTTAGATAAACCAAAATTTAAGTACACACAGAAATCTCCAAGCTGCGATAATATCCTGCGGGCTCCCATCCAAGCAAAGCTAAGTATTAATACCTGAGATTAAACATGTAAAATCATCAACATAAAGTTGAGTGATATTCATAGGTTTAGCAGTAAAGGTGTGGAACACAAACATTCATTTATAAAAGAAGTCAATAGAGAAAATGGTTATGATCATTAACCATAGTCCGAAACCAATATTATTGCTGTTTAGTTCATGAACCGAAGCTTAACTCAAAGTAAGTTCCTCCAGGGAGTATTCAGCCTAAATACTCAAGTATAAACAAATGTAAGTGCATCAAGGTAATCGGGACGGGGATTGTCAATCCCGATGGATCCACCCACAACATTCGCGCTTAGCGCAAAGCATACGGAACAATTAACGGTTCATGATCAAGAGAGGAAACTTAAGGCTATTAACTATAAGCAATAATATCAATGAAAACTGTTGGAAAGCATACAAGTCTGAATAGCATACAAGTTCTGGATAGCATACAGTTTTTTTTAAAATGGATGTGTTCCACCATGTAAAATCTCGCCCCGCGTTTAGAAACAATGTACAAGTAGTAAAAGGGGCTATGAACTCACCTTAGCTACGAGATGAATCAATATGGAACTTGAGGGCTGAGTAGTAACAACAAGAAATCAAGAAACTTTAAGTCATCCAAGACCTACGATAACGGGGCGCGAAAACTTATAAGATACAAAAATAACGTTTAGAAAATGCTTTGGTTACTATTAGTACATAAACCATCTTATAACTCGCAAGGCATTGCAACCTATTGACTCGAACCAATTTTGACTTAAAAACACTACTTACCCACTGTATGATCATGTTTATAAACATTAACAATGCTCATCAAACCCATAAGTAGCAAACACTTGTACACTTTGAGTCGAAAATTAACGTTAACAAATTGGCTGCACTAAATTTTCAGAAACATGCTGTAAATATTGTATCATATCTAGAGTTCTATAATAGCTATAAACTCAAACTTTATGGCCCTGGAAAGATAAAATTATTACCTTTTCAAATCTTTAAGAAACACTATCAAAGCTATTACCAATAAACGGGAAATGCAGTTTTAGTGCAGACTATTCAGATTTGACTTTTTCGACAAAAAATTGCATAAAACCATTTTGACCATCATTTACATTCCGTAAAAGATTTTAACTTGAAACCAATTGGAAATGTTCACATTTGACCTATTTTAATGTAATAAGTCATAAAAATACCCACTTTGGCCTTTTTATGCTTTGACCCCAAACATAAATTTGGCGCACATGTCGGTATTGACTAGTTTGGATTAAAAAAACCATATTTTACTCATCCGGACACTTCCAAAAACCACCCAACTCACCAACTGTACTACGTAACCAAGGCTATCCAAAAATCAATAAAGTTACAGGTCTTATTTGTAGAAAAATTTCGTGAATGACTTTATCAATCAGCTATCATTCTTAACCTTATTTTTTGACACTAAAATTTACTTCTAACATCACCTAAACACTTGCACACCCTAAGCAATGCCTCTACAAGTACACAAGACCTATCATGATCATAATACCACCTTGACATCAGTAGCATATGGTCTAAATACAAAAACCCCAATTTCATAATCAAGGTATTTAATCAAATAGAAATCAAAGCAATATAATGGTGCCAAGAGTACCTTAGTACAAGTGTGACGGATATGAGAACCGGGCTGTAGATGGCAATGGGAAATACTCCAAGGGCTACCCGTGACCTACAAGAGTGATCACGACCCTTAAGTATGCGTTTTATAAAAATATAAAACAATTGTATCAATATATTTTGTAAAAATGTAATATGTATATAACTTGCACAACCAACCGAGTTTAAATGTGGTCATGACCTTCATGACGCACAACCTGTATGAAAATACATAACATAATAGCCCGAGGTCTCAAATCAAGTAACCCAAGTGATTTGCACCTAAAAATGCCAACAATTTATTTAACCGTAGGCGTAAAGTCACATTTTCTAGTATAGCTGTTTTGTAAAGGGCGTAGCTCCCAATCCATAAGTCCAAAAAATACGGGGTTTTAACCACTGGAACGGGTCTCTCATGAGGTTTCCAGAATGTTCAACCATTCGATCTAAGAGTTTACGGAACTTTTTAAAAGTCCAAAACACTAACAGCCTTACCGTAAGCACCTAATAGTCAAACTGCACTAGTCAAACTTGGGGCAAAATAACCCGTTAACCTATAAGGTTTAAGGGTCTGAGATTTCCACCATTGGAAAGCCTCAAGACTCTACTTTCGGCCCATACCAACCACGAGTAAATAGCTAATACCAATTGTCGGGAAAATTGCATTCTTTGAAGGTTACGAAATCAGAATTTAGGTTTTCGAACTCGGGTTTACCGTTATGGTCATAAATTACAAACCGTGATAGAAATCGATGCGAGGTCAGCGGCGTTTGTTAGGTTATAATGTATACTAACCCAAATTGTCTTAAAAGGTCAATTATATGGCCCATGACCTGTAGCAAATAGCTATAAAAATCTGTTGGGTCAGATTGGGTTCACGACCGTAAATCGGTCATAACTCACTCATCCGGAGGAGTTGATCGCCCATCCAACTCGCCACTAACATGTAAAAGTGTCAATGAATCCATCTAAGCTATAAAAACACATCCTACAGTGGGAAAATATGTGAGTTTTGGGCTCACAAACCTGCTGTCCGAATTTTGCTATAATAATCTCTATACCAAACAACCTCTAATTCAATCCAAAACATAAAAAATACATCCTACACTAACTAAATTATATCAAGGCACAATAATTCTATAACATCCATGGTAGAAATTAAAACTTGGCCAAAAACAATAATCATAACAAGGGTTCTAAGAAAGTTATCAATGCCTAAACACTAATAGGCATAATGCATGATCATCCCATGATCAAACATACAAGAACACCAATTCTTGAAATTTATGATTTTCTTAAAATCAATTGCATGTGTATAATTCTTGTGGGTTTACAATGAGGATTGATCAAGGAGTATTTTGGTGTGATTGAATTATGATTTTGAGCAAGAAAAATTGATGGATTGAGTTGTTCTTGGTGTTGTTAGTCGAACCAGGGAAAACAAGGAAGGAAAGAGTATTAGTTTGGTAAAAAAATAACAGTAATGTTATGTGTGTATGTGTTGGACGGCCAGATGTAAAAAAAAAAAGAAAAATAGGCTTTGGCCCATAAAGAATCTTATTGCTAGATAACTAAAGCCCATAATTTAAAATACTCCTAACCCACTGGATTCCCAAAAACGCTAATCGTTCCGACTCGGTGCAAGTTATAATACGTAAATGAAATATTAATAGAAACATAGTATTTTGACTTCATAAAGTCGAATTATAGAGCCATCGGTTCTCGTTCCATCGAATCGGGTAAACTTTTTGTATAACGCGCACGGGTGCTTTTAAATCAAAAATTTTGATTTAAATAAATACGGAAAAATAAAATAAAATTTTTATAATTCCGAATAAAGTATTATCAATGATCAGAAAAATACTTAAAATATAATTTATTTAAAATTATCAAGATCTCAGGATTTTTTTGGAAGAATAGCAGAAAACGTAACATGTTGGAAAATTCAAGAGACATGAATAAAAGAATAAAATAATACCGGAGAAATACGAGTTCTCACAGTCGACCCCCCTAAAGGAACTCTAGTTCCTCAGAGTTAAACTGGAGACGGAAGAAGATGCGAACAAGTGGAGTTACATTGTTTAGAACTGATTGATTGCTTCTTAGGTTATTTCTGCACCACGGCGAATCTTAACAATCGGAATTTAAGTACGCTCAGTTTCTTAACTCCTTTTAGAATTTATTTCTAACTCAGATCAAAATAATAACCTTTCAAGTCGAGGAAATATTAAGAGGTAGAATGGACACGCTAACTGCTTAAACGAACAAGGTGCGCTAAAACAATTAAGATTGATAATCAACAAGGAATCGCAAATCACGCAACTATAAAACACGACAATCTACTTACTAGAGAAATAAATGAGAAATATGAATTACATATAGACATTTAAATAAGAGTTGCCACAATTATCCCTCTCGGATTTGGTATTAATTTAAAACTAAGCTTAGGTACTTTCTTGATTAATAGAAAATTTTACAAGGTTTTGTTCGTTTGTGGCTTTAAAATGTTATGACACTTTCAAAATGGTGTCAATATAGCTAAAGTTGTTTATCAAAGCGTTTGGTGATTTGAAATCAGAACTAGTAGCAAAGAAAAATTGTAACTATGTTATATATGGATTAAGGAGAAATTTAATATATAGAATCATTAATAGAAGTATAAATTACATCGGAATTTCATTAGCTTGAAAGTAAAGTATGATAATCAAATAGTTTAAAAGATAAAGCATGACGTATTTTTAAACACTAGTTATAAATCTACCAAAGAGGATGTATAGATCCGAACTTTAACTTGAAACGGTTATTTTGGTTCTTTAACCACTTAATAAAATGTGTAAAACGTTCTTAAAAATTTATAATAATTTTTTAGAAATCCATGGAAGGTGTTTAATGCATCGAATAGTAAACATGTGACATGTTCGGATTTTCAAAAGGTGACAAAATAGTAAACGAGTATGAAACGAATAATAATCAACAATGTATGCAAGCAATTACACAAGTGAATAAAACGAATCTTGTACCAAATTCTTAACGAACATGATAGAATAGATGCATCGATGATAAGGACAATGAGAAACAAAGGATCTAGCAAATGATTAATTCATGAGTGTGGTTGGTGTTACCATCAACGGCTTATTCAGTTCTCGGTGGTCGATACACGATCGAAAGAGAAAAGCCACACAATAAATTTTCGAATCAAAGAAAATTTTTAAAAGTCACTTGTGAATAATTCCAGTAAAATGAGCAACATTAGCAACGAGAGAGCGAAGTCATCACATGGTTCACACGAATGAATTTCAAGACGATAGAGTCTAACACACATCATGACAAATACACGAAATTACCGTTCACGTTCAGTCATAAATCATTATCCGCGTCCAGAGACGTTTCGAAGGTCTACCAAAATAGATAGAGAAGGTTGGTCGATGAAGAGGCACAAAACGTTGACACTTTCAAGTCTGGTATCAATGGTCAGTAATTAGACGAGTGGTAAAGGAATTATATCATAATAGAAAAAATGAGGTAATAAATAGAACAGATATCATTGAATAAAGAGACATGTACTCGCAGACTCGTAATTTGTTCAAGAAAAGACAAGGAAATTTATGCTTATATCATGAAAGGGTGCTACTCGCATAATATGTAAAAGTTTTCAAAACTTTATTTCATCTAACTTTTTTTAGAAACACATGTAAAAAGTTGGTTCTGGTTAAAATATTTAAGGTGACTACTGATTTAGCCTCGCATGGCTCCTTCTAAATTACGCATAGGTGATCAGGCCATGCATAATTTAGGACTAGCAATGCGATGGCCAGTTTCGTCAAACTAGTATTACATGTCATATATTTAAAATATGAATATAATCCCATTTCTAAAATAGAATTTAATATAATTTATGAAACTTTTCGCAAGTAAATAATTGGCTAGATGTTTAAATCAACAATTTTGATGTTACATGAATTCTTTATAAGACCAACGTTGAACAATTTGTGAAAATAATTCGCAAACAATACCAGTTTAAGTTTATATGCTAACATCATGATATCTTATAAAATAGCGAGTATTAACACGAGAGTAACAAAGAGTAATTAATAAAAAATCTGCAAATGGTTACAAGATGATAAGGTTTCAAAGGTTTAATCGGTATCGTCAGGAGACACGTGTAAAAAATGATAACGAAAAATATGAAAATGAGAACTTCAAATCTTGACCCAAATCAGTGGTACGATAAGAAGAAAAGAAAGATAAAATGAAATGACAATGAGTCATGTATAAAAGAAAGTATAAAGAATCCATATGCGTGCACATAGTAAAATATACGGTATAAATATGCTTTTAAGAAAGTAGAATATAAGTTTTCGAATAATACAACTAACCCGAAAAGTTTATATATTTGGAAAGTTTCTATATAAAGAAAGTTTTCAATCAAAAATTTAGGAATTTAACAGGTTAATAGTGACGCGTAAAAATGCACAACTTTTTCAACAAAACCCGTTCATTAAATGTGTTATCCAAACACTCCATATCAAAGTTCACGATATATATACGTATATCCCGCACTCAAAGTTACTATTTTTAAACGTCTTCAAACGCAATCAATGTTTGCTAGTTGTAAAATATCATTTGTTAAAGTTTTACAAGCTCAAACGAACTCAAAAACGCCTAAAAACCATATTTCAAAATTCTATCAGCTTTGACTTTTTAGTCAACTTTGACTTTTAGGTCTGACCCGATCAATTAACCCGTTAAATGACATTTTCAAGACTTGGAGTTTAAATCAATTTAGTGCAAAACAATGTTTCGAACAACTTTCTAGTTTTACCAAGATCTGAAACCAAACGTAAAATGACCTAATTGCCCGTGCACGTTCTCCGCAGGTTTGACTATATTATCTTAAAATGCATATTTTTGTTTTTAAGATTTGACCCGTTTATACTAGTTTTCGGACTTGGTTACCTAAGCGGTAAAGGTAAAACGACATTTTAAACAACTTTTTAGTTTTACTCGAGACTTGAAATAGATCATAAATAGGCGAAAACGCCTTCACATCAGATCAGTCAACACAATGATATTTTTAGAAAACGCAGATTTTTATTAGATAAAAGACCCATAAATATTCAGTTTCGATACTAGTTCCCTCGCGGTAGACATAAAACGGCATTTCAGACAACTTTCATGTTTCGGCCGAAGGCCGAAACGGACCAGAAATGACGATTTTACCCCCTGCAGTTCTGCATCAGCAATAATTTACATATTCACAGAAAATAAGTTATTAAATTTTACAAATTTCAAATGAGCGTAACTTGCTCGTTTTTAAGAGTTACGGTTCGAATTTTATGTCTAAACGAATGTCTCAACAAGTATAAACATATTTTTAAGTCTGAACTTTATAAAAATATTTTCTCGACACCGTTAAATTACCTGTAGATTTTTTGCAGAAAGTATATTTTTCGACACCTTGAAATTTAATCAAACTTCATAACGACCCGGAATTTATGTACACACGTGACTTGTGAATTCCATAAAGACGAAAGATAATAGATTATATAATTAAGCATATAAAGAAAAACATAGTATAAAATTGGTTTATGAATACCAACGATAATCTAAGAAATCAAAACGGCGCATGACATCCGTGTCTTCGATTTCAAGATGCAAGGTAGGAAAGTCTCTTGGCGGCGCGATTTTCCAAAAAAAAAAAAAAAAAAAAAAACAAAGCATACCAAGAAAGAAATGGAACATTAAGGAGTCGCACTCCCGGGGCGAGGAGGTTAAATAAAAGGGAAGGATACAAGTTTATAAAAGTAAAATCGTATTCCAAACAAGTACCACGTTATATCATAGGATATGAATTACAAGATGACGATGGTGTTTCCAAGGTACAAACGAACGTTGTAAATCGAAGTCGAAACGTAGAATAGTCAACGAAATAATATTTAATCAATATACGAGAGTCGTGTAAGATGGTGACGTAAAAGTCACTCAAGGTTACGAAAAATCACGATATTATTCAACACGGATTTCAAGGAATGCTTCGAGATGTGTGACTCACACGGTGCTCTTTAGTCTTTTTCGGAGACACATTGAGCTACACAATTGTCTACTGACTAATTTTCAAAGCATCCAATCACAGATGGTCGGAAAACAATTTAGACATCTAAATAGATATCTTAAAGAGGTTTAGCAATGGAAGTAACGCACAGGGTAGTAAAATGAAAATCGGAAGTTTCATTGAAAGCAACAACTCTAATCTCAAACAATGGTATCACTAGAGTATGCACAATATATAAAAAAAATGAGTCGAGAAAAACAGACGGTTCAAAACGAACGAGTATATGAGGTCAGTCGTATCACGCGTAAACAAGATAGCAATAGTACTCAGAAAAGTGAGTATGAAAAGTCGGCAGCATATGCGCTCCGAATACAAGTATGAAATGTCATAACAATATAAAATTATTGTAACAATATCAGTTCACAAGAACAAGAATTTAAGAAATACAGTAAGGGCAAATGTAATCATAGTAATATCCAATGATAACTCATTAAGCACAAAAGCTTTGAAAAGAGAGTAATTATCGTCATTAGGGTAATGTAATATTTCAAAATGTAATCAAGAGATGAAATACTACAACGATAATTAAAAGTAAATAATAAGGATTAGAGAGTTACCCGCGCAGATATCGAACAACAATGGCAGATTCTGTGTTTGACACTTAGAAACATGAAATATTTGAACTTTTTGGTTATAGACTAAGTTGTGAAAAATGACTCAGTTCCCTATAACCATCGCTCTGATACCAATCTGTGAGACCCCCAAAATCAGGTATGGAACAACTAGGCAACAAGGGGGTTCCACGTCATGGTACAAGAAACAATGAAATATTATTGACATAAAGTTGACGTAATAAAAATTTACACATTAAATCATAAAGAATCAGAGTTTTTAAACAAAGGTCCCAGATTTTTATAAGCGGAAGTCTATAATTTAATTATGTTTTTGTAACTTATAGTTACAAAGAATACATGATAAACTTCTGACAGTTTTTAGATAAACCAAAATTTAAGTACACACAGAAATCTCCAAGCTACGATAATATCCTGCGGCCTCCCATCCAAGCAAAGCTAAGTATTAATACCTGAACAATCTGTGAGACCCCCAAAATCAGGTATGGAACAACTAGGCAACAAGGGGGTGCCACGTCATGGTACAAGAAACAATGAAATATTATTGACATAAAGTTGACATAATAAAAATTTACACATTAAATCATAAAGAATCAGAGTTTTTAAACAAAGGTCCCAGATTTTTATAAGCGGAAGTCTATAATTTAATTATGTTTTTGTAACTTATAGTTACAAAGAATACATGATAAACTTCTGACAGTTTTTAGATAAACCAAAATTTAAGTACACACAGAAATCTCCAAGCTGGGATAATATCCTGCGGGCTCCCATCCAAGCAAAGCTAAGTATTAATACCTGAGATTAAACATGTAAAATCATCAACCCACTGTATGATCATGTTTATAAACATTAACAATGCTCATCAAACCCATAAGTAGCAAACACTTGTACACTTTGAGTCGAAAATTAACGTTAACAAATTGGCTGCACTAAATTTTCAGAAACATGCTATAAAGATTGTATCATATCTAGAGTTCTATAATAGCTATAAACTCAAACTTTATGGCCCTGGAAAGATAAAATTATTACCTTTTTAAATCTTTAAGAAACACTATCAAAGCTATTACCAATAAACGGGAAATGCAGTTTTAGTGCAGACTACTCAGATTTGACTTTTTCGACAAAAAATTACATAAAACCATTTTGACCATCATTTACATTCCGTAAAAGATTTTAACTTGAAACCAATTGGAAATGTTCACATTTGACCTATTTTAATATAATAATTCATAAAAATACCCACTTTGGCCTTTTTATGCTTTGACCCCAAACATAAATTTGGCGCACATGTCGGTATTGACTAGTTTGGATTAAAAAAACCATATTTTACTCATCCGGACACTTCCAAAAACCACCCAACTCACCAACTGTACTACATAACCAAGGCTATCCAAAAATCAATAAAGTTACAGGTTTTATTTGTAGAAAAATTTCGTGAATGACTTTATCAATCAGCTATCATTCTTAACCTTATTTTTTGACAATAAAAAATAACTTCTAACATCACCTAAACACTTGCACACCCTAAGCAATGTCTCTACAAGTACACAAGACCTATCATGATCATAATACCACCTTGACATCAGTAGCATATGGTCTAAATACAAAAACCCTAATTTCATAATCAAGGTATTTAATCAAATAGAAATCAAATAGAAATCAAAGCAATACAATGGTGCCAAGAGTACCTTAGTACAAGTGTGACGGATATGAGAACCGGGCTGTAGATGGCAATGGGAAATACTCCAAGGGCTACCCGCGACCTACAAGAGTGATCACGACCCTTAAGTATGCGTTTTATAAAAATATAAAACAATTGTATCAATATATTTTGTAAAAATGTAATATGTATATAACTTGCACAACCAACCGAGTTTAAATATGGTCATGACCTTCATGACACACAAACTGTATGAAAATACATAACATAATAGCCCAAGGTCTCAAATCAAGTAACCCAAGTGATTTGCACCTAAAAACGCCAACAATTTATTTAACCGTAGGCGTAAAGTCACATTTACTGGTATAGCTGTTTTGTAAAGGGCGTAGCTCCCAATCCATAAGTCCAACAAATACGGGGTTTTAACCACTGGAACGGGTCTCTCATGAGGTTTCCAGAATGTTCAACCATTCGATCTAAGAGTTTACGGAACTTTTTAAAAGTCCAAAACACTAACAGCCTTACCGTAAGCACCTAATAGTCAAACTGCACTAGTCAAACTTGGGGCAAAATAACCCGTTAACCTATAAGGTTTAAGGGTCTGAGATTTCCACCATTGGAAAGCCTCAAGACTCTACTTTCGGCTCATACCAACCACGAGTAAATAGCTAATACCAATTGTCGGGAAAATTGCATTCTTTGAAGGTTACGAAATCAGAATTTAGGTTGTCGAACTCGGGTTTACCGTTATGGTCATAAATCACAAACCGTGATAGCAATCGATGCGAGGTCAGCGTTGTTTGTTAGGTTATAATGTATACTAACCCAAATTGTCTTAAAAGATCAATTATATGGCCCATGACCTATAGCAAATAGCTATAAAAATCTGTTGGGTCAGATTGGGTTCACGACCGTAAATCGGTCATAACTCACTCATCCGGAGGAGTTGATCGCCCATCCAACTCGCCACTAACATGTAAAAGTGTCAATGAATCCATCTAAGCTATAAAAACACATCCTACATTGGGAAAATATGTGAGTTTTGGGCTCACAAACCTGCTGTCCGAATTTTGCTATAATAATCTCTATACCAAACAACCTCTAATTCAATCCAAAACATCAAAAATACATCCTACACTAACTAAATTATATCAAGGCACAATAATTCTATAACATCCATGGTAGAAATTAAAACTTGGCCAAAAACAATAATCATAACAAGGGTTCTAAGAAAGTTATCAATGCCTAAACACTAATAGGCATAATGCATGACATAATGCATGATCATCCCATGATCAAACATACAAGAACACCAATTCTTGAAATTTATGATTTTCTTAAAATCAATTGCATGTGTATAATTCTTGTGGGTTTACAATGAGGATTGATCAAGGAGTGTTTTGGTGTGATTGAATTATGATTTTGAGCAAGAAAAATTGATGGATTGAGTTGTTCTTGGTGTTGTTAGTCGAACCAGGGAAAACAAGGAAGGAAAGAGTATGAGTTTGGTAAAAAAAATAACAGTAATGTTATGTGTGTATGTGTTGGACGGCCAGATGTAAAAAAAAAGGCTTTGGCCCATAAACAATCTTATTGCTAGATAACTAAAGCCCATAATTCAAAATACTCCTAACCCACTGGATTCCCAAAAACGCTAATCGTTCCGACTCGGTGCAAGTTATAATACGTAAATGAAATATTAATAGAAACATAGTATTTTGACTTCATAAAGTCGAATTATAGAGCCATCGGTTCTCGTTCCATCGAATCGGGTAAACTTTTTGTATAACGCGCACGGGTGCTTTTAAATCAAAAATTTTGATTTAAATAAATACGGAAAAATAAAATAAAATTTTTATAATTCCGAATAAAGTATTATCAATGATCAGAAAAATACTTAAAATATAATTTATTTAAAATTATCAAGATCTCATGATTTTTTTTGGAAGAATAGCAGAAAACGTAACATGTTGGAAAATTCAAGAGACATGAATAAAAGAATAAAATAATACCGGAGAAATACGAGTTCTCACAAGGTGGTCATGGTTGTTTCTCATATAGATGGCCCTTACCATACTAAGGTTCGTATGCAGGTGGAATATGAATGGAATTCGATGATATGTAAGGAGTGTTACGTGTTTGGGCACTCCAATAATCAGTGTCCAAAGATGCAAAAGGTACCTGATGTGGCTGAGAACTCAAAAGTGAATAAAGACGATGGCTTCACTAAGGTGACAAGGAGGAGGAGGAGTGGTAAATCAAACTCATGTGCGACGTCTAAACAGTTTGAGGGTCTTAAGCTTCCAAACCCTAAATCATCACTTGTATGGAGTACGAAGAGCAAGAAAACTTCGGGTAAGTACAAAGATGTAGTTAAGGAGACTAATGGTTCCACGGGTGAGAGTAAACATGTGACTCTCTCCAATAATTTTCAAGCTTTGAATGACATAGAGGAGGTGGTGGGAAATACTTAGATTGGAGAGTCAAGCAATGTGGGGAATAATGGGAATACGCAGAATAAAAACTCGGACAGTGAGATTGAGGAGTTAATTCTAGAAGCGGCGCCAAATACTAAAAAGGGGGCAAGAACTCCCATAGAAGAGGTTCTTAATGTCTAGTGTTGTCACTTGGAATATACGGGGTCTTAGCCGAGCCCCAAAACAATTGGAAGTGAGACATGTTGTTAACGAGAATAATCTAAGTGTTTATGTGATACTTGAATCCCATGTTGATGTGTTGTCTTTATCTAGCATTTATTCGCGAGCGTTTAGATCTTGGGATCGGACCTCAAATGCCAATCATTGTATGAATGGTTGCCGGATAATTTTTGGTTGGAATTTGGATGTAGTTAACCTTATGGTGATTGCGCAAACTAACCAAGTGGTTCATGTTAAAGGTGGTGCATAAGGTGACTAATAAAACTTTGTTTTGTTCTTTTGTATATGCTAGTAATTCTCAGGTCTTGCACAGGAGATTATGATCTAATCTTGTTTTCCATAAGAATGTGGTTCGTAATGAACCATGGGTGCTGATGGGGGACTTTAATGCTGCGTTGAACCTAGAGGACACCCATGTTGGCTTGTCTATTTTGAATGCATCAGTGGGAGAATTCAAGGAGCGTGTTGCGGCAATTGAGGTCATGGACTTAAATTGTTCGGGTCTGCAGTATACGTGGATTCAAAAGCCTAATGGTGGTGGTGGTATTCTAAGGAAGTTGGATAGAATTATGGGTAACCTTGCTTTTGTGGACGAATTTCTTGGAGCATTTGGATTATTTCAGCCATATCGGATCTCTGACCATGCCCCGACAGTCCTTAAGATCCCTGATTTGGTGGATAATAAACCGAAACCTTTTAAATTTTATAATTTCTTGGCTCATAAACAGGGATTCCATGACATCTTGGTGCAACATTGGTCTTACCAGGGGAATGGTCATCATATGTTTAAGTTGGTGTCTAAGCTCAAAGCTGTGAAGAAACCGATCCGTAAACTTCTCATTAATCAAGGTAATTTGCATGATCGAGTGAACAGATTACAAATTGAGCTGGACATGGCCCAAAGTTCTTCGGATCAACACCCTGATGATGTGGTACTTAAAGAGGAGGTTGTTGTTTATCTTAGTGCTTTCAATGAGGCCAAAATTGATGAAGAACAATTCCTTAAGCAGAAAGCAAAAGTTGATTGGTTGCAAGCTGGTGATTCAAATTCAGCATACTTCTTTAAAACTATTAGGAGTCGTAACCATATGAAGTGTATTGAAATTATTCTTAACATTGATGATGAAGAATTTATGGGGCAAGCTGTTCCACGTGTTCGTTGACCATTATAAAGTGTTTTTGGGTTCTGATTCTCATATATCGGTCTTGGACACCGAGGATCTTTTTACTCGGTGTGTGTCGGAGGAAACTAAACACTTTATGGTTCGTGAGGTATCTAATGAGGAAATCAAAGATGCTATGTTCGATATTGGGGATGATAAAGCTCCCGGCCCTGATGGTTTCACGTCTACTTTCTTTAAACAAGGGTGGAAAGTGGTTGGCGATGATGTTTGCAATGCGGTTAGGGATTTCTTTGCTAATGGGCAGCTCCTCAAGGAAGTTAATCACACTCTTTTTGCCCTTATCCCGAAAACTGCATCTCCTAGCAAGGTGACTGATTTTCGGCCTATATCATGTTGCAACGTTGTGTACAAATGTATTAGTAAAATTCTTACTATCAGAATTATGATGGGAATTAAAGAGGTGGTGAGTGAAAACCAATCGGCGTTTATTCCTGGTAGGCGTATTTTTGATAATATCCTTATCACTCAAGAATTATTGCATAATTATCATCGTAATAGGGGTCCTCCAAAATGTGCCTTCAAGGTAGATATTCAGAAAGCCTATTATACTGTGAATTGGGGTTTTCTTAAAAAGGTTTTGACATGTTTCGGCTTTCATCATTCTATGATCAAATGGATTATGGCATGTGTGACTTCGCCTTCGTTTTCGATAAGTGTAAATGGCAATATTTATGGCTTTTTTAAGGGTAGACGTGGTCTTCGGCAAGGTGACCCTCTTTCCCCTAATTTATTTACTTTAGTTATGGAGGTTCTTACTCTTATGTTAAAAAGGAAGGTTCGGGTGTCGGATGAGTTCCACTATTATCATCGATGTGAAGAAATGGAGCTTATTAATGTGTGTTTTGTGGATGACTTTTTTAAGTTCTCTAGAGGCGATGTTAGCTAGGCCAAAATTATCATGGAAGCTTTGGATGAGTTTAAATTAGCCTCGGGTTTGGTGCCTAGTTTACCGAAGAGTACGACTTTCTTTTGCAATGTCCGGAATCATACTAAAATTTCTATTCTATCTATTATGCCTTTTTTGGAAGGCACATTACCGGTAAAATATCTTGGGGTCCCACTTATATCGTCGAGGCTTTGAATAGGGATTGCAAGGTCCTTGTTGAGAAATCTACTAATTGAAGGTTTATTAGTATCATAACAATTATATAAAACCCTAAACGAGATTAAAGCACATATAACGGAAGCGATTTAACAAGATCATAATTAATAACACAATTATAATTAATCGAATTAGGTTGCATACCTTTAAGCTAAGGCAATTCCACAAGACGAAGAATGAATCACCAATTCGGGTTAATACCGTATATACCAAGTTATAGTCTATAGTAAGACTATATTACGTTCTTGTACACTCGTAATACAACGAGCTAACCTTGATTCTAGCACGTGAAAACCGAGCTACAACGCTTGTAATTAATCTACCCAACAACCCTAGAGAGGGGCTAGGACTAGATTATGTATACAATCGATCAACGAAGAAAAACCAACTAAACCCTTTTGTTGGTGGGGGTGGCGATCAACCAAGAGAAAGAAGAGGGGAAAAGATTTATGATGTTGTGATTATGATAGGATTAGGAGGTGTATTTATAGACTTCCATCCCATTGTAACCAAATAAATATAAGCCAACTTTTGCCCCCCCCCCCCCCCCCCCTAGGGCATAACCGACGGCCGATCACCCCTAAGGGGTGTTCCGGAATCTTCCAAACTTCTTTCCTTTTGTTTATACATACTATATGTTTATTTAACGCTCGTTATAACTTAACTATTAATTATTTAACGATCGTTAAAGTTATATAGTTACTTGCTCGGTTAAATTAATAAATACATAAATATATTTATTAAATAAATTAATAAATATGATAAATATATTTATTAATTAAATTAACTCTTTACGTATTGTGTGCAATCCCGTAATCTCGAGTTCGATCCTATCACACGGCTATTAAATATAAGTCCATAAACTTACAGCTCCCACTTGGACATATTTCGAATATCGTGATTACATTTACTAGCGTCTAGTTACACATAGAAATGTCTCTAGTACAACTCGAGTACGGTTTCCTAGACAAAACCTTTTAACGATTCTGCATCGTTATTATTATCCTTTTATTTCTAATACAACGTTAATAAGGATATGGATCTCTACATAAAGCATCCTACTAATCTCATGAGGGGCCCAACTGTATTAAACTCCAAAACAAAATTGGAGGAAATAAATTACATATTGACTATGAGAAAAACTTATGAATTTTGCAACACTTCCAAAAATAATCCTTATAGCTACCAGTTACGTTTAGCGTTAGATTATTCCACAGAGATGTACTAGTTTCATAACAGTTTCCTGGTATCTCAAGTCTAATGATAACTATTTATGTTTTCCTTAATAACAAAGATCCATAAAGTAATAACATATAGTTGGGATCAGTCCTATATTCGATTCATCGAATATCATCCAAAATCGATCAATATACTTTCAAGTATACTCTATCACCATTTTGATTTGTCTTAGTTTAATAATACTCCCATATTATTAATCGACAATGGACATTTAGCATAACTTTTATTCATGGATTAAAACATGTAAAATAGGATACACTTATTAAACAATAAAAATAAACGAAACCCAATATTTATTTTATTATATAATAATGTCATAACATCCTTTATTCAAATACTAATCGTAGATCTATTGCATGAGTTCGCTAGCTAGTTGCAGCCCAATCGCCTTGGCATGCTTAACTACCTTTGGTCTAGGCAAAGCCTTAGTTTAAGGATCATCTACGTTATCATCTGTGTGAACTTTTATCAATTTTCTTTCACGAGCTTCAACTTGTTCTCGTACGTAGTGATGTCTACGCATAAAGTATGTGGCGCCTTTCATGACTCCAGGGTCATTGGCAAATATTATTGCGGCAGAATTGTCACAATACATATCAATAGGTTCTTTAATTGAAGGCATCACTCCAAGATCTTCAATAAACTTCCTAATCCAAACAGCTTCCATTGCATCTTCTGAAGCAGCCATGTAATCAGATTGAGTAGCATGCATTGCAATCGTTGTCTGTTTCTTGCTCTCCTAGTCAACCGCTCCTCCATTGATAACAAAAACGTAACCCGTCTGAGACTTCGTATCGTCTTTATCACATTGCCAGGACGCATCACAGAAACCTGTAACATTCAGTTTTGTGTCTGGTTTTCCACCATATACCAAAAACATATCTTTCGTACTCCTCAAATACTTTAGAATATGTTTAACAGCAATCTAGTGGAGCTTCCCTGGATTCTGTTGGTATCTACTGACCAAATTCTGAGCAAACGCCACATCGGGCCTTGTGCATCTAACAACATACATTATAGATCCTACAGCCGAAGCATAAGGCACCTTCTGCATGTATGCCTCCTCTTCAAGAGTTGATGCATCCGTCTCATGACTCAGATTATGCTTAACTTCTATAGGTTGAAAACCTTTCTTGGAATTATGCATATTATACTTCTTTAAAATCTTATCTATATAAGCATCTTGACATAGACCAATTAACCGTCTTTTCCTATGTCGATAGATCTTAATTTCCAGAATGTATGTAGCTTCTCCTAAATCCTTCATAGAAAAACATTTACCAAGATAATCCTTAACAACTTTAAGTCTTGGAATGTTACTTCCCATGATTAATATGTCATCAACATATAGGACCAGGAGTACTACATCACTCCCACTAGCTTTGCGATATACACATGGCTCATCACGATTCTGAATAAATCTAAACTTTTTTATTTCTTCATCAAATCTTTTATTCCATTGACGTGATGCTTGATTCAAACCACAAATGGACATTTGAAGTTTGCACACATGTCCTGGATTCCCAGGATCAACATACCCTTCTGGTTGCTGCATATAGATGTCTTCATCTAAGCGACCGTTCAAGAAGGCAGTTTTAACATCCATTTGCCATATCTCATAGTAATAGTATGCTGCTATAGCTATGAGAATCCTAATCGCTCTTAAGTCTGCTACAGGATAAAATGTCTCCTCGTAGTCTATATCAAAAGTTTGAGTAAAACCTTTAGCTACTAAACGAGCTTTATAGGATTCTACTTTTCCGTCCATGTCAGTTTTCTTCTTGTATATCCACTTATGTCTCACTACTTTAGCATTCGGTGGTGGTTCTACAAGAATCCAAACATCATTTACTATCATGGATTTCATTTTCTCATCCATAGCAACCATCCACTTATCCTTCTCAGGATCAAGTATGGCGAATTTATAATTAGCAGGTTCACCAAGATCCCCTAAATCGTCATCATCCTCTATGTTAAGACACATATTGCTATTTTCATTTTTAATCCTTGCGGATCTAGGCAGAGGAACTAATTCCGGTGGAACCGCCAAACTTTCTGGTTCTATAGGAATTACATCGCTAGTGTTTTCAGAAGGTAATGTATCTATATGACTCTCCTCAAGATCATAATTTCTCCCACTGAATTCTTGGTTTACAAGATCGGATTCAAGGAAGTCTCCATACCTAGCAACAATTACTTTGTTCTCAAGTGGATAATAAAAGTAGTAACCCATAGTTTCCTTAGGGTATCCATAAAGATACATTTTACAGATCGTTGTTGGAGTTTGTCACCCGAGTCACGGTTCATATACGCCTCGCAACCCCAGACCTTTAAATAAGATAAATATGGCTTCTTGCCATGCCATAGTTCATATGGTGTCTTATCAACCTTCTTTGTGGGAACCATATTTAATATGCGAACAGCAGATTTTAGAGCATAATCCCAAAAGGATAAAGGTAAAGTTGTAAGATTAAACATAGATCGTACCATATCTAATAATGTACGATTTCTCCTTTCATATACACCATTTTGTTGTGGAGTATAGGGAGAAGTAAGATGCTGAACAATTCCATTCTCCCTTAGATAATCTATAAACTCTTGACTTAAATATTCACCACCTCTATCAGAACGAAGAGCTTTAATCTTCTTCCCTAATTGCAGTTCTACTTTTGCTTAAAACACCTTGAATGCTTCAAATACCTCATGCTTATGCTTAAGTAAATAAACATATCCATAACGGCTATAATCATCCGTAAATGTTAAGAAGTAGCTAGCACCTTTCCTTGACGTATGTCTAAGTGGTCTACACACATCAGTATGTATAAGTCCAAGTAGACAATAGCCCTTTCAATATTGCTATTAAAAGGTTTCTTGGTCATCTTTCCAGAGATACAAGACTCACAATTATCAAATGATTCATCATTGATATTTTCCAAAAGACCTTCACGTTGAAGCTTTTGTATACGATTCTTCCCAATATAGGCAAGTCTACAATGCCAAAGATTAGAAGAGTTCTTGTCAAACTTACTCTTCTTACTCATGCTAAATATAGATTTATCGTTCTTGGATTCATTATCATGCATGTCTAATTCAAACACACCATTCACAGAAACTGCGTTAAAATAGAAAATACCATTTTTCCAAACAGAAATTCCATTATTATCAATCGTGTGAACGAATCCATTATTTAACAAACAAGAAAAGGAAATAACACCCCTAAAAATTGTAGGTGCATAATGACAATCATTTAATCTCAGTATTAAACCCGAAGGTAAAACTAGATCAAAAGTTCCTATAGCTTCAACCGCTGCTTGTGCGCCATTGCCCACTTGCAGATATTGTTCCCCATAGGAAAGCTTCCTTTCTAGATTAAATCCTTGCAGCGTATTACAAACGTTAATACCGCATCCCGTATCATATACCCAGGAATTTAATTTGTATGTTAAATTGAACAATCCAATCATAAATAAAGTACCTGAAGCTGCAGCGCTCTGCTCATACTTCTTCTTTATTTCTCGCAATTCTTCAAGGTAAAGAGGGCAATTCCTCTTCTAGTGACCACTTGCATTGAAATGGTGACAAGTCTCATCCTTTTGACATTGACTCCTCTTAACAAAGTTCTGCTTGGGTTTCGAATAAGTCGCAACTTGTTTGCCCTTATTATCCTTGCCTTTGCCTTTCTTCTTATTCGCCTACGGTTTTGGCTTACTTACTCTACCCTTTTGTATGGTTAGTACAGAAGGTGTAGCGGTAGAAGCCTTATCTTTCAAGCCTTTTTCATAGTCAATGAGCATTGCATGTGAATCATTAACTGTCTTCCCCGTGCAATGCATATTATAGTTTCTAACGAAATCATTGAAGTCCTTGTTAAGGGACCTATTGATCAAGTTGATAGCCATATTATGATCATAGGGTTGTCCTAGTGCAATGAGTTGTTCCATATAACCCCTCATCTCTAAATAATGGGCACTTACAGACTTTCCTAGAGCTTGCTTGCAGCTATGCAAAGCATCTACTAAGTTGTAGATCTCCACAGCTTGCGGCTTCTCGAACATAGCCTTAAGCTCATCAAGCATTCGCTTTGGAGAAAATAGCTCATACTTTTGTTGAAGTGCAAGAGCAATTTTTCCTAGCATTAAGCAAGCCACCTCATAGTGCTTTTAATATTAGCAGCGTGTTCAAGCCTTTGCGCATCAGATGCTCCTTCAGCAAGATCCTCCGGATATGGAGTAGTCAAGATATCCATAGTACCCACTGCTCTCAAGACAATTCTTAGCGAGCGGTACCAATCATTAAAGTTTGGGCCAGTAAGTTCAGGTCGTTCAAAGAAAGCTTTGAACGCAGAACTTATCGTGTTATTGGTGGGTTGAGCCATTTCTACAGAAATAAGTTCAAATATTAGTATTTTCGATAACAAAATACTTTCAAGAAAATAAAATTACCCTGGTATTAAAACCATATTATTTTCCTTGAATTCTAGAACTATATTGACATATATCCATTACATCAGTTGATCTGCTAGTAATGAATGTACTTAACACAGCGACTTGTCGAACAATTCAATTGACAAACAATTTTCAATTTCTAGATATTTAAGGGATTTACATTGCCAAAAACGTTTTGCATTGTAAACATGTTTCATCCCTTCTGAATGCATTAAGTTTCCAGATCTCACTGAGTAACTTAATTAAGTCGTCTAATCTGAGTAACGTAAAACCATCATACGAATTCTCATTCTACAAACGGTTTTCTCTCCATCACAACATCATCCAAAAATCTCATTTGATGACGAAGTAATTTTAAGTGTTCGTCAATTAGGAGCATTCGACTTAAATTTTTAAGGGTATAAATTTTGATGTCAAAATCAATGTATGGAGAAGCATGCATACAATCTCCATAGCATAAGTTTAATAAAACATTTAGTAAACTTTTTCATGAGATTAAATTTCTTCATAAATTATGTTGCGGTATTGGTTAAACCAATTAAAGAATTTACCACAACTCATCACATCGTACTTTGCTAGAACTCGGCTACGCACAAAGCAATACCCGTATTCATTGTGGTTCGGATGTGAATTTGTGGTAAATCACCCTTAAGGTACAATTCAATTAATAATGGCGAGCCGGGAATTTGGTCAGCGATTAATGGCATAACACCTCCTTCCTTAACCGGGTACATGACCAGCGGTGCGTTAAACTCACTTTATTGTTTGTCAAAATTGAGTAGGCCGTTAGATTATTATTGCATTTCACCAATCAACGTAATCTTATGTAATTTAAAATCTCTTAACAAATCATTATTTTTAATATGATTTAGTCCATATTATTTCTTTTAAGAAAAACCCTTGTTTACAACAATTCAACAATTTTATATATAAACAAGTAAAAAAACTAAATCATAAAAACATAATAACAATTTATATGTGTAAAAAATAAATCAAATAGCCACATGCATACGATTTATTCAATAATCATCAAATCTAGGTCTTTATATCTCTATATAAAAGTCTTCCCTAATTCTAGATTTATTGAATCAAATAATCACGTAGCACATACAATCATATAAACATATAATTTTACGATCCATGAAAACATGCATGTAATCATGGATTCTCCACAAATCTTAACAATTAAATCTCTCCGAATCGTAACCATACATGACATAACAATTAATCATGCAGTTTAATCTAAAATTATCCCACATGTAATTTAGGGTTTCAAAAAATACATTTTTTTAATTAAAAATAGAGTAAAAACCCTAATTTTTAAAAAACGAAACTCTAATTTTATGAAAACCCTAAAAAAACATGTAGTTTTAACTCAAAATAATTATAGTTAAAAAAAACTTTAGATTTTCGATAATTATAACATGTTAAAACGGCTCTCGATGCCACTGAAGGTTTATTAGTATCATAACAATTATATAAAACCCTAAACGAGATCAAAGCACATATAGCGGAAGCGATTTAACAAGATCATAATTAATAACACAATTATAATTAATCGAATTAGGGTTACTACCTTTACGCCAAAGCAATTCCACTAGACGAAGAACGAATCACCCATTCGGGTTAATACCGTATATACCAAGTTATAGTCTAAAGTAAGAATATATTACGTTCTTGTACACACGTAATACAACGAGCTAACCGTGAGTCTAGCACGTGAAAACCGAGCTACAACGCTTGTAATTAATCTACCCAACAACCCTAGAGAGGGGCTAGGACTAGATTATGTATACAATCGATCAACCAAGTAAAACCAACCGAAACCCTTTTGTTGGTGGGGTGGCGATCGACCAAGAGAAAGAAGAGGGGAAAAGATTTATGATGTTGTGATTATGAGGAGATTAGGAGGTGTATTTATAGACTTCCAACCCATTGTAGCCCAATAAATATAAGGCAACTTTCCCCCCCCCCCCCCCCCCCCCCTCCAGGGCATAACCGACGGTCGAACACCCCTAAGGGGTGTTCCGAAATCTTTCAAACTTCTTTCCTTTTGTTTATACATACTATATGTTTATTTAACGCTCGTTATAACTTAATTATTAATTATTTAACGATCGTTAAAGTTATATAGTTACTTGCTCGGCTAAATTAATAAATACATAAATATATTTATTAAATAAATTAATAAATACGATAAATATATTTATTATTTAAATTAACTCTTTACGTATTGTGTGCAATCCCGTAATCTCGAGTTCGATCCTATCAGATGACTATTAAATATAAATCCATAAACTTACACTAATCAGGTGAGTAATTGGAAGAACAAGTACTTATCATTTGCAAGGAGACTTCAACTTTGTAAGTCGGTCATCTCTTCGCTCATGTCTATTGGGCCTCGATTTTAATGATTCCTATGGGCATTATTCATGATATTCACCAAATTATTAGAGGGTTCTTATGGTGTAATGGTGAATATAAGAGAGGGAAAGCAAAGGTGGCGTGGGACGTTATTTGCCTTCCTAAATCGGAAGGAGGTCTTGGTATTCGTTGCCTTAATATTTTTAATATGGCATTATTGACTACGCATATTTGGAACATTGTTTCTCGCAAGCAATCCTTATGGGTCCGTTGGGTTCACTTGTACAAGATAAAGGATAGATCTTTTTGTAATATCTCGATATCATCGGATCACAGTTGGGGGTGGCTTAAATTGCTCCAGCTTCGTCCGTTTGTTAGAAATTTCTTTTGGTGGAAACTCGGGAATGGGAAAGACGTTTCAGCTTGGTATGACTTATGGGACATTCAATGTCCTTTAGGTCAATACTTTACTCCGAGAGAGATCTCTAGGGTGGGCTTTCATATTTGTTCTTCGGTGGCTGATATTGCTTTGGACGGTGTATGGCAGTGGCCTAATGATGGGATGCTTAATGCGCCAAATATTGGTATGATACCTGCCCCTAGCATTGATGATAACAAAACTGATTCCCTCAAATGAAAAGATGTGCATGGTAACCTGGTGGATTTCTCGGTTGGCTGTGCGTGGGAGGCCCTTCGGTCCAGAGGTAATGGAGTCCTGTGGCATTGAATTATGTGGTTCCCCCATGGTATTCCTAGAAACTCTTTTCATCTATGGCTGGTTATGCGGGAACGACTGAAAATGCAAGATAAACTCAAGCCATAGGACGTTAGTGAAGGTATTGATATCGCGCTGCTTCGTTGTCCATTATGTGAGAATCAGAAGGACTCTCACCTGCATTTATTTTTTGAGTGTGACTTTGCTTCGAAGGTTTAGAATTATGTGCGACATCTAGGAGGAATGGATGGTATTCAACCTAAGTTATTAGACATAGTTAAGCACCTGCTGCCGATGGCATCTAAACGATATGCTAGAAGCATCATAGGTAGAGTTTTGTTTGTCGCGACAAGATACTTCGTGTGGCTTGAGAGAAATAATCGTTTATTTAAGAAAGGGAAGAGAACGTTAGAGGAGGTTCGAGATCTTATCAAGGTTACTGTTCGCCTGAAATTGAGCACTTATCGGTTCAAAAACTCGAGAAATGTTCAGTTAATGTTGGATAAATGGAATATGCCTACCACTTTTAGATTGTATTCGTAATCCTGGTTGTTAGTAGGTCTAGTGATAGCAATTTCGTGGCATGTCACGGATTGTAGGTTATGGGGCATCTAAGTGTAGACTTGGGGTTAAGATGGCATTCCGTCATCTTCTATTGTAATTTTTTGCTTCTGTGATTAATACCATTTACTGGGGTAACCCTTTACCAAAAAAATACATAATAACCTAAGGGGCTTTATCATTCTAACATGGTATCAGGTCATACCCCGGTCTTATGACCCTAACAAACTTCCGCTGTCTCTAACACCATACCAAACCCGACCCCTAAAACCCTAATCACTACCAGTGCCGTCACTTTACTCCCACAACTCTTTATCTTTTGTTTCTATTTATTTATAATTGCAGATCCAACAGTCTAAACAATAATGTTCTCCATAACCTGGAAAAAAAATCTGATGGTGTTTCACCCAAGTAATCTGATGGGTTTAGAACCCTTGATGATGGTGAATTCGTTGAGAATAGATCTGATGGTGTCGCTGTGGAAGGATGTACATGTGGCGGTGGCAGTGGTGACATGGATGTGATGATAGTAATGGTTATTACAACTATGGTGAAGAGAACGTGAAGATCAGTGAGTGGCACTCCTTTTGTGCCTTATTGCTTCTTACTAAAAAAGAAGAATAGAAAGATGATCTTAAGATGGGTGTTCTATCTTAATGATTATTTTTTTAGCTATTATTATTATTATTATTATTAGTCGAATATGTAAAAAAAAAATTGGGGTACTCTAGTTATCCTTCGGATACTTTGGTTATCTGTACAAAAAAAATACTCGGTGTACTTTGGTTATCTTTCGGATACTTTGGTTATCTTTCGGATACTTTGGATATCCGTAAAAATTTGGGATACTTTGGGTTATCCCGTTATTTTAGGTTTAATGTTTTCTTTTATATTTTGTTTTTTTCTCCAATCTGAGTTTTTGCGATTTCGTCGCTCGGACTGCGGAGGAGTATTAGTAGATAAAATGGCCCGACCCCGTTTGTAGGTTTAGGGTACATTAAGGTTATCTAGTCTATAAATTGTCATGAATAATACATAATAACATAAGGGGTTTTATCATTCTAACAGATATTTCACAAATAACATGTTACAGCTTATTTCGCTGAACTAAAAGCTAGATTAATGGTTTTAAATTTGTTTCGTAGATTTTTTATTTAGTACAGCAAAACTTAAGTAGGATATTTGTATTTTGTATTTACTTTATATAGTAATTTTTATTTTGAAAATTTACTTTCAAATATATTTTAACAAAAAAACTAAAATAGTTCTTTAATTGGCAAAAGTTTTTAAAAAATTGATGAAGAAATTTAATGAAGATAAAAAGTTATAAATTTATATGTCAAATTTGCGAAAAAAAAAACTTAAAAAAAGTAATTAATAAAATTTTAATGGTTAAATTTTAAATAAGTTAGATGATATTAAGTGAATATTATAAATTTTCATACTTTTTTAATAAATTTAAAAAATTAACAAATACTTTTTGTACTTTATAACATTTAGATTTTATACCATACAATATACATATATAATACATAATGAATACATTTATGTGAAATCGAGTGCATAATTATTAGATTAGTTATTAGATGTAATAATATTATGATTACAAAATATTAAACAAGAGAAATTTTCATACATTCTTATATTAAAATAAAATTTTAAAGTAAATTTGATTTAGTTATAAACGCATGTGTGCATGAAACATGTAACTAGTAGACTAAGGTAACAAAAGATTTCGCCAAATAATTCACGCATTATCATATTCCCCAGCTACTCCTTCTATTCTAAAATTATTGTTCATAAACAAAAAATACACAGTTTAAAAAAATACATTTATTATAATTTTTTTTCCTTAAAGCATCTATTATGATCATTTCAAGAATAAGTTCAAAACACATGAAAATGTATATAATATGTTTTTGGCATAGCGAGTTTAAGTTTATTGTCCATGTGGAACGAATAGGTCTAAGATCTTGGACATCTTAATAATTTAATGTATTTGTTATTGTTGAACATTTATAAACTTTAAAAGGTTTATCCATAGTACATAAAGTTTATAACATCAAAATCTTTGTAAATTAATGACTTTACTAATGTTTAGACTTTTCAAAAAATCCATTATAATGGATGCTCTTACTTTCAGATAGAATCACAACTTTACTCTTAATTAATTAAAATCTTATTTAAAATTTATAATAATAATAATTCTAAACAAAGTTAATATGATAAACTTGATTAATTTTTTTATTTATTTTAATGGTTTTGCTGACATCAACCCTCTAAATTATTTTTAAGATTATCATAATTGAAATTAAACATTTAGTTAACATAAAACTTTTTATGTCTAGATAATGCAATTAATAATTCAACATTTAATTATGATAAATTATTTAATGTTTAACTACACTTTTTATAATTGTAATATTTAAATTTATATAAATATAAAAATAATGAGTTAATTAAATATAATTTTATACAAATGATAAGTTTTAAAAAATCTATAACACTACTGTTAGCAAAATTCTTATTTTAATAGTGAATAATAATTTTAAAATAATTGAAAATAAAAATATGAATTATCAATTTGAGATGGAATGGAGGGAATATAAGTTATATTAATTTTCTTACTCCAAAATTCAAGAAAAATATTCGTTTTATAATTTTAAATAATGGTCAAATGATTACCAAATTTGGTGTATAATACATCAGCTTGAAACATGGGCACGTTGGAACTTGGTGATACGATTAAGTGAAGGATTTTAGTGGAATGAGGGGGCCAACAACTCACTAACCTCATTATTACAATTTTAAACACCGATTTTATATTAGTTGCCAACCTTAAATATAAAGGGTCCCATCTTATTGCAAATGAGTTTGTTTGTATCTTTAGAGTAGTACTAAAAGTGTTACGTGAAATTTTAGAGTTTTAGCATCAGAACTTTTTTGATATATATTTTTTTGGGAATGGTTGATATAAGAAAAAATTATGTTAAAATGGTATAATGAACCCATATATATCTACTTTTATTACAAAAAAAGAAAATAAAAAAAGTAAAAAAACTTTACAACCTGGGCTCGTGTTTTTAACGCGAGATATGTTGACACCAGACACGGAGTAATGGCCAACCACAAAGTGACGCCGAAAGCTTATCAGCAAGTGGTCAGCCATCACTCCCCCACTTTTAAAATACATGCCATACTGTTGACTTTAAACTTTTTTTATATTTACTTTTATAATTTCTTTAATTGTGAAACTAGCAAAATAAACAAACAAAATGATATGTAAAATTTAATAAGTACAAAGTAATAATGTAAATAAAGTTGGTAGAACTGCCGAAAAAAGTGAATAACATAATTTATAAGGGTTGGACAAATCAAAAATTGTAAAATAAGATAAATACGAATCAAAAGAAAATCGAAAAATTTCTTCTCATGACAATAAACTGTATTAAAGTATCGATCTTTTTTCTTTTGCAATGTTGGGACAATTAACAAATTTAACGGTTATATACTAACGATCGTTTACTTAATTATTGCACCGATAGTCCTATTGTTGATACAAAAGTTGGATGATCCTTGCTAGACCCGAATTAGGCTTAATTCGGGTTGGCTGGGCTCCGGCTCTTGCACCAAGTGAATAATCTTGCTGAGATCCTGCACACTAAAGCAACACGCGTTAAGCTTACCGTGAGAATGTATCCCACGATTAGACTCCGGCGTGAGAGTAAGTAATCGGTTAGGGTTAATAATCGGATGTGAGTTTAGAGTATGTAGAATGTCATACCTTTGTGGAACCCTTGGGGGTTCCTTATATAGGCAGTGAAACCCTAATGGGCTCACTGTTTACTTCGACCCCAAGCATAAGATAATCATTATAATTAGCTTGATTGTTATCTTCTAATTATGGCTAGTGTATATCCTATACTTGAAGGTAAATCCCAATCCTAATAGGATTAGGATTCTGTCTAACCCTGTCCCGGCTGTACCGGGCCGTGGGCCGTACACCCTTTATGCGGCCACTGTTCATTCAAACCCGTAAGCTTAACTGATCAATCCAACCCATTCGTGATGGGCCGGATGCGGGTAGTACCCATGGGCCGGGTTCATGACCCGACTGGGGACTATACGTCATCATGTCCCCCTAGTCTAGTTGTTACAACCATAGGCGGAATATCTAGACTAACAAGATGCTCCCCGGACGTACCAAGAAAGAACATTTTGAAATGCTGAATTTTGAAAACCATGTTTCGGTCGCACGTGGGAACCTCGTTAGGAATTTATTCCTATAGTACCCCATCCGTATGTGACGACCTTGACAAAATAAATGAAACATTGAATATGGTCTTACGTATGACCGCATATCCCGACACAACTGACTGTTCATCTGCCATTTTGACTGACAAAGTGCAAACAGTCAGAACCTCGAGCGACGCAATCTTCTAAGTCAGAAGTGACCCGTGGGTCCCACCTGACTTTTCACTTGCCACTTTCTTCCCAACCACACGATTCTGGTGAGTGTAAGACACGTGTCATGAATCTAACGAACCATGACCAACAAGGCAACCCTATAAATAGGTTGCCCATACGGCTGTGTGTGACACACAGTCTTTTTCTCATTTCTGCCATTAACGCTTTCTCCCTTATCACCACCTTCTTTCGCACGGATCCTCTCCTACACAGGTTAGAATACCACGCCTTCAACTTATTTTAATTAATAATGGCTCAAAGAAACAACCTTTCCATTGGATCCGTGCTAAACGTAATGACAAAGGAGAAACTAGGGCACTTTTGCTCTGATTTCTTCATTCCTAGCAACCTACATCCCTCTCTTCCTGGTGTAGGGGACCTCATAAAGGAGGCACCCCAGGGAAAGATTGGCTTATACACTCGTCTCTTTGACGCGGCCAATTACCGCATTCCTTTTACCAAATTCCTCGTAGATCTCCTAGGCTACTATGATGTACATATCACCCAGTTACACTGTATAGGCGCATGTAAGATTAGCCAGTTTGAAATCCTATGTCGTGCAAGAAGCATTCCCCCAACCGTAGAGTTATTTAGGCTGTTTTATACCCCCAACTTAGTAAATGGTGGCTTTCCTTTAAGAAACGATCCCCAAACAGCCCCACAGCACATAATAAAGCCATGGACTCGCTGAAAAATTGGTACGACCACTACTTTTTTATTGACGCAGTAGTTTGGCCGACTGATTTTGTATTTAAATATAGAGTATCTCCTGATCACATAGGTAGCCTGGCGTGGCCCGACACACCGCAACCATGGCTGTAAGAAGGAGCGCTTGTACAGAATACCTTCTCGGAGCTCAAAGTGATGCGACTTTCTTCTTATACGTCGTGCCGCCTTTTCATCATCCGGAAGGGTTTCATCAGTTAAATAGCTGATGATCGGGGTCATCCATGTAGGTCCATCTTCCTCAACTATAGCTGCGATTTCCCCTCTCGTTATAGACTTTTCCTTTAGTATTTCTACCAAGACTTGCTTGGATAAGTGGGCGAAACTTGTAGACGCAATCTTGCTAAGAGCATCCGCCTTCTTGTTTTCACCTCTTGGTACCTGCTTGATAGAAAACTTCCTGAAAGTAGCTATGAGTGACTTGACTTTCTCCAAGTATCGAACCATGTTATCCTCCTTGGCTATGTAACCTCCTAGAATGTGGTTCGCGACAAGCCGTGAATCCACGTAAGCCTCAAGTTTGCGGACTCCTATTCTAGCGGCGATTTTTAAACCCGCGATCTACGCTTCATATTCTGCCTCATTATTAGTGGTTGTGAATTCAAAACGCAGGGCGTAGGTAAACTTCATTCCTTCCGGATTCGTGAGGATAAGGCCAGCTCCTGACCCGTCCGTGCACGAAGATCCGTCAGTAAACAAAAACCATGGTTCTGCTGGAACTTCCTCTCGTTGTATCACTGGTTCGTCCTCCTCTGGCTTCTCAATTAGGAAATCTGCCAAGATTTGGCCTTTGACTGATGTCCTTGGTCTATAGGAGATGCTATGCTCTCCTAGTAGAATGCTCCACTTCTGTAGCCTATCGGCTACGTCTGGCTTGGAGATGATTTGTTTTATTGGTTGATCAGTGATTACCACAATTGGGTGCGCCTGAAAGTACCGGCGTAACCTTTTCGTGGCGTATACCAATGACAAAACCAACTTCTCTATAGAGGAATAGTTCAACTCCGGCCTTTGTAGTGTTCTACTTATGAAGTAGACCGGAGTCTGGACTGTATCCCTATCCGTCATGAGTACTGCACTTATTGCTCCGTGTGTAGCCGACAGATACATAATGAGCTCTTCCTTAGGTCGGGGAGCCACTAGCATGGGAACGGCTGCGAGATGCTGTTTAAGATGACCAAAAGCTTCTTCTGCCTCCTTTGTCCAACAAAAATCTCCTTTCTTGATGCACTTCTTGAGTGTTTTGAATAGAGGTAGTGATTTTTCCGCGGACTTCGACAAGAACCTATTTAGCCCGGCCAGCTTTCCATTTAGTGATTGTACCTCCTTTCGTGTCCGAGGGGATGGTAACTGTATCACCGCGTCCGTCTTTTCCGGACAAGGCTTGATGCCGTTTGGATCAATCATATATCCAAGGAACATCCCTTCCGTGGCCCCAAACGTGCACTTTTTTGGATTCAGTTTCATGTTGATTCTCCTCAACGTGTCGAACGTCTCCTGGATGTCACGGAGAAGTGCTTCCTCCATATGACTCTTGATGACTAGATCATCAACATAGACCTCAAGGTTGCGGCCTATCTGGGAATCGAAGGCTTTATCAACAAGTCGCTGATATGTCGCTCCAGCGTTCTTTAGTCCGAACGGCGTTTTTGTGTAACAATACACGCCCTGACTAGTATGAAACGCCGTTTTCTCCTCATCTTCTTCCGCCATCTAGATCTGATGGTATCCTTTGTATGCATCTAAAAACACTTGAAAGGGTATCCACATAAGGATTCCACTTTCCAATCAATTTCTGGTAACAGATAGCAGTCTTGCGGACAAGCTTTTTTCAAGTCCGTGAAGTCTACACACATGCGCCAACTCCCGTCATGCTTCTTGACCATGACTGGATTGGATAACCACTCGTGGTAGTATACCTCGCGCATGATTCATGCGTCTACTAATTTCCGTACCTCTTCCAGTATTACCTGACTGCGCTCTGGTGCTTGACCATGCTTCTTTTGTTTAACAGGAGGATATCCCTGGCGGATTTGAAGTTTGTGTTCTGCTATCGAGCGTGTCACAACCGTCATGTGCTTAGGCTCCCATGCGAATACATCCAAGTTCTATTTTAGGAGAGAGCACATGGCCCTTTTGCCGTTATCCGAGAGCGTTCCTCCTATGGACACCTCTTGTTCCGGGTAGTCGGGATGGATTGCCACCTTCCAATTGGGGGGCGGTGATCCTTCCTTAATGGGAACAGGCTCGACTGGTGTCGTCACGGCGTGGCATTCGGATGCAGGCATGATTGAATTATAAATAGCAACAATTCCCCCTTCAACAGGGAACTTAATCATACCATGAGCCGTGGACGGAACTGCCCGTATGGCCGGATACCTGGTCTTCCAATAATCCCATTGTATGGAGAGTGTGAGCGTATCATCATAAAGTTCATCCACGCCGTGGTGGAATGCTCTTCATTCCCAATGGTTACTAGCAGACGCAGTTGTCCTATTGGCCAGATAGTGTCTCCACTAAAGCCAATGAGCGGCGACGTGGCCGGTACTAATTGGCTTCTTATTTCTGGTCGTAGCTGTACGAAACAGTGTTCGTAAAGTACTTCCGCCGATGACCCTCCATCTACATACATACCACGAACATTGTGTGTTCCAATGCTTACCTCAATCGTGAGAGGTACATCAGCCACGTCACTTGTCGTAATGGGAGGGAATGAGATTTCTCTGCCGCGTGAAATTTTTTGACTAATTTTATGCTTTGTGCGGCGGTGCCAAGATTGGATCATGTATATAGTCTAAGGTTTGTCCTTTTGGGGATCCTTATTATCGTGCTTTTTGTTATCCTTTCCATCCTTCTAATCCTTAACCAAATGCTTGAGTTTGCTTGACTTGATCAGTGACTCAATGTGTTTCTTGAGCTGGATGCACTCCTCCGTGTCGTGGCCCTTGTCGTTGTGGAATTCACAAAAGCGATTTCCTTGACGACGGTCCACCGGAGTTGTCATTGGGGGAGGCCTTGGGAAGTTCGCCCCTTCTGTCAGCAAGATGTCCCGGTAAGTCATCTTTAGGGGGTGAATTTGTCATCCGACCGCCCTCCTTTGTTTTGGCTCTTGTAGTCCGATCCCCTTCCATTGCCTTGGTTGCTTTGACTACCCGACTGTCTCCTGGACTGGTCGTTCCGATAGTTGTGGTTTCCCTTTGTAGGATAGGCTGCGGCTACCGCAGTTTCTCCTTCTACAAAGTTCCTGACCCTTTCCATGAGGTCGTCATACTTCTCCGGTCGCTTGTCATTGAGGCGCCTAATTAAGTCCTTGTCTGTTATGGCATGCATGTAATCGGAAATTTTTAGGAGCTCCAGCATCGTTTTTGTACGCGTGCACTCGTCATTGAAACGTTCCGTGAAGTCCTCCGTAGATTCTCCAGGCCGTTGTTTGACGGTTGCTAATGAGACCGGATCCCTATTATACTTCTTTCGCTGAGTATAATTGTTTTTGAACGCAGTGCGCAGCTTAGTGAAGCTATCGATGCTTCGGGGAGGAAGTCCCTCAAACCAATCACGGGCATTGCTAATCAAGGTTGAATTGAACATCTGGCACCATATAGGCATGGGCCATCATTCGATTTTTGCCTGCATGTCAAATATCTTTAGGTGATCATCCGGATCACCAGACCCATCATAGGTTTTGACGCACGCTGGCATTCGACGCTTCTTATCCTCGGAGTAATTCCATACGCGGAGGGTAAACGGATCTTCCCTAAGATCACACCATGGACGGGAGAGATTGGGGTCACACCATGGGCGGGAGATATCTTCCCCTTCCACCTCACGATAGTAAGGGCCACTGTAGTATCCCTCATCGTCCGCTGGTGGAGGAGTCCGCCTAGGTCGGCGACGCTTGGGTAGATGGTCATCCGAATCTTCTCCCGAGGGACCGGGGGAAGGGGGCGGTGTCCCACTTCTCGGTTGAGGATCACTTTTATGAGAAGAGCTAGAAACCTTATTCTCGGTATTCACCCTATCCCACACGCTTGTGCGGCGATTGTTCCTGGTTAATTCCAAGTCCGGCCGTTCGGCTGAGTCGTCGGATCTATCTCCTTCTTCACGAGATTGTAGTAGTTCCTGCATAACACGATCCCCTATGTGTTCGAACACATTCCGAGGTTGAGGGTTCTCCTCAAAGAGGTTTCGTTCCTGGGGTCGTGCCATCTTCTTCTTTTGAGTCTGAGGAGAGGTGCCGGACACGACCCTGCCAAAGTTGAGCCTAGATTAGAGGTTCCTACCTAGGTTTAGCCTTGACGCGATACCCGGGACGATCCTCTCAAAGTTCTGCGTGAGAACACGAGCGAGGTCTTCGTCACTAAGTGGTTCGAATTCCACTTCTTCTTCAGTTGATGGCCTATGTGGCTCCTTGTTAGGGGCCTTAGGCGCACTCCCTGGGTCAGGGTTGTCCATGGTCATGGTTGGTGGTGGGGTATTCGCGGACGTGCCTATCCCACCCATAGACTGAAAGACGCTTCGGTTATTCGGTCCACATGTCTGGTTGCTAGGGGACTGAGTGGGGATGAGTATCCCGTCCCCTGTGGACTTCCGATTCGCAGGATTCGTGTTCCTGGGATTTCCTTGCGGATGTCCTTTCATCATTGAAAGAGATCGAGATGAAATTTGTTCTAACTTAGTGTATTGGTCCCACGGATGGCGCCAGCTTGTTGATACAAAAGTTGGATGATCCTTGCTAGACCTGAATTAGGCTTAATTCGGGTTGGCTGGGCTCCGGCTCTTGCACCAAGTGAATAATCTTGCTCAGAAGCTGCACACTAAAGCAACACGCGTTGAGCTTACCGTGGGAATGTATCCCACGATTAGACTCCAGCGTGAAAGTAAGTAATCGGTTAGGGTTAAGAATCGGATGTGAGTTTAGAGTATGTAGAATGTCATACCTTTGTGGAACCATTGGGGGTTCCTTATATAGGCAGTGAAATCCTAATAGGCTCACTGTTTACTTTGGCCCCAAGCATAAGATAATCACCATAATTAGCTTGATTGTTATCTTCTAATTATGGCTAGTGTATATCCTATACTTGAAGGTAAATCCCAATCCTAATAGGATTGTAATTCTATCTAACCCTGTCCTGGCTGTATCGGGCCGTGGGCCGTACACACTTTATGCGGCCACTGTTCATTCAAGCCCGTAAGCTTAACTGATCAATCCAACCCATACGTGATGGGCCGGATGCGGGTAGTACCCATGGGACGGGTTCATGACCCGGTTGGGGACTATACGTCATCACCTATATATGAACGACACTTTATAATAAAATCAGAATCCGTTTTTTACAGTTTTATACCGTTTTCTACTTTTTCGTCTGATTTTTACCGTTTGCGTTCGGTTTTGATTCGTTTTTCTAACGTTCGTTCGCCTTTCACCGTATTTGACCATTTCGTCTGCTTTTACAACATTAAATTGTTTTTACCGTTTTTCGTTTGTTTTTACAGTTTTCGGCCTTTCTGAGCGTTTTTCACCGCTTTCGATCGTTTCGTAAAAAAATAAGTGACAACGGCCAGAAACGAACAAAAACGCAAAAAAAAAAAACAATCGAAAATGCTAAAAACGGTCAGAAACGATAAAAGCAGACGAGAACAGCAAAAACTGACAAAAAGTGTAAACAATGGATGAAAACAGAAAAATCATACAAAAAAAGTAGAAAACGTTCGAAAACGGTAAAAAACGGTTTTTAATTATTAGAAAGTGCCGCTAATTAAAGAAATTAACTGTGCAATAATAAAGTAAACAGTCGTTAATATATAACTTTTAAATTTGTTAATTGTCCCAACATTGCAACAAGAAAAATGATTGATATCTTTAATTGAGAAAAAAAAAGTTTAGTACTTTTAATTAAATTTAGTTATAAGATGAGTACCTTTTTGTGCGACTTGCATTTTAAAATACGCAAAAAGTCTTAGAAATTATAATATTTTGATTGTGTGTGAGTAGTAATAACAAAATAATATCGAAATATTTTCTAAATCGCATGTAAAAATTGTTTTTAGATTTGAGCATTTCATCTGGATTATCTAAAAGATTGTCCATTGTTTACAAAGGACGAGAAATTTGTTATGTAACTTATGTTTGAAAGAGAGGGTAAAAGCTATATAATACTAAAGTACTTATTAAAATGTATCGATTTTAAACATTTATAATTTAATCACTAGACATTACCAACAAACTTGTTTGTTTTGTGACAATATACCAATATTATCGGTTACATTTTCACGTCATTATTTTATATAATTTAACTATACACGTCACTAATAAAATCCAACGTGTCCCACCCATATTTTTAGGGTAAAAGTCATATAATACCATCGTACTTATCAAACTGTACCGACTTTAAACACTTACAATTTAATCGCTAAACATTACCAACGAACTTGTTTATTTTGTAATAATATTACCATTATAACCGTTTACATTTACATGTCATTAAAATATTTATTTTAAATATAAAAAACAATTAATAATTCCACCATAGATATTCCTTTAACTAGCACAAAATGTAAGAAAAACATCATACACCAGAAACCTCATCACCAACACCATTTGCACCAGTAACCATCACCAAGGGCAAGTTGACCACCATCGAGCTACAAAAAATAAATGATATATACCAATCGTTGTTTCTACTTAGATCTATATTCATCATAGTTTTTGATGAATATTTCCACAAATAATTCAATCTCAATGAAATTATATGCTTGTACCTTTGTATCAGTCCAACAAACACATTTTCAGCAGCCTTATCAGTTTTCTTGATGAGCACAATCTCTTCTCTGACATACCTATCCAGCACAGGCACTGGCGGTGCTGGTTCTGCTGCTGGTGGTGATGATGATGACGTGACTCTAGCACGTGATAAGTCTGGAATATGTTCTAAAGATGGAGACCCATGTGGGGATGTTTCAAGTTGGACTGAGTGAAGGTCCTTTTCGTCTTCGAAACCATGACTTAAAGATGATAAAGATGAGATGATGGAAGATAACGGTGAGTCTGCCGGTGACTTTGTCGGTTGATCGTTGGATGTAGTGGCTGACTGTTTGTTTTTTAGTTTATGTTCCATGTCGAGATGGTGTTTATGTACTTTTTGGTTTTGTTTTAGTAAAAAGTGAAGTGAGAGAATTTTAGAACTTGATTGTTGGGTCAAGTTGTTGATGGAGATCTGGTGTAAGAATTTTGGTTCAAAGAGAGAGAAATAGATTGTGAGAGTGGAAGGACTAGATTGTGGGTTTGTATATTACTAAAGTGCCCTCCTGTGTGAAAATAATAAAATTAAATAAATTAATGAAAATCTTACGTGGAAATAATAAAATAAAATAAAATAATTACGTGAATATTACCGTGACAGCGTGTCGGTAACAAGTTACCAAATTGGTAAAGACGAAACAGTTTTGAAAGTTCGTTGGTAATGTCTAACGATTAAACGGTAAGTGTTTAAAGTCGGTACATTCTGATAAGTACTATGGTATTTTATGACTTTTACCCTATTTTTTACTTTCCATCGCTATTCACATCTCCTGGCTTTATGATATCATTGATGCAACTTCCTACTTACTAGTAATACAGCCGACCCATCTGTGTCACACATCTGCATCAAATAGGAGCATATCCATCTCTGTTACTACTGTTTTTGTGATTTGTTATGCTTTTTGTTAAGGATATAAAATGTTACCTGGAAACAAAGACGAAGCACACCACCATCTCCTTAAAGGATATCCTTAACACCACCATATTCAAAAACCATAAACAATCACCAGGGCCGGATTTTGGGGTGTGCGGAGTGTGCAACCGCACAGGGCCTCCGAATTTTAGGGGCCTCCGATGTTGTAAATGCAAGAATAATTTACATCGCGGTTTAAATTTTTTTTGATAAGAATGCGTTTTGGATCATAAGATTTGATGCCATTTAAGTGAAACAAAGATCAATCTAAAGATCTTTTGGAAGAAAAACAGAGAACATATTTACAGTAAACTCAAAGGTTAGTCATTGAAGAAGATAATGATTATTAGTAATATCCACTTTACACCCAAAAGGTTGATCATTATTACACTTTTATCTTAATAAACACAAAAAGATTCATCAAATTTACACTTTCTTTACATGTCTAAATAAACCGTTGAAATTGGTCGAGTTGACGTTTTTTACAAACATTTTGTATTTATAAGCTTTACGTGGGCTCATAATTTTGTTATATATCATGAATCACAAATCTAAAACTTTTTAAATACATATGTTGTTATATTTTATGTTTAAATGCGCGTACCTTTTTTAGTACATATTTTTACATGTTTACATTTTTGTTCCGATAAGTTTTTTTTGTGTAAAAATGGCACAGGGCCTCCAAATTCAACGGGACGGCCCTGACAATCACACACAAAAATGAACCCACACACGATCACAAATTACACACGAACACAAATTGAATAAACACAATACTCGAAAATGAAAAGTAAACCAAATCAACTCTTGTTGTTTCTTTTTCATTCGCAAAAAAAGGAGATCGAACAAATCAGAAAGTCATGAAGCTCCGGCGGTAAAAGGAGATCGGAGAAAAGATTCATCCATAAATCCACAAATTAAACCCATAGATTGATCTTTCTATGTTAATGTGATTAGGAAGATTAGGGATGTGGGTTTTGATATTTTTGATGTCATTGATGAAGATTAAGCCTCTTTGTTTTGATGTTTTTTATGGGTTTTATATTTTGATTTTAATGATAAAGATTGTAAATATGGGTTTTGATTTTGTGGTTATTGAAGATGAAGATGGTATTGTTGTGATGTTGAAGATGATACAGTAAATCATATAAAGTCAAACTGCCAATATAAGTATGCATAATGGAAAATCCGATGTGGATATATTAAAAAAATTATATAAATATGTGGATATTACCGTGTCAGCGTGTCAGTAATAAGTTACTATATTAGTGATTTCAGAACAAATTTGAAAGTTCATTGGTATTGTCTAACGATTAAGTTGTAAGTGTTTAAAATTGGTACATTTTGATAAGTACGATGGTATTTTATGGCTTTTACCCTGCAAGAGATCAAAATTTGTTTGATTAGGACGTCCGAACGATGAACATTTTTGGTTAAAAACGCTTAACAAGAAGAGTCATGATAAAAGTTGTTATGTGGTGAGAAAAAAACATCCGATGGGAAAAAAGGTACAGTATAAGGATGTGTTTGGTTTTTAGGTTTTCATGTGGCGTTTAGGGATCAAAGTTGAAAAACATTGTTTGGTGCAAATGTTGGTGTTTTAAACAGTTAAATTATGTTCAAATAGTGATACTTTTGAAAAGTTATCTCTTATGGTAGTTTTAGTGACAGTTAGTAGGTTTTTAGACATTTGGTTTGTTTTTTTTTTTACCAAAAAGTTTATCTTTTTTTGTCTCCATTTTTATTTTTTAAATATAATAACTATTTATATTATAAAATAAAAATCTAAAATAATTAATATTATATTATTTATATAACTCTCTCATTATTTAAATAACTATTTCATATCCTAATCTTATCAACCCTAAACCTTCCATTTTATAAACCCATGTCCAAAGTAAAATCCGTCTACAAATCAAACGAACTCTAAGTTCTTATTTATGGTATTAACAAGCTAAGGGTGTATTTGGCAGCAAGCTTATGAAAAGATTATGGTTATTTTTTAAAAAAATAAGTCAATTAAAAAACAATCTTTGTTTGGTATATCACCTTATAAGAAATTATAAAAAAAATAATCTTTCATAATCTCTCAAAATAAAAACCTGACTCATCTAGCTTTTAATAATAATTTTTTTTTATCTCCAGCGTCATCTTCATCTCCATCTCCAGCACCATTTCCAGTTCCAGCACCAATTAATTTCGCCAAACATACCCTAAAATAAATAAATATATAAGTTCCTATCTTCTTTACTTGGGTAAGCTTGACTAAATTTTTTATCTTACTAACAGTTAAATAAAATACAAATGACACATTAAAAAAGCATAATATAAAGAATAACGATATTTACATATTAGAGCACAGGGAGTTGTCGTTCCGTAGAGTTTGTGTCATACCTAAAAAGTGGTGTCACGTAAGCAAAATAGGTTGTGGCACGAGAAATACTATGACACCACTTTTTAGAGAAAGTTATAATTTCTGGTGCCATGAGGTATTTTTGGTGCCATAAAAAGTATATACCCCTTAATTCCAAAAACAAAACAAAAAAACAAAAACCCAACCGCGTGGGTTGGCCACCACGCGCGAGAACTTTGGCATCAACACGCAGAATGGTGCGCCATGACAAAAAGTTGCGTCATAGCTTGGCGCCAGCCAACCTAACCACGACTCCGAGCACTCTTATGTAAAGTATACATTTAAAATTACCAAATACAGCCACCCTGGATTTCTTTCTTGTAGCATGTGGAAAAATACGACGGCTAACAAAATTCGCATATATGTGACTTTCTTTTAACGTATTCAAAATTGTAATACGGGTTAATATACAAAGAAGTTACTAAACTTTCTAAGAAATTTGTCCTAAGGTAACGAACGTTCATTTTGTGTTTCTAAGTTACTAATGTTCATATGACCGGTTGATTAAGTTACCTACCTATCAAAAACGTGATATTTATGTTACTTAACATGAAAAAACAAGACATTTATGTTACTTAACTTATCAAAAAACATGCATTCAAGTTACTCAAATTAACACTAATCTATAGTGATGTATAGTCTAGTAAAGTTTAGTAACATAGAAAAACACAAAATGAACGTTCGTTATCTTAGGACAAATTTCTTAAAAAATTTAGTAACTTCTTTGTATATTAACCCTAAGAAAAACTCAAACAAAACAAAATAAACTAGTGACATGACTCGCTTGACAACCACCGAAACAAAGTTTCTTAATCGTATCTAACACTTTTGGAGTGTCCTAGGAGCATATTTCTTGGGATAACTTGTATCATGTCTTCCGCAAAGACAAGGTTCGTGTCATAGGACGGCGCCATAGGGCTATAACGCACCCCATGACACCTCATACCGTGTGCTCCTAGTAACCGTAATCTCAATTCAAGGCCTTTGAGTGTGTCTTTTATAAGACTTAAACCGGAACCAAATACTTGTAATACAAAATACCTGGCTTATTATATCAGGATAAAAAACAGAGTGGTTTTGTTGTTGAAACAAACACAAAGAAAACAGTCTGTTAATGACATATATTTCCAGCTCATCATAAGACGTGCACTCTATAACTATATATCCAAGCATAAAAACAACATCCTATTCATTCCAAACACAAACACAAACACAAACACAAACAAACAACATTTATTTGCTTCACAACCTTTGTGCAGATCAACAACACATAGATATGGCAGCAGAAGAAGCCAAGAAGGTAGAGGTTCCACCTGTGTGTGCAACTGAGCCACCACCCGCCGAGGTCGAGACTAAAGCCTCTGAAGAGAAGTCCACCGATGATACCAAAGACGTCGCCGTTGTTGAAAGTAAGTTCTGTTCTATAAATGGTTCATGTTCACGCATGCATTTCTCTATTGTCATTGTGTTATTTGATAAGTATAAATCGACTCAAGACTCGTTACTGTTTGCTGATATATTAGAACCAGTAGAGGCTGCAGAGGAAAAAGCTGCTGAAGGTTCTGCGCACAGAGGTGATATTTATGATTTGGTTTCGTATCTTCGGAATGGAAATATGGTTTTGAAGTTCTGGAATTGAGGTTAATTGTTTGTTACAGATGCTGAACTTGCTCGAGTAGCAACGGAGAAGAAAGATGCGTTGATCAAAGCATGGGAAGAAAGTGAGAGATCCAAAGTTGAGAATAGAGCCCAAAAGAAGCTAGCTGCCATTGGAGCATGGGAGAACAGCAAGAAAGCAGAACTTGAAGCTCAATTGAAAAAAATTGAGGTTACTATCACATCTTCTTTATATACTTATAAACGGGTCGATTTGGGTTTGTCTTTTATGTGAAATGCAACAAATGCATACAACAAACTAAATGGTTTTCAGTCTAATATTCAGATATAAGTTATAAGACATTTTTGCAATCACAATCTGCAGTCACTAGTATAAAAGAGCATGGACAAAGAAAAGTGTTGTATGCCTGACACGACAAAATAGATTTTGACTCGTATCCATTTTGAATTTTACCCAATCTTCCCAACCCCGACCAACCAACTTGAAACCTTTAAGTTATCAGGTTTATTCATTTAGTTATTGATGCGTCAACCATTTGATATATAGGAGAAACTGGAGATGAAGAAGGCAAAGTACACAGAAAAGATAAACAACAAAATCGCTCGCCTACACAAGTCAGCAGAAGAGAAGAGGGCAATCACAGAAGCCAAGCGTGGAGAAAGTCTTCTGAAAACAGAAGAACTTAGCTCCAAGTGTCGAGTTTCTGGGGCTTCGCCAAAGAAACTCTTGAGATGGTTTTCAAACTAGTTGTTCCATCTGCAAGTCTATGAATGTATCTTTCTCTTTTTGTTTTGGTAAAGATTGATTTCATGTTCTCATTATTTGTGTGCAATTGTGCGAGTAGATAAACTATTTGTAACAGTCAAGCTCAAAAGTAATATTTTCATCATTAAGTTTCAGTCTTCCAGATTACTGTTTTTACTTCCTAACATTACTGTCTTTACTTCCTACCAAGACATAAGAACCCATAGTCCTAATAACTTTTTTTAACTGAGCTCTACATAAAACGAGCATTAGAGTAGACAACCTGTCAAGTAGAAGCTGAATAATCATCTGGGTGGCCTTGTAGATACTGTAGAAATTCACAATCATTAGGAAAATCAAGCAGCAGATCCATAGTTATATCTGATGATTTTTCTGCTTTAGAAGAGTTTGGCGAGTATGAGCCACAGTTTGTTGCCTCTTCAGCTTTAATCTTACAAACCTGATCAGCAGATGCATCAGTTGAGCTAGCAGTGAATGTTGGTTCTGTTTGCATAGAGACCACAGAATCTGATTCGACTTTTATAGTCTGATTGAAGTTCTTCTCTCTTTGAAACGATTCACCAGCTTCAGCATTCCATGCACTAAGCAAGTAGTCACAATCGCCTGCACCAATTGATGGGCTGAGAAGGATTGGATCTATTGACAGCCTGGCCTCAGTCTCCACCTTGGCGCTTTCCAGTTCTGCAATGTGGGTAGTTGATGGTAACTTCGGTTTTGTATCTGCTGACTTGGAAGCTGAGTTAGGGAGGCGTTTTCTTAAATGAGAGTTCCAATAGTTTTTAATCTCGTTGTCTGTTCTTCCTGGCAGCCGTGAGGCTATGGATGCCCACCTGGATAATCATTATTCAGTTTGTGCAGCAAACAAAATTTCCAAAAAAGTAACAATTAAAAAAAGGTAGTGTATTCATTACTTGTTACCCAGCATGTTTTGCAACTGGAAGATTGTTACTTCTTCTTCAGAACTGAACGCCCCTCGTTTGATATCAGGGCGAAGATAGTTTGTCCACCTAAGCCGACAACTTTTTCCACATCGACGAAGACCTATATCAGATTAGAAATGAACCTTTTAGCCTTCAATGGCAAACTAGTTCCCAACGCTAAAGCTTACCAATTATAAAATATAACGTGGTGAAGCAAGCCTAAAACAGTAAAGTATCAATTGTCTCACTCAAAGATAGCTTATTAAACCAGAGAATTAACATGCATGAATTCATGGTGCTGCGTAAAAACAGGAAAAAGATCATCTTAATGTATTCATCTAGCCTTTGCTATCAGTTGATAACGCAATCAAAAAATGTGCAACAGACCAAGTAAAACTGTAAGTTTGAAGGTTTGCTACAGTTTTTTACCAAGCTATTATTTCACATGTCATGTTGACAAGTTTTTACAATTTCACCTAGAGGGTTCTTGACTGGATGCATCAGCCTTCCCCCCATACTCAAAATTTGGTAAATCATAACAGAACACCATACCCCTTTGTGGTCCAATTGGTTCAGGGAAAGGCTGTCTCCTTTATGACCAAATTTGGTATCTATTGTCATGTGGCACATACAGACTTTGCTGTCAAATTCTAATTGTTTTAGGGCTTGCAGACACTTGTACGACACGTTATTTACCATACCGTGAAACATAAAAAAAGACAGTACTCCCAAATACAACTCCATTTTTCAAAACCATCACGATTATCAAAGTAAACTAAAAAAAATGTTAGTTTATAAAATTTCTTCCACATAAAAGTTTCATTTCATCAACTATCATAGCATAAAAGTCCGCATTTCATTTTGTAAACAAATTTTGACCAAATTGTTTTTTTATTCCAAACACCCAATGACACTAATAAAGCTGAATTTCTGAAAATCTGGTATCTTAAACACGGCGTCCTATTTCCTAACAGCCACGCAAACACCACTACAGCATCGAATTCCACAAACGTACATGAACAAAATCACAAACATATAATCTGATCTACAAAAAGTCAAAAAACAATACTCAAAACACCTTCACCCCCAATCCGACCCTCGACCCAAGTCAGATTAGTATCACTATCACCCACAAACACAAAAACAAAGACACATATACCTGCAAGTTTAGGAACGGAACGCCACGTCCCATGACCATTCTTAGTAAGAAAATCAACAAGCAGCTTATCTTCTTCAGGAGTCCAAGGACCTTTCTTGACCTCACCCTTTTCGCAACACGGCATTCTCCCCATCTTCTTCTTCCCTTTTTCCCTTTTTCTCATCTACTAAAAAACTAAACTATTTGTTAACATATATAAACAGTCAAACAAAAGCCACAAACCCCATAACTATAATAAAGTAACAGCATTAAACTCCATTCATCTCTGCAAACAAATAATTGCACAATTACATTATATTTATAAAAGTTATAACAAGATTACATAATTCATAATAATAATAATAAAAGCAAAATTAAAGGCATGACATTAATTAGTAGTGGCTGTCACATTATTACATTACCTAAAAAAGCTAAAAAACATAAATGCATGTAAAATTATTAAATTTTAAAAACATGGGTTTAATTTTTTACCTTAAGATGAACAAGGTTTGATGGTTTTTTGTTTTTTTTTTTTTTTGGTGATGACTAAAAATGTGTGAGTGTGTTCTTTGTGTTTTTAGTAAAAGCATGAGGTCATTGTGTGTGACAAAAAGAGTGTGACATTTTTTAATGTTTATTTATTTATTTAATTTAATTGTGGGTTTGTATTTTTGCATGCACCTGAACCACGTGTTAAGTTTGTTTTATTTATTTCTTGTTTTGTTTACTTCGTGAAATGAGTTGACAAGATAAGATTTGCGAGCGATTCGTGACCGTGACGGGGGTAATAGTGCAAATGTGAAATTATTACGATTTGTGACCCTCGCTCAACTTGGTCTCGGTCCAGGATTTCAGATTATTTCGGTCTTCAATCTAGGCTACTTAGTCTGATCTGAACCCGATTCTTAGCCTTAGTTGCGAGTACATTTTTAACATGAAAAACGTTTGTGATACTCTACCAAAAAGTATGATTAAATTAGTGTATAGGTGACAATAATTTATTTCCTTCTGTCTTAAATTTATAATTCATTTTTTTTAAATGTTTTAATTTAATTAGTCAAGAGAAAAGTTTGATTAAATTTATTATATTAACGTTGTTTGAAATTTTATTACAAACTTAAAAAAGTTACCATTGTATTGGAAAATATGAAAAGAATGTTGTAATAACTGCAATTTTTTAATCGTGTGTTTTTTTCAAAAAGACAATAATTTTAATATAAAAAAATATTTGTTTTTAAAGAAATAATTTCGTCATAAATATTCACAAAATGCTGCAACATAAAATTACACATATATTAACTAAGAGATCATATTTATATATAATATTATCAAATGAAAAAATAAATTTGTTAATCTCAATCATCCATTTTTTCATCAAGTAAAAGAAAAACTCATTTTCCATTTTATTTTTAAAGAATGTGTATTTTTTAAATGATAAATCGTCGGATTATAAAAAAATACATTATAAAGACGAAAAATTTTTTAGTTTTCAGTAAATGGGATATATTTTCGACGAATTTTTACTGTTGAAATTTCCGCCTAAAAAATCTCATGTGATTTATACAACCACTCGTGATTTTCTTTTTTCAGATTTTTCTAAAAACAAATAAATTGCTATTATTATTTTTTTAATCACATGTGAATTTTTTAATTACATGTGAATCTTTTAATCACATGTGATTTTTGCGCGAAAATTTTAAATAAATTTTTTTTGGCGAAAGTATATATATAGTGCCTATTTATGTACTATATAATTTAATTCTCACGACAATGATATAATTACTTTTGTGTAATGATTAACGAGTTGTGAGATAGTTTATTATTTTTTTTTAAAGATGAAAGCGGGTAAAAGACAATTAATGTTAACTATCTCTATTATATATTAAAAAAAAAATCTTCTATTTTAGAAATGTTACAAAATCAACTTATTTTTTGTAATACTTCATGTACAAATCTAACATAGTTTCAAAATTGAATGTTGAAATAGTAAATATCATTTAATACTTATTATTAAAAATAATCAATATATAATACTCTCACCGTCCCAAAATTATTGTCCACTTTTTCTTTTTCGATTGTCCCAAAATTATTGTCCACTTCTAAAAATAAATATGGAATTCGAGTTTATCATGTTACCTCACTTGTGTTTATTATTACAAATATTAAATAAGTTTTAAATTAATTCGTTAGGGGTAAAACTATCATTCTACAAAAAGTATGAGAGAGAAAGCAATAATAATTATGTTTTTCTTTAACTGTGTGATTTTTGTCTGGTGACAATAATTTTGGGACGGATGGAGTATTAAAACTAATTAATACATAATTTAATATTCATATTAAAACTAATTAATGCATATTAATTAATACACACATAAAAATGTAATTAATACACCCCATTACTTAGAAATACTATTATATATTTACAACTATCAAAAGCATATATATCTACAAAATCGTACATATTGTCCACCTAAAATTGATGAGGTTCAACTGGAAACCGAAGTAATAGTCGATTCAACTAGAAAAAAAACCCGTCATAATACGAACCGGAGAGGACCCATCGAAGCTGTTAAAAATGACACCGTTAAATTAATTTGTCCTACTTTTTTTGAGCAATACATAAATCTATACTATTTATAAAAGAGATTGTATTCTCTTTTTAAAATTTTAAGTAGTACATTGTTACAAGGTTTTTGTATAAACCTTTACAACACAAAAATTTCATAAATTTATTTATGTATTAATTGGTAGGCAATAAACATTAAATGACAAAATTGATACAAAATAATATGCAACATGTACAAATGATTATTGCTATAAATTATAATCTTTTAGATACAATATGTAAATTGTTCAATAATGTAAGTTTAATATCAGAATTCTATGTTTGATTTTGAACCATTTAATTTTTTTTCTTCATAAATTTGCATTTTGCAGACATACATCGTCTATGTATGTATTTGAATACAAATTTAGTGAAATGCTGATCATTTGCTAATGAATACGATTTAATCGTACACATTAAAGTAGGAAGATTTTAATGTCATTATAATGTATTAAAACGTGTAAACATATAAATTAAGAAGATTTTATATATTTATATGTTATATAATATTGCGACGAATATTACACAGATTTACAAATACTTTTCACTATCAATTATCACAATCCCGTAATATTATTTCTATATGAAATGGTTTTTGCTCAAATCTATGCCAACTTAAAGCTATAGTCATCCTTAATAAATATAACTATAAAACATCATGCTTGCAGAATTTTAGTGTCAGGGTAGCCGCAGCCGCAATGTGCGGATACCCTGCTAGTTACGTAGTATATGAAAATATATAGAATGGTTGAGAATTTGAAATCAAAAAATTTGTTCATTGGTTAATAAAGTTCTGAACTTTAATATACAAGGGGTGTTTGGGATTCCGTTTGAAATTAAATTATTTATTTATTTCATTTTTAAAATGAAGATAAATTCAAATAAGTGTTTGGATGGTAAAAATGAAAAAAAAAAATGATTATTTGCGTTTATAAGGTTTCAAACTAGAGTTTTAAAAAAGTAAGTGAGGATGTACATATTTTATTTTCAAAATGGAGAAAAACGAAAATAAGTTTATTTAAGTCATTTCACGTATCAACTAAACAAATAATCTGATTTGTCAAACACTAAAAAATTGATAATCTTATTATTGCGATTTCAAATTAAATAATCAAATCCAAACACTATTTCTCAAAACTATATTTTATAAATTTTAATTATTTAATTATTTATTTTTAAAACGCATAATATATTTTTAATAAGCAATTCTTATAGTAAAGTGGCAAAACCATCGATGCGTTGAGGCTATAAGTTAAAATAAGTTGACCTCGTTAGCTTTCGAGACTCAAATGCAAAAAAAAAAAAGTATTTTCAATTGAAATGAACTTTTTTTTTTCGTATTTCCTTCCTTCTACACCCTTCACGTTTACAATTATAATGTTGAAGTAATATTAGATGAACCATACATAATTTTAAGCTCTCGTTGATGATAAACATTCAAAGAAGCGAGTTTTTAGTTACTTTAAGTAGGGGTGAAAATGAGTCGAATTCTTTGTGAAAAGTTTGAGAGTAGATCGGTAAAAAGCTCAAACGAGCTGAGTCTAAACAAGCGAGACCTCGAGATTGAGTCTAAGTTGCAACTTGTTTATTAAACGAATTCGAGCTCGAGTTTTACGTACAAAACTCTTTTGGGCTTGCGAGCCTAAACGAGTCTAGTGTTTTATACATGAGTTTAATAACAAGCTTATTAACAAGCCTTATTTAGATATATTATGAGTCGAGCTCAAGCCAAATTTTATTTTTACATTGTCAAATCATATAAACGAGCCAAGCCCGAGCTTGTCTATCATACCACGCGCTGAGCTCGAACCTAAATAATAAGGCACGAAACGACCCGAACTCTAGTTTCCATTTGTAAAACTTAAACGAGCCGAGCTCGATCTCGGCGCGGTTCGTTTCCACCCCTAACTTTAAGGAAAACGATACCTAAACCAAAAGTTCTTACAGGAACCGTATATGTACTTATAAAGATTCTAAGACTTCGTCTACAATTTGATCAATACACGCTGACAGATTCTTAGCTCCCCTGCATTTAATGCTTTTGAATCATATAAATGGCAATTTGCCCGAATATACACTCTGTTAATGCAATGATGTCTAAAAACGTTACTTGTGTTTTTCGGTTTTGCTTATTTTTTATTACGACGATATATAAAAACAAGCATTTATGAAAATGACGAAAATCGAATTCTTGAGTTCAAGTATTTTTCATTTCATCCATTATCACTTAAGATATGAATAAACAAGTTATTAACTGAAAGTCCCTAAACTATGCTAGAAACACTAAACTTAACTAATCAACACACGTAATTACTTTTCAAACGTAATATTTATTATTGTATAATAAAGAGTTACAAGTGTTATGGATAACACCGTTTGATGACAATGTGTTGTGCACACTTTGAACAAATAAAACCCTAACTTAAGAACACAGTCACAGCTGTTTGGTTCTTCAAGTTCTAAGCATTAATGTATGAAATCTATCAAAGTGTTAAACATTAATGCTGGGCTACACATCCTATTTATAATGATACGAGGTTGACCTAAGTACTAGTTGATGGTGACTACACAAGACATTCACTTTTCAGACATCTATCACAAGATGCTCTTCTATTCTTGGTAGTCTGCCACAATGCTTTAGGGTAACAGAGATGACACAGTTTTCCTTTTCTTCATAGTCTCGTACACACCAAGATATGTCCAAAGTGTGCTGAGTGTTAACAGGGTATTGCCACCCCTGTTAACCCTCAACCCCTCAGAGTCCCTGATACATCTTGGTTGTTATCCATCACAACCAATGAGTATGTCTTCAAGTAATCTTCGACTTTCTTGACAATGTCTCTGGCATGGACTCCTCTGAGGTTACTCACAAAGACTTAGATCTCTGTGAGTCTTGCGATACTGGCATGCCTCCTAGGCACATGCAAGCTACTATCTAACAGCTTGATTTATGTTTAAATCTATGATACAGGGAATTTAACAAACTTAGATTCCCAACAATCTCCCCGTATTTAAACATAAATATAGCTAGATCTATCTAAGTTAAGGTAAGTGAGATAACAGCTTCTTCTTACACATAACAGATCTAAACAAACATACCTCATGATTTTATTCATACTTAAAGGAAATTACAAATACAATACAAAAGTGAAATAAAACATGAAGGTAAAATTCAGCTGTGAAATCCTTCAATAGTCATCATTCTTGATTCTTTCTTCAGCTTCAGCTAAGTCTGTTCTAGTATCCAATTCGGCCTGCAAAGCTTGTGCAAAAACCTTGGAATACTCTGTGTTAATCTTGAGTCCCTTTTTGAGACGAATCAGTTGAATAGTTGATGTTAAGCCTAGCTCATATTCTCTTTGGAATGCATATTGGCAAGCTCTGTTCATGAAGGCCATACCTCTTTCAGGCTCTGTGTAGGTCTGACCATCAATAGGACCAATGATTCCATTTGGTAGTACCAAATCCCTGTGCATTCCATCCACTTGAACATCATCAGTAACGAAGGTTTCCTTAACCAATTGAGTTGTCCTTCTTCTTTTCTTTCCAGACTTTGGAGGTTCTTGTTCAAACAACTGTGGTGGGGGATCTATTTTGAGCTTGGCTGCTGTTTCTTTAACCCAATGAAACTTTGCTTTGAGGGTCTTAAGAAGAGTGAAATTTTCCTGACCAGTTCTTTTAGCAGCCAAAGCCTCAAGTTCAAACCACTCAGATAAGCCAAGTTGTTTTAACCTGAAGTCCTCAAAGACATTCATATTTGCCTGTTGGTTATCTCTCCACAAAATCATTTGTGATGTGTTGGTTGACTTGTGAATAGTGTACTTGAACTTGGTGATTTTTCCAGGTGCATACCTCTTATTGACGCAGGCATCATAATTAGATTTTACCTTGTTCAGTGCCTCTGTGCGTTTGACTTCCATTTCCCTCAACCTTTGTCTTTGCTTCTCTCTTTGAACTGGAGTCATCTTTCTCAGAGTTTCCTCATTAAGCTCCTTGGCTTTCTTGATTTCATTCAGCCTTTTGAATTCAACAGCCTGTTTCTCAATTTCTTCAGGTGTTAGAGGATTCTCATTTGAAGGTGTGAAGGTTGTAAATTGGGATAGGTTTGTGGTTGATCCTCCTGTCTCTAGCATCGCAACTATTTTCTTTAGTTTGGCGTATGTGTCTACCATAACTATTTCCTTTCCTTTCTTTGAGACAGAGGATGCCACACTTATGTTTTTCAGCTCTTCAGATCTTTTGATAAACGCCGACTGAGCTTGGGTTTGTATTGCCTTGGGTAGGGAGCTAACAGTGAACTTGAGTTTCTTGGCAGCTGGTTCACCATCATCCACAGCCTCGCTGGTGTTAACCAGAGTCAGGGATTTTGATGAATCAACTCCATCCTTTGTCTGTTGCTCCCCCTTACTTTCATCCTCATCATCGGGGTATGATCACTGGTGTGATGACTTGGAGAGGGACAGGTGAAGGAATAGTTTTATCAGCATAGTTTAAGCATTGTTTGGCAGATTCAAGGTTAAGTACCTTTTCCTTCTCCCCCTCACGTTCAGCCTGTCGTTTCAAACGTTTGGATGAACGTGCCTGAAAGTGCCTTGCAATCTGTTCAACAGAGGCAGCCATATCGCGTTGCCTGGTCCTTGAAGCTCTGGCAATCTTCAACAGTAGGTTGCAATTTCCATTTGTGTTGCGATGAACACGATCAATGATAAAGTTTATGTGACGAAGTTGCCTGTTACGAACAGCTTCAAACTCTCTATGCATCGTTAACTCATGAGCATTAAAAAGGGCAGGGACCTCTGTGACGATGGCATCTTTGATTCGTGTGGACAAATGACTAAGTCCTTGGGACACTCACTTTCTTGCACCATCTTTGATAGGTTCGGTGACTGCATCCTTAACCGCCTGATTTATGATCCTTGGAAGGTTGCCAGTGAAAGAATGCATCTCAGATTTGATAACATCCAGCTTTCTTGACAGGCGCTCCATATCTGATTGATGATGTTCAGGTTTAAGATTGTGGATGTTCATGCTTTGTTGTGCATAATCATCCTCCCTTGAGAATATATCAAAGTTGGTTTGGGCAGGATGATCAAACAATAGGAATTCAGCTGTCGGATCATAGGCAGGTCTTTGAAAGACTATAGTGGCTGAGGTAGCAGAGGTGGGAGTGACTACAGCTTCCTTGGGAGGAGGAGTGGTATCAACAGCTGGTGTGGACACATCTATTTCTTTTAGAGGGGACTGAGACTATTGGTCGTCATCTTCTTCATCCTCCTCTTCTTCAATTATCCCCTCAGGGAGAATTTCATCATCAGGCATTGATTCAGGCTCAAAGAAGTCATCGACTAAAGAGAGCACATCTTCAACATCAAGTAAGGGCTCTTCCTCGTTTGATTGATCCTAAATCATTGTGTCAGCTTCTTTTTCTGGCTGCTCCAGGGATTTAATGTTTGGCTGTACAACATCAGCCTGCAAGTTGTTTTATATTAGTAACAGGGAAATAAGTAAGGGGAATGGTCGTCAGTTCTTTGTCCCAGAGAGGCTGAAGGTGATTATTCAGCCACTCCAAAGGATAAATCCTTGGGATTCTTTTAAGAGTGAAAAGTAAGAGGTTAATGTTCGCCATTCGCTGCCCCTAGGAAAGCTGAGTGTGACTATTCAGCCCCCCAAAAGGTTAAAACCTTTGGGACTCTTTTGATTGTGAAACATATGTTGTTAAGGATCGCCATTTCGCTGTCCCTAGGAAGGCTGAGGGTGATTATTCAGCCCCCCCCCCCCCAAAAGGTTAAGAAACTTTTGGGACTCTTTTAAGTGTGAAACATATGTAGGTAAAGATCGCCTGTTACGCTGCCCCTAGGAAAGCTGAGGGTGATGATTCAGCTCCCCCTGAAAGGATAAATCCTTTGGGATTCTTTTAGATGTGAAAAAGATGTAGGTTAAGGTCGTCTTGTAACGCTGTCCCTAGAAGAGATGAGGATGATTATTTAGCTCCCCTAAAAGTAAAACTTTTGGGATTCTTTTTCTGAGGGGACCAAGAGGCTGTGTGAGGTACATCTACTCTAGGTCGAGACATATATGTACTCAGGTTGTTATTTTCCTGAATACTGTCTAGAGGGTGCAGGGTCATCGGGGTGCTTGAGAAACACAAATGAATCACTCCCTAGTGCATAGACAGGGTGTACAGAAGTCTTAAAGATTTCTAAGTGCATACAATGACTTCTATGGGTCGAGGATAACCCTAACTTCACCACTCTCACCTACAGACATTTGAGAGTGGCTGCTTGTGGACCTCTAAAAATTATAAGACTGATTACCTGTGCGATATCAGCAGTATTTGGCGGGTTCCCTGTTGTCTTAGCTGACATCGAGACACTAGACCCTTATTGTTGGTCAGCTGAAGTCTCTGAATCCACAGGAGTCTTCGGAACAGAGGAGGTTGTGAGCTTTACATTATTTTTTGCCCTGGCCTTTGCAACAGTTTTGGTGTGGGAAGAAGATGGTTTTTTCTTCTTCTTTGGTTGTTGGCCAGTTGTTGCCTTGGACGTCGTGGTGTGTTGTCCAGAGGTCAAAGACGTAGACTTGCCAGACACATTAAAGGTATTCACCTTCTCAGAGGAAGGGAGCAAGGACTTCACAACAGAAGGTTGTTTATTTGCTATGTTCAACATGTGAGAAGTAACAGGGACATCTTCAGGTCTAATCTCCTTGTATATAGCTCTAGTGATGCGATAGGGATTCAGGGAAGTGAGTGCAGAGTTGTGATAGCTGTCACTCAATAGGCTTTCGAAGATAAGAGATAGAAAGCGAACGTAGCAGATGTTTTTCTCCCTGACCTGGTTTGGTCCCTTAAGCTTTTCCACTAGGTTGGAGAATAGTAGACTTCCCACATCAACGTCTGTGCCCCAGATCAGCCCATAAGCAATAGATTGGTGATTGAAAGACATCTGATCTTGGGATCCCTGCATTCCTCCTAGGGATTTGACTATGTGAGTGAAGAGGACACGCCACATAGGGGAAAAGTACTTGATCTTCATAGGGGACTTGGAGAGAACTTCAACAGGTGTAAGAGTAGGGTTTACATCATGAGTGGGTTTAAGTGTGGCAAGGGCATCCTTTACAGCCTTTTTGTCAACCACCTTCAGGCATTCATCTCCATGTCTTAACCCAGCCACACTTGCAAAATCTTTGAGTGAGAAGGCAAAAGGGTGTTCGTTGCATGAGAGGCTAAAAGTGATAGTATCGTCAACAACTTCAGCAGAGTACCAGAATTCCCTAAGGTATTCTTGGTAGAAAATGGTTGGGGTCTTTGTGAGTGCTTCACTTGCATCACAATTCTTCATGAAGTTAACCAGATCTGTGTAGGATTCGTTGGGAGCCTTGAGCCATCCAATCGAGTTGTTCGAAGCAAGGATGCTTTCATTGAGTTCGAAAGTGACGTTAGAGGCCTTAGAAACTGGGAACGCCATGGATTCAAGATTGGAGAAGACGAAAATGGTGGAAGGGTTTAGACAGAGAAAGCTTAGAGAGAGACGAGATTGTGTAAAGTGAGAATAGTGGTAGGTGAGAAGAGACGTGAGACAATATTTATATTCAAATTTGAAACAGTTATTCAACCGCATTTAATGCATAGTGGAAAAATGACTGCACATGTGGGTCCCTTGACCTTTCAAAAACTGTTTGTCTCCTCGTTATTCGGAAAAGAAATAATTAATATTGAGAATGTTTTTTAGCATTTACTTGGAAAGTAACTACCTAGTTTCATGTGAAAAACATTTAATATTTAATCAAATATTTAATGAACACAGTTATTATCAAGCCACAGGCTTTGAGATATTAAGCATCCCTAGCTCAGCAACTAGCCTGTTGAACGAAGGTTCAGCCAAAGGCTATGTAAAAATGTCAGCTAGTTGCAGCTCTGTGGGAACAAAGTGTAGCTCAATATCTCCCTTCATTATGTGATCCCTGATAAAATGATACCTGATATCAATGTGTTTAGTACGAGAGTGAAGAACAGGGTTGTTGGAGATGGAAATGGCGCTGGTGTTGTCACAGAAGATTGGATTTTGTCATATAAAATCTCATAGTCAGCCAATTGACTTTTCATCCAGAGCACCTGAGCACAACAGCTGGCAGCAACAACATATTCTGCTTCAGCTGATGACATGGCCACAGAGTTTTGCTTCTTAGCACTCCATCCAACCAATTTTCCTCCTAGGATTTGACAGCTACCTGAGGTGCTTTTCCTGTCAATACAACATCCAGCATAGTCTGAATCTGAATAGGCCTTGAGATCAAAGCCTGATTCCTTAGGATACCATAGACCTATGGAGGTTGTTCCTTTGAGATACCTGGAAATTTTCTTAACAGCCACTAGATGGGATTCTTTTGGGTTAGCTTGGTACCTTGCACAAAGACATGTAGAGAATTGGATATCAGGACGGCTAGCTGTTAAATACATGAGTGACCCAATCATGCCTATGTATAAAGTCTCATTAACAGAGACCCCTGACACATCAGGACCCAAGTTGTTGGGTGGAAGCATGGGGCATTTCACTGATGCACAATCAGTTAAGTCATATTTTTTAAGTAAATCTTTAACATACTTTTCTTGACAAATTGAAATTCCCTTAGGACATTGTTTAATTTGAAAATCCAAAAAGTAAGTTAATTCACCCATCATACTCATCTCATATTTCTTGGTCATTAATTTAGCAAAAAGTTTACTAAGATTAACATTAGTTGACCCAAAGATGATATCATCCACATAAATCTGCACAATGATGAAATCACTCTTATCCTTGAAGGTAAAGAGTGTTTTATCAATGGAACCCCTGACAAATTTATTTTCAGTTAAGAAATTAGAAAGAGTTTCATACCATGCTCTTGGAGCTTGTTTCAGCCCATACATGGCTTTGTGTAATTTGTACACATGATTGGGAAACTCGCTGTTCTCGAATCCTTCAGGCTGTTCAACATATACTTCCTCAGCCAAATCTCCAATGAGGAAGGCACTCTTAACATCCATCTGATACACAGTGAAGTTCATATACGCATCATAAGCAAGGAAGATTCTGATGGCTTCAAGTCTTGCCACATGAGCAAACATTTCATCATAATCAATCCCTTCGGTCTGTGTATACCCCTGTGCCACCAGCCTGGCCTTGTTTCTGATGATGTTTCCAATTTCATCCATCTTATTTCTATAAATCCATCTAGTGCCTGTGATGGTCTTACTAGGTGGAACTGGCACTAGTGTCCATACCTTGTTCCTTTTGAACTGATTAATTTCTTCCTGTATAGCAGCTACCCACCCATCTTCCACAAGAGCCCCAGCTACTCTCTTAGGTTCAATTTGAGAGAGAAATTCAGCAAAGAGACATTCGTTGGCTGAGGTTGACTATGAGTCATGAATTCGCTGTCTAGTAATAACCCCTGCATTAGGTTCCCCAATAATGTTGACAAGAAGAATGTGTTGATCTCTTGACCACTTAGTTTGAGGAGATGGGGAATCATGGACAGGGACAATTGTGGGGGTAGCTGGCACTATTTGAGTTTCATCCTACTGAATAGGAGGGCTTTCTTCAAAGATGACTTCAATGTCTGTGTCAACTTCAGCCATATCAAGGGGTACAAATTCATTATCAACAGGAGAGTCTTCAAGGGTTTGAAGAATTGGTGAGTCATCTATAGTAGTTGAGGAAGATGGACTACAAAAAGGTTGTGGTTCTTCTTCATCAAGTTCCTGAGAGGTAGGAACTTCAATGTTGTGTGTAGACAGAGGGTCAAAAGCAGGAACATAAGGAGTGAGAGCGTTGGAGTGATGATGGTGATGACAGGAAGGTCTTGGTTTTGAGAATTCATCACTTGGGAAGGACATGTTTTTATTAAAATCAATTTCATCACCCTCTTTTCCTATTCTCTGTATGACATCATCATCTTCATTGAATCTGATATGAAAGGTTTCTTCTGTTGCTTGTCTTAGAGTATTGAATACTCTGAAGGCTTTGGCTGTGGGAGAGTATCCTAAGAAGAAACCATCATCAACTTTTTCATCAAATTTTCCAAGTTTATCCCTGTAGTTATAAATGAACACAGGACATCCAAAAACATGGAACTAGCTGACATCTGGGGCTCTATTTCTAAAAACTTCATAGGAAGTTTTACCATGTCTTTTGACAATGATTGATCTATTTTGGGTATAGCAAGCAGTGTGAACAGGTTCTCCCCAAAATTGCTTTGGTAAATCTACACCATTTAACATAGTTCTGGCTGCTTCAATCAAAGTCCTGTTTCTTCTTTCAGCCATACCATTTTGTTCAGGGGTGCCAGCTGAAGAGAAGTTTTGTGATATTCCGTTTTCATCACAAAAAGATTCAAGTTGTTGATTCTTGAATGCAGTACCATTATCACTTCTTAGACCTTTGACTCTAACATCATTCATATTTTCAACATGTCTGATGAAGGACATGATGGTATTAGCAGCATCACTTTTCCTTCTAAGGAAGAAAACCCATGTATACCTTGAAAACTCATCAACTATGACCAAGGTGTATTTGTTGTGATTAATGGTCTAAGGTTTGACAGACCCAAACAAATCCATGTGAAGGAGATGTAAGCACTTGTCAATAGAAATTGATTGTCTGGTCTTAAAAGAAGACCTGTGATGCTTTCCCTTGACACAGGCTGAACAAGTCTTGTCTTTAGAAAACATCACTGAAGGTAGACCAGCAACCAGGTTTTGTGTGGCTATCTTATTGATGTTCTTAAAGTTAAGATGAGACAGTCTTTTGTGCCACAGCCAATTGACACTTTCAGAGGCTTTAGCTAGAAAACAATTGGAGCTGTCTTTAGAGCAAGCAACCATGTTGATGACATACACATCTCTCCTTCTTGGTTCAATAAGCACTACATCATTGTTCTTGTTGAATATGGTTCCCTGAGTCTTAGTAAACAAAACCTTGTAGTCAGCATCACACAATTGGCTGATGCTAATAAGATTGTGTTTGAGACCATTCACATATGCAACTCTTGTAAAAGTTATCCCATTGCAGTTCACTGAGCCGTATCCCTCTGTGTCGCCTGAAGAATTATCCCGAAACACCATTTTAGGACATGGCTCCTTTGAGTATCTGTGCAGGTATTGTCGAATCTCTGTCATGTGTCTAGAACAACCACTGTCTAGATACCATACCGATTCCTTAAGATGTTTATGCACAGATACATAGAAACAAGTTAGTTCCTATGGTGAACCCACTTTCCAGTGGGTTCCCTGAATTGCTGATTAGCAACTCTTGAGTTCCTGTAGAACTTTTGAGGATGGGAAGGATAGTTAGCCGTCTCATGGGTGAAACTTCCACAGATATCACATCCTGGGAAGTCACCACACTCATCTGAGTGATGGTCTGTGAATCCACAAAATTTACAGGGAGGATAAGGTCTGTAGTTCCCTATTTGTCTCTTAGAAGCCTGTTGTCTCTCCCTAGAAGGTGTCTGAGCTCTCTTAACAGCCATTTGTCTATCATGGTCTATGGTCATGTGATGAGAGTTTTTACAGATATTGTAGTAAGGTTTGACTATCCTTTCACCTTTGGGTTCACCTAGAATAGACTTAGGTTCATGGGAAGTAGAGCATTCAGCGGAAGGCTTAATATGTTGTTTTAAGAATTCTACTTCTTTCATTAATGACAACAGGCGTTCTTCAGTTGAGGAATCAACTTTGTTTACAGATTTTGTTGAGACAGGCTTAAAGGCTACTTGCTTGGTTGTTTAGCAGGTACAGAAAATACTTTAGCTGGTGGTTTCTCAACATCTATTTTGGGTTCACCCTTAGCTCCTCTAGAGGAACTGCTGGGTTCAACTCCTGAGAGTTTAGGTAAGGGTGGTAATTCAACCATATCTTTAGAGATAGGGTCATTAGTCAAGAGGGGATCTGACATATGAATTGTCTCTGTAGATTTAAAAACAATCTCTTTGGGTTTGGTGAGAATTTTCAACTTATTTTTCTTAGCAGAGATATCCCTTTTAATATCAGCAGCTAGTTCATCATTAAGCAATTGATCTATAGTGAACCTACTGCACAACCATTTTTCAATAACCTTGTTTAATTCAGATACTTGATCATTTAAGGCACTATTCTTTAAGGTTAACCTATTGACTTCATTTTGAAGAGATATCTTTTCTAAATTAACCCGTTTGAGAGTTTCACATTCAGCCTTAGCATTTAACAATTCATTTTTAACAGAGTGAAACTTATCAAGCAAGTTCTTTCTTTGTTCCTCAACAAAGTGCAAATCAACAATGATGTAATCAAGGACATGTTTGTGTTCATCACTGTCAGACATAGATAAAAACATGTGTACCTTTTTCATTGTGATGTCAACCCATTATCCTGATCTTGCATCACCTTTCCCAACAGCTGGTTCATCCTCAGCTATTGCCATGAAAGCCCTGACTCTAGTAGTATCTTCCTCATCTGAAGTCAGCGGCTCATCATTCCAATCATACGCTTCATCTACCAACCCTTTCTCTATCTTTTTATCACCCCCTGATAGAGCTTCAAGCTTCAAATTCATCTGTTCTAACTCAGCTTTAAGTGCCTTATACTTGTTCTTGTAATCCTTCTTCTCATTGTCTGAGGAGTTGAATTGGTGCGATGAGTTGTTGTGTTGTGATTTGAACTTGTAAGGTTTGTTGGAAGATGATGGATAAGAAGGTGAGGGTGTCTTTGTGGAAGGACAGTCTTTTTGGAAGTGTCCAAGTTTTCCACAGGCAAAACAAGTTTCTTTTGATTTGTCGGTTTGTTTGCTAGCTGATCCTATTCTCCCTGATCTTTTGTAGAATCTTCTTTGATTGGCTAGCAAGGCTCTTTCATGAAATTCAGCATTAAGGTCTGTCAAGTACTCTTGGCTGCTGCATGTATCTTCTTCAACATCAGAGTCGTTGTCATGAGGGTGTGGAGTAGAAATCAAAGCTTTGGAAGTTGCTCCTTGAACTAAAAATCATCCAGTCTCTGATTGGTATATAGTATCAATCAGCCCTTCTTCATAATTGTACTTTCCATAAAGCTAAGCTAAGGTGTCATTCTTGATTGAGTTATTGGCTCTCCGAGTCTGATTCATACTCAGCCATTTTCTTGGAAGGCTGTTGACAAATGTGGCATTAATTTCAGCTTGACCAATGGTGACATCATTCATAGCAAGGTAATTGAGAAGAATCTTCAGCCTTGTATATGTTTGTTGAACCTTTTCACCTTCAAATGCCTTGAAAGCATTTAACTAAAGTCTGAGTGCCTGAATCTTGGTTTCTCTGGTTTCAGAGGGTCCTTCATGACCAAGGATAAGGTCTGTCCACATTTGTTTGGCTGTGGGACACTGAATGACAGACTTCATGATGTGTTTGGGAAGACAAGATATGATGATGCTTTTGAGACGTTTATCTTGGTTTGCCAATTTCTTATCAGCTAGAGTCCATTGTTTGAGAGGTTTGGGAAGAGGGTTCTCATCAGTAGAGGTAAGCGCCATGGGAACATAAGGACCATTTTCTAGAATTTCTAGAAGAAATGATTTAAGTCCGTCGAGATACACGAGGAATTGACTCTTCCAACTAGCAAAATCTTCTTCATCAAAGACTGGTACGCTGGTGACATGAGATCCGCCTCTTGAGTTAAGAAGTTGAGGTAGATCATCTTCATTTGGAGGTGGAGGAGTGAGTCTTGGTGAAGTTGGTGGTGCATTGTTGTTGGTGTTCCCAGAAGACGATGGTGGTGCATTGGTTGTTTCCGGCATGGTGGATCTTGATTATAAAATTGAGAACGATGTTTCTTGAAGGTTTTAATATCAAACACCGCTCTGATACCAATTGAAAGTCCCTAAACTATACTAGAAACACTAAACTTAACTAATCAACACACGTAATTACTTTTCAAACGTAATACTTATTATTGTATAATAAAGAATTACAAGTGTTATGGATAACACCGTTTGATGACAATGTGTTGTGCACACTTTGAATAAATAAAACCCTAACTTAAGAACACAGTCACAACTGTTTGGTTCTTCAAGTTGTAAGCATTAATGTATGAAATCTATCAAAGTGTTAAACATTAATGCTGGGCTACACATCCTATTTATAGTGATACGAGGTTGACCTAAGTACTAGTTGATGGTGACTACACAAGACATTCACTTTTCAGACATCTGTCACAAGATGCTCTTCTATTCTTGGTAGTCTGCCACAATGCTTTAGGGAAACAGAGATGACACAGTTTCCCTTTTCTTCATAGTCTCGTACACACCAAGATATGTCCAAAGTGTGCTGAGTGTTAACAGGGTATTTGTTAGGACCATTGGAAAAGTTATTTGTAATAGGTAGACTAGGAGGTATGTAGTTCCTCCTGGTCATAGTAGTAGTAGGAGCAAGTCGTGCTCCTGGTCATATAGAAAGTCAAACTTTATTATTTAGTTATTATTCGTTAGGATATGCATGAGATATGTTAGGAAAGGATATGCATATCAGTTTTACACGTTTTGGTTAATGATGTATTAGGGTTTCCTTGTAGTATAAAAGGAACCTTAGGCAGAAGGGTTATACACACCTTCATCAAATATAATTCTAGTTCTTATTAATATTAGAAATCCTTAGAAAAGGATCAAGTCGTTGTAGTTATTCTGTTCTTCTTCATAGTATTTGTATTCCGCACTTATACAGTGTGATTTATATAGAGTCTCTCTGTGAATAGACTTGTGATTACAGAAGTCGTTCACCGTTCCTGACAGGCTGCAAGATCCACATCTAGTAGACCCAACAAGTGGTATCAGAGCCTGGGAGAGTCTCTGTACAAGAAGATTCAATTTTTCTCATTACTAACACTTTTGTTTAATCATGTCTGCCTCAAGTTCTACACAAACAGGAGAAGATAGTACCCCTAAAACACAACAACCTCAGCAGATCATTGCTACGGTTTCCAACACAAATGGTAAGTTTCCTCTTCTGAAAAAGGACGAGTATGATAGCTGGGCGATGAAGATGGAATGTTGGATCACCAACACTGATCAAGACCTTTGGAAGATCATTCTGAATGGAAACAGCAGGAAGTTGACTGGAAGAGACAAGAATGGTAATATTACTCTTCTTGACCCTAAAACTCATGAAGAAATCACAGCTGTTCAGAAGGAGATCAAAGCAAAAACTATTTTGCTTCAGTCTCTTCCTGATGATCACATGGGTGACTTCTATCATCTGGATGATGCTAGAGAAATCTAGAATGGAATAAAAGCAAGGTTTGGTGGGAATGAGGAGTCAAAAAAAAATGCGAAGATCCATGCTGAGAGAAGAATTCACAGACTTCAAGATCTCAGAAACTGAAGGTATCCATCAAGGGTATGACAGGTTCCAAAAGATATTGAGCCATTTGAATCAACTTCGGTCGAAACCTGACGATGGTGATATCAATGCAAGGTTTCTCAGAGCCTTACCCTACTCATGGAATCAGGTGGTAATCTCTCTCAAAGCAAAAGGTGGGCTTGACTATCTTAATTTTGATGATTTGTTTCATAAGCTCAAAACCTTTGAGCCTCATGTGAGGGGATACTCAAGTGATTCTTTTCCTACTCCTGCTAACTCTGCCTTTGTGAGTTCTATAGGATCCAGTCCCATGTCTTATGCTAGTAGCCCAAGCAATACTGTGTCCTCTCAACATACTTTTCAGCATACTTCTACTCCTGAACCAAAAGCCAAGTCTGGTAGCATGGTAGAAGCTGTTCTTCACTCTTTTGTTGCTGACGTTGATGCTCAACATCAACTTGCTTTTGATGACTTCAAACAGGTTGATAAACTTGACCTGGATGAAATGGATCTCAAATGGCAGATGGCCATGCTCACTCTTAGGGTTCACAAGTTTGAGAAGAAATCCGGTCGAAAATTTAATTATAACCCAAGAGAGCCAGCAAGGTTTGACAGAAGCAAGGTTCGGTGCTATAACTGCCAGCAGCAAGGTCACTTTGCAAGGGAATGCCCTAACAAGCATGACCAGGAGAAGAGCAGATATTCAGCTTTTAAGATTCAGGAGGTGAAGAATGACAAGAAGGCGTTGGTGTCTGTTACCTCTATGGTCAACTGGAATGATCATCAGAATGCTACCCTGGAAATAGTTGAGCCTTCTACTGACGTGTAAGACCCCAAAAATCTGGTAACGGGACAGGTAAGCATTGTGGGGTCCCACATCATGGTAACAGCATACACGACAATAAGGTAAATAAAAGACAGAGCAAATAAAATGACACACTTCACGAATTTATTCAAAGCTGCGGAATAAAATATATAAATATGGTCCCAGATTTGCATAATTATGACATCAACAAAAGTCACATAATTTTACCAACATAATCATAATAGTCTTAGTGCATAAAAGTACTTTTATTTAGCATGATTAACATGGCATAATTAGCTTTCCCAAAAGTTTCAACCAATAATGACATGGAATCGTCCAGCTGTCGGATCCTGCGGGCTCCCATCCTTAGCAAAATTAAGCATTAGCATTACCTGAGAAATAACATGTAAATATGTCAACATAAAGCTGAGTGAAATTCATAGGTTTAATAACTGGTAATGTGAAATACAAACATTAGTTTTATAAAATAGCAACAGGATATGATTTAGTACCGTCGTACAAAATCATTTATATTAATTTATTGCAATAGCTCACGACACCGAAGCTTTAACATAAATGTTTTACCCATAGTAAGTATCTAGTCAAAATACTTAGGTAATTAAATGTAAGTGCGTCAAGGTAATCGGGACGGGGATTGTTAATCCCGATGGATCCATCCACAACATTCGCGCTTACAAAATGTGAATTAACGGTTCATGATGTAGGGGCTTTTTGACTAAGGTACTAATGCAATAAGAAAATGTATAATCTAGGGAAAACATACCGTTCTTGAATAGCATACTAAAAGTTTTAAATGATTGTATTCCACGCATGTTATTCTCACCCCGAAATTTGTAACAAGTATATAAGAAAAGGGGCTATGAACTCACCTTTAGTAAGTAATCTCAAGGTAAAAGGGGCTGAGCAAAAAGAAGTCTTCACGGACCTATGCAATGGTGACGCGTAATAAGAATGCGTTCAATGAAGCAATAACGTTTTAGAAGTGGCGGGACATAGTATGACTAGGTAACTTGCGTGCGATGGCGAGACCTAAGCTTAAGTTGAAATTGACCAAAATACCTTGAACCTACTGTTTTAACATGACATTAACCTTAAATGATGGTCCAAGCATTTATGTGTGGGTTCCGAACACGTTTAAGACTCGGTTTGAAAAACCAAAACAAGGGACTGCATTCAGTTTTCTGAAAATGGCTTTGAAGAATTGGTCATATTAAAAATCTATAATAGTACAGAAGGTGAAATTTCTTGACATGTATAGGTATTTCTCTTACCTTTCTAATTTAGGAAAAAACAGACCTAGAACTATTTTCAATCAACGGGAATTCCATTTTTAGTGGCAGACTATCAAAATAGAAAGTTGTAAACGTCTTACGATGCCTTCGGTAACTTGAGCACAAATCCTAAATGGTATAAGATTTTGACACCAAACCAAAAAGAAAAGTTGTCTTATGATTGCACCTACTGTAAAAAGTTATAAAATTACAAATTCATCCTTTTTACCCAAGTCAATTTACCCACGTTTTAAGCATAACATTCAGATTTGACATAGTTTAGTAAAACGGCCGTTACGGGCACATCCGGACACTTCCCGTTTCCATCCAACTCACCACATACTAAGCACATCAGTGGGTATCCATTTTTCAAATAAAAACAAGGTCATATGTTTAAGAAAATTTTGCCATGACCTGTTTGTTTCTGTGGTGATTTCCATACTATCAAAACGACCCTAATTAGCAACCTAATCGCGAACAAGCAACTCTTAAGCTATACCAAATCGCCACGCAAGTGTCCTAAGTCCTAATATGCCCTCAGTATTCATAATATAAGTGGTTTTCACCCATTATTTCAAAATCAATGACCAAAGTGAATCAAAAATGCTAATAACATCAAAATCAAAATACTAGTTAGGATTATACCTTCACAACTAGTATGAATCAACCAAAACACAAACAACCTCGATTCCTTCCTCCTTGATCATAAAAATTTCGTGGCCCTAGGTCATAATAACATACCCAAATCAAAGTTTTATCCAACAAAATAAGGTTTTATGCATTGGAACAACAAAAACAAACATAGGATTTCATAAAAACATCATCAAATCATAAGATTTTATGATTTTTGATATCATGCAAAAACTTGATGCATATTAAAATTAACACATGGTTTGATTAGGAATTGAAAAACAATCATGGGACTAGTAGTAATTTACCTCAAATCAAAAAAATCAGTGGTTTTGGAGGGTGGGGGTGATGGGTCGGCCTAAGGAGCAAGAGGAAAGAACTGTGTTGTTGTTTTTTTTATTTCAAATGTTTTGTATATGTGTTTGTTTGGTATCATTGTTTAAGTATATTGGTCAAAAAAGTCAATATGTGCTCCCTAAGATTAATTCCAGCCGAAAATACTCCAAAATGGCCCAAAATTTTAGTGTTAAGCTCTCGAAAATTTACGAGTTTAAATAACGTGTCGTTTCCGACGAAAACCGAGACTCGTTTATCTTTAAAACGAAATTTCTTTAAAATTACTCGTAAACACTCGTTTGGCCCGAATTTCACTAACTTTGATCAAGGAGTCAAGAATAACTAGAAATCACATAAAAATAAATTTTATTGCGACGTTCGGACCCGAAAACCCAGTCCGACAGCCGGAAAACGCAAAAACGCAAAAGTTCACCATTGCGTCCGTAATTGCTCAAGATGTCGTTTTTCATTATTTTTAAGGCAAAGAGTCAATAATAAGACATATAAAATGTGATAAAACCTCATATAAATTACAAACATGAAGTTTGGGCATTTTGCTAAATAATATCGTAAATTAGCGAAATTCGTAGAATTTTATATTTAACTAAAAGCCAAGGATGACACGTAATCACTGTAAAATAAATAGGGAATGTGGTGAAAGTGTGAATAAGCACGTATAACAGTTAAAGGAAAATTATCGAAATTCCGTGTTCTCACATGACGTATTTGCAATGATTGTTGGGAATTTGTCTGATGCCGAGGAAGCAGAAGAGTTTGCTCTTATGGGCATCTCACCTCAGGTACAACATTGCCCTCATGGTTTTCATGATACATTATTCAGAATTGTTATCTCAATATAATGACTTAAATGATCAGAATGATAAGTATTTTTTAGAAGTTCAAGCATATAACGCTTCTTTAAAAAACATTGGAACAACAAAAGAGGTGGCTTCATGATACTCAACGTGAGTACGAGGATAAAATTAGGATACTGAACATTGATTTAGAAAACACAACCAATATGCTTATATATACTGAAAAGGTAAAAGATGAAAGTATCAAAGATAAACAAGACATGAAGGAAAAATTAGATGCTACACTTCTAAGATTTGAAAAATGGCAAAAGGCACCTAAGAATCTTTCAAAATTAATTGATAGTAGTAAGTCTGGTAGGACTAAAAGAGGGTTAGGATTTGATAAATATATTGATTCAGAAGATGTGTTTGATTTATCTTTTTCAAGTGTCTTTGATCCTGACAAGGAGGAAGAGGGAACACCTAGCTACAATAGGTTTAAACCAGCAGCAGAAATGCATGCTATCCCTCCACCTCATTCAGGAACTTTCATGCCCATTACTAGGCATAATGACTTGGATGGAACACAAATGCATGAGTCCCCAAAAAGTTCTACTAATACTAATGACTTTGTCTCGTGTTCTTTCAGTGACAAAGCCAGTGACACTGCATCATGTGGTTCAAGTGAAGAGTCGAGACCTGCAAGTTCTAAGTCAAATGACCATGTTGCTACTAGTGCTAGGAAGAGTGAAGAGAGAGTTATTTTTACTTCAACAGTGTCTAGTCCTGGTTTATTGAGTCCTAGGAAGAATGTTTCTCCTAGAATTGTGTGTAATAAAGTTAGCAATATGAAACAATGTCATTCTAATAAAAGTTCGTTTAAAACATATTTTGTTTGTGGGAGTGAATTTCATTTGATTAAAGATTGTGATTTTTATGACAAACATTCTTATGAATATCAAGCATTTTCTGCTCCTGGTCCCCAGGAGTTGTTCCATATTCTTATAGTAGACTAAACCCATGTGCTCAATCTTTTTCTTCTTCTAGAAGGACCTCTCCATTAGCTTCTGATCATTGGAGAAACACTGGATTTATACCAAATAGACCAACCAGTAACTATTTTCAGAATTTTAATCCAAATTATGCATTTAATTTTGACCACATGTATTTTGGGTTGGGAAATCTGGGAACTGCTGTTAAGCCCTCAGCAGGTTGTTCTTGGTCAAACAATAACACCCATATGATGAACAGGCAACCTAAGAACAACAGTGTATCTCATCAATCTTCTTGGCTATCTACTAAAGATCCACAAGGCAGGCTCAAACTTGAAAAGGTTTGGGTCCCCTTAAGACACTAACTTTTGCATCTCTCTTATCTTGTTGTTGTAGGTTACTCCATACCAAGATCCTACTCTAGGAATTGTTGATAGTGGATGCTCTAGGAGCATGACAGGAAATAAAAGTCTTTTATCTAACTTTGTACCATTTCAAGGCGGAAAGGTCTATTTTGGAGGAGGTGAAGGAAGGATCACTGGCAAAGGAATGATTCAGACGCCTAATCTTAATTTTGAGCAGGTCTATTATGTGGAAGCACTTCAACACTTCAACTTGATATCTGTCTCTCAGATTTGTGACAAGAAGCAATTTGTTCTCTTTACGGATACTGATGCACTAGTGTTATCCAAAGACTTTAAACTCTTGGATGACTCACAGGTTCTGCTCAGAATCCCTAGAAGACACAACCTCTATACTATCAAGCTGAATGAAGTCAATCCTACTGGTCAACTAGCATGCTTGGTTGCTAAAGCCTCAGAAGATGAAGCCATTAAATGGCACCGAAGGATGGGACATGTGAACTTCAAGACTATTCACAAACTAGCAAATCTGAATTTGGTCTCTGGTTTACCTTCCAAGTCATTTAGAAATGATATCAATTGCCTTGCATGCAGCAAAGGCAAACAACATAAAGCATCCTTCAAGACCATTACTGATCTCAGTTTTATAACTGAACCATTGCAGCTACTACACATGGATTTATTTGGTCCTACCTCTATTAGGATCATTGACCACAAACAATTCTGCTTTGTGGTAACTGATGGGTATAGCAGGTTCACGTGGGTTTTCTTCATGGCTGCCAAGAGTGAGACCTACTCAATTCTTAAGGACTTTATTACACTTATAGAGAATCAGTTGTCCAAGAAGGTTAAAGGTATTCGATGTGATAATGGAACGAAATTCAAAAATGCAGACCTCATAGCACTTTGTAATTCTAAAGGCATCAAAAGAGATTATAGTGCAGCAAGAACTCCTCAACAGAATGGCGTGGCAGAAAGAAAGAACATGACTCTAATAGAAGCTGCGAGAACAATGCTTGCCGATTCCAAGCTTCTAACCATGTTCTGGACAGAAGTTGTCAATACTGCAAGTTATGTTTTGAATAGAGTTTCTATTACAAATCCTCACAAGAAGACTCCCTATGAGCTACTAACAGCTAAAGTACCAAACATTGCTCATTTGAAGCCATTTGGGTGTTCTGTCACCATTCTGAATACTAGTGACTATTTGGGGAAATTTGATGGCAAGGCAGATGAAGGATACATTGTGGGATATTCAACTCACTCTCGGGCTTATCGTGTCTACAATCTCCAAGCCAAGCGAGTAATTGAAACTATAAATCTCAGGTATTTTGAGGAGAAGTCAAACATACAAGGCAAGGGTCTTGAATGGTATTTTGATCTTGATTATCTTCGTGATTCATTAGGATATTTTCGTTTCAAAACTAACCATGATGCAGGTCCACAAGTGTTTGCAACTTCTAGTGTAGGTGCTCATTCTAGTCTTTCAGACTCAGATGATGAGGATGATATTTTTGTTGTTCCATCCTATTCCACCACAGTCTCTCCTACTACTCCTAGTGATGCAACTCCATCAGATATATTGGACTCACAAGGAGCTCTTGACACATTACTCAAGCAACAACTAGAAGCTACTACAGCAACTGCTCAAGGTGGCTTTGAGTTTCCTTTGAATACTTTTGCTGACAAAGTTGCTCCTAGTACTCCAACTGTTACTCCTAGTGCTAGTTTAACACCTATTGGTAGTCTGGCTAGTGATTCCACTTCCTCTACTAGATTCTCAAGTCCTTCTGACCTGGGAAACTATCAAAAGAAGTCTTCTACCAAGCTGGATGATATTCATAAGCAACCAATAGATGGCATTTTCGAATCTGCTTCATATGATGATGACTTTGTTGGGGATCTTAATAACTTGGCACCAGAAGTGAAAGTAGCTTCCAATCCAGTGTTGCAGTCACACAAAGACCATCCTACAACTCAAATCATTGGAGATCCTGGTTCTACTGTCAAGACTCGCAGAATGCATAAGAAAGCAACGTCTGATCATCATGCTCTTGTGAGCTATATTGAGGACCAAAAGCGTAATAATCATACGGACTTTCAACATTGTTTGTTTGCTTGTTTTCTTTCACAGGTGGAACCTAGATCAGTCTCTCATGCTCTTGAGGATCAAAGTTGGGTGGAGGCTATGCAGAAGGAGATGCATCAGTTCTTGTTTAAGAATGTTTGGATTCTAGTTGATTTGCCGGATGGAAAGACAACAATTGGTACCAAATGGATTCTCAAAAACAAGAAAGATGCAAGGGGTATTGTGGTGAGAAATAAGGCGAGGTTGGTTGCACAAGGTCATACACAACTTGAAGGCAATGACTACACTGAAGTTTTTGCTCATGTTGCTAGGATTGAGGCCATTCGTCTGTTTTTGGATTTTGCTTCTTATGTGGGCTTTACAGTTTTTCAGATGGATGTCAAGAGTGCATTTCTCTATGGCAAGATTGATGAGGAAGTTTATGTCACTCAACCTAAGGGCTTTGTAGATCCCCTTCATCCCAAGAAAGTTTACAAGGTGGTCAAAGCTCTCTATGGACTTCATCAGGCTCCTAGAGCTTGGTATGAGCGTCTTTCCACTTTCTTGTTGAAACATGGCTATTGAAGAGACACAATTGACAAAACAATTTCTTAAGAGGAATACCAAGGACATTATCCTTGTTCAGGTTTATGTGGACAACATTATCTTTGGTTCTACCAAAAAGGAATGGTGTGATGAGTTTGAACAACTGATGAAGGGCGAATTTCAGATGAGTGCTATGGGAGAGCTTACATTTTTCCTAGGTCTTCAAGTCCAGCAACAGTCGGATAGAATCTTCATAAGTCAAGATAAGTATGTTCATGAGATCCTTCAGAAGTTTGACATGGATCCTCTTAGACCAGCAACAACACCTTATGAAGTTGCTAAAGTAAAACTCAGGAATGAGCCAGATCCTCTTGTGAATGTTCACATGTACAGTTCAATGATAGGCTCACTTATGTATTTGACTGCATCACGTCCGGATATTATGTTTGCAGTAAGTGCTTGTTCTAGACATCAAGTGGCTCCAACGGTTTCTAACTTGAATGCAGTCAAGAAGATTTTTAAGTACATCCAGGCTCAACCCAAGCTAGGCTTGTGGTATCCTAGAGAATCACCTTTTGTTCTTGAAGCATATAGTGATAGTGACTATGCAGGTGCTAATAATGATAGAAAATGTACTACTGGTGGTTGTCAGTTTTTGGGACGAAGACTTATCTCATGGAAATGTAAGAAACAGACGATAGTAGCTACTTCTTTAACAGAAGCTGAATACGTAGCTGCTGCTAGTTGTTGTGGACAAGTTTTGTGGATACAAAATCAGATGCTTGATTATGGGTTCAACTTTATGAACACCAAAATTTTCATTGACAACCAAAGCACTATCTGCATTGTGAAGAATCCTGTTTTTCATCAACGTACAAAACATATTGAAATTAGGCACCACTTTATCCGGGATGACAATGAGAAGAATTTGATACAGGTTCTTAAGGTTCATACGGATGATAATGTTGCTGATCTGTTGACTAAAGCCTTTGATGGTCCTCGGTTCAACCACTTGGTGGTTCACATTGGAATGGTCAATCCTTGAGACCTAGGATTGAGGGGAGGCTAAGCCTAAGGGGAGGCTTAATGTACATATTTACTTGCACATATTAACATCTTGGTAGCTTTTAACATCAGATTGTATGGGTATTTGCGATGTGTGCTACTTCTAGTGGAGGATTTTGCCTTCTGGTGGTCGTCTTCAACTTCTAGTGGATAAAAATCCTTCCCTATCATTAATGGTTGGCTTCTAGTCTTGGTTTGGGTCACTGTTCACTTCGTTGACTTCTGTTGACCACATTGCGCTTCTAGTGGTGACCCTTATGCGTTTTGACTTTTAGTCAACGCGAGCTAATTCTGGTATATATCATCTAATTTAACTTTGGTAACTGGGATTTGCAAATAAAGTTAAAAGGGGCATGAAATTAGGTTTTTGCTAGTTGAAAAAGTTCGTTTTCTCGGTGTCTTAACGAATTGATTTCCGGTTCAAAGTGTGACTCAGTTGTTCTTGGTGGCAAATAAAATGGTTTGGTTATCTATTCTACTTAAAAGGTAAATGCACAAAATAAAAACAATAAACTAAAAGCGATTAATTAATAAAAACAAAACAATATAAATAATAAAAAGTGAATTTAAAACGAAACAATTAATAAAAATAAAACTAAAAGACGAAATTAACTATCGACTTGAAAATAAAGTTTACTAAATGAAAAAGGAGAAAATAAAACTAACATGGTACTTTGAAGCTAAACGAGACAACACCTAAAGCGGGTACTAAATAAAAGATAAAACTTAAACTTTAGGAAAAAATATTAATACTAAAAATCGACGAAAAATTCAACTAAAAATACGTAACTTTCAAAAATAAAATCGGAACAACTTTCAGACAAAAACTAAACAATTACGGAACAATACTATTAAATAAACAAGCTAGCAGGCTAGCTGCTGGAAGCAGCCAGCCTACTTAGGTGAAAATGAAAATGGCGCCATGCATGAATGTTTCCATCGTACTTTAAAATTCCATCGCATGCATGCATACTAAAATTCCATCGTACAATTACGTAACTTTGCATGGATCGCAAATGGAGACACAGTGACCGTACTCATGTTGTAACATGTCCATCGTACTGAAATTGTAGGCATGGATCACACCCAAACATAGATCGTACCCAAGGATTGTAAACATAGATCGTACCCACGGATCGCACTCTATGATCATGGTGAGGATTATGGAGTGTGATCGTGGTGACGATCGTACTATGGATCGCAGTAATAGATCGCAAGTAGAAACCCTCGGGGTTTATGCGATCACACTTACTGGATCGTACTGGTAAAACCCTTAAGCATTACGATGACATACAATAAGCAAATAAGCAAATACCAAATAAGCACTTATCTAAAAACTTAGCCAAATCAAATTTAAGAAAAAAGCTAATAGACCAAAATTTAAAAACTTTTAAGAATACTAAATAATAAAAATATTTAAAAACAACTTTTTATAAAAATTAACTAAAAAGCACTTAATCAAAAATAAGAAAATTAACACCATAAGCACTAAAATACGTTAAGCTATAAAAATCAAACATTAAAAGATCAATAAGCATAAATTTGAAAACTTGAAAATTACGATATAAGCAAACTTTAAAAAGACTAAACTTTTTAAGAAAACTAAAAAGTAAATAAGCTAAATACAAAATAAGCCAATAAGATTGTCAAACTTATAGCTTAATTCGTATAAAAGCTTAGATGAAATAAAAAGATGAACTTTTTTATCAAACAACAAAATCAACAAGACATGTATATAAAGAGATCGGATTTAAGATCATATAAAAAAACTAAGAAAGATAAAATAAGATTAAGATTAAAACAAGAATTAAGCTATTTGAAAGTAAAGTTTTGATTAAAAACAAGAAAGGAAGATAAAAGATTAAGATCCTAGTGAGAGAAACTGTCACTTTCTCTCTCTAGAATCACCTACCTAATGAAAATGAAACTACTCTAAAACTAAAACTGACCAACCCTCCTAAATGAGTCTAGGAGGGTATTTATAGGAAAATGGGGAGGTGCATGTGTTGCCTCCTCTTTCTTTCTTTCTTCATGTCTTCTTGTCTTTTAAATTCTTCGACTTTATCGACTTTGTCTCGGGATTAATTAAACTCGTCTTATAATTTCTTTATTTTATTAGACTCGAGTTCTTCGGCTTTATTAAACTTCCGTCTTTAGACTTGTTCTTCGATAAATCTTCAGAATAGGCCTTGGACTTCCGTTCTTTTTGCACTCTTGATCTCTTGACTTCGTCTTTTGTCGTTTTCTTTGATAAAAGCCCGTGAAAGCCCGTGTTTTCCTCCCTTTTCACATTTTGGTCCTAAATCACAACAAAAACACAAACCACGCATAATTCCGACATTTACGACATAAAATACACGTTTTGGCTTGGTTTTTATTATAATTAAGTGGTAAAAGGATGGGTGTTTTCACACCTATCAAATCCCCTACACTTGACCATTGCAATGTCCTCATGCAATGCATTAATTTCAAAGCACGGTTTACATTTTTCATCATAGATAACCCACCTTGGCCTTTATTAAATACTAAACACTAAGAAAACTTTAAAGAACAAAATAAGTAGAGAAATCGAAGACTTACATTGGGTTTTTGGTTGTCATGAAGGTTCATCATTCTCAAGTTTCACGTTCTCCATACCAAGCTTAAAAACGAGATCATTGTTATTATAAGTTAGCAAACTAACACGAATTCATGTGGGCCAATTATTTACTTAGACTCCCTTATTCCTAGGTGTATCTCTTATATTTTATTTTTGTCTTGAATGATCACGAGGATGCATTGTTTGACTTATTTCGATAGTTATTTAGGCCGAAAATAAAGTGAACGATTTAATCAATAGTTAGCTAAAGGAAAAAATCTTTTAAAACTGCTTCTCGGCACCTCTTAAAGTTCATATCTTGGCATAACTCGCTTCACGATTTGAGACCTTTCTCAGACCGATATTTGGCAGCGACTTCATACTTCAAATCTTGAGAGACGTTCTTGAAATTATGGTCTTCTCTTCATAATAGGAATTTTCTTCACTTGAAGCTTTGAGAGATTCTTCATATTTGGACCACGACTTCTTCATTTTTCTCCCATTTTTATTTGGGATTTTGATATACAACGATCCGCCTCCTTTTAGGACTTGGATCTATTTATCCTCATACCTTGTTAGGGCCTTTTTGGATAGACTTCTCCATGATCTTTCTGGAGTATTTGCTTTTCGTCGTGTGTCTCGATCCTTCATATTGATTTTTGATAAATGATTCTTCACATCACTTGGGATCTTTAGCAACAAAATGTAGCCCTCATGCCTTGTTAGGGCCTTTTCGGACTCGCCAATCTTCGCGTCCCGCTTCAATAAGTTATGCCTTGGCTATGAACTCTAATCAATACCGAGCAACTTTTAAACGATCTTGGGCTAGAAGCTAAGTAACTTTTCAAATCGTACAACCTTATTTATTGCTGATAAATTTATTAACAAGCGATGGGAGAATAGGCTTATAATTAACTCACATAAATTCACGAAAGAATACCAAACTTATAATTGACTCTATCATCTCTCGTTCTCCACAATTTAAAATCTCAAGGAATGAGACTCGTGGATGCTTAGCCTATTAAATCAAAGTTTTGGGTTTTCGAGTCGCCTATAGGATCTTGCAAATTCTTAGACTTTTTCAAGTTTAGAAATCGCATTTTAAAGTTCCCTTGATAAACGACTCTCTAGGATCAATTATAGGAACTTGCGAAAAGTTCTTGTTCTTAACCCGTGAGAGTTAAGACTTTCGTGTTTTAAAGTTCCCTATATAAAAGCCTAGCAAAACTTGACTTAAACACGTTAAGGATACTAGCTAGAGTAAACTTAGATAAGTAAACTCGGGTTGAGTAAAAAGATTCACAACGTTTGAAAATTAAAACCACTTTATTAAAATTCTATTCGAGCAAGGAAAGAAAATAAATATACAAAGGGAAAAACTAATAGGCCAAAATAGATCAAAAATTTTGAAAAATGTCAAAAAATTGATTTTCCGGTTAAAATGAGGACAAATACAAGGAAAAGACCACTTAACTTCGATAGAAGTCCCCCTACACTTAATATAAACATTGTCCTCAATGTTTAAGCATGTGGGAGTAAACTCCCCTACACTTAGGACATTGTGCACTTTGTTTAAATCTTGCTAAGGAAAAGACCACTAACGAGGTTCCTATTTTAATATTGGAAAATATAAAATAGTGAATCGAAAAGAGTTTAGGATAGAACCGGGAAGACGGAAAACCGGAATCACGGGTCGTCAAAAGTCATCAAGAGTGTGTCTTTGAAGCTCTAATCCCTGCACATGATAAGAAAGAAAACAAGAAACACCACGGGGCTCCCCCTACACTTATGGTGAAAATAAGTAAAGATAGATAGATAATTGGGTTGCCTCCCAAAAAGCGCTTGTTTTTGTTAACCGAGTCACGAGCCTGACTCGTCCCCGAATTAAATGGTCCATGGGGAAGCCTCGAATGTAATACTGGGATCAAAGACCTTGTCCTCGTTCCCGGAGGACATTAATAAAAGAGAGACAGGAGGATAAGTCTTAAATGGTAAAAAGGTTCTTTCAACATACGTATAGTATGTGAAATCATGATCCACGGGAGGTGGGGTGGGTAAAGGAATCACATTGTCATCCTCCAAAGACAATGGATGTTCAGCAGCAAGTGGCAAAGCCGTAATGTTATCAATCATAGCATAATCAATGGCACCCCCCGGGTCAAAGCACTCATCCTCATGAACGTTAATCTCTTTGATTTCTTCATCATAGATAGGCGCGTCAAACCAAGGTTTGTCGTTCCCATCATTGAGGATTTCAGAAACTCGCTCGAAAAGATCACGATCAAGTACGAAACCATCATTCATTTGTGGGGATTGTTGATAAGTTAAATCCGCACGAATGTGGTAAACGTAATTCTTAGTTGAGGAGTGTTGATTAGGTAACTCCTCGAGAATTGGATGATTGGGCAAGTGAGTTGGTTCGTCATTATTATGAAAAATAAGACGTTCCAACTCATCAAGTTCGGCATCGATGTTGGAAAAATCGACCTCGCTTGTAGGAGGAAGCGGAGGTAAAAGAGCTAGCTCTCGTTCGATAATTTCCGCAATCTCGGGCTCGAATTGGAATTCATTATTAAAAGCGACCTCATCCTTAAGCTCCGCAAAAGTCGTTACATCACAAACCTCATCAAAGAATTTTTCAAGACCAAAATCACTAATCTCACTCGAAGTATCACTATCCTTAGACGCATTAGGGATATCAAGAATAGGAGTAGTAATCTCAGAAGATGGGTTGAGATCATAGATATCATCCTCGTCATCATCATAATAGTATGGATACAACGGAGGAGGAGTATAAGTCTCGATATTCGATATTTGCTCCTGCCGTTCATCCTCTTGATATTTTTCGATGATCTTGTTGCAAGCTTCTTGAACTTTTTGAAAGCTGTCAAAAAATGCGGCCATTTGCTCAGGAGGAAGTGCACAAAAGGGTTGATGATCGATGATGTGTTGTGGGGGCTCAAAATGTTGAAAACCTGAATTATAGCATGGGTGTGGCTCATAGTAGTTCATGGGTTGAGAAGAATTAGAACACGGGTTTGGTTCATAATAATCCATTGGTGAAGAAAACTGAGGACACGGATTTTGCTCATAATAATTCATTGGTTGACAATAAGAAGTATCGTGAGGAACCCCACAGTTGTTGCAAAACGGGTGAGGAGAAAGACTGGGTGCGTCTTGTGGATAGCTATTATCATTGTCATAATTGTACCCCGGTTCTTGCCCGTGATCATACGGGTATCGAACCGGGCACGAAACATGCCAATAAGAATCGCTTCCATAATAGATGCACGGGGGAACAGGAGGTGGGTTCAAAAAGGACGAATTAGTCGAGTTGCACAAAGGACAAAATCCGAATTGGAATTGTGTATTGTCGATATCGTTTCCGCACCGCTCACATGTACACCATTGACAAGAGTCGTTCCCGTATAATCGTCTCCCACACCCGACGCAATGGACATAAGAATCCATAAAGAAAAATAGATAAGCAAGAAGAATATTTTTGTTTGCAAAACTATGAAAAAGAAATGCTTTTTATGATTTTTCAAATGTTTTTGGGATTTTTGAAAATTTTTGGACACGAAAAATAACGTTCACAAGTGAACGGATCCCAAAAGCCAACGCGTCTCTCACAAAAAACCGTTAATCTTCACGAAAAGAGCCGGCAGCGGCGCCATTTGAAATTAGGTTTTTGCTAGTTGAAAAAGTCCGTTTTCTCGGTGTCTTAACGAATTGATTTCCGGTTCAAAGTGTGACTCAGTTGTTCTTGGTGGCAAATAAAATGGTTTGGTATCTATTCTACTTAAAAGGTAAATGCACAAAATAAAAACAATAAACTAAAAGCGATTAATTAATAAAAACAAAACAATATAAATAATAAAACGTGAATTTAAAACGAAACAATTAATAAAAATAAAACTAAAAGACGAAATTAACTATCGACTTGAAAATAAAGTTTACTAAATGAAAAAGGAGAAAATAAAACTAACATGGTACTTTGAAGCTAAACGAGGCAACACCTAAAGCGGGTACTAAATAAAAGATAAAACTTAAACTTTACGAAAAAATATTAATACTAAAAATCGACGAAAAATTCAACAAAAAATACGTAACTTTCAAAAATAAAATCGGAACAACTTTTAGACAAAAACTAAACAATACTATTAAATAAACAAGCTAGCAGGCTAGCTGCTGGAAGCAGCCAGCCTACTAGGTGAAAATGAAAATGGCGCCATGCATGAATGTTTCCATCGTACTTTAAAATTCCATCGCATGCATGCATACTAAAATTCCATCGTACAATTACGTAACTTTGCATGGATCGCAAATGGAGACACATGACCGTACTCATGTTGTAACATGTCCATCGTACTGAAATTGTAGGCATGGATCGCACCCAAACATAGATCGTACCCAAGGATTGTAAACATGGATCGTACCCACGGATCGCACTCTATGATCGTGGTGAAGATTATGGAGTGTGATCGTGGTGACAATGGATCGCAAGTAGAAACCCCGGGGTTTATGCGATCACACTTACTGGATCGTACTGGTAAAACCCTTAAGCATTACGATGGCATACAATAAGCAAATAAGAAAATACCAAATAAGCACTTATCTAAAAACTTAGCCAAATCAAATTTAAGAAAAAGCTAATAGACCAAAATTTAAAAATTTTTAAGAATACTAAATAATAAAAATATTTAAAAACAACTTTTTATAAAAATTAACTAAAAAGCACTTAATCAAAAATAAGAAAATTAACACCATAAGCACTAAAATACTTTAAGCTATAAAAATCAAACAAAAGATCAATAAGCATAAATTTGAAAACTTGAAAATTACGAAATAAGCAAACTTTAAAAAGACTAAACTTTTTAAGAAAACTAAAAAGTAAATAAGCTAAATACAAAATAAGCCAATAAGATTGTCAAACTTATAGCTTAATTCGTATAAAAGCTTAGATGAAATAAAAAGATGAACTTTTTAATCAAAGAACAAAATCAACAAGACATGTATATAAAGAGATCGGATTTAAGATCATATAAAAAAAACTAAGAAAGATAAAATAATATTAAGATTAAAACAAGAATTAAGCTATTTGAAAGTAAAGTTTTGATTAAAAACAAGAAAGGAAGATAAAAGATTGAGATCCTAGTGAGAGAAACTGTCACTTTCTCTCTCTAGAATCACCTACCTAATGAAAATGAAACTACTCTAAAACTAAAACTGACCAACCCTCCTAAATGAGTTTAGGAGGGTATTTATAGGAAAATGGGGAGGTGCATGTGTTGCCTCCTCTTTCTTTCTTTCTTCATGTCTTCTTGTCTTTTAAATTCTTCGACTTTATCGACTTTGTCTCGGGATTAATTAAATTCGTCTTATAATTTCTTTATTTTATTAGACTCGAGTTCTTCGGCTTTATTAAACTTCCGTCTTTAGACTTGTTTTTCGATAAATCTTCAGAATAGGCCTTGGACTTCCGTTCTTTTTGCACTCTTGATCTCTTGACTTCATCTTTTGTCGTTTTCTTTGATAAAAGCCCGTGAAAGCCCGTGTTTTCCCCCCTTTTCACATTTTGGTCCTAAATCACAACAAAAACACAAACCACGCATAATTCCGACATTTACGACATAAAATACACGTTTTGGCTTGGTTTTTATTATAACTAAGTGGTAAAAGGATGGGTGTTTTCACACCTATCAGGGCAAGTGGTTACTTTTGCATTAACTGCCTAATTTGAAAGGGCAACCCACATTATTAGGGGTCAATGAACAGTTACAAGACCATTATTTATGGTCAATTACCCCCCTTGACTCATTCATCACAACCATAACATACACACACGCTCCTACTCTCTCAATCTCTGATCAATCACCTTCCATCCCTTCCAATCAACATCAATGGCTGCTTTGTTCTACCAACCCGCTCACAATAAGGTAGCGTATCTGGGAGATGGTCCTAAACGTGACGAATTCACAGACATCCTAGAGTTTATTGAGGCTTCTAACCTCAGGTATGTTTTTATTGTTTGCCCAATTGTCTATGATAGTGTGATTCGCCAGTTTTGGGATACTGCCGAACTTGTGGCTGTTTTGGGTCGCCCACTTGAACTCCATGCTACCGTTGATGGACGTTCTTATGTGGTTACTGAAGCTTCTATTAGGAGTTCACTTCATCTTCAAGATGAAGGTGGTGTTGTTTCCATCCCCAATGCTGAGGTTTTAGAGGGGATGGCTGCTATTGGTTATAACCATGGGGGGAAGTTTAACTTCCAAAAGAATAGGTTTTCCCCCCAATGGAAGCTTCTAGTGCACTTTTTGATTCACTGCTTAAGCCCCAAGTCTGGGAGGTTGGGATGCCTTTCCCATTCCTTTGGCTACTGGTTTTATCTACTAAAAATGAGAATGAAAAAAAAACAAATTCTTTTTATATAATATCTGCTTATACTTTTCCAAACTTTGGGTTCCTTTTGACTGTTTCACACTTGTGCTGGTTTGGAGTTTCATCTGGTGTTGGACCTGGTCCACACAACAAATGGTGCTCAACTCACCATGTCTCACAGACAAGAAAGAGTTGATTCACCATGAGGGTACGGCTCTGGTGTGATTCTCAAATCCGTTGATGGTTGCCAGGTTACCCAAAACTGGATGGTTTTCACTTGCCATGGTCCTAGACTGAAAAACGGCTAATCTAAAGGGGTACAGCTCTTGGTAAAGATTTTATCAAATCCGTTGATAGCTATAATAACTTGCTCAAAGCTATAGGGTTTTCAACTCACCGATGCTTCATTGCTAAGAGTTGGCGAGTCCAGAAGGGTACGGCTTCTGGTAAAGACATATCAAATCCATTGACGGTTGTGATGGTTTGCCTAAAATCATCAAGGTACCCCCACTCACCATTGATTCACGTTCTAAGAGTTAGGTTGGGTTCTGGTCTCCCACGGTGATGCTTATTCCACCATAAAGACTGGCTAGCCCAAGAGCGAGCAGCTACTTGGTAAAGGCTCATAAAATCTGATCATGTTGCTGTGAAGATTCGACACGATGCAGATTTGTTTCAAGCTTTGAAGAAGCTTCTGGTGTTTATTGTTGTAGCGGTTCTTATGTTCTTTATATTGCTGTTATGATGCTGTTGTTTCTTTTGATGTTCCAATCCTCAAGCTTTGTTGCACGATTTACCAAGAAACTTGAACTCAACACGTCAAATTCAAGTTTAGGGGAGGATTGTTAGGACCATTGGAATAGTTATTGTAATAGGTAGACTAGGAGGTATGTAGTTCCTCCTGGTCATAGTAGTAGTAGGAGCAAGTCGTGCTCCTGGTCTTACAGAAAGTCAAACTTTATTATTTAGTTATTATTCTGTTAGGATATGCATGAGATATGTTAGGAAAGGATATGCATATCAGTTTTACACGTTTTGGTTAATGATGTATTAGGGTTTCCTTGTAGTATAAAAGGAACCTTAGACAGAAGGGTTATACACATCTTCATCAAATATAATTCTAGTACTTATTAATATTAGAAATCCTTAGAAAAGGATCAAGTCGTTGTAGTTATTCTGTTCTTCTTCATAGTATTTGTATTCCGCACTTATACTGTGTGATTTATATAGAGTCTCTCTGTGAATAGACTTGTGATTACAGAAGTCGTTCACCGTTCCTGACATGCTGCAAGATCCACATCTAGTGGACCCAACAGTATTGCCACCCCTGTTAACCCTCAACCCCTCAGAGTCCCTGATACATCTTGGCTGTTATCCATCACATCCAATGAGTATGTCTTCAAGTAATCTTCGACTTCCTTGATAATGTCTCTAACATGGACTCCTCTGAGGTTGCTCACAGAGACTTAGATCTCTGTAAGTCTTGCGATACTTGCCTGCCTTCTAAGCACAGACAAGCTACTATCTATCAGCTTGATTTGTGTTTAAATCTATGATACAGGGAATCTAACAAACTTAGATTCCCAACATTAACCTAACTAAGTGATCAAGGATTTAGTTTTTCTTAAAACTCACCTTTTATTAAGTGTGACAAAAGTTTTTATTAAACTTTATTTTTAAAATAATGTTTTAAAATTAAAAACTTGAAAATGGCATATTCCATATGGTTTAGGAATATCCTTTGAGGATAAGAATTCCACCATATGTGACTAACCCACTGAAAGACAAAAAAGACCAGAGTCTACGCTCGGCGGTTCCTTAAAGAGGGCTGCGGTTCTTTATCAATAAGGAACTGCATGTTCCTTTAATGAACCGCAGGCAGAAAGAGCCGTTGGAACTTTGTCTTATAGATAGTGGACCCTTGGTTTAAAAATTCGTGCATCATTGCGCAAATTGCACGCATTAATGCGTTGCATTTATTTCGCATTAGGGTGCCTAATGCATTGCCATCCTAGATTGCGTTCGTATTAAACCGGAATTTATCGCATTTGAGTAAAGCTAGCAACGGTAGCAATTGTCGCAATCTGGTACTTAGGTCAATTTTGTCAGATTTTAACCATAAAAGAGACCTACATATTTTAATGGATCATTAAAGGTAAAACTTGTTACAAAACATCTAAAACAAACACAATAACCAAAATATAATATTTTACGTATTGCTAAGTGTTTTTGTCAAGCATTACTTTCGACTTATTTGTGTTGCAAAAAGATTATATGCCTAATTTCAATATGCTAATAACTTATTTTGTAACTTTATTGCACCTATTTTGTACTTGATAGATTACACTATTTCTAAATAATTTTTTGACTTATATTTTATACTAAACGCATCACGTCCAAATTGCGTTCGCAATTGCATCACGCATTACGCAATGGATTTTGATACCTTTAGCGCAATGGATCGCAAAACGCATTTTTAAACCAAGAGTGGACCATTTTCAGATTTTCTCTTCACCTCTTTTAAACACAAATTTCCAGATTCAATCAACCTTCTTAAATCACTCAAATCCTTGGTTATTTGGTTGATTATTACTAGTTTAGAAGTGAATCTTTCCCCTCCCATCTTATCCTCTCAAGTGCAAAGATAAGAACATTTTCATCCTTGAAGTGTTGTGTCTACCTCAAGATCCATTGAAGATCAAACTTTTATTTCATTCTTGTGTTGTTGTAAAGATCCAAATTATTGTGTAAATTTGGAAGTTGTGTATGTATTGTGGTTAATACTTAGGCCTTAAGTATATTGGTGTAGATTGATCCTAGCTAAGACTAGGGCTCGACTTTTAGCTTAAAGTCGGAAAATGGTTAAGCGACGTGTACGGTTTCTCCACCTAAAGGAGCTTGTTGATTAGTGAACTCTCGAGTAAGGAGTACTCGAGGAGTAGAGTAGGAACGAGGACTGAGCTTCGTTGCCGAACCACTATAAATCCTTAGTGTTTGGTTTGATCTTTCCTTTCCTTATATCTTTACATTCATTATTCTTTCCTTGCATATATTTGTGATTATTAGTTTACATCCACCATGTATTATTCATATTGTGCATAAGAAGATTTCACATAATCACTCTAAGTTTTTAAAAAATGATTTTTGAAAACCGATATTTAAACAAGTAAATTTAAGAAATTATTAAACCCCCCATTCTAGTTTCTACACACTCTTCAAAAGCTAGCTTCACTTGTTGATCGAAACATTCCTAAAACATTTTTATTGTGTGCGGTTACAACTCGTTGAACTCAAATATAAGAAAACATTTGCATTTGAAGGGCGACAAATAACATGTTCCCTACTATTTCCACTTTTAGTTTCTAAAATTGGTATCAGAGCGTGGTTGCTCAAACGCTTTTAAAATATATTGTATTTTAAAACTTGAATCGATCTATGGATTCCAACAAGTACCTAGAAGGACAATCTATGCAAAGACCACCTCTTTTTGAAACCGATAGTTTTATTTATTAGAAAAATATATTTGAGACTTATGTGAAATCTAAAGATTTCGATCTTTGTCATGTTATTACTAATGGTGACTTTTTGCCTTATCAATATAATGAAGTTTCTAAAAAAAAGAACTAGTTACTTTTGAAAACTCTAATGAGGACACTAAAAAGAAACTTGCTAAAAATAATGAGGCTAAAATGGTGATTTATAATGCTTTACCTAATAAAGAGTATGAAAGGATTTTTATGTGTAAAACCGCTAAAGTATTTGAAACACTCTATTAATAACCCACCAAGGTAATAGTCAAGTCAAAGAAAGCAAAATCGATCTTCTTGTTCAACAATATGAACAATTTGTCATCTTAGAAGATGAGAAACTATTGATAATGCATTTGGTAGGTTTAATACTATTATTACTAGTCTAAAAGCACTTGACGAATGTTTTTTTAGTAAGAACAATGTTAGGAAGTTTCTTCGGGCGTTGCATCAAAAGTGGAGAGCTAAAGTCACGGCGATTGAAGAATCAAAGGACCTTACCACATTATCACTTGATGAACTTATTGCCAACTTGAAGGTTCATGAAATGATAATCTTGAAAGATTCTGTGAAAACCAAGAGTGAAAGAAAGTCTCTAGCACTAAAGGTCAAGAAAGCGCAAAGTGGCCATGAAAGCTCCTCCTCGAAAAGTGATGATGAGGAATATGCTATGGCGGTTAGAGACTTCAAGAAAGTCTTCAAAAGATGAGGCCAACTCGTGAGACAACCAAGCAACGATAGAAAGCCTTCTCCAAAAACCGATTTGTAAAAAATGACAAAGATGATAGAAAATGCTTTAGATGTGACGACCCAAATCATTTCATCGGTGAATGTCCTAAACCATCTCACAAAACACTACTTGATGGCACAACCCTTACACCATACCTCGCGTTTTCAACTACTGAGCCAACACCACCACACCAAATGGTCCCGAAAAACGCCAAATAGTAGCACGAGATTCACATCACGAGTTGTGTTTTAAGTATTTTTCTCGTGTTATGAAAAAACGCCAAAAACTGAGGTACCTTATGGTGTCAGAAATGTGGTGTTATGAATAGAGAGTGTTTTCGATGTTACGAGGTATTCGAGTTTTATAAAAAAAACTGTTTATATAATAACACTTTTTTCGCAACACTAACTTAATAACACCATAAAAACCTAATGCTCTAAAAGCATATGATAAGGCTGCGTGCTCGTTGTCGCCATAACCTTCAGACCCATAATATTCGTTGGCGCCATAGCCTTTCGGCCCATAATATTGTCAGCGCATCACTCAGATTGGTGTCATGGCTTCTCGCGTTGTGGTTATCTAGAAAAGTTCGTGTTGTAAAGTTTATTTTTTTTTTATTTTTTATATAATAAAGTAGATATATATTTAAAAAAAAAGTAAAATATATTTGAACTCATAAATTTTTTAGTTTTATGACATCACTTTTTATTTAGGTTCTCTTTAAACAAATAATGTCATAATCATTCTTGTCTTAACATACATGACAATACTTATTGATTATAAAATTACTTTTTGACTGTTTGTTAAAATGAGCAGTAAGTAGAAGCAGCGAGCAGTAGTTGTGAGCAGTAGCTGTTATAGTTTACCGCTCATTTATTTACCGCTCATTTGTCACTGCTCCTTAAAGGAAGCATTGAAAAACTAACATTTCTAAAAAGTAGCACCACTCATCGCCCATTTATCAAACGATTAAAAAAAATCACAACGCTCACCGCTTCTTTTGTTAAAATAGCATTAAAATTCAAAATGTTTTTACTTACCGCTCACCGTTCTAAAAAGTTTTACCTTCACTCCTTGCCAAAGACAGCCATAATGAAACGTGCCTAAGACTCGTGATGCTTAAAAAGTTGTGCATCTAACAAACAAAAATGGGTAAAATAGTCAACAAAAAGTACACTCAAATTGGCCGAAACAAAAACGAAAATTCGAGCATAATGGGTGACATCACCGAGGGAATAACTTGGTAATTTCTTGGAGCAAGATCTGATTTGCAAAATTACAAATTCAGAATACTTCAACTAGCTAATTACACGATGTTAAAAAAAAAATGAATGGTATACGCAACGTGACACTTTATGGATAAAAGAAGGTGAAAATTATCCACGGGGTCACCGTGGCTAATAGTTGTCCAACAGTGGCCATACTTTTGAGGGTTTACCAAAATGACCATAATAATCGGGAAATGGTTTTCCCGATATTACTTTCGTCACGTGTTAGTTATCGAATGGACAAAAAAAAAAAAATAAAAGAAATACAAACGAAAGTCTGGGTTGGTTTTTCCCGACTATGGTAGAGAGAGGGGTCCACTCAATGATTCTAATGTTTGGATTGTACACACTGCTGGTTCCATAAATTAAACAATTTATTTACACGTATTCTTTAGTTTATTTGTTATATCTACTCGAAAGACATTTTGATGTCATTAATGTGCTACTTGTACTTCGTTATAGTTGCGGATAAAGGTGGTAAAACGGACGGGCGGGCGGGTTAAACGGGCACGGATTAAACGGACACGGGCAAAACGGGCGGGCGAAACGGGCGGGCGAAACGGGCGGGCTAAACGGACGCAAGCTAAAATGAGAAAAAAGACATATAAAAATGTATAATTAACAAATAAAAATACTTGTTTAAAAGCCGAGGATAAAAACTAAATATAAAATATTTGCCGAGTAGTCTAATTAGTGTTTTACATGTACGTCCATTAAGCCTATAAGTTTTTTACATATGCATCCGCTAAGCCCTTTAATAATAAAGAATGAGCAAAAAGTGCCCCATTTTTTTTGAAAATGGGAAAAAGTTAATCAAAATTGGCAAGATTTATCACCCCTAGTTGGGAAAATGTCAACTTCAAGTGATCTTTTTTTTTAATTACCGACGTACACACAAAAACATTACTGCTAAATTACAGTGTACAGCCCAAACAGTGAAATCATTGGGTGGACCCCTCTTATCTGTCATAGTCCGGAAAAACCAACCCAGACATTCGTTTGAATATATATTTTTTTGTCCATTCAATGACTGACACGTGGCGAAAGGTATATCGGGAAAACCATTTCACGACTATCATGGCCATTTTCGTAAACCCTCAAAAGCATTGCCATTGCTCGACAAGTAGTAGTTATGATGGCCCTGTGGGTAATTTTTGCTAAAAGAAGAAAGATAATTTACACACTTTTTAAATTAATTGACATATTTAAAATTAATATGTCTTGACATTTAAACATCTATAAATGTAAACATGATTAAAAGTAATTTAAAAATATATATGTCAAAACACATTAATTTTAAATATATCAATCAGTTTTATAAATGTGTAAACCACCTCCAAATAATAAGTGGTTACTGGGAACTAAAATCTAAAAACGACATTGATAATGAATTAAGGGCGATTGGTTTTTAGAAAATTTCTAAAACATATAAAAAACTATATAATTTGTTTTAACACATAGCGCAAAAAGGACAAAAAGTTTATACAATCAAAAGCTTTATAAACTAATGATTTTGTTAAACGACTTTAACAGAAGTAGAAGAAAAAAATTCTAGATAATTAACTCAAAATCCCGGTTTTACTAATTTATTTTACTTCTTGTCTTATTTTATTTTATCTTATTATAGTAAATACTTAAGATATTTTTATTTTTAAAAAGTTTAAAAATTAAGACAAATGACTATTATGAAAATATTTATTTTATAATTAATTATTATTTTCTTTTGTAACAATTTATTAAAAAAATATTTTTATTTTTAAAATTAAAATATTCTTTTTTTTTAACTATTTATCTCAAAATCTAATTTTATTATATTTTTTAAAAGTTAATATTCTTTGATTTAATATCTATTATGATATATTTTAATTAATTTTTAATTTATCTTATTTTTTGAAAGTTTATTTTATTTTAATTTAATGTTTTTACAACTTCAATTTTTGAGTACAAAATTAACGAACAAGAGTAGTATCATTTGTCACGTTAAAAATCGTTATCAAATATTCGTCGTTATATTACGCAAGTAACATGCTAATATCGTATTAAATGCAAAAACTCTATTCCGTTTCACAAATGGACCAAGCTCTCTCCAAACATAATAACCCCATTGCCACCAAAAATTGTTTTTCATGTAGTATATAAGTCGTTGGTCATGACCAGAAAATGCTCAAATTAATTAAAGTTTAAGCTTCACTAGAACAAAAGCTTCACTAGAACACTTCTTTAAATGTTTGCATTTTTATCTGGACGTGCCAGGATACTCCACACATTGGTGTCATAAGAGTCCGACCCAATCTAAATCCGATTCAGATCTGAACTCAAATAAGCCGATTCGAATCGGAAATGTATTCAGGTTGTTCGAGTCAATTCGAATGCTAAATAGGGTCAGGTGTATCGGGTATGAAAATTTTGGCTAACTCGGGTTTGGGTCAAGAATTGACTCGACTAAGGATTTTTTTATTTTGTTAATATAAATTTTATATATTTTCTATTTAAAAAGAGTAAAAAATATATTTTTTTGACATTTTATTTATATTTGGATTGACCCGAAATGGAATATTTTGTTTTGACCCGACACAAATTAACTCGAACCCGACTAACCCGACTCGACTCACGCTCCTACTCCACAACCACAACCACGTGTCCATGTCATTCACCGTATATTAGCCGGGCCGGCTAATATACTTAGAGGCCTTGCACGATAATTAAAGCATGTCCTATTAAAAATACAAAATTTCAGGTGGGCATAAAAGCTGTTCGGGTAGTGTATATGCTTGCTAAAAATCTCTATTTTTTCAAAATGAAACCGGTCTCAAAATTATGTACTATATAGGTACTCGTATTAAAAATTTTATGCACCCGACAACTTTATACTCTGGCTCCGCGCCTGAACCCCACTCCACCTCTGATATTAAAAAGTATGTGGAGTACAATGCCAAAGTTAAAATATACTTACCGGGGAAATTCCCTTAAACGTCACGTTTCAACTGCACAAGTTCTTTATCACAAAATAGCTGAACTAGGCTATATCCAAACGTGATTTGATATTCTAATTTACTTAAGAACATACTGCATAACCAATCTACACGATAATCTCTATTTCATCTTCACTACATTGATCCCATAATATCATGATAAAGACTGTACATACCATTCAACACATAATCATGCCTCGCATATTCAGCTGTGAAAAGATGCAACTAGCTACTGTACAGCGTCTGCGTGCTTCACTACCTTCTTTTCAAATGCTTTGCTACACAAAACACAATAACATTGTGTATTAATGGAAATACACTTTATCAAACTTTCTATATAATTCCGTTAGTTGTGGCATTACCATAGTAGGCGAGAATAGGCGAAATTTGGAATACTAAACTCATGAAAATTTATCGCCATCAACAAATTCTTAAGGACTACAATAGCAACTGTAAGCCCATGAGCATTGTGCAGATTGAAGTACTACCATAGAGCTACATCACAGTTCCTGAACCACAGTACATGTTGATGATGGTAACTAAAGCCACATACCTCTAAATATTGTGTCACATCTGTTCCTCGATTCCACAAACTTTACGATCCTGAAAGTAAAAAGGGAAAAATGAGCCTAAGTAACTGGATGTATTAAGAATCAGGTGGTGAAATCACAATTTTGGTAATTTCACGAATCACTAAACAATATATACACATTTAACAATATGAGAGTGTCTGAAAGGGGGAGTAAACTTAGAAACTTGTTACAAACCGGATCATAAAGCACTGTTTGGTTGCGCCAGAATTCTAATTTGGGCAGGAGCACTCTTCCTGGGAAAAAATAAAAGCAGGCGGTGAGGTGGATTCAAGCAAAGCGTTTAATTCGGACAAAAAACTAAGCTTGTAGGCATCTAAACTTATTATATGGTGCTTTGTAGACTAGCTCTTACCGAATCTAGATTTTTTTCCACCAAAAGCCTCGGGAGACAACATGATTACCTTGGAGACCTATAAGACAAAGCAATCAAAGTTATAAGCAGTAACATTGGAATACAAAATATCATCATACGCTATAAAATACTTACAAAGATAATTAATTTTGCATGTATAGTGACATACTAGAAGCTATGCCTCGAAGCTTAACATCCCCTTTTGCAATACAAATATATTTTCTAATATAATCCAAATATCAGAACTTCAATTCTATAACTTATGCTAGAAGATGATACCAAGGATGCTAGCTCAGAAGTAATCATCAGAACTGACAAGACACTGTTCTTTGTATTCACACATATTTGATTTAAAAATTATTTTATGTAAACGTAAAACATCACTAAATTACCTAAACGCTAGTTGCAGTCACGTCATGAGCCTTACCCCCAGAAAAACAGTTATAACAATACCATAAGAATATTTACTTAATCTTAAAAGCCCTTTGCATCACGATTGCATAAAATGTAGTTACGAAACTTATTTTTGAAAAAACAATATATGATGTATGAATTGAATGTATGATACCATACCTACAAGGCTACAAGGCGCTACAACAAAATATGAATATCAAATAAACAAGGAAGATATTATCCAATTTTGTTGCTCCTAAATGTTCTAGTAACAGAGATAAACATACCTTCTTCGCCTTTGAGCTAGTTTTTTTAACTGATTCATGACTTGCTCTAAGTTTCCTTTCAGCCAAGCTTTCAGATGTCAACTTTCTCTTGGACTTACTCCGAGTCATAAATGCTTCTTGAGAATCCATTCTGTCCCTTACAGCTGCAGCAGCATTACAGGTACCTTCTCTGTATGGACTGCTAGATCTACCTTTCCTGCTTTTCTTCTACATGGATATATGGATTAACATAACAAGTAAGATACCATCCAATGTAGTTGTTCGTAGATCAATTTTGCATCTAAAGATATAGATATACCTTATCGGCCTTTGAGAGAGTTCTAGATGATTTTGGACTTATTGCTATGAGTTGCCTTCTAGCAGAGCTTCCGGATGTCAAATTTCTTTTAGACTTTGTCCGAGTCAAAATTGTTTCTTGATAATCAACTCTGGGCCGTGCAGCTGTATCAGAGGAGGCATTTACTAGGAATCCATCACTCACACTCGCACAACTCGATGAATCCGAAAGCTTAGCTTTAGAAAATTTTGCCACTCTATCACCTTTCTTTGTGGCAACCTGTGATTCTCCGTGTACATCATATTTCTCATTTTGTAGTAAAGAACGACTGTTACTGCCAGAAACACCTGAACACTTGGATATTGTAGCTAAATCATATGTTATGACTTTATGCTTCATGTCATGAACATCATTCAAGGGACTCATTCTTAAACTTGGATCATCCTCGATATTTGAGGTCAGGGGAGATTGTTCACATAAAACTCCATGTCCAGCTTCAATTATATCCTCCTGTTCAAAAGGCATAAGGAGTTATCTTGATAAGAACAAACAAGATTCAGAGCTGACTTTGCCTACAGCTTTTTGAGATCCGATATTTTAAAATATAGAAAAATAAGTGACAGATATTTACAGTTTTGATTAATAATAATGCTTTGTTTTATGGAGTATGCTCGAACAGATTGAAAAAAAAGGTAGTGCACTGAAGAGTCAAGCTTAGCTATGTTCTGCAACCTTAAACCCAAAAGACAATCACCCAAGTAAAACCAAAAATAATAAAACACGTTGTACGCGTTAAGACAAATAGCCTAAACGTAAAATCTGATTATTGGGTTGTTGAACATGGACACTTCGATGAACACTAGAAGCAAGAACAAAAAATTATTGACAAAGGGGTCATTGGGTATGTATTGTTTAAGTTATAGGCGAATGACATGTCATTTGTTCTATTAGAGGTTCAAGCGATTCCTTGAGGTTAACGTGGTACCTTAGCCACATTCCATTGTACTTATCGGTTTATTGGGATTAATATATTTTACCGGGGCATTTTCCCCTTTACCCAAAAAAAAAAAAAGGGAGATGCAGACCAATAAAAACCTACATGTGTAACTGCAAGTGAGGATACATCAGGAACAGTAATAGTTTCATTGCTAAAAACTGCGTGGTCATGCCCTTGAACTCTTATACCCACATTGAAGATATCACAATCTAGTAAGGGTGAAGAAACACCTTGAACTCCTGTATCCACAGCAAATTCCTCCCAATTTCCCGGAAAACCACATTTAAAATGATTAAACACCTGTAAGGGTAAAGAAATACTACATTATTATGGAATATTAAGCTAAAATGAGAAAAAAGTTCCAAGTCTTTTTGGTTAAAAACTTTAAATAATCAAACGTCATAATTCCTAAAGACTTATTCTCAATCGCGCAACTATTTTGATATCCTCGTCTGGTAGATCAACTATCTGTTGAAAGTTACAAGGTGATCTATGATCTATGATTTAACCAACGTGTTAGCAACAGTCAACAGATGGTTACAGATACTAATTTAGATTTCAGATAGCTAGTGCTCGCTTGAATAAACCGCAAGTCTTTTTTCGTATTTCCCTTCTAGTTTCTAATATAAAGGGTTTTTTACCTCGCCAAATGCGAATTGGGAAGCCTATGAATCTTTCCTTAGTTATCTCAAGTACAAAACATATATGCGTTACTGGGTATTCAATCAGTCACTCTGCATGTTAAACCTCTAGTACCATTAAAAGTCTAGAATGCAGCTAACGGCATATCTTTCTTGATAATATAAAAGGCAACTGAGCCCAACAGTTGCGTAACAAGTATCGTACATATATTTCGTTGATCAAGGCAACTAAATTTACTTTTCAGAACAGTGAAAGCTAAACATTTGTGGTGCTTTCACTTGTTGGTGAACAGAATTGCCTAAAAGAGAACCTCATACGGAATTACGGATAAAGAACCTCGTAAATCTCAGTTGGTAATCAGTTAGAAAGTTCATTCTTCTTGAATTAGAACATGTATCACAAAACAGAAGTCTATGACTAGGTATAATTATGACCAAAAATAAACGATGTTATTCAAGACACAAAAGAGATGGTTAAAAAGGTGACACAGCTACTGACACTGCCTAACAATTTAAGTGCAAACAAAACACAACAAATTATATCAGATAGTCAAGATTCGTCTGAATACCTCACGGGGAAATCCATTTTTAAGCGTTTTTTCTTTGTCAATGTTGCCATCCAAAATGATATGTATTCCGTCAATAGTCTCTAACCCATGGTAATCAAAAGCCTTAAGTATCGGTGCAGAAGTGAAGCACCGCTCAGCCTGATTCCTATAACTTCGTCAACAATCATATGGATTCATAAATTACATGTCAATTTGACCATAAGTGCAGAAACAAGGCATGAATATAGAAAACAGTAGGGCTAATAATAACACAAACAGCTAAGAACATATAAATCTAGATTCAAATCATGATCCTCCTATAGTTTTATCAGTTAGGAAACGTACACCTTTATGGCGGTGTTTGGGTGTCAAGTTTCAATGAGATAATCTGTTTAAAGTAATATCTTTCGTCTTATCACCAAAACAAAATAACCAAAGACACCAAACGACACAAACATTAAAGCAATTAAACCAACCGTAGTCCCCAACACATTCCTAAACTTATTCTTCTTTTCCATCTCAGACTCCAATGAAACGCCATACCAATCCCTTTAAAAGCATAAAGCGCCACAGTACCAATGCCATAAAAGGAAACCGAAAACCCAACAAGCACTACTAAAACCGCTGTAGTATCATCACTTTTTCAGCCTTAACCACCCATAGCCTCAATATCTTATTAATGATACTGGTTATCTTCATAAACTACCCACACACTTTATCATTTGTTTTGTTTTAGACATTTTGTACATCTGGGTCATAAAAAGAAACGGCTGTTCATCTAAAAATGTATCCAACTTTCCACTTTTTACCAAGTATTGTAGCGTTCCTTTATTATTATTTTTATTTAACTTTCAAAAAGGGGGTGTTTGGATTATGCTATTTCGGTTATTGTAAGGCAATCTTTACCATCTTATATCATATACACGGCAAATCTATCGCACATATGAGACGTAACTCACAAGCACTTGGTTGGGAGCATTTACACACCACATGAGATGATGAGATACTGTTAGGCTACAAACACTTTGGCTTATTTTCTGAGTTGTGGTGTTTGTTTAAGCTAATTTATTTACTTTGTTCATCTCATTTTGGCATATATTTCATAAGCCTAGTATTTCCGGCTTATTTTTAAACTTATCAGCTTATATAAGTCCATTAGTTTGGAAATAAGCCAGAAATATAGTCTAAAGCCAATTAAAACATGGACTCAAAGTACACACGCATATACAGGTTACAATACATGATTGTTGTTTATTTGGACTAAGCTTTTCAAGATGGTAGCCAGTGCCCTATGACCATTGTCCAACAATGAATAAATTTATTAGCATGTTACTTGGTGTATTATTAGGCATTTATGCGCGCCTAAAGTAGGTTATTCTTTAAGTTTTCTTTTTCAAGTTCTCTACTAAAATAACGAGTACCAACATTTTTCTTTTTATGTACAATTTTTCTTCTGATTTTTGACATTCGACCGACTGAAATTACTCCAGACATATTCAAACTGAATCTCTTGACTTGTATAATTGCACCAAGATAAGTTGCAAATATGAAAGGGGCCTAATCTTGAAATTTACTAGAAAGTTTTCATAAGTTATACTGTAATAAGCATTGCTATTTACTACATCTACCATCTGAAGAAGAAAGTATATAACGTAAGTCTATTTTGGCTTATATAACATAAGCCATAATTTTGTGACTTATTTGAAGACTTATGAGATTATATAAGTTTATTATATCGCGATAAACTTATATAAGCCCCTAAGCATCAAAATAAGCAACAAAATGGGGCTTATGTTATATAAGCCGAAAATAAATCATATTTCATAAGCCTCAATATTTTAAGCTCATTTGGAGACTTATGGGCTTATATAAGTTAATTATAGCATACTAAACTTATATAAGCCAATAAGCCACAAAATCGGAGCTTATGCTATATATTAGCCGAAACGGGCCTCAGTTATCTAAGCTGAAACAAACAGCCCCTAAACACATAACCTATGATATAATATTAAAATTATCTACAAGACCAACAAGCCGCTCTAGCTCAGTTGGTAGAGCGCGTGGCTTTTAACCACGTGGTCGTGGGTTCGAGTCCCACGGGCGGCGTTGTAATTTTTTTTTCTTTATATTTCTTATCAAAAAATTATATCATATATAAGCGGCATTATCTTGGAAATAAGCCGGCTTGTGAATATAAACCGAGATTAGATAAGCTAAGAAACTAAAAAGATAAGCTAAAAGTAATAAAAAAGAACCAAAAACATATATTTAGCACCAAAGAAAAGTGAAAAAAGTACTGATAAATAGGGGCAGTGATGCCTTCAACACCAATGGCATCTCTACCATCATATGTCTTCATACTAGTGAGCCACCATTCATGCAAAGTTACCTGTTGTTTTGTTTTTTTCAAAAAATAAAAATATATAATGTCAACAAACAATTTTTCATAAACTCTCTTAAATACTCCGTACAACTTATTTATAAAAAAGTTACTACTTACATTTGGAGGGTAGTAAGAAGAAGCCATTGAAGGGAGAACCAATCTTTTGACAGAATCCCAAACTTTCATTTTTTAACTTTTTTTTTTACAGATTCAACTTTTTATCCCAACGGTCTTCTTTTCAAAAAGATTGGATGAATCTGTTTTGTACGATGTGGTATGGGTGGTCTTTTTTATTGCTTGTACTTTGTAGTTTGTAGGTGTCATTGTTATTACAGTTTTATTTTTTAGCTGAATAATATTTTTACGGGTTATTTAATTTGTCACTTTTTAGCGTTTTGTGTAACCATTTTTTTCCCTTATATTAACATTAAACTTTATGATTTCGTACATTGTGTGTATTGGTCACTTGTTTGACTTGCTCTAGCAGGTTAACTTAACGACAATTTAATTTTTTATTACAACGTTAAGTTAATCCCTATATTCGGCTGTTTACATAAATACTTCAACTTTGATTTTCCAAAAAAATAATATTTTTCAGAAAACGTATAATTTCAAAAAAAATTACTCACTCCGTCCCCAAATAAGTGTTCCTTTAACTTGACTTTTTTCTTGTCTTTGTTTTTTCAAATTTGACCGTAAATATTTATATTTGTGTTATATAAAACTTGATACAAATTATATGAATAAATTGAATTTTAAATGAAATTTCATTGGTATAATTTTCATCAAGTATAATATAACACAAATTTAAATATTTACGGTTAAAGTTGAAAAAAAAATCAAAAAAAGTAAAGTGGACACTTATTTAGGGACGGAGGGAGTATTTTTTTACAATAATTCTTTTAAGAGGTTTTTTTACAAAAACATATATCTTAAAAAAAATGTTTGTACGAATTTTTTCACAAAAATATTTTGAACTTTTTTTACAAAAATCGTACACTTTTTTTACAAAAATGGTATTCTTTTTACAAAAATTTAAATTTTCGAAAGTAAAAAGCGTACTTTTTTAGAATTTTGAAACATTTTACTTTTAAAAGAAATGTAAGTATTTTTAATTTTGATAATTTTAAAGATTTGTATAACAAAAGTACGATTTGTTTGTAGAAACAAAATTTTCAAAATTCTTTTCTAAAAAAAGTATAATTTTGACTTTTGAAAATTTAAAATTTAAAAAAAAAGAGTATGATCATATGTATAAAATTTTTTGAAGTTTAAAAAAAAAAAGTTGTAAAAAGAGTACGATTTATTACTTTGAAAATTTTTAGACTCTGTAAGAAAAAGTAAGATTTTCACAAAATAAAATTTGAAAAAACCATTCTAAAAAAAGTAAATATACACACGTTTTAACGTTTATATAAAAACACAAAAAAAAAAAAGTTTCGAAGTGCGAAAAATTATGTATAACACAGGTTTATATGAATTATAAAAGTAAAAAAAAACAGGTTTAATAATAATAGTTTTTTTAAAATTTTAATTTAAAAAAGCACTTTAGTGATTAAAAAAGTAAAATGTTTTTTATTTTTTTAAAACATTTCACTTCTTTTTTTAAATAAAATTATTTTTACTTTTGAATTTTTTTAAAAAGACCAAGAATTTTGTTTAAAGTACGACTTTTTTCTTTTGAAAATTTAAGATTCTGTAAAAAAAAGTAAGATTTCTCAAAAATAAAATTTAAAATTTTGTAAAAAATATTCTTAAAGTTTATAAATACAGACGTTTAGAAAAAAAGAACCAAAAATTTAAAATTTTGTAAAAAGTGTGCCATAGATTATTAAAGTTACGAAAAAATATTTTTGAGATGTGCAATAATATTTTTAATGTGAAATCTAAAAAGTAAAAAAAAAGATTTATAAAGTACGAAAAAACTAAGTCATATAAAACACCTTTTTACAAATTTTAAAAGTTAAATAAAATATTTTTAAAAATAATAATATTTGAAATTTCTTTTTATATAATCGTGCATATATATAATTTTAAAAAAGAATTATTTGAAGTTACAAACTTTTTCTTAAAGTTATACATTTTATTTTTTAAGAAAAAAATTTGCTCAATTTTTTTTTAAGAAAATTAACTTATTTTAATGGCCGTTAGTATAAATGACTAATGTTGTAATAAAAAATTAGACTGTCGTTAAGGTAACCTGTTAACCACTCAAGCACAAGCAGGTCATCAGGTACACACAATGTACGAAATTATAAAATTTAATGATAATATAGGAAAGGAAAAAAGATTGCCACACAAAACGATAAAAAATTATAATTTATATGTATTTTTAAATTATTAGCCTTAATTTATCATTAATTCATTAATTAAAATCAATAATAATTTAAAATAAAATAATATAACAAATTGATTATAAAGTTGGGACAACACATAATAATAAAAAGAGGAAATAAATTTGAGACAAGCTAAAGCATTTTTTATTAATAAATCATGCACATTTTTTTTAGAAAGGCAAATGTTAGTGGTTAGTGGGTCGAGTCGTGCAATGACATCCAAACGGCATAATGTCTTATTCAAACCCTCGCCTAGTTATGTTAAACTTCTTATCTGCTTCGTTTGAAAAAAAAAGCCTTTAACAGGTCTTGAACTCAAAACTTCCAAAAAAATCTCTTTAAAAAAACCATTTAATAAAACTTTAATGGTCAAATAAGCTAAGTCAGTTGGTCAATAAATCACACATATACTTAATTTCAATTTTCAATTAGTCTATAGATAACGGGATTGATATCGTTAATCCCGCTAGTTGAGTTTTCTTGCTTGTTTGATATTTTACTATAGGTTTGTTATAAGCGACAACCAATACATCATATTTTTTATTTTCTAACCATAAGAGAGTCCACGGAGGGAGTGGTGTTGTCATAACTACTTTATAAGCGTCATGGCTTATCAGCTCAAGATGTTTATGACGTATCACTTTGATGTTGGTGCCAAATCACCAGCTCAGGAAAAGTTGTGTTTCTATCTATACTATTATATAAAAAGACTAATTTTAATCTTAATCTTAAACTAAAAAATTTTAAACTTAACTTCGAATCAAAAATTAAGATATGAAGGTTAAATTTAAACCCTTAGATCATATTTTGTTAAATTTATCTCATTCATTCATATGTTTTTATAACAAACTTTTGTAACAATATTAGTAACAAACAATTCAAAAAAAATTTATCTTTAAATAAAATATCTTTTGATATATTTATTTTTTTCTATAATCTAATTTCATATTTTCTAAAATTTCGTGCACTTTAATTCAACATCCATTTTAATATAATTTTATTAAATTTTAGTTTTTTCGTTTTTAATTAGTTTATTTAAGTTAATTTAAAATTTTTACAACTTTAATTTTAATTTGAACCTTAGTAAAATTATAATATTTGTTTGTTAAAAAAGTAGTTATCGGTTACTCGCCGCTGCATTGCGCGAGTACGATGCTAGTTAAATTAAAATATATGTTAATTTATTATATCATCTTTAATTATTTTGCATCAATTTTTTTAACTTACCGTTCCATATAAAATATCGTGTTCTAATATTTCTAATAAGTAATAACATAACCTATTTGACATACTACTTTTTACTCACACAAATTTTTATGACTCGTCGTTGAGGCTGCGATAAATCCAAACTTTTATCAAGTAATTCGAGCTTCAATTTGATTCGATCAAGCAAAATTTTTATCAAGTTTAAGCTCAAAAAATAGCTTGAAACATATATCAAGCTTAAGCTTTTCATAGCTCGGCTCGAGCTCTTATCAAACTTTATTAAAATGTGTTTTTACAATGAATTGATATAAGAAACATATGGTTAATTTGAGGGGTTAATATACAAAGATGTTCTTAAACTTTTACAAAAAATTTATCCTATGGTAACGAACATTCATTTTGTGTTTCTAAGTTACCCAACTATACGAATTGGGTTATTTGGGTTACCCATTATTGATACTAGACGATTACCCGCGCATAGCGGCGGAAATCCATAGCGACAAATAATTAACGATATACTATATATTATTGTAAATGTTTCGTGTACCTTTCAAAATAAAACGTGAAAATATCAATATATGATTGCAAATAGTAGTCACATACGATATATTCTTAACATGTATGAAATAACATATAAAAATATTTAGTGAACATAAAAGTAAAACGTTACATCAGTTATGAGATAAGCAATGCACTTTACTCGTCAAGTATAAATGTTCACATCAAGTTTTAAGTGAAAAGTACAAAGGTTCTTGTAAATTAATATTTGAATTTTCATATTTTCACAATTTCTATAAATTTGAAAGAATGTGTAATTATATACCCGCCGTTTAATGGCAGCTATGTTAAGTTTTTGACAAAATCATACTGGCGAATGATTTTTTATGTGTTTTTCTCTTGAGGCATGGCTGAATAGTGGAGTCTAGTTTTGACCAAACTTTGACGGCAAATTGTTTTTCGATAACATGATTCAGTTGTTTTTTCAATGTCAAGATGGCATTGTTTTCTTGGGGCGTAGTTTTTAGTTGTAATAGTCATCTAAAATGGTAATAATAATACTTATCAAAATACTTTTTCTGATGATGGTGATGTCTATCTCTTTTATTATTTTGAACAATTTGTTGTAAATGTGTGTCAACACTAAAAAAAAGATCATGATAAGGTTATTGTCATCGCTCATCACTATTGATTACTAACGTCGTCTTAAAATTATAGTTTAACATTTATTTTCGGATTTTCTCGAATTAATTATTTATTTTTAAGGATAAGTAAAAGTTATCATACACACAGTGTTTGAGATTATTTATTGAAAACAGATTATTTTTTGAAAATAGATAATCAGATAATTATTATTTTGAAAACGTCATTTTAGAAAATAATATTTGATTTGATTATACAGTTTGAAATCGCAATAATCAAATAATCAGTTTTTAGAGTGTTTGTCAAATTTGATTATTTGATAAGTAAAATGAATAAAATAAACTCATTTTAACTTTTCTCTATTTTCAAAATGAAATAAATAACTCTCCACTAATTTTTTCAAAACTCTATTTTCGAAGCTTTTAAACGCAAATAATCACTTTTCTTAATTTTTTTATCCAAACACTAATTTTAATTTATCTTCATTTTCAAAATAAAACAATTAAATAATATAATTACAAACGTAATCCTAAACACCCACTTAAAACATAACACAACTTTTAAAACTGTAATTCCTAAGTATATGCGAATAAATGTAATATACTAATTTAGATAGATATAATTTCAACTAAAAATCCGTTTAAAGCCTACATGACATTTTTAAAACGTCATTTTTCTAAATTGATAACATTAATATAAGGATTAAATATTTTAAGTTGTTAATAAGACAACTGTCATCAAATTTTGATGATCAAATTAAATATGAGTTCAAACGTACTTGGGGGCTGTTTCCAATTGTATCATTGAACTTGGCCATTTTTTATGTTATTTTATTGGCGAAGTTGTGTCTTGCACTTCCTGCGTGGCATATAGTCCTTTGTTTTTAGTCCTTTAAATGTTGTATTTTATTTTACGTAAAGTCAATCTATGTCCGTCGATCATACTATTGAACTCACAAGGTCACTCAAGAGTCATGTTTTAGTCTAGTTGGTAGATGTTATTTCATGTTTTTACTAATGCACCTTTTAAACTTCTGGATTTCTTTTAAAGACTTTAAATGTGAAAGTGGACGTTTTTGAGTTTCAAATTTTTATTTCTAAAACTTTCAAAATTCAATTAAAAAATAAATATATGTCAAAGCTTCAAATTTCATTTAACAATATATTTTTAAAATTTTCAAAAAACTTCATATATAAAAATAATCTATATTACAACACGAATTTGTCTATTTTTAGATTGACGTCTATAAAAGTCAAATAAAAAAAGCAAATGTGTATCATAGCCTCATAGGTTGTCTAAGCCATGTGAAGAGATAGTAAAAAATACTGTAGGATGTTTTTAATTTTTTATGGCTCTTTATGTCTAGTCTATGTATCTACTATTCTAGGTTTGAAAAAGATGACACCTTTCTTGAAACTGGTAATATGGTACACTTTTCAATGTTTGACCTCTTTATTTATGAATATATTTCAAAAGTATACGCATTTCAAAACCTTATGTTTGGTTGGGTGATATTTAATGGCTTTTTCCGGTTTTGAAATTAAATGTCTTTAAAAATCGTGTTTGGTAAGTAAAAAGCAGGTTATTTATTTATGCATAGGCCCACAAATTCGTGTTTTTTAAACACATTGATTGGGAAGAACATTATAATACGCCATCCCCAATATTTCCTTTTACTCACATCAGACAAAAATGCCCCAACTACCTGCACCATCTTTCTTCTTCCAATTTTTCTTTAATTGCCAGAAGATATTTCTCTATCGTCAATTGTTCTTCCTTATTTTGTTCATACAGTTACGATCAAATGTGTTCTTTCTTTATTTCTAACTTTGATATTGTAGAGGTAAGTTTTAATTTTTCTTTTGCAGCCGATTTTTGGATTGAAAAAATCAGCTTTGGGTTTTCATACAAACGAATGCGAACATAGTGAGATTTTACAAGAATGCAATTTTATTGCTTCAAATTATTTGTTGGATTGATTCCAATTATTGAACACTTTTTATTCTGAAATAAAAAATATAGATTATTTATTATGACAGGATGTTAAGATTTTAAAATATATATAATCGATCTTTGATAAAGAAATCAGATTATAATGTTTTGTTTCCAATTCATCTCATCAAATGGCAACAAGATGAGAGGGTAATTTTGTCATATTTACAAATGAGAAATTAAACTCATGAACCAAACTCATATTTGAACAGTTTGTCTTTCAAATTTTGAAAAACTTTAACAAAACTGAAAAAGAGTATGTAAGAAAAAAAAATACGAATAACTTTCACGGTGATGGGCGAACGGTGGTTGAGACGAACAAAGGTGGTGTGATAATCGAAGCGATGAGGGTGTGTTTTGTTGTAGATGTGAGTGTCTTTTAGGTGTTTGTGTATGGTTTTTTAATTTAATGAAGTCATAAAAGTGGTATTGAAGATGAGTCGACGACTGAAAAAAATCAAAAATCTTATAAAAACTCATATCTATAAATACAACTTATAGATATATGAAAGAAACCTACCAAACATGATTAATATACATAGATCTATTAAAAAAAATTCAAAATGGCTAAAAAACTTTTTGGTGGCGGCGGGTTTGATGATGGTTTGGTTTATATGGTCGTGTGGTTTGATGGTGCCGCTGATGATTTGACTGTGGTGGCGGCGGCTAGTGGTAATTGATAAAGTTTTAGGTTTATGGTTTTATGTTTAGAGAGAGAGAGAGATAAAAAGAAGGGAATGTAGTGTGTGTTTTTTTATATTTTTTGTTAGTAATAAAGACAAGCTTTTATAAGAGTAAATATATTTTAGTAGGACTCACAAAACTTTTTCAACCATTCTAATTTTTTCAACTTTCAACCATTTTGGTTTTTCCTTTATAAAGGAGTATAGATAAGTTAAAATAACATTACTCCATGTAAGGGTGACCGGATGATAACTTGCTATTTTGTCCACATGAGCAAATAATACTCCACGTGTATTTTCTACTACCTATTATTCATATTATATTTTGGTCTCTGGTTTTTTTTTATCTCTATGTCATCTTCAAAAACGACAAAAAAAAACAACAATCATAGATCATAACAGGATGGGCTTTTGCTGATTCTGTTTTGCACAGGCTGTTTGTTTGATACTTGTCATCAAAACAAGAAACTGAAAGTAACCGATCAACAAGATGAATGTAAAAATATTCAATTTCAAGTAAAAGTCATTTGGAATTAAAATCCAGTCTGCAGCAAAACACCTTTAACCATTTAATTACAATGCCATCAAATCCCCGTGAACCAAGCACCTTTAAAGTCAATACACTTAGAAATTACAACTTGAGGATGAGTACATGACGATTTCAACCAGATCGAAAGATGATGAAGACTTTACAGAAAAGCTAACCAGCCCCCATTTAGAAATAAATAAACATAGAAAAATTCAACAGATAACACCTCTACTGAGATGCATGTTAATCACTAAGCAAAATAAATTCATCTGAGATTTTAGCTTTCACACCAGATCTCTCTCACCACACAATGTATGTCGACAACCTATGACACTTGTATCAAAACGAGAAACTAGAATCAGGCAAATAACTTATCAACGAGATAAAACTTACATCAAAAGGTCGAAAATCTGACAACAACCCAGTTCCTCAAGTTATGCTAGCAGCAACACAAAAAATTGGAACAATCATTGGCCACTTGTTGATATAAATAAAAGGATTTCTTCAAAGGACTAGGGTATTTTTGTCCAATTTCTGCACCTTTACAAATCTTGGTACACAAAATAATTCGAGTTTATTAATGAGAAGCGTGAATGTTTCAAATTCCATGATTGATGGAGATTAAGTGAATATAATTGTAATCTTATCATTTTGCTACCAAACTCCTTATGAAAACCCATGAACCAAGCGCACTATTAATGGATACAACAAGTGGCAAACTATTAAGGCAAGCTCAAGCATACAATTGTTTCATCAAACAAAGTTTAAATTCTATAAAGCTTGAGCTCGAATTGACTCGATTGCATTCCTCATTTTATCATTTTCCACCTTTGGTCCCTAAGTAGTTTTTGTTTTTTTCTCATTACACTAAGGCTATCCACAACGTCATGACATGACACACGTTCAAAAGCCGTATTATGCTAATGATCCATTGTAATACATCAAACTAAGGTTTTCAAGATCGGGATTTTACCTATGATCATTTTCGTCTTTGCAAAGATTGAGATCGTAAGTAGGATCGAGATCGTAAGATCCTACTTTAATGTAATTTTCTTAATAGTCTTTGCAATATTTTACAAATCAACAAATTAATATACACCGTAAACACAAAATTATACGAATATTTCTTAAAAATATAGTCCTAAGTTATGATGATAAAACGTATAAGAAGATTAACACGTTATTTTTAGATTATACATAATAGGACATGTAAATTTGCAGTTTTTTAGTTTGTCGTTCGAGAAAAAGTAAGATCGAATCATAATAGATTTTATTATCAAGATCAGTATCCTATAAGATATTAAGCATGCAAACATCCTATGTAAGATCTTGATCGTTTTTACTTTACTGTATCATAATATCGTAAAATCTTTAAAATTAGAGTAAATTACACCATTCGTCCTTGTGGTTTGCGTTGACTGACGTCGTTCGTCCTTTGACCAAAAAAATTGCGCCGTATAGCCTTAACTATGAAACCTTGTCCACCGTTTGTCCCTCTAGTTAACTGGCCCCATGTTTGCTCGTTAAGTGATATTGTGATAGGGACAAAGGCGTCATTTCACTTGTTTATCCACCCTATTTAACCCTATCTCCCTCACTTCTTTTCTCTGTCACTCATTATCTTAAAACCATCACACACATTAGCCACCACGATCCAACCACCATAAACCCTAATTCAAAACAATAATTGAATGGCTGCTGTTGTATGTATTTGTGGAGCAGTTCCTTCATTTAAAACATCTTGGACGAATCAGAACCCTGGTTGAAGGTTTTATAGTTGTCCAAGAAGGGTATAAATCATAGGGTTATGTTAAATTGATATACGAATTAGATGATTAGCTACTTATTACTTACGTTTGTTGTATAGGTATGTGGCAGATTTGTTGATTGGGTAGATCCCCCAACGTGTCCTCGTTCAGTGATCATTATCCCAGGTCTTTTAAGGTCTTTGAACAATCATGAAGTTATGCTACAAGATGTTGAACAAGCAAGAGCAAGATTGAAGAAGTACCTTGTGTTGTCTTGGGTTTTCTTTGTTGTGTATTTTATCTTGAACTAGTGACCTAATTAGATGTTAGGTATGATTGTCTTTTGGGTATAATATAGAGTAATGGGTATAATCATGTAATGGAATGACTGTTTTCAAGTTGTAAGCTTTTGTTCAGTTAAGTAATGAAATGAACATTTTCATGTATTTCTATTTCAATTGCAATGAATATTGAACATAGAATGGATATTTGACCCATAAACACAACTAGGAAAGGATAACAAAGGTGAACATAAACATAGCATGCATTTAGTTTGCAGGCATATCAATGCCATAAAAAAAAGAGTACAAAACATTGTATCAAGACATTGTTTTAACAGACATAAATCCTAACGGAAACATTGATTCAAGACATTTTCAGCCTAACACAATTACTTACTTCCTAGGTGCTTTCTTCTTTGGTGTTGTGTCTTGTGTGGCATGCTCTTTCCCATTCATACTCTTAGTTGCTTGTGTAGCAGGCTCTTTCCCTTTCTTACTCTGAGTTGAAGAGTTTGCAGTTGGTGTAGCTCTTTTCTTTGGCTGGGAACCTGTGGGAGCATCATCTAGATCCATTCCTTTGCTTGGCACTTTTCTCTTGTTAGAACTTGCAACTCTAGGACCAGTAGAACTTCTTGAATTGTGTCCTTTAGTTTTGCATTTGTCACAAGTAACAGTCTTGTGCTCCCTTGAAAACTTGCCATTCTTAATAATTCTGAATACCTCCTTCTAAGCATATGACTTCCTCCTTTCCTTAGGAGGTCTGCCAACTTGTGGTTGGTGCTTGGGTGGCAAAAGAGTAGTTGGAACATTGCACTTTGGCCAATACATATGGCCTCTTATTGGCTTGATCTTAAAAGAATAGGCCTTTCTCCAGGTTTCTAACCTATAATATGGGTGGACCCATGCTTCAGGTATGCTAGCCTGTTGGTTGTTAAGTGCCATGTTCTAGTTTGTGGCAATGACATGTTTGCAGGGTATACCTGTCAACTCCCATCTTCTGCAGTCACAAGTTCTAGCAACTACATTAACCACAACTTTGTCACCAAATGAACCACTAACCTGGTAGTACTCATCCCCAGCATAATCAACTGTGTACTTCTTAGTTTCTTCTGAATATGATGCCAAAATCTTTGTAGCAGTTGGTGTTAGTGGTCCATTACAACTATCAATCACTTTGTTGACATTCACAATCCTGTCAGTTGATATACATATTCTTAAGAATCACATCCTATAAAAAAATAACTTGAGTTGATTAACAGACCTTTTCATCAGATACTCCCTAGCAAACTCCAAAGTTGCAATGATAGTGTTGTCCCATATATTTAGATAATAGAACACGAATTAAAGAAAGAAAATAGATGAAAAGAGATGAATTCCTAGAGAGAGAAAGTAGTGAGAGAAAGTAGAGAGAGATGATTAACTTGGTGAATATTAGATTAGAAGAAGATTAGTTACAAATGATCATCCCACCCTCCTAACATGCTAGGAGGGTAGTATATATAGTCCACCCACATGCGGGCTTTAATGGGCTATATATTGGGCCGAGCTTGTCTTTTGGACTTTAATTAGTTTAAATCCAATCTCGTAAACCACGACTAATTAACTACCTATTACAACGTTCTAATAAATATTACAATAGAAATCTATGACCGAACATTCTTGTTTGACTCAATATTTTGAGGCTAACAATCTCCCCCAATATGAGGTCATTCCTCTTCGATATTTGGATTCCAGTGGAGATTTATGAATTTCGTGATAAATGAGTCTTGAACGTGTAACAGTAGTTTTGTTCCTTCATGCTGTGATCTTTGAGCCTTTGTCGTTGTCTTTCGACTTTGTCTTTTATCTTGAGATCTTCAAATCATTCTTGACTTGTCTTTGCCATCTTGCGATCTTATGTCTTTATCCACATGCTCACACTATTAATTGTTGAATAAGTCTTTGGGCATGAATATGTGGTTTTGAACCTTTGACTTTGCTGAGTACACCGTGATGCCACATTCTTGAGACAAAACATAGACACGGACTGAATGGCTTTGACATTCGTCCTAAATCGGTAGCGTTTTACCTCCGGTCGGTGAAGACCGTTATACGATATTAAATATCGTACCTGTGATTAGGTAGATTCAATTAAGAATCTCCTTGACAAGGTTTCGCGGCTGTACTAGCCGTTCTCTTTACTCGACCGTCTCAAAGCAAGACTGCGAAAGTAAAGAGTGAATCAATTGGATAAATATCCGCTTGATTAAAGTCGTCAATTCAAAATCCTGGAACAAGTTTGATTCATTAAGAATCTTACCATTGTTGCTTACCAGTTGACACAAGTTTGATTCATAAGAATCTCACAAGTCACCTACCGTAGCGCTGTTTGATGTTGACGCTAGAAGGATTTCCATTCGTCACTGTGAATATTAATGAATATCACTCTGAATGTTCTGGCAAGACCATAAAGATATTGCGTAGAAACCTGAAACGAATTTGAATCAATTCAGAGTCAAACCACTTGCTTTTCAGTTTTTCATATGTTCAATTCATAAAGAATCTTACACATGACCTACCGCAGTGCTGTTTGTTGTTAACACTGGAAGGATTTCCACTCATCAGTGTGAATACTAAGTAGTATCACTCTGAGTGTTCTAGCAATATCACAAGGATATAGCATAGGACTCTCTTGATCTTCATCCGTGTGTCCTAACGAGATTTGATTGATCTCTTGGCTCTAGACTCGATTTGTGCACTTTTAGTGGCCGGAGGCTGGAGCAGATGCCACCTATTCAATATCAACTTTCTCGGAGTGAGAAAGTCAATAGAAGTCGTGTTGATCTCCGTGACAATAAAACAAACTTATTTTGAGAGAAGCCTGAGTAGCTAGGAAAGGGTTGTGCTTCACATCACCGGGTCCATGATGAGTTGTCTTCATGATGAGTTGACCCGGTTTCTGCCTAAGTTCTATGGAGGGCTTCTTTCTTTAGACCCTTTATCCTTACATTTCTTTTTCATTCTTCAACCCCTTCAATGCTTACCAAGACATCATTAATAGCACCTTGTTGTGATTGTTCCAGTGCTATCATCAGTACTTAGTCGGCATTCAGCTTCGTTCACATTCTAATCCATCTTTTCTAAGGACTTCTAATAATCTATTGGATTGTCCCTGGGAAGATCCCTCCGGTTCTGGTTGGATCATAGGACTTAAACCTAACCACCCTTTTGACACCAATAACGTCGTGAATTAAAGATGTTGTGGGTATTTGATCGTAACCATGAGTGCTTGAGTCTTTAGATCACATTTTAATCACATTTTCTCCCCCTATCTCTAATATATAAAATCTTTTGATATTAGAGATACCAAATTTGATTAAAATATATTTTGAAAAAATAGTCTTGAAAATCTTCAGAAGAAAGATGTGTCAAACTTAGCATGAATTTTGGAATACTCCCCCTCAAAAACTGATCCAATGGAATTGTCATTATGAGGATTTGATCCACATTAAACTTTTGAGGATAGGAGTTGTTGAACACTCAATTTTTTTGAAAGATTTTGAATATCATTGAGAAATTCTTGAAAAAATTGTGTTCAACGCTTTTTGAAAAATCAATTCTTTTTAGCGAAAAGGTTTTTCTAAAGCATAGACTTGAGTTCATAGACTTTGAATGTCTTGACGAATCCACTCAAGTGTAAGAAGATTTAACTTCTTTTGCTAAGGGTAAGGGCACGAAATCGTACACTCCCCCGTGAATATAGTTCCGGGTTGCAATCTGAAAGTGATTACAAGCCATTGTGTTGACCTCAAAACGTTGAATGTTTTGTGACAAGCTCAACCCGAGATAGATTGCTCTATCCGTTGTTGGAAATATTGTCCAAAAGAGACAATTTCCTTGATAAAAGATAGAAATGACATGTTTTGAAAAATATTTACAACTTTCATTCGAGCTTCATGTACACACCCGTGTCGTTATTGAGCGACATTTCTAGGTACGTCCATATTATCGATACTGAAAGACATGTCGAGAAGAATATTTTTGGATTATCAAAGATTTTTTAATTTTGTATTTTGCTTTTTCATTAATATTTACAGGTAGATGTTTGATAGATGAATCAAGCACGCTTCTTTGCCAGAACCTCCAGTTCTGCTGGAGTCAAACATCTCATACCAATTTGCCTAACTAGATACGCAAACCTCTCTTTCGAAAGAGCTTTTGTAAACAAGTCAGCTAATTGGTAATCAGTTCCAACAAAGTATAATTCAACAATACCCTTTTCAACTTGTTCCTTAATGAAGTGATATCTGACATCAATGTGCTTCGTGCGAGAATGCTGTACCGGATTGCAGGAGATGGCTATGGCGGACTTTGAGTCACAGTACATAGGTACTATATCAAAGTGGAAGCCATAATCCGTGAGTTGTGTTCTCATCCAAAGAACTTGAGCACAACACGCAGATAGAGACACATACTCCGCTTCGGCTGATGACAATGATGTGCAATCCTGCTTCTTGGAAGACCAACCCACTAGCTTATCTTGATCTAGAAATTGTGCACCACCAGAAGTACTTTTACGTGTATCAAGACACCCTGCATGATCAGAATCTGAATAGGCCGTTAGAAAGAAACCGGTTTCCCTCAGATACCAGAGTCCCATATGAATGGTATTCTTAAGGTACCGAAAGATCCGTTTAACCTCCTTGAGGTGCTTTTCAATGGGTCGTGCTTGATATCGTGCACAATAACATGTAGCATGATGAATATCAGGTCTGTTGGCTGTCAAGTACATGAGGGACCCGATCATGGAACGATATCTCGTTTGATCTATGGGTAATCCCTCCAAATCAGCATCTAGGGATGTGGTTGATAATGGTGTCCCGACGGGGTCACATGATGTCATACCATGCTTTTTGATTATCTCTTGACAATACTTAGCTTGGTTAATGAAGATACCACTTGGGGATTGGTGAACTTGAATTCCTAGAAAGAATTTTAGTTCGCCCATCATAGACATTTCAAATCTGTTGTGCATTACTTTTTCAAACCATTTTGAAAGTTTTGAGTTTGTAGACCCGAAAATAATGTCATCAACATAAATCTGCACAAGCAAAATGTCATCCCCATATTTATAAGTAAACAAAGTTAAATCAATGGAACCTTTGGAGAAACCTTTGGAGACCAGAAATTTCGAGAGCTCGTCGTACCACGCCCTTGGAGCTTGGTTGAGTCCATATGGTGCTTTGTGGAGACGATACACCTTGTCAGGATAATGAGGATTGACGAATCCTTCTGGCTGCGTGACATAGACTTCTTCCTTCAAAGGACCGTTAAGAAACACCGTCTTTACGTCCATTTGATAGACAATGAATCCCTTATGTGCAGCATAAGCAAGAAAAATCCCGACCGCTTCCATTCGAGCTACTGGTGCAAATGATTCTTCAAAATCAATACCCTCTTTCTGTCCATACCCTTTCGCCACTAGCCTAGATTTATTCTTGATGATCGTGTTTTCTTCATCCATCTTGTTTTTCCAGATCCATCGAAGATTTAATGGTGTTACATCGTATGGTCTGTCAACAAGTTCCCAGACTTTAAGTCTTTCAAATTGTTGAAGTTCGTCTGTCATCGATTCAATCCAAGCGTGATCAACCATGGCTTCTTTGATGTTTTTCGGTTCAGCTGAACTCACGACGAGTGCGAACATACAAACATCGCCATCGGTGTGAAGCTGTCGTCTTGTACGAACGGGCTATGAAGGGTTTCCAATTACATGAACCAAAGGATGATCTCGGGTCCAATGATGTGTTGAAGGATGTCGTTGGTAGAACGTGTGCATATTTGATGGATCAACATGGCGAGTAGAAGACTCTCCAGTTTCGTGTACCGGTGTACCGAATGGGTTGATAAATTCGTCTTCGTCAGATAATGCGTAGTCTGCTTGATTTGTGTTCTCTGGAGCAATGACAGTAGTTGTGGATGTTGTAGGATCGATTGTTGAAGTGATATTCTGAGGAGGTAAATCTGCAGCAACCGGTGTTGAAGTAGATGAAGTTGTATCCGGTTGTTGACGATGATTGGTATCATCATTCTTATCATGAGTGACAACGGAAGACTTCGATACAACTTGTTTCTCCCCCGTGAAATATTCATCATACATTGGTCCATATAACATTTCCAACTCTTCAATTGTCGTGTCGACTGTCATATCAGCTCTAGGAACATTTTCTGGAACCAGCGTTGAACTTGACGGTTCATTGCTGTGGTCTTGAGTTCCGAGTTCTGTGCGGTTGTGAACGGAAGTCGTTTGTCGTTGTGGATCAGGACTTAAACTGTTTTGTTCAAGTGCCATTTCTTGTAATTCATCAAATCGGATATGAATAGTCTCGACTATCAATTGTGTTCTCTTGTTGTACACTCTATATCCCTTAGACTGAGTTGCATATCCCACAAGAATACATGCATCACCTTTCTCTTCCACATCATCTAAGTCTTCATCATCCACAAGATCTCGAGGTAAAGTGCCAAGAGCACCATCACCACCATCTGAGTCCTTATTTGAAGAAGATAGTGATGAAGACCAAGCTCAAAAGAACCGTGAGATGAAACAACAAATTGCTTTCATAATGAAGACTTACAAGAAAATCTACAAACCCACCAACAACAATCTTCGTACATCATCTAACACAAAGAACCGATATGGTTTGTCTCTTCCACCAACAAGTTTCCCATTAAAAACTTCACACATATTATTCAAGAGTACATCTGATTTTGCCCTTCCTGTTTACAAGTATACCACAAATATTCAACAACAAGTACACAAGCACATATGACATGGTTGGTGTATTACACATACCTGAGAAGTGGGATTGAAATTGAGTATTTGTAAGTTCGTTTATTCTCGATTCTAGACAAATTGACAGGCCTACCAGTATCGAGCTTTAAATTGTTCTTGGTTGTTAAGGGTATTTGGATTCTATGTGTAATTCAAGCTAACATGTAGAAAAAATGAAAATATTTAAGCTATGTATCCGTAAAACAAAGTGCAAGTATCAAATATTATTCACAAAGTACAAAAATCTAATGCATGAAAAGTAAAATGCTTGTAATGTAAACTAAATGATAGTATAAGGACTACAAATGCAAAATCAGAAACTATAAGGGCCAAAAATGAAAAATACAGTAAACTAGTCAAACCAATTTAACAAACTTTCAAACTGACTAACTGAAATAGTAACAAGATGAAACTATAAGGACTTACTTTTTGCAAAACCTAAAAAGTATGAAAGATAAACTCTCTTTACAAACTTTTTCAAAAGCCAAGGACCTTATTGCAATTAAGACAAGATTTTTTAACAAAAACGGGCTAAATGATACGAATAAGCTAGTGAGAGCTTATTAGTGAACCAAATTCACTCTAGTTTGTTGCAAACTACTTAAAATCGAAAATAAGTTAGGCCAATAACAGGATTTTGCTTAAAAGCTTGTAAATCTCAAGTTAGCTTTTATCAATAAGCCAACAATAAGCTCATTTGAAAACTAGTCAACCACAAAACGATTTTCTTATCAAATCTGATTAATCAAGCTCCGAGAAGCTTGGAATGTCTTTTTGTGTGGAAAATGATCAAATTAATAAGCCAGGATCTTTGATAAGCTAAAATTGGCTTATTTGACCAAGTTTGACCAAAAAAACTAAAAAAGCTGAAATTTGCAGGATTTACTCAAGTCATGTTGGTAAGTTGGTTTGTGAAAGAAAATTAACAGATTTATGAAGTAGATTTGGAGAACTAGCAAAACAGATTGAGTCTTATCACAGAAACATGAGTTTGCTCATAAGCTAACTAAAAGGCCAAGATCTCACTGAAAAGCTTAAATTGTATTATTTCCAATTAAATACTGAAACTTTAGATGTTAAACTACAAATGTGAAAAGGTTTCAAGCAAAATGATCCAGTAACAAAGAAATGACAAAGAATTATGTGAGACCCCCAAAATCTGACATGAAACAACTAGGCAACGAGGGGGTAACACGTCATAGTACAAGAAACAATGAATTACAGTTGACACAAAGCTGACGTGATAAAAGCATATATATCACATCATAAATGATCAGAGTTTTAAACATAGGTCCCAGAGTTTTATATGCGGAAAGATATATTATTTCATCATGATTTATAACATAAAGTTGCCCAAAAGATATAATAAATTTCTAACAGTTTTTACTAAAACCAGTCTTTTAAAAGCATCACAGAAATCTCCAAGCTGCGATAATATCCTGCGGGCTCCCATCCAAGCAAAGTTAAGTGATAATACCTGAGATTAAACATGTAAATTCGTTAACATAAAGTTGAGTGATATTCATAGGTTTAGCAGTAAAGGTGTGGAACACAAGCATTCTTTTGTAAAACAAGTAAATAGAGAAAATGGTTATGATCATTAACCATAGTCTGAAACCAATATTATTGCTATTTAGTTCATGAACCGAAGCTTAACTCAAAGTAAGTTCCTCTAGGGAGTATTCAGCCTAAATACTCAAGTATAAACAAATGTAAGTGCGTCAAGGTAATCGGGACGGGGATTGTCAATCCCGATGGATCCACCCACAACATTCGCGCTTAGCGCAAAGCATACGGGACAATTAACGGTTCATGATCAAGAGAGGAAACTTAAGGCTATTAACTATAAGCAATAATATCAATGAAAACTGTTGGAAAGCATACAAGTCTGAATAGCATACAAGTTCTGGATAGTATACAGTTTTAAATGGATGTGTTCCACCATGTAAAATCTCACCCCGCATTTAGAAACATTGTTCAAGTAAAAAGGGGCTATGAACTCACCTTTAGTAAGTAATCACAAGGTAAAAGGGGCTGAGCAAAAAGAAGTCTTCACGGACCTATGCAATGGTGACGCGTAATAAGAATGCGTTCAATGAAGCAATAACGTTTTAGAAGTGGTGGGACATAGTATGACTAGGTAACTTGCGTGCGATGGCGAGACCTAAGCTTAAGTTAAAATTTTGACCCAACACCTTGAACCTACTGTAATAACCTAATATCAACCTTGTATGATGGTCCAAGCATTTATGTGTGGGTTCCGAACACGTTTAAGACTCGGTTTGAAAAACCAAAACAAGGGACTACATTCAGTTTTCTGAAGAAGGCTGACAAGATTTGGTCATATCTAAAAATCTATAATAGTACAGGAGGTGAAATTTCTTGACATGTATAGGTATTTCTCTTACCTTTAAAAGTTGGGAAAGAACAGTCCTAGAACTATTTTCAATCAACGGGAAATGCACTTTTAGTGACAGACTATCAAAACAGAAAGTTGTAAACGTCTTTCGTACCTTACGGTAGATTAAGCATAAATCCCAATCGGTAAAAGATTTTGACACGAAACCAAAAAGTGAAGTTTTATTATATTTGTAGCTACTGTAAAAAGTCATAAAATCATAAATTAATCCTTTTTACCCAAGTCAATTTACCCACGTTTTAAGCATAACATTCAGATTTGACCTAGTTTAGTAAAACGACCGTTTCGGACTCATCCGGACACTTCCCGTTTCCATCCAACTCAACACATACTAATCACATCAGTGGGTATCCATTTTTCAAATAAAAACAAGGTCATATGTTTAAGAAAATTTTGCCATGACCTGTTTGTTTCTGTGGTGATTTCCATACTACAAAAACGACTCCATTTAGCTACCTAACCTCAATCAAGCAACACTTAGGCTATACCAAATCGCCACGCAAGTGTCCTAAGTCCTAATATGCCCTAAGTATCTATAATCTCAGTGGGTTTCACCCAAGAAATTCAAAATTCACGAATAAAAAGAATGAAAGTACTAGTAACATCAAAACTAAAATGCTAGGAGTGACTATACCTTCATAACAAGTAGGAATTAATCCAAACACGCAAATTAAACAATTCCTCCTCCTTGATCCTTAGAAATTTCGTGGCCCTTAGCCACGTGTTAAGTCAATCACGGTACTCAGCAATTGAGTAGAAATAATGTAGTGAGATGATCACCGACGATATGGATGCCCGAGGAAAACACGAAAACCGCAACCTATCACAATAAGGCGCGCGTTAAGACTCGAACTCAATATCGATATATATACCAAATATAACATGACTCAAATGTTTTTAAAGTATACACGTTTCAAAACCATTGACACGAATCAAAAGAATCCATTTATCCAACGTTACTCGTTATAACACTTGAACACTTGAAAATGACTCGTCATACGACGCCAAGTCAACGCAAGTCAAACTATCCTTTACCCTTATTTGGACCAGTAGCTAAGTCATTTATATAATGACTAAGCAATTGAGTAAGTCACCATATCCGATGGTGAACACTCAAACTCACGCAACACAAGCATTTGAACTACGTGTCCAAAATAAAAATCAGCAAGTACACCCCGAATGTACACACCGATCTACCCTATCTAGACATGTCCGTTTTACATGAAAATTGGTTTAAAGGTCACTTATAACCTGTATAAGACCTCACCAAAATTTGAGCTAAAGTTCACACTTTAAAATCCATCAGCTCGACGCTTTACTCGACTCCAAATTTTAGGACAGATTTTTACACTTGTTTTGTAAAACCGTTTGGACCACTTTAAAAGTACTAACCCGACAATCCGTCTTTTGAAACCACTACTAGACTCATCAAACTCAGTTTGTAAACTTTGAAAATCAGTAGTATCAACTATCTAACCAAGCCTAAAGTCCCCGAGAGTCGACCCAAAATCAGCCACAATTTCGGATTGTGCCGACTTGCGTCTCCCGGTACACGAAAACTAAAACTAGCACTCGTAATGAGTTATAAGCTCTATCTTATACCAAAACGACCGTCTCGGAAAACTCTACAAGAATTTCAAATAATCTAAGTCTTTCACAGACCTTAAACCCACGAAACATACTGTTTAAGGCTGCTGTCCCAAATTAGCTTTTTAGAAAACATGACAAATCTATTTTTCACTCAAAACCAATCATTCCCATACCCCTAGGATCACAATACTATCATTCCTATCAACCAAACACTCCTAAAAATACTTGTATGAAAAATCTAACAAAAATCAAAGATTAAAAACAAGACTTTTAAGGATCAAAACAAGATAATCTTACCAAAAACAACAAATGCATGATGATTAGAACATCATACAACCATGAAATCATAACTTTATGAAAACTTGATGCATGTAGGATATTTTTGGATCAAAAGATGCACAAAGAGATTTTAAGAATGGGTCTAATTCTTGTTTTGATTAGTTCATGGTGGATCATGATGATCTTGGTGGTTTTGTGGTGAAAACCCACGGCAAAAAGGAAAGAGGTGGGGAGGATTTGTTTTTTTTTTTTTAAATGAATGTGTAAGTGTGTTAGTGGAAGGGAAAAAAAACTTTATATAGTGCTAGTTAAGTGGAGGGGCTAATATTGCCAACTTTGAAACTTGTGGACTTAAAAACAATTAATAGTTTTAAAGGGTAGAAAATGGTTATTGGCAAATATTGAAAATATTTACGGGGCTCGGGTTTCGTAAAAATACTTTTCAAAAGTTACAATGCATCATAAAAATGATTATATGATTTCCCGACACGACTTAATACGTAATTAAAACTAAATCGTCGAAAATATTAATTATCGAAACAATCGATAAATAAACGTAATATTTTGGGCATCCGTCGGTATCGCGATCACTAGGAATTCTCGTTGTACAATAATTTTTGAATAAACTCGTTTTAAAACGCACGCGGGTGATTTTAAATCAAAAATTTTGATTTAAATTAAATATGGAAAAATAAAATAAAAATTTTATAATTCCATATGAAACATTGTCAATGAACAAAATAATACTTAAAAGTATAATTTAAAAATCTCAGGATTTACATATAAAGTATTCAAGAAAACGTAATACGTTGAAAAATTCAAAAAGCACGAATAAAAAGAATAAAATAATGCTGGAAAAGTACGGGTTCTCACAGTCTTCCCCCCTAAAGGAACTCTGGTCCCCAGAGTTCTCCTGAAAACAGTAGAAGATGCAAACAAGAGGTGGTACAAAATGTAAAACAAATTCATTGCTTCCCAGGTAAACTTCCGTACCATGACGAATCTTAACGATTAGAATTCACTACGCTTCAGTTTCTTAACTCCTTTTCGTATAACTTTTCAGTCTTGGATTAGGATAACGATCTTTCAAAAATACGGAGATACATCGAGAGATAGAGTTGTTGGAAATACGTGCGATAAACTAACAAGAATGAACACAAGAATCGCTTAAACAGGCAAAGTGCGATAAAATGAACTAAGATTGTAAATCAACAAGGGGTCGCAAATCGTGCAACTGTAAAACGTGAAAATCTTAAAACGTAAGAATCTATTTACAAGAGAAATAGAAGGGAAAAATGAATAACATATGATCGTTTAAAATACAAGTTGTCACAATCAGTTGTCTAGGATTTTGGTATTACTTTAAAACTCAGTTTATGTATTTCCTTGATTAAAAGAAAATTTCACAAGGTGTAGTGATTTAAAATCAAACTATCTATATTTAGGGAGTAAGCTGTTGCTATATCTTTTTCTTGATCAGGATTTTCAAAGCAAAAGTAGAACAGTTCAAGATAGTTATCCTTATCGGCTTAAGAACTTTTGGATGACTGTATTAGATTATCGTTAAAACTCGGGTTTATCGTCACCATTAGAGAAAATTCAGATTTTTTTTCCAAGTTATTTTGAATCATTGTTAGAAATTATAAATTAATTTAAATAATTTCATTAGGTTGACAATAAAGTATGATATAATCAAATACTTTAAAAGGTACAGCTTGATATCTTTTGAAACATTAGGTAAATTTACCAAAGAGGATATATAGATCCGATACTTAACTTGAAACAGTTATTTTGGTAATTTAAACATTTGATAAAATGTATAAAATGTTCTTAAAAATTAATAATATTTTTTTTTAGAAATTTAAGAAAGTGTTTAAGATATCAAACGATAAACACGTAACAGTTTCTGGTTTTCAAAAGGTGACAAGACAGCAACGAATGTGAATCATATAAAGGTCAACAATCTGTATGCGAGCAATATACAAAGGAATAAGACGGAAGTCGTATCAATTCTTAACAAACGTGGTAGAATAGTCACGTCAATAATAAAAATAATAAGAAACAAGGATTATAGCAAGATTAATTCACGAGTGCGGTTGGCGTCACCAATAACGGCTTATTAAGTTTTCGGTGGTCGAAATACGATCGAAAGGGAAAAGCCACACAACGAATTTTCGAATCAAAGAAAATTCTTAAGAAGTCAATTGAGAGAAGTTCCAGTAAGATGAACAACATTAGCAATGAAAGGCGAAATCAACACATGATTCACACGAATGAAATTTCAAAAGACGATAAAGTCTAACACACATCATGACAATTACACGAAATCATCGGTCACTTCCAGTCATGAATCACTAATTCGCGTCCAAAGACGTTTTGAAGGTCTACCAAAATAGATAAAGAAGGTTGATCGATCTAGAAGTATAACAACGTTGAAACTTTCAAGTCTGGTATCAATGGTAAGAAATTAGACAAGTGGTAACGAAAATCATGAGGATGATGAGGTAACAGGTAAACAAGGATCGTTGAGTAAGGAAATCTGTGCTTGAGGCATGTTCTTTGTTCAAGAAAAGTTAAGGGTTCATATGTGTATATCGTGAATTGTTGCTACTCGCATAAGGTGTAAAAGTTTTTAAAACTTTTATTTTATCAAACTTTCTAAGGAACATAGTTAAAAAAAATTGATTATTAGTTAAATATTTAAGGTGACTACTATTTGGCCTTGCATGGCTCCTTCTAAATTAGGCATAGGTGATCAGGCCATGCATAATTTAGGACTAGCAATGCGATGCTCATCTTCGTCAAACCAGTATTACATATCATATGATTTAAAATATGCATATAATGCCATTTGTAAAACAGGAATCAAAATAGTTTATGAAAATTTTTCGCATATCAGTTACTGGCTAACTGTTTTAAATCGACAATTCGTATAGTTACAAGGGTTCTTTATAAGACCGTATTAGAACAATTTGTGAAAATACATTGTAAAATTAATATAAATTAATTTTATAAGATAACCTTCAAGTATTTTGTAAAGTGCAAGTGGAACTTATGTAAAATGATTCGCAAACAATACCAGTTTGAGTTGTATGGTAACATGACAATAGTTTATAAAGTAGCGAGTGGGTTACAAGAGGGAAATAAGGAGTAGTTCAAGACAACCAATAAAATGGTTACAAGGTGATTAGGTTTCAAGAGGTTTAGCCGAAATCGTCAGGAGACACGTGTCAAGATGATAACAAACGATATGAAAGAAAGATCTTCAAATCTCGGTCCAAATCAGTGGTACGATAGAAGCAAAGAAAGACAATGGAATGACAAATAAGTCATAAATAAAAGAAGGAATAAGGAATCCGTATGTGCACATCGTAATTTATTTGACAAAAATATACTTTTAAGAAAGTAGGGTATCAGTTAACAAATAGTACAATCACTTCGAAAAGCTTCTATATTAGGAAGTTACCGAATTTCAAAAGTTCAAGATCTAGGTACATGTATGACCGAACTCAAAGTTACTATTCTATTCTTTTCAAACGCAATCATTGTTTTTAGTTTGCAAAATATCATTAGTTAAAGTTTTACGAGCTCAAACGAACTCAAAAACGCTTCAATCCATGTTTTTAACTTTTATTAGTTTTGACCTTTGGGTTTGACTAGACCTATTAACTCACTAAACGATATTCTAAGACTCAAAGTCTAATGCATTTCGATGTAAAACAATGTTTTGAACAACTTTCTAGTTTTACCTGAGACTTGAAACGGAATAAAAATGGACGAAAATGCCCTAGCATTAAATCTGTTAACAAAATGATATTTTAGCATTATTCAGAAAATAACTTCTTAGATTTTACAATCTCAAATGAGCATAACTTGCTCGAATTTAAAGTTTACTGGTCAAATTTTATGTCCTAAACGGACGTCTCAACATGTAGAAATATATATATCTTTATGTCTAAAGTTATAAAAATATTTTCTCGACACTGTTAAACTTCCTGTAAAGTTTCTGTACAAAGTATATTTTTTTGACACAGCTTGAAATTAAATCCAAATTTCATGATAACTCAAAATTAATGTACACATAGGACTTGTGGATTCCATAAAGACGAAAGAAGGTAAACTGTATAATTAGTCATGTAAAGAAAACACAGTATAGAAATGGTTCAAGAATGCCAACGATAATCGGAGACATAAAAAAAAACGATGCATATCATCCTTGTCTTCGGCTGCAAGATTGCAATGCAGAAAGGTCTCTTGGTGGCATGGTTTCCAAAAATCACAAGATATATCGAGAAAGAAACGGGACAATAACAAGTGGCATTCCTGGAGAAAATAGGTTCAATGAAAAGGGAGGATACAAGTAGGATCGTATTCCAAACGATCATCACATAATAAATGACGATTATGTGTTCAAGGTACAACGGATGTTCTAAGTTGAAATCGAAACGTAGAATGGTCAATGAAGTAAGATGTAATCCTTGTATAAGTGTCGCGTAAAACGGTGGCGTAAAGGTAAATCAAGATTATGAAAACCCACAGTATTATTCAGCACTGATTCAACGAATTCTTCGAGATGTGAGACTCACACGATGTCCTTTAGTCTTTTTGGGAGACACATTGAGCTACACAATGGTCTATAGACTAGACATTCAATTACGAATGGTCGGAAAGAAAATCTGCGTATCTAAATAGATATTTTAAAGAAATTAAACAATGAGTGCAACACGTACGGTAGTAGAATGGAAATCAGAAGTTTCATCGGAAACAACACTTATTTGATCCCGAACAATGGTATCACGAGAGTATGCACAACATGTAGCAGCGAGTCGAGAAAAACATATGATTCAAAACGAACGAGTATATGAAGTCAGTCGTATCACGCATAAATGAAATAGCAATAGTACTCAGAAAAATGAGTATGAAAAGTCGGCAGCATACGCGCTCTGAATACAAGTATGTACCGTCATAACGATATAATATCATTGCAATAAGATCAATTCACAAGAACAAGAATTCAAGAAATACAGTATAGGCACATGTAATCACAGTAACATTCAATGATAATTCATGAAGCACATAGGCTTTGAAAGACATAGTAATTATCGTCATTAAGGTAATGTAATATTTCAACATGTAATAAGGAGATGAAATACTACAACGATAATTAAAAGTAAACAATAAGGATTAGAGAGTTACCCGCGCAGATATCGAACAACAATGGCAGATTCTGTGTTTGACACTTAAAACATTAAATATTTGAACTTTCGGTTATAGACTAAGTTTTGAAAAACGACTCAGTTCCCTATAACCATCGCTCTGATACCACTCTGTGAGACCCCCAAAATCTGACATGGAACAACTAGGCAACGAGGGGGTAACACGTCATAGTACAAGAAACAATGAATTACAGTTGACACAAAGCTGACGTAATAAAAGCATATATATCACATCATAAATGATCAGAGTTTTAAACATAGGTCCCGGAGTTTTATATGCGGAAAGATATATTATTTCATCATGATTTATAACATAAAGTTGCCCAAAAGATATAATAAATTTCTAACAGTTTATACTAAAACCAGTCTTTTAAAAGCATCACAGAAATCTTCAAGCTGCGATAATATCCTGCGGGCTCCCATCCAAGCAAAGCTAAGTGATAATACCTGAGATTAAACATGTAAATTCGTCAACATAAAGTTGAGTGATATTCATAGGTTTAGCAGTAAAGGTGTGGAACACAAGCATTCTTTTGTAAAACAAGTAAATAGAGAAAATGGTTATGATCATTAACCATAGTCTGAAACCAATATTATTGCTATTTAGTTCATGAACCGAAGCTTAACTCAAAGTAAGTTCCTCTAGGGAGTATTCAGCCTAAATACTCAAGTATAAACAAATGTAAGTGCGTCAAGGTAATCGGGACGGGGATTGTCAATCCCGATGGATCCACCCACAACATTCGCGCTTAGCGCAAAGCATACGGGACAATTAACGGTTCATGATCAAGAGAGGAAACTTAAGGCTATTAACTATAAGCAATAATATCAATGAAAACTGTTGGAAAGCATACAAGTCTGAATAGCATACAAGTTCTGGATAGTATACAGTTTTAAATGGATGTGTTCCACCATGTAAAATCTCACCCCGCATTTAGAAACATTGTTCAAGTAAAAAGGGGCTATGAACTCACCTTTAGTAAGTAATCACAAGGTAAAAGGGGCTGAGCAAAAAGAAGTCTTCACGGACCTATGCAATAGTGACGCGTAATAAGAATGCGTTCAATGAAGCAATAACGTTTTAGAAGTGGTGGGACATAGTATGACTAGGTAACTTGCGTGCGATGGAGAGACCTAAGCTTAAGTTAAAATTTTGACCCAACACCTTGAACCTACTGTAATAACCTAATATCAACCTTGTATGATGGTCCAAGCATTTATGTGTGGGTTCCGAACACGTTTAAGACTCGGTTTGAAAAACCAAAACAAGGGACTGCATTCAGTTTTATGAAAAAGGCTGAGAAGATTTGGTCATATCTAAAAATCTATAATAGTACAGGAGGTGAAATTTCTTGACATTTATAGGTATTTCTCTTACCTTTAAAAGTTGGGAAAGAACAGCCCTAGAACTATTTTCAATCAACGGGAAATGCACTTTTAGTGACAGACTATCAAAACAGAAAGTTGTAAACGTCTTTCGTACCTTACGGTAGATTAAGCATAAATCCCAATCGGTAAAAGATTTTGACACGAAACCAAAAAGTAAAGTTTTATTATATTTGTAGCTACTGTAAAAAGTCATAAAATCATAAATTAATCCTTTTTACCCAAGTCAATTTACCCACGTTTTAAGCATAACATTCAGATTTGACCTAGTTTAGTAAAACGATCGTTTCGGACTCATCCGGACACTTCCCGTTTCCATCCAACTCAACACATACTAATCACATCAGTGGGTATCCATTTTTCAAATAAAAACAAGGTCATATGTTTAAGAAAATTTTGCCATGACCTGTTTGTTTCTGTGGTGATTTCCATACTACAAAAACGACTCCATTTAGCTACCTAACCTCAATCAAGCAACACTTAGGCTATACCAAATCGCCACGCAAGTGTCCTAAGTCCTAATATGCCCTAAGTATCTATAATCTCAGTGGGTTTCACCCAAGGAATTCAAAATTCATGAATAAAAAGAATCAAAGTACTAGTAACATCAAAACTAAAATGCTAGGAGTGACTATACCTTCATAACAAGTAGGAATTAATCCAAACACGCAAATTAAACAATTCCTCCTCCTTGATCCTTAGAAATTTCGTGGCCCTTAGCCACGTGTTAAGTCAATCACGGTACTCAGCAATTGAGTAGAAATAATGTAGTGAGATGATCACCGACGATATGGATGCCCGAGGAAAACACGAAAACCGCAACCTATCACAATAAGGCGCGCGTTAAGACTCGAACTCAATATCGATATATATACCAAATATAACATGACTCAAATGTTTTCAAAGTATACACGTTTCAAAACCATTGACACGAATCAAAAGAATCCATTTATCCAACGTTACTCGTTATAACACTTGAACACTTGAAAATGACTCGTCATACGACGCCAAGTCAACGCAAGTCAAACTATCCTTTACCCTTATTTGGACCAGTAGCTAAGTCATTTATATAATGACTAAGCAATTGAGTAATTCACCATGTCCGATGGTGAACACTCAAACTCACGCAACACAAGCATTTGAACTACGTGTCCAAAATAAAAATCAGCAAGTACACCCTGAATGTACACACCGATCTACCCTATCTAGACATGTCCGTTTTACATGAAAATTGGTTTAAAGGTCACTTATAACCTGTATAAGACCTCACCAAAATTTGAGCTAAAGTTCACACTTTAAAATCCATCAGCTCGATGCTTTACTCGACTCCAAATTTTAGGACAGATTTGTACACTTGTTTTGTAAAACCGTTTGGACCACTTTAAAAGTACTAACCCGACAATCCGTCTTTTGAAACCACTACTAGACTCATCAAACTCAGTTTGTAAACTTTGAAAATCAGTAGTATCAACTATCTAACCAAGCCTAAAGTCCCCGAGAGTCGACCCAAAATTAGCCACAATTTCGGATTGTGCCGACTTGCGTCTCCCGGTACACGAAAACTAAAACTAGCACTCGTAATGAGTTATAAGCTCTATCTTATACCAAAACGACCGTCTCGGAAAACTCTACAACAATTTCAAATAATCTCAGTCTTTCACAGACCTTAAACCCACGAAACATACTGTTTAAGGCTGCTGTCCCAAATTAGCTTTTTAGAAAACATGACAAATCTATTTTTCACTCAAAACCAATCATTCCCATACCCCTAGGATCACAATACTATCATTTCTATCAACCAAACACTCCTAAAAACACTTGTATGAAAAATCTAACAAAAATCAAAGATTAAAAACAAGACTTTTAAGGATCAAAACAAGATAATCTTACCAAAAACAACAAATGCATGATGATTAGAACATCATACAACCATGAAATCATAACTTTATGAAAACTTGATGCATGTAGGATATTTTTGGATCAAAAGATGCACAAAGAGATTTTAAGAATGGGTCTAATTCTTGTTTTGATTAGTTCATGGTGGATCATGATGATCTTGGTGGTTTTGTGGTGAAAACCCACGGCAAAAAGGAAAGAGGTGGGGAGGATTTGGTTTTTTTTTTTAAATGAATGTGTAAGTGTGTTAGTGGAAGAAAAAAAAAACTTTATATAGTGCTAGTTAAGTGGAGAGGCTAATATTGCCAACTTTGAAACTTGTGGACTTAAAAACAATTAATAGTTTTAAAGGGTAGAAAATGGTTATTGGCAAATATTGAAAATATTTACGGGGCTCGGGTTTCGTAAAAATACTTTTCAAAAGTTACAATGCATCATAAAAATGATTATATGATTTCCCGACACGACTTAATACATAATTAAAACTAAATCGTCGAAAATATTAATTATCGAAACAATCGATAAATAAACGTAATATTTTGGGCATCCGTCGGTATCGCGATCACTAGGAATTCTCGTTGTACAATAATTTTTGAATAAACTCGTTTTAAAACGCACGCGGGTGATTTTAAATCAAAAATTTTGATTTAAATTAAATATGGAAAAATAAAATAAAAATTTTATAATTCCATATGAAACATTGTCAATGAACAAAATAATACTTAACAGTATAATTTAAAAATCTCAGGATTTACATATAAAGTATTCAAGAAAACGTAATACGTTGAAAAATTCAAAAAGCACGAATAAAAAGAATAAAATAATGCTGGAAAAGTACGGGTTCTCACAAATCAAAGTGAGCTAGTTTACTGATGAACTTGTTAAAAATCCTTGACCCAAACTTTTTTCTACCAATTGCCTTTTTGACTTTTCTTTTGACTTCAAAACTTAACCAAAATGTTTACACTAAAGGAATAAGTGTAAATGAACATAAATCAACAGTTCTAACAACATGAGTCGCCAAAAATCGCTTAAACCAAACACCACTTTAAATTCTGAACAAGAAATTTTACAAAGACTATTTGAGTTTTAGTGAATGACAGCTGAAAACACTTATTAAGACTTATCAAAGTGATGAATTGAAAATGTTTTGAGCAAAGAACAAGCTAGTTAACCAGTTAAAACTCTAAGTGACTTCTAATGATCACTTACTGATGAAAATTCTAAAATTTACCAAGTAAGACTAATAGAAAAGCTGTAAGACAACAATCACTCTCTCAAACTAACTCAATCAAACTATAAGCAAGCTAGAAACACATTCAGTTCAACAAATAGAAGTTACACTAGGAATGTAGCATGCATAGACACTTTAGAGGAACAAAAATAGGAATTGAGAACTTTTTAGCCTTGAAGCCTCCGTTGTAGGAGTAGAGAGGCGCTGAGCCTTCTAACAAACATTAAACCACCATTAATCAACCAAAATTCACCATCATATCAACACCAAATCCTGCTACAATCATCATCCTGCTACACTGCATGAAAGGACTGAAAATTGATCTTCAAATGAACTCTGAACAACTACAATGCTCCAAAACATCAACAAGCTTCCATTGATCATGGAAGATCAACATAAACAACACAGTTCTAACAGGATTGAAGTAATGAATGAAGTAGAATGAGATTGATTAAAACTGAAATTTTGAAATTTATTTATGGATGGAAATTGGTTACAAGTAGTTGTTAACTAACTAACTAACTCTTAGGTGTGTGTCAAGCACCTAAGAGTAGTTCTAACTGAAAGTGAAAGGCTAAGAATGAAAGGAAAAAGTGAAGTGTGTGTTTATCACACCTACAGTATACAAGTACAAATGAGGGCTAAGGTCCTATTTATAGAGTTGAAATGAGAATCAGTTGGGGTGGATGACGTGTTATGTCCAATCTCTGAGCTCCACGTGTACAAATCTGCTTAATTGAAAATCTTGAGTGACGAACTCCTTTGGGGGTTTTTGATGTGATGACTTTCAGTCTAATTAAGTGATGGGGTAGTCTTTGTCTCTTCATTTGGAGCAGGATTCATGTAGAACACTTTGCTTGAAAGGCATTGTAGCTCAATATCGGTTCTGGGCACGTTCTTGTTTAAATGTGACACGTGGCTTCCTTTGGTTGGCTTTCTTTCTCTCACACGGATTATTATCCAAAGTGGATAAAATGATTATTGCATGGCGTCTTCTTATTGGATGAAAAAGGAGTAAGTGCGCTTGCACTGTTCAGATTTGTTAATAAATGAGACGGCGCTAGTGGCCCAGCTGGCAAGTGATTTGGTGATCCATGTTTAATTTTTCAAGCCTTCCCATTGGTGGAAATGTTATCACACGGATTAAGTATCAAAACTTGTATGAAAATTGTCACTTTCAGCCCCTAAACTTTGGTAGATTTATGATTTGAGCTCTAGTCTTCATTTCTTTGGCAAAATTAGTCCTTTGACCTTCATTCTTGATCATTTGAGCCCTTTGACTTGGTTGACTTGAGAGTTGACCAGGTTTGACTTTGATCTTGACTTTATCAAAAATTGCACTTTAGTCCTTCATCTTTTGAATGTTGTCAAGATAGGTCCTTTATCTTCTTATGGCTTGTCATATAGCATCCTTCTTGTCTTTTCTTCATAAATGAGCTTGATTTCACTTGTTTGCTTCAAATTTGTATCCTTGTTACCTAAATAAGCACAAACACTAAACATACCACATAATACTACTTTATGGCATAAAAGTTAGGTATTTGCTATGTGTTTTAGGGTGATTTGTTGACTAATTGATATGAGATTTTACTCATATCAGGGATCTTTACCAGTTTTATGGAGGTATGGAATTCAAACATTCAAAACATTCAAAACATTCTTTGCTCAACTCCTTCAACTTTTTCATTGCATACTCAAAGCTTGGTACTGTTGTTGCTTTAGCTGCTTGCCACAACAACAATTTGTAGGCAGTACCACTCCATTTCTTCTTCATATTCTCATGAATATGTTTGACACAAAATCTATGCTCTGCATTTGGAAACAAATTCGCTATTACTGGTATAATTCCCTGAAATGACAGATTAAGTTGACTTATTATCAAACATATAACATAAGTAATGACAGATTAAGTTGACTTATTATCAAACATATAACATACCTTTTGTCTGTCACTTACAAAAGTGAAGTTGGAAGTCCTGTATAGATCAAGGTCATCTCCAAGCTGAGTAAGAAACCAAGTCCATGACTCAGTGTTCTCTGTTTCAACAAGCCCATAAGCCAATGGATAGATACCATTGTTTGAATCAACACTCACAGCTATCAATAATTGTCCTGGATATGGACCCTTCATGAAAGCCCCATCCAATCCTAGCAAATCCCTCATCCCAGCTTTGAAACCAGCTTTAAGAGGACCCAAACATACATATATCCTTTTAAAAACCCTAGTTGGGACTGTATGGTCAACTTCAGACTGAACATGGATTTTCACAGTTGTGTTTGGATTAGCTTGTTGTAACTCCATAATATAGTCTCTTAACATCTTGTACTGCAATTGGTAATCACCCCTTAATTGCTTTTCAGTTGCTTGTTTTGCCCTAAAAGCCTTGCTATGTGTAACAGTTAATTCATGCTTCTGTTGAAGTTGCTCTTAGACTGCTCTAACAGGGATCTTAGGGTTTGTTTTCAACTGCTCAACTAACTGTTTAGAATACCATTCATATGTAGCATACAAATTAATCCTTGATTGTAAACATCTATGGACTGATTTGTATGTTTTGACCTCCCATGTTTCTGTGTTTCTTAGCTTGGAAATGAGCAAAACCCAAGGACATTTATTCTTATCCAAATGTTTGGAAGTGGTAGGTTTACCACCATTTAATATTTTATCCTTGGTCAATTTGTATTTACATGGGTTTTTAGACTTTGCAACTTTGGCCTTTGACCCACTAGACTGACCAACCCCATTATGATCCCCCATGTCATCAAAAACTTCTAGTGAAGGAATAACACCCTTACAAATAGCTCTCACCCTTCATTGTCATCCTTTATCATCCTGATTTCCCTCATAGTCTCAATTAAATGCTCCTTAATGTATTTTTTTTCACCTCCTGTTTATAAGGAAACCTTCTCCCAACATAGAAATAGGTTTTGTAGACTTTTTCACTAGCATGGGCTTGTTTCCTAAGTTGTTTCAGCTTTCTTTTCCTTACATGCAATCTTCGTCATCACTGTTAGACCCACTCTCAAAGTAGTCATTGTCTAAAACTTCTATTTCTTCATCTCCTTCTATATCATTAGATGGTTCATAAGTCTCTCTACACCCCATAAACTCTACATTTTCATTTATATGGTATTCAAAGTCTTCCATGTCAACATCCACATCCTGTAGCATGTTGTCCTCATCCACTATGTAATCACTATCTTGACTATCATTATCGTCCTCCCTCTCTTTCTCAGCCTCCACCTCTGTTTCATTACCCTCAACCTCTGTTTCATTACCCTCAACCTCTGTTTGATTATCCTCAATCTCAACCTTTGTTGCATTACACTCTATCTCTGTAGCATTTACCTCAACCACAACTCTGTTTCATTACCCTCATACCTATTCTCAGTTGTTCGTAACAATATGTCTAAGTCTGCAAATGGGTCAAATGCTTCATCTTCATATAGGTCATATGAAGAATAAAAATCATTGACAAATTGACTAGGTACTTGGCTAGATACTTGAGAAGTTGTTGGCTCGTGCCTATTCTCAACTACACTACTACTTTCACCTATTTCTTGTTCATTAACATCAACAACTAGTTTCCTAGCAACAGTTGTGATCCCTGCCTTAGAAACCCTTGGTTCAACATCTAACTCCTCAATCACTAGTTTCTTAGCTTTTGAAATGAGAATCAGTTGGGGTGGATGACGTGTTATGTCCAATCTCTGAGCTCCACGTGTACAAATCTGCTTAATTGAAAATCTTGAATGACGAACTCCTTTGGGGTTTTTTGATGTGATGACTTTCAGTCTAATTAAGTGATGGGGTTGTCTTTGTCTCTTCATTTGGAGCATGATTCATGTAGAACACTTTACTTGAAATGCATTGTAGCTCAATATCGGTTATAGGCACTTTCTTGTATAAATGTGACACGTGGCTTCCTTTGGTTGGCTTTCTTTCTTTCACACGGATTATTATCTAAAGTGGATAAAATGATTATTGCATGGCATCTTCTTATTGGATGAAAAAGGAGTAAGTGCACTTACACTGTTCAGATTTATTAATAAATGAGACGGCGCTAGTGGCCAAGCTGGCAAGTGATTTGGTGATCCATGTTTAATTTTTCAAGCCTTCCCATTGGTGGAAATGTTATCACACGGATTAAGTATCAAAACTTGTATGAAAATTGTCACTTTCAGCCCCTAAACTTTGGCAGATTTATGATTTGAGCTCTAGTCTTTATTTCTTTGGCAAAATTAGTCCTTTGACCTTCGTTCTTGATCATTTGAGCCCTTTGACTTGGTTGACTTGAGAGTTGACCAGGTTTGACTTTGATCTTGACTTTATCAAAAATTGCACTTTAGTCCTTCATCTTTTGATTGTTGTCAAGATAGGTCCTTTATCTTCTCATGGCTTGTCATATAGCATCATTCTTGTCTTTTCTTCATAAATGAGTTTGATTTCACTTGTTTGCTTCAAATTTTTATCCTTGTTACCTAAATAGGCACAAACACAAAACATACCACATAATACTGCTTTATGGCATAAAAGTTAGGTATTTGCTATGTGTTTTAGGGTGATTTGTTGACTAATTGATATGAGATTTTACTCATATCAAATCCCATACACTTGATCACTGCCATGACCTCATGCAATGCCATATTTTAAAGCACCAATTTACATTTTTCTCATAATTAATCCACCTTGGCCAATATGAAATGCTTTTACACTACTCTACACTATATGATGCATGATTTTGATTTTATACAATGCAATGCAAAGAAAGCAATTCTATTGATATATTTTTGGATTTTCTTGAAATAGTTTTGATGGAAATAACTCATAAAGAAATCAATGACTTAGATTAGGGCTTTTGGTACCATGAACATTTATCACCCTCAAGTTTCACTTTCCCCATACCAAGCTTAAAAATGGGATCATTGCATTCACAAGTAAAAAGTGCATCAACTTATTCATAACAATTAAATGTGGAACCGGTTATTATTGAATCAAGATGCTTGGGAGCAAATTTGTCTTATTTAAAGTGTCAAATATAAGAAAAGTAAAATCCAAAAATAAGGAAGCACGGTTTTAATCCTAAGTAATCCTCTCATCCATTACTTGAAAAACTGCCCACAATTAATATAAGTCCGACTCAAGAGTAATAAGTCATTCGCCTTATGTGTAAGATCTTTATGTCATGCATTAATAAGTAGCTACACACTTGCTAAGGAAAGAAAAATAAAACTCACGCAATAATTTATATCCTCCGCCTTTTGAGACCTTGGATCTTCAATCCCGCAACCCGTCATGGTAATATTGGATTGGAGCAACTATTAAATCCCTGAAACCCTTGTGAGAGTAATATTGGAATTCAATAGTTACTATAATCAACACTTCACTACCCTCTTGGGAGTCTTGTATAATTATTTTTTTTTATTTTATTTTTTTTTCTCACTTTTTTCATAAGCCGCTCTTATTTTTCCTTATTCCTCACAAAGAAAGTTGAAAAGAATAAAAGGAAAAACACCCGCTAAGTATTAAGCATGACATAAGTCTAGGACACATAAAACGTTCTAACTTAGAATCTTAAGACGTACTTATACCAACCATGAATGATTAGTCAAAAATGCATAAGAGACTACAAACCAATTAAAACCGTTCTTGATTATTAACATATATACATGCGAAGAAAATAGAGGCAAAGAAAGAGAAGTGTTTAGCCACAAGTAATTGTCATGAAGTTTATCTAGCTCTTTTTTACTTGCTTCAACTCTATCATCTCCCATTCTCCACAAATTTAAAATCTCAAATAATGAGACTCGTGGATGCTTAGCCTAATAGACTAATGAAGGACTACATGGTTAAGGATACTAGCTAGAGAATGCTTGGATAAGCAAACTCAGGTTGAGTCAAAGTATCCATGGAAGGCCTAATATTTCAAAGAAGTGTAAATTTGTTAAACCATATCCTTTATTATATTTTTTTCTTTTTATATATTTTTATGAAAAAAAAGAAGAAATATATACAATGCAAATGTGTTATGCAAATGAAAATGATTAATGCAAAAATTATGAATGCATATTTTTGGTGGCCAAAGTAGATCAAAAATTTGAAAAATATTTGAAAAATTAATTTCCAAGTTATCATGAAGGTCAATGACAAAGTCTAGGTAAAGGTCACTTCGATAGAAGACCCCCCTACACTTAAGATAAACATTGTCCTTAATGTTTAAGAGCATAGGAGTATAAACTCCCCTACACTTATGACAATGAATAGACTTTGTTTAACTCTTGTTAAGGAAAGATCAACTATAGTGAATTCATGTTTAAGCACAATGTGTCTATGAAAAATCACAATAGTAAAGAAGTGAACCGGATACAAGGGCCTCCTCCATAAGCTCCAATGCACGTGATGAGAGAGCAACCCTACAAACGACATGAAGACAAAAGGAAGGTCTCCCCCTACACTTCTCCTCAACTCTATATCCTTATTTCTATCCCACCACACTCTAAGTATAAAAAATATAAACCTAGTTATTCAAGCTTGATTTATGAAGTCTCTAGCTTGACTCTTCCCACAATGAATTAATTCATGGGGAAAATGGGGATCTATTGGACCATTTCCACGGAAATGTACTCCCCAAAATAGTGCTTAACACGGTGACCATTCACTTTGAAATTAGGACCATTAGGTTGTGACAACTCAATAGTTCCAAATGGAAATACTTGAGCAATAGTGAATGGACCGGACCATCTTGACTTAAGCTTGCCCGCAAAGAGTTTAAACCTTGAATTAAAGAGGAGAACCGTCTCTCCAACTTTGAACTGACGATTCTTAATCTTAGCATCATGCAATTGCTTAGTCTTTTTCTTGTAAAACAATGAGTTCTCATAAGCATTAGCTCTCAATTCATCCATTTCATTGATTTGGTCCTTTCTATGTGAATCGGCTTGGTTTAAATCAAATTTTTCCCACTTGAGAGCCCATGAAGCCTTATGCTCTAACTAGAATGGGAGGTGGCATGCTTTTCCATAGACAAGCATATATGGAGTACAACCAATTGGTGTCTCAAAAGCCGTCCTAAAAGCCCACAAAGCATCATCAAGCTTATCTGACCAAGAAGCTCGATGCTCTCCCACCGTTCTTTCCAAAATTCTCTTTAAACCACGATTTGTGACCTCGGTTTGACCATTGGTTTGAGGGTGATACGCGGTAGAAAGTCTGTGGTTAACACCATACTTCTTCATAACTCTTGTAAATTGATCATTACAAAAATAAGTACCACGATCACTTATGATGGCCCAAGGTACACCAAATCTAGCAAATAATTGCTTCAAAAATTTCACTACAACTCGAGCATCATTAGTAGGCAAGGCTTTGGCCTCAACCCACTTTGACACATAGTCCACGGCTACGAGTATGTACTTATTTCCCTTAGATGATGGAAAAGGTCCCATAAAATCTATTCCCCACACATCAAAAATCTCACATTCTTGTATGAAGTTTTGTGCCATCTCATCTCGTTGAGTAATTTTTCCTTGTCTTTGACATACATCACAAAATTTCACCATCTCTTGAGTATCTTTGTATATTGAAGGCCAATAGTAACCCGAATCAAAGACTTTCTTGGTGGTGTAGTTGGGCCCAAAATGACCACCCGTGGGTCCCATATGACAAGCTTCTAAGATCTTAAATGCCTCGGGCCCATCTGTACACCGTCTAATGATTTGGTCTGCACATTGCCTAAAGAGGTAAGTGTTGGAAACTCACTTTATGTGACGACATTTAAGAATTCCCATTAGTTATCATAGTCACACACGTTTAGACTAGACTAGGTTCTTGTACTGTTAAGCATGTCGTGTGTGACTATATATACCCCTCCTTAGCTTCCAAGGAGGGGTGTTGGTTGTGTCACATTTCACTTAATACATTTTCTATTCATTTCACACACATCTAACCTCTCTTCTCTCTCTCTAAGTTTATCAATGGCTTCCACCACCACTTACCACCACATTAGACCACCGGATCCGATTTAGCATTTCTACATTTGGCATCAGAGCCACGGTTCCATCCTTGGATCGTGCTTATATATTTGATTTCGTGGTCTTATTTATTTCTTGTGTCTCGTTATATTTTTTTGTTTTGTTCCATTTTGTCACAAAATTTTTTGTCAAGTCTTTATCTTTATTATTGTCCAATCCAATCAGTCACATGTACTACTATTGTTGAGCAGTTTATTTTTCTTGAATCATGTTCACTGGTTTATTCAAACTAAATCATGTTCAAACTAAATCATGTTTCACGGGCTTCATTTTTTCTTGAATCTGGTCAACTGGTTAGTGGTCAAATGGTATTCCCAATGTCACGGTGTACTTATCTGTTCTTTTTAACAGCATTTTTCTTGATTTTCTTTGGGTTCTTTCTGGTCTTACTTTCTATAAGATGAAGATCTGCCAGAAATTAAACTAGATCCAGAAAACACGGGATTGCGATGGGGTTCACCTAGACTACGATGGCTTCTTCTTTTTCGGATTATTCCGATGGGGTTTATTGTTGATACATTCCGATGGGTTTGACTTACCCATTGCGATGGGACTCATTCCGATGAGTCACATTGCGATGGGTGGTCGAATCTGTCGCAATGGCATAAATATGTCGTTATGCTGCCAAATTTTTTCTCACATTCCGATGGAAGTTCTTTTTCATTGCGATGGGTTTTTTAGAGAAAACATTGCGATGGAAGTAATAGCTTAAACATTCCGATGGATTTTAGTATTTTTTCATTGCAATGGGTTTAAAAAGCTATATTACGATGGCCCAATTTTTTCTTGACTCCATGCTTCACGAATCAGTCATAACAAAACGATGAGTATTTTTGTTAAGAAAACATTGCGATGAAATGAAAAGACAGCACGACTAGTTTAAAACATATTGAGCCAAAATCCTTTGACCAACCAATCCGACTCTACAATTACCTCCAACCTTGTATCACCTCAACTCCAAAACTAAAACTAATACCCATCGACACCTATCCCATCTAGACTCAACATAAAAACAGAAAACATTTTAATCTCAGATTCGTTGACTACATTACAGATCTTTATAGATCTTGTATGATTTGAACGAACTTCATCACAGATCAATGTTTGGGTATACACCCATTTTGATATTTGAAATATAAGAAAGATTTTTTAACAAGCTTGTTAAAATCTGCTCTTTATTTCCATTTGACTCAAAAACCGACATGCAAGCAATAATCATACCTACCCGAGACCCCCACAAATGGGACCTTCGATGACACGTCGTCGTGGTGGTTCGAACACATAGCTTCGTGGCTTTTGTGTGAGATTTTTATTGATTAAGGACTCATTTTCGTGGCGGTTAAATCATAGAGGTTTACCATGTGAATTTGCGTTTGATTGATTAGATGGGAGATGGGATCTGTTTTTGGTCAATTGGAGATCAGATTGATTTTGGGTTGAGATGAGATTGATTTTTTGCTGGGATTTAGATGTAATGGGGGGCGGATTTTTTGAGGTTTTGGTGTAGATCGGGTGAGGGACGGAGGTAACAAGAACATGGGGGCGTAATTATCTAATGTATGAGTTTATTTAGGGTAGGGGTTATTTAACTCACAAGTTTGGACCGGTTTTGGATAGGTCGTGGGCCTGTATACCCGAGAGCTTATTTTGAATTGCCATGGCTATGGTTACATTGGAGTTGGGCCTCAAATTATTTTGTCACATGGTTTTGGGCCATGGAACTCGGGCCATAACATACATTTATTTAACACAATTTGGGTTTTGGACTCTAAGTTTAGTAAACAATGGCAAGATTGGAATTTGGGCCGTATATTTTTCAATCCTATACACGAATTTTTGTTTCAAAAAATTATTCATTTTTTTGAATAAAATTTTTTGTGTCTAATGATATACTTTGGACATTCTCGAGACAAAAAGTGACGTGACAAAATACCGTGACGAAACAAATGTGACAAGAAATTTTTTAATGATGAGACCGAGAAAATTTGGCGATTTTTTAGTGGCTACAGATTTTTTGTGGATCGGATATTAATTATTTGAAGACGGAGACGAATTTTTCGAAGGCGTGTATTTATTTTATCTTTCAATAGATAACTTGTTCGTGCTTAATCTTAGAATGAAGACTTGGTTATCTGGTTTCCGGGTTCGGGGTGGATGGTTGATGACTCGGATAACTATCACTCAAAGGGGTTACTTTGTTGTACTCAGTGTCACGCGCATAGTCGACGTGGATAATTTCAAGAGGGGTTGTACTTATAGACATCTTTAGTGATGCATTGGGTACTTAAAATTTTATCCACCGTTCTTCATTCAACAATAGTGCAAGCTTAAGTCACAAGATCGAAGGATTCTTATTCAGTTTCATGTCTGATGTATCTGGTTCATTCCATCAGTGGTCACTTCAAATTGCCTTCAAGTGGGTTGGTAAAGATGGCCATGGAGAGTTTATGAGAAGAGATTTTCGATCAACAGCTGATTCTCACCGAATATAATTAAGCTTATTTATTATTCTCTCGAGATTTTCAGGTTTATGTGCTTACGATTTATTGATGGTTCCGAGTTTAGAAACCATCAAGGGGGAAGAAGAAGACTCATCGTACGCACAACGAGTACACGTGATGAACGTCATACCTTCTTTTGAGTTGAAGACATTCCGGGATGACATTTGTCATAGCCGCAGAGAAAATCAGTGTTTTAACTCGTGGCGTTATCAATCTCTAAACGGTACACTACTGATTCGATGATTAATTGTTTGGTTGTTGCAATTATTCATCATCATTATCCTATATGCATTCCCGGGACTTAATTGACTCTGGTGCATCTCCGGAAGAAGATATGTGCATTTCCGGGACTTAATTGACTCTGGTGTTACGATGTCAACTTCATGAATGGGATAAAGTGTCTACTTCAGTATTTGAGCTTCATAATGGGGATTGATTTACTTTCTTCAACTATGTGGGGGAAGAAATGTCTTGATTCTTTCTGGTATGCATAACTTGAACTTTCAGGGGGAAGAAAAATTCAGAAGAATTATTCAAGCGTGAGAAGAGAAGTTGTTGATCTACTTGGTGTACCCCAAACTTTCAAGTTGCTTACGAGGATTGTCGATTTAGGGGGAAGCTATTTAAAAAGCTTCTACATCAAGTTTATGTGGCATGAATTAGGGGGAAGCTAATTCAGAAGCTTCTCCTTAACCAGAAGTGTATGGGTTACTTAGCTCGTGCCGTTACAGTATTTCTACTACAAGTTAAAGATGAGTCGTTTTGAAGTCAAAGGCCTCAGAAGACATCATCAGCATTGGACGCTTCATGAAAGCTCTTGTTCTTATCATTATTCATTATGTACTTGTTAGGAAAAAATATTTTAAGGAATTCTACACGTCGTCCCATGGGGGAAGATTGTTGGAAACTCACTTTATGTGACGACATTTAAGAATTCCCATTAGTTATCATAGTCACACACGTTTAGACTAGACTAGGTTCTTGTACTGTTAAGCATGTCGTGTGTGACTATATATACCCCTCCTTAGCTTCCAAGGAGGGGTGTTGGTTGTGTCACATTTCACTTAATACATTTTCTATTCATCTCACACACATCTAACCTCTCTTCTCTCTCTCTAAGTTTATCAATGGCTTCCACCACCACTTACCACCACATTAGACCACCGGATCCGATTTAGCATTTCTACAGTAAGGGTCATCCCAAAAGTAGTATTTCACTTCCTTAAGAAATTTCTTCTTTTGTTGTGAAGTGAGACCCTCTATTAGCACATCCCCTACAAGATAGTTTGCAATATCCGCAAACCAAGGGGTGGCATCCTCTTGAGAAGAGGTAGACATGAGCTCCTCTAATGGAAAGGATTCATTAATTTCCTTATGAGGCAATTCACCTTGAAAAGGATGCTCAAGTCTACTCAAGTGATCCCCCGCTAAATTCTCGGCTCATTTCTTATCACGAATCTCAATGGAAAACTCTTGTAGCAACAAAACCCATCTTAAAAGTCTAGGATTAGCATCTTGCTTTGTCATGAGGTACTTGAGAGCGGAATGATCCGTATACACTATGGTCTTAGAGAGCACAAGATACGGTCTAAATTTCTCAAAAGCATAGACTATAGCAAGCAACTCTTTTTCTGTGGTGGTATAGTGAAGTTGAGCACCCTCATGGTTTTACTAGCATAGTGTATAGGTTGAAAATGCTTATTCACTCTTTGGCCTAACACGGCCCCCACGACATAATCACTAGCGTCACACATAAGCTCAAAAGGCAAATCCCAATTTGGAGAAACCAAAACGGGAGCCTTAGTCAACTTTTCCTTATGTATCTCAAAAGAGTCTAAACAATCTTGGTTGAAAATGAAAGGAGCCTATTTTTCCAAGAGGTGGGTCATCGGTCTTGCAATCTTAGATAAATCTTGTATGAAACGTCTATAGGATCCCGTATGACCCAAAAAACTTCTAACTCCTTTCACCGTGGTAGGTGGGGGAAGCTTAGCAATAACATCGATTTTAGCATGATCCACTTCTAAACCCTTATTAGATATTTTATGTCCCAAGACTATCCCCTCTTTGACCATGAAATGGCACTTCTCCCAATTAAGAACAAGACGTGTTTCTTCACATCTCTTAAGCATATGTTCTAAATGGGAGAGATAATAAGTGAATGAATCTCCAAAAACCGAGAAATCATCCATGAAAAATTCCATAGTGTGCTCAATCATGTCATGAAATATTGCCATCATACACCTTTGGAATGTCCCCGGTGCATTGGACAAGCCAAAAGGCATTCTCTTGTAAGCAAATGTACCATAGGGACAAGTGAATGTGGTCTTTTCTTGATCCTTAGGGTCAATGGGTATTTGGAAATAACCCGAGAATCCATCTAGAAAGCAATAGTACTCATTTCCCGCTAATCGTTCAAGCATTTGGTCCATAAAAGGCAATGGGAAATGATCCTTCCTAGTAGCATCATTGAGCTTCCTATAATCAATACAAACTCTCCAACCCATGACAAGTCTAGTAGGAATAAGCTCATTGTTCTCATTAGGCACTACGGTGATTCCACCCTTCTTAGGAACACAATGTACCGGGCTAACCCATGGAGATTCAAAAATAGGGTAAATCATGCCCGCATCAAGGAGTTTGATAACTTCCTTCTTAATGACGTCGTGGATTTTAGGGTTAACCCTTCTTTGGCTTTGAATGGCGGGTTTGTAATCATCCTCCATAAGGATTTGTGTGTACACAAATTTGGATCAATTCCACTTATATAGGATATTTTCCATGCTATGGCTTTCTCATGTTTGTTAAGGACCTCTATGAGTTTTTCCTTCTCATCATCTTTCAAATCTTTAGCAATGATCACGGGTAATTGGTCTTTGCCCTCTAAGAAAGCATATTTAAGGTGTGATGGAAGGTCCTTAAGTTCAAGGGAAGGTGGACTCTCTATAGAAGGTTTCACTATGGATGGATCATCTATGGTAACTTCTTGTGGAATGGGTGAAGGAATGGGATCCTCATTGAGCAACTTTTGGATAGTGATAATGTCTTCTTCCCAATTGATGGGAGAATCATCATTACCAAGGAAGTTGGACTCAAATTCCTCCAATAGGAAATCACTCTCTCCAAAAGGTGTTAAGGAGGGAGCAATTGAGGCAACAGTCTCTACATGAGGCATGTCTTCACTATTATTCTTATAAGATTCATGAAAATGCTCATCACACACCTCATCAAGGACATCCACTATGTTAATTGTTTCACATCCTTGAGACTTCTTAGTCACTTTTCCTAGCTTAAACACCACTTTCTCATCCTTCCACCACGTCTATAAGAGTACGACCCGTACTCAAAAATGGTCTACCAACAATTCGAGGAACTCTCAGGTCCATATCATAATCAACCACTACAAAGTCCGCCGGAAAGGTTAACTTATCCACACCTACAAACACATCCTCCGCAATGCCTACCGGATAAGCTATGGTACGATTGGCTAACTCAAGGGTCATCCTAGTAGGAGTGAGCTCGGGAAGAGAGAGTTTTTGCCAAACCGATAAAGGAATGAGATTAATGCTTGCCCCTAGATCCGCTAGTGCCATGCAATTTTCCACCCCGGGAAAATTACAAGGGATCAAAAATCGCCCCGGATCTCCAAGTTTTGTAGGTAAGGTTTTGAGCAACACGGTGGAGCAATTTTCATTGAGTGATGTGTTAGGCAAATCCACCAATTTTTCCTTGTTGGAGAGGAGATCTTTGAACATTTTAGCAAACTTTGGCATATATGCAAGAGCTTCCACAAAGGGGATGTTTATGTTAAGTTGCTTGAACAACCTCAAGAAGTTTGAGACTTGAATATCATCCTTGTTTTTCAATTTCTCCTTTCTCAATATTGATGGGTAAGGAAGGATTGGTTTTGGTGTAGGTTGAGTAGTTGTTGTGGTGGAAGGTTTCTCTTTGTTAGGTTCTTCATTAGTAGGTGTGGAAGGTAAAGGAGAAGTGGGTGTAGGATGAAAAGGTGTAGTTGTTGAAGTGGTAGAGCTTGAAGATGGTGAGTTGGATGTTGAAGGCTTATCACAAGGTGGAACCATAGTAGGCTTAACTATAGGAGGTGTAGGAGGTGAAGGATTATTAGTTGTCTTGCCACTTCTTGTTGTGATAGCATTGACATTAGCCCTTGGTTTTGGTTGTGTGTTAGAAGGTAGAGCCCCTTGTGGCCTTTGATTAAGTACCATCAAAATCCTTTTGGTAGTTTCCTCATTCAAAGCTTTCATTTGATCTTGTATTCTCTTATCACTTTCACTAATTCTTCTTTCAAATAACTCAAAAGTATCATTTTGCCCATATCCTTGATTTTGATCTTGATGGTATCCTTGATTTAGAAAGGGTGCAGGTGGTTGGTTAAATCCTTGATTGGGTGTATGAAAGTTATTTCCTTGATGTTGAAAGTTGTTGGGTGCTCTATAGTTGTTTCCTTGGTAATTTGGCCTAGGCCCTTGATTTCTTTGTAGCAATTGAGTTGGGTTGATTTTGGGTGGGTGGATGGGTGGAAAGCCAGGTGGAGCAAGGTAGTTATTTGATTTGTAAGAGAGATTGTTTTGATTGATGTTAGGTTTGAAGTACTCTCTATGTTATTCTTGATAAGCATAACACTTAACTTGATAACCTTGAACCTTGTCACATTGTAAGTAAGAATGAGGACCTCCATAATGTTGGGTCCAATTATTAAGTTGATAAGTCAAAACACAACAAAATAAGAAGACAAGGGCTAAAAAGTACAAGTTGCAAAAGAACAAGCCGTTGGAGTCTTTTTATTACTTTAGCTTTCTTTGTAAGCTATGTTTTCTACTATATAAAGAAAACATAGACCGTAGGTTTTATCATATTATTCATTCACAATGTAAACCTAAAGTGTGTGTCGCACTAGACGTGGGATTCAATGTATACACGTCTAGTGGATGTTTGTTATTAATATAATGAACATCCCATTTGTTTTAATTCGTGTTCATTGTGCCTAAACACCTTGTCATGATCATTGTTCTTTTCCGCTATGTTATCATATGAATGATGATCAAACCTAGATATAATGGTTCATAACCATTGAGCCCAACGATTATAGGGATCATCAATTGGTATCAGAGCCTAAGGCTCTAGATATCTAGGTACGACGAGGTGTTCGTGTATGGTGAAGAAGAAAAATTCGTATTGAATTTTTCTGGACGTTTTTGTGTGCGCAGCAGTATTCAGAAGGTCATAACTTTTGATCTAACCGTTGGATCGTCACGAAATTTTAGATGTGTGTTCTACATACATAGATCTAAACATCCACCGGAGGGATTGTCGAGTTTTATCCTCAGGCAAAAGTTATTAAGCGTCGAAGTTGGCAGCAGAGGTGATTTTCAGATTTCCTGTTTTACATAGAATCATGGTTTAGGGTTTTTCTACAAACCCTAGATCGTATTTACACAGGAATGAAGATATGCTCTTGTTCATTATTATCAAGTATACTAGCTTTGGTGAGTGATTTTCTAAAAATCATGATGAACCCTAGTTTCTTGTTCATGTCTGTTGTAATTTTTCGTTTAGGGTTTACTTGATAAACCCTAGATCCATGAGGTTTAGCAGCAGATTATGATGATGACAAGCAGCAGAAGATACATGGTAGCAGCAGATTATGTTTGATATTTATCAAGAAGGTGATTCTTGGATATATATTTGTTTCTGCCAAAACCCTAAATCTGGTGCAATCGTGATGTTACTGTATGTCGAGCATTCACATGGCCAAACCCTAATTTGTTATAACTTTGGATCTCCTACACGCTAGTACATGATAGTACCGTGAGTCCTTCATTTCTATTGGTGGAGAGTTAAGGATTCACACGAATACTTGGTTCTTACTGGTGGAATAAGGAGTGTTCACACGGATATTTGTTTATCATTGGTGGAGATATGCGTTCTTATTAGTTAAAAGATAATTAGTTTATTATCTTTAAACGTAATATATAACGTTGCTGTTTGTTAGCTCGACGTTGACAAAATCTTGGAGCAACGTTGACAAAGTTTTAAACGCTGATAAGAATGGACGCTGACAGGATTTTCGTTTGGCGCTGACGCTTGTTATTTGGGCGCTGACAGAAAGAGTTTCGACGCTGACAGGAATAAGTCAACACTGATAGGTTGACAGTGTCATCCGATATATGAGCTTCAACGCTGATACGTATTGTCAGATATCGGACAATACATCTGACCAAGATGTTGGACAGAAGAGATGTTGGACGACACATGGATAGCTGCTGTTTGAGAAAATGGATACGTTTTAAGCACACAAAAAGAAGGGAAAGACACACAAAAGGTACATGGAATCTCCGTTTAATTCAGAATATCATGATGATATTTATGGCTCGGATATATTTAAATGGATTAATGATTTTAAAGCGAGTTAGCAATTATTCGTGGGAATTTGATGAATATTTAAACTATGTAATCGGGATAGCCTTGCAAAAGAGTTATTCAGCATTACACTTTTACATATGGTATGACGATGTTATTTCATTCAAATTCATCATGAAAAAGTGTTAGCTTAAGGGGAAGAATTCTTATGGAAAGTTTGATGATTGAAGAAGATTTTTGCGAGTTTGTGTTCTATCATATCTTAAAGTCATGCAATTCCAGCCACTGACTTTAAAGGTAACTTGTTCGTGCTTACATAGTTGGTGACGAAGACTTGTCATAAACACTTGAAGGAGTTACATTATCGTGCTCAGTGTCTCACAAAGGATGAGAATATTGACAAGGGATCGAGGTCTACTTATATTTTTCTTCAGGTATAAGTTCTTCATCACATGGATAAACAAGACATGGAACATAGGTTTGTGGTATTCTACTTCAACATCAAGACTACTTTAAGTTATTTTTCTTCAGAATCATTACATAGAGTCTACTTTTGGAGAATCTACAAGATTGCATACTTTCACATATTCCCTATTGATGTGTCAAAAAGGGGAAGAATATGTGCTATACTTAAGGGGAAGCTTCTTGGAGATCATGTACTACATACAAAGGATTCATGCTTAAGAAGAGTGTTTTGACATCATCAACTAGGGGAAGATTGTTGGGTCCAATTATTAAGTTGATAAGTCAAAACACAACAAAATAAGAAGACAAGGGCTAAAAAGTACAAGTTGCAAAAGAACAAGCCGTTGGAGTCTTTTTATTACTTTAGCTTTCTTTGTAAGCTATGTTTTCTACTATATAAAGAAAACATAGACCGTAGGTTTTATCATATTATTCATTCACAATGTAAACCTAAAGTGTGTGTCGCACTAGACGTGGGATTCAATGTATACACGTCTAGTGGATGTTTGTTATTAATATAATGAACATCCCATTTGTTTTAATTCGTGTTCATTGTGCCTAAACACCTTGTCATGATCATTGTTCTTTTCCGCTATGTTATCATATGAATGATGATCAAACCTAGATATAATGGTTCATAACCATTGAGCCCAACGATTATAGGGATCATCACATAAGTCTCACATGAAATAGCAATGGTATTCACATCATTGGAAAAGTTGTTCAAGGAAAGGCTCTTAAGGGTTTGGGTTATGTCTTGATTTGACTTAAGATTCATCTCTTGATTTCTTTCCATTATTTTAAGTATCTCTTGGTGACTCTTGAGGATTTGGTTATCAAAGGGTGTTTGAGAAGTATCTTGCACAACATGAACCCTTTCATCAAATTGGTTATTTGTTTGCACCAAGTATTTAGTCTCAATAATGTCTCATGCCTCTTGAATGGATTTGGAAAGAATGTTGCCACCCGCGGAGGAGTTGAGGGAATCTTGATGATGTGGTCTTAGTCCATTGTAGAAGGTATTGATATGATGAACTTCATTGAATCCATGATTGGGGCATTTTCTCAATAACTCCTTGAACTCTTCCCAAGCATCACTAAAGGTTTGGCTAGGTTTTTGTTGAAATCCAATAATTATGTTTCTCAAAGTCGTGGTGTTAGATGGGGGAAAGAACTTGTTCAAAAACTTCTTAGTAAAGTCATCCCAAGTGGTAATGCTCTTAGGTGGTTGTGTATCTAGCCAATACTTAGCATTGCCCTCTAAGAAGAATTTGATCAAGATCAACTTAATGGCGTCATGGGGAACTCCATTGTACTTAATGGTATTGCAAAGTGATAGAAACTTCTTGATATGATCGTGTGGATTATCACTAGGTCTCCCAAAAAATGGTGTGTTTGAAACCAAGGAAATCATAGATGTCTTAAGCTCAAAGGTGTTAGCGGGTATCTCGGGTATAACAATAACATCAGCAATCCTTGCACATTGGATTGTAGGTGTTCCATCAAAGGTCGATTGTCAACGGCGGCCATGGCTTCTTGTGTGTTGATCAAAGCACGATTCTCGGGATCGGCTTGATGGACGGTGTTGTTTTTACTCTCTCTCTTTTTCTTCCTTTTCGGAGGAAGGGGTTGTACACCAAATGGTATTTGTGCACGCCCGCGAGTGAGTATGCAACTCAAATCAAGGAGTGAGAGAGGAGCTCTCGTTCGACTTTGGAAAAGAAAGGATTATCCTTTCTGAGGTTCAATAAGTAATATCCATAAGAAAGTATAGTATATGTAAGTAATACTTGGGTGCAAGACCCCCAATCAAGCTTTCCTTCTTAGAATACGCACTAGTGAACGGGGGTTAGGTGGCGCGAAGCACTTAAGTACCTATTAACCCTTAGACAAAATTTTATAGCACGTCGCCTTTCTATTCACTTTGTAGTTTGTATTCTTTGAGTTCTTGCCTATTGGAAGTATATATCTATTCTTGCTTTAATTAAATTTGATCGATACACGTGTCAAGGACCGGAGCGCTCCCGAACACGGTGTATTGCAAAAGCAATACTTATGGAAGTATGTGTATTGAGTGTTCGTATACGTATACGTATCTATATATAATAATATATCAAAAATATTTTTGTATTTATTGGGTTTTTAAAGAAAATACTATATGTACGTAAAAACCGATGAATACCAATAATATATATTTTGGTGTAATCTTTTAGGAAAAATATTACTTTTTGGATTTTTAATTTTTTTGGTTTAATTCTTTAGGAAAAGAATTGATTTTGTTATTTTTCAGTTTTTATATTTTTATATTTTTGATTTTTTTTATGTTTTGGATTTATGAAACGTAAAAATAACGTTACAAGGTGAACGGATCCCAAAATCCAATCGAAACCGTCAATCAATAGTCTCTCGTAATGTCATGAACCGACAGTGGCGCCATTTGAAATTGAGTATTTGTAAGTTCGTTTATTCTCTATTCTATACAAATTGACAGGCCTACCAATATCAAGCTTTAAATTGTTCTTGGTTGTTAAGGGTATTTGGATTCTATGTCTAATTCAAGCTAACATGTAGAAAAAATGAAAATATTTAAGCTACGTATCCGTAAAATAAAGTGCAAGTATAAAATATTATTCACAAAGTACAAAAATCTAATGCATGAAAAGTAAAATGCTTGAAATGTAAACTAAATGATAGTATAAGGACTACAAATGCAAAATCAGAAACTAGAAGGGCCAAAAATGAAAAATACAATAAACTAGTCAAACCAATTTAACAAAATTTCAAACTGACTAACTGAAATAGTGACAAGATGAAACTATAAGGACTGTCTTTTTGCAAAACCTAAAAAGTATGAAAGATAAACTCTGTTTACAAACTTTTTCAAAAGCCAAGGACCTTATTGCAATTAAGACAAGATTTTTTAACAAAAACGGGCTAAATGATACGAATAAGCTAGTGAGAGCTTACTAGTGAACCAAATTCACTCTAGTTTGTTGCAAACTGCTAAAAATCAAAAATAAGCTAGGCCAGTAACAAGATTTTGCTTAAAAGCTTGTAAATCTCAAGTTAGCTTTTATCAATAAGCCAACAATAAGCTCATTTGAAAACTAGTCAACCACAAAACGATTTTCTTATCAAATCTGATTAATCAAGCTCCAAGAAGCTTGGAATGTCTTTTTGTTTTGAAAATGATCGACTAAATAAGCCAGAATCTTTGTTAAGCTAAAATTGGCTTATTTAACCAAGTTTGACCAAAAAAACTAAAAAAGCTGAAATTTGCAGGATTTACTCAAGACATGTTGGTAAGTTGATTCGTGAAAGAAAATTAACAGATTTATGAAGTAGATTTGGAGAACTAGCAAAACAGATTGAGTCTTATCACAGAAACATGAGTTTGCTCATAAGCTAACTAAAAAGCCAAGATCTCACTAAAAAGCTTAAACTGTATTATTTCCAATTAAACACTGAAACTTTAGATGTTAAACTACAAATGTGAAAAGGTTTCAGGCAAAATGATCCAGTAACAAAGAAATGACAAAGAATCAAAGTGAGCTAGTTTACTGATGAACTTGTTAAAAATCCTTGACCAAAACTTTTTTCTACCAATTGCCTTTTTGACTTTTCTTTTGACTTCAAAACTTAACCAAAATGTTTACACTAAAGGACTAAGTGTAAATGAACACAAATCAATAGTTTTAACAACTTGAGTCACCAAAAATCACTTAAACCAAACACCACTTTAAATTCTGAACAAGAAATTTTACAAAGACTATTTGAGTTTTAGTGAATGACAGTTGAAAACACTTATTAAGACTTATCAAAGTGATGAATTGAAAATGTTTTGAGCAAAGAACAAGCTAGTTAACCAGTTAAAACTCTAAGTGACTTCTAATGATCACTTACTGATGAAAATTCTAAAATTTACCAAGTAAGACTAATGGAAAAGCTGTAAGACAACAATCACTCTCTCAAACTAACTCAGTCAAACTATAAGCAAGCTAGAAACACATTCAGTTCAGCAAATAGAAGTTACACTAGGAATGTAGCATGCATAGACACTTTAGAGGAACAAAAATAGGGATTGAGAACTTTTTAGCCTTGAAGCCTCTGTTGTAGGAGTAGAGAGGCGCTGAGCCTTCTAACAAACATTAAACCACCATTAATCAACCAAAATTCACCATCATATCAACACCAAATTCTGCTACAATCATCACCCTGCTACATTGCATGAAATGACTGAAAATTGATCTTTAAATGAACTCTGAACAGCTACAATGCTCCAAAACATCAACAAGCTTCCATTGATCATGGAAGATCAACAGAAACAACATAGTTCTAACAGGATTGAAGTAATGAATGAAGTAGAATAAGATTGATTGAAACTGAAATTTTGAATTTATTTATGGAGGGAAATTGTTTACAAGTAGTTGTTAACTAACTAATTAACTCTTAGGTGTGTGTCAAGCACCTAAGAGTAGTTCTAACTGAAAGTGAAAGGCTAAGAATGTAAGGAAAAAGTGAAGTGTGTGTTTATCACACCTACAGTCTACAAGTACAAATGAGGGCTAAGGTCATATTTATAGAGTTGAAATGAGTTGGGGTGGATGACGTGTTATGTCCAATCTCTGAGCTCCACGTGTACAAATCTGCTTAATTGAAAATCTTGAGTGACGAACTCCTTTGGGGGTTTTTGATATGATGACTTTCAGTCTAATTAAGTGATGAGGTTGTCTTTGTCTCTTCATTTGGAGCAGGATTCATGTAGAACACTTTGCTTGAAATGCATTGTAGCTCAATATCGGTTCTGGGCGCGTTCTTTTTTAAATGTGACACGTGGCTTCCTTTGGTTGTCTTTCTTTCTCTCACACGGATTATTATCCAAAGTGGATAAAATGATTATTGCATGGCGTCTTCTTATTGGATGAAAAAGGAGTAAGTGCGCTTGCACTGTTCAGATTTGTTAATAAGTGAGACGGCGCTAGTGGCCCAGATGGCAAGTGATTTGGTGATCCATGTTTAATTTTTCAAGCCTTCCCATTGGTGGAAATGTTATCACACGGATTAAGTATCAAAACTTGTATGAAAATTGCCACTTTTAGCCCCTAAACTTTGGCAGATTTATGATTTGAGCTCTAGTCTTCATTTCTTTGGCAAAATTAGTCCTTTGACCTTCATTCTTGATCATTTGAGCCCTTTGACTTGGTTGACTTAAGAGTTGACCAGGTTTGACTTTGATCTTGACTTTATCAAAAATTACACTTTAGTGCTTCATCTTTTGAATGTTGTCAAGATAGGTCCTTTATCTTCTCATGGCTTGTCATATAGCATCCTTCTTGTCTTTTCTTCATAAATGAGCTTGATTTCACTTGTTTGCTTCAAATTTGTATCCTTGTTACCTAAATAAGCACAAACACAAAACATACCACATAATACTGCTTTATGGCATAAATGTTAGGTAGTTGTTATGTGTTTTAGGGTGATTTGTTGACTAATTGATATGAGATTTTACTCATATCAGGGATATTGACGAGTGTTGTGGAGGTATGGAATTCAACCATTTAAAACATTCTTTGCTCAACTCCTTCAACTTTTTCATTGCATACTCAAAGCTTGGTAGTGTTGTTGCTTTAGGTGCTTGCCACAACAACAATTTGTAGGCAGTACCACTCCATTTCTTCTTCATATTCTCATGAATATGTTTGACACAAAATCTATGCTCTGCATTTGGAAACAAATTCACTATTGCTGGTATAATTCCATGAAATGACAGATTAAGTTGACTTATTATCAAACATATAACATAAGTAATGACAGATTAAGTTGACTTATTATCAAAAATATAACATACCTTTTGTCTGTCACTTACAAAAGTGAAGTTGTAATTTATGTATAGATCAAGGTCATCTTCAAGCTAAGTAAGAAACCAAGTCCATGACTCGGTGTTCTCTGTTTCAACAAGCCCATAAGCCAATGGATAGATACCATTGTTTGAATCAACACTCACAACTGTCAATAATTATCCTGGATATGGACCCTTCATGAAAGCCCCATCCAATCCTAGCAAATCCCTCATCCCAGCTTTGAATCCAGCTTTAAGAGGACCAAGCATACATATATCCTTTTAAAAACCCTAGTTGGGACTGTATGGTCAACTTCAGATTGAACATGGATTTTCACAGTTGTGTTTGGATTAGCTTGTTGTAACTCCATAATATAGTCTCTTAACATCTTGTATTGCAATTGGTAATCACCCCTTAATTGCTTTTCAGCTGCTTGTTTTGCCCTAAAAGCCTTGCTATGTGTAACAGCTAATTCATGCTTCCGTTGAAGTTTCTCTCGGACTACTCTAACAGGGATCTTAGGGTTTGTTTTCAACTGCTCAACTAATTATTTAGAATACCATTCATATGTAGCATACAAATTAATCCTTGATTGTAAACATTTATGGACTGATTTGTATGTTTTGACCTCCCATGTTTTAGTGTTTCTTAGCTTGGAAATGAGCAAAACCCAAGGACATTTATTCTTATCCAACTGTTTGGAAGTGGTAGGTTTACCACCATTTAATATCTTATCCTTGGTCAATTTATCTTTACATGGGCTTTTGGACTTTGTAACTTTGTCCTTTGACCCACTAGACTGACCAGCCCCATTATGATCCCCCATGTCATCAAAAACTTCTAGTGAAGGAATAACACCCTTGCAAACAACTCTCACCCTTCATTTTCATCCTTTATCATCCTGATTTCTCTCATAGTCTCAATTGAATGCTCCTTAATGTATTTTTTTCACCTCCTGTTTATTAGGAAACCTTCTCCCAACATAGAAATAGGTTTTGTAGACTTGTTCACTAGCATGGGCTTGTTTCCTAAGTTGTTTCAGCTTTCTTTTCCTTATCCTGCTATCTTCATCATCACTGTCAGACCCACTCTCAAAGTAGTCATTGTCTAAAACTTCTATTTCTTCATCTCCTTCCATATCATTAGCTGGTTCATAAGTCTCTCTACACCCCATAAACTCTACATTTTCATTTATATGGTATTCAAAGTCTTCCATGTCAACATCCACATCCTGTAGCATGTTGTCCTCATCCACCATGTAATCACTATCTTGACTATCATTATAATCCTCCCTCTCTTTCTCAGCCTCCACCTCTGTTTCATTACCCTCAACCTCTGTTTCATTACCCTCAACCTCTGTTTGATTATCCTCAATCTGAACCTCTATTGCATTACACTCTATCTCTGTAGCATTTACCTCAACCACAACCTCTGTTTCATTACCCTTATCCCTATTCTCAGTTGTTGGTAACAATATGTCTAAGTCTGCAAATGGGTCAAATGCTTCATCTTCATATGGGTCATATGAAGAATAAAAATCATTGACAAATTGAATAGGTACTTGGCTAGATACTTGAGAATTTGTTGGCTTATGCCTATTCTCAACTGCACTACTACTCTCACCTATTTCTTGTTCATTAACATCAACAACTAGTTTCCTAGCAACAACTGTGATCCCTGCCTTAGAAACCCTTGGTTCAACATCTAACTCCTCAATCACTAGTTTCTTAGCTTTTGGAGGTGTGTAAATGTCATGGTTAGTCTTTCCATGCTCAACATAAACTTCAACTAGTTTTAACCCTTGACTTACATAGTTAGCTAACACCACAACATCCTTATCACACGCTAAAGGTTCTAGTCTATTATCTAAGTCTCTTTCTAGTTTCAAGAAATGGTAAAACATGACCTTATGGCCATCATGTCCTAAGTCTTCTAAGATCGAATCTATTTCATGCACAGAAAACTGGTCACTGTCTATCAAATCAACAAAGGTTACCTTACCATTATTGTAAGTCCTGTCTGTAGATTCCGTGAAAGAACCACCATGATGAAGCTTGATGGAAAACAGAGTAGACTCAGGCTCTACAATTTTTTTTTAAAGAAAATCAATTATTTTAGGGATTGCAACCATAAACATCAATGATACTATTTGAAATCCAATTACTAATACTAAAATTCAATTAGAATGATAAAATAACATGCAGAATAATCAACATTGTTAAAAATTAAAAAGTCAAAGAAGTACTTACTGTACATCTTGTATGGATCACGATCAAGAATCCCATTATGCCTGATGTTGTACAATGGAGCGACCATAGCAGTTTTAATCGGATGAACTTAATTAGGGTTTAAGAATTATGATTTTAGGGGAAGAAGTTGGATGGTTTTAGAGAGAGAAATAACAGCGAAAGTATAAGGATAGTGAGTGAAATGAGGTGAGTGAGAGCCATAAATGATTTTGAACAAGTGAAATGACGCCTTTGTCCATGTCACAATATCACTTAACGAGCAAACATGGGGCCAGTTAACTAGAGGGACAAACGATGGACAAGGTTTCATAGTTAAGGCTATATGGCGCAATTTTTTTGGTCAAAGGACGAACGACGTTAGTCAACGCAAACCACAAGGACGAATGGTGTAATTTACTCTTAAAATTAAAATCGAGATCTTGACAACCTGCTTCTAACTCAGCCATACGTGTAAACATGGTATGTCTCTGAACATATGCTCGATAGTTGTACTTTTAATAATGAAATATTATTCAATAGATGTTTTATATTTATTTTACTTTCTCAAGTGAAAGTTAGTTTCTTTATGCTCTCTATTCCAGTATATGAAAAAGAAAGTATGGTCATGAAAATTCACCTTGCCTATTTAATCTGATGAATCTATTTAAGAATTTTTTTCATATGAGCCAGAATTTAACTTAAGATTGAAGTGTTATATTTTCTTTTTAAACACATTAAAAACGAAGTTTTTGACATATATAATGCAACTTAATAATTTTTATCAAGTAGACTAAATATAGTAGATTGTATTAGGTATTTCTCATAAAATTTATTAAATTTATGGTGACGTGGAAATGTCTTAAACTATAAAGTTTCATGAATTGTGAGAATTTAAGTAGAATAATAAGATGCTGGTGTGACAATAATGTGACAATGTATTGAACTTTCTATTACATTTTGCATAGAGATACCCTAATTAGAAAAAAATAACAAAGACACGTAAACTAAATCACGCAGCATGTGTCCATGTCTTTTTCCACAGATCGAGGCTTAATCATGATAAGTTGATAACAACAAAATCAAAAATACTTCAAAACATATTATATTCAAACCTCAAATAAACTAAGAAATAAACTTACACATCATACATAAAGTCATAAACAGATACAAAACTGTTAAAATATTGGACCTTATCTGCTAACCCATTCTAACATAAGGGACTCATTGTATTTGTTTGTAAACTTTCAGTTACATTATTGGACTTGCTGTGAAAGGATTGCTGATGTCAGGGACTAAAGATGGACACTCTTTTTTGCTTATGGACTCGTGCAGCCTTGTGAAGTTTAAGCCCATGGTCACAACCCATGGGCTCAACGGTCTTATGCCTGTTATTACCCTAGCTTGAGCTAGGGTTTTTTCACATCTTGCAATGCCTCTTTCTTTCATAAGTGTGTTTATCACACATAGTTACTCTCTCTTCGTCTAGATCTTTAAAACCCTAGTTTGTTCTGTTTTTGTTCTTTGATTTGTAAAACTATTATCATGTAGATAATAGGACTACACGTTGTTAGAACTGGTAGTCTTAGTTTATTATTCAGTTTTTCATTTCCGTTTTGATCAAATCTTATTAATCTATTGAAAAAAGGCTTTGGGATCTCTCGTATCATGTTTTTCTACATGGTATCAGAGCCTGATTACTAAAAAGTTGATGAAATTTTTTTTAGGGTTTGATAAAAATTGGGGTTTCTTGTTTATATACACTTTTTTTTAGGTAGATATGCCATTGAGATAGCTGGATCTGTTAATATTACTTATTGATCTTCAGTTTTGATACTTTATTTTTTTTGAGAAAAAAATTAGGGTTTCAAAGATCTGTTGGCTACTATCCTTTTTGATACTATTTATTGTTACTGGCTCTTTCGTCCTTTGATTAAAGTGATTTTCCCTAATTTTCCTAGAACTAGTGGTTTTGGAACCCTGGGAACTTAGTTGGCAGTGTCGTGAGTTCATTTTTTTGACACTTGTGACTTTGTCACCATGTCTGATCATGAGCAGTCTGTACATGGTGATGATGATACTCAAAGTGTGACTGATCCAGTCACACTTATTGGTAAGCTTGGCCTGAGTGGCCATTTGTATTTACACCCTAATGATATTGCTGTGTGGACTGTTTTCACTGTTAAATTAAAGGGAACTAAATATTATCAAGTTTGGGCTAATGTTATTTTGCTTGCTTTGGAAGGCAAAAACAAAATTGGTTTTATTGATGGATCTTGTAGAAGGTCCATAACTGATGAGGTTTTGGAAAAACAGTGGGATATGATGAACTAAACGCCTATTGGAAACAGTATGATGCTATGATTGAATTGCCTAATTGTTTGTGTACTACTACTAGTGATTTTAAGAAACATAATCAACTGTTGAAACTTATGCAATTTTTAATGGGTCTTGATGATTCCTATATGAGTATTAGGAGTTCTATTCTATCTAGGGAGACTTTGCCAGATGTCAAGGGTGCCAATGCTATTATCTCTAGTGAGGAATCTCATAGAGTTTCTTCTGGCACTCTTACTGGATCCTCCCAGAGGACTCAGACATCTGGTTTTCTTTCTAATAGGCCTGCTAGAAACAATGTTCAAAGAACTCAGAATACTAACAATGGTAATTTCAGACCCAATTATGGCAACAATGGCAACTTTATACCCAACTCAAGCACCACTGGATTTAGACCTAACACACCAAACAATAATGTCTTTAGACCTTATGGTAATTTTAATGCTGAAGTTGTTTGTGAAAATTGTGGTTATAATGGTCATACTATTGATAGATGCTTTAAAATCATTGGATACCCTAATGACTTTGGGAAGAAAAAAAGGGGGGCAGAACTTTAAAGGGAAAAATGTGTACAACAATTATGTTGGGACATCTTCTTCATCTGGATTTACAGATGAACACCTGACCACCTTGCTTTCTCTTATAAAGGACAATAAGGGTACTACTAGTGATTCTGGAAAAGGGGTTCATGCCAATATGGCAGGTATTTACTTTAATGATAGCAAGATTTTTAATGACAATTTTGAATTTTTTTTTCTGTTTTAACACCAACATCAAATCAAAATTGGGTATAATGGGAAGGTTGTTGATTCTGGGGAAAATCAACATATGACCAATAATGATACTGAATTGGATTATGTGTTTGATATTTCCCACATTAATATAAGAGTGGCTCATCCTAATGGGACTAAAGCCATCATTTCTAAAATTGGCAACCTTAAACTTTCAAATGGATTAGTTTTGTTTGATGTTCTTGTTATTCCAGATTATTGTGTTACCTTGATATCTGTTCACAAACTTGATAAGGATTATAAAATCTTAGTTGTCTTTGATGAGAATAAATGTTTTTTTATGAATCAGGATTTGAATCTCCAAAATGTTTTAGGGATTGGTAGGCAATGTGGTGGTCTTTACTATTTAGATATAGAATGTACCAAATTTGTGAATCATTCCAATGCGCTTACTTGTTCTGTCTAAACATGATTGGCAATTCAGATTAGGTCACCCTGCTGACACTGCTCTAAATGTTCTTAAAAAACACTTGAACATTGATAATTTTGATCAAACTAATTTTTGTGAAGTATGTTAAAGGGCTAAACAAACTAGAGACCCATTTCCTTTAAGTAAACATAAGACAAAAATGCTTGGTGACATTGTCCATTTATATTTGTAGGGTCCTTATAGGGTGACCAGTCAGACTGGTCATAGATATTTTCTTACTATTGTGGATGACTTCACAAGAGCTGTTTGGGTGTACTTAATCAAAAGTAAAGATGAAGTTGGTTCTTCCATTGAGATTTTCTACAATCTTTTACAAAATCGGTTCAAAAGGAATGTTAAAGTTTTCAGAAGTGACAATGGAACTGAGTTTATAAATCATAATTTCCAAAAATTTAGTCATGAAAAATGGATTGTACACCAGACCTCCTGTGCATACACCCCACTACAAAATGGGGTTGTTGAAAGGAAACATATGCATCTTTTAAATGTTGCTAGATGCCTTATGTTTCAGGGGGAATACCTTTGAGATTTTGGACTGAATACATTCTAACTCCTACTTATCAACAGATTACCTTCTTTTGTGCTAAATGGTAGATCTTCGTATGAGATGATTTACAATTCATCCCTTAATCTCTCTCATATTAGAACCTTTGGGTGTCTTTGTTTTGCCACTATTCTAAATAGTCATGATAAATTCACCAGTAGGTCTGAAAAATATGTTATGATGGGTTTTTCTAGTTCCAAAAAAGGTTATAAACTTTACACTCTTGACAGGCATCAATTTTTTGTTTATAGAGATGTTAAGTTTTTTGAATCTATATTTCCTTTTAAGGATGCTGTTTTGAATACGAAAAATAATAACAAAGAATTTGATGTTTTTCAAAGTGATAAAGTTTTGACCTTTTTAACTTGGATAACCATGAGCTTCCTGATGATGAGAGAGTTACAAAGAAACATAATGGTGACTTTAAGTCACCAAGTGCTAGCAGCCCACCCTATTGTCTAGGTGACAATGAAAACATTGCCTCAGGCAATGATACCATATATGCCAGCTTAAATGGGATTGAGGATGCCACACTTGATGATAATGAAATATCTTAAGGAACTTTAGAATTAAATCCAAGTCCTTCGTTCCATGGATAGAACATGGGAGAGGACTAGGGTGATAATTCGAATACTATTGCTCAGGGGGACCAAACCTTGAGAAGGTCCTCTATACCTTCTGTTTTTCCAAAAAACTACAATGATTTTGTTGTTAACTCAAAAGTTAAATATGGGATTGAAAATTGTGTTGGTTATTCTAAGCTCAAAGGGATGTTTTGTCTTTTGTCACTCAATTAAATAGAGAAATAGTGAACCTAGAAATTTATTTGAAGCATCTCAAACCCCACATTGGGTTGATGCTATGAACTTGGAATTTGCTGCCTTGCTTGAGAATGATACTTGGGACTTGGTTGAGTTACTTGCTGGTAGAACTGCTTTAAATTCTAAATGGGTTTGGAAACTTAAGTTTAATTCCAATGGTGAAATAGAAAGGTAAAAAGCTAGACTTGTTGCTATGGGTTGTGGCCAAAAAGAGGGTACTGATTATGAAGAGACTTTTTCCCCTGTTGTCAAAATGGTGATTGTTAGATGCTTAATTAATTTAGCTGTTAACCAGTCCTGGCCTATTTATCAACTTGAGATGAACAATGCCTTTCTATATGGTGAGTTGGATGAAACTGTCTATATGAAACCTCCTCAGGGTTTCTATGATAGAAACAAGAACCTTGTTTATAGGTTGAAAAAAAATCCATTTATGGTCTTAAGTAGTCTCCTAGACAATGGAACTCTAAACTCACTTCTGTCCTTGTTGAAAATGGCTTTGTTTAAAAGCAAATCTGATTACTCTCTTTATACTAAATATGGTGAAAATCTGTTTGTTGATGTGCTTGTCTATGTGGATGATATTATTGTTACTGGTAACAATGAAAAATAAATTGACAGCTTCAAAAGTTTTTTGAAAGGAAAATTCATAATTGAAGATTTGGGAAAATTGAAATACTTTTTGGGTATTGAAGTAATTGATACCAAATTTGGTGTTTGTTTGAACCAGAGAAAACATGTCTTAGATCTGTTATCTGAATATGGAATGCTTGCCTGCAAACCATCCAAGATACCTTTAGTGTCTAAGCTGTCTAATTCTAATAAGGCTTCTGAGAGTGATCCATCGCTAGAAAATATTGTTGAATATCAAAAGCTTATGGGAAAGTTAATTTATTTGACCAATACTAGGTCTGACATCTCTTATGTTGTGCACTGTTTGAGTCAACTCATGCATTCTCCTTTTTTGTCTCATTAGAGAATTGCTTTTAGAATTTTAAGATACTTAAAGGGATCTCCATGTCTTGGTATTAATGTTGCCAAAAACTCTGGTATGTCTCTTAAAGCGTTTTCTGATTCTGACTGGGCTAAATGTATTGTAACAAGGAGATCTGTAACTGGCTATTGTGTTTTCTTGAATGGTAACTTGGTTTCTTGGAAGAGTAAGAAGCAACATACTCTCTCTAAATCTTCAGCAGAAGCAGAGTATAGAGCTCTTGCTTCTATCACTAGTGAAGTTATATGGATCCTCAAAATCTTGAAAGATTTAAAATGTTACAATCTTTTGCCTGTGGATCTGTTTTGTGATAGCAACTCTTCTATTAAAATAGCAGCCAACCTTGTTTTTCATGAGAGAACCAAACATCTTGAGATTGATCTTCACTTTGTGAGAGAAAAATTTTTAAATGGTGTTGTTAGAACTGTAAAACAGATTCTGCAAATCAAATTGCAGATATCTTTACAAAAAGGTTGGATATAGACCAACATAAAAAACTTGTTGGAAAATTGGGGATGATCAACTTGTATGTGTTATCAGATTAAGAGGGGATGTTAAAATATTGGACCTTATCTGCAAACCCATTCTAACATAAGGGACTCATTGTGTTTGTTTGTAAACTTTCAGTTACATTATTGGACTTGCTGTGAAAGGATTGCTGGATGTGAGGGACTAAAGATGGACACTCTTTTTTTGCTTATGGACTCGTGCATCCTTTTGAAGTTTAAGCCCATGGTCACAGTCCATGGGCTCAACGGTCTTATGCCTGTTATTACCCTAGCTTGAGATAAGGTTTTTCACATCTTGCACCGCCTCTTTCTTTCATAAGTGTGCTTATCACACATAGTTACTGTTGAGATATGCGATCGTTTAGCCATCGGTAAATGCGTGAGCCTATCGGGGCACACACTTAAACACGAAGAGCGCGTTTATTATATATTTAATATATGTAACTCGTTTATATTTATTAAATGTGTAATATGTTTCACGAATATATATATATATATATATATATATATATATATATATATATATATATATATATATATATATATATATATATATATATATATATATATATAATTATGATTTGAAACCACAGTTTTAATCCCAGTCATATCCCAATCACATCTTTTAGCCAATAGTATCTCAGAATTTCCTAGAAAATCTCCAAATTCCACGAAATTCGGGATTGAAATCGCAGTTTTTTGAAAATCGCGTTTTGAAAACGCTGTTTTTTAAACTGCGTTTTGAAGTAATGGACCGGTCCAATTCAATTTTTCGGCCGAGCTGGGCCTGGAGTGGTTCGGTTCAATTCTGGGCCGAACCGGGTCAAGACTGGTCCAGTTCATATCTGGGTCGAGCCGTGTGTAAACCGGTCCGGTTCATATTCAACGGGTCACGGGTCGAATATTTTGTTAAATCAAATTAATGGCAAAAAGTGCCACTAACAAGATTTGAACCTTGGTCTCCTCCCTCAAAACTTAGCACCACTCAGTTTACCAATTGTGCTATGCATGGTTTTCATTATAAGAATGCAAACCTATATATTTAAAGATAGATTAGTTGGGCTTGTGTTGGGCCTATATAATACATAGGCTTGTCCGACCTATAAAAGATGCAACGAATGGCCCCAATAAAAAATGAAAGTACCTTTGGAATCGTAATCTCGTGCTCTTATCAACGATGTGCCCTTGGTTAAATATAAACCCCGTTTGCATCTCAAAAAACGTGTAAACATCGACAAAACGCATCCGAAAATCACCATTTTTAATTTCTTTTATATCCTTTGTATCTCCAGGACTTAATAAAGTTTAAAACACATATTTTTACTTATATTTAGCATCTTTCAGTATTATTGGTCTATTAAGAGGATATTTTGATGATATTTTTAGGTACGATTTAACACAAATCGTTACAAAATCATACACAAATTCAACAAAAAACAATGTATTCATTCAATAAAACACATCCAATCACAAAACAATATAAAAAAAATAAAAAAAATTATACATTTTAAATTATATATAAAACATATTTAAGAAAAACCTATTTTAGCGTAAATTATAACAAAAATATACTTAGACATTAAATTACAAACTAAAAAAAACAAAAAAACACAACACACAACAAAGAACTACGTATTAGTTCAATAAAATATATCCAATCACAAAACAATATATATAAAAAAAGAATGATACATTTTAAATTGTATATAAAACCTATTTTAGAAAAATCTATTTTAGCGTAAAGTATAACAAAAATATACTAAATATTAAATTATAAACTAAAAACACAAAAAAAAACACAAACAACAAATCCTCCCCAACAAGAAAAAAAACGGCCCCGCCCGTTGGGCGGGTTATGAAGCTAGTATATATATATATATATATATATATATATATATATATATATATATATATAAAATTGAGATCAAATGAGAAGAAGAGTTAAAATAAGAAGAATAAGAATGAATGAGGACCAATCATTTTTCAAAGATATAGAGGACATTTTTGTCCTTTAAACTAATTGTTCTCAATTAACATTTCAAAAAATCCCCCACTAATCTGGTGACTTTATTTTAATATTTTTTGGATCTTTCTCAAACTATATTGTCACCACATGCGCTCGTATCTTAGTAAATATTTATTTTCATGTAATATAAAATGGTTTAAATCGTTAACTGTATAAGAAGATTGCTTTATAAAAATCTTTTCTTAGGAATAGACATGAATGAATTTGCAAACTATACGCATATACATTCTACCAACATTTTTTTTATGATTATATTTTACGAATAAACATGAGTCATGAGTGAATCGGTAAACCACGCATCTACATTCTGTCAATTTTTAAAAATTCTTGTATTATACGTAAGATTCCAAAAACTTTGTGTACCTATTTGGACTAAAATAATGCACATATATAACCTTGCGTTTTTATAGGCGCATGCATCTCATAAGTGAAGAAGCTAGATTTAAATATGATGGGGGACACAAAATTTTCTGAACCTTAAAATAGTAAAAGATCAAAAAAATTTAAATATACTAATTAAATAAGAATATAAACACATTTTGATGCACCAGGTGCACTTAAGATATATTTAAAAAAAATCCGATTTATTTTTTATAAATTAACATTAAATTAAAAAAATTCATAAGTGTCACGGGCACCCGCAAAACACCTCTTGTTCCGTCTCTACTCATGAATTATGGTAACTTGTTCGCGGATTAAAAAATTGATCCGACATTAAACTAGTGTGTTCAACTTGTATTGCATCTAAAAAGGAAAAAATAATCACTCATGCATCTAAAAGTTTAAAACACGTGCATCCATCATACTTACCGATAAAAATGTATTGAATTAGACCCATGCGTCTAAAGTTCTAAACTGTACCATTCATCTTTTAGTTTGAGCAAGTACCATTGCATCTAAATAAAATTTTCCAACGATGCATTTACTTTTTAAAAACTTATGCATCTTTCATACTAACCTATCAAAAAAGTATTAAATTAACACTATTCATCTAAACAATACCATTGCATATAAAAATATTTAGCCAACTATGCATCTAAATGCGATCTCGGATGCGTTTGTGACTCGTAAAAAATATACAACATATATTTGTTCCTATATTGTCAAACAACAAACGCATATATTGTATATTAATAGATGCATGCATCCATGATGCGCACCTAAAAGTTTGTCTCCGTAATGTTCTATTAAATTTAATAGATGCATTTTTCTTTACATATATACTAGGAATGTTAATTTTTTTTAATCAAGTTATCTAGATGCGTACATTCATAAGTAAAAAAGATGCAAGCTTTTTGGATAATAAGAAAGAACGAAAGATGTGCGTGTATTAAAGTTCATACGGAATCATGCGGAGTATTTTAGGGTAAAGAAATATATATTTAATTATTAAAATCTTGATTTATGGTACTGGTGCATGCATGATTTGTAGTTATGGTGAAAGAAAAAATTAAAATTCTCTTCCACACGTTGCAAGAAACAAATGAAATACGGTTACGAGATGCTAGAAATAAGAGAATATGTTAAATTTACCATCTTACCCTCCTGCCTTTCATAAATGTTCATCTTATTTACATGTTTGTCATTCCTCATTAGTAGGCATTGATATTTTGATGTAATGGTATAAATTTCTTCTTATTCTTTTTATTTTTACTATTCTTCTTATTGGATCCTTACTATATATATATATATATATATATATATATATATATATATATATATATATATATATATATATATATATATATATATATAGGGTAGAGTTAAAATAAAAAGGGTTTTTACCATGAGAAGGGTAAGAAGGCTTTTTAACCATTGATAAAAAGATTAATGGTTGAGATTAAATCAAAATTTAATTAAGTGTAAAAGGGTAAAAAGGTCATTTTCTATAAATAACATAAACAAACAACCGAAATTTATTCTCGGTAACTAACTTCCACCCACCCTCCACCTTCAATCATTATCTTCTTCATAACCACACACATCCGATCAAAACCTTCTGATAAACACACCTCCGATCAAACCATCTGATAAACACACCTCCGATCCAAACCATCTGATAAACACACCTCCGATCAAACCATTTGATAAACACACCTCCGATCAAAACCATCTACCTCATTCACAAACAATGAAAACTTTAAATCAATAAAAATGAGGAAGAAAAGCATTGGTAAGTTAACTAGTCCCTAATTTTTATAGTATTTTCATATAATTTTTTTATTTTGATGCATAATTTTGTATAAAATTTAACAGGAAAAAGAAAAAGTGGGAGGAGGTTTTCAATACATATATCATTGTCAGATAATGAAGAACAATTAGCTAATAAGTGATCTAAAAAAATCCATGATCGTCCATAAAAAAATAAAGGTATTGATGTGTATCAGCATTTTTTTATATGATTTTGTGCATTTATTATACATATAATCGTTGTTGAAATGATTTTGTTGAAATGATTATAATTGATATAAGTATAAATGATTTTGTGCATTTATATAAGTATAATATTTGTTGAAATGAGTATAATTGTGCATTGATATAAGTATAAATGTGAATTGTGATTTTAATTCTGTTTTGCTGGATATTTGCATTAATATAAGTATAGATGTGCATCAAATCAGTTTTGTGCATTGATTTTAGATATTGATGTGCATTAGATTGATATATTGTTTATTTATATGTGAATTGTTTTTGAATTAGATAAGGATTGGTTGTTTGTAGGAATTTAGGCTAAGTTATTAGTTTGCCTAAATCCCTAAGAAAACTTATGCTAGTTTAAACGGAACAGTTTCCGGTTCAACAGTCACAGGTACTTCAGCAGTTGCCATAAGTTGTAAATGAAAAGAAAATAATTAAGACCGTTAGTGGTGAGTGTGTGCGTTTGTGAATTGTGATTAACGTTAGTGGTAAGTGTGTGCGTTAGTGGTGAGTGTGTGCGTTTGTGAATTAAGATTATCGGTCGTGAATTGTGATTACCGGACATTAGGCACTGAGATATCTTTATGCAGAATATCTTTATGCAGAAAATTTCTATCGAGTTTAGCGAGATGAGTGTTTTCATGACAAAACCAGTGACCAAATACAAGAAATGGCTGAAAAGATCATACATAATATAAATCGAGTGGACTCTCATAGCTGCAATTACTACCTACATTAGGCACTGAGATAAGAAATGGTGCTAACAGTAGATAAATCATTAGCTAAAAGTGGGGCTAGTCTATGTTCGTAATGCTTAGCTTCATGTTATTGCTCAAGAAGCATACTCCAACAGCCGTATATGTAAATACATTCGAATATCCTTTAAATGTGACTATCATTTTGTGAACTCTGTTTACATGATATTATTACAAGGTTCAATTAACTTAAGGCAAGGAAAGGAAAAAGTGGCACGTATAAATCTAGAATTCTTTATAACTGGAAGAGGGAAAATACCTCTAGTTTCATTTGGCGCTCGAGAAGCTTGTCTTTAAGCCGAATGAGGGATTGTATATAATTTGCAGTATGATGAGAATAGGATGACACTAATAGGTTATGTATATGATCATCAACTTTCGTACGAAAGCCACATCATTTACAAGTTTAAATGACAACCTTTTGCTATTTTTGTTACTTATGGCATTTTACTACAAAGAATGGACGACTGTAATGATTTTTGCTGGCTGGGTTGTTGCATAATCTCGTATCATTAGTTACAAAATACTATCGAGTTATGAATAGTTTTGCTAGTTGCATCATGGATAACTGCAAAAACAATAACCAGTAGAGAAACTTTTGTTGTTGCACCTTCTATTCACAACTGTTACTGCACTTCAAGTTGCTGGTGTTATTTGTAATTTGAGGATTGCCATTTTTGTTTCCAATTACAGCAGCTCTCGATGGGTTTGTGCACATTCTAATGTATATTGCGTTTCGCCTGAGACCTGAGTCATGGAATTACACTGGGTATTACTTTAGGAATGACAAACAATAGGAACAAGGTTACGGTTCCAAATTTTAAGGTTTGCTTATGATTAGTTGAAATGTTTATCATGAAACAAGCGCTAAAGTCGCGTGCTTTAGCTGGTATGGACTATAGTCAGTTACGAGGTTTAAATCCAACATCTTAAAGTCATATACCTTAACAAAACATCTACATGGTTGTCAACTTGTCATTCATTCATTCATTTTCATTCCCTCAGTCCTAACAAGCACGCTCTTGAGCCGCGACAGAACTCCCTTGGCCATAAACATACACGCAATACACATAGCATGCAATAGGTTCAGTGTTCAGTGGAGTTCTTTTTACGTGTTGACAGTATCGTCTAAAAGAGAGTTTGAGAAGTTAGTGGATTGAGCTATTGTTCTATAATGATTTTTGTTAAGAACTTATTTCATTTACAGCTCTATTCTCATCATTACCTGTTCTACTTTTTAAGAAGATGAACTTTTTAAGAACTTTTTTGTTAAGAACTTATTTTCATTAATTTTGTCGAGAAGCAAAATTAGGTTTATTTTGACTAGTCATTTCATTCAGTTTGACTAGCCATTAGCTTAGCACTCAGCTAACCGAACAATGTATGTTTGTACACTTAGCTAGTTGCAGTTTGCTAGTAACACTATTTATCTAATGATTCATAGTCAACAGTTACAACACGCTCATTCTGGTTAACAAGTTTTTGTGCATTATTTATGAAAATTTGTACTGTCAGATTTTTATACATTTGATTGAACTAAAAATATATTAGTTTTGGTAGTAATTTAGGACTAAATGCAAATTAGCTTAGGACTAAACGCAAATGTGCACTAGATAGTTATAAAATTAATTGCATAAAATCACTTCTTTTGTAGGAATGTAGGAATGTAGTCAAATGCGAATCAAACTGTGTTTGCGCATTAATTTATATCAAATTGTGCATTATATTTTGTAGGAATGTAGTCAAATGCGAATCAGTTATATATAAGTTTTCCTAAATTTCAAAATTAGATGACGCTGATTTCTTAGGAATATAGACAAGTGTTTGTGCATCAAGATAGGGCTAAATGTTTATCAGATTCATTAACTAAGTGAAATATACAGAAATTTGCTATCGAGAAAGTGAAAGCGAACAAGAAAGTGAAGATAGTGGAGAAAGTGAAGACACTACCAGCGAAGATGTGCAAGATGTTAAATATTACAAGGAAGATTATATGTATATAGATCCAAAAAAGAGACTTCGTACAAGGAATCCACCCACGTCTATGGCGAAAGTTATGAGTGAGCTGACGACAGATGCCCAGATAGAAAGCTTGAAAGAAATTGGTTTTAATATGTTTGCTGGTTACAAATTAAAGAAAGTCCCGGCTGTCCTAGCTAAATGGATTTTGGTAAACTATAATCCAAACACATCTATATTAGATGTTGGAGATGTAAAGATGGAAATAACGAGTCAAACCGTTCATGACATCTTTGGATTGCCCATTGGTGGGAGAGAAATAGTGGAGTTAAATCAAGCTAAAAAGACTGACGAAGTGATAGAAGAATGGAGGGTTCAATTCAATGTCGGTAAAGGAGGTACAATTAAACCAAGTACTGTTGCAGATAAGATACTAGAGAATATGGATGACGTAGGACGAATGTTCCAGCTTAACTTCTTAGTTTTGTTTGTAACACAAATGATGGAGATAACAACATGTGGAACGGTGAATCAGAGATTTCTTACTTGCTTAACGGAAGACACTGATATTAAGAAATTTGATTGGTGTGCTTATCTTCTAAAATGCTTGAAAAGAACAAGAATTAACTGGAAAGGTGGTTATTACAATGGTCCTTCAACGTTTTTAACAGTAAGTATCTAAGTTTATAATTCATCATGTTTCTTTATATGTAAACCATTTTCCCATTAATTTTTGTTCAATTGGTTTACAGGTGTTGTATGCTCAAATGATTAAACCACTGCTTGTGAAGAGATCAACAGGAGCAATAATCACTAAGTGGACATATAGGAAGTTGATTGCATTGGAGAAAGAGACTATAACCTCGCATAAGAAGAAAATTGAAGTGAAAAAGAAAACTGAAAAAGGAAAGATGACGAAGTCACTGATATCTGGGAGAATTGTTAGTCAATCCCCTAGAGCTGTCAACATTTGTGAGACTTCTGCGAGAAATGGTGTTAGTCAATCTCCTGAAGCAGATCTAAGAATTGCTGAGACTTCTACTCGTATTTCCAAAAATAAGATGGAAGATGTTCAGGTAAATGGTGTTAAAAAAAACTAATACTTTTGTGCATATTTTTTTATAACAGAACCAAAATAGTATATAATACTTGCTTTTGATGCGTAAACTGAAGTTTAATTTGATGTGTTTGTTTCGTGTGTCATTTGAACAGGTCATTGTACATGGTTTAACAAACAAAATGACGTTGTTTGATGATTATGTGAATGGAATTGATGGTGAACTTGAAAAAGGAATTCAACAACATCCTGGTAATAAGGACATAGAGAATATAATGTTGCTTTGGAAACAAAAGTTCGTTAGAAAAGTAAAGGAAATGAATGACAAAGAACAAGACGTGGAAAATTTTGGAAATATAACAAAAGTCGATAAAGGTAAGAAAGTTATGGAAGACGAGACTTCCAAAGCAGGGGTAAACGTTAACAAAGACGTGGAAGATTTTGGAAATATAACCGATGCCCAAAAGACTACTATTGGAGCAAACAAACAAAGAGCACCAGGGTTAACTGAATGTATAGAATGGAACAAACATTCAAAAATCACATCCTTAACACCCAACACGCTGTCTTCTTTTGATGAACAATTGGATCCTCCTATCAAAGAGCCTTCACCAGTTTTAGGTCCAAAAGACGTTTTGCTTACGCCCACAGATGCTCCAATTAAAGGTATGTCTACTTTGATCTAATCTTCTTATATTACCTCAAAATTACTCATGACTGAATCGAGATTGTTGAAACATGTAGAACCCAACACACTGTCTTCTTTTGATGTACAACTGGATCCTCTTGTGAAAGAGCCTTCACTCATTTTAGGTCTAAATGATGTTTTGCTTACACCCACAGATGCTCCAATTAAAGGTATGTCTACTTCGATATAGTCTTTTTATTTTACCTCAAAATTAGTCATTACTGAATTGAGATTGTTGAAACATGTAGAACCCATCCCGGAAAAAGAAATTTTGACTTTTAGAAGAATTAGTAAGAAGATGAAGTTGCCACCAAAAATTGTAAAAGATCAGGAACCAGTTGAAGCTCCGAAAGTACCCTCATCATCATCAGATTTACTTGGATTTGATGCTCCAAGTTTTGATTTGGGTCTCACACCTACTCCTCCTGATGTAAATATTGATGATGTTTCGCTTCAAGGTATGTTATTAAAGTTACAATAAGGAAATAATTGGATGTTGATATGATTTTGAGATTAAAGTATATGACCAAAAAGGGTTCTAAGATACAAATAGAATATGATTTAAGTTCATATAGTCACCACAGTCCAATTTCCAGGATTCCCGATGATGCGTTCAAAATAAAGCTGTTTTGTGCATGACAATCAATTTAAATGTGCATCATTTTTTTTCTAAGTTATTAAAATTGTTTTTATTATCTCATATGTCTGATGTATTTACCATAAATATGCTTTGTGCATTATTTTTCATATGGTGTTGTTTAAAAATGTGATCTCTGATTCGATGAAGTGTTCAAAACAAATATGTTTTGTGCATAAAAATCAATTTGAATGTGCATTATTTTTCATAAGATATTAAATTGAACACCAAATACTCCAACTGTTGTTTAGTAAATTGGCTTTATCTCATTTCAATTCAAGATAGTCGAAATCATGCTTAGGAATTTATAGCATAGTAAGAAAGTAATCGTATATCTGTAGGACCTATCCTGGGAAATGAAGCTCTGCAAAGAAATGAAAAGGATCAAGTGCCAAGTGAAACAACTGTGAGACCTATCATGGAAAATGAAGCTCTTTCAAAAGATGGAAAAGATAAAGTACCAAATAAAACAAGTCCAATTGCTGCTTTACCAATATCATACGCCATGCCGAGCAGGTCGCCAGTCACCCGTTCTGTAGAAAAAAAAAGAAAGGAATTTGAGAAAGAAAAAATGTCAAATAAAGTTGTTGAGATTGAACCAAAGAGGATAAGACGAACATTAAAACTGCCCATTAATGTGAAATCTCCTTATATAGAAAGATTTGTGAAATTAGGAGTCAAGTGTTCACAGGAAGAGGATCTATTGTTTGAATACATCTTTCGTCTGTCAAAGGGTGAATGGTGAGGATTTTTATATTTTATTAAAATACATATGACAGTTTTTATCCCAGAAAAAAACTAACATGATTTTATATCCCATGAATCAGCGAGATTATATTTTCGACAGCAGAAGGATTTGCAGTTATGAGAGGGGTGATTGAAAGCCTGTATCCAGGAATCACAGTTCATATTGGAGTTATAAACATTTGGTCACAGGTTTGCAACTATGAAGAAAGACTGAGAAGCCCGAATTCTATGCGTAGGCTTTTCTGTCATGCAGGAATGCTGGTAAGTTTAATCTTAATTATATACCACTTGCAGTAAAATGTCAAGTAAATAACATTCTTTTTATGCATCAAGGACTGATAAAAATGCATCAGTTTTAATGGTTTGGAAAATTATTACTATGTTTCATATAAATATACTAAGGTATTGATTTACTTATTTACTTTTCTAGAATGAAAAAATGCTCAGTGAAAAGATCAACATGAAAGTTATTGACTCTTTTGTGAAAGAAATGGAAAGTGTTATGAAGAATGCAAATGTGGATCAGATATCCAACATTGATCTGGTACGAAATTATATAAACTTTTCATATATATTTTGTATATGATATATGTTTTTCTTCTAATCAAAGATATAATCAAATAGGTATTTTTTCCTGTTCTTATGGGAAAATCTCACTACTATCTCGTCGTCTTTAATTTGAAAACTCCAAAGATAGAAATAATAGACAACAGTAGAAATGGATTGGAAGTTACATTGGAAGACCGATACGGAGTAACCTTCATGAAGCTGGTATGAATTTGAACGTATTTAGACATGGTATATGCTAAGATTAAATCACTAAGTGCATTAAAAAATATTAATTGAAGTTCATTTATGTTGTTTGCAGAAACAACTTTTTATCGCGTATTTGTCGATTGACGAACATAGAAGTTTCAACAAAATGAGGAAGGTAGATTGTGAACGGGTAGAAATGAGTTGGAGAACAAAAGATAACCATACAGATTGCGGGATCTTTATGATGCGCCATATGGAGACTTATGTGGGATGTGCGAAGAACTGGAAATGTGGATTCAAGAATGAGGGGACCGAACAACAATCGCAGATTGAAGACTTGAGGAAGAAGTACCTTGCAAAGATACTCAAAGCAGAAATAAACACTCAAAGATCTTCTGTAATGAAGGAATTGGCATTTTTCCGCAGACTTGGCACTAAAGATAAGTTCGTGGAGAACAAGTTATCTATGGTCCAAGAGCGTGTTCAGAAATTGTCTTAGTTTTATTGTTTCTTTGTTTAGAAATGTGATTGTATGGAATGGTAATAAAAATGTTGAAAAAAATGATGTGCATTTGGAATGCTTATGATATTAGATATTGAAAACTGAATCACCAATGGTATTAGATATTTTTTGTGATTTTGCATTACTTAATATTGTTTGTATATTTTTATCGCGTATTAAAATGAGGAAAAGTTGAAAATTGAATCACCAATGGATTAGATAGAGTAATTGGCCTGAGGTGTTGAAATGAAGCTGTTTTGTGCATGAGAATCAATTTAAATGTGCATCATTTTGAATTTTAAAAAAATATATTTGTTTTTGTTTCTTTGGTATGCCTGATGTCATTAGCATGAGTATGCTTGGTGCACTACTTTTCAAATGGTCTTGTTAAAATATGTGGCGCTCTATGATTGGCCAAAGGTATTTCAAAGTAAAGCTGTTTTGTGCATTCAAATAATTTAATGTGTGCATCATTTTTCATAAAAAAGATATCAAAATGGTTTTAGTTCTCTGATATGCATCATATCTTTTAAATAATATGTTTTGTGCATTAATTTTCACATGATTTGGTTAGAAAGTGTTGGTGTTCTCTCTTATTGGCCTGAAATGTTCAAAATAAATCTGATTTGTGCATTAAAATCAAACTGAATGTGCATCAGTTTTCATATGATACTAAAGTTAAGGTAAATGGACAACAACAGACAGTGCAACCAAATGTTGAGGAAGGCTGAGCAGCTCCCCAACGTCTGCAAGTTGCAAGTCCAGCAATGCCCGATCCAAGTCCCAAGGATCTAAGCTTTATAATATGCTTTATGCATCTATGTACCTAGCTAGCTAATAATAATGCATGCATGAGGAGCTTTTTGGCTCGCAAGTTTCTTGTAATAAAATGCACACTCGTGTGCATATGTATGTTTTTTCAGCGTACACTACTAATCCAATGGTTTTTATATATATGCTTAGACTTGGAACATGAAACATAGCTTTAGCGGTTTCTAAAGTTAAGGTAACTGTGACATAAAAATACAAAATGAAAACACATATTATGACTGCAAAAAAAATAGTTTTGATACATGGAATTGTACAATTTGTATACGTATATACTACTAAAAGAATGAAAAAAACCTCAACAACAAGTGTACCAATACTGCATGAAAACTAAGCATCAGGCATGTTCCTGTGTACCAATACTTCAACAATGAAAACTAAGCATCAAGCATGTTCCTGTGTACCAATACTGCAATAATGAAAACTAAGCATCAGGCATCCTCCTTTTTTGTCCTCGAGTCTTCTTTGGTTCGGGGCAGTTTCGAGAGTCATGATCTGCATTTTCATCACCACAATTGTTACATTTTCTACCTTTTTTAGCAGCAGCAGTCATTGCACGTTCTTTACTTGGTATTATCCTTTTGTTAGATCGATCTCCTTTATTCCTACTTCGAAATGGACAACGAACTTTAATTTTTGATTTCCTTGAAACCCCTAAAGCAGATGATATAACTTCACGATCAGACAGTGGTCGTTGTTTAGGCAACTCAGCATCAAGTTTTGACTTTAGATCATGTATACGGTCTCGATAAATTGCTAGCTCTTTAAGGTTTGATGCCAATTTGTCGATGCAATATTCCACAAAACCAATAATTTCCTTGACAATTAGATCTCGTATACTTCCATCACTATACTTGTCTCTTGCATCAATTCGTTTTAAAGGTGTAACTGCATCTCTTGTCCAACGTCTCAGCACATATTTCTTGGGAAACTTATTAACGCCACAAACCCTTAGAACATAAAAACTGTGTCTACACAACAAACCATACCTCTCAAATCTCTTACAACTACAAGTCACTGTTCCATTCAAAGGAGTGAAAAGTACCTGAAAGTGAAAAAATTCGTAAGACTAAGGAGTTATGGCATAAGTTATAAGACTAAGTTAATAAGCTCATAAATCACGGGGGTGTTTGGATGAACATATACAATAAGCTTATGGCATAATTTATAGGCTTAAGTTATAAATTAAGGGGGTGTTTGGATGAGCATATATTCAATAGGTATATGGAACACTCAGTGAACTCTTTCAGTAAGCTGAATATATGTTCATCCAAACGCCTAAATGAAGTTCTTAACAGTTTAACATAACAAATACTACTCACTTCAACAACTAAATAATGATTACATTCGTTGTAATGACCAAGGGTAAAGAATAATACCTCAAACAAACCGTGAGAACTGACTTCTGGTCCTATCTCCTTTATTGAGAATTTCTGTGAACCCTCAATCTCCACCACACTCATCGACATGCACTCAGTGATTGATGCACAGATTTCATCTTGAACATCATAAAAAATTGTCCTAGTGTAAATTTCACGTGCTTCTTTTTCAAGAACATAGTCTGTTAACAAATCAGGTATCGTATAACGAGTTTTGTGTTGATTTGTTCGATGAATATATCTCTGTACATCCATTGCAGTCTCAAAGTGACTAACAAATTCCACAAGAGTTAGCGTGGTACTAGTCAACTGACCGAAGAAGTGATTTTCGCTTTCGGACCAAGACGTTGTGCGCATTAAACCGGACAGTGGCTCGTCCCTGTAGTAAGCTGGTATCCAATTAAACCTTAGTTCAAACATGTCCCTCAGCCAATCATTGGTTTGAAGCTCAAAATCATTAATTATCAATTCCCATTTTTGTTCAAACTCAGATGGCTCAATCGAATCAGTCCATACAATATTACATATACGTCTTTTGAATGTCTCATCTTTACAAAGCTCTGGTCGTACCTGTTACAATATTCCGAAGTCTAAATAAGTATACATTAAACAATAATGTAGAAAAACAATGCACAAAAAACAATGTAAAAATCACTATTAGGTTTTAGTGTAACTAAGCACATAAGTGGTTTTTAACCTAAAGCACAAACAAATCGCATTCCAGCAAACCTTTTCAAGAATCTAATTCACAATTTAACCTAATTAATGTACAAACACTTGTTAACTGACATCACGTGCTTATTATTAAGTATACTTGTTTCTTCCATCAAATAAAACCAATAACTACATTAATAATGCTAACATATTTAATCCCTCGTGGCTATATTAATGCAGAAAACAATGTACAAACCTTGGTAGATAATTTTTCCATTATGTGCCACATACACAATCTGTGCCTTGAATTTCTAAATTCCTTTTCGATAGCTATCTTCATGGACGGATCCTGATCAGTAACCACGACCTTAGGTACATGAACGAATGCCTTCTTAAAAGCCCTTAACAACCATTCATATGATTCCGCAGTCTCATCTGATAGCAAGCCAGCAGCAAAAGTTACACTATGATGATGATTATCTATTCCGGTAAACGGAACAAATACCATTTTATACCTACAAAAACATTTTTGAATATAAATTCCATTGCTCTTTTAAATCAAAACTGTTTAATATGTGATTCAAGTTTTAGTAAGTATAAAGAAACTAACTTGTTAGAGCGAAAAGTTGCATCAAATGAGATGACATCTCCGAAAGAGAGGTAATTATGTTTTGCAACCTCATCCGCCCAGAACAGGCCTGTAAGCTGTCCCTCCATATTTGTGAAATAGTCGCATGAAAATCCGTTTATATACTCCTGCTTATTCATCAATAGTTCAACTACCATTTCCGCATCATATTCCCCTATGAACAAATTGATACCCCTTCTAAAATTCTTACAGTCAACTGATGTTGCACCGATTTCATCAAACCCGCCAAACAATTCTTTCATCATCTTAAAAGCTCTCATCGGACCTATATTGTTATTAGAAACTCGGAATAAAAGCTGCTTTTTTAAAAAAGTCAACTTCCGTGAAGATTTTAAAAGGGCGATATCATCCTCATGAACAAAGGGATGGTTGTGCTCTTCTTCAAAAAGATGAACTTCATACTTATTCTCATTTGTCCTCTCTAGGATTACACGGGCTAAACATCCACATCGACATGAAGGTCTCTTTCGTTTTTTCTTTGCCTTTTTAATTTCTTCATTTTCAGAAACATCAATCAATGTGTCCATAGGTGCAATCGGCTTAAACCCTTCTTTACTACAAACAAAATATTTGTGTCTCAATTGACCATCTTTTGTCTTATATTCAGTAGATTTTCGAACTTCAAAACCACTTAGCTTCGCGTATGTTCTATAGAAATCTAAAGCATCCTCTAACGTGTTAAACGTTTTACCCTTTACGGGTTTCACCGCATCTGGAACATCCGGTTTATAAAACTTCTTCCCATCATCTGTCAAACGAACAATACCAACTGTTTTGACCACTTCTGCAGAGGATGATGCACTTCCATTTTCAGGTTCAGCGCATAACGAACTTCCATCTCTTGTTATGTCATTGGGTGGGAGTGTGGAAGCTTTAACTTGACTATTGACATTGAGTGGGGGTGTGGAAGCTGGAAGAGGTGAAGTTTCTGTAGGTGGAAAAGATGGCGATGGGGGTGGCGGTGGTGATATTTGTGGAATTGGTGGCATTGGTGGCGAAGCGTGTTGATTTTGCCTAGATTTAGGATTCTGTGTGGGAGCACGTAGAATTGAAAAAGACTGTTTTGAATTCATCATTCCATTTGGAGGGGCTGAATTAGGCGGGATATGTGGATGGTGGATCTGATGTGGAGGTGGTGGTATTCGTGGAATTGGTGGAGAAACTTGTTGATATTGCCTAGAGCTAGGATTGCGTGTGGGATCACGTAGAATTAAACAAGACTGTTTTGAATTCATCATTCCATTTGGATGGGCTGAATTAGACGGTACATGTGGAGGGCGGCTCTGATGTGGAGGTAGTGATATTCGTGGAAATTGTGGCGAAACTTGTTGATTTTGCCTAGAGTTAGGATTGTGTGTGGGAGTACGCATAATTAAGAAAGACTGTTTTGAATTCATCATTCCATTTGGAGGGGCTGAATTAGGAGGGACATATGGAGGGCGGCTCTGTTGTGGAGGTGGCGGCATTGGTGGTGAAACCTGTTGATTTTGCCTAGATCTAGGATTTTGTGGGGGAGGATGCGGATTTGAGAAAGACTGTTCCGAAGTCATCATTCCATTTGGTGGTGAAACCTGTTAATTTGATGCACATTTGGTTCTCCAAGCTAAATCAGTTTATCTGCACATTTGGTGGTGAAACCTGTTAATATGATGCACAATTTGATATAAATTAATGCGCAAACACAGTTTGATTCGCATTTGACTACATTCCTACATTCCTACAAAAGAAGTGATTTTATGCAATTAATTTTATAACTATCTAGTGCACATTTGCGTTTAGTCCTAAGCTAATTTGCATTTAGTCCTAAATTACTACCAAAACTAATATATTTTTAGTTCAATCAAATGTATAAAAATCTGACAGTACAAATTTTCATAAATAATGCACAAAAACTTGTTAACCAGAATGAGCGTGTTGTAACTGTTGACTATGAATCATTAGATAAATAGTGTTACTAGCAAACTGCAACTAGCTAAGTGTACAAACATACATTGTTCGGTTAGCTGAGTGCTAAGCTAATGGCTAGTCAAACTGAATGAAAACAAACATTTTGCAACCGAATACTGATCATCTTCTTAAAAAGTAGAACAGGTAATGATGAGAATAGAGCTGTAAATGAAATAAGTTCTTAACAAAAATCATTATAGAACAATAGCTCAATCCACTAACTTCTCAAACTCTCTTTTAGACGATACTGTCAACACGTAGAAAGAACTCCACTGAACACTGAACCTATTGCATGCTATGTGTATGTTTATGGCCAAGGGAGTTCTGTCGCGGCTCAAGAGCGTGCTTGTTAGGACTGAGGGAATGAAAATGAATGAATGAATGACAAGTTGACAACCATGTAGATGTTTTGTTAAGGTATATGACTTTAAGATGTTGGATTTAAACCTCGTAACTGACTATAGTCCATACCAGCTAAAGCACGCGACTTTAGCGCTTGTTTCATGATAAACATTTCAACTAATCATAAGCAAACCTTAAAATTTGGAACCGTAACCTTGTTCCTATTGTTTGTCATTCCTAAAGTAATACCCAGTGTAATTCCATGACTCAGGTCTCAGGCGAAACGCAATATACATTAGAATGTGCACAAACCCATCGAGAGCTGCTGTAATTGGAAACAAAAATGGCAATCCTCAAATTACAAATAACACCAGCAACTTGAAGTGCAGTAACAGTTGTGAATAGAAGGTGCAACAACAAAAGTTTCTCTACTGGTTATTGTTTTTGCAGTTATCCATGATGCAGCTAGCAAAACTATTCATAACTCGATAGTATTTTGTAACTAATGATACGAGATTATGCAACAACCCAGCCAGCAAAAATCATTACAGTCGTCCATTCTTTGTAGTAAAATGCCATAAGTAACAAAAAATAGCAAAAGGTTGTCATTTAAACTTGTAAATGACGTGGCTTTCGTACGAAAGTTGATGATCATATACATAACCTATTAGTGTCATCCTATTCTCATCATACTGCAAATTATATACAATCCCTCATTCGGCTTAAAGACAAGCTTCTCGAGCGCCAAATGAAACTAGAGGTATTTTCCCTCTTCCAGTTATAAAGAATTCTAGATTTATACGTGCCACTTTTTCCTTTCCTTGCCTTAAGTTAATTGAACCTTGTAATAATATCACGTAAACAGATTTATACGTGCTTTAGCTGGTATGGACTATAGTCAGTTATGACCGATTATCATTTGCTCAAGTCTCCAAGCAGTTTTTGAAAGTTGCTTGAAATCGGCTAATCAAGTTACACAACTCGTTTCCTGATTTTCTATATGTTGTCCTACCAGAATCCCCAAATCTGATCTCCTTTACATGTTCTAAGCCACTTTCAAATACTCACATGAAACTACTAGCGCAGTCCTGCCCCAAGCTCCGGATCTTTGTGGCTCAATTAATACTAATCTTACACTAACTTGTTCATCATATTACACTAATCTTCCTAATAAATTACACTAACTTGTTCATCATATTACACTAATCTTCCTAATAAATTACACTAACTTGTTCATCATATTACACTAATCTTCCTAATAAATTACACTAACTTGTTCATCATATTACACTAATCTTCCTAATAAATTACACTAACTTGTTCATCATATTACACTAATACTAATCTTACACTAACTTGTTCATCATTTGTACATCAGAATCTAATAAATTACACTAACTTGTTCATCATATTACACTAATCTTCCTAAAAAATTCCACCACAAATCAGATAATTGAAGCAAAAAACACTAAAAACACATACCTTGAAATCAAATAAACTAATAAGAACTGATGTCAATTTTAATAAAATAATAAATATATACCTTGAAATTGATCTTTATTAATCCTTGAAATTGATCTTAATGGATAGAAAATATGAAAAAACTCAAACTTTATCTTTAATCCACGAAATTGAGCTTCAGATCCACGAAATTGAGCATGAATCGGGCATTTTGTGTACTAACCCATTTTTATGAAGAACAAACAGAAAAGAGAAGATTTGTGGATTGGTGTGTGTGTTAATTTGTGTGTTTGTGTGTTAATTTGTGTGTTTACTCGGTGTGTGTGTGTGTTTACTGGGTGTCTGTGTGTGTGTTTTGTGTGTGTGGTTTATGTAGCAGGTGGAATGGAGAAAAGTTTGTTATTTTAGACATTTAAATGAAAGTTGGTTATAAAAAGATAATGAAAAGACTATTATACCCTTTTAAAGTTAGTTATGATTAGGATGATCTTAACCGTTGATTTTAAGATGAAGGGTTAAAAAGCCTTCTTACCCTTCTCATGGTAAAAACCCTTTTTATTTGATCTCTTCCCTATATATATATATATATATATATATATATATATATATATGACGATTATTAATTTAACCGTTAGACGTTGTAAACTAATTTATACCCGTTAAAATTAAAAGAGGAGAACAAATATTAAAAGTTTGATTGATATATCAAATATTCATACGGCATATATTACTCTAAATAAATAAGTCTAGACATGAGATATGTTAAAAGGTTAAAAGATCTCATGGTTTGTTGCTTGTTTTACTTGTCAGTAATATGCTAAATAGAAAGTCAATGAACATCCGAATATTACATTTGTTTTGAAGATACTTTGTGCTCAAGCCAAACTACTATATAAGCAAATGGTCATTTGTTCATTGTGGTGTGATATTTTGAATATAACTACAATCTGTTACTCCTTTGCTTTTTGGGACGTAGTACAAAAATCAAAGAAAGCATTGTTTCGTCTTATTATTATTCTTGTTATAAATCATTCGGACGTATACCATTTCGTATCCGAATTGGTTTAAAGCAAGATTAAGAACACTTGTTGTTAGGAATCGTGAAGCAACTACTAGCATCGTAACGTGCTCATTTGACGTGTGTGTGAGCAACCGGTGAAGACGGTTATTTTACCGTTAAATTTCAAGATCGAGACTCATTTAATTGATTTAATCAATTAAACTAAAAGGTTAGTATTTATTGTTTTATTATGTGTTAATCATAAATGTTATACTAGATCCATTCCGCTACGCACTCGTAGTTAATGGTTAACTAGTATTCTAAAATCCCAACAGTGGCATCACGAGTCATCGTATGGCATTTATGGGTTACACATAGATAAACACGCTAGATCCGCTTAAATACTCGCTTTATTTATTTTCTGTGGCAATAACTTGCATTTTTGCCATAAAAACTTTTAATCTTGATCTAGATCTAATAAAATTGGGTAGTTTTATTAAATTGGTTAATAAATAAAATTTTATTTTTATCCGTCAAAGACTTCAGCAATCACGTTTGTGATGCATGCTCGTCACCAAGTACCTAGCAACTTGGTGAGGGTCTTTGATCCTCAAATTGGGGAAGACTCACTTGAGATCTTAGATCTTATATGATTTACTGCTTTCATATAGAGTCTGTCTTCTTTTTCTACCCCTTTCTAGTCTGTTTTTATGTGCTTATTTGTTTTCCATTATGAATTGCAAAACATAATAATACAAGATTCTAGAAATCATAAAAACGGATCTCTACTTATATCAAAACTAACTTTAAAAGTATGTTATATTAATACACTTATTTTTCCTTGCGAATCGGCTATGTGTTATTTGTTAAAAATTGTTTTTTGAACAAATCTTAATATTGACATAAGATCTATGAAACTTGTTTTTATTATAATCTAATTGTTTTGAAAAATCATATTGTCACTCGAGTTGGACTTACATACCGTAATGATGGCTTATAAACCATCTTCTCAACGACGTGATTTGCAAAATTAATTGGTTTATAATACTTAAAATTACAACACCATTTTGTGCCTTACTAATGATAGACTTGTTATTGCACTACGTGTTCTAGTCAAGCTATCTAGGGTTTGAATGATCTTTAATGTTTCCCGTGTCACATAATGTTTCGGCATCTATGTGATAATTATCCCAATCATTTGCGCCTTCAGCGCATGAAGAGTAGGATATAGGGGTTGATCATTCTTTAATGCTTTCCCGCGGTAAACACGCCTAAAACCAAAAAGTTAACAAAAGGTTTTTCTTAGCTTGTGCTAAAGGATGATTGCATGCATCTTTTACACGTTTTGACATTTGTTTTCTAAAACTTATGTGATACCTATTTGAATTTTTAAGTCTATGACATCCAATTTAATAGAACTTGTTGTGGTTTTTCGTCATCTGGTCAGACCTAGGGCGAATCATGCACCCAAGGCGATTTTTGTCACTGGTCAGACCTTTGCCAACTATTGCATGCTTTAAATTGGTACGACTTACGTCGAGTTCCTGGTCAGATTCGGAACCCGAGGCATAAGATGAGATGAAACATACTCATGATTTATCACATGTAGAACAAGTTTGTTTGAGATGTTCAATGGTACTCGAAAGAGATGTGAGAACTCCCATCCAAACACTCTACAACAATAAAATTCATGAATCGTCTCATAAATCTAAGAGTTGCACTTGTAATGCAATTAACGCTCGACGCTTACCTCTTGCCCTACTAGATATTAGACGGTCGGACCTCTAATATTAAGTGAGAGTGCAAGCAATGATCTTAGTCTCATAATGATTAATTGGGTAGTTAATTATTTTGAGAATGTAATTATAAAAAATACTAATCGTTGAACTTTTATTTTGTAGATGAATAATTCTACCTCTTGCTTAAATAGCACGGTTGTTAAGTCTTTCCTTGAGAAAATGAAGTTGACTGAAACTAACTTTGTTGATTGGTATCGTGCTCTTCGGATAGCGCTCGAGACTGATGACTTGGTTAAATACCTTGAGCAACCTATTCCTGATCTCCCGTTTCTTCCTCCTGGTGTTGAAGGTCCTCAACAAGACCCGAAGTACCACCATACTTGGGTTAAAAGGTCCAGAGAAATTGTTGGCCTTATGCTCATGACTATGTCTCCTAAACTCCAAAGGCTTTTGAAGGGTCATGGCGCATGGTCAATGATGGAGGAGTTGAAAACCATGTTCACTAAACAAGCGGATCAAGAACTCCTTGATGTTGCACGTGCCTTTCACGCGTGTAAACATGAGGATGGACAATCTGTGAGCTCTTATGTCTTAAAGATGAAGGGCTACATAGAGAACTTGGAATGTCTCGGTCATCCCATGTCACTGAAACTTGCAGTTAGCCTAATCTTAGCCTCACTGAACAAGGATTATGATAGGTTCGTACAAGATTACAATATGCATGGACTGGGGAAGACAATACCTGAGCTGCATGCCATGCTCAAGCTACATGAGAAGACGTTGCCAAAGAAGGTTGCACCTGCTACTGCTAATACTATTAATGCTATTAGGGCAGGAAGGATCCAAAATCCTAATAAGGCTAAACCGTCTAATGCTGCGAAAGGTAAGAATCATGGCAAAGGGAAGAAAGTAGCAAACTTTACTCCTAGAGCTAAGATTCCCTCTCCACCAAAGAGAGAGAATCCTGCAAAGGACGCCACTTGCCACCAATGCGGTGACATTGGTCATTGGAAGAGAAACTGTCCAGAGTATCTCGCTGAGTTGTGGAAGAAGAAGAAGCTATCTCAAGGAGCTAGCACTTCAGGTATCTTCACTATAGAACTCTTTACTTTTCCTAATAAATCCTGAGTTTATGACACTAGTTGTGGTGCTCACATCTGTAATACTACTCATGGACTAAGGATAAGTAGGAAGTTGAAGCCAGGAGCTTTGAACCTGTACGTGGGCAATGGTCATCGTGCAGCTGTCGAAGCCATTGGTGTTTTTCAATTATTTCTCCCTAGTGGACTAGTAGTCATTTTGAATAATTGTCATTACGCACCTTCTATTTCTAGAGGGATTGTTTCAGTTTTCCGTTTGTATGACGATGGTTTTGTTAACCGTTTTAAGAATAATGCAGTGATTTCAGTTTCTAAAGATAATATGTTTTATTTTCGTGCTATTCCTCGTGATGGTATATATGAAACTGATATGTGTGATTCTAATGCAAACGATAGTTCTATTTATGTTGTAAGTAACAAAAGGGCCAAGTCTAACTTGGACTCTACACTCTTATGGCATTATCACCTTGGCCACATAAGCAAAAAACCCATTAAGCAATTACAAATTGATGGATTGCTTAAGTCAAACGATGATGATTTCTTTGACAAGTGTGTTTCATGTTTATCTAGTAAGATGGCACGTAAACCTTATTCACATCAAGTGGAGAGGGCTAAAGATCTGCTTGGACTTATACACACCGATGCATGCGGCCCATTCAGAACCGTGTCAAGACAAGGTGCAAGCTACTTCGTCACTTTCACTGACGACTATAGTCGTTATGGTTATGTTTACTTGCTAAAGCATAAACATGAAGTGTTTGAAACATTTAAGGTGTTTTAAAATGAAGTAGAAAATCAACTCGGTAAAACCATAAAGGCACTACGTTCTGATCGTGGAGGTGAATTTATGAGTTATAAGTTTTTGGATCATCTTAAGGAGCATGGGATTATTGCCCATAGAACTCCTCCATATACACCACAACACAATGGTGTGTCTGAGAGGATAAATAGAACCCTATTGGATATGGTTCGCTCCATGATGGCACAAACAACTCTTCCAAAGTCCTTTTGGGATTATGCTCTTGAGTCTGCTGCGCGTATTCTCAATATGGTTCCAACTAAGAAGGTTGAAAAGACTCCATACGAAGTATGGCATGGGCAAGCCCCTAAGTTGTCTTACTTAAAGGTCTGGGGATATGAGGCTCTTGTTAAGCGTGATACGCTGAATAAACCTGACAAACTTAAACCCATATCGATTAAGTGTATCTTTGTAGGATACCCAAAGGAAACAATGGGTTACTCCTTCTATTACCCACCCGAGAACAAGGTTATTGTTGTTCGTAATGCTGAATTCCTAGAGAGTAATCTTATGAATCAAGAAGCAAGTGGGAGTTTAGAAGATCTTGAAGTAATTCAAGATGAAGATATACATCCTTCTGAAAACACTAGCGATCATGAAGAGGATGATCAAGAAATTGATGAACCTATAAGTGATATAGGTCCCATTCGAAAGTCTACAAGGACTAGGCGTGCTCCTGACCGTATGTGTTTATACATTGACGTTGAGGAACATGAGTTAGGGGATCATGGTGAACCTACTAACTATAAAGTTGCATTAGCAGATCCTGAATCTAAAAAATAGCTTGATGCTATGAATGTGGAGATGCAATCCATGAAAGACAATGATGTCTGGATCTTAGTTGACCTTCCTCCTAACGCTAGAACCGTTAGCGGCAAGTGGTTATACAAGAAGAAGACCGACATGGATGACAATGTACACACCTTTAAAGCTCGATATGTAGCGAGGGGCTTCACTCAAACCTTCGGGGTTGATTATGAAGAAACCTTCTCTCCTGTTGTAGATATCAAAGCTATAAGTATTCTCTTAGCCATACCCGCGTTCTATGACTATGAGATTTGGCAAATGGATGTCAAAACCGCTTTCCTCAATGGACATCTTTACGAAGAAGTCTATATGAAGCAACCTGAAGGTTTGTCAACCCTAAATATCCAAACCATGTATGCAAGCTTCAAAGATCCATTTATGGACTTAAGCAAGCATCAATGCAATGGAATAAGAGATTTGATGATGAAATCAAGAACTTTGGTTTCACTCAGAATCCCGATGAGCCATGTGTATATATCAAAGTTAGTGGGAGTAATGTGGTGTTCCTAATCCTATATGTCGATGACATATTAATCATGGGAAAAGACATTCCAACGTTGCAAAGTGTAAAAGCTTACCTTGGAAAGTGTTTTGCTTTGAAAGATCTAGGAGATGCTGCATATATTCTTGGAATCAAGATCTATCGAGATAGATCAAGACGGTTAATTGGTTTATGTCAAAGTGCTTACATAGATAAAATTTTGAAGAAGTATAACATGGATAATTCCAAACGTGGATTTATTCCCATGCAAACTGACACAAAATTATCTAAAACTCAAGGAGCATCTACCCTTGCTGAGGTAAAACGCATGCAGAGAGTTCCTTATGCTTCGGCAGTAGGATCAATCATGTATGATGTTAGATGCACTAGACCAGATGTTGCGTTCTCTCAGAACATGACGAGCCGTTTTCAGCAGAATCCTGGTGAGGATCATTGGACTGCTGTTAAGAACATTCTGAGGTATCTTAGGCATACCAAAGACATGTTTTTGGGTTATGGAGGAGATATGAAACGAGAGTTCAGGGTTGCTTGCTACACTGACGCTGGATATCTGACAGACGCTGATGACACGAAGTCTCAGACTGGATATGTTTTCAAAATGAATGGAGGTGCTGTAAGCTGGAAAAGCTCCAAGCAGACCATGCATGCTATCTCATCTACAGAGGCTGAGTATATAGCCGCTTCGGAGGCTGCTAAAGAAGCAGTTTGGATTAGGAAGTTTATTTCTGGGCTTGGTGTTGTTCTCACAAATAACGAACCTATGAAGATGTATTGTGACAATACCGGAGCCATTACTATAGCTAATGAACCAGGAATCACTAAAGGTGCGAAACATTATCGTGCTAAAGTTCACTACCTCCGAGAAGTGATTGAACTGGGTGATATTACACTAGAGAAAGTTCACACAGATGACAACTTAGCTGACCCCTTTACGAAGGCTTTAGAACTTAAAAGGCATTCAATGCTTTCTCATAACATTGGTTTGCTTCCAGCTAATAGTCTCATGTAATTTGTGTTATTTTAGTATTTGGATAATTTGGGATTGTAAGACAATTATTATTTTCCGATGAATAAAGATATCTGATGTTTGTTATCATTCATATAATTATTGTTGTCCTGTATTTGTATGTTTAAATCCTTTAATATTTGATTATTCTAAACATGTCCATTATCAGTTAGCAATATGGGAATATTGTCTACATAAGGCAAATATGAGTGTTGGTTATATTCTTTGAATATAATGGACGGTTCCCACCAAACTCATATGTTATTCATAAGGGATGAATATTGGACACCCCGAACTTTCGAATATTACTTTTGGATCCTTGTCATGAGTAAATTTTCGAAAAATGGTGATTAATTCGTCCTTAGACTTGAAATGCAAACAAGTTGTGCATGTGTGAATATCGCTTCTTGATTGTATGTTAAACGCTAGCTTGCAAGAGTTAGTTATAAAGGCTATAGTTGGAAGTGTTATGAAGCAGCATCCACAGACACTTGTAGTCAATATAGAATTTGTTCATCCACTTGATATAGTGCAGTGAAGGACCACTGGATCCTCTCCAGAATTAATTGGATAATTGTATGGCCGTACCAAAAGTGTGATCAAGATGATTCTTGATACATTTGGACTATCTAAATTAATTCGATCACGAGAAATTAAAATTAGACTATATGGAATGAGTTAGGATCCATATCCATGGTTTAATAGGTACTCAAAACAAAAGGATGATTAGCAAGTTTTATAACCATATACCATCGTATACTTTTGAGATATTTTTCTTGAAACTATCAACTCAACATTTACTGGTTATAATGAAGTGTTGCTAGATGTTTCATTATGGACGCTGTATGTCTAAACTCTCACAAGTGGGAGCTGTTCAGATATGCGATCGTTTAGCCATCGGTAAATGCGTGAGCCTATCGGGGGCACACACTTAAACACGAAGAGCGCGTTTATTATATATTTAATATATGTAACTCGTTTATATTTATTAAATGTGTAATATGTTTCACGAATATATATATATATATATATAGAGTAAGGATCCAATGAGAAGAAACTTAAAATAAGAAGTGGTGAGAAGAGACTAAAACCACACATTTAAGATGCAACGACTTGCATTAGATGTATTTCTATTCATGTAGATGCACGATCTTGAGTTTCGAAAGTTAATTTGACGTGTAGATGGTACAAATTGATTTTCATGATTTGGGCACGTGTAGAAGAACAAAAATATAGATAAATCATGAAATGCATCTAATATACGTATATGCATCTAATTAAAAGCTATAAAACATGTTATCATGCATTATAATGCATCTAAGATTACAAAGATGCATCTAAAAAAAGTGCATGCATCTCGAATATGCAGTTATAGTTTCTTCTTATCCTTCTTATTTTAAAGTTTCTTCTTATCCTTCTTATTTTAAAGTTTCTTCTCATTTAATCCTAACTATATATATATATATATATATATATATATATATATATATATATATATATATATATATATATATATATATATATATATATATATATATATATATATATATATATATATATATATATATATATGACGATTATTAGTTTAACCGTTAGACGTTGTAAACTAATTTATACCCGTTAAAATTAAAAGAGGAGAACAAATATTAAAAGTTTGATTGATATATCAAATATTCATACGACATATATTACTCTAAATAAATAAGTCTAGACATGAGATATGTTAAAAGGTTAAAAGATCTCATGGTTTGTTGCTTGTTTTACTTGTCAGTAATATGCTAAAAAGAAAGTCAATGAACATCCGAATATTACATTTGTTTTGAAGATACTTTGTGCTCAAGCCAAACTACTATATAAGTAAATGGTCATTTGTTCATTGTGGTGTGATATTTTGAATATAACTACAGTCTGTTACTCCTTTGCTTTTTGGGACGTAGTACAAAAATCAAAGAAATTATTGTTTCGTCTTATTATTATTCTTGTTATAAATCATTCGGACGTATATCATTTGGTATCCGGATTGGTTTAAAGCAAGATTAAGAACACTTGTTGTTAGGAATCGTGAAGCAACTACTAGCATCGTAACGTGCTCATTTGACGTGTGTGTGAGCAACCGGTGGAGACGGTTATTTTACCGTTAAATTTCAAGATCAAGACTCATTTAATTGATTTAATCAATTAAACTAAAAGGTTAGTATTTATTGTTTTATTATGTGTTAATCATAAATGTTATACTAGATCCATTCTGTTGCGCACTCGTAGTTAATGGTTAACTAGTATTCTAAAATCCCGAACAGTTACTCTCTCTTCGTATGGATCTTTAAAACCCTAGTTTGTTCTGTTTTTGTTCTTTGATTTGTAAAACTATTATCATGTAGATAATAGGATAACACGTGATTAGCACTGGTTGTCTTAGTTTATTATTCAGTCTTTCATTTCTGTTTTGATCAAATCTTATTAATCTATTAAAAACAGGCTTTTGGATCTCTCGTATCATGTTTTTCTACAGAAACATCTGCAAATAAACGAGCAACAATTTATTAACAATATTACACATACAATTTACACATTAAAATACATAAACAGGTTTAGAGGATGTTTGGAATTGCTTATTGAAAATATATTATTCGTCTGGATAGTAGAAAACTGATGAAGAAGCACTTTTGGCAGTTCCCCTCAGCTCATGCAAACTCGATAGAGAACGGGGTCCTGACGGAGTGTTTACCATCACTCCAAGTCATAGATCCTTCCGCATATGACGTTTTCACCTCATACTTGCTATCTCGGGTGAATTTCACTTCATACGTCGACTTTTGGTTAACTTCAGTAAATATGAGCTCCCGTGGACTAACGTCTAAAAGTAGACCAAGTGGTAAATTAACAGCTTTCATGGTGTAAATTGAATACGCTGCACCAACGTTAGTCACTGTCCTTGTAAAGCTTTTCTCGTCACCGAATCCTAGAGTCACAGCAAAGGAAGGATAGTTCAGCTGTGCTTCAGGAATTACTTTTGAGCATGTAACTCTTTTTTGCACAATGACCTCAACTTGTTTGCATGTATATCCTAGACCACATAAATAAGGTATGTAGTCGTTGGATTGAATGTCAAATATAAGTCCTGGATCACTAGCTTTCGATGGGTTGACATGTCCAGAACCTATAGCAAATATGTTTGCAGGGAGTTCTTGCTCGTCTTGGATGGGTTTGCCATTTAGATTTAGCTGATCTGCTGTGGTCATGATTGCGGACTTTATGGCTGCTGGAGACCAATCAGGATGTTCACTCTTTAGCAATGCAGATATGCCTGCAAGATGAGGGCATGACATTGAGGTACCAGAAATCACGTTATATGCATAGTGGCTCACTCCCGATCTTTCACCAGGAAAAGGCGAAGCTGCAAGAACACTAACTCCAGGACCGATGATATCGTGCTTAACGATTCCTGGACTTTCCAAACTAGGTCCTCTAGATGAGAAAGAAGCCACCTCGGGGGCATCTTTTACGCCAATTACAGTTCCTCGAAATATGATGGCAGCAACAGGTGATGAACTTGAATTCATATATGTCTTGATCAAAACACCATCTTTATAACCAACATGTGATGCAGGAAGAACATGAGCATCAGCTTTCGTACAAACCCCATCTGCCACTTGGTTGGTGAGAATCATCGCAGCTCCTCCAGCATCTTTTACTGTCCGTCCTTTGTCGATTCTACCTATACCACCACCTTCGTCACATAATACAACTTTTCCTCTGATATTAATACCTTTTATTGATCGTGGAGCACACCATGCTGCTTGTTGACCACCGTTTAAACCTGGGTACACGAGAGGCATAAAGTTTTGAGGGAAATCTTTAGGTTGAAATACCGATTCTCCATCTAGCAAGGCCTTGTTCCCAAGAGATACGGTTGCTCTTATTTTCCTATCAACGGTACTAGCACCAACTGTGAGAATCCATGGGGCCTCATTTGAAAGCGTTGAGTGAAATGGCCCTGAATTACCAGCGGAACAACTTATAAAAATTCCTTTCTGAACAGCACTAAATGCTCCAATCGCGATACTATCCTGATGAAATGGAAGCGAAGGTCCGCCAAATGAGAGTGAAAGCACGTCTACTCCCTCATCGATAGCTGCATCCATGCCCGCTAAGATAGCACTTTCTGAGCAGCCAATCGAATTACACACTTTATACATGGCCACATGAGCAAGTGGTGCCATTCCCGCTGCTGTACCGTTGGCATTTCCATATACACTAGCATAATCTGCAAAGTTCCCACCAGCAATACTAGATGAAAGAGTCCCATGTCCTACACGATCGAATGGATTACTACTATTAGTAAAATCTCTCATTCCAATCAACTTATTGTTACATACCGTAACTTCACATTTGCCTCTCCATCTTTTTGGTGGAGTTGGGACTCCTGCGTCCCAAAAAGAAGGTTCGCTTGGTGCAAGTCCGGTGTCTAGAACCCCAATAATGATTCCTTCTCCATAGTTTGATCCTCTCCATACTCCTAAATTCTGGGTAACCAAGGTTTCCAACCTTTTTGGCTGACTAAACCACGGGGCTAGAATCCACCGCCACACAGACTCAAACCAGGTAAAGCCGTCCCTTTTCTCGAGGTTGGTGTGGTCACTTAACCCCAAGAATTTTGGAGTATGAGTTGTGTGTAGTTCATACACTCTTTCAGGTGTTGCAGATATGAACCCATCGTAAGTTTCCATTACTTTTACTTGATCCGGAGACATCTTGGCTGCAAATCCTGTAAGTACATTGTGATATGCATGGATTATGCTTGCTTGCTCATTTGAGCCAGAGCTGCTTGTTGACAAAAAAGAATTGTACCAATTGTATCGGTCTTCTGGTGTAGCAAACACTTTGCCATTAGGAGAGTTTAAATGTACAATGTAGGTTTCTGCTTGGTTGTCATTCGCATAAGTGATGCTAAGAATAGTGAAAGTAAGAGCGAACGTAAAAGAAACTACCGATAAAAGGCTAAATCTCTTTCTCTCCATGGTTGTGGAAGAGTTTGAGCATGTATGTCTCATGAGATCTTCAAACGATCTATATATAGAAATAAGATAGCTTCATTGTACTAATACTAATACATGCTATTTGACCTTTGTTGGATTACAGGAAAGAGCTTAGAATTAGATGACATTATTTTGTTTCATGGTACGAGGCGATTACTTCTAAGCAGGACCGGTCGGCTGAGGGCATCAAACAAACCGGATGCATCAAATTTTATGATGTTTTGGATAGGTTTTATGATGTTTGACCTTTCTTGAATTTAATTATCATTTTGTAAGATGTAGAGTCAACATAAACTATCGTTTTGCATGTTATCTTCTTATGTAAGAGATGCTTAATGAAACATATACCAACAAACAAACACAAGTACAAAACAATAATCAAGATAGACATAATGCATCCAAACCTTACACGACATTCTTACTTACCAGGCACAAACCATCCTGCATAAACATCAATTTCACTACATTGATTCCCACCAAGTAGTAATCGTCGGAAATATCTACATCACAAGAAAACCACAGCATTAAATCAAGACCAAAAATTAAAGAACTATTCATATTTACTACGGTCGCGTTAAAGTAGTAATTCATTGTTAATACACCTTTCAAAACATTTACATGCTTCGTTTTGTTGTGGCATTACAATGTTGGTGCAATTTACGAGTTAAGAAACATAAACAATAGTTAAGAACCATAGTAACATAAGCCCATCAGAGTTGTGCAAATTAAGGTACCATCGCTATATGATAGTAGAACAAAATACCTGATTGTCTTACATGGGTTCTTCGACTCCGTACACTTGTTGATTCTGAAAGAAAAAAAAACAGATCCTGAGTAACTTGTTGGAGACAAGGAATTATCAATGTTAACAGTTTTATATGTGCTTCAATAATTAAGACTTAAAAGTCTTGATCACGGTTATGTAATTTATATACTTGCAAGCCTTAAAGCAGTCACGTATTTGATACCCACTTTAAACAGTACTACTTGTCATGGTTGCTAATTAGGCTGATCCCTAACTTAGCAGAAAACAAGCATTAAAACGGATATTTCAGTTGCGTAAAATTTATTCAGCTCATAATTTAAAGAATATTACTTGTAAATTGTAATGTTACACAATCACACGACTATACGAGGAAAGATGTACATGGATGCAAAGTCATTCTTAGAGACAAATTTTTTGTTCCTAGCTAGTATTCCAATTAAATGAAGATCAGATTATTTTGTTTAAGATGATGAGCTGTCTTTCTCTTTGGCCTCTTCGATCATATGCATAGCTACTAAATTTTACGGAGTATGATTCTTCACAATGTTCACAATATGGTTTATTTGGACCACCAAGTCTCCATTGCTCACTTTATCTTCCCCTACTGATATCTACCACATACGGACATACGTACACGATACACCCAAATATTTCATCCATACACCTATGCAAAACTCTCTGTATACACAAGATAAGTGTCATGTGGTAGATTAAAGCACATTTTTAAAAAAATTATGTAACAACAGTTTATTCTCTACCGTATGTGATGAATAAACTTATGGGGACTCATTTCTTAAGAGACTCAAATATATATCACGTTATATATATATATATATATATATATATATATATATATATATATATATATATATATAGTGTAACTTTATTTACAGAACCCATCTTAGTGACAGAACTTGCAGAACTCTTGTTTTTGAAGGAAAACATGTATGTCTGAAGGAGTACATGTATGTTTTTAAATAATATTTGTATTCGTGAAGATATTTGAAGTTTTTTTTGTCAAAATTAAATTAAATTAAAAAAAATATAAAAAACATACATGTTTGAGGGCGTGCATGCATGTATGTGCACGTATTCAAAAACATACATTTTTGAAAGCTTGCATGCATGTATTTGCACCGATCCAAAAACATACATGTCCGCTTTCAAAAAACATACATGTACTCCTTCAGACATACATGTTTGCCTTCAAAAACGAGAGTTCTGCAAGTTCTGTCACTAAGATGGGTTCTGTAAATAAAGTCCCCCTATATATATATATATATATATATATATATATATATATATATATATATATATATATATATATATATATATATATATATATATATATATATACTAGTGGCAAAACCCGTCCGATGGACGGGTATGACTTCTGATTGTCGTTTAATTAATTTTTTTGGTAAATGTTTGTTTATAACATTATTTTTTAGTATACTTGTCTCGTAACGCATTATCAGTCGACATGACTTGTATTTCTTTTTTATTTACGAAAATAAATGTTTCTATGTTTTTTTCTTGGGTAACTATTTGTCTGTATTTTTAAGCATAGTGTTGGCTATTCAATACATTCTTTAGTATAGTTGTACTTAATGCATGATACTTCAAAATAAATCCAAATATAAATTTTCAACCTAAACTTATAAAAGAATTCATTATGAGAGGTCGAAAAAATGATTTAAAAAACTTGAAGAGGGTGGCATGAAAGTATCCTAAACCTTAAACTTTTTCACAATTAATACATGCATTCTTTGAAAGTGTTATGAAGCCTTAAAAAGTTATACCACAGTAGAAATAGGTTTCTTAATTCAAAAGGTCTAAAACTTATTAACGTGGCATAACAAATTCAATTTACAAAGCTTTATTATATTTTACCCTAATTGAGGTCGTAAGTTATGTTATTCTTATAATCTACTATTTTTAAAACTATCATACTTATTCATGAAACATAAATCTGTAATCACAAGGTAGTATCTCTACACAATTTTATAATATGAATAAAATTATCTGAAAGCTGAGTTTTCATGTAATCAATCTGATCAATTTCAGTTAGGAGATTTGAATCTCCTATACACATTGATTATTGATATAGTATGTTTTTAAACAATGTAAAAAAAATAAAAACCACCAATCTATGATTACATACATAGAAAATAGACAATTTCAATGTAACACAACACAAAAAGTAGATAATTATTTATGAAGTGTTTGAAAATTATTACTTTTTTAATGTTTACGAATGAGCCATTTAAAAAATCAACCTCTAAACTACTAATATCTAACAACTTGTTTAAAATATAGTAAATAAATAGTGTTTACAAAACTATAAGTACAGTAAATAAATTATAAACGATACTAAATTTATTATAAAATGCATAGAAATGAAATGAAATGTATGTTCATCTTATATGATAAGAACATATAAGTTACTATCCGATGTACAAAATTATAAGAGTTTCACATACTTAAGTCATTTGCATCAGCTAAATATGTCATTTGTATTAGCTAATTATGTTATTTTCTAAAATACGTATACTCATACATTTTCACCAATTATCTAATTTTCGGCAAGAGTTATTACTTGCCAACGTAAGTTAGTAATGGGGATGTTTTTTACCCGTGTGATATTCATCCTGTCGTGTCTGTTAATCTTGTATTATATCCTTCTTTGTGATTGTTGTTTACATTTAATTTAGGTAAATATTTGTTTATAATTTTTTATGCATACTATGAGTTATTCATTATTATTTTTAGTATGTTAGTGCGAGACGGTATTGTGGTTGTATTTTAATTCCCGATAAGCGAGTATTACTTGTAGTTGTTATTCACTCCTTTTGTTAATGTAAATATTTGTTTGTAAATTTTCGAAGATAGTATGCGGGTATGAGTTATGAGTAAAGAATAAATTACGTAATGGATGCTAAATTACAAACATCGGAAAAGTTTTATGTTGGTAATAATGAACAAAAAGAAATGCATGGTCATCCAATAAGAGGAAATAAAACATAATACGTTATACGTCATTACAAAGTATACGCTTTTAGTTCAAATGCAAAGTAAATTTTCTATATACACAAAGTTTTGTTGAATTTTTGTGTTTGACATTTATATCACAACATAGAATTTTCAAACCTTTCATATTTTTAACCTTTGAGACATTGACATATACTTGCATCGATTGAGACAATATTTGGCATCGACTTTTATTTAATTGTCATAATAAAACAAACTGAAACAAAAATTGAAGAGAATTTAGTTTAAATGACATTTTAATATTCAATGGATCAATTATCATATAAGGTATAACGCAAATGATACAAAATGAACCACATTAATAAAAAAATGTTCAATGTTTGAGGATGAGAAAAATAACAAAAAAAACTTACAACAATGTGATCATAATGTATTTCTTAAATGATCATATACAATGTTTTCAGACCCGGGTCAACTGGTTAACCCAGTTCCGGCAGAAAAATAGGTCATTTTGACCCGGGTTTCACATTTTCGAAACCCGGCGGGTTTGGGGTGACCCGGGTCAACCCGATTCTTGAGACCCGGCCGGGTTTTGATTTTTTCGGGTTTTTTTTGAAAAGAATATGTAAGTTTTACGTATTTGCGACGTAATTTTATTTTTACATATTATATTAGTTGGTAAACAATTTATATTCTTAATATTCGAAAGTTTTTATGGTTTTTATATCTAACTTTTATTAATTATTAGAAATATAAAATAAAAATTCTTTTTTTGAAAACCGGGTTAACCCGGGTTGACCTGGGTCGACCCGGGTTAACCTGGACCCGATGACTCGACCAGGTTTCAAAACATTGATCATATACCATATTTAACGTGCTTCTAAAATAATTAATGCCAAACACCTATATAGACTTCGGGTTCCAATTTCCCGAGAGAATTTTTAGTCACTAATAATATCACAAGTCCATGCACGAGTAAGTAACCACATTGACAACACCGTAGTTGTTTTTTTTAATTTAAGGAAAACAAAGTTGAGATCAATGTATACTCTCTTTTTAGCATATATCACATCAATTAATTACATTTATTCAAACCAATTTTTCACCGCTTTTAAAAAAAATTAAATATCTCACAAACGGTAAATCCTCAAGTGACAAAAAAATACACCATTATAACATATGATTCGTGATACGAATCATATATGATTTTCTCAGGAAAAAATTCATCGAAAGTATATACATATGCCTTTCGATTTAACTCTCGTCATGATAGTATGTTTCATTTTACGTAACGATTAATAGTTTATGAAATATTTAATTTTTTAAAATTGATTTTTTTAATAAAAAAATGAATGGCTGAAATTAGTTGGTTGAGTATATACTAAAAAGATGGTCTGCATCCAATTTTTTCCAATGAGAACATTGGTAGAATTAGTTTACACTTTCGAGCACGGTGATGTTGTAAATTGCATAATAGATTTCTTCAAGCCACTCGATCATTTCTCATCTAATAAAAAATAATAAAACCAAGCATAAATATAAATTAACGAAATTGATCATTGAATTAAATATTGGAAAAATATAGACTTACTCAAAGGTGCAACCCATGTATTAACTTCGCAAAAAAATCAGCAATCAGAAAAGACGCAAAAAGACAGAATCATTATATAAAGTATGACTCATATTATAAGTTAATATAAGACTACATAAGAGGTATTTCATTTTCATATCCTTACTCATTCCTCAAAGATAAAACACTTTGGATTAGACCTCAAGAGCTTCTTTACAAATGTCTTCTTCCTTTTCAATAACTTTTATTTATTACGTTCATAGTAAATGCCTTCAAATACTAAAATGAACCCATAAGAAAAATATTAATGATAATAGAGAAAACATGTACCGTTATCTAGTTATCTGGTTGATGGAAGCTTTGTCTGTTTCTACAACATAGAGGTAAGAGTTTTGCTAGAAACACAAAAGATTCACAAAACAATTTCCACAAAAAGAGTTGTCAAATGAATATTGGAGATTGAAATAAGAAAGAGAAAATATAATGAAATGTGATTGGTACAACATGCATGCCACCTCATTTTGTGGATATTTTTTTGTAAAGACATTCCAAACTAAAAGTGAGACTCGAAAGCAATCCAGAACTTCCTAATTGAACTGCTGCAAAATCTCAATGTAAATTGGAAGATCCCAATGACCAGATAGCTTGTGACGTGTACAACTTGTTAAACACCCTTATACAATATACACTGCCCCTTTCCAGCCACTGGTAATGGATCATCCAACGCAAGATCTGTTGTACGATCAGATTAACTTCTGTAGTCGAAGGATACTACTTCTGCTTCTTCTTTGTTATCAGTGGATAATAAACACACAACAAGCATAGGTGATCTTCGCTGGTATTCAGTAACATTGTCATCTGTAGCTACAATTCCAGCAAGGGTTTGCACACAACACTCTATGTGGCAGCAATTATTTATGCACAATTGAACATATATTAGCTCATACACAGTAAAATTAAATACACCTGGACCCATTTACTTTATAATATTGTGGCCTTCTAAATATAGGTGCCTTGTGTAGTTGTGTTGACATATTGAGCATAACGGAGGTATGACAGATGGTACATTTATAAACAAAGATATAGATTTTCTTTACATTAATACTAAAGTCGACATCACTTCTATGGCTATAATGTTCGCTATCTCAATCAAGCTTAGATAACCTTCTAAACATGTCTTCAGTTATAGAAATTTTAGCTTGTGTGTGAGACGATTGACAGCTTGTTGTGATCCTATCAACCATCCTTGCTGGTAACCGTAAGCTAGAGGAGTCCAGACCAAATGGATCAGCTTTATCAACCACTTCTTTCTCAAACTCGACTGGTTCGGTTCTCGGGGCACTCTTTTCACCAGCACTCATTAACCCATTTTCGGGTTTAAACCGTTCATTCTTCCTAATCTTCTTAAGTTGTTCTACTGCCCACCATACTTCTCATCATCAGCGTCTTTCTTTGGCATGTGTAAAGTAGATAGAGTCCATTGTGTAGGAAACAACCATTTATCATAGACAATGTACTGGTCGTCAGTTGCAAAACCAGAAGTCCAGAATCATTACCTTTTCATGATTGAATAGTCTTTTATTGTACATGACTTCACTATTTCGTGATCTTTAGTCTCCAACATTCTCTCCCTTTCTTGATCTCTACGACTCTCTTCACGGGTTTTTTTATCTCCACCCGGTCTTATCTTTATGCTTCTGATTCTCTAGGTTTGTCTCGGTCCTTCACGCGTTTATGTCCATGTTCAGGTTCAATTCTCATGGGCTATCTGTTTCCATCATATTCTTTTCAGATCCTTCTGCAAGTTGAACATTGTGTCAACATCTTCTCTTGCTTCTTCTGTTCCTTCACCTTCATCATCACATCCTTCTGCAAGTTGAACATTGTGTCAACATCTTCTCTAGCATGTTGTTCTGCTACATACAACGGTTTAGAGAGTTCTGCAAAATTAGCATTAAATTAGACCTCCTGAAGACCTCTATACCAATGTTTTAAAACCCGGGTCTTGAATTGACCCGGTCGAGCCGCCGGGTCTGGGTCAACCCGGGTTAACCCGGTTTTCTAAAAAAAATTCTTTTTTTATATTTTTAATAATTAACAAAATTATACTTATAAAAACCATAAAAACTTACGTATATTAAAAATATAAATTGTTTACCAACCAATATAATATATAAAAATAAAATTTCGTCGCAAATACGTAAAATTTAATTTTTTTTTTCAAAAAAAACCCGAAAAATTCGAAACCCGGCCGGGTCTTGAGAACCGGGTTGACCCGGGTCACCCCAAACCCGCCGGGTTTCGAAAATATGAAACCCGGGTCAATATGACCCATTTTTCGACCGGAACCGGTTCAACCGGTTGACCTGGCTGGGTCGACCCGGGTCTGAAAACATTGCTCTATACCATCAATTGCCAAACGTGTTTATCAAGTGGAATCGTGTACCCTTTACGTTCTATTTTCTAACCTGATGAACCAAGTGTGAGTCCAAGCGACTGTGAGTACTTAGTAGCCATCCTTTTACGACATTTGGAATGGCTTCAGTAGATACACGAGTTTGAAGGAAAAGAAATAATATAGTACTCACTATGGAAAACACTGATGTTGGTTACTGGGAAATCAGGATTCAAAGTATGTAGGTTGTTGACAATTCTGCCTACAACTATGTTCCTATTCCTCGCATTTGACTTAAGAGGGATATTGAGACATTATCTGATTTTATCATCGTGTGCTTTCCGGGCACAGAAAATCTGATGAGGACACATGAGTTTGACTTGTTCATGAAACTTTATTCTTGAAAAGCTTAAAAAATATCAATAATAACAGTACCTCGAGCCGCAAGATAGAGCACAACCCTTGTGTCTGAATTACAATGGGTCATCGGAAGATCGTTCATCAACCCCACCACAATTTCTGACACTCCGATGAGTAAACTGCTGGTAACCGTGACCCTGATTCGATATGAGTTGCCATCTTTTTACAACGCGTAGCACCTGGTTTAGTAAGTTGCCATCTTTTTACAACGTGTAGCACCTGGTTCATTAGATTTATAAATGTTCAATGATGAGGCAAGAGAATAAGAAAAGAGAAACACATTACAAACAACAGAGGTAGTGTTTAGTATTTTGTGTTCTAAATTTTTACAAATACAGTCACGAAGCTTCTCACTGCGTTAGTTGTATGAGGTTCACAAATGCCTCAGAAAAATTTGATAATACTTTCTCCTCTTGCGGTTTACCTGCATGACATATTAATCTTTTTAAACATGTGATTAGCATACAACAAAGCCGTTCAAAGACCGATTTATAGAACATCTCTGCTAAATAGAAAAGAGTAAATTATAAAATTTGATAAAGAATATCATAGTCTTTTTTAAGAAGCAAACGGAAATTAATTGATTCAAATAGTGTTTCTTAAGTTTAGGAATATTACTAAAGACTGGCGCTACACCTCTGATTACTACTTCAATCAAGCTAAAAACTTTATGCACTCTACATAGACTGTATGCCAGAACTAAAGATCTATGCAACTAAAATATTCAACTCATGGATTTGTTGTCAATCATGAATATTGAATATAGATTAGGATCGCTAATTAGCTATCCAAGTGAAATTATAAAATCACGCTAAACAAATTACCATGTGCACATTTGACTATCAACAAAGAAGATATAATTATTACCCAATAATCCTTGTCAAAAGAAATTCAATAGCAAGTCCATTATATGACTTTTCTTTACAAATTGTAATAAGTTGACGTACCTATGCAACACTCCAACTAAAAACAATAATCACTCCCAAAATTAATGAAACCAAATCCTTCCTAACACAAAGAACATATTTCATATGACTCCTTGTCCATTATGGACAATGTTGATCTGCACGGTATACTGCATATTACTTAGAATGAATGCAAGACGTACTACTTACAACATTAGAATGCACGGTATACTGCATATTACTTTTATAGAATCCACGGTATACTAACCAACTCACTACTCACTAAAAAGCGTGTTATAAGGCCGATTGTTTAGTTATTGAAAGTGAAAAATAAAATGGTCATATTTTAGCAAATCATATCAAGTAAATCACACGATGTAATTAAAACAGCATCTAAGTATCGACTATTAAAATGGCAAACATACTACCTCGGGATTCAGAGACCAAAAGATTTGAGTCGTGAGTAGTTTTCCTGCACCTTTAACCATATCCAAGCTGTTTCATGGGCTTCCAAGCTTATCCTAATAGTTAGATAAACTGTGTCTTGTTCTCGATTCCGCGTGGATAAACAATCAATTGACAGATGAAATAAGTTTTAATCGGGCATAACATTTTAATATCCAAATAAGAGTAATTCCTCATCTGAGATAGTAATAGTAATGTTCAGAACCTCTTTCACTATTTTCGGGTCTAGAGAAGAAGCTATACAACCTTTCTGATATCAAGGGGAAACCCTGCTGTATTACGTATGTCTGAAATCGCAACTTCAGTTCTTCATGAATTTCTTTATGGTCAAAATTATCCAAATCCATATAAAATTCTTCCCTCAACATTGTATTCAAATGGATCCGTAGCCTAATTTTCTGTACAACGGTTATAAACCCGATCCTTTTCAAGACTTTTATGATGCATATATGATACATGTAAGATGAAATTCTATACACATATATAGACATGCTGATTCTGTGGATGCTTGGATGGGATCAATAAAGAACTGGTTAAGATGATTCCGTGGATCGTAAAGGTCATAGAGAGCATACACATCATTGAGTATACCTGTCAACAAAATTATTTAAGATAAGCTAATTTTGAAAATATTCACTGAAAACACACACAAACTGCCACGGTTGATTGAAATAAAATAGTCAAGGTCCTCTCAGTACAGATCCAAATATAACCCGGCTGATTGAAATAAAATATTCCCAGCCGGTCTTCTTGGTCCTAAAGCAGGTTTAACTGTTTGTTGCATGAAAGGTAGATTGAATGTATAAGGTTTAAATTCCAGTTGTGGTGGTACGATTTTGTAGCTATAGGAATCTCTGGCTTCGAACACAACTGAACTTCAGTTTGGAAATCCATCTCTTTAGGTGCTTTATTTCATCTAAAATAAGCACACAAACAGTGTAACTAAACACTCAAAAATGCTTATCAACCCTTTTCATTTGTTGTTATCAAGTGCTATAAAGTGTAAGCTATTTACTTACATAGTTTGCGATCTCAACATATCATGAACATACATAAAAGAACATGGCATAAACTGAATAGACATAAAACATGGCACAATCAAAAGACTTTAATCGTTTATAAAAAAATGATTCTAGAAAATAGGTAATGTAGGTATGAGAAACAATAACTAACCTTTTGTTGTATCTGAAACTGCATTTTTTTGTTGCAACTATTTTTGTACTAACTATTTGACTATACACTTGGTAGCAATTAGCATGACTGATCACCAATCAGTATACACGAGACAAACTCACCCATGAACTGAGTTGGAAACTTATGAACAAATTGGCTCAAGCACTTTATATCCTGATGATGAAAAGATATGAAAGTATTGCACGTTCTATATATATGCAAAACGTAAATATATTTTGACAGAAAAGAGTACCTCCACTCTAATCTCCAATCACCTGGATCTACTAATAAACCATCACTGCAGTATGGTTGGTTATCTCATTCCCGCATTTGACATAATTAAACTCATTAGGGGCTCATTGTCAAATTCCAAGATAACTATAACAAAAATATAGTTTAACTAAAAACAACCAGTGGATACTAAATATTATGCATTCATAGTACTCGAAATGTTTCTAGCAAAAGCATTTGACTAACTGAACGCCGGAGCACTCTGCATATTATAAGGAGCAGTGGACGAAAGGCGAGCCCTCCGGCTGCCCAAACTCTGGCAGAAATTTGATTATTAGCACAAACGTTACTCAGATCCACAAAACACTAACTTGAACTTTGTCTTTTCTGACAAAACTCTCTTCATACAAAAGAAAATTAAAATTATCAAACACAAACCTGTGATTCGTTATTACAAAATCGGGGATCATTATTCTAAATGAAAAGGGACAGATGGAATTGATGGAATCTACCTTTTAAGGGATGATTGAGACAACATGGTGGTGGTCTTGATTTAGCCAATGGCTTCTCAACCAACTAAAACATGTTTGAGGTTCACTTGGAATCATTAATCAGATCAAATTCCACTTAAAAATCATAAACCTTATAAATAACTGAAAAAACATTACATACCTGGTCTGCGATGAAAAGGCGGAATTCACAAACCTGATTTTGAGGCGACCTGATTTTGAAGAAATTAGGGTTCTGGTTGATTTAGTGGTGAAGCCTTTTTTTTGTTTGAAGAATTGATTTTTTTTCAAATTGATATACTTCGCAGACTTGATCATAGTTATCATATATAATGACCAACCAACATAATATATTCCAAAGATTATCCATACCTCATCGACAATATCTGACGATAACATGCGATATGTTACAAGTGTAGTGAAAAAATTGTAGCTTAAATTCATACTGTGTTATTTGAGAAGAATCATACCTGGTCTATCAACACAATAAATTCAAATTACAATGGTCTATAAAAACTCATCTCAACATGATTGTGATTACTGTCAGATTCAATGCGTGAAGAAAGGAGGTAGTGGGATTCTAGGAAGAGTGGTGCGACGACATGTGAATGCTATAAAAACTGATATCGATTTATAAATCAGATGTTAGGGTTAAGTGGACGATTGATTAAACAGATATTAGGGATTCAATTTAATGTTTTATGTCTTGTTTTTATAGGGTGCGATCAAGTTTATTGGGTTCGAGAATTTGTAAGCCCATGTGTTGAGCCCAAAACTTAAACCCATGTGCTGACTGGGATTAGAACCATGATAGATGACGTGACAAATCCCTCCTCTTATATATATATTAAGATATATATATAGAGTTGGGGTAAAATAAAACAAAACTTATAATAAAATAAATGAGGTGGAACCATAGGCTGCCATGTGTCCCCCTTTTTTTTCAAAAAAAAATGGTGTCTTTTTGTAATTTATAAAACTTCGAGGGTGGTTTTGTAATTTTTAATTTGACAGTATATATATAATATTTTTTTCTCTGTAACTATTCATTATCTCTTTTTTTCACACAGTAACCTAATCACCTTATCTCTAACCACCGTAACACCATAACCATCGTCACCTCCATAACTCCCCCGCCACATCACCACCTCGCGATCTCACCCTAACCACCGTAACACCATAACCTCCGTCACCTCCATAGCTCTCCCGTTACATAACCACCTCATGATGGATGCATTATATTTACTGAATCATCACCCTCGACGCGTAGAGGTGCGTCATCATCATCATCATCATCATCATCATCATCATCATCATCTTGTGGTGTTTCTTGTATGTTTTTCACTATAAATCTAATAGAAAAATAGATGAACAAAGTGTTTATGGAACTTGCATACCAAGTGTTTGATATAATGTGTACAAGATATATAAAATTGGGGAGTCGTAATTTTATATTGTAATGTACTAGTTGTTCATACACACTGGTTATGAACTTGTTATTTTGCACAAGTTGTTAAAAAATATTTCGTATTGTGTTGTTTTTATGTTATTTTGTTTAGTGTATTCTGATGCAGTGGAATATATATGAATGTGGTAGAATATACATAGTAATGCAGTAGAATAAAATAATGATGCAATAAAGTAATAAGAGGAAGAAGTGACTGTATGTGATGTAGTAGAGTATACATTGTGATGTAGTAGATTATACATTATAGTGCAGTATGATATACACTAATGTTGTAGAATATACGGTAATGCAATAAAACACTAATGTTGTAGAATATACGGTAATGCAATAAAACATAACTGTTGTAAAACACTAATGTTGTAGAATATATGGTAATGTTGTAGAATATACGGTAATGTTGCAGAATATACGGTACTGTTGCAAAACACTAATGTTGTAAAACACTAATGTTGTAGAATATACGGTAATGTTGTAGAATATATAGTAATGCAGTTGGGTATAAAATAATGCAGTATGATATACACTAATGTTGTAGAATATACGGTAATGCAATAAAACACTAATGTTGTAGAATATACGGTAATGCAATAAAACATAACTGTTGTAAAACACTAATGTTGTAGAATATACGGTACTGCAATAAATTATGCAGTATGATATACACTAATGTTGTAGAATATACGGTAATGCAATAAAATAATGCAATAAAACACTAATGTTGTAGAATATACGGTAATGCAATAAAACATAACTGTTGTAAAACACTAATGTTGTAGAATATACGGTAATGTTGTAGAATATACGACAATGTTGTTGAATATACGGTACTGTTGTAAAACACTAATGTTGTAAAACACTAATGTTGTAGAATATACGGTAATGTTGTAGAATATATAGTAATGCAGTTGGGTATAAAATAATGCAGTATGATATACACTAATGTTAAAGAATATATGGTAATGTTGTAGAATATATGGTAATGTTGTAAAATATACGGTACTATTGTAAAACACTAATGTTGTAAAACACTAATGTTCTAGAATATACGGTAATGTTGTAGAATATATAGTAATGCAGTTGGGTATAAAATAATGCAGTATGATATACACTAATGTTGTAGAATATACGGTAATATTGTAGAATATACGGTAATGTTGTAGAATATACGGTACTGTTGTAAAACACTAATGTTGTAAAACACTAATGTTGTAGAATATACGGTAATGTTGTAGAATATATAGTAATGCAGTTGGGTATAAAATATTGCAGTATGATATACACTAATGTTGTAGAATATACGGTAATGCAATAAAACATAACTGCAATTTAGTAGAAACTATTTGTAATATACTTATAATTTTTTACCGCATTATAATGTTTTAGTTTGTCATTCACATTAATGATTCTATAGATTCACTAATGTACATAACATTTATGTTATTTCTTATTGATCAAGTGAAGTTAATCGAATTTTGTTATTGTATGAAGTATTGAAATGAATTTAGATGGTTGTTACAGTATTTGGTAATATTGTGTTGATGTTTGGCACGTATTAGGTTTAGATATAAATACTGTGATTTTCAGAGTTAAATGGTTGTTACTGGTCTTAAAGTTAAGTAGCTTATCATCTTTTTTTATCTCATGATTTTTTAAGATTTAGTGCATTATGCTTGTGATGTATTCTAGGTGAACTAGGATTAATACTCTGTATATCAGCTTTATCTCATGATTTTGAAGTTTTTATGTTTAAGAAAGTTGCATACAAGGTGTTTGCTAAAATGTCTCAACTAGACTTTACAAATGTGTTTTGGTAAAATTATAACTGTAATGTAGTATGATTTTGTCTGATGTACTAGAAAGTGATCAGAGATGCAGTAGGATTGTGTGTGGTAGAGTGGAACATGTACTAAGATGCATTATAGTTATTTCTACTGCATTACAGTTCAAATTTTAATGCACTGTAATGCAGTAGGTCACTTGCATTGTTCTTTCTACTACATTACAATTTAATTTTAATGCACTGTAATGCAGTAGGTTACTTGCATTGTTCTTTCTACTGCATTACAGTTTAAATTTTAATGCACTGTAATGCAGTAGGTTACTTGCATTGTTCTTTCTACTGCATTACAGTTTAATTTTAATACATTGTAATGCGGTAGGTTACTTCCATTGTTCATATGCATGATTTACTGCATTATAACTTTATTCTACTACATTAAAGTTTAAATTTTAATGCATCGTAATGCAGTATGTTACATGGGTTGTTCATATGCATGATTTAATACATTACAGTCTTGTTTCTACTGCATCATAGTTTAAATTTTAATGCATTGTAGTGCAGTAGGTTAATTGCAATGTTCTTTCTACTGCATTACAATTTAATTTTAAGGCATTATAATGGAGTAGGTTACTTACATTCTTCATATGCATGATTTACTGCATTAAAAATTTATTTCTACTACATTAAGGTTTAAATTCGAAACACAGTAGGTTACTCGTGATGTAGTAAAATAACATAGTGATGTAGTAAAATAACGTATTGATGGAGTAGAATCACATATATACAGTAATGGAGTAGATCATAACTACAATGCGGTAGAAACATACATGTGACGCAATAGGATATAAAGTAATGTAGTAGAACGTAACAGTAATGCAGTAAAAGCTATTTGTACTAATGTAGTAGAACGTAACAGTAATGCAGTAAAAGCTATTTGTAGTGTTTTTATAGTTTTTACTGAAACTTTATTTCTACTACATTATATTTATACTCCGGTGCATATGCTTGAGTAAGATATACAGTAATGGAGTAGATCGTAACTGCAATTCGGTAGAATCATACATGTGACGCAGTAGGATATAAAGTAATGTAGTAGAACGTAACAGTAATGCAGTAAAAGCTATTTGTAGTGTTTTTATAGTTTTTACTGAAACTTTATTTCTACTACATTATATTTATACTCCGGTGCATATGCTTGAGTAGGATAAAGTTGTATTTATACTCCGGTGCATATGTAATATAGAAGTGATTTGGTAAAATTATAACTGTGATGGAGTAGGATTAACACTATGATTGAGTAGAATTCATATTATGATGGAGTAAAACTAATACTATGCATGTGATTTGGTAAATTATAAGTGTAATGGAGTAGAATTAAGACGTTGGAGCACAACTAAATTATAGTTTATGTTCTACTAATTTATAGTTTATGTTCTACCGAACTGGAGTTTACCTTCTACTGAATTACAATTTATGTTCTACTAAATTAATTTTTTTGTTCTACCAAATTATATTTTATCTTCTACTGAATTAAAGTTTATCTGCTACTGAATTCTAGTTTATCTTCTACTGAATTATATCTTATGTTCTACTGAGTTATAGTTTTATATAATCTCTTTTCATCTTGTTTCCTTTTAAACTATAATTCAGTAGAAAATAAATTATATTGTTATTTCTGCTACATTATAGTGTTATTTCTACCACATTAGAATATTTTTACACTTCATTACACTGTTATTTTTACTGCATTACAGCGTTATTACTACTAAATGTTCTAAATACTTTTCAAGGTTTAGACCCAGAGCTGAAGGACTATCGAAGAGAATGGCTTGTTCATATGTGGAGAGAAAGGATGTCACAATTCTAAGACTTTACCAAATTATTACCAACATCAAAGAAATCCAAGAAAAGAAAAAAGATTTGCCAAAGAGAGCTCGTTTAAAAGAATCTACAACACCGAAAATGATGTCTTTTCTACTTTTTTCTTTTATTTTTTACTGTTATTCATTCGGGTAATAGAATTTTAAGTGAGATGTACTAGTTTTAAGATACATTTTAATACATTAACTTTTTAAAACTGAGATGTACTAACTTTATAACTTTAGCGCATTAACAAAATATATTGTGATGCTTAATGTATGATTGCAATGCAGTAGAATATTTGTGTAGTGCAACATAATATAACTATAATGCAGTAGAATGAAAAATATAAATGCGGTGGAATTAAAGACAAAAAATATAGTAGAATATAAAATATGAGTACGAACAAACACTGTCATCATCAAAATGTACAATATTGTGTAGACATTAAGTATTCCAAAGTGTTACATCTAATAAAATTTAAACATTGTTTTCAAATGATCCACGAGTATCCTCCAATAATCTTTGTTACGCGTTCAATGTATCTTTGTACCGCACCGTTTTTGAATTGGAGTGTATCATTTGGTATTAGAGGATGCAATCTAGTATTTGTGGCTTGTTAAATGCACCTTGCTTTGTCACCTGCATTTTTCCCTATGTAACAACAGTTCAAATATTTATTCATGAGAATACCAAAATATATTATGTGATAAATTAGAATCTAAACTATCATGCAGTATAAGATGGTAAATATTAATTTGTAATGCATTAAAAACAATAAATATTTAACCTATTGTGTTTCAGTTCTAATACATCACACACAATCCTACTACATTCAGTTCACATTTTAGTACATCACACACAATCCTACTGCATTTCAGTTCAAGTTCTAGTTCATTACTCAATGTAGTAGTTTTTGTCCTGTTTGTAGTAGTTTCAATGCATTAATTCATGCATATGAAGAATGTACGTAACCTACTTCATTACAATGCATTAAAATTAAACTGTAATGTAGTAGAAATAAAGCTGCAATATAGTAAATCATGCATATGAACAACACGAGTAACCTACTGCATTAAATGCATTAGAACTTAAAACCTTAATGTAGTAGAAATAAATTTTTAATGCATTAACTCACGCATATGAAGAATGTACGTAACCTACTTCATTACAATGCATTAAAATTAAACTGTAATGTAGTAGAAATTAAGTTTCAATGTAGTAAATCATGCATATGAACAACACGAGTAACCTACTGCATTAAATGCATTAGAATTTAAACCTTAAGTAGAAATAAGTTTTTAATACAGTAAATCATGCATATGAAGAATGTACGTAAACCTACTTCATTACAATGCATTAAAATTAAACTGTAATGTAGTAGAAATAAAGCTGCAATGTAGTAAATCATGCATATGAACAACACGAGTAACCTACTCATTAAATGCATTAGAATTTAAACCTTAATGTAGTAGAAATAAAGTTTTAATACATTAAATCATGCATATGAAGAATGTACGTAACCTACTTCATTACAATGCATTAAAATTAAACTGTAATGTAGTAGAAATAAAGCTGCAATGTAGTAAATCAATTATATGAACAACACGAGTAACCTACTGCATTAAATGCATTAGAATTTGAACCTTAATGTAGTAGAAATAAAGTTTTAATGCATTAAATCATGCATATGAAGAATGTATGTAACCTACTTCATTACAATGCATTAAAATTAAACTGTAATGTAGTAGAAATAAAGCTGCAATGTAGTAAATCATGCATATGAACAACACGAGTAACCTACTGCATTAAATGCATTAGAATTTAAACCTTAATGTATTAGAAATAAAGTTTTAATGCATTAAATCATGCATATGAAGAATGTACGTAACCTACTTCATTACAATGCAACTAATTAAACTGTAATGTAGTAGAAAGAAAAATGCAAGTATCGTAATATATTACAGTGCATTAAAATTAAACAGTAATGTAGTAGAAAGAACAATGCAAGTGACCTACTGCATTACAGTGCATTAAAATTTAACTATAATGCAGTAGAATAAAATTTGCTTATTATTATTAAAATTTTACCAAATCACATGCATAGTATTAGTTTTACTCCATCATAGTATTAATTCTACTCAATCATAGTGTAAATCCTACTCCATCACAGTTATAATTTTACCAAATAACTTCTATATTACATACAAATACTTAATTTCGACAAAACCTCAAAATACAACTTTATCCTACTCAAGCATATGCACCAGAGTATAAATATAATGTAGTAGAAATAAAGTTGTGATTCAGTAAAAACTCTAAAAACACTACAAATAGCTTTTACTACATTACTGTTACGTTCTACTACATTACTTTATATCCTACTGCGTCACATGTATGATTCTACCGAATTGCAGTTACGATCTACTCCATTACTGTATATCTTACTGCATCACATTGTGAATTAAGTTTATCACAGTTATAAAGTCTAGTTTAGACATTTTATCAAACACTTTGTATACAACTTTCACATTTTCTATATTTGTTTACAGATCTAAGAACATGTATGTATTAAAAAAAACAAGATATAATGTGCGAACCAGTAGGAGAAAGCGGCGGCGATAGTCCTATAAATGTGCGAACCATCTCGATGCGAGATGATTCAGTAGGTTTGATTTGATGGATTCGAGAGGATTTGGTGTACTGTGTGTTTTGATCGGTTTTTAGTCTGTGAAGTGTGTGTTTTTTGATCGGGCCTGTTTTAATTTTCATAATTTTCAACAATTACCCTTAAAGTTTGAGAATTTACAAAAAAGACACCATTTTTTTTATCAAATTAGGTGATTTTGATCCAAGGGTTGAGATTTCACCTCATTTATTTTATTATAAGTTTTGTTTTAGAATAACCCCACTCATATATATATATATATATATATATATATATATATATATATATATATATATATATATATGAGACCTAAAAATTCAATTTCAACGAAAATTATTACAGTTTTATAATCTTATGTTGTAAATATTTGTTAAAATTTAAGTTAGATTATTAAAACAATATGATTTTGGTTTCCGTACTTGATAAAACTTAATATGATATATTTTTTTATTATTGTTTCTAGTTATTGTATAAGCTTTCACACATGATCTTTGTTCGCTTAGCTGTGTCATTAATTTGTATGAAGTTCGATACGATACTAGTATTTTTTTCAAAACTTTATTATCATGACATAAATACAGAACCTATGTTTATACGGAGTATTTCTTTTGTGAAACTTTTTTTGGTACATTAGAGATGACTTGAGGGGTGTGCAAATGATGTGGTTGTATCGGGCCTTCACTTATAATGGCCTCATTTTTCTTTTTGGTTTTATATATATAGTATTGCATGTGTCACTTGTTCAAATCTCTCTATAAATAACCATATGAACTAGCTAGTACTTGATACAAATCAACAAACTCATATGCATACACCCCCACAAAAAGGCACTAACATGCATTTTGTTCTAGTACACGGTTTAGGCCATGGAGCATGGTGTTCGTTCAAGCTCAAACCCCTGCTCGAATCAGCCGGTCATCAGGTCTCCACCTTAAATCTCTCAGCTTCTGGTACTGATACCAAAGTAATACAACAAGTCCCCAGTTTTTATTATTACAATATGCCGTTGCTGGATTTCATTGCTTCCATTCCCCCGGAGGAGAAGGTTATCCTGGTAGGCCATAGTCTTGGTGGTATGAGCATATCTCTAGCCATGGAAAACTTCCCGAATAAGATATCTGTAGCAATTTTCGTCACTGCCTTCATGCCGGATACCGTACATAAGCCTTCTTATGTTATAGAGCAGGTTGATTATTTTTGTACGTTCTTCTTTCTTTTAAAGATTATATATCAATGTGAATTAAAAATAGTATAAGTGGCATCAAACCACATAAGATTCTCAATTATTGTCTATCGAATTCTACTTGTCAAAGTTGTAAAACTATTTAGTTATCGCAGATTTATGTTGAGTCAGTTTCTTATTGATTATATTATGAAGCTTTTCGAAAGGACTCCACAAGATGCATGGTTGGACACACAGTTCTTGCCTTTCAGAGACGACCAGGAGTCTGAATTATCAATGCTTTTTGGTCCCAAATTCGTTTCATCGAAGCTCTATCAACTCTGCTCGGATGAGGTTATTTTTATAACACTTATACCGTTCGAATAAATATTTACTAACATTAATTTATTTTGTAGGATCGTGAATTAGGGAAAATACTAATTCGGCCCGGATCAGTGTTTGTTAAGGACCTTCTGAACGCAAAACAATTCACAGAAGAAGGGTATGGTTCTGTGAGGCGAGTTTTTGTTCTTTCAGATGAAGATGAAACCTTAAAAGAAAATTTTCAACGATGGATGATTGATAACAGTCCCGTCGTTGAGGTGAAAGAATTAAAAGGTGTGGATCATATGCCGATGTTATGTGACCCGAAGCAACTCACCGTGTGCCTCCTTGACATAGCTCTTAGATATGGTTAGTAGTGTCCGTTTAAGTGTTTTGAGTTAAGGGCAAGATATATGTTCAATATATGTTCGATTGATAACTAGGCAATTACATGCGGATAATAGTGATGTCCATAATTAGGATATTTATCATTGTATAATTATCGTCACAATACATATAAATATCTTTTTTTTAGAAAGGACATATAAATATACTAATTATCGATGTCCTCGGGTTCTTTCTATTTTGGGGAAATTATAGAGTTGGTGGCATTTGGATAATTTCATATAATTTTTCAATCAAATTGCTTTATCTAATGTCGTTCTCAAGGGTACAATTGCGTAAAAAAATTAGTTGATTCATGGCGTGTTTAAATTGTCTCTTTGAGCCATTTGACAATGGAGAAATAAGATAATCAATGCCCCGCCAAATTCGGCTGATGGCGTAAAAAAGGAGGATTTTTCTTGTATGTTTATAGAAATCTAGGAGACTTGGATATCCTCGTTACATAAACAAAGATTGGTAAAATAGTGAACAAAGGATAAACAGTCCATATCAACAAATAAACAGAAGTACAAAACTATAATCAAGATAGACATGAAGCAACCAAACCTAAAAATATATTCTTACTTACCAGCGAACATACTGCATAAACCTTCCTGCATGATTAATCTAAACATCAATAATTTCACTACTTTGATTCCCATAATATCATGACAAAAGCCTATACATAAAAACATAATTAATCCCAGGCACATTCAGTTATCAAAAAGTACAAGGTTCAACTAACTACACTGACTGCTTTTCTACCTTTCATCTAACATGCCTAGTAATCATCGGAAATATCGACATCACAAGAAAACTACAGCAATTATATGTACTTCAGTAATTAAGACTTAAAAGTCTTAAACACGGTTATGTAGTTTTTATTTGTGCAAGCCTTAAAGCAGTTTTTATAGGCACGTATTTTAAACAGTACAGTACTACTTGTCATGGTTGCTAATTAGGTTGATCCCTAACTTACCACTTTAGCAGAAAACAAGCATGAAAAATGAGCTGTCTTTCTCTTTAGCCTCTTGGTATAGATGTATAGTGTCAGTGCACTTCCTTTGAAATCGTCTTTAGACAGCCTGGATGTGTGAAGAATGCTCTAAGTACTCATGATTAAAAATAATGTGGAGTATTGATGGCTTATACGTTATTTATATTTGTTGACTTTTTTATACGTTATTTATATTTGTTGACTTTTTTTAAGTCTTTTATAAATAGTATGTTGCCACCTTAACTAATCTTCAACGTACTCGAAAGGATAAAGTATGCTATATGAAACTGAGAGGTCCTACATGATACATCATAAAATTTACTGTATGATTCTGCACAAGGTCCACAACGCTTGTTTGGACCAATGTTTTGAAACCCGGGATTTAAATCGATCCGGTTGAGCGATCGGGTCACTGGTTCAATCGATCGGGTCGATCCGATTTTCTATAAAAAAAAGTTATATATATTTTTTCAATATTACGAAAAATATTTATATAAAAATCACGAATATTTCATATATTTGACTTAAAACCTATTTACTAACAAATATAATATGTACAACCAAAGTTACATTGCAAATATATTAATTAAATCGTAAAAAACACAAAAAAAAAATTAAAAAAGGAAAAACATAAAAACCCGGCCGGTCTCACGAACCGGATCGACCCGGGTCGCTTCAAACCCGGCGGGTCACACCGGGTTTCTAATATATAAGACCCGGGTCAATTTGACATGTTTTTTCGATCGGAACCGGTTGACCAGGCCGGGTCGACCCGGATTTCAAAACATTGGTTTGGACCACGAAGTCTATATATATTCGAATGGGCAGCTTGATTTGGGTCCCTTTCACTCACTTTATCTTCCCTTACTACACGGTACACCCAAATATTTCAACTATATATACTATTATGTGGTAGATTAAAGCACATTTAAAAAAAAAAAAAAAAAAAAAAAAGAACACGTACCATGCATTTTGTTCTAGTACACGGTATATGCCATGGAGCATGGTGTTGGTTCAAGCTCAAACCCTTGCTCGAGTCTGCCGGTCATCAGGTCTCCATCTTCGATCTCTCAGCATCTGGTACCGATACCAAAGTAATACAACAAGTCCCCAATTTTTATTATTACTCGAAGCCGTTACTGGATTTCATGGCTTCCATTCCCCCGGAGGAGAAGGTTATCCTGGTGGGCCATAGTCTTGGTGGTATGAACATATCTCTAGCCATGGAAAAATTCCCGAGTAAGATCTCTCTAGCAATTTTCGTCACTGCCTTCATGCCGGATACCGTACATAAGCCTTCTTATGTTGTAGAGCAGGTTGCTTATTTTTACACGTTCTTCGTTGTTTCAAAGATTATATATCAATGTGAATTAAAAATAGTATAAATGGCATCAAGATTCTCAATTATTGTCTAATCGAATTCTACTTGTCAAAGTTGTAAAACTAGCTATCACAAATTTATGTTGAGTCAGTTTCTTATTGATTATATCATGAAGCTTTTCGAAAGGACTCCACAAGATGCATGGTTGGACACACAGTTCTTGCCTTTCAGTGACGACCAGGAGTCTGAAATATCAATATTTTTTGGTCCCAAATACGTGTCATCGAAGCTCTATCAACTCTGTTCGGATGAGGTTATGTTTATAACACTTAGGCAGTACCATTCAAATTATAAGTATTACTGTACTAGTTACTAACACTAAATTATTCTGTAGGATCGTGAATTAGGGAAAATACTAATTAGGCCCGGATCAGGGTTTGCCAAGGACCTTTCGAACACAAAACAATTCACGGAAGAAGGGTATGGTTCTGTGAGGCGAGTTTTTGTCGTTTCAGATGAAGATGAAGCTTTCAAAGAAGATTTTCAACGATGGATGATTGATAACAATCCGGTCGTTGAGGTGAAAGAATTAAAAGGTGTGGATCATATGGTGATGTTATGTGACCCAAAGCAGCTCACTGTGTGCCTCCTTGACCTAGCTCTTAGATATGGTTGTTAGCTAATAAAGGCTGGTTGGTCTCGCCATTGTTTAAGCCCGTCTTGCACTTAGGGTTCGTTTGGTATGAAAAAATAAAATGTCAAATAAATGGAATGAACGACGTAAGAAATAAATGATGTAATGTAATGATTTGTTACCGTTATTAATAACGTTTGGTTAGTTAGAAGGAATGTAATCGATAAAAAAAGACTAAAATGTCAGAAGCTTATTTAATGTGTTTATTTAATAATGAACTTTTATGTCATTTGATTTCATTAGAAGACGTAATCGAAGAAAAAAAGTTACTTGTAAAGAATGAAAATGGTGTAATGAATTATTGCATTTAATGAGTTATTACGTACTATAATTGTAAGCAAACATGATTTTTCCATTCAATCGTAATAACTTCTCCCATTACCGTACCCTTCTTCCGTGAATTTAATGTATTGCTATGTAAGTCAGTGAATCTTACTCTCTTATAAAAGAGATTTCACCTTTTCTTTTATTAAATGCAAAAAAATTAAGTGGTACTACTCCATCTACATGTTGTACCTCATTTTAATGCACAAACCAAAACATTTTTCAAGAAATACAAGTATAGAAGCCAAATGTACAACATGATAAAATCAAATATGAAATTGTAATAATAATGGTCAAATGGTCACAGTCATACACGATTGAATGCAAAAGGTCAGTTACTACTGACTTCAAAATATTTTTCCCATCTATTAAGTTCAAATGTTTCCCTCCATAAAAATTCATCCTTAAAAATTCATCATTTCCTTCATCCTTTCCCATCAAACCTGAAAAGCAAAGCAATATTTATAAAATCTTGTGACAAAAAATCTGGAATATTTATATTCTATATATAAACCTGTGATTTTTAATATTTTAGATATAAACCACGAATTGTCAAAAAAATAAACATAATATTAAATATAAATAGCAATTACTATTAATCCTGATTTTATGCCAATTACATGATTTACCTCCCTATAGTGTACTATAAAAACCCAATTATTCAACAGAATCAACCATCACTTCACTCATTCATTTGCTATTGCTGCTGCTACTAATTATCCGCACATATAAAAAAATGAACGCAGCAAACTCGAACGATGCATTGCTTGACCTGCTTCCATTGAACATTCAGGGTGGTGCACCCGTCATTCCAAACATTGTTCACTCAGTAATGGTTGGCCCTATCTTTCTCCAAATCCATCATGCTATCCCTGAATAAATAAAAAATCATAATTAAGCATGTACACTAATCACAATGAACAAAATAATTTTGGGCTTTATATTAACTTTTAGATTTTTACATTTTCAGGTTCGTCAGGACGCTCGATAACGGCAAAGAGAAGAAAATCTGCGAAACTGGAACTGGGAGGATGTCATTGATGTGGACATGATTCCGGATTCGGATGACACTAATGTGGACATGTTTCCGGCTCCAGATGTCATTGATGTGGACATATATCTGGCTCAGGATGTTGACATTAATGTGGACATGTTTCCGGCTCCAGATGTCATTAATATGCAACTCAATTTAAACTACACTTATATAATCTAGCTAAAAAAGTCGTAATGTGCATCATAAGTGTTGAACAAAAAGATTTAAAAAATGAAAACCAAAAGTTCAGATGTGAACAAATTTTATAGATGAGGTTGTTATTCACTTACGCTCTGTTCTCGAGTTATTTTTTAAAGAAAGGTGAGGAACGGAACAGGAAGGTGAAGGGGAAGGGAATATAAAGAAACTTGTCACTTTATCTCGTGTTCTCGAGTCATACCTTAAGGAAAGGAATGGAAAGATAATATTTTCGACTATACCGATTTAGCTAAAAATATGTTGCTAACTTAATTTTTTCGACATCCCTTATATGAAAAAGAAAAAAATGAGCCATAATTGTATGAAAAGTTGAAAACAAATTATCTAATCACAGTGAGTAATATAAAGAATGGTTAATTCCTACTTTACATTAGTTTTGAGTTGTTAAAATTTTAGGATATATCATAAATATATAGTATGATTTTGAACCCATACGTGATCAAAAGAAGGATTATCTATCGGTGTTCAACAAACCTTTTTATATGCTCCACTACATATGACGGCGTAACTACTGAAAAATAATAATGGTATATGAACATAACTGTATCGGCTTTTTGGAAATCTGTGTGCCTAGAACATAATCTGTAAAACTATTCGTGTGGCCATTGCTAATTTGGTTCAGTTAATTTTGAAGGTCCGAACTGGTGTTTTCATACCCCTATTTTAGTTTTCTCACCTTGTTCACATTATATTATAGTGATAACGATAAACATCAAGCACCAATAAATCTCTAACAAGTATTAAATTTCTAAAGAGAATAAGCAATCATTTCAGCATATTGCATATAATTAGCTCTAGAAAATTACTGTAATATAGCAGTGATGTTGTTTGCCTAGAGTTGAGAGGAAAAAGTCTGTTTATGGGGTTATAGTTGTAATTTTATAGAAGTAGTTACTATGTTACAATATGAATCTGATCGTTTATCGAAAGAATGTTGGTATTTATTAGAGTGCATTATGAGTGATTTGGTCTAAAATTTGTGTTTTTTTTACTTTCTGAGCTTCTGATATGCATTCATTAGTGGCCTTGCTGTACTCGAATATCATATTTTTACTTACTAATAGAATGTCACTGTAAAACCCGCATGCTATTACCATGCATAGTACCCTTAGGATCGTACGTACTAGATTAAAACTTTCCTAATATAGCATGATTACGATTACGTGTTAGGAGTTTACGTATTACGTACGTGTTAGAACACGATAAGTATTTTATATGCACGATCACGTAATAATTATTTAACAATAACTAATCACGAACATGCGATCATGAAATCATGAACGTAATTAAAACACGAACAATTATTAATTACGTATATATATTTATTACGAGCGTAATTAAATATATTAGATCACGATATTTACGTAACGAGAACACTTAAAACACGAACACAAATAATCACGAACGTGTAATTTATTAATTAGACACGGAAAACATTCGGGTTACCCCTTGTGGGCCCCATTCCCACGAAATTTAGGAGGGAGGATGGGCTTAGCCCATCAATTTTTACTAAAAGGGGTTAAATATTTTTACACTACTCATTTTTAGTTTTACAGAAGATTTAGAAAAAAAAACCCTAAAACCCTCCTCCTTCTCCTCTTTGTGCCGCCACCTTAAGAACACCACAAGGAGGTGGTTTGTGATCTTGGATCTTGGAATTTAAGTTGGTGATCGTGTTTGTTCTTCATCCTTTTGATCCACGAATTCGGTAAAACCTTTTTAAACCTTTTCTTTTAATTTAATCTTTTTATTAATTATGAACATGTGATGTTTTTATAAAAACATAATAATTAATCATAGATCTAACATGTTTTGGTGATTAATTAAATCAAAGGGTTGTTTTAAGGGGTGTTTTGTTTTGGCCGCAGGCTGCAACCGACCCCGAGGGGGTTTCGGTTTGACAAGCCGACCACCACCAAGACCATATGGTCTTGGTTGGTGCGTGTGGGTCCCACGGCAGCAAGGGGAAACACGGGGTACCCCGAGTTGGTTCGGGGTACGGTGTCGATTCATGTCCGGTTCATGTTTTCTAGCCTAGATCCGGTTCATGGTTTATGTTAGTTTTTTTTGTTATGAACTTATGTTAAAATTAAATTAATAAAAGATGTGATTAATTTAATAACATGACTTAAGTTATTTAATTATTAATGAACATGAAATTATTTTAACCTAAGTATTTATATATTTAAGACTTATGATTAATTAATTATTTTAAAACCATGGATATAATTAATTAATTAACATGACTTAGGTTATATTATTAATATATAATAATACATATTTTAACCTAAGTATTTAACTTATTTAATTAAAAACATGTTATATTTAATTAAATATTATAACCTATAGTTTAATTAAATTACATGAAATAATTATTAAACTATACAATATACCATATGACTTAGAAAATAATCATGAAAAACACTTAGGCTTATATACTTAGCTTATTTAACCAGCTTATTTCTAATTATGGGAACTTTCTATTTTTAGAAACTTAATTAAATAAGGCAGCTAATTTATTTATGGAAACCAGCTATTTTTAGAAACTTATTTATTTCAGGCAGCTAATCTATTTATGGAAACTTATTTAATTAAGGCAGCTAATCTATTTATGAAAACTTTCTATTTTTAGAAACTTATTTATTTCAAGCAGTAAATCTATTTTTGGAAACTTTCTATTTTTGGAAACTTTCTATTTTTGGAAACTTTCTATTTTTGGTAACTTTTTATTTTTGGAAACTTTCTATTTTTGGAAACTTTCTATTTTAGGAAACCTGTTATTTTTGGAAAGTTACTTATTATTACACAGTAAGTATATAATAACACATGAAATACCAGAAATACTTAATCAGATTAAACAGAATATAAGATAAAACACAGTTTAAGGCTTTAAAACAGTAAAACATGGTAAGAACACATAAAATAAGCTAAGACATGACGTAAAACCAGCTACGTATTTAGTAAGCAGATACTTATTCATGTATGTATTTATGTAGCACTAGTGATTCGGAAGTAGGATTCCTCTCAGTTCGTCTTCTTCGTTCACTGGACATAAGGTACGGATTCCCGTCCTTTCAGTATGGACATTCTTTCCTTATTAGGATTCCCCGTGTGCAGCCAACTGTTTTCCCATAGTATAAGTTACGTGTTTGATTGCTTATGTTTTAAATATGATTACCTATAGCCATATACATGCATGACCAGTTTCACCTAGTTATGGAGGTACCATAACCATAACATTAGAGGCACTGATGTTATGACTTCACCACGGCAGAGTGATTGCTCGTGGCGTCCCTTCAGCTTTTGGCCATTTATTTATATTTATCATGTGGGGCGTATGGGTGCATCCTAGTTACACGTTTTTATTCAGGATTACATGATGAATGTGGTGTGTGCCTTGCATCCTTCACAAGGAGCTGATCCCTCCTACCCATAAACCAGTATATTAAATTAGAGGCAGCCCCTCTAATTTTCATGATGAGGTCACCCCTCCAAGTATTCATGCACGGTGGATTTTCATGACCTATATGGGCTAATGGTAAAATATGTTAAACAGTTTTTTTTATAAGATAAACATAAGGCTTTTCAAACTATAAAACCAGTTTTATGAACATGTTCCAGGTTTTCCAGGACTTATACATTTCCGCTGCTATTAAGTCTCTATTATGTTATAGTTACTTATACTATGTCTATATCCGTGCGCTGAGCGTTTTGCTCAGCCGTTACTTTCCTTTCCATGTCCCAAAACGGCAGGTACCCTAGGAAAGACTCGAGCATTTGGAGGACGCGCATAGGATGGAAGATGCTAGAGATCTCTTTTCCTTTTTCCTTCATATATTTATGCTTGTGTAGTCTTTCATTCATTTCTTTTGCTTTATTATGTTTTGGGCTTATGTTTGGGAACCGATGTTTGATGCCGGTTATCCCTATGGTCATGTAATGTTTTATACATTTATCCTTGTATGCTTTGATGACACGCCATAATTACGCGTGACATTCCATTATCAAAATGGGGTGTTACAATTATGGTATTAGAGCCAAGGCTTCGACCTATAGGCACTAAAACTCGACCTGTGACTAGTGGGTAGTCACCAGGAGCTTTCTAAGCCAACGTCTGTTATTCTACGTATTGATGTTTTCAGCGCATTGTTGTTTTAACCATGATGTTTTCAACACCTTGGGGTTTTAACCTTGATGTTTTCATCGATATTGTTTTGCTAATATGGATGGACAACCGTCATTCATATTTAGTTATGTGTCATTGCTTCATGCATAATGTTCCTCGTGAACTGTGGCTATGTGGACTGAACCCTAGTAGTTCATAATTAGTCACATAAATTTTTTTTCTGATAAGTTTTGACATATGAGTTTCATTTATTTATGTTTCGTGTATCATTGTTGCAGGGATTATGACTAAGTAATGGTTGGTACAGGACTGGCCCTATTTAGTCGCATGTGCTTTTATCGAAACTTTTAACTTTGGGACCGACCCATAGGCGTCCCCTCGCCATGTCTTTTGTTTTGGAACCGACCCATAGGCGTTCCCTCGCACATATAAAGGTTTTATAAACTACATTACGCATTCATGCACTGTTTTTCGTGCATAAAATTTTTCTCATGATTTAAATTGGCATAAATTTTTTTTCATGTCCCCTCATAAGTTATTATGTTTTTATGTCAAGTATGTTTTCATACTGTCATGGTTAACTTCAGTTTCATGCTGATTATGTTATACACTTCTTCGTGATAGATGGTTTCATGTTTCTTCATGATAATTCCGTCTTCATGTTGATTATGTTTTACGTCTCTTTTGTTATATACGTTGTCCTGCAAGACATTGTTAGATTTCATTGACTCATGCTTTCATGATAGTCATGGTTGGTTTTCATTGATCATGCTGTCAGGCAAATCATCGTTGAATTTTGTGTAACCACACTTTAACGTTTCCGTTATAACTAGAATGATGTCTATGCTAATACTGCTAGGTTATCATGATGGTTTTCCTAACCGTTTAACCGATTTACTTTCCTTAAATCATGACAAATGATCGACCCCCATACCGATCATTTCATGTACATTCCATGTGTACTCCATGTACCTTATCCCACGTGTGTACTTCCACTTGCTGATACTCTACAAATTGCTGATGCCGCTCATAACTTGGAGATGTTACTAAAGGTTGATGTTGCTGACGATCGGAGACGCTACGAGATGCGGATGCTGTTCACAACCTGGAGATCCTACAAGACGAAGACAAAGGCGTCGGAGCAAAGCAATTGGACGAGAAGATGCTTCACCATCAGATGATTCCCATCAATCATTGCCCGTAATTCTTAGTTACATGTCACACGTCATTCGGCTGTCATTTCAGCCATATGAGTGCAAACCGGTACCAGCCGGCCACTCAGCTGAATAGTACATGAATCACGGTCATGAAAATGACCATCATGGAACTGACAGACAGGACGATAGTAACCACTACTATGACAACAACTATCCTAGAAATCGCAACCGAAACTCTGGCCACGGACGTGATCAGAAATACAAGGATTAGTAGTCCAACCGATCCGCCAATTCTGGCATAATAACCTTATATTGTGGTTATATTTGTTTCACATCTCGAGACACATGTCAAGACATCAGTCAAGACACGTGTCTCACGTATACTTTCTGAAGACACATGTCAAGACATCAGTCAAGATACATGTCTCACGTATACTTTCTGAAGACACATGTCAAGACACCAGTCAAGACATATGTCATGCTTATAGTTCCAAGACACGAGTCAAGACACATGACTCACGTCCAACTATGGAACATTTCTAAGAAATTCAGGGTACCCTCCAAGGGTATATCCATTTTGTTGTGCCATGTATTAATCAAGCCACAAGAATTTCAATACCATTATCGGCGTATCAGTGAGAACTGTCACGTTGCCGATGTCACTTTCATTCTTTCACCATACTTCATATATTCATGACCATGAAGGACGCCTTTCGTATTCCCACGTATACGAAGGTTTTCCGTCAGCTTAATGATGAAATCCAAGCTGCTAACGCATTTCCTCGGACAGACACGAGATGAATTTTTATCCTAATTATGTACTATGAACAGCACACCATGCTACGACTCATAATTATGTACAGTAATGTTCAGGCTCCTGAATACATTCAGCTTGATTTTCCATCGGGAAAATCTGTACAAATTATCTATGCTTACAAGCATGTGCGTTGTTAGCCATGGTCGCTAAAATTTTCTAGCTGTCAGTAAGACACGACCACTTAATTCTTTTATGCATAGCCAGTTGATTATTCCAAAGTCTTCCTATACATTCCAAAAGAATCTACAAGGAGAAGGATGGTACCATGAGATTACGTGTCGACTACCGTTGACTTAAACAAATCACCATTCATGACCGTTATTCTCCTCCACGTATTGACGACATGTCCAATCAACCGTATAGTGTTAATCACTTTTCCAAGATCGAACTCATGATCATGCTGCCAACAGTGATGAATGAAACAGCAGGACATGTCCATGACTGCTATTCGTTCACGACTCGGTCATGCTAGATTTATGATTTCGGAATTTGTCTCATCAATGCTCCAACGGCATTATAAGAATGAATTTCCATGAACTCATAGCAAATTCATCAGTGTTTTCGTTGAGGATAACCTGGTTTCCTTTAAGCCTAGAGAAGAACAGGAAGACCATATCTGCACTATGTTGCAAATTCTATGACAAGAGAAATTTCACCCTGGAAATTTTTCCAATATCAATTCTGTTTGATTACAGTGACACGCTGGATCACATGGATTTGCATGGTTAATCTTACCATGACTCTGCTTATGGCGTAAAGGAGAGAACCCTACACTACATTATGTGTTCTAGAAAATCCTACGCTAGGAGAAGTCTAGATTCAGAGATTCAGAATTTCGCGACCTTCTGTGTATCAAGTTTCTATGAAGCAGGATACAGCTACGTCCATATCTATGTACCTGACATACCAACAGGTTAAGATAGGACACCAACAAACTGCGATGTTTTATCATCTGAACTTGTGAACTAAAATGGGACAAGATCTCCACGGATTTTGGTTACCAGATTAATGCAAACTCAGAAGAAGCATGATGCTATCTGAGTTATTACAAACAGTTTGATCAAGTCTGCAGAATCCTTACATCCGCAAGGATTTCAGAATCAACGGATTGATCGGACACATTCCAGCCAAGGCTCATCCGACCACTTGGTAATCCCTCAATTATCGGGTCAGACAAAGATTCGCAATTGTGCTCCTTATTTACTTCACGTCTTCATTCCACGACTTGCTTTCGCGCTCGCGTTCATGACACTATGGTATCTCGGCTTACGATGTTAAGTTCTTTTTCTCATTCTGGGAAGTTTTGCAAGAACTTGGGAGACCAGACCCAAGTTTAGTATATCTCCCTATCCTCAGATAGACGTTTATCGTCATAATCTATGTCTCACCTTCTAGCATTTGTCGTTACCGTCATTATATTCTATGATCACGATATGTTTCACATGTCATGTTCATTCCACGTTCCTCATATCATGATCAGGATATGTTACACGTATCAGGGATCACGATATGTTTACTCGTACTACAATCGCCATATCTCCACGTAGCACGTTCAAAATTTTTCAAGTATCACGTTTAAAATTTTTCACGTACTACGTTTCTATATGTCTCGCGCATCGTTGCTAGTTATCGGTTAAGTTGGATTGTTTTGCACCATAATGTTTATGTTACTCTTACACGTTAATTCTTATTCCTCGATCGAATTTAGGGGATCTACCTTACGTTAATAACCAAGAACTTCTTCGTATTCCAAGTCAAGGTCAGGAGGACCAAGACTTATCATTCGTGTCAAGATCTTATAAAGGAACCGTTCCAAGAGGGAAGCCACTTGGAAACGGACAAGTTCATCCGGACTTCTTATCCGTTTTCTCTTATCAATTAGATATGTCCTTTCAGCCACGTCACGTTCCATGTCCTTTTAAGACATGTCACGTTCCGCGTTCTTTCTGCCAGGTCACCTGCACGTAAACTTATCTTACATACCCTCTCAGTTTGATTCGGGTATGTTTCTCTTTCAGTTACGTTATCTATAATTCGGGGACGAATTATTCTTTTTAGGGGGGAAGAGTTGTAAAACCCGCATGCTTTTACCATGCATAGTACCCTTAGGATCGTACGTACTAGATTAAAACTTTCCTAATATAGCATGATTACGATTATGTGTTAGGAGTTTACGTATTACGTACGTGTTGGAACACGATAAGTATTTTATATGCACGATCACGTAATAATTATTTAACAATAACTAATCACGAACATGCGATCAAGAAATCATGAACGTAATTAAAACACGAACAATTATTAATTACGTATATATATTTATTACGAGCGTAATTAAATATATTAGATCACGATATTTACGTAACGAGAACACTTAAAACGCGAACACAAATAATCACGAACGTGTAATTTATTAATTAGACACGGAAAACATTCGGTTACCCCTTGTGGGCCCCATTCCCACGAAATTTAGGAGGGAGGATGGGCTTAGCCCATCATTTTTACTAAAAGGGGTTAAATATTTTTACACTACTCATTTTTAGTTTTACAGAAGATTTAGAAAAAAAAAACCCTAAAACCCTCCTCCTTCTCCTCTTTGTGCCGCCACCTTAAGAACACCACAAGGAGGAGGTTTGTGATCTTGGATCTTGGAATTTAAGTTGGTGATCGTGTTTGTTCTTCATCCTTTTGATCCACGAATTCGGTAAAACCTTTTTAAACCTTTTCTTTTAATTTAATCTTTTTATTAATTATGAACATGTGATGTTTTTATAAAAACATAAAAAATAATCATAGATCTAACATGTTTTGGTGATTAATTAAATCAAAGGGTTGTTTTAAGGGGTGTTTTGTTTTGGCCGCAGGCTGCAACCGACCCCGATGGGGTTTCGGTTTGCCAAGCCGACCACCACCAAGACCATATGGTCTTGGTTGGTGCGTGTGGGTCCCACGGCAGCAAGGGGAAACACGGGGTACCCCGAGTTGGTTCGGGGTACGGTGTCGATTCATGTCCGGTTCATGTTTTCTAGCCTAGATCCGGTTCATGGTTTATGTTAGTTTTTTTTTATGTTATGAACTTATGTTAAAATTAAATTAATAAAAGAGGTGATTAATTTAATAACATGACTTAGGTTATTTAATTATTAATGAACATGAAATTATTTTAACCTAAGTATTTATATATTTAAGACTTATGATTAATTAATTATTTTAAAACCATGGATATAATTAATTAATTAACATGACTTAGGTTATATTATTAATATATAATAATATATATTTTAACCTAAGTATTTAACTTATTTAATTAAAAACATGTTATACTTTAATTAAATATTATAACCTATAGTTTAATTAAATTACATGAAATAATTATTAAACTATACAATATACCATATGACTTAGAAAATAATCATGAAAAACACTTAGACTTATATACTTAGCTTATTTAACCAGCTTATTTCTAATTATGGAAACTTTCTATTTTTAGAAACTTAATTAAACAAGGCAGCTAATTTATTTATGGAAACCAGCTATTTTTAGAAACTTATTTATTTCAGGCAGCTAATCTATTTATGGAAACTTATTTAATTAAGGCAGCTAATCTATTTATGAAAACTTTCTATTTTTAGAAACTTATCTATTTTAAGCAGTAAACCTATTTTTGGAAACTTTCTATTTTTGGAAACTTTCTATTTTTTAAAACTTTCTATTTTTGGAAACTTTCTATTTTTGGAAACTTTCTATTTTTGGAAACTTTCTATTTTTGGTAACTTTCTATTTTTGGAAACTTTCTATTTTTGGAAACTTTCTATTTTTGGAAACTTTCTATTTTAGGAAACCTGTTATTTTTGGAAAGTTACTTATTATTACACAGTAAGTATAATAACACATGAAATACCAGAAATACTTAATCAGATTAAACAGAATATAAGATAAAACACAGTTTAAGGCTTTAAAACAGTAAAACATGGTAAGAACACATAAAATAAGCTAAGACATGACGTAAAACCAGCTACGTATTTAGTAAGCAGATACTTATTCATGTATGTATTTATGTAGCACTAGTGATTCGAAAGTAGGATTCCTCTCAGTTCGTCTTCTTCGTTCACTGGACATAAGGTACGGATTCCCGTCCTTTCAGTATGGACATTCTTTCCTTATTAGGATTCCCCGTGTGCAGCCAACTGTTTTCCCATAGTATAAGTTACGTGTTTGATTGCTTATGTTTTAAATATGATTACCTATAGCCATATACATGCATGACCAGTTTCACCTAGTTATGGAGGTACCATAACCATAACATTAGAGGCACTGATGTTATGACTTCACCACGGCGGAGTGATTGCTCGTGGCGTCCCTTCAGCTTTTGGCCATTTATTTATATTTATCATGTGGGGCGTATGGGTGCATCCTAGTTACACGTTTTTATTCAGGATTACATGGTGAATGTGGTGTGTGCCTTGCATCCTTCACAAGGAGCTGATCCCTCCTACCCATAAACCAGTATATTAAATTAGAGGCAGCCCCTCTAATTTGCATGATGAGGTCACCCCTCCAAGTATTCATGCACGGTGGATTTTCATGACCTATATGGGCTAATGGTAAAATATGTTAAACAGTTTTTTTTTATAAGATAAACATAAGGCTTTTCAAACTATAAAACCAGTTTTATGAACATGTTCCAGGTTTTCCAGGACTTATACATTTCCGCTGCTATTAAGTCTCTATTATGTTATAGTTACTTATACTATGTCTATATCCGTGCGCTGAGCGTTTTGCTCAGCCGTTACTTTCCTTTCCATGTCCCAAAACGGCAGGTACCCTAGGAAAGACTCGAGCATTTGGAGGACGTGCATAGGATGGAAGCTGCTAGAGACTTCTTTTCCTTTTGCCTTCATATATTTATGCTTGTGTAGTCTTTCATTCATTTCTTTTGCTTTATTATGTTTTGGGCTTATGTTTGGGAACCGATGTTTGATTCCGGTTATCCCTATGGTCATGTAATGTTTTATACATTTATCCTTGTATGCTTTGATGACACGCCATAATTACGCGTGACATTCCATTATCAAAATGGGGTGTTACAGTCACAATATGTGCCAAACTAACAATTCATTAGTAGCCTTGTTATACTCGAATATGATATTTTTCAATCACAGATCATATAACATAGATATGATATTTTTCAAAAGTTTGTATGTTCAAATATCTGAAGCCGCGGGTTAAATAGACTGCTAAACTCGAATACTCACTAAAACCCGATAACCCCGAACCACCCGACCCGTTTATCACCCAAACCCGATAACTCGATTTCTTATTGTAGGAAACGGTGTACACTTTTATTATAAAATCGAATTTACAATAAAATAACAGAAATTAAATTGACAGAATTTAAATGACAGAAAGTAATTAACAGTAGTGAAGAAAGCAGCAAAACAAAGATAAGGCACGTGTTTAACACGCTTCCCTTAAAACCAGATTCGTCGTCTGTTTCCCAGGGTACAACATCTAAAGCTGTTGTACAGTCGGACTTAACAAACTTGCCTGAAAGATCACGGAAGCCTTGCGTGTTTTTGATCGACGAGCTGCTGGAAAACTGTCTGATAATGGAGTAAGGAAAAAGCTGCGTTTTTCTGATGTCTTTAACTGAATGAGAAGAGGTTATATTTATACTGAAAACTTTACTTGTTTTCGGAGCTGCATTCGTGTCCGCAGGTCGCGCGCTCGTGCACAAGTTCAGTAGCTTCGAACCCGTTTTTAGCCTAGAAATCCCACTTTCTGCACCCCCCCTGCGCGCGTAGGCGTGGGAGTAAAAACCCACAAATGAATATTGTATGGTAGAAACTAGGATTTTCTTATAAACATGTTTTCACTTCATGTTTTAAGAGATGTGGGACAAATATTTTTCCAAATATTGTGTTTCACGTGACTCACTTTGAGACACGATATTTCATTCATATTAACTCCATATTGTACATACTTTAGCTCGTTGCCAAGCTCTCTTCGAGGAGAACGCAAAGCTACTAAGTACTACGAGTATATATAACATATACATATATAAAATTATGTACAAAGTATTGTAAAACCATATTTTGCAAAACATTTTCCAACAATCCCCCACATGAATGGGAATCGGTCGAAAACACATGAAAGTTTCGGCAAAATTTCTGCGATTAAGTCCTGCTTAGGATAGGTAGGTGTAACCCTTTGAACCTTCCCTTGTGAGATGCACTTAGTCTCCTAGATCTGAGTAGACGCGATGTCCTTGAACTCAGCCTCTGTTTACGTAGACGACAATACACACTCACACAAGACTCTCCCTGACCTTGTCAAGTCCTCATAGTCGTGTTCGTTATGGTCATGAACACTCGCCTAGTTCTGCAAGAGCTCTTAGAAATTGCGCCTCCACAATTTCCTTTGAAGCGACCCTACTTCTCTCTCACATAGGTGATTTCATCTTGAATCATTAAAAATATATGTTTTATGATTTCATCTTGAATCATTATGCTTTATGATTTCATCCTGAATCATTAAGCCATATGTTTAACCTCTCTACATGTCACATTGTTCTAGGAATGGACTAAGAAAGTTACTGTATTAAGTAACTCCCCCACATTGACGTGACTTCCCCCACATTTCTATGATTAGGTTGTCCTATTGACCCAGATCTTGGGATCTCCAGTCAACTGGGTTAGGTTTTCCTTCATAGAAACTCATTCCTTTAAGGGCTTTAGTCTCATTCCTTTAGACGACTTACTAACTAACTCTCTGCTTAAGCATTTCGTAAGCGGATCCGCGATGTTATCCTTTGACTTCACATAGTCAATTGAGATAACTCATGTCGATAGTTGTCGTACCGAATTATGTCGACGACGGATATGTCTAGGCTTTCCATTATACATTGTGCTATGAGCTCTGCCAATTGCCGATTGACTATCACAATGTATACTAATGGCCGTTACCGGTTTAGGACACATGGGTATGTCCTCTACGAATTGACGTAGCCATTCCGCATCTTCTTCGCATTTATCTAACGCGATAAATTCTGATTCCATCGTGGACTTAGCTATTACAGTTTGCTTGGAAGAGTTCCAAGATATAGCGGCCCCTCCTAGTGTAAACACATATCCACTGGTCGATCTAGAATCCTTTTTGTCAGATATCCAATTTGCATCATTGTATCCTTCAATAACAGATGGATATCTAGCATAATTCAGTCCATAATCACGACTGTATCTCAAATAATGAAGTACCCTAGTCATAGCTTTCCAATGTGCATCACTTGGATTACTAGTATATCTACTCAGCCTGCTAACGGCATATGCTAAGTCAGGTCGGGTACATGTCATCAAACATTAACATGCCAATAATTCTTGAATACTCTAATTGGGCAACACCTACGCCTCTATTTTTAGATAGATGCAAATTGGTGTCTATTGGAGTTCTAGCTAGGCCGAAATCCCCCGCATTATGAGTATTAAGAATTTTGTCCACGTAATGTGCTTGACTTAATGCAAGTCCACTTTGAGTTCGTATGATCTTTATTCCAAGAATCACATCAGCCAAACCCATATCTTTCATGTCAAACTTTGATTTCAACATGTCTTTAGTATACTTGATCATCTTGTCGTTACTGCCAACGATAAGCATATCGTCGACATAAAGACACACGATTACATATCCACTATTTGTGTCTTTGACATAAACATACTTGTCGCATTCATTAATTTTGAATCCACCCTCTAGCATGATGTGATCAAACTTCTTATGCCATTGTTTTGGAGCTTGCTTTAAGCCATACAATGACTTAACAAGCCTACAAACTTTGCTCTCTTGTCCAGGAGCCATGAAACCCTCGGGTTGGTTCATGTATATTTCTTCTTCTAAATCTCCATTTAGAAAAGTCGTTTTCACATCCATTTGGTGAACTTCTAAATTTCTTAATGCGGCAATAGCAAGAATCATCCTAATAGAAGTTATTCGCGTAACAGGCGAATAAGTATCAACGTAATCTAGACCTTCGCGTTGTCTAAAACCTTTGATCACCAATCTTGCTTTGTACTTATCAATGGTGCCATCAGCTTTCATCTTCTTCTTGAAGATTCATTTATATGCTAGTGGTTTACAACCAGGAGGTAAATCCACGAGCTCCCAAGTATGATTTTATAAAATAGACTCTATTTCACTATTAATCGCTTCTTTCCATCGAGGCCCTTCCGAGGAATTTACAGCTTCTTGATAAGAAGTGGGTTCATTTTCTACCATAAAAGAGACAAAATCGGGTCCAAATGATTTCTCGGTTCTCGCCCGTTTGCTTCTTCTAGGTTCAAACTCTTCTTCCTCTGGTTGATCTTGTCTCTCATCTTGGAGATCATTATCATCGCGTTGTCTCTTATCTTTAACAACTGCATCATCTATTCTAGATATGCTTCCATTTTCCTTCTTTAAACAAGGAAATATGTTTTCAAAGAAGGACACATTCCTTGATTCCATAACTGTGTTCTTGTGTATATCTGGATTTTTCGAATCATGTACAATGAAACGGTACGCACTACTATTCTTAGCATATCTAATAAATATATAATCCATAGATTTAGGTCCAATCGTTTGGATTTTAGGTGTCGGCACAGCTACCTTGGCTAGACACCCCCACACTCGTAAGTACTGGTATGATGGTTTTCTTCCCATCCACAGTTCATATGGGGTTTCCTCTTTATCCTTACGAGGTATCTTGTTTAAAAGATAAGTAGCCGTTATAATGGCTTCCCCCCACATGTCCCGGCTCAAACCAGAACTTAACAACAAGGCATTAACCATCCCTTTCAAGGTACGGTTCTTCCTTTCGGCAATACCGTTTTGCTGAGGTGAATAAGGAGCAGTAAACTCATGTCTAATTCCATGTTTCGCACATAGATCAGCAAAAGGAGACACATATTCACCTCCTCTATCACTTCGTACAACCTTGATTTTCCTACCAAGTTGATTCTCAACTTCGGTTTTGTATAGAACAAACTTATCTATAGCTTCATCTTTACTTTTCAACAAGTAAACGTAGCAGTACTTTGTGAAATCATAAATAAACGTGATGAAGTACTTATTGCCACCTTTTGTGGGTAGTGATTTCAAATCACATATGTCTGTGTGTATCATATCAAGTGGTTCGGTTTTTCGTTCAACCGATTTGAAAGATGATCTTGTAAGTTTGGCTTCGACACAAGTTTCACACTTATAATTTGAATCAATATGAAAATTTGGTATGCCATTAAATTTAATCAAACTACGCATTGAATTAAAATTAACATGTCCAAGACGGCCATGCCACACATTAGAAGACTCAATCAATTAAGCAGAAGAATTCCTTTTATTGATATCATTCTTAACAACTATTACATTGAGCTTAAACATACCATTCATGGCATACCCCTTACCAACATACATTTGATTATTAGAAAGTACAACTTTATTAGACTAAAAAACAAGACGAAAACCAAACTTATTCAAAAGCCATCCGGACACAAGATTCTTGCGAATCTCCGGAACATACAAGACTTTAGTCAACTTGAGCTCTTTCTCGGATGTCATCTTCAAAATAACATCTCCTTCGCCCTTGATATCAGCAGTTGCAGAGTTGCCCATGTACAGCTTCTCTCCATTGTCAACCGCTCTGAATGAGTGAAACATACTCTTGTCAGCACACACATGACGGGTTGCCCCAGTATCAACCCATTAATCATTATTATTAGAACCTACCAGGTGATAGGTGTGTAAACACCCATCTTTTCTACCACTTAATTACAATAATAACCGGACCAAAACGTGTATTTTATGTCTTTTATGTCGGAATTATGCGTGGTTTGTGTTTTTGTTGTAATTTAGGACGAAATTGTGAAAAGTGGAGAAAACACGGGAATTCACGGGCATTTACGGACTTTTATTGAAGAAAAAGATGAAAAGACGAAGTCAAGAAGTCAAGAGTGCAAAAAGAACGGAAGTCCAAGACCAATTCTAAAGATTTATCGAAGAAAGAGTCAAAAGACGGAAGTTCACTTAAAGCCGAGGAACTCAAGTCTTATTTATTGAAGAATTAAAAGACGAGTCCAAAGAAATCCCGAGCCAAAAGTCGTTAAAGTCCAAGATTATAGAAGATTTGAGGGCTTAAGGACTAATGGCGCAATTAACAAAAAGATTAAAGAAGAGGAGGGACCTAAGCATGCAATTAAGGAAGAAAGGAAGGAGAGGAGGAAGCTTCCTCTAACCTCCTCTCTAATCCCCTATTTATAGTCATTAGCTAATCACTTTTCATTTTGTTGGCTAGATTGACAAACTAGTTCTTCCATCTTTATTTTATGCACATTTAATTACTTGCACATTTAATTACTTGTCTTGCACCTTTAATTACCTTTAATTTCAAGTAAGTGTTTCTTTAATTAACCGCACCTTTACTTTATCTTGCTAATCTTCTTCTACCTTTCTTTAATCTTTCATTTACGCGTTTTATCTTGTTAAGTTGTTTAAAGATTTGATTTTTATGCTTTTGATTGTTTTAAATCCCTTATTTTCATAGTTTATTTGATTTATTTTCAAGTTTATATAGTTTTTACACAAGTTATTTTTATATAAAAAGTTGTTTTTCTTAAAGTTTTTCTTTTTCGTGTTTAAAAGTTGTTAACTTTCAGTTTGTTAGCTTATTTTCACACGGTTCCACCTTAGGATTTAGTCTTGAGCTTATTAGGATTATAGCTTATTTGTTTAGCTTATTTTTGGTTATTACCTACGTATTCCGATTGGTACAAATCTGAAAAGGGTTTTGTATTCCGATTGGTCAAGATCTGAAAAGGGTTTTACTTTCCGATCGTGGGAGATTCTTGGTATTCCGATCAGGGTTGGTTGGATATTCCGATTGGGGTGTAAGTGACAGTATTCCGATTGGGGGTTCTTCCATATTCCGATTGAGGTGTTGATTGGTTATTCCGATTGGGACTAGTGACAGTATTCCGATCATAGGGGTTCCAATTAGCATTCCGACCAGGGCACACCATATTCCGATCAGAGGTTGGTTTATATTCCGATTGGGGGTTTTCTGGATATTCCGATTGGAGGTAAGTGACAGTATTCCGATTGGTCTTCCTCTCCATATTCCGATCAAGTGTAAACTAACATTCCGATTGGTAAGATCGGAATGTATTCCGATCTAGTAGTTTTTCTTGTTTTTTTTGTCTTGCTTAATCTTTAGTTTATGTTTTATACTTGTCTAATTTTAATTTCCGTCACGCTTTAATTTTCAGTTGTTTAATCAAGTTACTTTCTGTCACATTTTTAAATACTGCACCATTTAAATTTAAATTAGACTTAGATTTATTTTCACGTTCTATTAATACTTGCCCTTTACTTTAACGACATTTACTTTTAAGTCTTGCACATTTAAATTAAAAACAACCAAAAATATTTGTTTCCACCAAAATAAAACTGAGTCACATAGAGAACTTAGATCAATTCGATTAGACATACACAACGAACTTTAAATTTTCTTACTAGGTAAAAGCCTTGTATTAAATGGCGCCGCTGCCGGCTCTTTTCGTAAAGATCAACAGTTTTTTGTGAGAGACACGTTTCTTTTTGGGATCCGTTCACTTGTGAACGTTAATTTTCTTGCATAAAAAATTCAAAAAATCATAAAAATTAAAAATTGAAAAAAACCATAAAAATTAAAAATTTCAAAAATCCAAAAAGATTTTATCTTTCTTGTGTATATATATTGCCTTTGTGTTTGGTTTTGTTTTCTTTTGCATTTTCAGGTGTATGCGTACTAGATCTTCTAATTATCAAGAGACCGAGCCTCAAGAATATTTAGATATGGCAGGTGTTAACAACAATAATCAACCACCGCACCTCAATAATAAAAACAATGCTCTTCCACAGCCCGATCTTCGGACTATGGAGGAACTTTGTCAACCAAAAATGTTTGGACGAGGAGGACCGATTGCGCCGATGCAAATCAACGCTCCTGAGTTTTCGTTGAAGCACCACATGATTCAGCAAGTACAAACAAACCCATTTAGAGGATTGCCTGATGATGATGCCAACAAACACCTCGACAAGTTCATTACAATCACCCAGAGCATTAAGTTGGCTGGTGCCACAATGGATGAGCTTCGCCTACAACTCTTTCCACATACTTTATTACATCATGCCGAGAAATGGTTTGATCGTCTCCCGAAGAATTCTATTCACACTTGGGATGACATGACTCAACGCTTTTTGTCGCGCTACTTTCCACCATCCATGGTCACAAGCCTTCGCAATCAGATCAGCGGTTTCATGCAAGATCCCGATGAATCTCTTTTTGATGCATGGGAGAGTATAATGTCTTGATCGACCGTTGTCCAAACCACAATATGCTTCCGGTCACCTTGATTGATACTTTCTACAACGGTTTGACTTTTCGAGATCGTGATACGATCAATGCAGCCGCCGGTGGCACATTCATGAAAAGGAGACCCGAGGAGTGTAGAGAGCTTATTGAGAACATGACTACTCACCACAAGAACTGGGATTCCTCTGCTTCCTCCAGGAACAACCCGAGAGTCAATGTTTCCTCAACCTCAGCAAACCCTGAGATGACCGAACTCACCCGCATGATGACTGAAATGAGCAAAAGTATTACGCTTCTCGCTTCAAATCAACAACAACAAGAAGTTAAAGCAGTTGCTAATCCTTGTGAAACATGTGGCGGTCCTCACTCATACACCGATTGTCCTTCGACACAAGGAAATCCGGAAAATGTGTATGCTGCTTACGGTAATTATTCACCGGAAAATTACCAAGCTAGACAACATAGAGATAGAAATCTGCTGAGCTACCGTTCCAACAATTACCTTTCACCCGGTTTTTCTCCTCAAAACCAAAACCCCGCCAACAACTACACTAGAAGCAACCAAATCCCACCAAGAGCTTCTAACCCTTATCACCCACCCACCCAACAAACCCCACCCAGTAATCCGGATGTTGAGGCTACAATGAGAACCCAAGGTGAGCAAATCAAGAATCTTCAAAGCCAAATAATCAATTTGAAAGGAGATATCACGAAACAAGGAAATGAGATAAGATCCAAGCTTCGAGATAGCATTCAATCCTCCTTCAGCAGTCAAACAAATGATTTGAAGAATATGCTTGCTAATTTCTTGCCAGCCGCTCAACCTTCTTCTTCAAGTTCTCTACCTTCAAACACCGTCACTAATCCGCGAGCCAATGTGAGTGCTATTACTACTCGTAGTGGAGTCACCATCGTAGGACCACCAATCCCAACACCATCATCTACACCTCCTCCACCACCATTTATCCCTACTCCTCCTACACCTAGTATTAGTGCACCATTACCGTCTCCGCCTCGACGTGATGAAGTTTCCACAAATGACCCTTCAACATCTCAACCTTTACCTACACCTGCACCTTCACCACACAAACCCAATATCCCTTATCCTTCTCGCTTGGGCAAGAACAAAATGCTAACCAAAGAGGACTCCGAAGTGTCACGCTATGTGAAGATGATTTCTCAAATGAACTTCAACATTAGCTTTCTTGAAGCACTTGTCCACATGCCCAAATTTGTTAAAGCATTTAGGGAACTGCTTAACAAGAAGGAGAAGCTGATTGAACTCGCCAATACTCGATTAAATGAAAACTGCTCTGCAGTTATTCTTAAAGAACTTCCGGAAAAGCTTGGAGATCCCGGTCGTTTCGTGTTGCCTTGCGTGTTCAACACAACTGAAGAATTTACTGCCCTTGCTGATCTCGGGGCTAGTATTAATTTGATGCCTTTGAGTGTTTGGAAAACACTATCATTGCCCGACCTCACTCCAACAAAGATGACTCTGGAACTTGCAAATCGCACTCTCGCTTACCCCGTTGGTATAGCCGAAGACGTGTTCATTAAAGTTGGCGCATTTACTTTCCCGGACGATTTTGTCGTAGTTGATTATGAAATGGACCCTCGTATTCCTTTAATACTTGGTCGGCCATTCTTGAGAACCGGACAAGCTTTAGTGGATGTTGCCGAAGGTGAGTTAATCTTAAGAGTCGGGGATGATGCACAAGTTTTCAAAATGGGGAAGCTTACTAGTACAACTTTTGGAGGCCGAGAATCAGTGAATATGATAAATGTGCTCGACGACTTTACCGTCTACGACAATCCTTTATTCGAGTCTTCCACTGATAATCCACTCTTTGATGATGATGTGGATGATTCTCTCCCTACTTTCGAAGCTTCCCCCATTTATGATTCTCCACCGGTCTTCGATGCTTATGATGATGATGATTCTAGCTCAGACTCGGATGATTTTGATTGTACTTCTGAGTATCCCGAGCTGCCCACTTTCGATGATTTTGATGAGGCTGATACTCTATCAAGCGATTCTTCACATGATGAAGATCCTCCGCCATCACTCGATCCTACTTTGGACGATTATTCATTTGAGGAAGATTTCTCGAAATTTCTCAACACATACTTCCCTCATGAGAGTGATGCACCTCCTTTGGACTTTGAAGATTATCGTCTTGATCCTACTTTGGATTTGAAGAGTATTTTGTCCAAGGAGAAGAAACCGGTCGACACCGAAATCCGTTGCACGTATGATTTGACACCTCTTTGTCCCCCTTCTGAGGACGAGGTTGTGCTTCTTTGCGGATCTTCTTCACACTCGGCTGAGCCTGAGTGCTATTTTCCCTTAAAGGAAAAGGTGTTCGACCCCGGTATTGAAGTCTTTAAGCCATCTCAGTATCCACCTGATGAAATAAAAGGAAAAATCTTTGGACCCATTGAAGACATGCTTACACCGCTTCCTACTTGCTTCCACCGTGCTCCATCGCTGCTTAAGGGAACCCTGCCATTTGTCTTTTGGCTTGCCTTGTTCGCCTTAAGCTCATGCTTATTGATGGATGAAAACTATGTCTTTGATCCTGGTGGATTTGTTTCATGCTACTTCTGTTGATGATCAAGGTCGAGTCAGGCTCACGACTCGGTAAACAAAAACCAAGCGCTTCTTGGGAGGCAACCCATGCATCAATCTTTTCGCTTTCTTTATCATAAGTGTAGGGGGGACCCTTTGGATTGCTATTTCCTTTCCTCACTTCTTAATCAGGGATTCGAGCTTCAATGATCCACTCTTGATGATTCTTGACGACCCGTGATTCCGTGTTCTACTTCTTCCCGGTTCTATCCTAAACTCTTTTTGATTCACTATTTTATATTTTCTCAATATTAAAATAGGAATTTCTTTAGTTGTCTTTTCCTTAGCGAGATTTAAATAACGTGCACAATGTCCTAAGTGTAGGGGAGTTTACTCCCACATGCTTAAACATTGAGGACAATGTTTATCTTAAGTGTAGGGGGGACTTCTATCGAAGTTAAGTGGTCTTTTCCTTGTATTTGTCCTCATTTTAACCGGAAAATCAATTTTTCGACATTTTTCAAAATTTTTGATCTATTTTGGCCTATTAGTTTTTCCTTTTTGTATAGTTATTCTTTTTCCTTATTAGAATAAATCTTTGAATAAGTGGTTTTAATTTTCAAACGTTGTGAATCTTTTGACTCAATCCGAGTTTATTCTAGCTAGTATCCTTAACATGTTTAAGTCAAGTTTTGCTAGGCTTTTATTTAGGGAGCTATAAAACGCGAAAGTCTTAACTCTCACGGGTTAAGAACAAGAACTTTTCGCAAGTTCCTATAATTGATCCTAGAGAGTCGTTTATCAAGGGAACTTTAAGATGCGATTTCTAAACTTGAAAAAGTCTAAGAATTTGCAAGATCCTATAGGCGACTCGAAAACCCAAAACTTTGATTTAATAGGCTAAGTATCCACGAGTCTCATTACTTGAGATTTTAAACTGTGGAGAACGAGAGATGATAGAGCCAATTATAAGTTCGGTATTCTTTCGTGAATTTATGTGAGTTAATTATAAGCCTATTCTCTCATCGCTTGCTAATAAATTTATCTGCTAATAAATAAGGTTGTACGATTTGAAAAGTTACTTAGCTTCTAGCCCCAGATCGTTTAAAAGTTGCTCGGTAATGACGAGAGTTCATAGCCAAGGCATAACTTATGAAGCGGGGCGCGAAGATTGGCGAGTCCGAAAAGGCCCTAACAAGGCATGAGGGCTATGTTTTGTTGCTAAAGATCCAAAAGTGATGTGAAGAATCATTTATCGAAAATCAATATGAAGGATCGAGACACACGACGAAAAGCAAAAACTCCCAAAAAGTCATGGAGAAGTGTATCCGAAAAGACCCTAACAAGGTATGAGGATAAATAGATCCAAGTCAATAAAGGAGGCGGATCGTTGTATATCAAAATCCAAAATAAAGATTGGAGAAAAATGAAGAAGTCGTGGTCCATATATGAAGAATCTCTCAAAAATTCCAAGTGAAGAAATTCCATTTATGAAGAGAAGACCATTATTTCATGAACGTTTCTCAAGATTTGAAGTATGAAGTCGCTGCCAAATATCGGCCCGAGAAAGGTCTCAAATCGCGAACCAAGTTATGCCAAGATATGAACTTTTTGATATCCCGAGAAGCAGTTTTAAAAGATTTGGTCCTTTAGCTAACTATTGATTAAATCGTGCACCTTATTTTCAGACTAAATAATTATCGAAATAATTCAAACAATGCATCTTCGTGATCATTCAAGACAACAATAAAATATAAGAGATACCCATAGGAATAAGGGAGTCTAAGTGAGTAATTGGCCCACATGAGTTCGTGTTAGTCTACGAACTTATAATAACAATGATCTCGTTTTTAAGCTTGGTTTGGAGAAAGTGAAAAGTTAAGGATGATGATTATTCATGACATTTTCAAAACCCAAGGTATGCTTTTAATTTCTTTGCTTTGCATTTTTTATAATTTTCTATCTCTTTAATAAAGGCCAATGTGGATTGATTATGATGAAAAGTGTAAACATGCTTTGTAACTAATGCATTGCATGAGGACATTGCAATGGTTAAGTGTAGGGGATTTGATAGGTGTGTAAACACCCATCTTTTCTACCACTTAATTACAATAATAACCGGACCAAAACGTGTATTTTATGTCTTTTATGTCGGAATTATGCGTGGTTTGTGTTTTTGTTGTAATTTAGGACGAAATTGTGAAAAGTGGAGAAAACACGGGAATTCACGGGCATTTACGGACTTTTATTGAAGAAAAAGATGAAAAGACGAAGTCAAGAAGTCAAGAGTGCAAAAAGAACGGAAGTCCAAGACCAATTCTAAAGATTTATCAAAGAAAGAGTCAAAAGACGGAAGTTCACTTAAAGCCGAGGAACTCAAGTCTTATTTATTGAAGAATTAAAAGACGAGTCCAAAGAAATCCCGAGCCAAAATTCGTTAAAGTCCAAGATTATAGAAGATTTGAGGGCTTAAGGACTAATGGCGCAATTAACAAAAAGATTAAAGAAGAGGAGGAACCTAAGCATGCAATTAAGGAAGAAAGGAAGGAGAGGAGGAAGCTTCCTCTAACCTCCTCTCTAATCCCCTATATATAGTCATTAGCTAATCACTTTTCATTTTGTTGGCTAGATTGACAAACTAGTTCTTCCATCTTTATTTTATGCACATTTAATTACTTGCACATTTAATTACTTGTCTTGCACCTTTAATTACCTTTAATTTCAAGTAAGTGTTTCTTTAATTAACCGCACCTTTACTTTATCTTGCTAATCTTCTTCTACCTTTCTTTAATCTTTCATTTACGCGTTTTATCTTGTTAAGTTGTTTAAAGATTTGATTTTTATGCTTTTGATTGTTTTAAATCTCTTTTTTTCATAGTTTATTTGATTTATTTTCAAGTTTATATAGTTTTTACACAAGTTATTTTTATATAAAAAGTTGTTTTTCTTAAAGTTTATCTTTTTCGTGTTTAAAAGTTGTTAACTTTCAGTTTGTTAGCTTATTTTCACACGGTTCCACCTTAGGATTTAGTCTTGAGCTTATTAGGATTATAGCTTATTTGTTTAGCTTATTTTTGGTTATTACCTACGTATTCCGATTGGTACAAATCTGAAAAGGGTTTTGTATTCCGATTGGTCAAGATCTGAAAAGGGTTTTACTTTCCGATCGTGGGAGATTCTTGGTATTCCGATCAGGGTTGGTTGGATATTCCGATTGGGGTGTAAGTGACAGTATTCCGATTGGAGGTTCTTCCATATTCCGATTGAGGTGTTGATTGGTTATTCCGATTGGGACTAGTGACAGTATTCCGATCATAGGGGTTCCAATTAGCATTCCGACAGGGCACACCATATTCCGATCAGAGGTTGGTTTATATTCCGATTGGGGGTTTTCTGGATATTCCGATTGGAGGTAAGTGACAGTATTCCGATTGGTCTTCCTCTCCATATTCCGATCAAGTGTAAACTAACATTCCGATTGGTAAGATCGGAATGTATTCCGATCTAGTAGTTTTTCTTGTTTTTTTTGTCTTGCTTAATCTTTAGTTTATGTTTTATACTTGTCTAATTTTAATTTCCGTCACGCTTTAATTTTCAGTTGTTTAATCAAGTTACTTTCTGTCACATTTTTAAATACTGCACCATTTAAATTTAAATTAGACTTAGATTTATTTTCACGTTCTTTTAATACTTGCCCTTTACTTTAACGACATTTACTTTTAAGTCTTGCACATTTAAATTAAAAAACAACCAAAAATATTTGTTTCCACCAAAATAAAACTGAGTCACATATAGAACTTAGATCAATTCGATTAGACATACACAACGAACTTTAAATTTTCTTACTAGGTAAAAGCCTTGTATTACCAGGTTAACTTCAGAGATCATGGTAACGACATCAGACACCATAGCAATCATGTCCACATTATCATTCACCATATTAGCCTCACGTGGAGTCACCCGCTTTGGCGCTTTGCAATTAGCAGCACGATGACCTGGCTTGTCACAGTTGAAGCAATTTCCTTGGAACTTCTGCTTCGCAATTCCAGCCTTAGGAGCAAGGTACTCAGACTTCCCTTTGATCTTCTTGTCATTATTCCCTTTTCCAAAGCTCTTGCCTTTAGACTTTGAAGAAGACGAACCATGCTCAACCATATTTGCCTTGGCAGAATCAGGTGTATAAGTGTTTTTCTGAGCCAGCTTGTTGTCCTCTTCAATACGAAGACGAACAACCAAGTCTTCAACAGTCATCTCCTTTCGCTTATGCTTCAAGTAGTTTTTAAATTCTACCCAGCTTGGAGGTAACTTTTCAATGATAGCAGCAACTTGAAAAGTTTCACTCAAAGTCATACCCTCAGCATGAATGTCGTGTAGCAAAACCTGTAGATCTTGAACCTGAGTTATAACACTCTTTGAATCAACCATCTTGTAATCCAAAAAGCGAGCTACCACGAACTTCTTTGTACCAGCATCCTCAGTTTTGTACTTGCGTTCCAACGACTCCCATAATTCTTTGGCAGTCTTAGTCTTGCAGTACACATTGTACAAAGAGTCCACCAAACCATTCAGAATATAGTTGTGACACAAGAAGTCTGAATGTTTCCATGCTTCAACAGCTTGCACGGCTTGTTGATTTTCGGGTACACCTTCTTTAGGAGGTTCTACTTGAGGTACAGTCTCCTTTAAGAACTTCGCAAGGTTCAAAGTAGTAAGATAGAAGAACATCTTCTGCTGCCACCTCTTAAAATTCTGTCCATTGAATTTTTCTGGTTTTTCAGCATGATTTGCAACTGTGTGGGTAACTGGCGCAGCAGTTACTTTCACAATAGTAGTTACATGAGTTTCAGGAGTGCTAGTAGACATTCTGAAAGATCAAACAAGATCAAAACACAAACAGTTAGACAACTGTTATAAATCTGTATATAAGAAACTCAATCGTGATCTCTATATACTTATAGTGGATCTGCTTCAAAGAAACTCAATCTTGGTTTCAATGAATCAGATGCAATTATCAAAAATATCAGTTTAACAGAAACACAATCTTGGTTTCAATAAACTAATTAGAACAACTGCTAAAAAACGTTAACTGTTAATAAAAATCTGTAAATTAAAACTGATTTCCAGTGAAACTCAATCCTGGTTTCGGCAGAAATAGTTTATAAATAAATCTGATAAAATTATTAATCCGATTTTAATAAAAGTTTTAATTCTGTTAAACAGAATATGTTTTAAGATTGTAGGAAACGGTGTACACTTTTATTATAAAAGCGAATTTACAATAAAATACAGAAATTAAATTGACAGAATTTAAATGACAGAAAGTAATTAACAGTAATGAAGAAAGAAGTAAAACAAAGACAAGGCACGTGTTTAACACGCTTCCCTTAAAACAGATTCGCCGTCTGTTTCCCAGGGTACAACGTCTAAAGCTGTTGTACAGCCGGACTTAACAAACTTGCCTGAAAGATCACGGAAGCCTTGCGTGTTTCTGATCGACGAGCTGCTGGAAAACTGTCTGATAATGGAGTAAGGAAAAAGCTGCGTTTTTTCTGATGTCTTTAACTGAATGAGAAGAGGTTATATTTAACTGAAAACTTTACTTGTTTTCAAAGAAAATATATACCACAGTCAGGAAAATCTGTTATAACTAAAACAGATTTCATGTCTGTCTTTTTAACACAAAATATTCTGTTTCGGTATCTATTCTTAACATAGATGTATTTTCTGGAAAACAAATCGAATTCGCAGCAAAAAAAAATACCGAAATCTGCCCGCACCCAAGCCAGTTTTCGGAGCTGCATTCGTGTCCGCAGGTCGCGCGCTCGTGCACAAGTTCAGTAGCTTTGAACCCGTTTTTGGCCTAGAAATCCCACTTTCTGCACCCCCCCCCCCCCCTGCGCGCCCGTAGGCGTGGGAGTAAAAACCCACAAATGAACATTGTAAGGTAGAAACTAGGATTTCCTTATAAACATATTTTCACTTCATGTTTCAAGCGATGTGGGACAAATATTTTTCCAAATATTGTGTTTCACGTGACTCACTTTGAGACACGATATTTCATTCATATTAACTCCATATTGGACATACTTCAGCTCGCTGCGAAACTCTCTTCGAGGAGAACGCAAAGCTACTAAGTACTACGAATATACATAACATATACATATATAAAATTATGTCCAAAGTATTGCAAAAACCATATTTTGCAAAACATTTTCCAACACTTATCGGGTCGGGTTACGGATGAGTTTTTAAAAATCAAAACCGGACCCGATAGGGCCCGATAACCCTACCCGATAACACCCCTACCTGGTATCACATATCCAAACCAACTAACGCTAGAAACAACATAAACATACGCAAAAGTTAATTTAATTTAGTCAAATTTTCAAAACCCCCAAAAAAAACTACAGATTCAGTAATTCAAAAAAAAAGTAACAGTTAATCACTCATATCCCTATCTTGAAACTAATTAATCACTCACATGAAAAATATCATCATCTAATAAAACTTAATCGAAGAAGACAAGAAAATTTAATTAAAAAGATATGTAAATCGCTGATATTACCTTTTGGAACCATCTTGGATTTGCAATGGACGGAAAACAGATAACGATGAATAGAGGTGGAGCCCAAAACTGGCCTTGATTGATCCGTTTTGAATCTTGCATCGAAGAAGATAATGAAAGAAATACACAGTGAGAATGATAAGAAAGTGAGATGTCTTTGACTTTTTAGGTAAATTGAACTACAAAGATAATGAAACAACTAGCCTTGTTTGATCCGTTTGAATGTACCAGAGCGTTGCTGCCATTGATATTGATAAAACTTGTCTTTAACTTTTTATTTATGCACTATTTTCTAACTTATGACAAACGAATCAATCAACTGGCCTTGATTCAATAATGGGGCGGAGCCCACAATTAAGTTTCCAAATTTTTTTTAGTAGTAAGAAATTTTATTAATTATCTTAAATAGTACCAATGTTTAGACACCCGGTTTTTTAATTGACCTGGTTGAGTCACCAGGTCACGGTTCAATCAGGTTTTTTGGTCAAAACCGTCGCCCGATCACTTGACCGGGTCACGATTCAACCGGTTCAACTGACCGAGTCAAATCGGGTTTTAAAACCCTGATAAATACTACAAATTTTATAATATGAGAGACTTGTATGCCTAAACTTTGCAATAGGATTAAAATTTTATATTACATGTAAAGTTTTCGACGTGACAATACGTTATCGGTCAACACGCTTTTGACGACAATATATGTACAGTTTTTTACGACAATACGTTTTTGACGAAAAAAAGGTGTTACTAAAGAGTGTAATTTTTTTTAATAAAAATGGGATGTACACTTCAATCTTTGTTATCGAAAAATCTTACAAGAAGCGTAGAATTAACATGTGTAACTTTATAGACTCTCATGAATTTTTAATTTTTTTTCAAAAAGTATGTAATGTCTTTTTAAATCCTTATTTATTATAAGATATAGATTTTAGTAACTTCAAATGTTTCATTATTTTTATCATTTTATCATTTTCCACCTTTGATCCTCTAAGTAATTTTTGTTTTTTTTTTCTCATTACACTGACAAGAACAAAAAGAACAAAGACACGTAAACTAAATCACGCACCATGTGTCCATGTCTTTTTTCCACAGATCTAGGCTTGATCATGATAAGTTGATAACAAACAAAATCACAAAATACTTTAAAATATATTATATTCAAACCTCAAATAAACTTACACATCAAAACACATAAACAGATTTAAAACGAAACATCTAAAAAAAAACCTGCAACTTATTAACAACTAGCAAACTACTCGTACGATGCGACGTGCAGGTATCTTATAATTAATTGAAGAAAGGTAAAAAATAATTCTGGTCAAGCTTGTTTGCTTATTTGCATAGGTTTCGGCTGATTTTCTTTAGTTTTCAATTTTACCCATTGACTTGGTCTGATTTTAAAATTATATGTACCACTAACTTATAAATTATATAAAGTTATTTTTTTTGTTTTAATAGTTGTATGTATAATAAGATGTATTGTTCAGTTTAAGAGACTTTTTAAATATTAGTATTTAATTAGAATGTTTAATATAATAATTAATGTGTATTCGTAACATACGCTTTTTAATAACATGTATACTTAAAAAATAATTTTAGAAAAATGATGTTAATAATTTTTTTAATTATTATATGCTAAAATAATTGTACATTTAGCTTTTGAAATTGTATTAATTAAATTATATTTGAGTTTGTGTATTAAAAGGATGTGTATTATGTTGTTTTAGTTGTATTACTTAAAACTAGCAGGGTACCCGCGCAATGCGGCGGCGGGTACCCAATAACTATATTTCGGGACAAACAAACTGATAACGCTTACACGGTAATACCTTCACGCCTGTTAATAAACCAAACAAAACAACCGAAAACATTACCAAATGTCTTAACGCTCAACGGGATCCGAGCAAAAAGGAAAGAACATACTTAACGAACCAACAACAAAACCACCTACTAAAACTACCCAGTCCACCCTAATGACCAACAGAATGGTTGGTTATGATGTCGGCAGTTTCAGTGGCAGCAAAGAAGGGTTCGTGTGTGTTTTTTGGAGAGAAAAAAAGAAAAACATAGAGAGAAGAAATGAGTGAATGACGTTTTCTTACGGGTTAAGCTTATATATGGTTTGAGGAGACGTTATTAAATGGGCTTTATAAATAGGCTATTATGATTAAATTGTTACAAAATGCTTAACTGTTATATTTTAGATGGGTTAGACACGTTTTAAAAATGGCCATTAAATCTTCTTTAAAATCTTAAATGTGTGTATTAGTGTTGCTGTTAGAATGTTAAAAAATTGAAAGATATTTATGTATGCAATAATTTTTATTTATACTATAATCATGCATTGAAACTAATATATAAATTTCAGATTTTAAAGCTTTCTTTAATAGGAAATGTTTGAGGCTTAAAATTTTAAGACTTCTTTATTTAGAAAGGATGTAAATGTTTTATAAAGTAGTATAGATTTGTGCATTTATTGAGAAGAGACTGTGTAAAGTGATTTACATATGTAATATAGATACTAGCAGGGTACCCGCGCGATGCGGTGGCAGGTACCCTGTGATTAATCAGAGAAAAGTAAAAAAATAATTTCGGTCAGACTTGATTCGCTTATTTGCATAGGTTTGGGTCAGTTTTCTCCAGTTTTCGATTAAACCCGTTGACTTGGTCAAATTTTAAAACCATATGTATCACCAACTTGTAAATTATATAAAATTATTTTTTTGTGTTTTAATAGTTGTATGTATAATAAGATTTATTATTCAATTTAAGAGTATTTTTAAAATATTATTAATTAGAGTGATTAATATATTAATTAATGTGTATTCGTAACATACACTTTAATAACATGTATAATTTAAAATTAATTTTAGAAAAGTGATGTTACATATTTTTTAATTATTGTATGTTAAAATAGTTGTACATTTGTCTTTTGAAATTGTATTACTTAAATAATATTTGAGTTGGTACATTAAAAGATGTGCATTATGTTGTTTTAGTTGTAATACTTAAAATTTGTGCATTTATTTAGAAGAGAAAGTCTTTTCTGCCGAACTACTCGTAGTGGCGGAGAAGAGCCCTTACTCCGTCTCACACGGTGTATTAGTATCGGTCCTACCAGACAACATCTACCTACACAAGCTTGATCAGGAGATAGGGGTCGGAGCATCCAACACAAGTACGAAAGTCCGATTGTTCCTAAAATGATTTATATATGTAGTATAGATATTACACGTACAATTTACACATCAAAATACATAAACAGATTTAACTCTTATAATAGCATGGTACGGCCTATATTGAAAGTTTATTTATAAGGATCGGATGTTATTGTACATGAAATGATAAGATCACAAAAGAGAGCTAGTATTATTAACGATGAACAGCCATGTTCTTCATGAAAACGAAAACGTAATATTTATAAGGGATAGTAGAAAACTGATGGAGAAGCACTTTGGCAGTTCCGTCATACAAACTTGATAGAGAACGGGGTTCTGACGGAGTATTTACCGTCGCTCCAAGTCATAGATACTTCCGCATATGACGTTTTCACCTCATACTTGCTATCTCGTGTGAATTTCACTTCATACGTCAACTTTTGGTTAACTTCAGTAAATATGAGTTCCCGTGGACTAACGTCTAAAAGTAGACCAAGTGGTAAATTAACAGCTTTGATGGTGTAAATTGAATTCGCTGCACCAACGTTAGTCACTGTCCTTGTAAAGCTTTTCTCGTCACCGAATCCTAGAGTCACAGCAAAGGAAGGATAGTTCAGTTGTGCTTCCGGAATTACTTTTGAGCATGTTACTCGTTTTTGCACAATGACCTCAACTTGTTTGCTTGTATATCCTAGACCACATAAATAAGGTATGTAGTCGTTGGATTGAATGCCAAATATAAGTTCTGGATCACTAGCTTTCGATGGGTTGACATGTCCAGAACCTATAGCAAATATGTTTGCAGGGAGTTCTTGCTCGTCTTGGATGGGTTTGCCATTTAGATTTAGCTGATATGCTGTGGTCATGATTGCAGACTTTATGGCTGCTGGAGACCAATCAGGATGTTCACTCTTTAGCAATGCAGATATGCCTGCAAGATGAGGGCATGACATTGAGGTACCAGAAATCACGTTATATGCATAGTGGCTCACTCCCGATCTTTCACCAGGAAAAGGCAAAGCTAGAACACTAACTCCAGGACCGATGATATCGGGCTTAACGATTCCTGGACTTTCCAAACTAGGTCCTCTGGATGAGAAAGAAGCCACCTCGGGAGCATCTTTTACGCCAATTATAGTCCCTCGAAATATGATGGTAGCAACAGGTGATGAACTCGAATTGATATATGTCTTGATCAAAACACCATCTTTATAACCAACGTGTGATGCAGGAAGAACATGAGCCTCAGCTTTCGTAGTAACCCCATCTGCCACTTGGTTGGTGAGAATCATCGCAGCTCCTCTAGCATCTTTTACCGTCTGTCCTTTTTCAATTCTACCTATACCACCACCTCCATCACATAATACAACTTTTCCTATGACATCTCTACGTTTTATTGATCCTGGAGCACACCATGCTGCTTGTTGACCACCGTTTAACCCTGGGTACACGAGAGGCAAAAAGTTTTGAGGGAAATCTTTAGGTTGAAATACCGATTCTCCATCTATCAAGGCCTTGTTCCCAAGAGATACGGTTGCTCTTATGTTTCTATCAACGGTACTAGCACCAACTGTGAGAATCCATGGTGCCTCATTTGAAAGTGTTGAGTGAAATGGCCCTGAATTACCAGCTGAACAACTTACAAATATTCCTTTCTGAATAGCACTAAATGCTCCGATCGCGATACTATCCTGATGAAATGGAAGCGAAGGTCCACCAAATGAGAGTGAAAGCACATCTACTCCCTCATCGATAGCTGCATCCATGGCTGCTAAGATAGCACTTTCTGAACAACCAATCGAATTACACACTTTATACATGGCCAAGTGAGCAAGTGGTGCCATTCCCGCTGCAGTACCGTTGGCATTTCCGTATACATTGGCATCATCTGCAAAGTTCCCACCAGCAATACTAGATGAAAGAGTACCCATGTCCTACACGATCGAATGGATTACCACTATTAGTAAAATCTCTCATTCCAATTAACTTATTGTTACATACCGGAACTTCACATTTGCCTTTCCATTTTTTTGGTGGAGTGGGGACTCCTGCGTCCCAAAAAGAAGGTTCGCTTGGTGCAAGTCCGGTGTCTAGAACCCCAATAATGATTCCTTTTCCATAGTTTGATCCTCTCCATACTCCTAAATTCTGGTTAACCATAGTTTCCGACCTTTTTGGCCGACTAAACCACGGGGTTAGAATCCACCGCCACACAGACTCAAACCAGGTAAAACCGTCCCTTTTCTCGAGGTTGGTGTGGTCACTTAACCCCAAGAATTTTGGAGTATGAGTTGTGTGTAGTTCATAAACCCTTTCAGGTGTTGCAGATATGAACCCATCGTAAGTTTCCATTACTTTTACTTGATCCGGAGACATCTTGGCTGCAAATCCGGTAAGCACATTGTGATATGCATGGATTATGCTTGCTTGCTCATTTGAGCCAGGGCTGCTTGTTGACAAAAAAGAATTGTACCAATTGTATCGGTCTTCTGGTGTAGCAAACACTTTGCCATTAGGAGCGTTTAAATGTACAATGTAGGTTTCCGCTTGGTTGTCATTCGCAGAAGTGATGCTAAGAATAGTGAAAGTAAGAGCGGACGTAAAAGAAACTACCGATAAAAGGCTAAATCTCTTTCTCTCCATGGTTGTGGAAGAGTTTGAGCATGTATGTCTCATGAGATCTTTAAACGATCTATATATAGAAATAAGATAGCTTCATTGTACTAATACATGCTATTTGACCTTTGTTGGATTACAGCAGGAAAGAGCTTAGATGACATTATTTAGTTTCATGGTACCAGGCGATTACTTCTAAGCAGGAACGGCCGGCTGAGGGCATCAAACAAACCGGATGTATAAAATGTGATGATGTTTTGGATAGGTTTTATGATGTTTGACCTTTCTCGAATTTAATTATCATTTTGTAAGACGTAGAGTCAACATAAACTATCATTTTGCATGTTATCTTCTTATGTAAGAGATGCTTAATTCGAAACATATACCAACAAACAAACACAAGTTCAAAACTATAATCTAGATAGACATAAATGCATCCAAACCTTAAACGACATTCTTACTTACCAGGCACAAACCATCCTGCATAAACATCAATTTCACTACATTGATTCCCACCAAGTAGTAGTAATCGTCGGAAATATCTACATCACAAGAAAACCACAGCATTAAATCAAGACCAAAAATTAAAGAACTATTCATATTTACTACGGTCGCGTTATGTAGGGTTTAATCCCTACAACCCTGGTTAACTAGATGCGGAATAATACGATCGTGAAGCACACACACCAGCAGACTCGGACTCGACAGAAAAGTCAAACACACAAGGTAATATCCCTAATCGTTTCCCGATTAGTTTATTGAAAGAATGACGTGTTTGGTTCGTTCCCCCTCACCTCCTTTTATAGAGATGAGGGGGAACCGACTATACAAGTCTTACGGGTCGGGTTGGGCTTAGACATTGCCAACCGACCTTTATTCTTAGCTATTAGGAAACTAGGCTAATCGACACTCTCCCTAGACACGACTTAGGCGAATATAATGACTAAACATAACAATTTCCACCTTAGGCATATATTAGCCTATCCCAACACTCAGCAACTCCAAGCAGTGTTGTAACTTGCGTCCAGGTACCACCTTCGTCAAGGCATCTGCAGCATTGTGTTCAGTACCCACTTTCAGAACTTCAACCGTCTTTGCTTCCAAGACTTCTCTGATAAAGTGATAACGCACATTGATGTGCTTAGTCCTTTCATGAAAAACATGATTCCGCGATAAGTGAATCGCGCCCTGATTATCACAATTAACTGCAACAGTGTTGAGCTTCACGCCCAATTCTTCCAAGAGTCCTCTTAGCCAAATAGCTTCCTTCACAGCCTCCGTAAGGGCCATATACTCTGCCTCTGTAGTTGAAAGAGCCACCACGTGTTGTAGCGTTGCCTTCCAGCTTACAACACATCCTTGTACTAAAAATGCGTAACCAGTGAGAGACCTACCTTTATCCGGATCTTTAGCGTAGTCTGAATCAACAAAACCTGTTACGTCCACATGGTTGCCACGATTTGTCCCATACACCAAACCCACGTTTACAGTGCCCTGCAAATATTTCATAATCCACTTCACTGCTTTCCAATGGAGTTTACCTGGATTCGCCAAATATCTGCTAACTACACTTACTGCATACGCTATGTCTGGCCTCGTGCATACCATCAAGTACATCAAGCTCCCAACCGCATTTGCATACGGCACCCTACTCATTCTTTCAACATCACAATCCCTAACCGGGCAATCCTTCAATGACAGCTTGAAGTGCCCACCCAATGGTGTCTAGATGCGGAATAATATTTCATAATCCCTACAACCCTGGTTAACTAGATGCGGAATAATACGATCGTGAAGCACACACACCAGCAGACTCGGACTCGACAGAAAAGTCAAACACACAAGGTAATATCCCTAATCGTTTCCCGATTAGTTTATTGAAAGAATGACGTGTTTGGTTCGTTCCCCCTCACCTCCTTTTATAGAGATGAGGGGGAACCGACTATACAAGTCTTACGGGTCGGGTTGGGCTTAGACATTGCCAACCGACCTTTATTCTTAGCTATTAGGAAACTAGGCTAATCGACACTCTCCCTAGACACGACTTAGGCGAATATAATGACTAAACATAACACGTTAAGTAGTAATTCATTGTTAATACACCTTTCAAAACATTTACATGCTTTGTTTTGTTGTGGCATTACGATGTTGGTGCAATTTACGAGTTAAGAAACATAGACAATAGTTAAGAACCATAGTAACATAAACCCATCAGAGTTGTGCAAATTAAGGTACCATTGCTATATGATAGTAGAACAAAATACCTGACTGTGTTACATGGGTTCTTCGACTCCGTACACTTGTTGATTCTGAAAGTAAAAAGAAAAAAAAAACAGATCCTGAGTAACTTGTTGGAGACAAGGTATTATCAATTTTAACAGTTTTATATGTGCTTCAATAATTAAGACTTAAAGTCTTGATCACGGTTATGTAATTTATATACTTGCAAGCCTTAAAGCAGTCACGTATTTGATACCCACTTTAAACAGTACTACTTGTCATGGTTGCTAATTAGGCTGATCCCTAACTTAGCAGAAAACAATCATTAAAACGGACATTTCAGTTGCGTAAAATTTATTCAGCTCATAATTTAAAGAATATTACTTCATTACTTGTAAACTGTAATGTTACACTATCACACGACTATACGAGGAAAGATGTACATGGACTGCAAAGTCATTCTTAGAGACAATTTTTTTGTTCCTAGCTAGTATTCCAATTAAATGAAGATCAGATTATTTTGTTTAAGATGATGAGCTGTCTTTCTCTTTGGCCTCTTCGATCATATGCATAGCTACTAAATTTTATGATTCTTCACAATGTTCACAATGTGGTTTATTTGGACCACCAAGTCTCCATTATCTTCCCCTACTGATATCTACCACATACGGACATACGTACACGATACACCCAAATATTTCATCCATACACCTATGCAAAACTCTCTGTATACACAAGATAAGTGTCATGTGGTAGATTAAAGCACATTTTTTAAAAATTATGTAACAACAGTTTATTCTCTACCGTATGTGATGAATAAACTTATGGGGACTCATTTCTTAAGAGCCTCAAATATATATCACGTTATATATATATATATATATATGAGACCTAAAAATTCAATTTCAACGAAAATTATTACAGTTTTATAATCTTATGTTGTAAATATTTGTTCAAATTTAAGTTAGATTATTAAAACAATATGATCTTGGTTTCTGTACTTGATAAAACTTAATATGATATATTTTTTATTATTGTTTCTAGTTATTGTATAAGCTTTCGCTTAGCTGTGTCATTAATTTGTATCAAGTTCGATACGATATTAGTATTTTTTTCAAAACTTTATTATCATGACATAAATACAGAACCTATGTTTATACGGAGTATTTCTTTTGTGAAACTTTTTTTGGTACAGTAAGAGATGACTTGAGGGTGTGCAAATGATGCGGTCGTATCGGGCCTTCACTTATAATGGCCTCATTTTTTTTGGTTTTATATATATAGTATTGCATGTGTCACTTTTTCAAATCTCTCTATAAATAACCAAATGAACTAGCTAGTACTTGATACAAATCAACAAACTCATATGCATACACCCCCACAAAAAGGCACTAACATGCATTTTGTTCTAGTACACGGTTTAGGCCATGGAGCATGGTGTTGGTTCAAGCTCAAACCCCTGCTCGAATCAGCCGGTCATCAGGTCTCCACCTTAAATCTCTCAGCTTCTGGTACTGATACCAAAGTAATACAACAAGTCCCCAGTTTTTATTATTACAATATGCCGTTGCTGGATTTCATTGCTTCCATTCCCCCGGAGGAGAAGGTTATCCTGGTAGGCCATAGTCTTGGTGGTATGAGCATATCTCTAGCCATGGAAAACTTCCCGAATAAGATATCTGTAGCAATTTTCGTCACTGCCTTCATGCCGGATACCGTACATAAGCCTTCTTATGTTATAGAGCAGGTTGATTATTTTTGTACGTTCTTCTTTCTTTTAAAGATTATATATCAATGTGAATTAAAAATAGTATAAGTGGCATCAAACCACATAAGATTCTCAATTATTGTCTATCGAATTCTACTTGTCAAAGTTGTAAAACTATTTAGTTATCGCAGATTTATGTTGAGTCAGTTTCTTATTGATTATATTATGAAGCTTTTCGAAAGGACTCCACAAGATGCATGGTTGGACACACAGTTCTTGCCTTTCAGAGATGACCAGGAGTCTGAATTATCAATGCTTTTTGGTCCCAAATTCGTTTCATCGAAGCTCTATCAACTCTGCTCGGATGAGGTTATTTTTATAACACTTATACCGTTCGAATAAATATTTACTAACATTAATTTATTTTGTAGGATCGTGAATTAGGGAAAATACTAATTCGGCCCGGATCAGTGTTTGTTAAGGACCTTCTGAACGCAAAACAATTCACAGAAGAAGGGTATGGTTCTGTGAGGCGAGTTTTTGTTCTTTCAGATGAAGATGAAACCTTAAAAGAAAATTTTCAACGATGGATGATTGATAACAGTCCCGTCGTTGAGGTGAAAGAATTAAAAGGTGTGGATCATATGCCGATGTTATGTGACCCGAAGCAACTCACCGTGTGCCTCCTTGACATAGTTCTTAGATATGGTTAGTAGTGTTGTCCGTTTAAGTGTTTTGAGTTAAGGGCAAGGTATATGTTCAATATATGTTCGATCGATAACTAGACAATTACCTGCGAATAATACTGATGTCGATAATTAGGATACTGATCATTGTCGATAATTAGAATATTGATCATTGTCTAATTATCGACATCACAATACATCTAAATATCCTTTTTTAGAAAGGACATATAAATATCCTAATTATCGACATCCTCGGGTTCTTTCTCTTTGGGGGAAATTATAGAGTTGGTGGCATTTGGATAATTTCATATCGTTACCGTCATTTTTCAATCAAATTGCTTTATCTAATATCGTTCTCATGGCTACAATTGCGTAAAAAAGTTGAATCATGGCGTGTTTCAATTTTCTCTTTGGGCGATTTGAAAATGGAGAAATAAGGTAACAAATGCCCCTCCAGATTCCGTTGATGGCGTAAAAAAGGATGATGTTGCTTGTATATTTAAAGAAATCTCGAAGACTTGGATATCTGCTCGTTACCAATCACTGCCTGTTAAATAGGATCGTTGGATTCGATATCTTTTAGTCCCCTTTTCAAGTAGAATTAGGGACCTGTTTGTTTCCTTTTTTCACGGGTAATTGTTTTTTGTTATTGACTAGACGATTACATGTGCATACTAACTCGACGACTACCCGTGTATTTTAGTCCTTTTAATTTAAAAAATGAAAAGCAATATATAGACCAAAAGTTCTTAAGAAAATAATGTAGTTTCAACTAAACAAAGATTGGTAAAATAGTCAACAAAGGACAGTCTCTAACCCATAAAGTTCAAAATTACAATCAAGATAGACATGATGCAACCAAACCTAAAACTATATTAGAATACTGCACAAACCTTCCAGCATGATTAATCTAAACAACAATTTTACTACATTGATTCCCATAATATCATGACAAAAGCCTATACACAAAAACATAATTAATCCCTGGCACATTCAGTTATCAAAAAGTGCAAGGTTCAACTAACTACACTGACTGCGCTTGTGTGCTTTTCTACCTTTCATCAAACATGTCTAGTAATCGTCCGAAATATCGACATCACAAGAAAACTACAGCAATTATATGTGCTTCAATAATCAAGACTTAAAAGTCTTAAACACAGTTATGTAAGTAGTTTTTATTTGTGCAAGCCTTAAAGCAGTTTTTATAGTCACGTTTTTTATACCCACTTTAAACAGTACTACTCCACTTGTCATGGCTGCTAATTAGGTTGATCCCTAACTTAGCACTTTAGCAGAAAACAAGCAGGAAAAATGAGCCGTCTTTCTCTTTGGCCACTTCGTATGCATACATCATAAAATTTACTGTATGATTCTGCACAAGGTCAACAATGTTGGTTTGGACTACGAAGTCTAGATATTTTCGAATGGGCAGCTTGATTTGGGTCCCTACACCATTCACTCTACGTACACGGCTACACCCAAATATTTCAACTATATATACTACTTATTATGTGGTAGATTAAAGCACATTTTCAAAAACAAAAACAAGGTAACATGCATTTTGTTCTAGTACACGGTGTATGCCATGGAGCATGGTGTTGGTTCAAGCTCATACCCCTGCTCGAGTCTGCCGGTCATCAGGTCTCCACCTTCGATCTCTCAGCATCTGGTACTGATACCAACGTAATACAACAAGTCCCCAGTTTTTATTATTACACTAAGCCGTTACTCGATTTCATGGCTTCCATTCCCCCGGAGGAGAAGGTTATCCTGGTGGGCCATAGTCTTGGTGGTATGAACATATCTCTAGCCATGGAAAACTTCCCGAGTAAGATCTCTCTAGCAATTTTCGTCACTGCCTTCATGCCGGATACCGTACATAAGCCTTCTTATGTTGTAGAGCAGGTTGATTATTTTTACACGTTCTTCGTTGTTTCAAAGATTATATATCAATGTGAATTAAAAATAGTATTACTGGCATCATACCACATAAGATTCTCAATTATTGTCTATCGAATTCTACTTGTCAAAGTTGTAAAACTAGCTATCGCAAATTTATGTTGAGAGTCAGTTTCTTATTGATTATATCATGAAGCTTTTCGAAAGGACTCCACAAGATGCATGGTTGGACACACAGTTCTTGCCTTTCAGAGACGACGAGGAGTCTGAGTTATCAATGTTTTTTGGTTCCAAATACATTTCATCGAAGCAATATCAACTCTGTTCCGATGAGGTTTATGTTTATAACACTTTATCAGTACCATTCAAATAATAAGTGTACTACTGTACTAGTTACTAACACTAAATTATTCTGTAGGATCGTGAATTAGGGAAAATACTAATTAGGCCCGGATCAGGGTTTGCTAAGGACTTTTCGAACGCAAAACAATTCACAGAAGAAGGGTATGGTTCTGTGAGGCGAGTTTTTGTCGTTACAGATGAAGATGAAGCTTTCAAAGAAAACTTTCAACGATGGATGATTGATAACAATCCGGTCATTGAGGTAAAAGAATTAAAAGGTGTGGATCATATGGTGATGTTATGTGACCCAAAACAGCTCACCGTGTGCCTCCTTGACCTAGCTCTTAGATATGGTTGTTAGCTAATAAAGGCCTGTTGGTCTGGCCATTGTTTAGGCCCGTCTTGCACTTAGGGTTACAGTTTTATTTAATGTATTTTAATTCACTGGATCTAAATAATATGTTTTCAGTATTTCTTTTTGTTTTCTACGATATCAGAAGCTGTCTAAATTCGTGTTTGTTTGGTCCCCGTTTGCCTATGCTGTGTGTGACTTATACGGTACATGAATTAGTACATGTGGTTTAAGGCCGGTCGCAACGTAGTATCGGTCGATCCAGTCGTATTTGGTCGCCATCGTTGCGACGACCCACTGACCTCGGTCGATCGACATATTTCAATCCCACCCACGACCTTTGTAAAAACATGAAAAATCAAAAAGAAAAAAAATCTAGCCGTTGGTTTGTAAAAAAAAAACTTAAAAAAAAATAAATTAAAATTTAAATCCTTTACCCTTATAAATACTAAGTATTTCTACTAATTTTATCACGCATTCAAATTCAAACTTATAAATTAAAACAATAACTATCCAGCATGTTAGCAAAAGAACCCCCAAAAACAAAACCCCGAGATCCCGAGTTCCTCAAGAAAGTGTTCCCCATGTGATGTCGGATTCGGCTTTCCGATTATGTAATGTTTTTTATTTAAATTAATGTTTTTATTAAATGTAATGTTTTTATTTATTGAATAAAAACAATTTGAACCCGGTCGTCTTGTTGTGGTAAATAAATCGATGTAAGTCGTCGAAAAGAGAAAACTGATGTGACATAAAAATATAGGTCGCTTCGGTTTGAAATTTCATTGGTTTATAGTAATTTCTCGGTACTCTATTGAATTACTCCTATTTTCTCGGTATTCGTTTGGAATTTCATTGGGTTTGGAATTTCATTGGTTGATAGTAATTTTTGGTTCTTTATGGTTGTTACTTCCATATGCTCGTGGACTATTTAACTGTGAGGATTACAGTTTGGCACCAAGGTTGTTGTTTCATATTTAAGTGATATACACATATGAATTAAGTAAGATAAAAGGAAAGAAAAGATAGAAAAGAGATAAAGAACAAGAGAGAGAAAGAAGAAAGAAAAATGAGAGAATGGTTAGAAGTAGGAAATTAGATCGAGAAGAGTGAGAGAATAATACATCCCATCCTGACATGTTAGAATTGTAGTATTTATAGCATTGTTCTACATGTGGATATAACGGGCTATATGAATGGGTCGGGCTTGACTTAATAGGCTTACGGTCTTAAACATGGACTAAATTAGCTTTAGGTTAAAGCTCGCAATTTCCGACTAGCCTATTTCTAATTACAACGTACCTAAATAAATCTATGATCTATCATTCTTGCTTGAATCAATATTTTAAGGTTAACAATCTCGCCCGATGAGTGGTCATTCCCCTTCGACATTTGAGGATTTATTGAGATTGTTAATCTCGTTAATATATGAGTCTTGAACGTGTAATTATAGGCGTGTTCCTTCGTGTAGTGATCTTTGAGCCTTTTTTCGTTGTCTTTCGACTTAGTCTTTGATCATGAGATCTGCAAATCTATGACCGAATCATTCTTGTTGCCACGAGCCTTGATTTGTCATTGATATCTTTGCCATTTTGTGATCTCGTGTCTTCACCCACATCCTCACACTATGCATCATCTTAAAAGCTCGCTAACAATCTACCTTGGTGAGAGGTCATTCCCCTTTAAGATAGATATGGAATATCAGAGTTGCGGAAGTCTTTGTCTTTGTTTGATCTTTAGCTTTCTTGATTCTTTAATCTTGATGCATTAAATATTTCTTTGGGCATGAGCATGTGGTTATGAATCTACGTCGCGAGTGAGGTTGCAATATTGTAGCCTAATCCTAAAATAAGATTGTTAACAATAAAGGTGAACTTGTCTTTATCATTCATCTTATGTTCGGTTGGATTAACCTCTGGTTCCGTAAGGACTGTTAGACATTACAAGTATTGTACATGTGATCAGGTAATCTCATTATAAGAGCCTCCGTGACAGGGTTTCACGGATGTACTAGCATGTTTCTTTATCGGACACCTCAAAGTAGGTTCACATCTCACTATTAGTATTGCTACTAATAATACGATAAAGGTGAATTAGTTGGTTAAACTCCAACTGATTATGACCGTCATTTCATACCCTGGAACAAGTTTGATTCACAAAGAACCACACCATTGTTGCTTTCTAGTTAACACAAGTTTGATTCATAAAGAATCTCGCATATCATATACCGCATTGCTATTTTTTATTTTGAACGAATTTTTTTAAAAAACTAGTAAGTCGCTAGAAAAATATTACAAAGAAATAAGATAAGTGTTCTTTGACCAACAATCCCATAAGAAAGAACTAGAACGCCTATTGACACTCCAAATGAAAGACGCCGAGACTATATCATCAAATAACACGCATCTTCTGGGCGGGGAAGAATAAAAAATCAAACTGTTCCGAAATACCCAAATAGACCACCATGAAGTATAAAATACACCCTCCAACAAAGATTTGAGCTTAGCCGACATTCGAAGAGAAGCAGTGTTATTTGATGTTGACACTAGAAAGATTTCCATTCATCATTGTGAATACTAAATAGTATAAATAAGATAATAAATGATTCTCTAGATACGATTGATGGCGTAAAAAATGATGGTATTTTTTTTTATATTTACATAATCTCGAAGACAGATGATATCCACACGTGTTACCGATCGTCGCCTGTTAATTAGGATTAATGGATTTTATATCTTTAAGATCTCTTTTGTAAAATAAGTGTTTGCTTGTTTTCTTTTTCTCTTTTGGTTGTTTTGTTTGTGTTTTTTTCACACTTTTTGTATCTTTTATGTTTTTTCAAAAAAATTATTTTTTATTTAAATTTTGATTGTATTATAAACCTGAAAAATAAAAATAAAAATATGAAATATAAAGTTTAATAAAGAAAATGTAATGAAACATGAAACTACTAAGCTATAAATTATCTTTTCAAACTATCCAAAAAAACGCAAAATAAAATTTATAAATTTTTATAAGTCAAAACTTGTAAAATTCAAAAAAATACGAAACAAAAAGATACCAAAAAAATTGATTTGTCCTATCAAATAGAAAGGAGGAGATACAGATAAAATAATCTCACAGTAAATGAAGTCTAGCTCGGTTGGATGGATGCATTTGGTTATAGTCTTCATGTGGGGGAGGTCAGGGGTTCGACTCATGTCATTCCCCATATGGGGGATTATCCTAGAATTGGCAGTCGGGTTTGAATCTCATCGCAATGCCTTGAAGCCCCTTAATGGGAAACTGGATGGCTAGTATGGGGGTTGGTATTCTCTTCGTGAGATGATTCGAACTCGGGTCGAGAGACTTGGTGCCTCAGTGGCACGCAAGATACTCCGCTGCACCAAACTGCCGTTCAAAAAAAAGATAAAATAATCCCACTAATATTTCAGCTTTAAGAAAAATATTGCCCAATATTACCATACAAATGTTGATTTTCTTTTCTTGATAATTAAAGATTGTCTAAAAAAATTCTTGAATCGTGTATAATTCACTTTCCTAATACAATATTTTGACCTTATTCGATGTATTGGGTTACACGAAATTTGTATTGAAATAATACAAGTACGACATTCTAATACTATGTACAAGAAAGACAACAAAACATTGATAATTTGTTATATTTGTTGTTCATGTGATGATGTTGATCATCAAGACCAAATTGTGTTTATAGATATATACAGTTACGATGTTGTAGAGAAAGGTTGTAACTCTTCGTGAAAAGACACATCTTTTAAGCAAAAGTCACACATTTATGTGTGCAACGCAGTTTTGTAACAAGTGACAGTTTAGTGACAACGAATTATATCACTATTGTAGCATTATATTCATATCTTTTCCATTATGGTATCCGAAATCAAGCTACTAAAATTACCAACAATCCTCTCTATTTTAGTGTCATATTTAATTTCTCAATAATCAAAACAAATTAAACTCATGCATAGATGAAAATGCTACTAGGGATTGTATTTCAAATATTCAAAAATCAAGGTGTTGCTAAGGATTAAACCCATCAATTCGTTTGAATACTCGAAGATAACATACACACGAGTTTCTACATTTCTTCAATGTTTATACTTGACGTTTTACAAGCCATACGCCCTTATCCATTCAAGAATATATAAAAAGTCAAAATATAAGTTTCGTGAAGCAACAAAACTTCATATTCAAATAAGTAGTTTTTTTATTCTTGCTCGTGCATACAATTTATAAAGCTACCCGCAATGGTTCACAAATATCTCGGTCGAGACCGAGTCGTGGCTCGCTCGAACCGTTGCTGTGATTCGGTCGCCCCTATTCGACCGAGGCAAATCGACCCCCCACACGACCTACATTGTTACCGTTGGAAAAATTATACCGTTTGAAACTAGTTGTTTGATAAAAAAATTAAAAATTAAAACTATTCCCTATATAAACAAATCATTTCTTCCATTTTTATTTCACACATTCACACTCAAATTTCTACACATACCTATTCAACATGTCTAGCAAGAGAACCCCCAAAATCAAAAACCCAAGACCCCGAGTTAGTCAAGAAACCGTTTCACATGTGACACCGGATTCGACTTTTCGATTATCCGGCGTTACTCTTAACTTCCGGTTTAGACCCGCCGGGTTTGAATATCATTCACCACAACCATATCACCCAAACTATTCATACCGTCCGTTCTATCCCCCACAACGTGATAACAACCAACAACCTTTCTATGAAATATGAATGACCGACGGGTGTGTATCGTCTTACTATGGATTCTTCCACTTCTTGTCATCTTAACCCGTCGTATTCTCCGATTAATCGTTTTCAAGTTAATCAAGATTTTGATGAAATGATGTATAATGAAGACTACTTTGCCAACCAACATGAGGGTAAGGGTCCTAGCCAAGATCAGTGTATGGGCCAAGGTTTGGGACACGGGTCATATCACGGTGCATATAACCTTGAAGACGACGAGGAAAAGATGTCACCAATCAAACCTAAGAAGCCCTCTAGACGTGCTTCGAAAGCCAAGCAGGTTGAGTCGAGAGAGGCACCAAAAGAATAGACAAGTGAGGAAGATGTTGTGTTGTGCAAAGGTTGGTGTCATGTTTTAGAGAATAGCACAATTGGAAACAGTCAAAAAACAAAGGGCTTTTGGAAAGACGTAGTGATCGAAGTACTATGAAACCGAGACAGGTTTTGGTAGAGGGTACGACGCGGTTGTGAGCAAATGGAAAAACAGGTTGCAGCCCGTCGTTGGTGCTTTTTGTGGTATAATGGATAACATTGAGTGTACTCATGATATTGGTGTCAATGATCTCACCGATTACCAAAACGCTTGTGCTTAGTACAAATTGACTTACCATAAAAGTTTTACATACCAGGAGGCGTGAAAAGTGCTCAAAGATCATTCATGTTGGCTACAGGTTAAGATGCCAAAGTTTACAAAGAAACAAAGTAACAAAAAATCCAAGACTTCTGAAACCACTTCTGGTTCTGGGCACGTAAATTTGAACGATGATTCTAAAGATGAGGAGAAAGAGACTCAAGAATACCGGGCAATGGGTCATGATAAAGCTAAAAAGAAGTCATCAACATCTTCGTGCACAGAAAAGTCTTCATTTGTTGATTCTGTAACCAACAAATAGGATAAGATGAAAGACATTAGGTGGGAAAAAAAGAAGCAGCAACAAGAATCATACTTTACCATGAAGCAACATGAGTTGGATTTGCAGGAGAGAGACGCAGACATGAAAAGAGAAATGCTCGAATTACAGCGTCGGACAATCAAACTCGCTGAAAAATAAAGGCGATAAAGACTTGTTGTTCTACAACACCGATATCAACCCCAATTTGTCTCTAGCCAAACAACAAGCCTTGCAAGATATGAAAAGGCGAAATCAAGGAACACTACAATTTAAATTACTAGTACTATTGTACTGTTTTTTTATTGTAATCTTTTATTTTATTTGAATTATTATCTAATGTTTTTTTAATTAAATATAATGGTTTTTTATGAAATTTAATGTGTTTAAAGAATAATAATTTTTTTTTGAAATAGGTCGCATTAGGTCGTTTTGTAGGGGCAAATAGGTCGCAATAGGTAGCAGGTGAGAGAAAACTGAAAAATTACGGTGGTAGTAAGTCGCTGTTGCAGGTAGCCTAAAAGAACTAACAAAAAGGTGAATATCAATCTTTTCACCTGCACCAGTATTAAACTAGTGTAATACTCGTGCGTTGCACGGATCACACGTGAAAAGTGATTTATTTTTCTCTATGATAGTGCATGGCCGAAACCACAAACGACATATATTATCTATCAAAAAATATAAAAAACACATCATAAATAAACAAATAAACATGTGTCGAAGTTCAAAATTGAACATGATTGAAGTTTAAAGTACGGGCCTATGACAATTATAGTTTATCAATGCAAACATGGAAAAAACAATGAAGACAAATGTTAAGGATGCATATAAAAGAGTAAAAGCGATCGACTAAAACATCATAATCAATCTCATCAACTTGAGGCTCACTAACCACAACCCCACTCTTATCAATTAGATAGTCATCTTTGCATTCTCAATTTGAGCCTCTGGAACATCAATCTTCGTGTCGTCTACTGCACTAAAGAAGAAACTTTTTTTTTGAACGGCGAGTTAGTAGTTAGTAGTTCGAGTTTACAGTGACATCCAATTGGGCAGTATGTAAGCCTCGAACCTTCTCCTTAGGGCATAAACCTCACTCCTGCTTCTTCTTTTTTTTTAATTCGAACCCCTGAAGGTCCTTAGTGAGACTCGAACTCGAGACCTCTCCAAGATTACCTCCCCAAGGTTATACTTGGTGGCCAACTGAGCTAGCTCAGTTGGTTACACTAAAGAAGAAACTTACAATTGTGTTCACACCACTTCTATATGTAGACACGTCTTGAACTTCAATGAGTAGCAAATCTTTGTTTACATTGAGCAACATCATATACACTATGGGTTTATATTTGGTAGTTTCATTTATAAGTACATTCATTTTGGTAGCATGTTTAGTTACACGAATGTGGACACACATAAGATCATTCATCATCTTTTTTTTCAGCATTATTTATAATTGATCCCATGTTATTATCATCAATAACGTAACTACTCATATCAAAATCATTTAGCGATGATGGTAAACCATCTCGTTTCTTTTTTACGAACTCAACAGTAAGGCACTAACATGATCACACATGCTACTAATATTTGATAACTGTATACCTATGTACATATATGTAGGTGCTAAATTATACTATAAATCATCATTCTTGATATCATCAACCCACTTTCAAATATAAAGTTTCAAAAGTTATTCGATCGTCATATAAATTTAGTTGAACACATATAGTGCAAAGCTCAGAAAAAATTATTATTGGTATATCCCACAAACAATACACACAATGGTAACCATGATACACATCAAGCCATTCCATTGTACTCTTACGACTATAGTACTACTAAACTAACATTTTGAAAGATGACAAAAAATATAGAGAAAAAAAAGATACCACCAAAAACAAGTTCTCACTGTTTATCTAGTCGATCTTCATCAGCTTTAATTTCTAGTTTTTTGCAATCTATCAACAACATGTCCCATGCCAGATGAACTACACGTCATAAAACACCGATGAAGGTAACATAGTCCTGTTTAAATCCGGCCATGTATATTTCCGAAAACGATCTAAGAGTACGTAACCCTTCATTACGAATCGCCAGTCCCGAAAACATGACATTATCTTATTCTGCATCTCATTAGACACTTTCTCAGAACATCCATTTTCCACATTTACTATACATATTCATCTGGTGCTCAACCTCACACGACATTTCAACTCTACCTCATCAAATCGATATGAACCCACACGCCCATATAGAGCCAGAAAAAGTGAAAATGTCAGCAGCTTTTAGAAATAAAAAGTAGCAAATAAAAGTTCAGAGTTTGTTAGGATACGGGATAAATAGGCAAATTATTTCACGCTAAAAAATAGGTGTGGTAGTTGTATTGCTTCTCACTTTTTATATCACGCGTAAATATGTTCCTTATTTTATAACAAACTTTCATGAATTGTGGTAAATAGTTGTAGAATAGGTCAACTTATATTTTAAGGCTAATGATTTGCACACTCTTGAAAGTTATTTGCACACTCAAAATGTTGAGTGTTTTGCCATATATACCCTTACATCACTTAGTGGAGTGTGTAATTATTAAGGGTATATTTGTCGCAACACATATAATTTGAGTGTGCAAATAAGTATTTGGAGTGTGCAAATCAACTCCCATATTTTAAACGGTTGAGATTTGTTTTTAACATTATTTAGATGGCTGAGATGAATGCAAAGTCATGAATTATTTCTCTCTGTACCGTCGGCATTAGAAAGGGTAATATATTTATGTTTATGAGTTGGTCCCATCCCCATTTATTTTAATCTTTATATTATTTTTATAAATTTTATTTGTCTTATAAACTAAGAAATTAAAACATAAGATAAGATAGGAACGAAATTTTGCCCATGACCATTATTATTTCTTCTTATCATTGTCACTTTCATTTTGAATGGGCTCCCGTTGATTTTTTGTTCTTGGAGATTCAAAACAGTTGGTCCCTGAATGTGACCCAACAGAAATATCTCGGGTTTTGATTATGCTTTTTGACTTAAACCGGATCGGTTTAAAACTGGTTTTTTCAGATTTTATTCGGTTTTTAATCGAATCGGTTCGGTTTTAACTTGATCGAATCGGTTTTAACCGAATTTTCAACGGTTTTTAATCCGGTCTTTTTTTTAGCCCACCTCTAATAAACAGAAGTACAAAATTATAAGCAAGATAGACAATTAGACATGATTCAACCAAACCTAAAACTATATGAGAACACTACATCCACTCAAAGTTTACAAATTATTTTTCACACAATGAGTTGTCAAAATTTTGATTGGTTTATTCAAAAGTAAGAGAGAGAAATAAAAACATAAATCACCAATCAAATCATTTACATGTCATTATGTGGAAATATTTGTGTAAAATTTGAGTGAATTTAGTATTTCTCAAACTATATTCATACTGCACAAACCTTCCTGCATGATTGAATCTAAACATCAATAATATCATGACAAAAGCCTATACATACCACTCAAAACATAATCCCTGGCACATCCAGTTACCAAAAAGTGCAAGGTGCAACTAACTACAGCGCTTGTGTGCTTTTCCACCTTTCATCGAACATTCCTAGTAATCGTCAGAAATATCTACATCACAAAAAAAAACACAGCATTGGATCAAGATCAGAAATTAATGAACTATGCCAACTACGGTCGCGTTAAAGTAGTAATTTATTATTAATACACCTTTCAAAACATTTTACATAAATTTGTTTTGTTGTGGCATTACGATGGTAGGTAAAAATTAAGAGTTAAACATGAACAGTTGTTAAGAATCATAGTAAAATCTGTAAGATCATCAGAACTGTGCAAATTAAGGTCCCACCATAGCCCTACATCACAGTTCATGTAACCACGATACAGCTATATGATGGTACGTAGAACAAAATACCTTATAGAAGATCGTGTTACATGGGTTCCTCAACTCCGTACAGTTGTCGATTCTGAAAGTAAAAAGAACAAATAAACAGATCCTGAGTAACTGGTTGAGAAAATGAAATCACTAATGGTGAATGCACACTTATTTCTAGTACTTTTGCCAATTAGTTAATAATATAAAGCCTAAAATATATACACATATTTAACAATCATAATTAGAAAAGTGTTTAAGAGTGGATTTAAACTTAGAAAAATATTACAAACCCGATCATAGAGCACTTTTTGATTGCGCCAGAAATCCATAGGCGGCAAGAGCACTCTTCCTATAGTAAGGTGGATTTATACGAAAACGGTTAGTTAAGACAAAATCGTATGTTGTAAGCATCCAAGTACTTGTAATATGGTACAAAGTCTTACCCGATCTAGATTTTTTTCCACCTTAACACTCAGGAGACAATATGTTTGGACTTTTATATGTATCCTTGGAGCCCTATAATACATAGCAGTAACAGTTAGCATCACCAGAGGCATACAAAATTTTATATCCTTTTCATTTGAAACAATGGCACGGATCTAGACTACGACTCTCTGATAGATATCCAAAGTAACAAGATGATTTTGATTCTTGTTTTTTAACAGTTTTGGATAGAAAATATTATCATACACCGAAAAACACTTTCTAATTAACAACTAAATTGCACTTAAAATATTATCCTACACGGAAAAACACTTTCTAATTAACTATTAAATTGATCTTCACAGTTGCATAATATGTAGTACGAAAAAGTTTTTTTAACAGCATATAATATGTTGATACTTTTTCAGTGAATGTACTTTGAGATAGTTATAGCTGATTTAGGCAGCAGATAATATGTGCAGAGAAGAGAAAAAAACAGATCTATGGATAAAAGAAATTACAAGCATGGTGTAGTCCAATTTAGCTGTTGATAGATGTTGCATCTAAGAAGATAAATATACCTTTTTGGCCTTTGAGATAGTTTTAGGCGATTTAGGACTAATTGCTATACGTCGCCTCTCAGCTGAGTTTCCAGGTTTAAGATTTCTTTTAGACTTGCTCCGAGTTACGCTTGCTTCTTGAGAGTCAATTATATTACGTGTCTTGCTGTTGTAGGAGTATTATAGTTATCTTCTCTGCATGAAGTGCCAAACATATCTTTGTCGCTTATCTTCTTATTTTCGCGAGTTTTCACGATTGATTTTAAACAACTGTGTTTTCGTTTGGATCTGTTACGCCAGAAGCAACTTTAAATTTCTCGGTGCAGGCATTTACCGAGCACCCAACACCCTCACTCCTACCACTAGATGGATCTAACCACTCAGCGTTAGAATGATTTGCCTCTATATCACTTTTTCTTATGCCGGCCTGTGATTCACCGCATACATCAGCATCCTCGTTTATTCCCTGATTTGAAACGCCAACTTCGCCACGCAATGGATTCGAATTCTTAGTTTTAGACATGCCTGCCTCTAAATCGCTTTTTCTTGTGTCAACCTGTGATTCACCGCGTACATCATGAACCTCATTATTTCCCTGATTTAAAATGTCACCTTCAAAAGTTAGCTTTTTTCTCGTAACCTTAACATCTGGGTCATTCTGTTTTCTTTTTCTTTTTTATTTAATTATGTTTTCTTGATTTGACCCTTTTCCACATACAGCAGAATGATTAGAACAAATGTTATTCGCATTCTGCTCATCTTGATTACCCACTGAAGTTTGATGGTTTATGATTATCATAACAATTACAAAACCCTAAAATGGATCAAAGAACACACAACGGAAGCAAATTAACAAGATCTTTAATTAACACGATTATAATTAATCAAGGCTAGGGTTACATACCTTTATCCTAGCAAGATCTACAAGTTGACGGAATGGTCACCGGTAGAGATAGATCACGAACACCACCAGGATGTAATCTAAAATAAGATTACACCACGATCTTGTACACACGTGATACGGTGAGTTAACCGTGAGTCTAGCACGAACAAAACCGAGCTTCCAAGTCTATGGAAGATCTACCCAACAACCCTAGAGAGGGGCTAGGACTAGATCTAGAATAGCTTATTGAAAATCAAAGAAGAACCCTAATGGGTGTTTGTTTTGGCCGGCGGTTAGGAGCAAGGAAAGAGAGATATGGAGTAAAAAATAATGAGGCATTAGGTTTGTTTATATACACCTTGGAAACTTCTCTTCCAAGGTTAAACAAGATAAAGCCAAAACATCTTTTCCTCCTTATCTTGTCTCCCTATTTAGGCCGGATATTTACAAGCTCCAAAAGAGGTTTCCGGAACTTTTCTGACTCCTTCTTTTAGCTTCTTTAACCTTCTATAACGGTCGTTTAATACTTAACTTTTAATTACTTAACGATCGTTAGCTACGGTTTGATTTAATAAATATAATAAATATATTTAATAAATAAATAAATTAACTCTTCACGTAATGTGTGCAATCCCGTGATCTCGAGTTCGATCCTATCACACGACTATCGATTTTTAAGTCCATAAACTTTCAGCTCCCACTTGGACAAAATTCGAATATCGTGATCACATTGATTAGCGTCTAGTTACACTAACAATGTCACTAGTACAACTCGAGTAAGGTTTCCTGGACAAAACCTTTTAATGATATATAATCATTATTATTATCCTTTCATTTCAAATACATTGTTAATAAGGATATGGATCTCAGTCATTCCTTTCATTAACTATTCTGTTTCTCGTTTACGGATATAGCAAGATTACCAAAACACATTTGGGTGTGGTCACACAAACATCTTACTATTCCCCCGAGGGGCCCAGTTGTATTTATACTTCAAATAATAATTTGAAGGAAACGAATCCCATTTCGACTACAAGCAAAACACATGAACTTTGCAACACTCCTGAAGATAACCCTTATGACTACCAGTTACATTTAGCGTTAGGTTACCTTACAGAAATGCACTATATTCAATGCAGTTTTCTGGCATCTCAGGTCTAAGGATAACTATTTATGATTTACTTAATGACAAAGATCCATAAAGTAAAATCACATAGTTGGGATAAGTCCAATATTTGATCCATCAAATATCATCCAAAATTGACCAATATACTTTCAAGTATACTCTGTCACTATTTTAAATTGTCTTAGTTTAATAATAATCCCATATTATTAATCGACAACGAACATTTAGAAACATCATAATGCTCACGGATTAAAACATGTAAAATATGATACAAAATCAAATAATAGAAAAATAAACGAAATCCAATCTTTATTTCATCAATTCAATAATGTCTTACATCCTTTATCCAAATACTAATCAACAGATTTATTGCATGAATTCGCTAGCTAGTTGCAGCCCAATTGCCTTGGCATGCTTAACTACCTTTGGCCTAGACAAAGCCTTAGTAAAAGGATCAGCTACGTTATCATCTGTGTGAAATTTTATTAATTTTATTTTTCGAGCTTCCACTTGTTCTCGAACGTAGTGATATCTACGTTTAAAGTGTCTGGCGCCTTTCATAACTCCAGGATCATTGGCGAATATTATTGCAGCAGAATTGTCGCAATATATATCAATAGGTTCTTTAATTGAAGGCATCACTCCAAGATCTCCAATAAACTTCCTAATCCAAACAGCTTCCATTGCAGCTTCTGAAGCGGCCATGTACTCAGATTGAGTCGCATGCATAGCAATGGTTTTCTGCTTACTGCTCTTCCAGTCAACTGCTCCTCAATTGATGACAAACACGTAACCCGTCTGATACTTCGTATCGTCTTTATCACATTGCCAGGACGCATCACAGAATCCTGTTACATTCAATTATGTGTCTGGTTTACCCCCGAATACCAAAAACATATCTTTCGTACTTCTCAAATACTTTAGAATATGCTTAACAGCAGTCCAGTGGGACTTTCCTGGATTCTGTTGGTATCTACTGACCAAGTTCTGAGCAAATGTCACATCGGGCCTTGTGCATCTTACAGCATACATAATAGATCCTACAGCCGAAGCATAAGGTACCTTCTTCATGTAAGCCACCTCTTCAGGTGATGATGCATCTTTCTCATGACTTAACTCATGCTTAACCTCCATCGGTAAGAAACCTTTCTTAGAGTTATGCATGTTATATTTCTTCAATATCTTATCAATATAAGCATCTTGGCTAAGACCAATTAACCGTCTACTCCTATCTCGATAGATCTTAATTCCCAGAATATATGCAGCATCTCCCAAATCCTTCATAGAAAAACATTTACCAAGATAATCCTTAACTTCCTTAAGTCTTGGAATGTTACTTCCCATGATCAATATGTCATCGACATATAGAATTAGGAACACTACAATACTTCCACTAGCTTTACGGTATACACATGGCTCATCACGATTTTGAACAAATCCGACCTTTTTGATTTCTTCATCAAATCGCTTATTCCATTGACGTGATGCTTGCTTCAAACCATAAATAGACCTTTGAAGTTTGCACACGCGTTTTGGATATTTAGGATCAACATACCCTTCCGGTTGTTGCATATAGATGTCTTCATCTAAGCGACCGTTTAAGAAGGCAGTTTTAACATCCATTTGCCATATCTCATAGTCATAGTATGCTGCTATAGCTATGAGAATCCTAATAGCTCGTAAGTCTGCTACAGGAGAAAATGTCTCCTCGTAGTCTACGCTAAAAGTTTGAGTAAAACATTTAGCCACTAAACGTGCTTTATAGGATTGTACATCACCATCCACGTCAGTTTTCTTCTTATAGATCCACCTATTTTTCACTACTTTAGCATTTTTAGGTGCATCTACAAGAATCCAAACATCATTGATTTTCATGGATTTTATTTCCTCATTCATCGCAACTATCCATTTTGACTTTTTTGGATCAGGCATTGCGGATCGATAGTTAGCAGGTTCACCAAGATCCCCTACTTCTTCCTCATCATCCTCTATGTATAGACATAGTTTGTCCGGTGCACGTATAGCCCTTTGAGACCTACGTGGAGGAATTAATTCCGATGGAACACTAAGACTTTATGGTTCTACAGGAATTTCATCGCTAGTATTTTCAGAAGGCAATGCATCTTCTTGAATTTCTTCAAGATCATAATTTCTCCCACTGATTTCTTGATTTACAAGATCATTTTCAAGGAAGTCTCCATACCGAGCCACAACTATTTTGTTCTCAGCCGGATAATAAAAGTAGTAACCCATAGTTTCCTTAGGGTAACCTACAAAGATACATTTAACTGAGCGTTGTTGGAGTTTATCTCCAGTGTCACGTTTCACATACACCTCACAACCCCAGACTTTCAAATAAGACAAATATGGCTTCTTGCCATGCCATAGTTCATATGGTGTCTTATCAACCTTCTTTGTGAGAACCATATTCAGAATACGAACAACAGATTCAAGAGCATAATCCCAAAAAGATAATGGTAAAGTTGTAAGATTAAACATAGATCGTACCATATCCAATAATGTACGATTTCTCCTTTCAGATACACCATTTTGTTGTGGAGTATACGGAGAAGTAAGTTTCTGAACAATTCCATGCTCACTTAAATAATCTTTAAACTCTTGACTTAAATATTCACCACCACGATCAGAACGAAGAGCTTTAATCTTCTTTCCCAGTTGTAACTCTACTTCGGCTTTAAACGTTTTGAATGTTTCAAATACCTCATGTTTATGCTTAAGTAAATAAACATAACCATAACGGCTATAATCATCCGTAAACGTCAAGAAGTAGCTAGCACCTTTCCTTGACACATGTCTAAGTGGTCCACACACATCAGTGTGTATTAAACCATGTAGTTCAGTAGCCCTTTCAATATTGCTATTAAAAGGTTTCTTGGTCATCTTCCCAGAGATACAAGATTCACATTTATCAAATGATTCATCATTGATACTTTCCAAAAGCCCATCACGTTGAAGCTTTTGTATGCGAGTCTTCCCAATATGGGCAAGCCTACAATGCCAAAGATAAGAAGAGTTCTTGTCTAACTTACTCTTTTTATTCATGCTAAAAACAGAATTATTTTTTCTCTTGGGATTTTTATCATGCATGTTAATTTCAAAAACACCATTCACAGAAATTGCATCAAAATAGAATAAACCATCTTTGAAAACAGAAATTCTATTATTATCAATCGTGTGAGTAAATCCAAGATCCAACAAACAAGAAAAGGAAATGACACCCCTAACAATTGTAGGTGCATAGTGACAATTATTCAAAAACAGTACTAACCCCGAAGGTAAAACTAATTTAAATATTCCTATAGCTTCAACCGCTGCTTGTGCGCCATTGCCCACTTGCAGAAATTGTTCCCCATAGGTAAGCCTCCTTTTCAACTCAAATCCCTGCAAGGTATTACAAATATTAATACCACATCCCGTATCATATACCCAAGAGTTTGATTTGTATGAAAGATTAAATAACTCTATCATAAAAAATTTACCAGAAGATGGTGCTGCAGCAGCTTGCTCAGACTTCTTCTTATGTTCTGCCATTTCATGGAGATAGAGAGAGCAATTCCTCTTCCAGTGTCCAGTCATCTTGCAGTAGTGACAAGTCTCATCTTTCAGAGATTTCTTAGCAAAGTTCTGCTTTGGTTTTGATGTAGTCGCAACTTGCTTGCTCTTATCAACCTTGCATTTGCCTTTCTGCTTCTTATTCACTTGCGGTTTTGGTTTCGACACTCTACCCTTTTGTACATAAAGTACTTGAGGAGTAGCAGTGGGTGCCTTATCTTTCAAACCCTTTTCGAAGTCAATGAGCATTGCATGCAAATCATTAACTGTCTTCCCCGTGCAATGCATATTATAGTTACAAACGAAATCATTGAAGTCCTTATTAAGGGACCTATTGATCAAGTTAATAACCATATTATTATCAAAGGGTTGTCCTAGTGATATGAGTTGTTCCATATAACCCCTCATCTCCATATAATGAGCACTTACGGACTTTCCAGGAGCTTGCTTGCAACTATGTAGAGCATCAACCAGATCATAGATCTCTACAGCTTGCGGCATTTCATACACAGCCTTGAGTTCATCAAGCATTTGCTGAGGAGAAGCTAGCTCATACTTCCTTTGAAGTGATTGAGCCATTTTCCCTAACATTACAGCAACCACCTCATGGTGCTTCTTAACGTTAGCAGCGTGTTGAAGCCTTTCCGCATCAGTTGCTCCTTCAGCAAGATCCTCCGGAAAATGAGTTTCCAAGATATTGATGGTACCCTCTGCTCTCAGAACAATTCTTAGTGAGCGGTACCAATCATTGAAATTAGGGCCAGTAAGTTCAGGCCGTTCAAAAAAAGCTTTGAACGCCGAGCTTATTGTCAGATTGTTTTCGGGTTGAGCCATTTCTATAGAAATAAGTTCAAATATTAGTATTTTTGATAATAAAATTCAAGAAAATAAAATTACCCCGGTAATAAAACCATAGTATTTTCCTTGAAAAACTAGAATCCATATTGACATAGATTTATCACATCAGTTGATCTGCTAGTGACAAATGTATTCAACACAGTAACTTGTCGAACAATAATTGCCAAAACATATTGCAATTTCTAGATATGTCAGGGATTTACATTGCCAAAAACATTTGCATTGTAAACATGTTTTATCCCTTCTTTATGCCTTAAGTTTCCAGTTCTCACTGAGTAACTCAATTAAGTCGACTAATCTAAAGAACGTAAAACCTTCATGTGCAATCTTATTCAGTCATGAAGTTTTCTCTCTATTACAACATCGTCCGATATCTTATATGACGACAATTGTAACTTCAAGTGTTCGTCAATTAGAGGGCATATGACTTAAATTTTAGGGTATAGATTTTGGTGTCAAAATCATGTATGGAGAAGCATGCATACATCTCCATAACATAAGTTTAATAAAACGTTTAGTAAACTTTTTGGTGAGACTAAAAGTTTATCATATATTTGCAAGTTGAGGTATTGGTTAAACCAATCAACCTTAAAGAATTATACCAATAACAACCGTAGGTAATTCCAATTTTGACGCACAGGCGAGCCAAGAATTTGGTCAGCGCTGAAGCATAACACCTCCTTCCTTAACCGGGTACTTGACCAGCGGTGCGTTATACCCACTTTATAGTTTGTCAAAATTGAGTAGGCCGTTAAGTTGCTATTGCAATTCTAATCAACACAAATCATATGTAATTTAGATCTCAAAACAATTCATTAATTTTGATAAGATTTAGTCCATATTATTTTTCTTAAAAAAATTACCCTTGTTTACAACATACAATGTAAAAACGCATGAAAACAAGTAGTACAAAAAAAAAACTAAATCAAATAGCCACATGCAATAACAATTTATTCAAAGACCATTAAATCTAGGGTTTTTATAAACATAAAAGTCTTCCCTAATTTTTAAACTTTGAATCCAATAAAGCAAATAGCAATCAAAATTATATGATCCGTAAAAACATGCATGTTTATTACGGATCTCCCATATTCTCTTAACAATTAAAAACTACTACGGATCGTAACCACGCATGACATAACAATTAATTCATGCAAACCATCTAAAGTTTAATTACCATGTAATTTTAGGGTTTACTAAAAAAAAAAAAATTTATAAAAAATTCGGCAGATCCGAATTTAAAAACAAAAAACAAAAAAACTTAAATTTTTTTTATAAAACCTAAAAAACAACATGTAATTATTAACACAAATCAATATTAGTTAAAAAACTTTAGATCTTGATAATTAAAATCATGTTAAAACGGATCTCGATGCCACTGATGGTTTATGATTATCATAACAATTACAAAAACCCTAAAATGGATCAAAGAACACACAGCGAAAGCAAATTAACAAGATATTTAATTAACACAATTATAATTAATCAAGGCTAGGGTTACATACCTTTATCCTAGCAAGATCTACAAGTTGACGGAATGGTCACCGGTAGAGATAGATCACGAACACCACCAGGATGTAATCTAAAATAAGATTACACCACGATCTTGTACACACGTGATACGGTGAGTTAACCGTGAGTCTAGCACGAACAAAACCGAGCTTCCAAGTCTATGGAAGATCTACCCAACAACCCTAGAGAGGGGCTAGGACTAGATCTAGAATAGTTTATTGAAAATCAAAGAAGAACTCTAATGGGTGTTTGTTTTGGCCGGCGGTTAGGAGCAAGGAAAGAGAGATATGGAGTAAATAATAATGAGGCATTAGGTTTGTTTATATACACCTTGAAAACTTCTCTTCCAAGGTTAAACAAGATAAAGCCAAAAAATCTTTTCCTCCTTATCTTGTCTCCCTATTTAGGCCGGATATTTACAAGCTCCAAAAGAGGTTTCCGGAACTTTTCTGACTCCTTCTTTTAGCTTCTTTAACCTTCTATAACGGTCGTTTAATACTTAACTTTTAATTACTTAACGATCTTAGCTACGGTTTGATTTAATAAATATAATAAATATATTTAATAAATAAATAAACTCTTCACGTAATGTGTGCAATCCCGTGATCTCGAGTTCGATCCTATCACACGACTATCGATTTTTAAGTCCATAAACTTTCAAAGTTGACAAAATTTCCCTGATTTCGCCCATCACCCTTGCATTCACAATCTTTTTATTGGATAATGCATTCCTTTTACCCTTTAACATGTCAGAACCTCCTAAGTTATCGAGATCAATTAGAGTTGCCTTGCCTGTCTTTGACAAAGATCTAGTCATCCGCCTGCTAGAATAAACAGCAGAACACTTGGATATGGTAGATGAAACTGTAACATTTCTTGCAACATTAGGCTTCATACCACAAACATCCATGCTTGACCGACCCATGCTCAAACTTAAATTACCCTCAAATTCTGACATCACTAGAGATTTTTCAAATAAGACTTCATGTCCTGATTCAATTACATGCTCCTGTAAAATAAAAACATAATGGGTGAGCTTTGAAAGAAAAAACAAGATTCATGCAAATTTGTGGTGAGCGGAGTCTTCCTACAACTTTTACAAGATCAAAACTTTCAAAATTAACTTAGTGATAGAAACTTATCAGATTCCAAGCTTCAATAATAAATCGTCTTATTTATTCAGGTTAAGATCCTTTCAAGATAAGAGTGTGTTCGATTTAAAACTCAAAGACTGTCAACCTAATTCATTTGGCCAAGCACAACAAATTGTAACTAGCACCAGTTTGGTATAATTGTAACTAGCATCACTTTAAGGCATGCCGGTAATACTCTATCACGTGTTTCCCTACACGGCTACACCTAACTATAAGAAAAAGAAAAAAAAAACTTTTTTGGGTATTGAATCTAAGAAACTGCAATGAAGGTATAGAAGTGAGAATAGAAACATAAAACAGATGCACGTCAAAGAAATCATACATGTGGAATATCACTTGAGGACGCATTAGGGACGCTACTAGTTTTAATGCTCAAACCCTCGTCTTCAATTTCTTGAAGACCCATATCCACAGAGCAGCTATCAAAATCCTACGGATTACCATTTAAGTCATCAAGAATATCAGCATCTCCTTCAAAGGAGCCCTTCCCATCTTCATGTGCTGACGATATTCAACATATAAAGAAAAGTGAGAAATGCCCATTCCAAGTTAAAGAGTTTTATATTTTGTACACTAGTTGAGATCAATGTAAACCCTCAACATAACATAGACCCAATCAATTAATCACACTCACCCATTTTCTAAAGAACTCATTTCCCACCAATTTTTTAAAAATTAAATTATCTCACAAAAACGTCAAACGACAAGAAAATACACCATTGCACCCAAAATTAAATTATCTTTCTATCGAGGGGCACATGTATATACTTTCGCTGAACTTTATTTTCGATTTTTCTCTTAAATCACGTTTGAAAAATTATATATGATTTGTATCACGAATATATGATTTTTTGAAATTATATATGATTCGTATCACGAATATATGATTTTCTGAATCATATATGATTCATAGTGGCTCGGTTGGCCAAGGCCCACCTTAAAATTTTGCAACATGCATACTTATGTTAGTATTTTGGTTCAAGTAGTAAAGTTAGAACATATCTACGTGGACTTGACCCACCTTTTATTAGACTATGAGATGTCTTTTATACGTGTAGTATATGGTTTAATGAACTATCCGTACCCATAATTTGAATATATGCTCAAAAATTATGTATCTATTTCGCACATTGGGCCATATCATTTTATGTATGGTTTATTAGTCGGATTAACAATTATTCATGAATAAGATTTACCGCGAATACTACTTATTTTAATTTTATTTTAGACTTTGGTACTTTACATTTAATGTGTTTCTTTTTCCGGCCAACCCGAAAGTAAAATCCTAGCCCTGTGTATATGATTTTCTGAAATCATATAATCATATATGATTCCTGAAAATCATATACGATTCGGGACACCAATCATTATTGATTTTCTCAGACGTGATTGGAAAAAAAAGTTCGTCGAAAGTATATACATGTGCCCCTCGATCGATAGAAAAATATTTTAATTTCCGTTGCCATTGTATGGTCTATGTTGAGCTTTAGTCTTCTGTACACAAATAAACATTTTGTTACCTAAAACTTTACTGTAATAAATAGCTCATTTTTCAGTGAATGGCTACATACTAAAACTAGAAATTACCCATGAGCATTGTGAAGAATTAAGTACTACTACCATAGCAACTGTAAGCCCATGAGCATTGTGAAGAATTAAGTACTACTTCGTACCACAGAGCTACATCAGAGTTCCTTAATAACAATACATGTCGATGATGGTAACTAAAGCCACATACCTCTAAATGATTGTCTCACATTACGATCTTCCACCTCCACCTCGATTCCACGAACTTTACAATCCTGAAAGTAAAAAAGGAAAAAATTAGCCTGAGTAACTGGATGCATTAAGCATCAAGGTGTTGAAATCACAATTTTGGTAGTTTCACGAATCACTAAACAATATGAGAGTGTCTGAAAGGGGGAGTAAACTTAAAAACTTGTTACAAACCGGATCATAAAGCACTGTTTGGTTGCGCCAGAATTCCAATCGGGGAAGGAGCACTCTTCCTGGAAAAAAATAACAGCCGGCGGTGAGGTGGATTCAAGCAAAACGTTTAATTCTGACAAAAAAACTACCCTTGTAGGCATCGTCTAAACACGTTACTGTGTATATGGTACTAGCTCTTACCGAATCTAGATTTTTTTCCACCAAAAGACTCGGGAGACAAAATGATTTTGGAGCCCTATAATACAAAGCATGCATAGTTATAAGCAGTACGTACCATAGGCGTACAAAATATCATCATACACTATAAAATACTTTCAAATATAATAAAATTGCCTGTATAGTGAAGCTATGCCTCGAAGCTTAACATCCCCTTTTGCAATACAAATATATTTTCTAATATAATCCAAATATCAGACACTGCCTAACAATTAAAGTGCAGATAAAACACAACAAATTATATCAAACACAATAGTCAAGATTCGTCTGAATACCTCACGGGGAAATCCATTTTTAAGCGTTTTTTCTTTGTCAATGTTGCCATCCAAAATGATATGCATTCCGTCAACAGTCTCTAACCCATGGTAATCAAAAGCCTTAAGTATCGGTGCAGAAGTGAGGCACCGCTCAGCCTGATTCCTATAACTTCATCAACAATCATATGGATTCACAAATTACATGTCAAAAAACATCTTACCAGGACTAAAAAAAACAGTAAATAAAGTTAAACAAACACCGCCTTAGATGTTAGATCACCACTGGAATTTCCAAAATAAGCTAATTCTTACTCAAAAAACATCTTACCAGGACTAAAAAAAAACAGTAAATTAAAAAAGGGTGAAGAAAGTACTGATAGATAGGGGCAGTGATGCCTTCAAAATAAGCCATTAAAGGGAGAAATAATCTTTTGACAAAATCCCAAACTTTCATTTTGTGTTTTGTGTTTCTTTTTCTTAGAAATCTCTGTTTTGTGCGATGTAGTATATGGGTGGTCTTTGTTTTGCTTGTAATTTGTAGGTGTTTTTTTCACTGTAATTGACAGTAAAATACTCCCTCCGTTTGTGTTGCAATTTAAAAAAGCCTTTGGGTGAGTTTCTTTTGTAAAAGCCTCAGCCATTTAATATAATTTACATTTAAGTCATTCAATGTATCAAGTCTTTAATAACTAAATGCATCGTGAACAACCGCTTTCTTGGAACTAATCGTTAAAATAAGTGTTAATAACAAAAAAAAAACATCAAGTTTTACCTTCTTTCAATGAAAAAAAAAATTAAAAAAAAAAATCATGAATAATCATGTATTCAGAAGATAAAATCAACTTAGTTATCAATAGAAATGAAGCTACAAATTTGTATCACAAAATAATTTTTCCCGAATTTTTATACCTCATAACAATTACGAGTTTTAACAATTATTTTTATACCTCATAACAATTATTCTTATCTATACTACTATATAAAGATTAATGTTTGTCTATCGAATTCTACTTGTCAAAGTTATAAAACTAGCTAGTTATCGCAAATTTATGTTGAGAGTCAGTTTCTGATTGATTATATTATGAAGCTTTTCGAAAGGACTCCACAAGATGCATGGTTGGACACACAGTTCGTGCCTTTCAAAGACGACGAAGAGTCTGAAGTATTAATGTTTTTTGGTCCCAAATATGTGTCATTGAAGCTCTATCAACTCTGCTTGGATGAGGTTATTTTTATAACACTTAGCCAGTACCTTCGAATAAATATTAGTACTAGTTACCAACATTAATTTATTATGTAGGATCGTGAATTAGGTAATATTTTGATTAGGCCCGGATCAGCATTTCTTAAGGACCTTTCGAACGCAAAACAATTCACGGAAGAAGGGTATGGTTCTGCGAGGCGAGTTTTTGTCCTTTCAGATGAAGATGAAGCTTTAAAAGAAAATTTTCAACGATATATGATTGATAACAGTCCGATCGTTGAGGTGAAAGAATTAAAAGGTGCGGATCATATGCCGATGTTATGTGACCCAAAGCACCTCAGTACGTGCCTCCTTGACCTAGCTCTTAGATATGGTTAGTAGTGTCGTCTGTTTAAATGTTTTGAGTTAAGGGCAAGATATTGAAAGTTTATGGACATAAAATTAATAGTCGTGTGATAGGAAAATTAATAGTCGTGTGATAGGATCGAACTCAGGATTACGGGATTGCACACAATACGTAAATGGTTAATTTTATTTAATAAATGTATTCAATATATTTATTAAATTGAACCGAAGCTTAACTAACGATCGTTAAATAAATCAAGAGTTAATTTAAACGTGTAGAAACTAGAAGGGGGGTTGAATAGTTTCTCTTCGATTGGTGACCAAATTAAAATTACTTTTAATTTGGTTTGTATCAAAACTATCTTTTACTTGAGGCTAAGTTGCATAATGATTAGGTTTAATTCAAATGCACTAGCAAAGATAATAGGTAAGTGTAATGATAATGAAATAAGTAAAGAGTAAGGAAGGAGACAACCTAGTGGGAAGACACCAAGATTTATAGTGGTTCGACAACGAGGCTCTATCCTCGTTTCTACTCCACTCCTCGAGTACACCTACTCAAGATTTCCACTATATCCACAAGCTCCCTTCTCGGCGGAGAAAACCTTACATCGTTGCTTACATTATTTTCCGACACTAAGCTAAATGTCGAGACCTAATCTTTAGCTAGGACCAATCTACACAACGTTGCCTACTTCACAATTTAACGACACAAGGCTAGATGTCGAGTTCTAATCTTAAGGTAGAACCAATCTTCACGACGTTCCTACTTCACCATTTTACGACACAAGGCTAGATGTCGAGTTCTAATCGAAAGCTAGAACCAATCTTCACGACTCTTCACTTTGAAGCTAAGTGAGAACTTCACACTACACAACTACTAGTCACTTTATAGTTTAGTGAGAACTCACAAGACACAACCACATCACTTTATAGTTTAGTGAGAACTCCTAATCAAATCTATTACAACTCAACTAGACTTATCCAAGTACACACATGTATCTTGGATTAACATAAATCCAAGCAAACACATATATCCACAAATAACTTGGATGAACACAACTAGTCCAAGTATTCATAAATACATTGGATTGTCCTAAAACAAAAAGGGTATCATGATGAATATGACTAGCTCATAGATTCATCTTTATCACAACACTAGTGAGTGGGTGATCTTCTCATTGGACAAGGTAAAGGAGGGGATCAAGAGGATAATCATATGTAAACATCCTTAACAATTTAAGTGATCATTTACTAATGATTATGCTATAGAAAATAGAAAGAGGGCTGAGAAAAACGTCCAAGAGGCTTACTGGAAAATGAGATTTGACCCACTATTTAAAGGAGACAAAGTATAACGGATCTATAACGGCTAGTTGTGCGCGGTACCTTATCTCACCCCACGGTACCTTATCGATAAGGAACCGCGTAGGTACTTAAGGTACCGCCACTAGACTACGCTCTGTTTTTTGTCTTTTAGTGGGGTGGGAATATCTGAGGTATTTGAAACCTTCAAAGGATATTCTAACAGCATTTGGAATATGCTATTTTCAAATTTTCATTTTCCATTTTAATAAAACATTTTCTAAAAAAGAAAGTTTATTAAAAAGTCTTTTGTCATATTAACAAAAGTGAGTTTTAAGGATAATCATTTTGATGATCACTAAGTATGATTAGGAAAGGTTAGTGATATGATTATTACCTTGATGATAATGTTAGTTAAATAATTCATTTTGTGTTTTACACTAAATGTGTTGTATGGTTTGTTGTGATCAAAACTAAGAAAGATTAGTTAACACTAATAATGTTTTTAGGCATCACTTGCATTAACAATCTCCCCCCTTTTGATTATGACAAACGATAAACTCATTTACGTAGAAACACAAAATATGGAATTATTAACTAGTTTATCATTATCATTTCTCCCCCTTTGTCGTAGCAAAAAAGTTAGCACAAGTCTTCGAAGAGCATCGAACTTTGCTAGTAGCTCCCCCTTGGTGGTTGCTCCCCCTTGCTTGGGACACCAATTTTGTGAGCTAAGGTGACATGCTACACAAAGGTTAGTAGAAAGGAAAGAAACACCAATGTATATATGATCACTACCTACTAAGTAACTTGAGAGGGAGAGAGAGAAGAAATCTCAAATTAGAAGCAAGTATTTTGCTAAGTATGTCCAAAGAGGTAATTGACAAAATCAAGCTTCAATCCGATGAAGATGATAAGCTTGTCAATGGGTTAAAGTTTATAATTGATGGAATCACCCATAAGCAATTGTAAAAATTAACCATGATCAACTCAAAATAGAACTAATGAAATAGCACACAAACAACACAAAGGTTACATAAAAGAAAAAGACACAACAAAGAAGATAGTCATACACACAATATGAGTATCTAAAAGCAATAAATATGGAAAATAAACCACTAAGCATAAGCTAGTCTAATAGTGATATTTTCCAGGATTGCTTAAAAAAATAAAAGACTAAAAAGACGACGATGCATCATTCGAAGTTTTGTCCACCAGAACGAAAACTTGAATAGGAGGTCGAGTGAGGAGGAATTCAAGAAAATTTAACTTCTCATACACATGAGCAAGTTCAATTTGTTGAAATCAACAACAAGCACACGAGGATCCATGATGCAACACAAAATCGTTTGATGGGGTATGGCATCAAACTTAGGGTTTGGTGGTGGTGGGGTAATGGGTTTGGGAATTTTTTCACAATGCCTAGTGAGATTTGGGAAGGTTGAAAGGTCATTGAGTTGAGGGGTATTGAAGGATTGAGGTGGTAGGGGAACATTTTCTTTAGCTCCGGTGATGGGGTTTATGGTATAAGTCTCATTCCAATACTTGATTGGAGAGAAGGTAGGGTTTTTGGGTGGTTTGGACAAAGATGGTTCATTCTTCTTAACCCAAATAGGTCGAACCGAGATTTTCGGTTTCTTTGAAAGCTTGGATGAGGAAGCTTTGGGTGAGTGGGATTGTGACAAAGAAATGTCAAGGTTAGGAATGTAGGAGTTAGGCATTGTGAGAGAGTGAGAATAAAATCTCAAGGTTGTGTGAGAATGAATTCTCAAGGTTGGGAAGGTGTGAGAATGAAATCTCAAGGTTGTGTGAGAATGAATTCTCAAGGTTGGGAAGGTGTGAGAATGAAATATCAAGGTTGGGGTATAAGTAAAATGTAATCAAGGTAATAATTTGAATACAAAATGTGTAGTGTCAAGGAATGTTTAGTCAATTTGAGTAAACAAGGAATCTTGACAGGGTATAGGGTTTTAAAAGTTTTGACCAAAAATTCGTCAAAAACAGCTTTCTGCCCGCGGTACCTTAAAGGGACCGGCGGTTCCATATCGCTATGGAACCGCGGGGCTTTAATGATCCGCGTCCAGTGGACTTGAAACCAAGTTTTTACAGGTTTTTGAGAAAAACTAAGACTTTTTCAAAAAGTTGCAAATCTTGGAATTTTACCTCTATTAGCACCAAATTATGCTAGGGTTGCATAAAGCAACACATTCACAAAGAATGTCTTGACAAAGGGTGACAAAATAATTTAGATATCATTTTGAACCAATTTTAGTCAAGTTTTTAGAGGTTGTGATAGATTTAGGTTCAATTTTAATTTCAAATTAAAGTTGATTAGTGTGCACATAAGGATAGAAACACACAAAGCTAAATCCAAAGATCAACAACATGAAACATTCATTAAGGAAGCAAGTACAATGACAAATAAAACTAACTAATACATAGCTAGCTTAGCATTAAATCTAGATAAGTAGTTTTCTTTGGCTTGGTTTTGTTGAAAACTCTTATTAAGAAAACTCCATCATTCATCTCCTAGGAGGAGGCATGGAGAACAAGGCAAGCAAGAACTCTTGCAATCTCCTATGTAGTCCATACATATCCATCCTAAGGTTATGGATGATGTAGTGGTTGTAGAGACAACATGGACAACTAGGACCATATGTTTGTTGAAACCCATAGTATGGATCACCCAAAAGGAGGGAAAGTGGAACACCCAAAATTGGGATGTTTGAGTTGGGTGGAGGTGGAGGAGGCATGTTCTCCAAGGGTGATGTGGGTGAGAGTGGAGGCATGTTCCCTAAAGGGGAAAAGGGTGAGTGTGGAGGTAAATTCTCCAAGGTTGGTGAAATGGGTAAATTTGGAGGGGTAAATGGTGAAGTCACCAAAGTGTCATCAAAGTCATTCACAAAAGGAATGCTTTGGATTGGTTGGGGTTGTGTGGTCACATCCAAGGGTGCACTTGGAGTGAAAGGTGAAGAGAGCTCATTCATTCTTGAGTTGAATGAAGAGGAGGTAGAACCAATGGAGTGGTTAGGACCATGGGTGGATGATGTCTTGCATGGTGCAAGAGGTGGGGAAGGTGATGAAGAAATGAGGATAGGAGCCATCTCATTCTTAGGTGTGTGGAAAGGTGAGGAGTTAGGCTTGGCTACCTTAATCCTTATTTTGAGTGTTTTCCTTGGGGTTGAGGTCTTGGAAGTGTTTGAGGTTTTGGTACACACCATGGTTGTTTAGGGTGGTTTAAGGGTTAGGGAAGGAAGTTTTGATGTGTGAAGAACATGACTAACAAGGTGGATTTAAATGGGTGAGGGGATGATCCAAACTAGTAATGGGTTAAAATCATTTTAGGTGAATAATGAATTTAGGTAACCTAGTTTAGGAAATGTGCAGTTTATTATAGAAAATCATGCAAGGTTTACACAGGTTTAAGAGAACAGTGTAAAGCAAAGATGCTGTCGTGCACAGTGGCCGGCGGTTCCTTATCTAGGACTGGCAGTACCTTATCGATAAGGAACTGCGGGTCGATATGGAACCGCGACCAGAGGGCTTTCAAAAGTTTCCCATCCTAGTTTTTGATAAACCCAGATTTTTACCAAAAGATTCACAAGCCAAAGTTAACTACAGATCATAATCTAATAAGCTAACTATCATAAGGCATGCACAAAGCTATGTAAATCACAAACATCATTGCATAAGCAACATTTAGGATCAAAATAAATAATAATCCAAACATGTAACATAAGTTAATAAACAACTAAACTAAAGTGTTAATAAGCAAATGTTTAAGCTGCAAATGATAACCAAACTTTGACACAACTCAAAGCCTTCACCACCTTTTCTTGCCTAAATCCTTGCTCATTTTTCCCAAATACTTGATTCCCTTTCTTGACTCAATCCGGTGTTCATGCAAGTCACCTCGGGTTCGAAGATTTTGAAAGTAAAGTTCCTCTAAATTGAGATTATTAGGAACTTCACTAGAGGAATGGTGAGGAGGGGAAGCAATGTCATCTAAACCATCCACGAATGAGTTTGTGGAGTGGTGAGAAGAACTCGAAGAGTCAATGGGAGCACTTGTGCCAATGCCATCACCTTCACTTGTTGGAATGTCCATGTCCTCATCATTGAACTCTTGTTGGTCGGATTTACGATCAGATCTTGTCTTTCTCTTATATACCTCTTGAATAGGTAGCATGACCTGTTTGACCGGTTGAAACTGAGAAAGATCAAGATTTGGAAAATCACTGCCAACCCTTTTAAAAAGGCGAGTGAGAAGCATTGCGTAAGGGAGGTTTGTTTTAGGCTTGTGAATAGCATAATTGATCTGTTGAGCGATAAAATATGCCAAATTGTAATTGGTGTTGGTAAAGATGCAATATAACATATGCACTAAACACGCCGGAACATGATCCCGATTTCCACCAAGACAAAACACATTTTCCCTAAGGATATTGGTCTATTGAACCATATTATCATTAAGGTAGCTTAAGAGAACCTCATTACGTTTCACTGAACATACCTTAGTATGAAGGCTTCTCTTAACGGGTCGATTACGCTTTTTGAAGACAATGTCGACAATGAAGTCAAGATCAATTTCCTCATGATCATTTGGAGGACAATTGTAGGATTCAAGGAGAGCACTAAGCTTCTATTTATCCGTGAAGCGACAAGTGCCTACAAACGGGACATCAAGAATTTGACCAAACACTTCGAGAGAGTATTGAATGAGTTGATCTTTCAAGATGAACCTAACAAATATTCCATCATTGTTTTCAATGACGGAGTATGTGCTAAAGAACTCCAATAGGAATCGAGGATAGATGTCTTCCTTAATGTTCAACAAACAATCAAATCCAATGTTTTCAAACATGGACTTGATGTAGACATAATCCTTGATATCCTTTTGGACAACTCTACCCTCATGAAAGCAACGGGATTGAAGAGAGGAAAAAGTATGGGCAAGGTGAGTTGAGTGACAAAAGTCGGATAGGTTTGGCATATACTTTTTGGTGAGTTGATGATCCTTTTGGTATTGTGAAGGCATGATTAGTACCAAAATAAACATAAGACAATATTTTTCCAATCACTCATATGAAAAATAAAATCAAAAGTTGAAAATATGAGAATGTGTTACATCAATTTCTTGACAAACAAAGGATTGAATCCATATCATTCTCATGTTCACAATGCATCTATTCCATCATTAACCAAGAACACATGAACTATGTTGGATCAACAATGGATTTGAACATTGGTTTTTCAAAACAAGGTTTTTAGGTCAGCATTAACAATGTCATTACCTACTTGTTCATGGGTTCATCTCAAATCCATCTTTTAACCAAAATCATTTAGCCAAAATTCGGATTTGTTCTACAAGTGGGTTTTAGTGAAATCTTAATGAATATGAACCTAAGGAATCATAGTAAAATAACCATGTCAACCCACATTTCTATTAAGGTTTTAATTCAATTTCAATTTTAAAAATCCCCAATTATGAAAGGATGAACCCTAGAACAAAATAGATGAAATTGAAAGAAAATACTTACAATTAATTGATGTTAGATGATGGATGAGTGAAACCCACAACTTGGAATCAATTAATTTGAGTGATTGAAGGTTTTGGAAGCTTCAACAATGGTGGAAAAACAAGAAAACCGTCGCTGTGTGTTTTTGGGAGAGAGACAGTGTTTTGAAAAGGAATAAAATAATCAAACTGGCGCTCTGACAAAAGTTTCTGCCCGCGGTACCTTATCGATAAGGTACCGCGTCTTTGAGCCGCCTAGATATGGAACCGCCTACAGAGGCAGGTTTTTATCTATGAAAAACGCCAAATTTTGAAAACCAAGTTTTTCTAAAATACTTAAGATTAAATGATGAGCCTTTTAGAATATCATTGGATCATCATAACACTAAGCAATATGCCTTAACGAAGGATTACGAGTTAAATCAAGATCTAAAAGAACCGAAACGGACAAACGACTACTCGTAGCAAAACGACTAAGTGGAGAGAAGACAAGGGAAGTGAATCAAGACTAGGACCAATGCTCAAGGGATTAATGACAATCTTCAAATAGTGGTAACGAAGAGCTTGTGTCATATATAGTGGTTTAAGACGTGCCTTTCCGGCGAAACGTTAAACGGCTTTGGTAATGAATAAGCACAAAGCAATTATTCAAGTATAGACTAAGATCACTTTCAATAATAGTCTTAGTCTAAACCAAAATATGAGCAAGGTATTAATTCACTTTCTCTCCCACAAAGGGCCTACTAACCGTATGGGTGCAAACCATGGAAATCATGCTTGATACTTTAAGCTTCTACTAACTCACTCTACATCACCATAGTGAGTCAAGTATCCAAGCAATGAAGGTTTGAGAGGATAAAAGAAAAGAAACACAAACCACAAATAAATGTCAAGGCAAGGATGCCGAGAACAAGCACATAGTCAACTAATGATCAAAAGAATGATCAAAGGGCGTGTGGAAGAACGAAAGCGTACCTTGGCCATAAAGAGCAATCCATGAAGGAATAAGTGCTATGCTCAATCAATGACTATGATGAGTACTAAGTCTTCAAAGGACTAGTATCATTCCCAATCATCTTGGTATCATCATTCAAAGATGTTAAAGATCAATGAAGATGAGTCTTCTACAAGTGCAAGTAACTCAATCCACAACCAATTAAGTGATTGATCTTCATGAGTACCTACACAAAGCAAGATGCAAACTAGTAGATACATTTCAAGAGTAATCTAAAATGCATAAAGGCTACTAATCTTAAGTGGGATGCAATATTATCAATTAAAAGACCTATTTTCAAAGAAAACATAGTTTTGACCAAAGAGAAACTTTAGTATAACTTGACCTTCTAATTTGAGGAGACAATGGATCGATCCAAGTTTCAAAGTACAATATACTTCAAAGATCTTGAGTGACCATCGCTTTGATACCAATTGTAGAAACTAGAAGGGGGGGTTGAATAGTTTCTCTTCGATTGGTGACCAAATTAAAATTACTTTCAATTTGGTTTGTATCAAAACTATCTTTTACTTGAGGCTAAGTTGCATAATGATTAGGTTCAATTCAAATGCACTAGCAAAGATAATAGGTGTGACAATCCGTCGATTTCAGGTCGTTTTTCTAATCTCGACTATTATGTATTATGTATTTACTTTATTGAGAAATTTAAATTATCGGTTAACTGGGAAATTTTAGGCTTGAAACTTAGCGTAAGAATATTGTTTAGGTTATAAAAAAATAGCTACTTAAATCATTCACACATTATCTATTGCAAGTGACATGCATAAGAAGATCAAAGTAAACAATTAGTTACATACATGTGTAATAGAGTAATATATTTGATCAAACGATATAATATACCCCACAGCATATAAAATTGTCAACATATATTTCCTGTAAATATATATATACTATAAAAAATAGCGAACTAGTACATTATTAATGTGTATATTATTTGATATTTAAATTATTATATTTTTTTGTTTATTGTATTGTTCTTGTTAACCGGCAAGGAATACGTTAGGTATCGATATTTATTTCTCGTTATGACATAAAAATGTTTTCTATTATTGTCGTTTAATTTTTATTTTATTTTAATTTTATTATTTTAATTTTAAAAGTATTTTTTTTGTTAAACATTTATGTGTCATTCGTTTATTTGACGCATTAATTATTTTAAGTCATTTAATTATCAAAATATAAATGTCATCCGAATGTCGATGTTTTTATTTTATTTTGAGCGTTTATTTTTTTTTGTGTCTTACGAGTATTTTTTCAAATCGTGTAACTTTTAGAATATCGGACTTCAATAATACCCGCTTTTACAAATTAAGGGGCAAGATTTATTAATATCTTACCCCCACTTATACAAACATAACGTCCCTATCATATTTCCAACCTTATTTTTCTAAAGTTGACTTACTGATGCATTTCATATAGTCTTAAAGGGTAGGATGCAATTTACTATAACTAAATGTCATTTGAATTCACTTATTTGAAATGTATAAACACGTGTATGTGTTGTTTAAAAAGATAGACAACACATTTCCTTACATGTTAAGGAATGAACCAATATAAGCCACGTATATCAATTTTGGTACAAATTGCTGCCGTGACTAAGCTCATAAATAATATAAGTATCTTCTAAAATATTAAGTCATATTTTCATCAACGTTTAACTTTTAAGAACCGATTGGAGAAACATAAGATTTGAAGATTTTGATTTGGTGATCGTTGTTATATATCGTTGTGCTCATTTTTATTAAACACGTCTTACTTGATAAGGTGAGTTCATAGCCTCGCTTTTATTTATTTACTTGTTTAATAAAACCCGCGAGGGGGATAACATGCTTATTTTTAAAATAGAACACAAGGGACCCGATTGTATGCTCAGATGAATGTTATTTACATAAGTTTGCTTATAGCCTCTAAGACCCACTTATCGTGAATTGTTAATTACTTGGTGCGAGTGAACGCTAATACTATGGATAGATCTATCGGGGTGACGCCCAGTCCGATGCGATTAGCTATCGCAATGTGTAGTGAAGCACATGTGTATTGGAGCACATCGGATGCATTAGTATAAGAGAAATATACGCACTTGGCTAGGTGTGTTTGTGGGCTGAAATATATATATGTTAACGTTCAATGTCACGAGGCTTATGAAATAACAAAATAATTATGTCCGATCAACATAATTGTTACCGATGAAGGTTTATCCAGATACTTGTGTTCGATTTACATATTTTAAACTCTATGGATTCACTCAACAATTTTTGTTGATTTTATAGCATGTTTTATCTCAGGTCCATAAAGAAGGTACTCGAAGAAGGTGGTTTTTTGAAGCTTGCTTAATTTTGGTGACTTTGGTCTGCTTTTATAAAACATATCCATTCGAAACAACTTTTATCTTTTGATGTGTACTGTAAATATTTTAAAATTATCTGAGACCGTGTATGGATTATTATCTTTTGAATGAATGAATGGATATTTTATTAAAACGACTCGTTTTGAGCCGTTTTCTATAATTGTGTGATTGTATCATGTAAGTAACACTCAAGGACCCTTCCGCTAATGTGACCCGATTTTGAGAGTGTTACAGATTGGTATCAAGAGCTCAAGTTATAGAGAACGAAAAGATTTTCCAAAAATAAATTTTTGAAATCTTTTGACTATAACAATTGCAAGCGAAACCTCCGAGTTGCCAATGGACAAGAATGAGAAAATTATATATATACGAGATAGTATATATATGTTGTAAATAAATAATTATTATTTATTACATTTATTTAATTATAAATGTTAGTTATTTAATTACTATAATACTAATACGTAATTTATAAACGTCGTAGATTGTCACAATAGAAAATTCCTGTCTTTTGACTTATTCCTTGTGAATCTTCGTTCCTTGTTGAAATTCTATTCTTTGTTCTATCTCCATCCTTGTTTCTTTTCATTTATCTAGTTCTTTATCCATGTTATTCATGTTTTGTTATCACAACCATTGAATGAATACTCATTATGATTTGAATTGTTTTAACAGGATAATGCCGCCAAAATCAATGACTGAGGCGCAACTACGCGCTATAGTAGCTGACCAATTCCAGGTCTCTATGAATGCATTTTTGGAAAATATGAATAATGGAGCCGGTGGATCTGGCAACGCTGGAGCTGGCAATGTTGGAACTGGCAATGTTGGATCTGGCAACGCTGGAGCTGGCAATGTTGGAACTGGCAATGTTGGAACTGGCAATGCTGGAGCTGGCAATGTTGGAGCTGACAATGCTGGAGCTGACACTGCTGGTGCTGGAGCAGACAATGTTGGTGTTCGAGCTGATGTTGCTGATAGACCAGTAATTCCTGAAAATAAGAAGTGTACCTACACTAGTTTCATGAAATGCAAACCACCATCTTTTAAGGGTACTGAAGGTGCTGTTGTGTTAATCCATTGGTTTGAAAAATTGGAATCTGTATTCCGATTTAGTCAATCTGAGGAAGGAGATAAGGTGATGTTTGCCACTGCTACTCTTCAGGGGCGAGCATTAACTTGGTGGAATGGAAGAATGGCATCAATGGGTATGGATGCTGCTTATGCCACACCTTGGGTTGAAGTAAGAAGGTGGTTGAACGAGGAATTCTGTCCAAGAAGTGTTATTCAAATGTTGGAACAGGAACTGTATCAGCTGAGACTGAGGGGTACTGACATTGATGGGTACACTCACATATTCCATGAACTTGCTTTACTTTGCCCAAATAAAGTGAACCCGGAATATTTGAAGGTGGAGCAGTATATTCGAGGCTTATCTACTAATATCCGTGGTGATGTGACCTCATGTAAACCTTCCAATATTAATGAAGCTGTCAGAATGGCCTACCAACTAATGGGGCAAATCATCCAGGATAAGGCTGATGGTGTTCAAGAAGGTAGTAAAAGAAAGGCAGAATATGATAGTGATGATCGAGGTAACAACCGTCAACCTCACAATAGAAATCAAAACCGAAGAAGGGGTAATGCAAAGGCGATGACTGAAACTGCACCAACTGACAAGGGACCCCGTTGTCAACGATGCAAAAGGTTTCATACTGGTGAATGTGCTAAGTGCGAGAAATGTAATAAATTAGGTCACAAGACTGATGATTGTTGGGGACAAGGAAAGAAAGAGGTGACGTGTTTTAATTGCCAGGGTAAAGGACACATGAAGAATGAGTGCCCTCGACCTCCGAAAAATGCACGTGGTGGAAATAATCAAGGAAAATCTTATCAAATGGGAGATGTCGATGTAAAGCAAAACCCAAAAGTTGTCACTGGTACGTTTTTACTAAATAACCGTTATGCTACAGCTTTATTTGATTCTGGTGCCGATAAAAGCTTTGTGTCTACAAGTTTTAGTACCTTAATTGATATCAAACCGGTCAAATTAGACGCAAGTTATGAAGTAGAACTAGCTGATGGTAAATTAGTGAGTACCAATAGTGCACTTTTAGGATGTTCCCTTAACCTCTTGAACCGTATTTTTAAAATAGGCTTAATGATCGTCGAATTGGGAAGTTTCGATGTTATTATCGGAATGGATTGGCTATCGAAGTATAAAGCGTCTATTTTGTGTGGAGAAAAGAAGGTTAGGATTCCCTTAGATAACAAGACCTTAGTTATCGAAGGCGATAAAAATAATTCCCAACTGCAAATTGTTTCGTGCATTAAAGCTCGTAAGTATATCGAAAGAGGTTTTGAATTATTCCTAGCTCAAGTATCGGAGAAGGAATCGAAGGAGAAGCGAGTCGAAGATGTTCCAATCACTCGTGACTATCCTGAAGTCTTTCCAGAAGATTTGCCAGGACTTCCGCCTCAAAGGCAAATAGAATTCCAAATCGATCTTATTCCTGGTGCTGTACCCGTGGCACGTGCGCCATATCGTTTAGCACCATCCGAACTAAAAGAATTATCTGCGCAGTTGCAAGAACTATCTGATAAAGGTTTTATTCGACCGAGCTCGTCACCTTGGGGAGCTCCTATTTTATTCGTGAAGAAGAAGGATGGTTTGTTTCATATGTGCATCGATTATCGAGAACTGAATAAGCTAACGATTAAGAATCGTTACCCGCTTCCAAGAATTGATGATCTGTTTGATCAACTTCAAGGTTCTTTTGTTTTCTCCAAGATTGATCTTCGTTCTGGTTATCATCAACTTCGCATACGCGAGGAAGATAATCCTATTACGCCGTTTAGGACTCGTTATGGTCATTACGAGTTTCGGGTTATGCCTTTTGGTTTAACCAATGCACCTGCTGTATTCATGGATTTAATGAATCGTGTGTGTAAGCCGTATCTTGACAAATTCGTGATCGTGTTCATCGGTGATATTCTAATCTACTCTAAGAGCGAAGAAGAGCATGTTGAACACTTAAGGACTATCTTGAACTTGTTAAAGAACGAGAAGTTGTACGCTAAATTCTCAAAGTGTGATTTTTGGCTTAGTTCCGTACAATTTCTTGGACATGTGATTGATAAAAGTGGTGTACATGTTGATCCTACGAAAATTGAAGCCATCAAAAATTGGAGTGCTCCAACTACTCCAACTGAAGTACGACAATTTCTAGGTTTGGTTGGTTACTACAGAAGGTTTATTGAAGGATTTTCTTTGATATCGAAGCCATTAACTAAGATGACTCAGAAAAATAAACCGTATGTGTGGGGCGATGATGAAGAAGAAGCTTTTCAAACCTTGAAAATGAAACTCTGTAGTGCGCTGATCTTGTCGCTACCCGAAGGAAGTGAGGAATTTGTTGTTTATTGTGATGCATCTCTTAAAGGATACGGTGTTGTTCTTATGCAACTTGAAAAAGTGATCGCATATGGCTCTAGACAATTAAGGAAGAATGAGGAGAACTACACTACCCACGACCTGGAACTAGGCGCTGTGGTTTTTGCTCTACGAATCTGGAGACATTATCTGTATGGCACGAAATGTACAGTATTCACTGATCATAAAAGCCTACAATATATCTTGGATCAAAAGGAGCTGAATATGAGGCAACGTCGAAGGGTTGAACTCTTTAGTGATTACGACTGTGAAATTCGTTATCACCCAGGAAAGGCGAATGTGGTAGCCGATGCATTAAGTCGGAAAGAAAGGGAAAAACCGATTCGAGTGCGTGCTTTGGTGGTGACAGTTTATAATAACTTACCGAGCAGATTCGAAACGCACAAATCGAAGTGTGTAAAAAGGAGAATATTGCAGCCGAAAAATTTAGAGGAGAAGGTGAGCCGTTTGAAACACGAGCTGATGGTATCAAATGTTTGAGAGGTCGAATCTGGTTACCGTTCTATGGAGGACTGAGAGGCTTGATCATGTTAGAATCTCATAAATCCAAGTATTCTAATCATCCTGGATCGGACAAAATGTACCAAGACTTGAAAAAGTTATACTGGTGGCCGAATATGAAAGCAAATATTGCAACATACGTCGCGAAATGCTTAACGTGTGCTAAGGTAAAGGCTGAATATCAGAAGCCGTCAGGATTACTTGTCCAACCGGAACTTCCAATCTGGAAATGGGAGCGAATTACGATGGACTTCATCACAAAACTCCCAAGGACACCGTCTGGGTACGATACAATATGGGCTATAGTCGACCGTTTAACTAAGTCTGCTCATTTTATTCCAATCAATGAGAAGTTCAGTATGGAGAAACTCGTCAACATTTATCTGAAGGAAATTGTGTGCAAGCATGGTGTTCCTATTTCAATCATTTCCGATAGAGACAGCCGCTTTGCTTCTGAATTTTGGCGATCGCTTCAAAATTCTTTAGGAACCAATTTGGATATGAGCACAGCTTATCATCCACAGACAGATGGGCAAAGCGAAAGAACAATTCAAACTTTGGAAGATATGTTGCGTGCTTGTGTGATAGACTTTGGAAGTAGCTGGGATAAGCACTTACCTTTGGCCGAATTCTCGTACAATAACAGTTATCACGCGAGTATTAAAGCTGCACCTTTTGAAGCACTTTATGGGAGAAAATGTTGATTACCCGTGTGTTGGAGTGAGGTTGGTGATGCTCAACTCACTGGACCGGAAATGATTAGAGAGACGACGAATATGATTGTGCACATCAAGAATAGGTTAGTGACTGCGCGGAGCCGACAAAAGAGTTATGCGGATGTAAGAAGAAAACCATTGGAGTTTAATGTAGGGGATAAGGTAATGCTAAAAGTATCACCATGGAAAGGTGTTGTACGATTTGGAAAACGTGGAAAATTAAGTCCTCGTTATATCGGACCATTCAAGATTTTATCAAGAGTAGGTCCTGTGGCATACCAACTTGAATTACCACAAGAACTTCATAGAATTCATAACACTTTTCATGTATCGAATCTGAAGAAGTGTTTATCCGACGAAGAACTCGTTATACCATTGGACGAGGTTAGGGTTGATGAAAAGTTGCACTTTATTGAGGAACCAATCGAGATCATGGATCGCGAGGTCAAGCAACTAAAGCAAAGCCGAATACCTATTGTCGAAGTCCGATAGAATTCGCGAAGAGGACCCGAGTATACTTGGGAAAGGGAAGATCAAATGTGGAAGAAATACCCTCACCTCTTTGATTTCAACAAGCGACCGGGCAAGAACGCAAGTTGATCTTCGAGGGCGAAGATCCTAATTTGGTGGGGATGATGTGACAATCCGTCGATTTCAGGTCATTTTTCTAATCTCGACTATTATGTATTATGTATTTACTTTATTGAGAAATTTAAATTATCGGTTAACTGGGAAATTTAAGGCTTGAAACTTAGCGTAAGAATATTGTTTAGGTTATAAAAAAATAGCTACTTAAATCATTCACACATTATCTATTGCAAGTGACATGCATAAGAAGATCAAAGTAAACAATTAGTTACATACATGTGTAATAGAGTAATATATTTGATCAAACGATATAATATACCCCACAGCATATAAAATTGTCAACATATATTTCCTGTAAATATATATATACTATAAAAAACAGCGAACTAGTACATTATTAAAGTGTATATTATTTGATATTTAAATTATTATATTTTTTTGATTGTATTGTTCTTGTTAACCGGCAAGGAATACGTTAGGTATCGATATTTATTTCTCGTTATGACATAAAAATATTTTCTATTATTGTCGTTTAATTTTTATTTTATTTTAATTTTATTATTTTAATTTTAAAAGTATTTTTTTTGTTAAACTTTTATGTGTCATTCGTTTATTTGACGCATTAATTATTTAAGTCATTTAATTATCAAAATATAAATGTCATCCGAATGTCGATGTTTTTATTTTATATTGAGCGTTTATTTTTTTTTTGTCTTACGAGTATTTTTTCAAATCGTGTAACTTTTAAAATATCGGGCTTCAATAATACCCGCTTTTACAAATTAAGGGGCAAGATTTATTAATATCTTACCCCCACTTATACAAACATAACGACCCTATCATATTTCCAACCTTATTTTTCTAAAGTTGACTTACTGATGCATTTCATATAGTCTTAAAGGGTAGGATGCAATTTACTATAACTAAATGCCATTTGAATTCACTTATTTGAAATGTATAAACACGTGTATGTGTTGTTTAAAAAGATACACAACAACACAATTCCTTACATGTTAAGGAATGAACCAATATAAGCCACGTATATCAATTTTGGTACAAATTGCTGCCGTGACTAAGCTCATAAATAATATAAGTATCTTCTAAAATATTAAGTCATATTTTCATCAACGTTTAACTTTTAAGAACCGATTGGAGAAACATAAGATTTGAAGATTTTGATTTGGTGATCGTTGTTATATATCGTTGTGCTCATTTTTAGTATACACGTCTTACTTGATAAGGTGAGTTCATAGCCTCGCTTTTATTTATTTACTTGTTTAATAAAACCCGCGAGGGGGATAACATGCTTATTTTTAAAATAGAACACAAAGGACCCGATTGTATGCTCAGATGAATGTTATTTACATAAGTTTGCTTATAGCCTCTAAGACCCACTTATCGTGAATTGTTAATTACTTGGTGCGAGTGAACGCTAATACTATGGATAGATCTATCCGGGTGACGCCCAGTCCGATGCGATTAGCTATCGCAATGTGTATTGAAGCACAAGTGTATTGGAGCACATCGGATGCATTAGTATAAGAGAAATATACGCACTTGGCTAGGTGTGTTTGTGGGCTGAAATATATATATGTTAACGTTCAATGTCACGAGGCTTATGAAATAACAAAATAATTATGTCCGATCAACATAATTGTTACCGATGAAGGTTTATCCAGATACTTGTGTTCGATTTACATATTTTAAACTCTATGGATTCACTCAACAATTTTTGTTGATTTTATAGCATGTTTTATCTCAGGTCCATAAAGAAGGTACTCGAAGAAGGTGGTTTCTTGAAGCTTGCTTAATTTTGGTGACTTTGGCCTGCTTTTATAAAATATATCCGTTCGAAACAACTTTTATCTTTTGATGTGTACTGTAAATATTTTAAAATTATCTGGGACCGTGTATGGATTATTATCTTTTGAATGAATGAATGGATATTTTATTAAAACGACTCGTTTTGAGCCGTTTTCTATAATTGTGTGATTGTATCATGTAAGTAACACTCAAGGACCCTTCCGCTAATGTGACCCGATTTTGAGAGTGTTACAATAGGTAAGTGTAATGATAATGAAATAAGTAAAGAGTAAGGAAGGAGACAACCTAGTGGGAAGACACCAAGATTTATAGTGGTTCGACAACGAGGCTCTATCCTCGTTTCTACTCCACTCCTCGAGTACACCTACTCGAGATTTCCACTATATCCACAAGCTCCCTTCTCGGCGGAGAAAACCTTACATCGTTAATTACATTATTTTCCGACACTAAGCTAAATGTCGAGACCTAATCTTTAGCTAGGACCAATCTACACAACGTTGCCTACTTCACAATTTAACGACACAAGGCTAGATGTCGAGTTCTAATCTTAAGGTAGAACCAATCTTCACGACGTTTCCTACTTCACCATTTTACGACACAAGGCTAGATGTCGAGTTCTAATCGAAAGCTAGAACCAATCTTCACGACTCTTCACTTTGAAGCTAAGTGAGAACTTCACACAACACAACTACTAGTCACTTTATAGTTTAGTGAGAACTCACAAGACACAACCACATCACTTTATAGTTTAGTGAGAACTTCTAATCAAATATATTACAACTCAACTAGACTTATCCAATTACACACATGTATCTTGGATTAACACAAATCCAAGCAAACACATATGCAATGGATGTACACAAGAAATCCAAGTATCCACAAATAACTTGGATGAACACAACTAGTCCAAGTATTCATAAATACATTGGATTGTCCTAAAACAAAAAGGGTATCATGATGAATATGACTAGCTCATAGATTCATCTTTATCACAACACTAGTGAGTGAGTGATCTTCTCATTGGACAAGGTAAAGGAGGGGATCAAGAGGATAATCATATGTAAACATCCTTAACAATTTAAGTGATCATTTACTAATGATTATGCTATAGAAAATAGAAAGAGGGTTGAGAAAAACGTCCAAGAGGCTTACTGGAAAATGAGATTTGACCCACTATTTAAAGGAGACAAAGTATAACGGATCTATAACGGCTAGTTGTGCGCGGTACCTTATCTCACCCCGCGGTACCTTATCGATAAGGAACCGTGTAGGTACTTAAGGTACCGCCACTAGACTACGCTCCATTTTTTTCTTTTAGTGGGGTGGGAATATCTGAGGTGTTTGAAACCTTCAAAGGATATTCTAACAGCATTTGGAATATGCTATTTTCAAATTTTCATTTTCCATTTTAATAAAACATTTTCTAAAAAAGAAAGTTTATTAAAAAGTCTTTTGTCATATTAACAAAAGTGAGTTTTAAGGATAATCATTTTGATGATCACTAAGTATGATTAGGAAAGGTTAGTGATATGATTATTACCTTGATGATAGTGTTAGTTAAATAATTCATTTTGTGTTTTACACTAAATGTGTTGTATGGTTTGTTGTGATTAAAACTAAGAAAGATTAGTTAACACTAATAATGTTTTTAGGCATCACTTGCATTAACAAAACGATCGTTATGGAATTAAATAGAAGAAAAGAAGGAAACGGAAAATTCCGGAAGCTTCCTTTGGATGGGCTTAGGCCGGCGGCAACAAGGGCAAAAGGGGAAGAAAAAAAAGTTTTTCTAGCCTATATAAACAACCCTTAGCCCTCATATTTTTTTCATCCATCTCTCTTCTTTCCTGCGATCAAACCAAAAGGCAAACACCTTTTTAGGGTTCCTTTTAACCTCTTGGTTTTGATTTCTTGAATCTAGTCCTAGCCCTCTCTAGGTTTGTTGGGTAGATTATTCCACAAGCGTAGAAGCTTCGTTTATACGTGTTAGACTCACGGTTAGCCCGTCGCAGTACGTGTGTACAAGAGCGTAGTATAGTTTTATTTTAAACTATATTTTGGCACTGTTCTTCATAAACCCTAATTGTTGATTCAATTTGTGATCTTGTAGATCTTCGCTAGGATAAAGGTATGTAACCTAATTCGATTAATTATAATTGTGTTATTAATTATGATCTTGTTAAATGGCTTCCGCTATTACGTGCTTTGATCTTTGCTTATGATTATATAATTCTTATGAACGTCATAAACCATCAGTGGTATCAGAGCCGTTTTAACATGTTATAATTATCGAGATCTAAAGTTTTTTTTAACTAATGATGATTTGAGTTAAAGTTACATGTTGTTTTCTAGGTTTTAACAAAATTAGGGTTTTGTTTGTCTTTTTTGTTTTTAAAGATCGGCCTAGTCGAATTTTATAAAAAAAATAAAAAATTTTAAACCTTAAAATTACATGGTATAATCTTTAGATGTTTGCATGGATTAATTGTTATGTCATGTATGGTTACGATCCATAGTATTTTAATTGTTTAGAGTATGTGGGAGATCCGTGATGAACATGCATGTTTTTTCACGGATCATATGATTTTGTATGGTATTTGCTTTATTTGATTCAAAGGTTTTAAAATTGGGGAAGACTTTTATGTTTATAAAAACCTTAGATTTGATGTTCTTTGAATAAAATTGTTGTGCATTAGGCTATTTGATTTAGTATTTTTTTTTTGTACCTACTTGCTTTCATGCGTTTTTTTTGTATGTTATAAACAAGGGTAATTTTTTCCACGAAAAATAATATGGACTAAATCATAATCAAATTAATGAATTGTTTTAAGATCTAAATTACATAAGATTGCGTTGATTGATAATTTGCAATGATAATTTAATAGCCTACTCATTTTTGACAAACTATAAAGTGGGTATAACGCACCGCTGGTCTTGTACCCGGTTAAGGAAGGAGGTGCTATGCCATTAGTCGCTGACCGAATTCCCGGCTCGCCTGTGCGTCAAAAAATTAAAATTACCTACGATTATCTTTTGCATTATATCTTAAGGTTGATTTGCCGCAAATTCACACCCGAAACACAATGAATAAGGTTATTGCTTTGTGCTTTAGCGGAATTCTAGAAAAAGTACGTTGTGAATTGTTGTGGGTAAAGTCTTTAATCGGTTTAACCAATACCTCAACTTGTGATTTATGGCGAAATTTTTGACTCACCAAAAAGTTTACTAAAATTTTTATTAAACTAATGCTATGGAGATGTATGCATGCTTCTCCATACATGATTTTGACACCAAAATCAATACCCTTAAATTTAAGTCTTATGCCATCTGATTGACGAACACTTGAAGTTACAATTGTAGTCATATGAGATTTTGGACGATGTTGTAATGGAGAGAAAACTTCATGACTGAATAAGGTTGCACATGAATATTTTACGTTCTTTATATTAGTCGACTTAATTGAGTTACTCAGTGAGATCTGAAAACTTAAGGCGTAAAGTAGGGATAAAAACATGTTTACAATGCAAAATGACTTTTGGCAATGTAAATCCCTAAAATATCTAGAAATTGCAAATTTGTTTGTCAATTATTGTTCGACAAGTTACCGTGTTGAATGCATTTGTCACTAGCAGATCAACTGATGTGATAAGTTTATGTCAATATGGATTCTTGTATCAAGGAAATACTATGGTTTTTTTATTACCGGGTTAATTTTATTTTCTTGAATGGTATTATCAAAAATACTAATATTTGAACTTATTTCTGTAGAAATGGGTCAACCCGAAAACAATATGACTATAAATTATGCGTTCAAAGCTTTCTTTGATCGTCCTGAACTTACTGGCCCAAACTTCAATGATTGGTATCGCTCACTAAGAATTGTCTTGAGAGTAGCGGGTACTATCGATATCTTGACTACTCTTTATCCGGAGAATCTTGCTGAAGGAGCATCTAATGCGCAAAGGCTTGAACACGCTACTAATGTTAAGAAGCACTATGAGGTGGCTGCCTTAATGTTAGGGAAAATGGCTCATCCACTTCAACAGAAGTATGAGCTATTTTCACCAAAGAGAATACTTGATGAGCTCAAGGCTATGTTCGAAAAGCCGCAAGCTGTGGAGATCTACGACTTGGTAGATGCTTTGCATAGTTGCAAGCAAGCTCTTGGAAAGTCTGTAAGTGCCCATTATATAGAAATGAGGGGTTGTATGGAAAAACTCATTGCACTAGGACAACCTTATGATCATAATATGGCTATCAACTTGATCAATAGGTCCCTTAACAAGGACTTCAATGATTTTGTTTGAAACTATAATATGCATTTCACGGAAAGACAGTTAATGATTTGCATGCAATGCTCATTGACTATGAAAAGGGGTTAAAGGACAAGTCATCGACTTCTACTCCTCCTATGCTTTATGTACAAAAGGGTCGAGTAAATAAGCCAAAACCGCAAGCGAACAAGAAGAAAGGCAAATGCAAGGGTGATAAGGGCAAACAAGTTGCGACTTATTCTAAACCTAAGCAAAACTTTGTCAAGAAGAATCAATCTCCTAAGGATGAGACTTGTCACCATTGCAAAGCAAGTGGTCACTGGAAGAGGAACTGCCCTCTTTATCTCGATGAGTTGCGAGAAATAAAGAAGAAGGCTGAGCTTAGTGCTGCAGCATCTTCAGGTAACTTGTTTATAATTGAGTTATTCAATCTTACATACAAATCAAATTCCTGGATATATGATACGGGATGCGGTATTAACATTTGTAATACACTGCATGGATTTGAGTTGGAGAGGAAGCTTACCTATGAGGAACAATTTCTGTAAGTGAGCAAAGGCGCACAAGCAGCGGTTGAAGTCATAGGAACATTTAATCTAGTTTTACCTTCGGGTTTAGTACTGAGTTTAAATAATTGTCATTATGCACCTACAATTGTTAGGGGTGTTATTTCCTTTTCGTGTATGTTGGATCTTGGATTTATTCACACTATTGATAATAATAGAATTTCTGTTTTCAAAGATGGTTTATTCTATTATGATGCAATTTCTGTGAATGGTGTTTTTGAAATTAACATGCATGATAATAATTCCAAGTGAAAAAATAATTATGTTTTTAGCATGAATAAGAAGAGAAAGTTAGACAAGAACTCTTCTTATCTTTGGCATTGTAGATTTTCCCATATTGGGAAGACTCGCATACAAAAGCTTCAACGTGATGGTCTTTTGGAAAGTATCAATGATGAATCATTTGATAAATGTGAGTCTTGTATCTCTGGAAAGATGACCAAGAAACCTTTTAATAGCAATATTGAAAGGGCTACTGAACTACTTGGTTTAATACACACTGATGTGTGTGAACCACTTAGACATGTCTCAAGGAAAGGTGCTAGCTACTTCTTAACATTTACGGATGATTATAGTTGATATGGTTATGTTTATTTACTTAACCATAAACATGAGGTATTTGAAACATTCAAAGTGTTTAAAACATAAGTAGAATTGCAACTAGGAAAGAAGATTAAAGCTCTTCGTTCTGATCGAGGTGGTGAATATATAAGTCAAGAGTTTAAAGATTATTTAAGTAAGAACAGAATTGTTCAGAAACTTACTTCTCCATATACTCCACAACAAAATGGTGTATTCGAAAGGAGAAATCGTACATTATTGGATATGGTGCGATCTATGTTTAATCTTACCACTTTACCTTTTTCTTTTGGGACTATGCTCTAGAATCGGTTGTTCGTATTCTGAATATGGTTCCCACAAAGAAGGTTGATAAGACACCATATGAACTATGGCATGGAAAAAAGCCATATTTGTCTTATTTAAAGATTTGGGGTTGTGAGGCGTACGTGAAACGTGACTTTGGAGATACACTCCAACAACGCTCAGTAAAATGTATCTTTGTAGGTTACCCTAAGGAAACTATGGGTTACTACTTTTATTATCCACCTGAGAACAAAGTTATTATTGCTAGGTATGGAGACTTCCTTGAAAATGATCTTGTAAATCAAGAATTTAGTGGGAGAAATTATGATCTTGAAGAAACTCAAGAAGATACATTGCCTTCTGAAAATACTAGCAAAGAAATTCCAATAGAGCCAGAAAGTCTGGGAGCTACACCGGAATTAATTCCTCCACGTAGGTCTGGAAGGACTATACGTGCACCAAGCAAACTATGTCTTAACATAGAGGATGATGAGGAGGAAGTAGGGGATCTTGGTGAACCTGCTAACTATCAATCCGCAATGCTTGATCCAGAAAAGTCAAAATGGATAGTTGCAATGAATGAGGAAATGAAATCCATGGAAATCAATGATGTTTGGATTCTTGTAGATGCGCCTAAAAATGCTAAAGTAGTGAAAAATAGGTGGATTTTCAAGAAGAAAACCGACATGGATGGTGAAGTACAATCCTATAAAGCACGTTTAGTAGCTAAAGGTTTTCCTCAAACTTTTGGTGTAGACTACGAGGAGACATTTTCTCCGGTTACAGACTTACGAGCTATTAGGATTCTCATAGCTATATCAGCATACTATGACTATTAGATATGGCTAATGGATGTTAAAACTGCCTTCTTGAACGGTCGCTTAGATGAAGAAATCTATATGCAACAACCGGAAGGGTACGTTGATCCTAAATATCCAAAACGCGTATGCAAACTTCAAAGATCTATTTATGGTTTGAAGCTAGCATCACGTCAATAGAATAAACGATTTGATGAAGAAATAAAAAAGTTCAGATTTATTCAAAATCGTGATGAGCCATGTGTATATCGCAAAGCTAGTGGGAGTGATGTAGTGTTCCTAATTTTATATGTCGATGACATATTAATCATGGGAAGTAACATTCCAAGACTTAAAGAAGTTAAGGATCATCTTGGTAAATGTTTTTCTATGAAGGATTTGGGAGATTCTGCATATATTTTGGGAATTAAAATCTATCGAGATAGGAAAGACGGTTAATTGGTCTTAGTCAAGATGCTTATATTGATAAGATATTGAAGAAGTATAGCATGCACAACTCTAAGAAAGGTTTTCAACTTATGGAGGTTAAGCATGAATTAAGTCATGAGTTAGATGCATCAACTCCTGAAGAGGAGGCATACATGCTGAAGGTGCCTTACGCTTCGGCTGTAGGATCTATAATGTATGTTGTTATGCATAAGGCCTAATGTGACGTTTACTCAGAACTTGGTCAGTAGATACCAACAGAATCTGGGGAAGCTCCACTGGGTTGCTGTAAAATATTTTCTACAGTATTTAAGGTATACGAAAAGAAATGTTTTGGTATCTAGAGGGTAGCCATATACATAACTAAAGGTGGTTTGGATTAGGAAGTTTTATTGGAGATCTTGTGATGACGCTTGCAATAAAAACCTAAAAAATATGTATTGGGACAATTCTGCCGCAGTCATATACGCCAATGATCCTAGAAGCATGAAGGGCGCCAAACACTTTAAACGTAGATATCACTACGTACGAGAACAAGTTGAAGCTCGTGAAATAAAATTAATAAAAGTTCACACAGATGATAACGTAGCTGATCCTTTTACTAAGGCTTTGCCTAGACCAAAGGTAGTTAAGCATGCCAAGGCTATTGGGCAGCAACTAGCTAGCGAATTCATGCAATAAATCTGTGATTAGTATTTGGATAAAGGATGTTAAAACATTATTGAATTGATGAAATAAAGATTGGTTTTCGTTTATTTTCTGTTATTTGATTTTGTATCCTATTTTACATGTTTTAATCCATGAATAATTGTTATGTTCTAAATGTCCGTTGTCGATTAATAATATGGGAATATTATTAAACTAAGACAATTCAAAATAGTGACAGAGTATACTTGAAAGTATATTGGTCAATTTTGGATGATATTTGATGAATCAAATATTGGACTTATCCCAACTATATGATTTTACTTTATGGATCTTTGTCATTAAGTAAATCATAAATAGTTATTCTTAGACCTGAGATACCAAGAAACTGTCACGAATGTAGTGTGTTTCTGTGAGATAACCTAACGCTAAACGTAACTGGTAGCTATAAGGGTTATGTTCAAAAGTGTTACAAAGTTTGTAAGTTTCGCTTGTAGTCAAAATGTGATTTTTTTCCTTCAAATTATTTTGAAGTATAATACAGCTGGGCCCCTCGGGGGAGTAGTAAGATGTTTGTGTGGCCACACCCAAATTTTTTTGGTAATCTTGCTATATCCGTAAACGAGAAACAGAATGGTTAATGAAAGGAATGACTGAGATCCATATCCTATTAACGATGTATTTGAAATAAAAGAATAATAATAATGATGAATCGTTAAAAGGTTTTTCCAGGAGACCTAACTCTAGTTGTAGTAGTGACATTGCTAGTGTAACTAGACGATAGTCAATGTAATCACGATATTCGAATTTTATCCAAGTGGGAGCTGAAAGTTTATAGACATAAAATTAATAGTCGTGTGATAGGATCGAACTCGGGATTACGGGATTGCACACAATACGTAAAGGGTTAATTTTATTTAATAAATGTATTCAATATATTTATGAAATTGAACCGAAGCTTAACTAACGATCGTTAAATAAATTAAGAGTTAAGTTAAACGATCGTTATGGAATTAGATAGAACAAAAGAAGGAAACGGAAAATTTCGGAAGCCGCATTTGGGTGGGCTTAGGCGGGCGGCAACAAGGGCAAAAGGGGAAGAAAAAAAAAGTTTTTCTAGCCTATATAAACAACCCTTAGCCCTCATATTTTTTCCGTCCCTCTCTCTTCTTTCCTGCGATCAAACCAAAAGGCAAACACTTTTTTTAGGGTTCCTTTTAACCTCTTGGTTTTGATTTCTTGAATCTAGTCCTAGCCCCTCTCTAGGGTTGTTTGGTAGATCATTCCACAAGCGTAGAAGCTTCGTTTATACGTGCTAGACTCACGGTTAGCCCGTCACATTACGTGTGTACACGAGCGTAGTATAGTTTTATTTTAAACTATATCTTCGCACCGTTCTTCATAACCCTAATTGTTGATTCAATTGGTGATCTTGTGGATCTCCGCTAGTATAACGGTATGTAACCTAATTCGATTAATTATAATTGTGTTATTAATTATGATCTTGTTAAATGGCTTCCGCTATTACGTACTTTGATCTTTGCTTATGATTATAGAATTGTTATGAACGTCATATACCATCAGACATATGTTCAATATATGTTCGATTGATAACTAGGCAATTACATGCGGATAATAGTGATGTCGATAATTAGGATATTTATCATTGTATAATTATCAACGTCACAATACATATAAATATCTTTTTTTAGAAAGGACATATAAATATACTAATTATCGATGTCCTCGGGTTCTTTCTATTTGGGGGAAATTATAGAGTTGGTGGCATTTGGATAATTACCCCTTTAATACATTAAGGTGTTGTCCCATAATTTTAGATGATTAAACAAGAAAGAAAGGTAGATAAAAGATGAATTCTAGAGAGAGAAACTAGAGAGAGAAAAGAGAGTGAAGTGTGTGAAACTTATGGAGGATTAGATTAAGGAAAAATGAATCAACCAACACACACACTCTTCTTAACATGCTAGGAAGGGGTATTTATAATCTTGCCTACATGTGGCATAATGGGCTATATGTTTGATTGGGCCGGGCTTGAATAAATGCTTAGTACCTTGAAAGAGGCATTTTAAGCTAGTCATCAAGCCCGTAATGTCACGACTATTTTAACTAACTATTACAACGTTCTAATAAATATTACAATATAAACCTATGATCGAATATTCTTTTTTGACTCAATATTTTGAGGCTAACAATCTCCCCCAATGTGAGGTCATTCCTCTCTGATATTTGGAGATCAATGGAGATTACGAATTTCGTCATAAATGAGTCTTGAACGTGTAATAGTAGTTTTGTTCCTTCATGCTGTGATCTTTGAGCCTTTGTCGTTGTCTTTCGACTTTGCCTTTAAACTTGAGATCTTCAAATCATTCTTGACTTGTCTTTGCCATCTTGTGATCTTGTGTCTTCACCCACATATTCATTCTTTTGCAAAATCTTAAAAGCTTGCTAACAATCTCCTTTGAAGAGAGGTCATTCCTCTACATTAATTATTAAGGAAGATTTTTATCATCAGAGTTGCGGAAGTCTTTAGCTTTCTTGATTGTTGGATGTCTTTGGGCATGAATATGTAGTTTTGGAATCTTTGACTTTGCTGAGTACACCGTAACGCCACCTTCTCGAGACAACACTTAGACACGGACTGAATGGCTTTGACATTCGTCCTAAATCGGTAGCGTTTTACCTCCGGTCGGTGAAGACCGTTAGACGATATTAAATATCGTACCTGTGATTAGGTAGATTCAATTAAGAACTTCCTTGACAGGGTTTCGCGGCTGTACTAGTCGTTCTCTTTACTCGACCGTCTCAAAGCAAGACTGCGAACATAAAGAGTGAATCAATTGGATAAATATCCGCTTGATTAAGGTCGTCAATTCAAATTCCTGGAACAAGTTTGATTTATTAAGAATCTTACCATTGTTTCTTTCCAGTTGACACAAACTTGATTCATAAGAATCTCGCAAGTTACCTATCGTAGCACTGTTTGATGTTGACGCTAGAAGGATTTCCATCCGTCACTGTGAATATTAATAAATATCACTTTGAATGTTCTGGTAAGACCATAAAGATATTGCGTAGAAACTTGAAACGAGTTTGAATCAATTCAGAATCAAACCACTGTTGCTTTTCAGTTTACACGTGTTCAATTCTAAAAGAGTCTTACACATGACCTACCGCAGTGTTGTTAGATGTTAACACTGGAAGGATTTCCACTCATCATTGTGAATACTATGTAGTATTACTCTGAGTGTTCTAGCAATATCGCAAGGATATAGCGTAGGACTCTCTTGATCTTCATCCATGTGTCCTAACGAGATTTGATTGATCTCTTGGCTCTAGACTCGATTTGTGCACTTTTAGTGGTCGGAGGCTGGAGGAGATGCCACCTATTCAATATCAACTAACTCGGAGTGAGAAAGTCAATAGAAGTCGTGTTGATCTCCGTGACAATAAAACAAAGTTCTTTTAAGAGAAGCCTGAGTCAGCTGGGAAAGGGTTGTGCGTTACATCACTAGGTCCATGATGCGTTGTCTTCATGATGTGTTGACCCGGTTTCTGCCTAAGTTGTATGGAGGGCTTCTTTCTTTACACCCTTTATCCTTACATTTCTTTTTCATTCTTCAACCCCTTTAATGCTTACTAAGACATCATTACTAACACCTTGTTGTGATTGTTCCAGTGCTAGCATCAGTACTTAGTCGGCATTCAGCTTCGTTCACATTCTACTCCATCTTTCCTAAGGACTTCTAATAACGTCGTGAATTAAAGATGTTGTGGGTATTTGATCGTAACCATGAGTGCTTGAGTCTTTAGATCACATTTTAATCACATTTTCTCCCCTATCTCTAATATATAAAATCGATTGATATTAGAGATACCAAAATTGATTAAAATATATTGTGAAAAATAGTCTTGAAAACCTTTCGGGAGAAAAATGTGTCAAACTTAGCATGAATTTGAAACGCCCCCCTCAAAAATGATCCAATTGAATTGTCATTGTGAGGATGTGATCCACATTTCACTTTTTGAGGATAGGAGTTGTTGAACACACAATTTTTGAAAGATTTTGAATAATCATTGAGAAATTCTTGAAAAAATTGTGTTCAACGCTTTTTGAAAAACTCTATTTCTTTTTGGCGAAGAAGTTTTTCTAAAGTATAAACTTGAGTTCATAGACTTTGAATGTCTTGACAAATCCACTCAAGTGTAAGAAGATTGAACTTCTTTTGATGAGGGTAAGGGCACCCCGTAAATATAGATCCAGGTTGCAATCTGAAAGTGATTACAAGCCATAGTGTTGAGCTCAAAACGTTGAAATGTTTTGTGACAAGCTCAACCTGTGATAGATTGCTCTACCCGTTGTTGGAAATATTGTCCAAAAGAGACAATTTCCTTTATAAAGGATAAAAATGACATGTTTTGAAAAATATTTAGAACTTTCATTCAAGCTTTATGTACACACCCATGTCGTTATTGAGCGACATTTCTAGGTACGTCCATATTATCGATACTGGAAGACATGTCGAGAAGAATCTTTTTGGATTTTGAAAAGTTTTTTTTTTTGTATTTTGCTTTTTAATAATATATACATGTAGATGTTTGATAGGTGAATCAAGCAGGCTTCTTTGCAAGAATCTCCAGTTCTGTTGGAGTCAAACATCTCATACCAATTTGCCTAACTAGATACGCAAACCTCTCTTTCGAAATAGCTTTTGTAAATAAGTCAGCTAATTGGTAATCAGTTCCAACAAAGTAAAGTTCTCCAATACCCTTTTCAACTTGTTCCTTAATGAAGTGATATCTGACATCAATGTGTTTCATGCGGGAATGTTGTACCGGATTGCAGGAGATGGCTATGGCAGACTTTGAGTCACAGTACATAGGTACTTTATCAAAGTGAAAGCCATAATCCGTGAGTTGTGTTCTCATCCATAGAACTTGAGCACAACACGCAGATAGAGACACATACTCCGCTTCGGCTGATGACAATGATGTGCAATCCTGCTTCTTAGAAGACCATCCCACAATCTTATCTTGACCTAGAAATTGTGCACCACCAGAAGTACTTTTTCGTGTATCAAGACACCCTGCATGATCAGAATCTGAATAGGTCGTTAGAAAGAAACCAGTTTCCCTCGGATACCAGAGTCCCATGTGAATGGTATTCTTAAGGTATCGAAAGATCTGTTTAACCTCCTTGAGGTGCTTTTCAGTGGGTCGTGCTTGATATCGTGCACAATAACACGTGGCATGTGATATATCTGGTCGGCTTGCTGTTAAGTACATGAGGGAGCCTAATACAAGGCTTTTGCCCGTATAAAAATTATATGTTCGTAGATGTTCGTTGTGTTGGTCTAATCGAATTGATCTAGGTTTTCTATGTGACTCAGTTTTATTTTGGTGGAAACAAATAATTTTGGTTGTTTTTAAATTTAAATGTGCAAATACTTAAAAGTAAATGTCGTTGAAAGTAAAATGGCGTTAAAATAAAGTGCGTGAAAATAAATCTAAATCTAATTAAACAAAAGTGTGCAATATTTAAAAACGTGACAAAAAGTAAATTAATTAAATGACTAAAAATAAAGCGTGACGGAAATTAAAATTAGACAAGTATAGAAAATGATAACCTAAAAATAAAACAAGTCAAAGTACTAAAAGTAACTCCCAATCGGAATATATTCCAATCACACCGATCGGAATATCAAAACCAAACCTATCGGAATGTCAATTTACACCTGATCGGAATATCAAGAAGAAGACCAATCGGAATATTGTCACTTACCTCCAATCGGAATATTCAGAAAACCCCAATCGGAATGTAGACCAACCTCTGATCGGAATATGGCTAGATGCTGGTCGGAATGATGCTCGGATCCTTTGATCGGAATACTGTCACTATTTCCAATCGGAATACCAAACATGCACCTCAATCGGAATGAGGAGTGAAGAACCAATCGGAATGTTGTCACTTGCACACCAATCGGAATAACCACTTACCTGTTCTGATCGGAACACCAAAACACCCTCCAATCGGAATAATGAAACCCCTTTTTAGATTGAACCAATCTGAATGTAAAACCCCTTTCCGATTGGACCCCAATCGGAATACAGAAAAGAAAACTAAAAATAAGCTAAGTAAATAAGCTATAATCCTAATAAGCACTAGACGAAAAACTTAGCTAAAACCGTGTAAAAATAAGCTATAAAACTGAAAGTTAAAAACTTTTAAGACACGAAAAAGATAAACTTTAAGAAAAACAACTTTTATATAAAATTAACTTTTATAAAAAACTATATAAACTTGAAAATAAACAAAATAAGCTATGAAAACAAAAGATTTAAAACAATCAAAAGCATAAAAATGAAATCTTTAAACAAATCAATAAGATAAAAACGCGTGTAAATCAAAGATTAAAGAAAGGTAGAAGAAGAGGATTAACAAGATAAAGTAAAGGTGCAAGAAATTAAAGAAACACTTACTTGAAAATTAAAGGTAATTAAAAGTGCAAGACAAGTAATTAAATGTGCAAGTAATTAAATGTGCATAAAATAAAGATGGAAGAACTAATTGTCACGATTAGTCAACAAAACTTAATGAATGAAAATGAGGGGTTTATATAGGTGATTAGGGAGTGGTTAGGGGAAGCTTCCTCCCTCCTTCCTTTCTTGTTAATTGCACCATCAAGTCCTTCCTTCTTAATCTTTTTGTTAATCTTGGAATGTGATGACTTTTGGCTCGGGGTTTCTTTGGACTCGTCTTTTAATTCTTCGATAAATAAGACTTGAGTTCCTCGGCTTTAAGTAAACTTCCGTCTTTTGACTTTATCTTCGATAAATCTTCAGAATTGGTCTTGGACTTCCGTTCTTTATCCTCTCTTGACTCCTTGGCATCGTCTTTCATCCTTTTCTTCAATAAAAGTCCGTAAATGCCCGTGAATTCCCGTGTTTTCTCCACTTTTCACCTTTTCGTCCTAAAACATAACAAAAACACAAACCACGCATAATTCCGACATAAAAGACATAAAATACACGTTTTGGTCCGGTTTTTATTGTAATTAAGTGGTAGAAACGATGGGTGTTTACACACCTATCAAATCCCCTACACTTGACCATTGCAATGTCCTCATGCAATGCATTAGTTACAAAGCACGTTTACATTTTTCATCATAATCAATCCATGTTGGCCTTTATTAAAGAGATAGAAACTATAAACATTAAAATAAAGAAAACAAAAACATACCTTGGGTTTTGGAAATGTCGTGAATGATCATCATTCTCAAGTTTTCACTTTCTCCAAACCAAGCTTAAAAACGAGATCATTGTTATTATAAGTTAGTAAACTAACACGAACTCATGTGGGCCAATTATTTACTTAGACTCCCTTATTCCTATGGGTATCTCTTATATTTTATTATTTGTCTTGAATGATCACGAGGATGCATTGTTCGACTTATTTAGATAATTATTTAGTCTGAAAATAAAGTGCACGATTTAATCAATAGTTAGCTAAAGGACCAAATCTTTTAAAACTGCTTCTCGGGATATCAGAAAGTTCATATCTTGGCATAACTTGGTTCGCGATTTGAGACCTTTCTCGGGCCGATATTTGGCAGCGACTTCATACTTCAAATCTTGAGAGACGTTCATGAAATAATGGTCTTCTCTTCATAATTGGAATTTCTTCACTTGGAATTTTTGAGAGATTCATCATATATGGACCACGACTTCTTCATTTTTCTCCAATCTTTATTTTGGATTTTGATATACAACGATCCGCCTCCTTTATTGACTTGGATCTATTTATCCTCATACCTTGTTAGGGTCTTTTCGGATACACTTCTCCATGACTTTTTGGGAGTTTTTGCTTTTCGTCGTGTGTCTCGATCCTTCATATTGATTTTTGATAAATGATTCTTCACATCACTTTTGGATCTTTAGCAACAAAACATAGCCCTCATGCCTTGTTAGGGCCTTTTCGGACTCGCCAATCTTCGCGCCCCGCTTCATAAGTTATGCCTTGGCTATGAACTCTCGTCATTACCGAGCAACTTTTAAACGATCTGGGGCTAGAAGCTAAGTAACTTTTCAAATCGTACAACCTTATTTATTAGCAGATAAATTTATTAGCAAGCAATGGGAGAATAGGCTTATAATTAACTCACATAAATCCACGAAAGAATACCGACTTATAATTGGCTCTATCATCTCTCGTTCTCCACAGTTTAAAATCTCAAGTAATGAGACTCGTGGATACTTAGCCTATTAAATCAAAGTTTTGGGTTTTCGAGTCGCCTATAGGATCTTGCAAATTCTTAGACTTTTTCAAGTTTTAGAAATCGCATTTTAAAGTTCCCTTGATAAACGACTCTCTAGGATCAATTATAGGAACTTGCGAAAAGTTCTTGTTCTTAACCCGTGAGAGTTAAGACTTTCGCGTTTTATAGCTCCCTATATAAAAGCCTAGCAAAACTTGACTTAAACATGTTAAGGATACTAGCTAGAGTAAACTCGAATTGAGTCAAAAGATTCACAACGTTTGAAAATTAAAACCACTTATTAAACATTTATTCTAATGAGGAAAGAAAATAACTATACAAAGGGAAAAACTAATAGGCCAAAATAGATCAAAAATTTTGAAAAATGTCGAAAAATTGATTTTCCGGTTAAAATGAGGACAAAAACAAGGAAAAGGCCACTTAACTTCGATAGAAGTCCCCCCTACACTTAAGATAAACATTGTCCTCAATGTTTAAGCATGTGGGAGTAAACTCCCCTACACTTAGGACATTGTGCACGTTGTTTAAATCTTGCCAGGGAAAAGACAACTAAAGAGATTCCTATTTTAATATTGAGATAATATAAAATAGTGAATCGAAAAGAGTTTAGGATAGAACCGGGAAGAAGTAGAACACGGAAGCACGGGTCGCCAAGAATCATCAAGAGTGGGTCATTGAAGCTCGAATCCCTGATTAAGAAGTGAGGAGAGGAAATAGCAATCCAAAGGGTCCCCCCTACACTTATGATAAAGAAAGCGGAAAGATAGATGCATGGGTTGCCTCCCAAGAAGCGCTTGGTTTTTGTTAACCGAGTCGTGAGCCTGACTCGACCTTGATCATCAACGGAAGTAGCATGAAAGAAATCCACCAGGATCGAAGACATAGTTTTCATCCATCACTAAGCACGAGCTTAAGGCGAACAAGGCAAGCCAAAAGAGAAGTGGCAGGGTTCCCTTAAGCAGTGATGGAGCATGGTGGGAGCAAGTATGAAGCGGTGTAAGTATGTCTTCCAAATTTCCAAAGATTTTTCCTTTTATTTCATCAGGTGGATACTGAGATGGCTTAAAGATTTCAATACCGGGATCGAACACCTTTTCCTTCAGGGGAAAATAGCATTCCGGCTCAGCCGAGTGTGAAGAAGATCCGCAAAGAAGCACAACCTCGTCCTCAGAAGTAGGACAAAGAGGTGTCAAATCATACGTGCAACGGATTTCGGTGTCGACCGGTTTCTTCTCCTTAGACAAAATGCTCTTCAAATCCAAAGTAGGATCAAGACGATAATCTTCAAAGTCGTAAGGAGGAGCATCACTCTCATGAGGGAAGTATGTGTTAAGAAATTCAGAAAAATCTTCCTCAAATGAATAATCGTCCAAAGTAGGATCGAGTGATGGCGGAGAATCTTCAGTATGTGAAGAATCGCTCGAGAGAGTATCAGCCTCATCAAAATCCTCGAAAGTGGGCAGCTCGGGATACTCAGAAGTACAATCAAAATCATCCGAATCTGAGCTAGAATCATCATCATCATAAGCATCAAAGACCGGTGACGAATCATAAATGGGAGAAGCGTCCAAAGTAGAGAGAGAATCATCCACATTATTATGAAAAAGTGGATTATCGATGCAAGAGTCGAATAGAGGATTTTCGTAGACGGTAAAGTCATCTAGCACATTAATCATATTCACTGATTCTCGGCCTCCAAAAGTTGTACTAGTAAGCTTCCCCATTTTGAAAACTTTTGCATCATCCCCGACTCTTAAGATTAACTCACCTTCGGCTACATCTACTAAAGCACGTCCGGTTCTCAAGAATGGCCGACCAAGTATTAAAGGGATACGAGGGTCCATTTCATAATCAACGACAACAAAATCGACCGGGAAAGTAAATGTGCCAACTTTGATGAACACGTCTTCGGCTATACCAACAGGGTAAGCGAGAGTGCGATTTGCAAGTTCAAGAGTCATCTTTGTTGGAGTAAGGTCGGGTAATGATAGTGTTTTCCAAACACTCAAAGGCATCAAATTAATACTAGCCCCGAGATCAGCAAGGGCAGTAAATTCTTCAGTTTTGTTGAACACGCAAGGCAACACAAAACGACCGGGATCTCCAAGCTTTTCCGGAAGTTCTTTAAGAATAACTGCAGAGCAGTTTTCATTTAAGCGTGTGTTGGCGAGTTCAATCAGCTTCTCCTTCTTGTTAAGCAATTCCTTAAATGCTTTAACAAATTTGGGCATGTGGACAAGTGCTTCAAGAAAGCTAATGTTGAAATTCATTTGAGAAATCATCTTGATATAGCTAGTCACTTGAGCGTCCTCCTTGTTTAGCATTTTGTTCTTGCCCAAGCAAGAAGGATAAGGGATATTGGGTTTGGGTGGTGAAGGTGCAGGTGTAGGTAAAGGTTGAGATGTTGAAGGATCATTGGTGGGAACTTCATCACGTCGAGGCGGAGACGGTAATGGTGCACTAATACTAGGTGTAGGAGGAGTAGGGATACATGGTGGTGGAGGAAGTGTAGATGATGGGGGTGGAATTGGTGGTCCTACAATGGTGACTCCACTACGAGTAGTAATAGCACTCACATTGGCTCGCGGATTAGTGACGGTGTTTGAAGGTAGAGAACTCGAAGAAGAAGGTTGAGCGGCAGGCAAGAAACTAGCCAGCATATTCTTCAAATCATTGGTTTGATTGCTGAAGGAGGATTGAATATCATTTCGAAGCTCGGATCTTATCTCATTTCCTTGCTTTGTGATATCTCCTTTCAGATTGATAATTTGGCTCTGCAAGTTCTTGATTTGCTCACCTTGGGTTCTCATGATGGCCTCAACATCGGGATTAATGGGTGGGGTTTGTTGGGCGGGTGGGTGATAAGGATTAGAAGCTCTTGGTGGGATTTGGTTGCTTCTAGTGTAGTTGTTGGCGGGGTTTTGGTTTTGAGGAGAAAAACCGGGTGAAAGGTAATTGTTGGATCGGTAGCTCAGCAGATTTCTATCCCCTTGTTGTCTAGCTTGGTAATTTCCCGGTGAATAATTACCGTAAGCTGCATACACATTTTCCGGATTTCCTTGTGTCGAAGGACAATCGGTGTATGAGTGAGGACCGCCGCATGTTTCACAAAGAGTAGCCACAGCTTTAACTTGTTGTTGTTGTAGGTTTGAAGCGAGAAGCGTAATACTTTTGCTCATTTCAGTCATCATGCGGGTGAGTTCGGTCATCTCAGGGTTTGCTGAGGTTGAAGAAACATTGACTCTCGGGTTGTTCCTTGAAGAAGCAGAGAAATCCCAGTTTTTGTGATGAGTAGTCATGTTCTCAATAAGCTCTCTACACTCCTCGGGTCTCCTTTTCATGAATGTGCCACCGGCGGCTGCATTGATCGTATCACGATCTCGAAAAGTCAATCCGTTGTAGAAAGTATCGATCAAGGTGACCGGAAGCATGTTGTGGTTTGGACATCGATCGATCAAGACATTATATCTCTCCCAAGCATCAAAAAGAGATTCATCAGGGTCTTGCATGAAACCGCTGATCTGATTGCGAAGGCTTGTGACCATGGATGGTGGAAAGTAGCGCGACAAAAAGCGTTGAGTCATGTCATCCCAAGTGTGAATAGAATTCTTCGGGAGACGATCAAACCATTTCTCGGCATGATGTAATAGAGTATGTGGAAAGAGTGTAGGCGAAGTTCATCCATTGTGGCACCAGCCAACTTCATGCTCTGAGTGATTGTAATGAACTTGTCGAGGTGTTTGTTGGCATCATCATCAGGCAGTCCACGGAATGGGTTTGTTTGCACTTGCTGAATCATGTGGTGCTTCAACGAAAACTCTGGAGCGTTGATTTGCATCGGCGCAATCGGTCCTCCTCGTCCAAACATTGTTGGTTGACAAAGTTCTTCCATGGTCCGAAGATCGGGCTGTGGAAGAGCATTGTTGTTATTGTTATTATTCAGGTTCGGTGGAATGTTGTTGTTAACACCTGCCATATCTAAATCTTCTTGAGGCTCGGGCTCTTGATAATTAGAAGATCTAGTACGCATACACCTGAAAATGCAAAAGAAAACAAAACCAAAAACAAAGACAATATATATACACAAGAAAGATAAAATCTTTTTGGATTTTTGAAATTTTTAATTTTTATGGTTTTTTATCAATTTTTAATTTTTGATGATTTTTTATTTTTTATGCAAGAAAAATAACGTTCACAAGTGAACGGATCCCAAAAAGCAACGTGTCACTCACAGAAAACTATTGATCTTAACGAAAAGAGCCGGCAGCGGCGCCATTTAATACAAGGCTTTTGCCCGTATAAAAATTATATGTTCGTAGATGTTCGTTGTGTTGGTCTAATCGAATTGATCTAGGTTTTCTATGTGACTCAGTTTTATTTTGGTGGAAACAAATAATTTTGGTTGTTTTTAAATTTAAATGTGCAAATACTTAAAAGTAAATGTCGTTGAAAGTAAAATGGCGTTAAAATAAAGTGCGTGAAAATAAATCTAAATCTAATTAAACAAAAGTGTGCAATATTTAAAAACGTGACAAAAAGTAAATTAATTAAATGACTAAAAATAAAGCGTGACGGAAATTAAAATTAGACAAGTATAGAAAATGATAACCTAAAAATAAAACAAGTCAAAGTACTAAAAGTAACTCCCAATCGGAATATATTCCAATCACACCGATCGGAATATCAAAACCAAACCTATCGGAATGTCAATTTACACCTGATCGGAATATCAAGAAGAAGACCAATCGGAATATTGTCACTTACCTCCAATCGGAATATTCAGAAAACCCCAATCGGAATGTAGACCAACCTCTGATCGGAATATGGCTAGATGCTGGTCGGAATGATGCTCGGATCCTTTGATCGGAATACTGTCACTATTTCCAATCGGAATACCAAACATGCACCTCAATCGGAATGAGGAGTGAAGAACCAATCGGAATGTTGTCACTTGCACACCAATCGGAATAACCACTTACCTGTTCTGATCGGAACACCAAAACACCCTCCAATCGGAATAATGAAACCCTTTTTCAGATTGAACCAATCTGAATGTAAAACCCCTTTCCGATTGGACCCCAATCGGAATACAGAAAAGAAAACTAAAAATAAGCTAAGTAAATAAGCTATAATCCTAATAAGCACTAGACGAAAAACTTAGCTAAAACCGTGTAAAAATAAGCTATAAAACTGAAAGTTAAAAACTTTTAAGACACGAAAAAGATAAACTTTAAGAAAAACAACTTTTATATAAAATTAACTTTTATAAAAAACTATATAAACTTGAAAATAAACAAAATAAGCTATGAAAACAAAAGATTTAAAACAATCAAAAGCATAAAAATGAAATCTTTAAACAAATCAATAAGATAAAAACGCGTGTAAATCAAAGATTAAAGAAAGGTAGAATAAGAGGATTAACAAGATAAAGTAAAGGTGCAAGAAATTAAAGAAACACTTACTTGAAAATTAAAGGTAATTAAAAGTGCAAGACAAGTAATTAAATGTGCAAGTAATTAAATGTGCATAAAATAAAGATGGAAGAACTAATTGTCACGATTAGTCAACAAAACTTAATGAATGAAAATGAGGGGTTTATATAGGTGATTAGGGAGTGGTTAGGGGAAGCTTCCTCCCTCCTTCCTTTCTTGTTAATTGCACCATCAAGTCCTTCCTTCTTAATCTTTTTGTTAATCTTGGAATGTGATGACTTTTGGCTCGGGGTTTCTTTGGACTCGTCTTTTAATTCTTCGATAAATAAGACTTGAGTTCCTCGGCTTTAAGTAAACTTCCGTCTTTTGACTTTATCTTCGATAAATCTTCAGAATTGGTCTTGGACTTCCGTTCTTTATCCTCTCTTGACTCCTTGGAATCGTCTTTCATCCTTTTCTTCAATAAAAGTCCGTAAATGCCCGTGAATTCCCGTGTTTTCTCCACTTTTCACCTTTTCGTCCTAAAACATAACAAAAACACAAACCACGCATAATTCCGACATAAAAGACATAAAATACACGTTTTGGTCCGGTTTTTATTGTAATTAAGTGGTAGAAACGATGGGTGTTTACACACCTATCAGAGCCGATCATGGAAAGATATCTCGTTTGATCTATGGCATCTCCCTCCAAATTAGCATCTAGGGATGTGGTTGATAATGGTGTCCCAACGGGCTCACATGATGTCATACCATGCTTTTTGATTATCTCTTACAATACTTAGCTTGGTTTATAAAGATACCACTTGGGATTGGTGAACTTGAATTCCTAGAAATAATTTTAGTTCACCCATCATTGACATTTGAAATTTGTTATGCATTACTTTTTCAAACCATTTTGAAAGTTTTGGGTTTGTAGACCCGAAAATAATGTCATCAACATAAATCTGCACAAGCAAAATGTCATCCCCATATTTATAAGTGAACAAAGTTAGATCAATGGCACCTTTTGAGAAACCTTTGGATACCAGAAATTTCGAGAGTTCATCGTACCACACCCTTGGAGCTTGCTTTAGTCCATATAGTGCTTTGAGGAGACGATACACCTTGTCAGGATAATGAGGATTGACGAATCCTTCCGGCTGTGTAACATAGACTTCTTCCTTCAAAGGACCGTTAAGAAACGCCGTCTTTACATCTATTTGCTAAACAATGAATCCCTTATGTGCAGCATAAGCAAGGAAAATCCTGACCGCTTCCAAACGAGCTACTGGTGCAAATGATTCTTCAAAATCAATACCCTCTTTCTGGCCATACCCTTTAGCCACTAGCCTAGATTTATTCTTGATGATCGTGTTTTCTTCATCAATCTTGTTTTTCCAGATCCATCGAAGATTTAATGGTATTACATCGTATGGTTTGTCAACAAGTTCCTAGACTTTTAGTCTTTCAAATTATTGAAGTTCACCCGTCATCGATTCAATCCAAGCATGATCAGCCATAGCTTCTTTGATATTTGTTGGTTCAGCTGTACTCACGGCGAGTGCGAACATACAAACATCGCGATCGGTTTCAAGCTGTCGTCTTGTACGAACGGGCTGTGAAGGGTTTCCAATTACTTGAACCAAAGGATGATCTCGGGTCCAATGATGTGTTGAAGGATGTCGTTGATAGAACGTATGCATATTTGACGGATCAACACGGCGAGTAAAAGACTCTCCAGTTTCGTGTACCGATGTACCGAATGGGTTGATAAATTTGTCTTTGTCATTTAATGCATTGTCTGCTTGATTTGTGTTATCTGGAGCAATGACTGTAGTTGTGGATGTTGTAGGAGCGGTTGTTGATGTGATATTCTGAGGAGGTAAATCTGCAGCAACCCGTGTTGAAGTAGATAAGGTAGTATCCTTTTGTTGACGATGATCGGTATCATCATTCTTATCAGGAGTGACAGTGGAAGACTTCGATACAACATGTTTCTCCCTTGTGAAATATTCATCATACATTGGTCCATATAACATTTCCAATTCTTCAATTTTCGTGTTGACTGTCATATCTGATCTTGGAACATTTCCTGGAACCAGCTTTGAACTTGACAGTTCATTGATGTGGTCTTGAGTTCCGAGTTCCGTGCAGTTCTGAACGGAAGTCGTTTGTCGTTGTGGATCGGGACTTAAACTATTTTATTCAAGTGTCATTTCTTGTAATTCATCAAATCGGATGTGAATTGTCTCGACTATCAATTTTGTTCTCTTGTTGTAAACTCTATATCCCTTAGACTGAGTTGCATATCCCACAAGAATACATGCATCACCTTTCTCTTTCATCTTGTCCAGATTTTCACCATCGCGAATAATGTAACACGTACATCCAAAAACATGAAGGTGTTTGAGTGAAGGTTTTCGATCATGAATTATGTGATATGGTGTCTTTTCTTGTCTTGTGATAATTAAGGATCGGTTTTGTGTGTAGCATGCGGTTGACACGGCTTCGGCCCAAAAGTATAGTGGAAGTTTTAAAGCGGATAATAATGTTCGAGCAGCCTCAACTAAAGTACGGTTTTGTATTTCAACAACGCTGTTTTGTTCGGGTGTTCGAGCAATAGATGTTTCATGTTCAATTCCTTCAGCTTCAAAATAATTTCTCAGAGTTGAATTCAAAAATTTTGTGCCTCTATCAGTACGAACCACTTTTACTTGAGCTTGAAGACCCTGTTTTATCAGTTTAAGGAAGCTGAAGAGGACTTAGGGTGTTTCATCCTTGGACCTCAAGAAGTGAGTCCATGTGTACCTTGAGTAATCATCGACAATTACCATAACATATTTGTTCCCATTGATACTATGAACACACATGGGACAACACAAATCTATATGAAGAAGATCTAACCGTCCTTTAGAGCTTGATGTAGTTTTTGTCTTGAAACTACTTCGTTTAGCTTAACAAAGCTCACAAGAACACAGATGATCTTTGATGAATTTCAAGCTTGGAAGGCCTCTCACAATATCTCTTGGAAAGCAAGTTGATGGTATCAAAATTAAGATGAGATAAACGTTGATGCCATAACCATGCCTGAGTCGATGAAGCTTTAGCCATGAAGCAAATTGGAGTTGATGAAGTTGTTTCTTGAAGTGAAATAGTGTAGAGATCAGTACCTCGTGTACTGGTAAGTAAGTCATTCCCATCATAATCACGAACAAAACATGTCTTTTTACTGAAAGCAACCTCCAAATCCGCATCACAGAATTGACCAACCGAGAAAAGATTGTGATTGAGCCCTTCGACGTAGTATACCCTTTTTATCGTGATATTTCCCTGAACCAAATCTCCATATCCTATGATCGGTGAAAATTGATCATTTCCGAATCGGACCATACCCAAGAACTTCTCCACGAAGTTAATTAGAAGCTTGAGATTCCCCGTCATGTGCTTCGTGCATCTGGAGTCCAGTATAAAATGAATTATTTGTATCACATGCAGAAGAGTTAGAACACGATGGAGCATTTTGCTAAATTGGATACCACAGTAGTTGTGATTGTAGAATCATTAGTGTCCTTAGCAACAATTAAAGGCATACTAACACTCGTTGTCACATTTTCTGTCCTAACTTTAGGCATCCATTTATATCCCGGAGAACATTGATTTGCAAACCACCATTTCCAAGACTTGCTAGCAGACTCATATAATTCCCTAATTCTGCTTCTAGGGTTCTTAGTGGTGGAGTCTGATGCATTACTTTTCTTAGTAGGAGTTGCACCAGAATGGTTCACTTTGCATTTGGGTTTACTAGCACTAATAGGCATCACAACTTGCTTCTTAGTTCTAGTATCTACGTCTTTGACATTATTTATAGCACACATAGAATGATTAGCATTAGCACATTTTCCACATTTGACACAAACAAATTTAACATTCAAAGCATTCAAATCGTTCAAAGCATTCAAATCGTCATTACACGTGATTACAAACTTTTTATTCTTAAAAACATTCAAATTCCTAGGGTCTTCTTCTACATCCTTCATCTTCCCTTGACTCTTGTGTTTCCAGGCCTTATCATTCACTTGAGTGCCCTTAAATTGAGGTCGGCTACCACTAGTAGTGGAGACTACTCCTGTAGTAGAAGACACACGAGTATTAGTGTTTCTATAAGTCTGAGGCGATTGACTAACTTTGTTTGTGGGTTTAGTGGTCATTCTATACATCCCTGGTTTAATCACATTATTGTGCTTAACGCTTGGTGCTACAGTATTCCATATCGGTTGAGTATGTGGTAACCTTTCCTTTCCATCCATCTTGGGGGGCAAACACAGGTTTTGCAAATGAAGAATTTGAGAAAGTAGATGGTTTTCCCAAGATGGAGGATCTATTCACTATAGAGGCATTGGGTTGTCTAACTACAGGTTTCTTAACTCTAGGTTCCACAACTTTCCCACCCATCTTAGCAACGAGTTTCTTCAACTCTGCTATTGCTATGTATTTTTCTTGTAACTGAGCTTTCAAATCCGAAATATCAAGACTTTTTTCGTTTAGTAATCGACATGAGTCAGATAATTTTACTTCCAAAGGCGTATCATTTGAAAAGCTGCCAACTTTCTTTTGCAAAGCAAGTTCAAGTGCGTGACAATGTTTTTGAAGATAATCATATCTATGTTGAAGTAACGAAAACTCTTTTTGGTCAACTTTATTCGAAACCTCAGTTTCAAGACGTTCACATTCTTTAACTTGATCAAGATATTTGCATGCAACATCAGAATATTCATCAATATCAGCACAAGATGTAACATAAACACACATAATATCTTTTGAGAGACATTCATGTAAGAGTAGATCATATGCTGTAGAAAACTCGTCTCTTTCAGGTTGATGGTCGTTCACTTCTTGTTCAAGAGATTCCACAAATTTCAAATCATCAAACATTTCTTGCTTAATTAATGTTTCAAATTCCAAAATATGTTTTTGCGTTCTTTCTGCAATCGGAAACAAAATACTTTTCACAAGCACAGTTATATCGTGAGGAATTTCTTTGTCTCCTTTCGAAAGTTCACGTTTTTTCTAGTCATCATCAACAACCTTTTTGAAATTTTCAATGTTACTCTTGAGAATACTAAGTGCTTGCTTATCTTGCTTACAGAAGCTTTAAATGGCAAGTAGTCAATAAATTTTGAAACATTAGTTTCTTAGTGGCAAAAGCTTGTCTCCATTTAATTCTTATCTGTTCACATTCGAAAAATATTTGCTCACGAGTTTATAGTGTTTGCGGTTTGAAAAGACCATAAAGACTGTTTTCATAAGCATAATTATATGGTTTAACGAATTCTTTATTAACTTTTGGTCTACTCTCTTCTTCCACATCGTTTGTCTCTTCATATCGGGCCTAACGACAAGGCAATCAAGATCGGTCCATTGGGACTCATCAAGATATAAGTGCTGATTCGCAGATTGAGCTTGCTCAAGGTACTTAGGATTTGCAAAACTAGGTCTATCCTTGAAGAACAAACGAGGTGCCAACATTCTCATGGTTTGAATTGATTTATTAGTTTTGTAAACAATTTTCTTGTAAAAATCAATTTGAGTTTCAAGTTCCACGATTTTGTCGATGTCATTCGCTTGTTTAGTTTTGAAATCCTTTTCCATCTTTTCAACCACAACTTTCTTTTCATTAACAAGTTTAGTTTTATCCTCATGAAGAAAACCATTTACTTGAGTTAGCTCATTGACTTTAGTGGTAGCAAGATACGTTTTGTGACGTTTAGTACTCAAAGAGGTGTTATAATTACGTTTCTCTTGTTCAAGAAGCTTAAGAGTTTCGTTATATTTCTGTTGATAATCATCCTTTTTGACGTTAATTAAACACCCTTTGTACCCCTCAATCTCATTGGTCTTTTGAAGAAGCTGAGCTCTATAGCTATCAATGGTCTCACTAGAATTAATTAGAGCAGCTTTGCATTCTTCAAAATTTTGAGTGAGCGTAGCATTTGGCTTCTTTAATTGCTTTTGACTCTTTCTAGTTTCTTTGACATCTTTTTGTAAATAAGCAATTAAGTTAGCAAGCGCAATACGCTCCTCATCATCATCATACTCATTTGCATGTTGATCATCCTCAGACTCATTATTGCACGTGTCTGATGAATCGGGTGTGGTATTGCTATCAACCGTTTCCATCGTACATGTGTCATTAATGGCTTTGGGTAGCTCACTATGCTCATGAATATTGCAAAACACATTATATTCCTCTTCAGTGTGTACCTTATCGATTGGCTCAGTATCAAAGATAGGACCATTGTCATCTTCAGTGACGTTGAGAACTTCTTCAACCTTTGCCATGTACGAGTAATGTGCTTCAAGTTCTTGGTCGGAGGCTTCATCATCAGTGTCATCAAGCATTGCTCCTGTTAATGCAATAATGCCTAAAAACGTTACTTGCATTTTTCGGTCTCGCTTTGTTTTGATTACGACAATATGTAAAAACAAGCATTTACGAAAACAACGAAAAACGAACTCTTGAGTTCAAGTATTTTTCATTTTACCCATTTTCACTTAAGGTATGGATAAACAAGTACTAACCTTAATCAAGTGATCAAGTGATTTAATCTTTTCTTAAAACTCACTTTTTATTAAGTGTGACAAGTGTTTATTAAACTTTCTTTTTAAGAAAATGTTTTATTAAATTAATTATTTGAAAATTTGAAAATGGCATATTCTTATTTGGTTAGGAATATTCTATCAGGATATTTTTTAAACCAGATATGACCTCCACCACTAAAGGACAAAAAGGGAGCGGAGTCTAGTCCAGCGGTAGCTTAGCTCCTAGGCGGTTCCTTATCGATAAGGTACCGCAGGCTAAGATAAGGTACCGCGGGCAGATATAGCCGTTGGCCCTTTGTCCTATAAATAGTGGACCATTCTCAGCTTTTCAATTCACCTCTTTTGCACATCTATTTCCATATTCAAACACTCTTCTTTAATCACTCAAATCTTTGATCATTTGTTTGATTACTAATTGTTTAAGAAGTGAATCTTGTTCTTCCATCCCTTCCTCTCCAAGTGCAAAGAGAAGAACACTATCCATGTGAAGTGTTGAGTCCACCACCAAAGATCCATTGAAGATCTACTTTTATACATTTGTTGTTGTGTCTTAGTTGAGAAGATCCAAGTAGTTGTGTCTATTTGGAAGTTGTGTATGTACTAAGTATAGTTGTGTAGATTGGTCCTAGCTACGATTAGGGCTCGACTTTTAGCTTAGAGTCGGAAATTGGTTAAGCGACGTGTACGGTTTTCTCCACCATAAGGAGCTTGTTGTGTAGTGAACTCTCGAGTAAGGAGTACTCGAGGAGTGGAGTAGGAACGAGGAGTGAGCTTCGTTGCCGAACCACTATAAATCCTTGGTGTTCGGTTTGATCTTTCTTTACCCTTAACTCTTTACATTCTTTATTCTTTGTGCGTATATTTTTTTTAGTATTAGTTTAGTTACACTATCATTGTTCATATTGTGCATAAGAAGATTTCACATATTTCCTCAAGCCTAAGTTTTTGAAAAATTATTTTTTGAAAACCACATTTTAACAAGTAAATATAAGAAACTATTCAACCCCCCCCCCCTCTAGTTTCTACAATTGGTATCAGAGCGTGGTTGCTCAAGAATTTTTAAAGTATATTGTATTTTAAAACTTGAATCGATCTATGGATTCCAACAAATACCTAGAAGGGCAATCTATGCAAAGACCACCACTTTTTGAAACCGATAGTTTTATCTATTGGAAAAATAGATTTGAAACTTATGTGAAATCAAAAGATTTAGATCTTTGGCATGTTATTACTAATGGTGATTTTTTACCTTATCAATTTAATGAAGTTTCTAAAAAAAAAGAATTGGTCACTTTTGACAAAGCTAATGACGATACTAAAAAGAAACTTTCAAAAAATAATGAGGCTAAAATGGTGATTTATAATGCTTTACCTAAGAAAGAGTATGAAAGGATTTTTATGTGTGAAACCGAAAGATATTTGGAACACTCTTTTAGTAACCCACCAAGGTAATAGCCAAGTCAAAGAAAGCAAAATCGATCTTCTTGTCCAAGAATATGAACAATTTGTCATCTTAGAAGATGAAACTATTGATAGTGCATTTGCTAGGTTTAACACCATTATTACTAGTCTAAAAGCACTTGATGAAGGTTTTTCTAGCAAGAACAATGTTAGGAAGTTTCTAAGGGCTTTACATCCAAAGTGGAGAGCAAAAGTCACGGTGATTGAAAAATCGAAAGATCTCTCAACTTTATCACCCGATGAACTCATAGGCAACTTGAAGATTCATGAGATGATAATTTTGAAGGACTCGAAATTAGTGAAAACCAAGAGTGAAAGGAAATTTCTTGCACTTAAAGCCAAGAAGGCACAAAGTGACCATGATAGTTCCTCGAAAGCGATGACGAGGATTATGCATTGGCGGTGAGAGATTTCAAGAAGTTCTTCAAGAGACGAGGTCAACATGTTAGGCAACCCAACAATGAAAAGAAACTATTCTCAAAGAATCGTTTTGTCAAGAACGAAAAAGGTGATAGGAATTGCTTTAGATGTGGTGATCCAAATCACTTCATTGGTGATTGTCCAAAGCCCTCTCGTGATAAGAATCACACGGCGTTCGTTAGTGGCTCTTGGAGCGATAGCGGTGAAGATGACGATGACAACCCCAAAGAGGAGAAATGTCTTATGGCTCACACTTCTAAAGAGGTACATTTCGAAACCGAATATTATAGCAATGATAGCTCCACTTTTGATGATATTGAATTCGAAGGCAAATATGATAGTTTACACAAACTTAGTCTTAAATTCATAGAAAAGAATAAAACCTTAAAATCAACCAAAACTAAGCTTGAAAATGAGATCAATGAACTTAGGGAGAAATTGGCAATACTTGAGAAAAATAAAGAAGTGGATTTAGGTTGCTTAAGTTGTGAGAAACTTAGATTAGAGAATGAAGATCTTAAGAGCACCTCCATTAAATTGGAAAAGTTCATGAAAGGTACTAGTGCTCTTGATGATATGTTAAACAAACAAGTTCATTCTAAGGAAAGACTTGGTCTAGGTTTTAACTCAAATGAAGCCTCAACAAGTGAACCTAAACAAGCCAGATTTTCACAAAAATCAGCCACTATACGCGGTCCTAGATTGTATGGCGGTTCCTTATCACTATGGAACCGCCGCCATAGATAAGGTACCGCAGCCAGAAGATGAATTTTGTGAAAATCATGAATTTTCTGAAAAGTCAAAATCAGGTGAAAAACCAAAGCATCTTATTGTTAATAAGGTAAAATTACCCATACTTGATGACAATGCTATTGATAAGTTCTACAAGCCATTGAGTAAACCTCTCATGGGAAATAGAAGTTTATCTAGACCATCTTCTACTCCACCTAGAGTACGGAATGTGTCTAAGCCTAGAAGTAGAACAACAACTCCGAGAAAAGATAATCAAAATAATTCGCGACCTAGAAGTAAAACTCCAACACCTAGAAGGAATAATCATAACTCTAAATCTAGATCAAATACACCTAGGAGAAATAATGAACAACAAAATGGTTACATGAATTACTACCTTCCTCCATTTTGTTCTCCATGGGGAACCCCTCCTTCATTCATGCATCCCAACCAAATGCAAGGGATGTTTGGAACTAAAAATTTTGGACCCATGAGATATTGGGGACCAAATGTTTGATCTTGTGTGTTGTTACCTAGATATGCTTGGGAATTGATTTGGAGCCCGATGAGTGGATTAAGGATAGTGGATGTTCCAAACACATGACGGGTAATCGAAGTTTGTTCTCGCATTACAAAGTATATGATGGAGGTAACGTCACATTCGCTAGTAGTCTACGTGGTAATATCATTGGCAAAGGTACGGTTTTTCTTGACTCCATGACCAATGAAAATGTTGAGCACATAGATAACTTAGGGTTTAACCTTTTAAGTATAGGTAAAATTTGTGATAATAAGTGTAAGGTCATCTTTTCGGAACATGACAGTGAAATCGTAAAAGATGGAAAGGTCATTGGAAAAGGTATTAGAAAGCATGGGCTTTATGTTATGAAGGTCAATAAAAAGTCAAAAGACAACATATGTCTTGCGACTATAGATGATAGTTCTACTCTTTGGCATAGGAGATTAGGTCACGCTAATATGCGTTTAATTCAATCTTTAGTCTCTAAGGAGTTGGTAAGACACCTCCCCAAGATTAAGTTTGATAGTCACTTTTGTGATGCTTGCAAAGTTGGAAAGCAAGTTCACTCAAGTCACAAAGCCAAGAATTTGGTTTCGACCTCTCGGTGCTTAGAGCTCCTACATATGGATCTTTTTGGACCTTCCGCCATACGGAGTTATGGAGGTAACCTTTATACCCTAGTTATAGTTGATGACTATTCTAGATTCACTTGGAATAGATTTTTGGCATCTAAGAATGAAGCTTTCTATTACTTCGAAATCTTTAGTCGAAGAATTCAAAATGAACTAGGAGGTTCAATTGTCTCTATTAGGATGGATCATGGTAGGGAATTTGATAATGAAGTGCAATTTGGTGCCTTTTGTGAAGCTCATGGTATTACCCATAACTTCTCGGCTCCTCGCACTCCACAATCAAATGGGGTAGTTGAAAGGAAGAATAGGACTCTCCAAGAGATGAGTAGGACGATGTTAAAACAAGCAATCTTTGCCTCAAAAGTTTTGGTGCAATGTCGTGGACACATCGACTTATATTCTCAACCGAATTCTTATTCGACCTTTCCTAGGAAAGACCCCCTATGAGATTCTTAAAGGTAAGAAACACTCATTGGAATACTTTAGGGTGTTTGGAAACAAGTGCTTTATTCTCAACACCAAAGACTACCTTACCAAGTTTGACCCAAAGTCTTACGAAGGTATCCTTTTAGGTTATTCCCAAACTAGCAAAGCCTACATTGTCCTAAATAGAACCTCGGGGCTTATTGAAGAATCACTCAACGTAACCTTTGATGAAACCCCTCCCTCACCCAAGACACCACCATTGGTTGATGATGACTTGGATGAATTAGAAGTAGTTAAAGCCAAAGAGGTTAGAAAAATAGGAGTTAAAGACCTTAGTGTTGAAAAGGAAGTAAACATTAAGGAATCTAGGGATCATACTCTCAATAATGTCATTGGTGACTTAAATCAAAGGACCCTAAGATCTCAAGTCCAAAATCAAAGCAACTTCTTTTGTTTTGTCTCCTTGATTGAACCAAAGAATGTTAAAGAAGCTTTGACGGATGAGAGTTGGGTCATTGAGATGCTAGAAGAATTGAATCAATTCGTTGCCAACGATCTTTGGGAACTTGTTCCTCCACCTAGAAGTTCTACCATTATAGGAACCAAATGGGTATTTAGGAATAAGTTAGATGAGAATGGTGTTGTGTCTCGTAACAAGGCTATACTTGTAGCTCAAGGCTATAATCAACAAGAATGGATTGATTATGAAGAGACATATGCACCGGTAGCTAGATTAGAATCCATTAGAATCCTATTAGCCTACGCTTGTGCCTTAGATTTTAAGCTTCAACAAACGGATGTAAAGAGTGCATTTCTTAACAGTTTAATCAATGAGGAGGTATATGTGGCTCAACCTCCCGGCTTCATTGATTTTGAGAAACCGGATCATGTTTACAAGCTTAAGAAATCACTTTATGGACTCAAACAAGCACCCAAAGCTTGGTATGATAGACTTAAAGCGTTTCTTGTTAAACATGAGTATACCATAGGGATGGTAGACAACACGCTCTTTACAAAGAAGAAAGGTTCTCACCTCATAATCGTACAAATATATGTTTATGACATTATATTTGGATCAACTTGTCAAGAATTGTGTGATGACTTTGCCAAAATCATGCATGATGAGTTTGAAATGAGTATGATGGGAGAACTTAACTTCTTTTTAGGACTCCAAATTAAACAAATGGATGATGGTATTTTCTTTAGTCAATCTAAGTATGCTAAAGAAATGCTAAAGAAATTTGGATTAGAAGAATCTAGACCAATGAAGACCCCAATGGCCTCGGATACTAAACTCACCGTAGATGATGATTGTGAGTCGGTAGACAACACCAAATATAGAGGTATGATTGGTAGTTTGTTGTACCTAACGACAAGTCGACCGGATATCATGTTTAGTGTTTGCCTTTGTGCTCGCTTCCAAGAGGCTCCCAAAACCTCTCACCTTGAAGCGGTTAAGCGTATCTTCCGATACATTAAAGGCACTATACCTTTAGGATTATGGTATCCTAAAGGGACCGGCGTAGAAACCATTGTCTACGCGGACTCGGATCATGCGGGAGACTATGTGGACCGGAAAAGCACTAGTGGAGTTTGTACCTTCATGGGTTGTTGTTTAACTTCTTGGTTCTCCAAGAAACAAACCGCTCTTGCAATATCCACCACGGAAGCCGAGTATGTGAGTGCCGGAAAAGCATGCCAACAAGCTCTATGGATGAAGCAAGCGCTTGTTGATTACGGGATTTCTCTTGATGATGTTCCCATCATGTGCGATAATAAAGGCGTTATAGACCTTAGCAAGAATCCCGTACAACATTCGCGAACCAAACACATAGAAATTCGACACCATTTCCTTAGGGATAATGTTCAAAAGGGGAACATTTCTATTGAGAAGGTACCCTCCGAAGACAACTTAGCTGACATCTTCACTGAGCCACTTAAGAGGGAACCTTTTAATTACTTGCGTCTAGGTCTAGGATTAATGGAACATATTCCTTAATTTCCTTTCTTTTTGTGTGTTTTCTTTTACCACTTTGAGTCATTGAGTCTTCCAACTCTTTTTGGAAAACATTCTCTTCTCCTTTTCAAAATTCTCAAAGTCTCTTTCGAAAATGGTTGAGAAATTCGTTTGACATTGTTAATTCAATCTAAAAACGATTTTTCATAGATTCTCGCTATTAATCTAGAGCTTACATAATTCATATGTATGATTCTATCAAACATAGCAAGAACAAGATAGAATCATAGAGGATCATTGTGTCATGACTTAAGGTCTTGTCTCACACACCTCCTACATCGATTTTTTAAATCCATGTATTTTGATCAAATCTCTATTTGGTAAGTTTTCATAGGTTTTCTTTGTCTATCTTTGCTCTTAAGCATATCCCTATGATAAGTTAGACTAGAAAAATAAGATTTGCTGAAAAATCTTCCTCCAAACACCAAACACAGCCTCTGTAGGCGGTTCCATATGTGAACCGCGGTGCCTTATTGATAAGGTACCGCCAGCCTAGATAAGGAACCGCCTACAGTGCCTTCCTTTTTCGGGTTTTTGTCTGAAACTCCAGATTTACTCCAACATTTTTGAGAATCTTTGTTTCAAACCCTTTGACCACCCTAAAAATACCCTAAGCCTTCCCTATTTAAACCATAAGCATTTTGCATTACTTCACATCCCAAAATGTCTTATTCTCCCATTGAAAGCCTTGAATCTCCTACATTTTCTCCAATTGCTTTCAATCTCAACTCACCCAAAAACCATTACAATCCAAACCCACCCAAGAACACTCTTAATCACATCTCTCCTACCAAGAATGTTGATTGTGGAACATCTTTTCTTCCACCACCACCCTTTAGTGTTCTTCCTCCTTCTCATGATAATGTCATGCACCATGGAACATATTGTCATTGTTGTCAATATCAACATCTTGCTATGGCACACATCTATGAGGAGTTGAGCTACATCAAGAGTCTCTTAATCAAGCCTCCTCTTCACTATGATTATGAGATCTCCAACAAGCCACCACCACCACCCTCTACCATTACCTTGTCTTTCATATAAGCATTGGTTGCTTATCCACAAGACACCAAATTCAAGCAAATCTTAGAATTCTAGAATAACTAGGATTAGGTTTATGCTTTTGGCTTGTTTCTTTTTCCATACATCTTTGTATGATGTTTTTTTAGTAACCTATCTTGGATCTTTGTCTTTTTGTTTTCTTCTCTTTTATTTTGTGACCTATTGCTATATCTTGTTGGTTGTTTCTTTTGTTCAACTAACCCTTATATGTAGCTTGTCACCATATCTCGATTCCTCGGTGCCCAAGCTAGGGGGAGTAAGCACCAAGGGGGAGTCTTTGCAAAGTTCGTCTCTTCAACACCGACTTGTGCAACCTTTTTGCTTCGACAAAGGGGGAGAAATGAATAAACTCGTCTTCGAAAATCTTGTTTTTTGTGTGATTGAGTTTATGTATTGTCGGAATCAAAAAGGGGGAGATTGTTAATGCAATAATGCCTAAAAACGTTACTTGCATTTTTCGGTCTCGCTTTGTTTTGATTACGACAATATGTAAAAACAAGCATTTACGAAAACAACGAAAAACGAATTCTTGAGTTCAAGTATTTTTCATTTTACCCATTTTCACTTAAGGTATGGATAAACAAGTACTAACCTTAATCAAGTGATCAAGTGATTTAATCTTTTCTTAAAACTCACTTTTTATTAAGTGTGACAAGTTTTTATTAAACTTTCTTTTTAAGAAAATGTTTTATTAAATTAATTATTTGAAAATTTGAAAATGGTATATTCTTATTTTGTTAGGAATATTCTATTAGGATATTTTTTAAACCAGATATGACCTCCACCACTAAAGGACAAAAAGGGAGCAGAGTCTAGTCCAGCGGTACCTTAGCTCCTAAGCGGTTCCTTATAGATAAGGTATCGCGGGCTAAGATAAGGTACCGCGGGCAGATATAGCCGTTGGCCCTTTGTCCTATAAATAGTGGACCATTCTCAACTTTTCAATTCACCTCTTTTGCACATCTATTTCCAGATTTAAACACTCTTCTTTAATCACTCAAATATTTGATCATTTGTTTGATTACTACTTGTTTAAGAAGTGAATCTTGTTCTTCCATCCCTTCCTCTCCAAGTGCAAAGAGAAGAACACTATCCTTGTGAAGTGTTGAGTCCACCACCAAAGATCCATTGAAGATCTACTTTTATACATTTGTTGTTGTGTCTTAGTTGAGAAGATCCAAGTAGTTGTGTCTATTTGGAAGTTGTGTATGTACTAAGTATAGCTGTGTAGATTGGTCCTAGCTACGATTAGGGCTCGACTTTTAGCTTAGAGTCGGAAATTGGTTAAGCTACGTGTACGGTTTTCTCCACCATAAGGAGCTTGTTGTGTAGTGAACTCTCGAGTAAGGAGTACTCGAGGAGTGGAGTAGGAACGAGGAGTGAGCTTCCTTGTCGAACCACTATAAATCCTTGGTGTTCGGTTTGATCTTTCTTTACTTTTAACTCTTTACATTCTTTATTCTTTGTGCATATATTTTTGTTAGTATTAGTTTAGTTACACTATCATTGTTCATATTGTGCATAAGAAGATTTCACATATTTCCTCAAGCCTAAGTTTTTGAAAAAGGATTTTTTAAAAACCACATTTTAACAAGTAAATATAAGAAACTATTCAACCCCCCCCCCCCCCCCTTCTAGTTTCTACAGCTCCTTCCTCAGCCGACAATTTAACCTTAGCTTCCATCTTCTTGCATAGCAGCATCTTTTCTTTATGATAGCTAGAGTCCCTGACCCGTTTCGGCTTCCTACATTCCTTTGCCATATGCCCATAGCCTTGACAATTAAAGCATCGAATCCCACTTTTGCTGAACTACTTGAGTACCAACAGTTTCCCTATTCCCAACAACAGTAGCAATCCTCTGAGCAGCATCATACTTAGCAGTTTGTCGATCATACCGTGCAGAACCCTCAACATGTGTTGGATTACATCGATCATACCTTGGAGGACTTTCATCACGTTGACGTGCTTCATACCTTTGAGGAGTCCCAACATATTGATTCCTTGTATTTGATGATGTTCGAAGATTGTTGTTGGTGGGTTTGAAGATATTTTTGTAGGTCTTCATAATGAAAGCAATTTGTTGCTTCATCTCCCTATCCTTCTGAGCTAGTTCTTCATCACTGTCCTCTTCAGATGATGGCTCAGGTGATGGTGATGGTGCTCTTGGTTCTTTGTCTCGTGATCTTGTGGGAGCTGAATACTTAGATGAAGTGAAGTATCTTGGTGAGGATGATGTAGTGGAGTACCTTGGTGAGGTGGATGTAGTGGAGTATGACTTTGGAGCACGAGAGCGATGATCTTGAACGTGTTGAGTGGTAGACACCAAAGCAAGTGGATTAGCAGTCTTTTCTATCCTTTCAGCTCGAAGTTCATTCGCCTCATTTTGAAATTGTTTCAAAATGTCAAAGAGCGTGTAATAGTTGACCTCGTCTAACTTACTCTGTTGTTTCACCAAAGTTACGAACCGTGTCCACTCTGGTTGAAGTTGTTGTAGAAATTGCACATTGACTTGCATGGTGGAGACTTGCAAATTGTTTCTTGTCATGTCATTCATCATCTTGTAGAACCTTGAGTAGTATGAATCGATTGATTCCCCATCCAATGAAGTAAACTTGCCAAAGTTCCAGAACAAGTTAGTTTTGACATCTTGCTTGTTAAGTGATTCTCCTTGTTGCAAGCGTTCAATGGCAAACCACATTTCTTTTGCAGTAGAGCGTGCATCAACCGTTGAGTATATCATCTCCAATTCCACTGAGAATCAAATAGATTTCTTCTTTCTCTGCATCAATCCAAGCACGTTTCTCTTTGGAAGTGTTCTCATATGTTTCCTCAATTGTTTGCTCATCGGAACCAGTCGTCGAGTCGGTTGCTGGAATTGTAGGAATGGTTATTGTAGTGAGAGTATAGGGTCCTTCTTTGACGTAACGTCGAAGAACATCACCATTGGGTTTAGTGTCAAGATATCGAAGGAATTGTGATTGCCATTATGCATATCGACCAGTCACAAGCATTTGTGGTCTCTTTTTATTACCCGCGACCATAATGTTGTTGTTTGTCACACGATATTCTTGAGTAGAATCCATCTCGATAATCTCTGAGGTGTAGAAGTGAATAGGATCTTAAGTAGATGAGGTGTGATTGGTGTTTTCGATGAAAAATATTGAAATCCCCAAAAAATTGTCTTCTCAATAAACCAAAAATCCTAAGGCGAAAAAATCACATGATTGTTAAAAATTTTCAAAAACACATTTTTCGAAAATTAGTAAAGATTTCGCAATGTTGTTATCCAATTCCGCAATATTGGTTCAAGGTGACACCATTCCGCAAATTTAAAATTACATAATTCCGCAATAAACGAAATTGTATGATTCTGTAATACTTTAGTTCAATTCCGCAATGTTGTGTATTAATTCCGCAATGTTCGAATTAATTCCGCAATACACCCACTGATTCAATTCCGCAATCCACCCACTGATTCAATTCCGCAATCCACCCACTGATTCAATTCCGCAATCCACCCGCTGATTCAAGCTAAAAAATAAAGAGAAACCCACGAACTCTATAGGAAAATCAAAACCAATCACGTATCTACCCCATGGCGATTGATGCCAAATGTTGTCCCATAATTTTAGATGATTAAACAAGAAAGAAAGGTAGATAAAAGATGAATTCTAGAGAGAGAAACTAGAGAGAGAAGTTTGTGAAACTTATGGAGGATTAGATTAAGGAAAAATGAATCAACCAACACACACCCTTCCTAACATGCTAGGAAGGGGTATTTATAGCCTTGCCTACATGTGGCATAATGGGCTATATGTTTGATTGAGCCGGGCTTGAATAAATTCTTAGTACCTTGAAAGAGGCCTTTTAAGCTGGCCATCAAGCCCGTAATGTCACGACTATTTTAACTAACTATTACAACGTTCTAACAAATATTACAATATAAACCTATGACCGAACATTCTTGTTTGACTCAATATTTTGAGGCTAACATAATGGGAATGTATAAATGGGGAATAAACAATAATAAAAATAATGTGAGAGAAACAGTAATCAAAACATTGCCTTCCGTCCATTTGTCAACCCCTTTCATCTCCACCCTTGAATTTAACTCTCTCCCAACCATTGATTTGGTTGCTTCAGATCTTAGCCATCTATTGTGTGGAAAATGGTGTTGCAGGTATGGGTTGGTTTGATAAACCCTTGAAATATCTCCCAGCCATAGATTGCCCAAACTAAGATCTCAACCGTATGTTTGGTGGAAAATGGAGTCACAAGTATGGGTCTTTTCAGAAACCCTGTAGAAACTAGAATTAAGTGTGTATCAAAACTATCTTTTTCTTGAAGCTAAGTTGCATAATGATTAGGTTCAATTCAAATGCATTAGCAATGGTAATAGGTAAGTATAATGATAATGAAATAAGTAAAGAGTAAGGAAAGAGACAACCTAGTGACAAGACACCAAGATTTATAGTGGTTCGACAACGAGGCTCTATCCTCGTTTCTACTCCACTCCTCGAGTACACCTACTCGAGATTTCCACTATATCCACAAGCTCCCTTCTTGGCGGAGAAAGCCTTACATCGTCGCTTACATTATTTTTCGACACTAAGCTAACTGTCGAGACATAATCATTAGCTAGGACCAATCTACACAACGTTGCCTACTTCACAATTTAACAACACAAGGCTAGATGTCGAGTTCTAATCTCAAGGTAGAATCTATCTTCACGACGTTGCCTACTTCACCATTTTACGACACAAGGCTAGATGTAGAGTTCTAATCCAAAGCTAGAACCAATCTTCACGACTCTTCACTTTGAAGCTAAGTGAGAACTTCACACAACACAACTACTAATCACTTTCAAGTTTAGTGAGAACTCACAAGACACAACCACATCACTTTATAGTTTAGTGAGAACTACTACACAAATCTATTACAACCCAACTAGACATATCCAAGTACACACATGTAGCTTGGATCTACATAACACAAATCCAAGCAAACACATATACAATGGATGTACACAACAAATCCAAGTATTCACAAATAGCTTGGATGAACACAACTAGTCCAAGTATTCATAAATACAAATAGATCAACAAAAACAAAAAGGCTAACATGATGAACATGACTAATTCGTGGATTCATCTTTATCACAACACTAGTGAGTGAGTGATCTTCTCATTGGACAAGGTAAAGGAAGGGATCAAGAGGATAATCATATACAAACATACTTAACACATTAAGTGATCATTTACTAATGATTATGCTATAGAAAAGAGAAAGAGGGCTGAGAAAAACGTCCAAGAGGCTTGTTGGAAAATGAGATTTGATCCACTATTTATAGAAGACAAAGTCCAACGGTTAGTTGGGCGCGGATCCTTAACTAGCCGGCGGTTCCATATCGCTAAGGAACTGCCTAGCTATTTAAGGTACCGCCCAGTAGAGTCCGCTCCCTTTTTTTTTATCTTTTAGTGGGGTAGGAATATCTGAGGTTTTTTAAACCTTCAAAGGATATTCTTATAGCATATGGAATATGCCATTTTCAAATTTACATTTTCCATTTTAATAAAACATTTTCTTTAAAAGAAAGTTTATTAAAAAATCTTTTGTCATATTAATAAAAGTGAGTTTTAAGGATAATCACTTTGATGATCACTAAGTATGATTAAGAAAAGTTAGTGATATGATTATTACCTTGATGATAGTGTTAGTTAAATAATTCGTTTTGTGTTTTTCACTAAATGTGTTGTATAGTTTGTTGTGATCATAACTAAGAAAGATTAGTTAACACTAATAATATTTTTAGGCATCACTTGCATTAACAATCTCCCCCTTTTTAATTACGACAAACTATAAACTCATTTACGTAGAAACACAAAATATCGAATTTATTAACGAGTTTATCACTATCATTTCTCCCCCTTTGTCGTAGCAAAAAGGTAAGCACAAGTCTTTGAAGAGAACCGGACTTTTCTAGTAGCTCCCCCTTGGTGGTTGCTCCCCCTTGCTTGTGGTACCAAGTGTATGAGCTAAAGTAACATGCTACACAAAGGTTAGTAGAAAGGAAAGAAACACCAATGTATATATGATCACTACCTACTAAGTAACTTTAGAAGGAGAAGGAGAAGAAATCTCAAATTAGAAGCAAGTATTTGCTAAGTATGTCCAAAAAGGTAAATGAAAAATCAAGATTCAATTGGTGGAATGGAGGTAGAAAAGAAACATCCAACCAATGAAGATGATAAATTTGTCAAGGGGTTAAAATTTAGAATTGATGGAATCACCCATAAACAATTGTAAAGATTAACCACGATCAACTCAAAAGGAAGAGAGAATCATCAAATAAAGAAAACAAACATAACACAAAGATTTCATATTACATAAATATGAAAATGACAAACAAAGTAGATAGTCATACACACAATATGAGTATCTAAAGCAAAAGATATGAAAAATAAACCACAAAGCATAAGCTAGTCTAATAGTGATAATTTTCCATGATTGCTTAAAAACACTAATGACTCTAAAACAACTAAAGTTTTATTGACTCCAAGGGAGTGTAGTCCTTTAGTTGGAAAAATAAGACGATGATGCATCATTCGAAGTTTTGTCCACGGGAACGAAAACTTTGAGAGGAGGTCGAGTGAGGTGGAATTCAAGAAAATATAACTTCTCATTCATATGAGCAAGTTCAATTTGTTGAAATCGACAACAAGCACATGAGGATCCATGATGCAACACAAATTCGGTTGATGGGGAAGGCTGTTGATCCCTTTGGTTGGATCTATATTCTGTTAAGAATTAGTATAATAGTTTGTAATCAAACTAAAACACTTTGAGCACTCTTACTAACACTAAATAAGTTATGCGGAATCTAACTTATAAAGCACAAAAGAACAGAATTACTTTTAACTATTCGATTCTCTTATTAATCGACTTGTATGAGGTACATGAAAGACATTGTACCTATGTTCCTTTTATAAAATAAGGAACCCTAGAAACCTTAGAATATTCTATAAAGATAACTATATCACAGACGATATATTATCAATATTCTAACTATTTAGGTATATCACATTAGATATACTCTAACTATAACTATGACATATCTTATACAAAGATATATTCGTCCTAATCATCATAGCAGTACTTACTTTATAAGTAACAGTACTTACTATGTACCGTGTTAACACTAACGGTACTTACATTACACTAATAGTATTTAGAATATACTAACGGTACTTGACACTTAACAAATAATTCCCAACAATCCTCCCCTAAACAAGAAATGATAACTTGTTGTCTTCTTGTTTCTCTTATACTGGATGTATTAAAAATACATGTCTTCAGTCTTTCCTTCATCCTTGGATTGAACTTGGTAATTTGTATTTGTATCCAACTGACTGTAGCCAAACACTTCAAATGTAGATCTTCTTCTGATAAGATAATCTTCAAACATTATGAGCATCATCTTTGTCTTTAAACTATGATCTTCTTGTGTCTTCTAAACATTCATTCATCTTTGCAGCATCAGTTATTGTCTTCTTGAGTTTAGTCCTTTAAATCTTGATCATAAATCTTTCTCTTGATTTGATGATAACAAAACCTTCTAAGTATTATATCTTTTAATACTTCTTTGCCTGTAATCTTCATACCAGTTAGTCGTACACTCTAGAATAGCCAATACTTTATTCACAAAGAATAAGGTGTAATGAAAACCTTACAATTTTTGGTAAATTGTCAACCATCAATGGATTTGATGAAGTCTTTACCTAGTACCGTTTGTCTAGGAATAGCCAACTCTTTGTCTCAAAAAAAGGTGAGTTAGAACCATATAGTTTTTAGCAAACTATCAGCTTTCAATGGATTTGATAATTCTTTACCACAAACCGTTTGCTTATGGACTAGCCAGTTCTTATGTGTGTTAAACATGGTGAACTGAGAACCATTTATGAAGTGTGACTGAAAGTCAAACACTTAAGATTCTTTCTCAGCTTCTTCCTCATCTTTCAAATCCTTGATTTGTTGTTTAGCCATTCTGATCAACTCCAAAGCATCAGCAGACTCTTCTGTAACTTCTAATTGTTGTTCTAACATACTTTCCAACAATCTTCTTTTGAAGGGGTAAGTTTTCTCTTGCAGCATATAGTATGTAACATCATCTACATCCAAAATATGCAATCCACATGACCTGTAATATCTCTAGTAACTAGGAACCTGATCCTCTAATACCTTCAACATGTCTTGATCACAGTTGTGTGGCTCATACATAAAGAGAAATTCCCTATATAATAGTGACACTTCAGTTTTACCTGCACTGTCTTCTTGAACTAACCTTAAAAGATCTTGAATATCTTGTCTGTCAAGAATGTGAAGAATATCTTCCAAAAGTCTGAATATTCTTGTTATGCCATCAGTTCTCTGAATTCCATGAGCTTCAAGTCCTTGATCTGTAGAGTAAATCCACTTAACAATGGATGCTCTTTTTCCAAAAATCTCTGTATCAATACATTGATCTTCAAATTTCACAATCTTCAAGTACTTTCTTTAGCTCTCATCATCATCACTATCTTCTGCTGTTGTTTTAGCTCTCTTAGCTTTCTTCTTTAGCTTTGTTGATCTTTTCCTTTTAACACTCTTTGAAATTCCCTCAAGTTCTATTGAACCCTCTTCCAAGCTTGTATGTACCGTTTCCTCAGTATGTATTGTTGTATGTACTGTTGACTGTGTATGTACTGCTTGTACATTTTCAGTCTGAGCAATACCTTGAGTTTCAACTCCCGTATTCATTCTTTGAGCAGTCTCTTCCTCCCTTGAACTTACTTTCTCCTTTCTATTCTTCCTCACATAAGTGGTCTTGATAGGTGGAGATGTACTTGTAGGTTCAGCAGTACTTGGCTCAATTCTAAGAGTACTGCCAAATTGTCTTTGTTGTTGCAGATGTTTCTTGAATTCTTCAACAGCTTTCTTGTCTACTTCAGATTCAATCTCAACAAAATTCAATTCAGTCCTCTTACTTTGCTCATACAAAGTATTGATTTCTTCAAAATTCTTCTTGACTAGCTGAATATGAGTAAATCCTTTTACTTTCTTTAGGAAGTTCATCATCTGATTTCTAATCTGCATAGTAGTTGGAGGCTTAATCTTTTCTTTCCTTCTATTTTCGGCAAAGAATCTTTGTTGCTCCCTTACCAGATCATCAATCAATTTTGATTTCTCTTCTTCATCATATGCATCTCTCTATTCAGCTATCAATGAGTCTGCAAGAAGCTCACTAGCATGTATCTCAGCTCGAATCCTGTCATACTCTTGTATGTTCCATTCTTGCTGTATCCTTTTAGCTTCTAGCAAATCTTGCTTTGCTGCAAGTTCTTCCTGCAATTCATTTTCACGAATTTGTGCTTGCATTCTATAAGCAAATTCCTCATCATGATCTATTTGATTAAATTTGTACATGACTTTGTTTATATCATCATCTGAATCACTTTCATCTTCAGATTCTGACAATAATTGCTTCTTCCCCTTATCCTTTGGATTTATCTTAGGTAACTTCTTCTTCAGCTTGGCAGCTACTTCTTCATTAGCTAACTGTTGAATGACTATACCATTTGTAGGGTGTGAAGCTTGAACTTTCTTACCTTGAATTTGATCCTTTGTGGCAAGAACTTCTTGTTGTGTCTTTACTTCTGCTTGCTTAATCTTCTCAACTAAATTCTTCTTTAAATCAAGCAGCAATTGGAATAAAGTCTCATTTTCTCCAAATGAAATTTGACTTTCTAGTGAAGGATGATCACCAGCGGTACTTGCAATCGGCTTAGTTGACTTAGCAGTACTTGGGTCTTCAACAATGTCAGCAGTACTTGTAGTCGGCTTAGTTGGCTTAGCAGTACTTGGATCTTCAACAATGTTGACTTCACTAGTATTAGACACACTTGTTTCTTCGATCACTTGTGTATCCCCAGATACTTTTTCTTCCATAGAAGCCATCATATCAACTTGCACTTCTTCAGTCTTATCTGATTTATTGCTTTGTGGTGATGGAGCAGGAAACTGAATAGAAATTTCCTCTAACTTCTCATAGAAAGCACTCCAATTAGCTTGAAGTGGTGATTGAACTGATGGTTCTGGCTGAGTTGCCAATGTTTCTGCAACTTGTGGCTCCTCTGGTTGATTTACCAACTTTTCTTGAACTTGTGGTTCCTCTAGCTGAGTTACCAACATTTCTTGAACTTGTGGTTCCTTTGGAGTAGGTTGTGGGTCTTGCTGTTGAATCTCCATATCTGAAGGTCCATCCACACCAGTCTCTAAACCAGTTCCATCTTTATAAGTCCCCATGACATCTTCATCCAATTCAAAATTGATGTCATTTCCAGAGATCCTTGTTTGATTATCAGAAGAAGGTGGTTGTTCTTCATTATTCCTTCCCCGTTTTTCATTATTCCTCCCCTGTTTGGTTGCATTTAGTTGCCTTTTCTTGTGGTTCCTGAATCTTTGCTTCCTGTTTGCAGATTTCTGAACAGATCTATATTGCCTCATCCAAGATGAACTTTGTTCCTTAACTTGAGTAGGCTAGCTTCCAATTCAGCAATTTACTTGTCTTGGACAAGCTTTTCTTTCTGGAATACTTGTACCTGTTGGGACAAACTTGTACACAAAGCAGTTAAATTTGAAACATCCACCACCTCTGGTGCTTGTGCTTGTGGTGAACCACTAGCAGCAATAGAAGCAGCAGGTGTGTGGATCATCTCATCAGTGTTTGGTGGAACACCAACATTGTGAGAAGAAGATTATGAATCTTCTAGAGAGTGGGAGCTCTGGTGAAAAGGAGTTTGCTGAGAAGCACTAGCATTTCTAGGTTCCTCACCTTCTTGATTGGCAGGTTGGGCTAACATATGAGCAAACAATGGTGTTACTGTTCCTGTAAAGGCATTGCCTTGTTTGGTCAAGAAAGAGAAAGTTCTCTTTGTGAATGAAGGAACATCCCATGTATCAGTTAATGTTGGTAGGTTAGGTATTTGGTCACTAACTAAAGTCTGAATGAATCTAGGATACATTAAAAACTTCTTAGTCCCTTCCAAATTCCTAGTCATGCCTTCAAAAATTAATTTTGAAAAATTAAAAACCCTGTTATTTGCTAGACAAATACCTGCAGATGCCAATGCAGCAGGTATTTGATCAAAATATGTACTTTTTGAACTTAAACAGTGAATAATAGCATGAAAAAGCAATTTCCATTGAGGTGAAAATAATGCTTTAAAGAAAGTAAGACTTTCCCTACCACCCCCATAGCCTATGGCTGCAAGGCCATCATGAATCTCTGTATTATTAAGCATACTAAGTCCATTTTCGTCATTAAGTCTCAAACTTGCTCGAAGCAGTACCTCAGTGACATATATATTCCTATGATTCACCCTAGCCTTAATGCAAGGTTGATCAAAACGAGTACCTAACACAACAATATCCCAAAATTGTTCAACAATGGGTATAGAGACAACTGGACTTACAGTGAGTGTGAAGCGAACATGACTTTGAGATAGGAAACCAAGCATCTCATGGAAACCAACAGAGTCATCATTCGTAGAAAGACTCGCAACCAAATTATGCTTAAAGATTACTTGTAAAGCAGCCATTAGTATTTTTGATGATCGAAAGATTAGAGAGAAGGTTATAAAATCAAGAGATAAAAATAAAAGATTAGGTGAATCAATTGTGTAATTGGGGTAAGTATTTAAGTAAATAACAAACCCAAGCGCGAAGAAACCGCCAAATTTACAAAAGAGACCCTTAACGGTACAACGGACATGTAGCGGTACATGGAACATAAGCGGTACTTGGTTTTGTGCTAGCGGTACTTGGAGTAACAACGGTACCTCACAATTTTGACCAGTTCATGTTGTCCACTAGACATGTAACCTCTTTTATCTTTTTCTATAAACCTGCAATAACATCAAAAACACAAAACATAGACTATACAATAAAAATTATAAAAATTTGTACAGCTATTACCTCCCCTCAACATATGCAGCATGTTATTGGTTGAGCATACCAATGTGTGTCACCAAGAATTCGAATCTCTTTGCATCAAATGCCTTGGTCAACAAATCAGCTACATTGTTGTCTGTATGAATCTTCAAGACTAGAATGAGTTTTTGTCATAAGCATCTCTTATAAAGTGATGTCTTATTTCAATATGCTTAGTCTTGGAGTGAAATACTAGATTCTTGACAATGCATATAGTACTTTCATTATCAATGTAAATCTTGGTGTTCATGAAGTTGAACCCATAGTCCAACAATTGATTTTGAATCCAAAGTACTTGTCCACAGCAATGAGCAACAGCTACATATTCAGCTTCAGTTGTAGAAGTAGCAACAATGGTTTGCTTCTTACACTGCCATGATATGAGTCTTTTGCCTAGGAATTGACAACCTCCTGTTGTGGATTTCCTATCATGATTTGCTCCAGCATAATCACTATCTGAGTAAGCTTCCAATTCAAAGGTGGAATCTCTAGGATACCATAATCCTAAATTAGGTTGACTTTTAAGATATTTAAAAATCTTCTTCACAGCATATAGATGTGACACCTTTGGATGAACTTGGAATCTTGAACAGGTACACACAGCAAACATTATATCTGGTCTTGAAGCAGTAAGATACATCAATGAACCAATCATTGACCTATAGAGATGAATGTCAACATCTTCTCCATGTTCATCTTTTGATAAAGATTTCTTGGCTTCAAAAGGTGTGCTTGTACTCCTTGTATCCATACATGAAAATCTCAAGATTTCAGCAACATATTTATCTTGGCTGATAAATATTCCATCTTTCCTTTGTTTGACTTGAGTCCCAAAAAGAAAGTTAGTTCTCCCATAGAACTCATTTGAAATCTTCCTTTCATCAAAGCTTCAAACTCTTCACACCATGTCTTCTTGGTAGAACCAAAAATGATGTCATCAACATAGACTTGAACTAGAATGATGTCTTTGGTATTTTTCTTGATGAACAGAGTTTTGTCAATGGTTCCTCTCCTATATCCATTTTCTAGGAGAAAGTTGGATAAAGTTGCATACCAGGCTCTTGGAGCTTGATGCAGACCATAAAGTGCTTTGATGACTTTGTAGACTCTATTGGGGAATTTAGGATCTACAAAACCTAGAGGTTGTGAGACATATACCTCCTCTGAAATAGTACCATATAGAAAGTCACTTTTTACATCCATTTGATAGACTATAACCATATATGATGCAAAGGCCAAAAATAACCTAATAGCTTCTATCCTTGCCACTGGTGCAAAAACCTCATCATAGTCTATCCTTTCTTCCTGTCTATAGCCTTGAGCAACAAGTCTTGCCTTGTTTCTCACAACAACCCCTCTTTCATCCTTCTTGTTCCTGAAGACCCATCTAGTACCAATTACTCTTTTACCTGAGGGAAGATCCACAAGAATCCAAACCTTTTGTAGCTTAAATTGTGTTAATTCTTCTTGCATGGCATCTACCCAACTTTCTTCATCAAGAGCCTGAGAGATGTTTTTGGGCTCTACTTGAGATAAGAAACAGGCAAACAAACAATGTTGAGTATCTTTATGATTTGTTCTCTGTTGTTGTTTGACATAACTCACTAGTGCATGAGTTTCAATATTGGTTTGCAATTGTCTTCTGGTTTGTACAACAGATTTTGGATCACCAATAATCTGTGTAGCAGGATGGTTGTTGTTGACTTTATGAGTGGGAATAGAACTGACTGGAATTTCTGTTTCCAGATTGTTGAAATCAGTTACTGCACCCTGCTCATCATAGGAAGCTTTGGAGAAGATTCCTTCAGATGGATTGGCATATAAGTCTTCATCGTCCAATGCTTGCAAAATCTCTTCTAGTGAGTCAGCAGATTTAGTAGATTTTGACTTAGCAGTACTTGCAGATGAAGTACCGCTAGGTATAGTATGTACTGCTGAGTGTTGTGACTCAAAATACTCTTCTCCTGAATGCTTATTAGCAGATGTAGCATTCTTTTCTTGATCTTGAAGCCTCTGACGCTCCTGGGAGGCTTGATCATCATTTGATGGCATGGTTTGCTTCTTGGGAGTTGCAGACATGGGAGTAACAGTAAGCATGTTTGGCACATAGATATGAACATCTTCATCTGATGAAGAAACATCTTCTTGAGTACCTACATTAGTTGCATTTGACTCCTCACCTGCATTGTTAGTTTCACAATCCTTTTGCAAAGAGTAGTAATCCATGGAGTTAGTTAGATAATCTAAATCAAACATCCAAGCATAACCTATTCCTGGAACATTGGGTTTATTTTCTAAGAAATTGACATGAGCATTTTCTTCAACTTTCTTAGTTGCCAAATTGTAAACCCTATATGCTTTACTTTGCAATGAATATCCTACAAGATATCCTGGATCAGACTTTCCATCAAACTTTCCCAAATAATCAAGAGTATTTAGTATGGACACATGACACCCAAAAGGTTTTAAATGACTTATGTTAGGCTTTACATTAGTCAAGAGCTCATAAGGTGTTTTGTTTTGAGGCTTAGTTACTAGGACTCTATGTAACACATAACATGCAGTATTGATTGCTTCTGCCCAAAAGGTATTTGGCAAAAGTGAATCAGCCAGCATAGTTCTAGCAGCCTCAATTAATGTCCTATTTTTCCTTTCAGCTACTCCATTCTGTTTTGGAGTTCTAGGATTACTAAATTGTCTCTTAATTACTTTAGACCTATAGAATTCATCAAAATCAGCATTCTTAAATTCTGTTCCATTATCAGTCCTAATGATTAAAACCTGTTTAGTGAACTGTTTTTCAACTAAAGTGATAAAATCCTTTAGTAATTCACTTGTTTCACTTTTAAGGGCTAAAAAGAAAACCCAACTGAATCTACTATAATCATCAGTTATGACTAGACAAAAGGTCTTATGGCTAATGCTTCTGATAGAAACTGGACCAAATAAATCCATATGCAAGAGATGCAAAGGTTTTGTCACAGTGTTTACAGTCTTGGTCTTACAAGAGGCTCTATGTTGTTTACCTTTTTGACAAGCAACACATGTGAAATCATTTTGAAAAGATTTGTTAGGTAGACCTCTAACAAAATTCCTTTTTACCAATCTATTAAGATTCTTGAAATTCACATGACCTAACCTTCTATACCATAAGTTTGACTCATCTAAAGAAGCCTTAGCTAGCAAACATGTAATACCACCTGTTGGAGTAATAGTATGAAGATAAAAGGTGTACATATTTTCTTGCTTGGGTACTTTAAGCAGTATTTGAGATTCCTTGGGCATCTCAAAGTCTTTGGACAACACCAAGCAGTCTTTGTCTGTGAATAGCACCTTGTTCTTCTTATCACACATTTGTGATACAAAAAAGAGATTGAACTCATTCAATTCTTTTACAAAGAAGACATCTTCAAATTCCAACTTTCCTGTGTTGATTTTCCCTTTGCCAGTGATTCTACCCCCAAAGGCTACTGGACCTCCTCTGAATTCTTCAAATTCAGCAAAAAATCTTTGTTCCCTGTCATGTGTCTTGAGCATCCACTATCTACAATTCCTTTATCTTTTAATTCATCAATGAGATGCCCCTGCACACAAATAAAACTCATTAGTTTTTAACAGGGATCCAAGCCACATTTGGCTCGGATCTTGTGAGACCTACACATTTAAGAGTTTGTACTGAAGCATTTCCAGTAATGCTACTTTTACTCTTATACTTCATGGTTTCATTTATGTAGTCAAATTCATAGGGTGACTCTATGTGTTTTGACTTCTTTGACTTAAGTACTGCTTTAGCGGTACTTGCTTTAACACATGGTATATCTCTTTTAGGAACCCACATATGTACTGGTTTGTTCTTGTCCTTACTTCTAGGTGTTTTAACTTTTTTAAAAACTTTCTTAGAAGTCTTGGAGAACATTGGTTTTACAGACTTGAAACCAACAGTACTTGATTTTGGTCTAGCAGTACTTGTAGGTTTAGACTTGTCGGTACTTAGTTTACCAGACTTTAAGGATACAAGTCCTTGCTTCATAAGTACTGCCCTAGGAACAAATCTTTTGGTAGGATTATTTTTAAGCTGTTTAACTACCCTTGTGTGATCAAACTTAGGTTTGTCATCTTTAAGTTTATGTTTCCTATAAACTTGTGCATTTTTCCCATTACTGTTTTTCATGACCCTTTGTGTAGCCTTCTGTTTCATAATTTTATCTTCATGTAATGTACAGTCTTTGATAAAATGACTTAGACTACCACAAACATAACATCCTTTTCTTCTTAAAGAAGACCCAAAAGGTTTTTTTGACTTTACTTTTTCAAAACCTAGCCCACCCCTTTTGGTTTTAGTATGTTGTTCATTGTTTTCCAATATCTTGCTAGGAGTTTTTACCTGCTTGGGAGCAGAACTAGTCTTAGATTCCTCAGAAACAAAGTTGTTCATTAAAGGTGGATAAACAATATTCTTGGTCACATCAGTATTTTCTTGAGACACGATACTAGAGTTAAAGACATTATTAATCTTAGGTTCTTCTGACTCTATACTAGTATCATTACCAGAGGGCATGAAAATTCCTGATACTGGTGGAGGAACTGCCTTCATTCCTTCAACATATCTATCATTTTCAGGTGTATCATCTACCTCACTAGAACTATCGAAAATCCCTTTTGATAAGTCTTTGTTAGTTAAGGTTATCCCAGGTTGATCCTCAATATATCCTAGGCCTGTTTTATCATAATACCCCATTTGTGAATTAATCAATTTTTCCAATCCCTTAGAGGATTGTTGCCAATGACTAATCACTTCCCTCTCATTACAAAGACTGGGTTTTAAAGCTTCGTTTTCTAAATTTATTTTTAAAAGTTGTCTTTCAAAAGCTTTTATTTCCACATCTTTTTTCCTCATTTAAAGAGTCAAAATCCTTATTTTCTCTTCATAGTATTGTTGAGCCTTTTTTTACAAAATTATATTTTCTTCTAATTTAACAACACCCTGTTTAAAAGCCTCTACTTCTACAGTGCATGTGTTAACCTTTTGATATTGTTTCTCTACTTCTACTTTTAGACTATTAAATTTAAGAATACAATCTTTAGAACAAGGATGTACCTCAATATCTTCATGTGAGAGAGCCATTAATCCAAGCTCTTCTTCTTCTTCTTCTTCTTCCGCCCAATTTACCACTCCATCTATAGTAACCAATGCTTTGGTTCCATTAGGACTCCTGCTGTTTCCTTTTGGAAAGCTTTCAGTTATTCTTGGACTGGTTCTATAGCTTTTCTTGGACTTCATATTGCTAGTCTCATCTTTATCTCTATTGAATTCTCTTGCAAAGTGTCCATTCCTTCCACAGTTATAGCATTCAACTTTAGACTTGTCATATCCTAATGGCTCATTAGGATCAACAGTCATTTTTCTTCCAGTCTTCTTGAAGAACCTATTAGATCTTACTGACACCATAGCAGCTTGCCATTTAAGATCCATCTCTTCAACATCAGCATCATCCATTTGGAACAAGTCATTGAGAGTTAATCTTGGCTTGTTGTCTTGTCCATCAAAGAATGAGAAGGAATCATTGTCATTAAACAATGGTGAAGACCTTCCATGTGGATTTTGAGAGACCATTGGACTGCTTTCAATACTTTGTGGGTAAGTACTTCTTGTAAGTCCTCCAGCGGTATTTGTGAAGTATGTACCGCTGCTAGATCCACTAGCGGTATTTTGAAAGTAAGTACCGCTGCTCCCATCTGACACAAAAGCCAAATTAGACTTTGAAGCAGTTGTTGTCTTTACTTCAGTGCCTTTCACATCCATCTCATATGCTCTAAGATTGTTGTAGAGATGATCAAACGGAAGTGTTTCCAAATCATCTCTTGTGATGAAGTGCATAGCCATTGCTTTCCACTCTGGTGGAACACTTCTTAAGAATTTTAGATTAGCTTCTTCATTAAGGACTACTTGTCCATAAACTGCTAACTGAAAAAGCAACTTGCTGAACCTTCCATATCTACCATGTATTCCCTCTATACTGGGAATTGAGAAGTTATCAAATTCTTGCTTAAGAACAATCTTCTTAATTTTCTTAGATTTGTCATTGCCTCCAAATCTAAGTTTTATAGCACCCCACATAGCTTTGGCATCTTTATAATGATGAAAGCTTAGTAGAATGTCTTCAGAAAGAGCCATAGCCAAAGCAGTTCTGGCTTTTCTTTCTCTGATCTCTGCTTGTATCTGCTCAGCAGTCACAGCAGGTAGAGCATAGCATGTACCGTCTGGCAACCAGTGTAGCTTCTTTGGTGTGTTCCCATTCTTGATAACTTTCCACACAGTATGATCTGTGTGATTCAAGTAATGTTCCATCTGCATAGCCCAAGTCTTGTAATTGTCACCTTTGAGAACTGGGAGTTTAACAGCAGACAGAGTATGAGAAGGTGTTGGTGTAGAGGTAGCTACAGTATTCACGACTTGAGCACCTTGTGCTGGTACAGGATGCACAACTTGTGGTTTTCCCTGTAGAATAGGATCAGCGATCTGAGCATCATCCAAGTGAGCATTATCACCATCTGGCTGAGACATTGAGATTTGGTATGTGTGAAGTGTATGGGGTCGTGTTCTTCTTTTTCAGAGTTTCTCAACAAGCTCTGATACCACTTGTTGATCCCTTTGGTCTGATCTATATTATGTTAAGAATTAGTACAATAGTTTGTAATCAAACTAAAACACTTTGAGCACTCTTACTAACACTAAATAAGTTATGCGGAATCTAACTTATAAAGCACAGAAGAACAGAATTACTTTAAACTATTTGATTCTCTTATTAATCGACTTGTATGAGGTACATGAAAGACATTGTACCTATGTTCCTTTTATAGAGTAAGGAACCCTAGAAACCTTAGAATATTCTATATAGATAACTATATCACAGACGATATATTATCAATAATTCTAACTATTTAGGTATATCACTTAAGATATACTCTAACTATAACTATGACATATCTTATACAAAGATATATTCATCCTAATCATCATAGCAGTACTTACTTTATAAGTAGCAGTACTTACTATGTATCATGATATTTTGGTTTTCAATGGGTTCAATTTTATCTCTCATAGTCCTCTCGAATTGATCTCGGTCTTAAGTGGAATGATTGTTCTTGGTTACTAAAAAATGGTTTGGATTTTTAATCTACTAAATGTTAAATGCTCTAGAATGTAAACTTAAATTTAAAAGTAATCAAATTAATAACAATTAATAAAACTTGAATTAAAATTAAAATTAAGATTAAAATTAAAATTAAAGTCACAGTTACAATAAAAACAAGAAATAAAAACAAGAAATAAAGAAACAGTAAACAGTAAGTAAACCTTAAAGATACCCAAAAGAAATTGATTCGGAAGATTGTCGTTGATTCGTAAGCTTATTCGGAACAATCAGTTCATTCGGAACTTTTTAATTCATTCGGAACTTTTAAACAAAAAACTCATTCGTAACTTTTCGAAAATAACATTCATCCGGAACTTTGGTTCATTCGGAAGATTGGGTTCATCCGGAACTTTCAATTCGTTCGGAAGTTTTATTCATTCGGAACTTTTCAACTGATTCGGAACTTTTAAAGGAAAACTCATTCGGAACTTTTTAACAAAGAAATTCATTCGGAACTTTAGTGTTCATCCGGAACTTTAGTGTTCATCCGGAACTTTGGTTTCACCCGGAACTTTTTGGTTCACTCGGAACTTATGATTCGTCCGGAACTTTTCAGTTCATTCGGAACCTGGGAATCTCATATACAGTAACTACCCGAAGAACAAGGAAACACGATTTTAATCTAAAAATCACCAAGTTTTTCACCAAAAACTTAAATACAACTTAACACAAATGATTTACTAACCATAAACTACAAATCCCATCAACAAAAACACAAATCCCAACAACTTTTGAAGATCAAAACTCAATAAAATAAGAACTTAAGAACTTGAAGATAAAGATGATGATGAACAAGATGAAATGGAAAGATTTAAACAAGAACTTGGATTGATGATTACTGTTTTAACAATCACAAAACAAAGATGAAAATTACAAGATTAAAAATCAAAGATCAAGATCACCAAACACCCTAGTGGTGTTGGTGATGATACGAACTAAAAGGGAGAAAAAAGGGGAGAGAAGAAAAACTAAAACTAACTGGCACTATGTGTGAGGGGTGGACTATTTATAGGCTCGTCTTTTGGTTGGTGAGTGGGCTTTCTCCCGTTCTTCTTGTCTTCTCGTCTTTTCAGAAAAGTTGACGTTTTCGATTCTGATTCGGGATTTGTTGTCGATTAAATTCAACTCGTCTTTTAATTTCTTCGTTTAATAGACTTGAGTTTCTTCGACTTATGTAAATCTTCCATCTTTGGTCCTTTTCTTCGATAAATCTTCGAATAGGCCCAGTGACTTCAAATCTTTTGCATCTCTTGGACAATAGACTTTAACTTGAGTCCTTTTCTTCGGTAAAACCCGTGCAATACCATGTTTTCTTTAATATTCATCCGGTTGGCTCTGAAAACACAATAAACACAAAAACCACGCATAATTCTAAACAAATGATATTAAATACGTGTTTTGGTCTCGTTTTAGCCAGAATTAAGTGGTAAAAGGATGGGTGTTTACACACCTATCATATCGCGTTAACACTAACGGTACTTACATAACACTAACAGTACTTGGAATATACTAACGGTACTTGACACATAACAAATAATTCCCAAAAAAGGCCATCACACCTAGGGTTTGGTGGTGGTGAGGAGAGTGGGTAGGAAATGTTTTCACAATGCCTTGTGAGGTTTAGGAAGGTTGAAAGGTCATTGAGTTGAGGGGTGTCAAAAGCTTTTGGTGGTGGGGGAGATTTTCCTTTTCTCCAGTGATGGGGTTGATGGAGTAGGTCTCATTCCAATACTTGATTGGAGAGAAGGTGGGGTTCTTGGGTGGTTTGGATGAAGAGGGTTCATTTTTCTTGATCCAAATAGGTCTAACCGCGATTTTCGGTTTCTTGGGAAGCTTGGATGAGGAAGCTTTGGGTGAGGAAGTTTGTGACAATGAAATGTCAAGGTTATGAAAGGGAGAGTTAGGCATTGTTGAGGTGTGAGAATGAAATCTAAAGGTGGGGGTATAAGAAGAAAGTATACAAGACAAAGGTTTGAAAATCCAATGTAAAGTGTCAAGGAATGTTTAGCCAAATTGAGTAAACATGGAATCTTGACTGGGAATAGGGTGATGAAGAAAGACAAAAAACGAGCCATAAAATGACTTTCTGTCCGTGGTACCTTATAGGGACCGGCGGTTCCTTATCACTTAAGGAACCGCGCGACTTTAAGGAGCCGCGTGCAGTGGACTTGAAACCTTGATTTTCTAGGGTTTTGAGAAAAACTAAGACTTTTTCAAAAAAATGCAAATCTTGGAATTTTACCTCTATTAGCACTAAATTATGCTAGGGTTGCATAAAAGCAACACATTCACCAAGAATGTCTTGACAAAGGGTGACAAAATTTTGGATAACATTTTGAACCAATTTTAGTCAAGTTTTAGAGGTTGTGATAGATTTAGGTTCAATTTTAATTTGGAATTAAGGTTGATTAATGTGCACATAAAGATAGAAACACACAATGCTAAGTCCATAATTCATTCTCATAAAACACTCATGAAAGAGATACATAAAGGAAATAAAGAAAAACAATTAACTAAACTAAAGAAAAATAAAAACTAGGTCTTGATTAGTAATTTTCCTTGGCTTGAATTTTCTTGAAAACTATTTTTAAAGAAAATCACCATTCATCTCCTAGGAGGAGGCATGTTAAACAAGGTGAGCAAGAAATCTTGCAACCTCATATGAAGTCCCAACATCTCCATCCTAAGGTTTTGAATGATGTAGTTATTGTAGAGGCAACATGGACAATGAGAACCATGAGCTTCTAGGAACCCAAGGAAGTAAGGATCACCCATAAAGAAGGGACGTGGAACACCTAAAATGGGAGTGTTTGAGGGAGGTGGAGGTGGAGGAGGTATGTTCTCCATGGGTGATGTGGGTGAGTGTGGATGCATGCTCTCCAAGGGTGAAAAGGGTGAGTTTGGAGGGGTAAATGGTGAAGTCACCAAGGTGTCATCAAAGTCATTCACAATGGGAATGCTTTGGATGGGTTCTGGTTGGGTAGTCACATCTAAGAGATTACTTGGAGTGAAGGGTGAGGAAAGCTCATTCATCCTAGATTGTAATGAAGAGGATGTAGAACCATGAGAATGGTTGGTTCCATGGGTAGAGGTAGTCTTGCATAGAGCAAGAGGTGGTGAGTTTGATGAAGAAATGAGAATTGGGACAATCTCATTCTTGGGAGTGTGAAAGGGTGAGTAGTTAGGTTTAGGCATTTTAATCTTAATCTTAAGATTTTTCCTTGAGGTGGAGGTTTTGGATGATTTTGAGCTTCTTGTAGAAATCATGGTTGAAATGAGAGGTTTAAGGATTAAGGAAGAATGGTTTGATGTGTGAAGAACATGGCTAACAAGGTGGGTTTAAAAGGGTGAGGGGATGATCCAAACTAGTAATGGGTTAAAAACATTTTATGTGAACAATGAATTTAGCTAACCTAATTTAGGAAATGTGCAGGTTTTTGCAAAGAATCAAGCAAGGTTTACACATATTAAGGAAAATAGTGTAAAGAAAAGATTCTGTCGGACACAGTAGCCGGCTGTTTCTTATCTAGGGGCGGCGGTTCCTTATCAATAAGGTACCGCGGGTCGATATGGAACTGCGACTAGTGGTGTTCAAAAATGGTACTTCCTCAAACTTTGGTTAGCCCAGATTTTTACCAAAGGATTTTCAAGCCAAAGTTAACTACTGACCAAGATCTAGGAAGCTAACTAACACATAGGATGCACAAAGCTATGCAAATCATAATCACAATGGCAAACATTTAGGATAAATAACAAATAATCTAAACAAGTAGAATTTAGTTAATACACATCCAAGATAAAAATTGTTCAACATTACATGTTTACCGACATGTATTCTTTGAAAATACTTCAAAGTCTTCACCTTCTTTTCTTGCCCAATCCCTTGATCATATTCCCCAAATACTTGAATCCCTTCCTTGACTCAACCCGATGTTCATGCAATTCACCTCGAGTCCTAAGATTTTCACGGTAGAGATGCTCCATGTTGAGATCTTCCGGTACTTCACTAGAGGAGTAACGAGGCGGGGAGCTAAGTCTTCAAGTCCATCCACAAATGAGTTTGAGGATGGGTGGGAATTACTAGAAGAGTTGAAGTGAGAACTAGAACCTATGCCATCACCATCACTTGTTGGCATATAGGTGTCCTCATCATCCGTCTCTTGATGATCGGATTTTCGCGAACCTCGATCACTTCTAGGCTTTCTTGCATATACCTCTTGAATAGGCAACCTAACCCGATGAACCGGGTGAAAGCGAGAAAGGTCGGGGTGGGGAAAGTCATGAGCAACCCTTTTGAAAAGGCGAGTAAGAAGCATAGCATAGGGAAGGTTTGTTTTGGGCTTTGAAAGGGCATAATTTATTCGTCGAGCGATATAGAATGCCAAATTGTACTTGGTTGATGTAAAGATGAAACTCAACATATGCACCATACAAGCCGGGATATGATCTTGGTTTCCACCAAGACAAAATACATTCTCCCTAAGGATATTCGCCCATTGGACCATAAAATCCTTAAAGTCGCTAGAGAGCACTTCATAGCGATTCACATTTCGCACATTAGAATGAAGGCTTCTCACAACGTTTCCATCACGCTCTTTCAAAATGATGTCAAGGATAAACTCTGGATCAATTTCGGTGTGGTCATTTGGAGGTTTATCGTAGGATTCCAAAAGAGCATCAAGTATCCATTTATCCATGAAACGACAAGTGCCTTCATATGGCACACCAAGAATTTCACCAAAATTTTCAAAAGAGTATTGAATCATTTGATCATTCAACAAGAATCGAATGAAGATTTCGTCATTGTATTCAAACATGGAGTAACTGCTAAAGAATTCTAGAAGAAACAAGGGGTAAATATCTTCTTCTATGTTGAGCAAGCAATCAAACCCCGAAAGCTCAAACATAGATTGGATATAGTCATAACCCGTTATTCCCTCATCAACAACTCTACCCTCATGGAAACATCGAGTAGAAAGGGATGGAAAGGAGTTTCGAAGTTGAGTGGAAGCATAGGTTTGGGAAAGGTTTGGCATGTATTGTTTAGTAAGTTGATGATCCTTTTGGTATTGTGAAGGCATGATTAGTACCTAAATAAACACAAGAAAATATTTTTCCAATCACTCATATGAAAAATAAAATCAAAACTCAAAAGTATGAGAATGTGTTATATCAATTTCTTGACAAACAAAGGATTAAATCCATATCATTCTCATGCTCACAATGTATCTATTCCATTATTAACCAAAAACATATGAACTATGTTGGATCAACAATGGACTGGAGCATTGGTTTTTCAAAACAAGATTTTTAGGTAAGCAAATGCAACTACCTATTTGTTCATGGGTTCATCTCAATTCTATCTTTTAACCAAAATCATTTAGCCAAAATTCGGATTTGTTCTACAAGTGGGTTTTAGTGAAATCTTAATGAATATGAACCTAAGGAATCATAGTAAAATAACCATGTCAACCCATATTCCTATTAAGGTTCTAATTCAATTTCAATTTTAAAAATCCCCAATTATGAAAGGATGAACCCTAGAACAAAATAGATGAAATTCAAAGAAATTACTTACAATTAATTGATGTTTGATGAAGGATGAGTGAAACCCACAACTTGGAATCAATTAATTTGAGTGATTGAAGGTTTTTGAAGCTTCAACAATGGTGGAAAAGGTGAAATTCGTCGGCTGCGTGTTTTTGGGAGAGAGAGGGTTTGGTTTGAAAAAGGTTATTTTAATAGAACTGGCGCCTTGACAAACTTTACTGCCCGCGGTACCTTATCGATAAGGAACCGCATTTTTGAGCCGCCAGAGATAAAGAACCGCCTGCAGAGGCTGGTTTTTATCAATGAAACACGCCAAAATTTTGAAAACCAAGTTTTCTAAAATACTTAAAAATATATCTTAAACCTTTTAGAATATAATTGGATCATCATAACACTAAGCAATATGCCTTAATGAAGGATTACGAGTTGAATCGAGATCGAAAAGAACCGAAACGGACAAACGACTACTCGTAGCGAAAAAGCAAAGTGGAGAGAAGTCAAGGGAAGTGAATCAAGACTAAGATCAATGTTCAAGGTATTAATAACAATCTTAAAGTCATGGAGACGAAGAGCTTGTGTCATATATAGTGGTTTAAGACGTGCCTTTCCGGCGAAACGTTAAACGGCTTTGTAATGAATAAACACAAAGCAATTATTGATGCATAGACTTAGATCACTTTCAATAATAGTCTTGGTCTAAACCAAAATATGAGCAAGGTATTAATTCACTTTCTCTCCCACAAAGGGCCTACTAACCGTATGGTGCAAACCATGGAAATCATGCTTGATACTTTAAGCTACTACTAACTCACTCTACATCGCTATAGTGAGTCAAGTATCCAAGCAATGAAGGTTTGAGAGGATAAGGAAAAGAATCACAAACCACAAACAAATGTCAAGGCAAGGATGCCAAGAACAAGCACATAGTCAAGTAATGATCAAAAGAATGATCAAAGGGCGTGTGGAAGAACGAAAGCGTACCTTGGCCACAAAGAGCAATCCATCAAGGAATCAATGAAATGCCCAACAATGACTATGATGAGTACTAAGTCTTCAAGGACTAGTATCATTCTCAATCATCTTGATATCATCATTCAAAGATGTTGAAGATAAATGAAGATGAGTCTTCTACAAGTGCAAGTAACTCAACTGACAACCAATTAAATGATTGATCTTCATGAGTACCTACACAAAGCAAGATGCAATCTAGTGGATACATTTCAAGAGTAGATCTAAAATGCATAAGGGCTACTAATCTAAGAGGGATGCAATATTACCAATTAAAAGACCTATTTTCAAAAAAAAATAGTTTTGACCAAAGAGAAACTTTAGTACAACTTGATCTTCTAATTTGAGGAGACAATGGATCGTTCCAAGTTTTAAAGTATAATATACTTCAAAAATCTTGAGTGACCATCGCTCTGATACCAATTGTTGAAACTAGAAGGGGGGGGGGTGAATAGTTTCTCTTCTATTAGTCACCTAATTTAAATTACTTTGAATTAAGTGTGTATCAAAACTATCTTTTTCTTGAAGCTAAGTTGCATAATGATTAGGTTCAATTCAAATGCATTAGCAATGGTAATAGGTAAGTATAATGATAATGAAATAAATAAAGAGTAAGGAAAGAGACAACCTAGTGACAAGACACCAAGATTTATAGTGGTTCGACAACGAGGCTCTATCCTCGTTTCTACTCCACTCCTCGAGTACACCTACTCGAGATTTCCACTATATCCACAAGCTCCCTTCTTAGCGGAGAAAGACTTACATCGTCGCTTACATTTATTTCCGACACTAACTAAATGCCGAGACCTAATCATTAGCTAGGACCAATCTACACGACGTTGCCTACTTCACAATTTAATGACACAAGGCTAAATGTCGAGTTCTAATCTCAAGGTAGAACCAATCTTCACGACGTTGCCTACTTCACCATTTTACGACACAAGGCTAGATGTCGAGTTCTAATCCAAAGCTAGAACCAATCTTAACGACTCTTCACTTTGAAGCTAAGTGAGAACTTCACACAACACAACTACTAATCACTTTCAAGTTTAGTGAGAACTCACAAGACACAACCACATCACTTTATAGTTTAGTGAGAACTACTACACAAATCTATTACAACTCAACTAGACATATCCAAGTACACACATGTAGCTTGGATCTGTACAACACAAATCCAAGCAAACACATATTCAATGGATGTACACAACAAATCCAAGTACTCACAAATATCTTGGATGAACACAACTAGTCCAAGTATTCATAAATACAAATGGATCAACAAAAACAAAAAGGCTAACATGATGAACATGACTAATTCATGGATTCATCTTTATCACAACACTAGTGAGTGAGTGATCTTCTCATTGGACAAGGTAAAGGAGGGGATCAAGAGGATAATCATATGCAAACACACTTAACACATTAAGTGATCATTTACTAATGATTATGCTATAGAAAAGAGAAAGAGGGCTGAGAAAAACGTCCAAGAGGCTTGTTGGAAAATGAGATTTGATCCACTATTTATAGAAGACAAAGTCCAACGGCTAGCTGGGCGCGGATCCTTAACTAGCCGGTGGTTCCATATCGCTAAGGAACCGCCTAGCTATTTAAGGTACCGGCCAGTAGAGTACGCTCCCTTTTTTTTCTTTTAGTGGGATAGGAATATCTGAGGTTTTTTAAACCTTCAAAGGATATTCTTATGGCATATGGAATATGCCATTTTCAAATTTACATTTTCCATTTTAATAAAACATTTTCTTAAAAAGAATGTTTATTAAAAAATCTTTTGTCATATTAACAAAAGTGAGTTTTAAGGATAATCACTTTGATGATCACTAAGTATGAAAGTTAGTGATATGATTATTACCTTGATGATAGTGTTAGTTAAATAATTCGTTTTGTGTTTTACACTAAATGTGTTGTATAGTTTGTTGTGATCAAAACTAAGAAAGATTAGTTAACACTAATAATGTTTTTAGGCATCACTTGCATTAACAAACCCTATTTGTAACCGTTAGATGTATTGTCACAAAAGTATTCAAGCTTTCCGTGACCATTAGATGTGTAAAATTCATGGTGAGGCCATATTATTGTGAGTGTTGTGTGTGACATAGAAAGACACAGACTCTTTCTCTCTCAAACAGATACATATCACTCTCTCGCTCTCTCAAATAATACAGATCTATTTTTGATCGGACTGATCTACCACATAAAAACACCTTTTGTTGCCCTGATCTCTTCATTGGCGCCGTTTGGTGGGTGGTGTTGTTGATCGGCTGGTGATGATGGATGTAGTTTTCTTTATTTGATGAAGTTTTGTTGTGCAAGGGTATTGATTTTTTAATGACCCTTAGAGATATTGGTTGTTAAACAGTTCATTTTAATGAACACACAAAGAGAGCTATGAGTTCCAGAAAATCAGTTTTATATCATTGATTCGATCTCCAGAAGCTTCTTTGTTCTGTAATTTTTGTTCTATATATTTACTTTATTCCGTTTTTATTTTATTCAATTTTAATAATTACTAAGAATATAGTTTTATAAGAATTGAATATTGATATTAGGGTGTTGACAAAATTAAGGGGGTTTGCCTTGCATTTTTCTTTAATTTGAGGATTTTTTCATAAATTTTGTGCAATTGCTTTTTAGACCAGATGGTGTTGTTAACTTAATGTTTCATGAGGTCACTTTGTTTTTGCTTATATTAAAGTTTTTTGGTTTATCTAAGCTCATTTTGTTATAATAAGCTTATATGATCCAAAAAGTTTCGAAATAAGCCTTTAAAAACGAACCTATGAAAAATAAGCCAAAAATATATTGTCGGCTGCATAACCCCAAACAAATACCTCTAATCACGTTTGTGGGTGTTTCAGATTAGCAGGTAAAATGGTATATGTTTTACCCGGAAACAAGAGCAGTTAAAAGGTATATGTTTTGATTTTTGTTTATATATAGTGAAGGGTTTTTTATAATCGCAGGTGACAATAGTACGGATCCGTGGTTTTTCTTTCTACTTAAAATTGCAATTAATGGTTAAGGGTCGCCTTTACTTTCAGCTTATGCACCTTCGATGTCGCCTATGCTTTCTTTGTCGTTATCCATTGCAGGCGATGATAGTGACAGATGTGTGACGATGGTGATAACGTTAGTAAGGTTGGACCACCGGCGTTGTGTAACGATGGTGATAGCGTTAGTATGGTTGGACCACTGGCAGGTTAGTTGGTTGCACGTGCTAGCTTAACTTCCAAGTGGAAAAATTTATGTGTGCTGCTGTAAGGCAGTTCTTACAAGTGGTTAGGTGTTTTCCATGTTCTTAGCGAGAAACCTTATGTGGCTAGCTGATGGCTTAATTGATTTTGGGCTTATGTTGCATGAGCCAAATCTCATTTTCTGATAACTGTTTGTGTTGGTCTCCATTGTAAGAGAATTTGATCTTCATGGGAGCTTGCCGACCATTAATGGTACCGATCATTTCGTTGCCGCTATATGCGGGGTAGCGAATGTGACAGGTCTCTTATGATGTAACAATTTATTGGCGATGATGAAAAATGTGTATTGAATGTTTTTGGTAGCCGTACCTTGGCAAAACTGGAATCTTGGCGGGGCGACCATGTAGTCGCAACCATGACCGGTTTTGATTAAGGCTTCCATTCTTCCATCTCTGAGCCTCAAAGCAACCATGTTTGTTTTGTGAGAGAAGAAAATATATTCTTCCCTTATATCATTCGGGGGAACTCCCGATTGCCCATGCCATTTTTTAATACCAGATGTGAGTGGGGGATATAAAACGTGACATAAAGAAAGTATTAAAAAAGCTCTTTGTGAGTAGCGAGAGGAATAAAAAATGCTTTGTAAGGGGTGGTAGAAACCATAGTTCTGGCCGTAGATCCATGGAGATGTTTTCTTGGCAGCTGTTAATGAAGGTCCGTAAATCTCTCTCGTTTGTTATGTGTTAGGTAATTGGTTGTCTCCTTTTCTAGCCATAGATCATGAATTGCAACTCAATTGTAATTGTTTATGCTACAAGTTTCTCACCTTTGGATCTTGCCTATAAAATATATAATGAGTTCTTCTCATTCTCATCTCAATTGGTGTTTGTGTTACATTTGTTAATATGTCTTCAGCAGCATGTTATGTAGCAAACCTAAAGAAAAAAACCACTCTCACATTCTGATAGTATTAAAAAAGAAAAAAAACACCATCCTTTATCTCTTTTTGATTTCCATAATCATTTTAATTTTAATTATTAGTTTATATATGCCTATTAGAAGTTGGATTACGTGTTAAATTTTGTTGGGTTTTCAAATCAGGGCTTCTAATTTGGGTGTTTTGATTGATATTATTTTAAGGAGTTGCTTTGGTTTTACTGTGTATGCTGAAATGTTTGGAGGGCTCGGGTATGGGTGTCGTGTGAGAACATAGCTTGACAGGGTTGAGTTTTATAAATCTGATCTACTATCTTACTGTAAACATAACAACATAGAGCTTGAAAGGATTTTTGGATGCATACCATAGGTATTCAACTCCATTCAATATGTTTCTTCTTTTATTCTTGCTACCTCTTTTAGATTTTGGCTTTTGAGTTCTTTGTGTCGATACAAAATCGAAAGGCGCTGTGACAAGATGGAGGTGGAGATAGAAACAAAGAATATGATATCACAATCTCAGTTTCAATGGCAAGTAAAATGTGCAACTAATCTTAATTTCTATTTTCTCTAAAACCTGGATTTTGTAATTTCTTGGGTTTTTCATATATTTTGGTGGTATTTATAATTTGTGTTTTTTGTGTTCTGTGTTTGTGTTCTTTGGGTTTTTTCACATACTAATGCTCATTGATATTGGGTTGCTTATTTAGAAACTGTCTGATATAGGAGTTCATGATGTAATTTTTGTATGCTATGCAGGACAAGACCAACAATTGTCGTGCTAAGACTAAGATCAACACGATAGTGTCTAAGGTGAGTCTACCAAAATGCATAATTTATTTATTTTCAATGAGTAATAAACTGCATTTGGTTTGTTTAATCAACGAAAGTCCTGAATTTTATTTTTTATTGCATCATTTTGGTGAAGGCGCGCAAAGAGGCAGAAGGATGCAAAGCCACCAAAGATGTTCAAGTTTAATTTGGGAGACTTTCGATTGCAATGGATAAGAAGCGTTGCGCCTAAGAGATTTCAATGGGACCGTGATGTTGTGCCATTAAGACGCAAATAGGAGAAGATAAAAAGCCCACTGCCAATGTTGCCAACTCCAATGAGGTGACGCAAGTACCAGCAGCAGCTGAGGTGAAGCATGTACCATCAGCTGAGGTGAAGCATGTACCAACAGATGAGGTGAAAAATGAAGTACCAATTGATGTCGCTCAAGATGTTGGTCCTGGACACGTCTATCCAATAACGGCAGACCAAGCTCTGAGATAAACCCGTTTTCTAAGTTGTGATGACTAATTCCAAAAGAATAACCAGGTACAACAATCTAAATGTACCCCGAATTGTAATAACTAAGGCATTTTGTCAAATCCAAGCTTTTGATTTGAACTAGCTTCCACAAACTTTCTTAATCTACGTCCAGTAGCACAGTATAGTATTTACCCATTTTTATGTATTTTGCCTTATTCATTTGCTTTATAGTGTATAATAATGCGATTTGCAGAATTAATTGGTTCACTTTGATAGTATAATGCCATTACTTGGTAAAATTCTGACTCTAACCTGATATGCATTACTCAGTGCATATCACCTTATGAGATTTAACCTACTGCCTAAGCTCATAGAGCAATTTTGATAGAACTCGCCTAATAGTCCTTTCTTGCACATTTGAGGAAACTTTCTATTTCTTCCCTCCTATGTTCTGGGTACAATTTCTTAAACAAAGCCAGTGACTGCATTGTTGACGATGTGCATGCAACATACCTGGTCAAAAGCTATATATGATGAGTTTTTTGGCAGAGAGATAAATCTTTAATTTGAAACCAAAAATAATACTATAGTAAATTGGGTCCGAGTTCTACTCATGCTCAATAACAATGTCCACAAAAAATTCAGTAGGATTGAGAATCTGAAATGGAACAAAAGTTGAACTATTAAGGGTAACTTATAAAGAAATGCAATTTAAAAGACAGAAGCTATTAATTTTGTAGTTATCACCTCCAACCATTGTGATGCTCCTGCTAGTTCCCATGCCGGTAACCCGCCATTTTTGCTCTATGGTATCACCAATGTAAAAACAGTGTTACGATGCTATATATAGTTTATACTACATGTCAGAATATAATGTCTGTTAGTTAACTTTACAGAACTTTAAGGTTTAGTTTATTTAAACTTTGATCCACTATTCCAGGTCATCAATGATTATAACTAGATTTCTTGATGAAAGACTGATAAGTGCTTATACATGCATAGAAAGTATTACGTTGACTGCATTGTTAAGTTGCTCCAGCTCCATCTTCGGCCTAACAATTTCTGGCGGCATCATTGATAATAAGAGGCAACACTGAAGATAGAAAACAAGTAGATAATGAGAGGCCACGTACATCATTTTGCTTGATTGTGTGTTTGAGAAGGTATCTAACATTTACCTTCAATCCTTCAGCAGTGGTATCTGAAACTTGCCATCCATGGTCTTAGACCCATTTGCTTATGATTCTCAAACTCCTCAAATTAGTCAGCGTGGTCGTGGGTCATATGATTAAAAAAACCCGCAGCGAAGCGTGGACATAAATCCTCGTTTCATATAATTTTTCAATCAAATTGCTTTATCTAATGTCGTTCTCGAGGTACAATTGCGTAAAAAATTAGTTGATTCATGGCGTGTTTAAATTGTCTCTTTGAGCCATTTGACAATAGAGAAATAAGATAATCAATGCCCCCACCAAATTCGGCTGATGGCGTAAAAGAGGAGGATTTTTCTTGTATGTTTACAGAAATCTAGGAGACTTGGATATCCTCGTTACATAACAAAGATTGGTAAAATAGTGAACAAAGGATAAACAGTCCATATCAAGTTATCTTTTTCTTTGTAAAGCAAAACCCAAAATAAGGACTTTTTCAAAAGATTCTTTCTTTAATAAGAAATAATTTTTTTATTTATTCCTTTAGAAAGTGTAATTATTTCTTAATTTAGTAATGAATATATAATTTTCGGTTTTTTTTTTAATAAATGTAAAAAACAGAGTAAAAAATATATGTGTCAAAAACAAAAAGAAGAAACATAAAAAAGCGGATGAAATAGTATACAACTTTATGGCTGAGAAAATTATGTTTAAGACTTGAAGGTTGAAAGTAGGCGATTTTATAAAAACAAAAAGCAAAGGATAAGTCAAACGAATCTTTGTTGTTATTAGAGGTGGCAAAACGGGCGGGCGGGCGGGTACGAGCGCGGGCTAAACGGGCAACAGGCTAAACGGGCGCGGGCTAAACGGGCGCGGGCTAAACGGGCACGGGCGAAACGGGCGGGCAAATCGGGCGGGCTAAACGGGCGCAAGCTAAAAAAAGGAAAAAACATATAAAAATCTACAAATAAAAAATAAAAATACTTGTTTGAAAGCCGGGATAAATAATTTAATAAAAAATATTCGTTGAGTATACTAATTTTTATTTTACAAGTGTGCCCGTTAATCCCATTTAGTTTGCTACATATGCGCCCGTTTAGCCCATTCATTATAAAGAATGGGCAAAAAGTGCCCCATCCTTTTTTGAAAATGGGCAAAAAGTGCCCATATGTATCAAAATGGGTAAGATTTGCCACCTCTAGTTGTTATCCACACCACCACCTCTAAACCGTCCGACCATCAGATCTAAAAAAATTGCGGTATGTTTTTTATGTTTATTGTTGGTTAATGATGGATTAGTCGAACATTTATTAGCAAAAGGTGTAGCATGTGTCATTTAATATTAGGGTTGTTTGATGTAGATCATTGATTTCGCGTAATTGATTTGGGGGTTTGCTTTGTGTTGCGTTAATATTGATATAAAAACACCATATCAAGACGAATAAAAAACCAAGCATTGAGAAGTCTCCTGCCCGAGATGTAAAATTCAACTGGGACCTGAATACTGTTATGGATGCTTGGGAAGAACCATTTGTAAGTGAGAATGATGTTGCAAATGCTAATGTTAAATAGGTTGAAGAGATAAAGAAGGATTATACAAAAGGAGATACTGAGCTTAACAGTGAACAAGAATCCATAAGTACATCAAAAGGCATCAACAATCAAAACTTACATGTTGAGTTTACCTCTTGAAAACGAGAAGTTAAAGATGGGAAACTATAAGCCTGATGGTTATCCATGAACCACTGTCTCGTGGGTTTGATGGTGGTCAACATGTTGTGGTCGTGAAAACGGATTCCACGCAAGATAAACATATAGACAGTCCTAATAATGTCATCCCTGTTACTAGAACCTTATCCGTAGAGAACCCGACACTAGGTATTTTTTCAAAGTGGGCAGTTTAACGTTGTCAGAGTTTTGGTCGTTTTGGCAATACCGAGGCTGTCAACACACAGTTGACGATGGATCGTTCTTTACCTCCTGGTTTTGGTCAGTGTCCAAGGAATTATGTTGTTGGGAATAACGTAAAATTTTCCACAAGATCCTGATATAGGAGGAAACGAAGTCGTTAGCCAGGCGACCTTTGGTGCTCCTCATGTGGCACACTCGTCAGTATCGGCGGAAAACCAACCTCAGTGATTTCCTTACACGAGGCTGCTCAATCTAATGCTGATGTAGCTTTGGACAATGTCGTCGGTTATCGTAATCCCTTTTTTTTCTGCCCGATGCAAGATGTTGTTGATTCGTGCAGAACTGTTTCTATTAATAATACTGCATTTTGTTAAATGTGTTTTAGTTTTGAAATTCTGTGCGAGTCACTTGGATCAGTTTGGACGGAATTTTTGAACGGGAGCTCAGGTAAAATTAATCGTCATCACTTGAGCTATAATTTGCTTCATGAGTAAAACTTAGTTTAGGTGATGCAGTATGTTACCCCTTTTTAAAATGTTATCTTTATTCTCATAGGCAAACCATGCTGCTGCCGATTCAAGTGGAATATTTAAAATACCAAAAACTCCCGGGCAACAACATGGTGATGAAGCGGTCAATGATGAGCCAAAGGCTTAAGTTTTCCAGGTGAAACACTCCTACCGTTAATGCTTACAACTACCATTATTTTTTCTTTAGTAACATTTTTGTGAGTTTTAATCTTTTTTTTCTTTTTCGGCCAAGTGTTTCACGAAGGTAGTGTCAACAAGATTCGAGCTATGACACAAAGACCACATATATGTGCAAATTGGGGAGATACTAGTCATGTGCAGGTATAGTCGACCTTCTTTGAAATGTGCTTATTATTCAGTTGTAAGTGTGTTTAATACATGTCGATTATGTCATGCACATATGGGGATTGAGCTCTCATTTAAATGCTTTCACCAAATCTGAGACTAATGTACAAAACACTAATAAGAGACCTGAAAATCAGATCTCATCAACTTCAGGTTACTTTATTTACTCAAATGTTTCCAACATTACTTTCTTTGATGCCTTAAGACAAGTTAAAGAGCTACAAAATGCTCTTTAATATGACTGAGTAACAAGCATATAAGTTTTATAATTAGGCAATGCCAAACACCCCATGAGTAGATAGCAGTTTTAGCATAAATCTTAAAGACACCCTTAGCATCTCAGGAAGTGCATTGATTATGAATTTTGATGATAGATTGTTTAGTTAACATATGCAGAATTAACATAGTTACCAAGTCAACATAATTAAAAAATTTAACACACCACTTTTTCTTAATAAGCGAGAACTTTTATACACCCGTCACTTCAAACAGAGTACACCCAATTATCTTCATGTCATGAACAACGACTACACTGCCGAAAAGATACATGCAAATGGGTTTTAATTGAATGACAATACTGTTTTCAGTAGGTATCAAAGTGGTCACGTGGGTCATATGGACAACTTTCATGAATCATATGTATGTTTGAATTAAAAAAAAAAGCTTTCAGACACCCCTTTATGAATAAAATTCATTTAGGAAATTGGATACCATATTTTAATTAAGTGGTGATTGTAGATACGATATTTTATACATTGTAATGAATCTGGCCACTATCTATATGAAAATTTATTGATTGGTGTTATATGGAACCATTTTCTAATTCAATGAATTTGGATACCATCTTTTCGGATACCATATATAAATGCCAGTTTATACAGGTTGAACATCCAACAATGTTACTAACAAGGTATTTAAATCTTCAGATTTTACGGATTCTTTCGTTTCCGAATTCTCATTTTTCTTCTTCTTTAATATTTCTTCAACATGTAAAGCTAACGTATGGAATGGAGGTTGTCGATGGACAAAGACTTATATGAATCAACTAGGCTTTCTAATGTGGATAGTACACTTCAAAAAAGCTACATCATTCCCTGTTTATACTTCTTAATGACCAATTCATGTTCAGTTAATGTATGATTTACATGTTACTATACACACATATCGGGTTTTGACAAACTGTTGCAATGTTATAAAATTTGTATGCCATGTTTTGTGTCTAACGAGAGTACTTATGTTTAATGTATTGACAAAAACATATGCATATAAGATTTCTAACTTTTCAGTTGGTTTCTTTACATTTAATAAACTATTCAAAACACATTAAGTTGTTCGATTTTTAATCGATAATAGTACACAATAAAAAAATTTAGAAAAACCCCGTGCGTACACGGGTATTATAACTAGTCAACAAATAAACAGAAGTACAAAACTATAATCAAGATAGACATGAAGCAACCAAACCTAAAAATATATTCTTACTTACCAGCGAACATACTGCATAAACCTTCCTGCATGATTAATCTAAACATCAATAATTTCACTACTTTGATTCCCATAATATCATGACAAAAGCCTATATATACATAAAAACATAATTAATCCCAGGCACATTCAGTTATCAAAAAGTACAAGTTTCAACTAACTACACTGACTGCTTTTCTACCTTTCATCTAACATGCCTAGTAATCGTCGGAAATATCGACATCACAAGAAAACTATAGCAATTATATGTACTTCAATAATTAAGACTTAAAAGTCTTAAACACAGTTATGTAAGTAGTTTTTATTTGTGCAAGCCTTAAAGCAGTTTTTATCAATGTTTTAAAACCCGGGTTTTGAATCGACCCGGTCGAGCCACCGGGTCACCGGGTCACCGGTTCAACCGGTTGGACCGCCGGGTCGACCCGGTTTTCAATTAAAAAAAATTATTTATATATTTCCAATATTACTATATATATAAAAATATAAATCATGAATATTTCATATATTTGGCCAAAAAACCATTTACTAACAAATATAACACGTAAAAACAAAGTTACGTTATAAATACGTATAATTATATCGCGAAAAAAACGAAAAAAAAAAACAAAAAAATCGAAAAAAATCAAAACCCGGCCGGGTCGCACGAACCGGGTCAACCCGGGTCGCTTCAAACCCGGCGGGTCACACCGGGTTTCCAAAATGTAAGACCCGGGTCAATTTGACCCGTTTTTTTCGGCCGGAACCGGTCCAACCGGTTGAACCGGCCGGGTCGACCCGGGTTTCAAAACATTGGTTTTTATAGTCACGTATTTTAAACAGTACTACTTGTCATGGTTGCTAATTAGGTTGATCCCTAACTTACCACTTTAGCAGAAAACAAGCATGAAAAATGAGCTGTCTTTCTCTTTGGCCTCTTGGTATAGATGTGTAGTGTCAGTGCACTTCCTTTGAAATCGTCTTTAGACAGCCTGGATTAAAAATAATGTGGAGTATTGATGGCTTATACGTTATTTATATTTGTTGACTTTTTTATACGTTATTTATATTTGTTGACTTTTTTTAAGTCTTTTATAAATAGTATGTTGTCATCTTAACTAATCTTCAACGTACTCGAAAGGATAAAGTATGCTAGATGAAGGGTATTGATATATACACATAAGCAATTTATTCATACACATAAAATTTGCAGTAAAAAGACTCTTGTACCCTTATTACTTTTCTCATCTCTTCACTCTTCAGTTTCAGTTTTCACATAAACATGAAATTAGTTTCCGATTTAAAATTGTATCTATTTAATGAAACACATATTCCCTAAATATCCAAAACCACTTGTAAACTTTTGAAGAAATCCAACGTAGCATAATCATAAAAAATGGTTATCATTGTGTCTTCGCACATCTGTCCAGTGAGCAGAAACCGCACCGTAAATCCTAAAATCACAAAAATTACAAAAGAGTTTATCACAAAAATCACACCACGACAATAATCGATGGATCGTTTTAAAACAAAAACCCCGCAAAATGTGATGCGGTTGCGGTTTTATCCATAAAATCGTACCAGGAAATCCGCACCGCACCGCACCGCATATTATTTACGTAACCTGAAAATGACGCATCGATTATTTAATGCGTATTATAAGAGATTTAATATATATTATCAACAATATTCTAACTAATATGTATGTTTTTGTTAATTATATACATTGTTATAACAAAAAATATCAACATTGTGAAACAAATCTCACATAAATTCTATAAGTTATAAGGGTTGGTGCGGTGTAGTTACAATTAAAAAAACCGCAAAAATCCCGCAAAAACGTTACCACAAAAATTGCGCGGTACGGATTCACACTTTTTGAAAAACCGTAACTATGGATGCTATGTATTTTTTTTTACCAAAAACCGCATTGTTCCGCACCATGCGCAGCCCTATCTGATGTTTAAGTAAGTATGTGATGTTTAAAACCAACTGGCTTAGTTCAGTTGGCCACCAAGGTTCCACTAAGTGGTTTCATTGGGGGAGGATTCCTGGAGGTCTTGAGTTCAAGACCTGTCAAGGGCCTTTCAGGCGAAGCGGATAAGGAGTCTAACATAACTAGGCGAGGATTCAAAGAAGACATTCTTCCGCTTGGATGTTATTCCACAACTCGACCCACTAACCACTAACATTTGCCGTTCAAAAAAAAAGTATGTGATGTTTAAATGTTTCATGTTTAAGACTTTAATGTTTACGATCAAGAAGTACATGAACGACTTGATATTTTGCTTGACAAATGTAAACCTCAGACTTTGTGTGGGGTGGACAGTCATGGTTCGAAAACGATAGATACTCGAAAAGCTTGAGTGGGTAAATATCTTGGTTACGAAGATTTAAAATAAAAGAATTTAACTAGGGGTATAATAGTCCATTCTCATAAATGTTATGTGCAGGAACGCTTGTTTGATTCTGCACAAGGTCTACAACGCTTGTTTGGACCAATGTTTTGAAACCCGGGATTTAAATCGACCCGGTTGAGCGATCGGGTCACCGGTTCAACCGGTCGGACCGTCAGGGTCGATCTGATTTTCTATAAAAAAAAGTTATATATATTTTTTAAATATTACGAAAAATATTTATATAAAATCACGAATATTTCATATATTTGACTTAAAACTTATTTACTAACAAATATAACATGTAGAACCAAAGTTATGTTGCAAATACATTAATTAAATCGCAAAAAGCACAAAAAAATTAAAAAAAAGGAAAAACGTAAAAACCCGGCCGGTCTCACAAACCGGGTCGACCCGGGTCGCTTCAAACCCGGCGGGTCACACCGGGTTTCTAATATATAAGACCCGGGTCGATTTGACATGTTTTTTCGACCGGAACCGGTTGAACCGGCCGGTTCGACCCGGGTTTCAAAACATTGGTTTGGACCACGAAGTCTATATATATTCGAATGGGCAGCTTGATTTGGGTCCCTACCCCATTCACTCACTTTATCTTCCCTTACATACACGGTACACCCAAATATTTCAACTATATATACCATTATGTGGTAGATTAAAGCACATTTTAAGGAAAAAAAAAAAAACAGCTACCATGCATTTTGTTCTAGTACACGGTATATGCCATGGAGCATGGTGTTGGTTCAAGCTCAAACCCCTGCTCGAGTCTGCCGGTCATCAGGTCTCCATCTTCGATCTCTCAGCATCTGGTACCGATACCAAAGTAATACAACAAGTCCCCAATTTTTATTATTACTCGAAGCCGTTACTGGATTTCATGGCTTCCATTCCCCCGGAGGAGAAGGTTATCCTGGTTGGCCATAGTCTTGGTGGTATGAACATATCTCTAGCCATGGAAAAATTCCCGAGTAAGATCTCTCTAGCAATTTTCGTCACTGCCTTCATGCCGGATACCGTACATAAGCCTTCTTATGTTGTAGAGCAGGTTGATTATTTTTACACGTTCTTCGTTGTTTCAAAGATTATATATCAATGTGAATTAAAAATAGTATAAATGGCATCATACCACATAAGATTCTCAATTATTGTCTATTGAATTCTACTTGTCAATGTTGTAAAACTAGCTATCGCAAATTTATGTTGAGAGTCAGTTTCTTATTGATTATATCATGAAGCTTTTCGAAAGGACTCCACAAGATGCATGGTTGGACACACAGTTCTTGCCTTTCAGTGACGACCAGGAGTCTGAAATATCAATATTTTTTGGTCCCAAATACGTGTCATCGAAGCTCTATCAACTCTGTTCGGATGAGGTTATGTTTATAACACTTATAAGGCAGTACCATTCAAATAATAAGTATTACTGTACTAGTTACTAACACTAAATTATTCTGTAGGATCGTGAATTAGGGAAAATACTAATTAGGCCCGGATCAGGGTTTCGTAAGGACCTTTCGAACGCGAAACAATTCACAGAAGAAGGGTATGGTTCTGTGAGGCGAGTTTTTGTCGTTTCAGATGAAGATGAAGCTTTCAAAGAAGATTTTCAACGATGGATGATTGATAACAATCCGGTCATTGAGGTGAAAGAATTAAAAGGTGTGGATCATATGGTGATGTTATGTGACCCAAAGCAGCTCTCTGTGTGCCTCCTTGACCTAGCTCTTATATATGGTTGTTAGCTAATAAAGGCCGGTTGGTCTCGCCATTGTTTAGGCCCGTCTTGCACTTAGGGTTCGTTTGGTTTGAAAAAATAAAATGTCAAATAAATGGAATGAACGACGTAAGTATTAAATAATGTAATGTAATGATTCGTTGCCGTTATTAATAATGTTTGGTTGGTATAATAAGAATGAATGTAATCGATAAAAAAAGATTAAAATGTCTCGTTATTAATAAGAAGTTTATTTAATGTGTTTATTTAATAATGAACTTTTATGTCATTTGATTTCATTACAAGACGTAATCGAAGAAAAAAAAATGACTTGTAAAGAATGAAATGGTGTAATGAATTATTGCATGTAATGAGTTATTACGTACTATAATTGTAAACAAACATGATTTTTCCATTCAATAGTAATAACTTTTTCCATTACAACTTTCATTACAGCCTATCAAACGCTATGTTAGTGTTAGGATTTCGTTTAATGTATTGCTATGTAATTCACTGAATCTAAATAATATGTTTTTAGTATTCTTTTTTGTTTTCTACATGATATTAGAAAGCTAGGTCAAAGATGAAAGTTTGGTCAGTTTGCTATTTAAATTCGTGTTTGTTTGGTGCCCGTTTGTCTATGCTGTAACTGCTATCAATTTGAGTTCTAATAAAACTAAGGGCATGTTTAATAGAGAGAATTTCAGAAATTAAAAATAAACTAGATAATTGAATTTCAAAGAAATGAGATTGATTGAGAAATTTACTGAATTCCACTGTTTGGTTACGTCAGAGAATTGAAATAAAAAATAATCACGAAAATTAATTTTTTATTTTAAAAAAACAGATAAATATAAAAATATTATAATATTACCAAAAAATAATTTTTTTACACTTTATAAGCACGAGATATTGCAAGTAATTTATTTTTATCCATCTAAAAAATCATTTTCAAAGCTATGCGAAAAAGATTACAAAGAAAACAATAAAAATTTTAAAAAAATATTTTTACAAAAAAAAATCTATTTCTCTCAATTCTCTAAAAAAACAATGGAAATACTCTAACAAATAACACTATCAAGCTCTCTCTAATTCCCCACCTATTTCTCTTAAATTCTCCACTTTTTTCATTTCTCCCTACCAAACAAGAGAAATAAACCCAACTTCATTTCTTTCACTTCATTTCTCTCTACCAAACATGCCCTATGGGCACGTTTGGTACAGAGAATTTCAAATATTAGAAATGAAATAAAAAATTGAATTCTGAGAAATGAAATCCAAGAAAGTTTATTGAATTCTTTTGTTTGGTAGCGTCGGAGATTTGAACTTTAAAAATATAAATAAAATAATAATAATAAAATATTAATAAATAACAATTAAAAGTTAATAATGAATAATAATAATAAAATAATAAAATAAAAATAATAATTTAAAAAATTTGAAAATAAAAGTAATAATAAATAATAATATAAATATTAATATTAATAAATAAAAATTAAAAGTTAATAAAAAAATAATCAAAAATTAATAATAATTATAAATTTTAAAAATAAAAATAAATAATAATATTAATATTAGTAAATAATAATTAAAATAAAAGATAATAATTAATAATAATAAAATAAAAGATAATAAATAAGAAATAAGAAATAAATAATAAATAATAATAATAATAAATAATAACAATAATAATAATAATAAATAATGACAATAATAATAATAATAATAATAATAATATTAATAATAATAATAATAATAATAATAAATAATTATAATAACAATAATATTAAAATAAATATTTTTATTATTATTACTATTATTGTTATTTTTTTAATTTTTGTTTATTATTATCCATCACTTTATTAGAAACAAAAAGAGATTTACAACAAATTGGATGGGAGTCGAGATACTATCTGCGCTCCCACCCCTTTAACAATGGTAAAACCTATTCTATGGAAAATATGTACAGCAGCGCGCGCTCCAATGTCTTGAGCCTTAGAAAATCTCTGGATTCGCTTCAACAACGCAACTGCATCTTCCTGTAACTCCCCTAAAGAAGAAAAGGAGAAAGGAAGAAACCGATATCCAAGAGCTGCACACTTAGCCAAATACTTGCAACGTTTACGTTGTGCAGCATCAATCACAGCTCGGCCAGAAACAAAGTCATTCATCCCCGTACGAGTCAAAGGAGAAGAACCAGTCAGATCAACGCACACATCTTTACCCCCTCCCAAGAATAAAACAAAATATCTGCCGGACGTAAGGCCTTATCAGGTCCTCCATCTAATCCAATATTAACTTCCTTTCCGACAGATATCCCTGAGCGGTAACATATATCAGCAAGAGTATCACGTACCAAATTGTGACGATGCTTAATCCCAACGATGCCAGCACACGATGCCGCATGATCCCCAAATATATCCCCATCAAATACTCTCGAACAAGCTGAACAGGGCTTCGAAACAGAGAACAAGGGAATACCTAAGCGATAACACAAAACACACCGATAAGACCTCCCATTCATAGTCTGACTTAATCCGGGGATAGGAAATGGTTTAATTATTATTATTATTATTATTATTATTATTATTATTTAATAATAATAATAATAATAATAATAATAATAATAATAATAATAATAATAATAATAATAATAATAATAATAATAATAATAATAATAAATATATATAACTAGGAAATGGTTTCCTTACCAAATATAATGGAAATGATTTCCACAAAATTTACAAAGGATGAACTCTTTGAGAATTCAACTCCCCATCCATTTTATTTCTTTACCAACCAAACAATGGAAATGAAATCATTTCCATTTCCCTCCTTCCAATTCTTTGTACCAAACACACCCTAAGATCCTTCGGATAACTAGAGAATGATTTGATCGGTTCAAAAAAAAATAATAGACCAGTTATACGGCACATGAATGAATTAGTAAATGTGGTTTAAGGTTGGTCGCAACGTAGTATCGGTCGATCAAGGTCGATCGAGTCGTATTTGGTCGCCACCGTTGCGACGACCCACTGACCTCGGTCGATCGACATATTTTGATCCCACCCACGACCTTTATAAAAACATGAAAAATCAAAAAGGAAAAAAAATCTAGTCGTTGGTTTGTAAAAAAAACTTTTTTAAAAAAAATCTAAAATTTAAACTTTCTACCCTTATAAATACTTAACCATTTCTCCTAATTTTCTCACACATTATAATTTAAACTTATAAATCAAAACAATAACTATCCAACATGTTAGCAAGTGAACCCCCAAAAACAAAACTCCGAGATCCCGAGTTCCTCAAAAAGTGTTCTCCATGTGACGCCAAATTCGGCTTTCCGATTATGTAATGTTTTTTATTTATTTAAGTTAATGTTTGTTATTAAATGTAATGTTTTTATTTATTAAATAAAAAAATTTGAACTAAGTCGCCTTGTTGTGGTAAATAAATCGATGAAGGTCGTCGTTGAGAGAAAAATAACGTGACATAAAAAATATATGTCGCACTAGATCGTTGTTGTGGTTACTTTATTTATGAATTACTCCTATTTTCTCGGTATTCGTTTGGAATTTCATTGGGTTTAGAATTTCATCGGTTTATAGTAATTTTTTGTTGTTACTTCCATATGCTCGTGGACTATTTAATTGTGAGGATTACAATTGGGCATCAAGATTGTTGTTCCATATTTAGGTGATATGTGATATACACGTATGGATTAATATGGATTAAGTAGAATCAGTGTTGTAAAAAGCGGGCTAGGCGGTTATACCCCGCCTCGATTTATGGCTAGGCGGTTAAGCTAGGCGGAAAAGTCAAAAGACGGTCAAACATCCTCCTAGGCGGTGCTAGGCGGCGCCTAGGCGGAGCTAGGCGGCCTAGGCGGTCAAAAAGTCAAAGAAAATGAACAAAAAGTCAATATTTTTTTTACAAAAAGTTAAGAATTTTCTTTCTAATATATAATTTCCATATTTATTCTAACATAACATCTTAAAATCAAAGATAAACATATGATTGTTAACATAAAGTGATAGATTTTTTCGTGAGAATTGTAACCAACTGAACTGTATGTCACGTTTGGTGTTTTAAGTCCTAAAATTGTTATGTTTATTTGTCTATTTTGCAACTTCAAGCTATGTGAACTTTGAATTATTAGAAATTAGAAGTATTTTGTCATGTTATACGTATCTTTTATAATTTTTTATGCATAAAATTCCAATCCGCCTAGACGAATTTCGCCTCAAAGGTGGCCAACCGCCTCACTAACGGCTAGCGATTTCTGCAACCTTGAGTAGAATAAAAGGAAAGAAAAGATAGAAAAAAGATGAAGAATAAGAAGATGCACTCTAACAGCAAATCCTAAGGTGTCTCTAACAATTTTTAGCTTCTAAAACACTTTACACATCCAACAGTTTTGGTCCAATGTCAGGATTAAAACAGTTGATGAAGAGAAAGTAGAAAGAAAAATGAGAGAATGGTTAGAAGTGTGAAATTAGATTGAGAAGAGTGAAAGAATAATGCAGCTCATCCTGACATGCTAGAAGTGTAGTATTTATAGCATTGTCTTACATGTGGATATAACGGGCTATATGAATGGGTCGGGCTTGACTTAATAGGCGTAAGGTCCCAAACATAGACTAAATTAGCTTTAAGTTCAAGCCCGTAATTCTCGACTAGCCTATTTCTAATTACAACGTTCCTAAATAAATCTATAACATATCATTCTTTTTTGAATCAATATTTTGTGGCTAACAATCTCGCCCAATGAGAGGTCATTCCCCTTCGACATTTGAGGATTTATTTAGATTGCTAATCTCGTTAATATATGAGTCTTGAACGTGTAATTGTAGACGTGTTCCTTCGTGTTGTGATCTTTTAGCCTTTTGTCGTTGTCTTTCGACTTAGTCTTTGATCTTGAGATCTTTAAATCCATGACCGAATCATTCTTGTTAGCCACGAGCCTTGATTTGTCTTTGATATCTTTGCCATTTTGTGATCTTGTGTCTTCACCCACATCCTCACACTATGCATCATCTTGAAAGCTTGCTAACAATCTACCTTGGTGAGAGGTCATTCCCATTTAAGAGAGATCTCGAATATCAGAGTTGCGGAAGTCTTTATCTTTGTTTGATCTTTAGCTTTCTTGATTCTTGAATGTTGATGCATTAAATATGTCTTTGGGCATGAGCATGTGGTTATGAATCTACGCTGCGATTGAGGTTGCAACATTGTCGTCTAATCCTAAAATAAGACTGTTAACATTACAAGTATTTTACATGTGATCAGGTAGTCTCATTATAAGAGCCTCCGTGACAGGGTTTCGCGACTATACTAGCATGTTTCTTTATCGGACACCTCAGAGTAGGTTCATACCTCACTATTAGTATTGCTACTAAGAATACGATAAAGGTGAATTAGTTGGTTAAACTCCGACTGATTATGACCGTCAATTCATATCCTGGAACAAGTTTGATTCACAAAGAATCACACCATTGTTTCTTTCCAGTTGATACAAGTTTGATTCATAAAGAATCTCGCAAGTCACATACCGTAGTGTTATTTGATGTTGACACTAGAAGGATTTCTATTAATCATTGTGAATACTAAATAGTAGAAATAAGATAATAAATTATTCTCTAGATTCGGTTGATAGCGTAAAAAAATGATGATATTTTTTGTATATTTACATAATCTCGAAGACTTTGCTGATATCCGTTCGTGTTACCGATCGTCGCCTGTTAATTAGTGTTGGAAATACGTTTTACGTATTAGAAAGGATCGGTCACTCCAACAATAGTCTAAGCAATAGCTCGTAGTTTAGTTTAATAATAGTAAACAACTAAGGCCATGCCAAGCCTACAACATGTGTAGGCCGGAACATGTAAGCCCAAGCCCATCTCATGGGCTTGGGTATATAAACCCTCTCCTTAGATGGAGATGGTGTGGTCTTCTCATACTTTACACATAGTAAAAAGTGTATTCTTTACTTTCTCTCTCTAAAGTGTGTGTGAAATCTACCATCTTTCTATCTCTTTCTCTCTCTAAACATAAGCAAGATTTACAATATCCTACAAATGGTATCAAGAGCCATGGGATGATTGTATTGTTTATGTGTTTGTGTTCTTAATTTTTTGTGCCTATTTTGATCCATTTCATACGAACCAAAAAATTTTTTGTGTTTTTTATGGTTTTTTCTTGATACAAATCTTCTACATAGTTGTGGTATAGATTTGGTATATTTACTTTGGCTAAAAACATAAAATTTTTGGGTATTTTAATTATTATTTGGCTTAAAATCTCCAATTGGTTGAGTTTTGTCCGAGAAAAGTGGGTACTATTCCGACAGAATCCATCGGAAAAGGGTATAGTTATTCCGACAGCTTCCATCGGAAAAGGGTTTACACATTTCGATCGTTATTCCGACGGGTATTCCGATAGAGGTATTCTGACAGGTTATTCCGACAGGACATTCCGATAGGTTTTCCGATTGGTTATTCCGGTAGATTTATTCCGACAGGGGTTATTTCGAAAGATTTATTCCGACAGGGGGTATTCCGATAGGTTTATTCCGACAGGGGGTATTCCGATAGTTTATTCCGACAGGGGTATTCCGATCAGATATTCTGACGAACCAAAAATTATTCCTTAAAAAATTTCAAACATTCGTGTGTTTTTGTTCGTCTTGGAATCTTTTGGTCATAGAGAACATATTTTAGGGGATTTCAACATTGTTTCTCGACTTCAACGCACAACAACAAACACATTTACTTTCTCTCATTGTTCGATCAACGTTTGTAAATCTTAACTTATCGAAATGGAGTACACATCTCTTACGGATAAGTCCATCCTCTCGGGTACGGATAATCGTCCACCAATGTTGGAGAAGACTATGTACGAGGATTGAACTTTCCGAATGGAACTTTACATGTTGAACAAAGAGAATGGACATTTCATTTGGGCATCGGTGCTCAATGGACCATTAGATTATGGTACTGTGACGGAAGGTACAGTACTCGTCCTCGCACAACGGGTGAATTGACCAGAGATATGAAGATTCAAGACAAATGTGATAAGTATGCTACAAACATCATTCTCCAAGCCCTTCCTCCAGATGTCTACAAACTCGTCAGCAAACATAAACTTTCCAAAGAGTTATGGGATAGAATTCGTGTTCTAATGCAAGGCACCTCGTTAACTAAACAAGAACGAGAGTGTAAGCTATATGATACGTTTGATAAGTTTGCATATGTTCCCGGGGAGACTCTCAATGATTACTATTTGAGATTCACTCTTTTGTTGAATGAGCTCAATATCTATGGCATGGCAATTCCTACGTTTCAATTAAACACCAAGTATTTGAACACCCTTCCTTCGGAATGGCGTAAGTACGTGACGGCTGTTAAATTGGATAAGGACTTGCATAACACCAATGTGGATCAACTTCAAGCTTTTCTTCAACAACACGAATGCCATGTGATCGAGGCTCGGTTGTCTACACCACAAGTTCGTGATCCACTTGCCATGTATGCTTCTCAACAAATGGCCCCCCAACAAAACATGGCTTACACTTATCAACAACAATCATACTTGCAGCAACCACCACAACACACATAGCAACCATCTTATCAACCACTGATGATGCCACAGCAAGCATATCAACAAAGTGTTCTTCCATAGCCTTATCCACAGCTACCAGCACATCAGGCTACCCTCACAAGCTAACACTTCTCCTATGGGCTATACTCCTCAGCAAGGATATTTTCCAATTGAAGCCCCACAAGCACAAGCCTTCTACTCCAATGAACTTCCACCAATTCAACCACTGGCCTTTACTCCAAATGATACGCCTACTGATGTCTTAAACCGTCTCACTGCCTACTTGTCAAAACTTGTTGCTACTAGAGGTTTTCCACCAACAAACAATCAGCTCCGCACCTCTTCAAATCCTCGACAACAAGCCACTGTTCAAGATGATCAAGTGACGGTGCAACCTATTCAGGGAAGACAAAATTCATATGGACCTCCTACAAGGACCGTGAATGCTCAAGCTGTGAATTCTCAAGCTAATGGAAATGGAAGCACTGTTGGTCCAAAAAAGGTTGTGACTTGCTACAATTGTAGAGGACAAGGTCATATGGCTAGGGAATGCACTCAGCCAAAAAGGAGAAGGGATGCAACGTGGTTTCGTGAGAAGATGTATTTGGTTGATGCTCAGTCTAAGGGAAATATTTTGGATTCAGAAGAGTTAGCATTTCTTGCAGACCCAGGGGCAGCAGACAATGAAGGCATTACAGTCATTTCCACTTCTAATGCAGCTTGTAAAGCATATGATCTTGATGCATATGATTCGGATTGTGATGACATTCACTCAACCCAAGTTGCACTCATTTCTAATCTCTCTCACTACGGTTCTGATGTCGTCAGTGAGGTACCAACCACATCTAATGATTTTCATGATAATCCACATCATGTTGAGCATGAAAATGACAACCTCGAGCAGCATTCGGGAACTAGTAACTCAAATGATGCGGTATCTAATCCAACACATTTGAGTGAACCTCAAGCAAATGCTACGACGGGTATGGAATCTTATGATCAACATGATTTGGTAATGGTGCCTAAATATATTATTGATAACATGAATGTGGCTGTTTGACAAACCATAGATATGAATGCCAATCTAACCGCTGAGCTTGTGTTGTATAAGGAAAAGGTCAAAACTTTTGAAATGGTCCCTCACGTAGAGAAAATAACGTGTTCTGAATTTGACCAATTTCGTTTTGAAAAGATTGAACACTTAAAAGATATAGAATCATTAAAAGCTAATCTTTCCAATGAAGTAAAAGCAAAAGAGTCGGTTGTCAATGATTTTTAGAAACTTAAAATGGATTTTGAAACTCTCGAGTCTAAAAAGTTTGAATCGGAAATTAATGCTACCAAACTTCTTAAATTCAAAGAACAACAGCTTTTAAAACAATACGATTCCACTGAAAAGGTTCATCTTTTAACAAAATTGTTTAAAGAACTCGAACTTAAGCGTCTTCAAGATTTACCACCTAATCCCGGTTATGCAAAACAAGCTCAGGAATATATTCTTTGTCTTTATGATGTGACCCTAATTGGCAAATCGAAAGAAGCACCTTTTGTTCGTAGTATTGAGGAGACACAGTCACTTGCGGAAGAAACTCAATCTAAAATGCTTTAGAAATTTCATAAGCTTGATTACGATAAGCATAATAAAGATCAATTTTCTAAAAAGACCCGCATTCGCTTACAAAGGGAATTAGCTCAATTATCAGCTTTTGTGCCCCAAAGTTTGTCAACGGAAAACCTTCCTAGTACGTCTCCTACACTTGTCAAAAATGATTTAACTAAGTTAATTCCACCGGTAAGTAAGGTGTCAGATAGCTTAAATGTGGTGCACCAATACTTTTCCGATTTTGACAAGGTCATTTTGGAACGTACGACGGCTTCGGCCATAACGGAAGGTGAATGGAATTTTGAGCACACCAGAACTGCGTTTCGAGACGAAATTGTTCCGTTTGTAAAGAATGTGAAAGCTTGTCTTAGTAATATTGATCAAGATTTGCTTTTGGAAATAGAAGAAGTTAGACGTGTTTTCAATGAAATGGATGATGCTTATGAAAACAGTTTACTTGAAATAGAACGAGTTTCACGCCAAAATGATCAGCTTCTGAAGCAAGTGATGTCTTATGATATTGTTTCCGTCTGTGTGAATAAATTGTTGATAATGATTCTATTGTGCATAATGTTGAATCTGTGGATAATGTGGTAGATACTACTTGTCACGAATCTGACGCTGAATTTTTAAAGCTTCAAGATTCATATTCTTCGCTTTCAAAACGTTTTGATGAGATTCAAACACACTGTATGTAACACCCCATTTTGATAAATGGTATGTCACGCGTGATTATGGCGTATTAATAAGTGTGAAAACACTTATCCTTTTACCACTTATTTCCAATAATAACAAGACCAAAACGTGTGATTTATGTCGTAAAGGTCGGAATTATGCGTGGTTTGTGTTTTTATTGTGTTTTAGGACCAAAATATGAAAAAGGAAGAAAACACGGGCTTTCACGGGCTTTTATCGAAGAAAACGGGAAAAGACGAAGTCAAAAGATCAAGAGTGCAAAAAGAACGGAAGTCCAAGGCCTATTCTGAAGATTTATCGAAGAAAAAGACTAAAGACGGAAGTTTAACGAAGTCGAAGAACTTAAAGTCTAATAGAAGAAGAAAATTAAAAGACAAGTTCAAATCCCGAGACGACAAAGACAAAGAATTAAAGTCGAGTCGAGAAAACGTGAAGAAAGCAAGAAAGAAGAAAGCACCACACATGCCTTCCACTTCCCTATAAATACCCTCCTAATCACATTAGGAAGGGAGTTAGCTAGTTTTTATTTTTCAAGTTTCTTTCTAGTTTTTAGAGAGAGAAAGTCTTAAACTTTCTCTCACTAGTTCATCTTTTTCTTTTAATCTTTCAAGATTAAACACTTTTTTGTATTGCTTATTTCATTAATCAAAGTTCTATTTTAAGCTTTTGATCCTTATTCTCATTCTACACTTCTTGATTCATTTACCTTTGATCCGATTTACATTCTTCATGCTTATGATTTGAGGTTTTCGTGATTAAAGGATTGCTCTTTTTAGTTTACACTCAAGCTCCTTCGTCTAAACCGTAAGCTCGTAATGCTTATTGGCTTATTCGAGTCTTAGCTTATTGAGTTTCGGATTTCTTCAAGGTTTTTGATGGTTTAAAGTTGTCATTTCATAAAGTCCTTGAGTTTAAGTTTTGGAAAGTCATCAAATTTAAGCTTTTTGAAGTATTTGAAATTCGTTTAGTGTAGCTTATTGCAACTGCTTATTTAGTTTCACTCTTCCCACAAATTTCGGAAATTGTTACCTTCCATCGCAATCAAAGGGTTTTGGTACACTTTCCGATTGTTTGCTACACATTCCGATAGCTTTTGGTTTTCGATCGCAATAACCCATTAGGGTTTTACTTTGCGATCGGTTGGATTTTCCCCCTTATTCCGATCTGGGTTGCGATCGCTTATTGCGATCGCATATTTCGACGGGTCTTAAGGACTTGGTTAAGACGAAGTGCTGCCCATTTTTCGATAGAGTCATTGCGATAGTGGCATTCCGATAGGAGTGCATTGCGACAGAAGTGTTTTCTTAAGTATTCCGATCTGAACTCGATTATTCCGATGGTTAATGTTAGTGATATTCCGATGGTTGCTATTTTGGTGTATTCCGATGAACATGAATTGTTTTATTACGATTGATTAAGTTTTTAAGTTTTTAAGTTTTTCAAAGCTTTAAGTTTTAAGAATTTTTATAAATTAACTTTAAATTTAATTTTGTCGAAGCTTTAATTTACTCAACGACACTTTAATTACTTGCTAATAGTTTAAATTAGATAAACAAACCAAACCATTCTCTTGATTCACCAAAAGACGATTGAGTCGCACTTAAGACCGGTTTTCAATTCGAAAAGATTCGGAACTATAACGAACTTCGATACTTTGGCCTCAAAATCCGAGTATTAAATGGCGCCGCTGCCGGCTCTTTTCGTTAAGATAAACGGTTTCTAGTGAGAGACGCATTGAATTTTGGGATCCGTTCTTTGAACGTTATTTTCATTGCTATAAAAATTTCCAAAAATCCATAAAAAATATAAAATTCTTCAAAAATACAAAAACATAAAAAAAAACCTATAAAAACCAAAAAGATTATATAGATATTTCTTGTGTATATTTTTCTTCTGCAGGTGCATGCGTACTAGATCTACAAACTATTCTGAGCCCGAGAATCGTGAAGATTTAGATATGGCTGGTGTTAACAACAACAATAATCACCCACCTCAAAATAATTTGAATAACAACCACAACAACAACAACAACAATGTCCTTCAACCTGATTTACGAACCATGGAGGAATTGTGCCAACCCACCATGAATGGACGCGGAGGCCCGATTGCGCCAATGCACGTCACGGCTCAGGAGTTTTCGTTGAAGCATCACATGATACAACAAGTACAAACGAACCCGTTTCGTGGAATTCCGGATGATGATGCCAACAAACACCTCGACAAATTCATTACCATTACCCAAAGCATGAAGTGCCCCGGTGTTTCTATGGATGACCTTCGCCTTCAACTTTTTCCACACTCGCTTTCTCACCATGCCGAAAAATGGTTTGACCGTCTTCCTAAGAATTCTATTCATACGTGGAATGACATGACTCAACGCTTTTTATCGCGCTACTTTCCCCCATCCATGGTCACTAGCCTTCGTAACCAAATCAGTGGATTTATGCAAGAGAATGATGAATCGCTTTTCGATGCTTGGGAACGTTACAATGATTTGATCGACCGCTGTCCTAATCACAATATGCTCCCCGTCACTCTCATTGACACCTTCTACAATGGTCTCACCTTTCGTGATCGTGACACGATCAATGCCGCCGCCGGTGGTACTTTTATGAAAAGGAGACCGGAGGAGTGTCGAGAGTTGATTGAAAACATGACTACTCACCACAAGAATTGGGATTCATCCGCATCCTCAAGATCTAACTCGAGAGTCAATGTTTCTTCTACGTCCTCCAATCCTGAAATGTCTGAAATTTCTCGACAACTCGCTGAAATGAACAAGAATTTTATGGCCATGGCCACAAACCACTTTCAACAAGCTAAAGCTGTTGCTATTTCTTGTGACACATGTGGTGGCCCTCACTCTTATCACGATTGTCCTTCTACCCAAAGCAATTATTCTGAAGACGTTAACGCAGCATACGGTACTTATCCCACGGGAGGCTATCAAGCTCGCCCTCAAGGAGACCGTAACTTGCTAAGTTATCGATCCAACAATTATCTTGCTCCCCCCGGTTTCCCTCCTGCAAACCAAAACCAACAACAAAGCTACAATCAATCCCAACCTCGTGCAAACAATCAGTATCAATCCCAAAGAAACCCATACCCAACTCAAGGAAATTCTCAAGCTTACCAGGCTCCACCTCTCAATCAACCGATGGCAGTGAATCCAGAAGTCGAGACATTCATGAAGACTAATCGGGAGTTGGTGACGAATCTTCAGAGTCAAGTCCGCAACTTGAAGGGAGAAATGGCAAAGCAAGGGAACGATATTCGAGCCGAGCTAAGGAATGATATGGCCAAACACAATGATGCAATGAATGCAAACATGCAAAACTCTTTTAACAATCAAGCTCTTCACCTTCGTGATATGATTAGTTCGCTCATCCAAGGTAATCAACCCTCTTCTTCGGGTACTCTTCCGAGTAATACCGTTGCGAATCCAAGAGGGGAGATGAAAGCAATCACCACTCAAAGTGGAAAAGGTTATATGGAACCCGAGCTTCCTACACCTCCACCCGTGATTGTGAACAAGGAAAACGAACAACTTTCTTCACCTCCATCACCTTCTATCCCCATTTCCCCACCACCCGTGGTTGTGAGTGATCCTATTCCCTTAAAGCCTTCTTCTTCATCCAATATACCTTATCCCTCAAGGTTGAGGAAAGAGAAGCAAAAGAGCAAGGACGATATTCAGGTTTCAAACTTCCTAAAAATGTTTAAACAATTGAATTTTAACATCTCCTTTGCCGAAGCTCTCGCTCACATGCCCAAATACGCTAAGATGTTTAAAGATCTTTTAAGTGATAAAGAAAAGCTTCTGGACATTGCTCAGACCCACCTTAATGAGAATTGCTCCGCAGTGCTCTTAAGGCAATTGCCCACCAAACTTGGTGATCCGGGTCGCTTCTTGATTCCTTGCAACTTCCCGGGAGTAGAGAATTGCATGGCCCTAGCCGATCTAGGTGCCAGTATAAACTTAATGCCTTTAAGTGTTTGGAAGCAATTATCTCTCCCCGAGCTATTCCCCACTAAAATGACTTTGGAATTAGCCAACCGTACGGTTGCTTATCCAGTGGGGATTGCTGAAGATGTCTTTGTTGGCGTCGATAAATTCACCTTCCCGGCGGATTTTGTCGTCGTTGACTACGAGATGGATCCCCGTGTTCCATTAATCGTCGGACGTCCATTTCTGAGGACCGGTCGCACTCTTATTGATGTAGCCGCAGGCGAAATAATCATGAGAGTTGGTGATGATCAAATTGTCTTCAACATGGGTAAAATTTCTAAGCAACCTTATTCGTATGAGAGCATTAATGCTATTGATGTTCTCGATGAGGCTTGTGAAGAACATTTTCATGATGCTTGCAAAAGTACTCTTTCCTCTCTACCCAATGTTGAGACCGTTGCCTCAATTGCTCCAGCATTGACTCCTTTCGGAGAAAGTGACTTGGATGACTTCGAAGCCAGCTTGGGTCCTCTCGATATTAAGTATGATAATTTGTCCACTAATTGGGAAGAAGATATTCGTACTATTGAGAGACTTCTCAATGAGGACCCGTTGTCTCCTCCTGCTCCTAAAGAGGTGACTAATGATGATCCATCGTTAGTTTCACCATCTACTGAGGATCCTCCTACTCTCGAGCTTAAGGACCTACCGCCTCATCTTGAGTACGTTTTCCTGGAAGACGACGAGAAGCTACCGGTCATCATTGCAAAGGATCTGAAAGAAGACGAAAAAGCCCGACTTGTCGCTGTGTTGAAGAAGCATAAACGCGCTATCGCTTGGAAAATCTCGGACATCCGTGGAATTGATCCTCATTTCTGCACACATAAAATTCTCATGGAGGACGACTTTAAGCCCACAATTCAAAGTCAACGAAGGGTGAATCCTAAAATACATGAAGTCATCAAAAAAGAGGTTATCAAACTTCTTGATGCGGGTATGATTTACCCTATTTCGGATTCACCGTGGGTTAGTCCAGTCCATTGTGTGCCTAAGAAAGGTGGTATCACCGTTGTGCCCAATGCAAACAACGAGTTGATTCCTACCCGTCTCGTTACTGGGTGGAGAGTTTGTATAGACTACCGCAAACTCAATGATGCCACGAGAAAGGATCATTTCCCTCTACCTTTTATGGACCAAATGCTTGAACGTCTAGCTGGTAATGAATATTACTGCTTTCTGGATGGTTTCTCGGGTTATTTTCAAATACCCATCGATCCCCAAGATCAAGAGAAGACAACATTCACTTGTCCCTATGGCACCTTTGCTTATAAACGAATGCCTTTTGGCCTATGCAATGCCCCCGGGACTTTCCAAAGATGCATGTTGGCTATCTTCCATGACATGGTTGAGCAAACCATGGAAGTCTTCATGGATGATTTCTCGGTCTTCAGGGATTCCTTCTCTTCTTGCCTTGCCAATTTGGAACGTATGCTTAAGCGGTGCGAAGACACTCGCCTTGTTCTGAATTGGGAAAAATGCCATTTTATGGTAAAAGAAGGCATTGTGCTAGGACACAAAATCTCTAAAGCCGGTCTTGAAGTCGACCGTGCCAAAGTTGATGTCATAGCCAAATTACCTCCACCTTCAACCGTGAAGGGTGTGAGAAGCTTTCTGGGTCATGCGGGCTTCTATCGTAGATTCATTCAGGATTTCTCTAAAATCGCTCGCCCGATGACCCACCTCTTGGAAAAAGATACTCCTTTTATCTTTTCTAAAGAGTGTCTCGAAGCCTTCAATCTTCTCAAGGATAAGCTAACTAAGGCACCGGTCTTGGTTACCCCTAATTGGGAGCTGCCTTTTGAATTGATGTGCGATGCTAGCGATTTTGCTATTGGTGCGGTTTTGGGCCAAAGAGTGAATAAACACTTCCAACCAATCCACTATGCTAGCAAAACAATGACGGGGGCTCAATTGCATTATACGACAACCGAAAAAGAGCTTTTAGCTGTTGTCTATGCTTTTGAAAAATTCCGCCCCTATCTTGTTCTATCCACCACCATCGTATACACGGACCATTCCGCGTTGAAGTACTTGATGACAAAGAACGATTCTAAGCCAAGACTTCTTCGCTGGGTTTTGCTCCTTCAAGAATTCAACATTGAAATTCGTGATAAGAAGGGAGCCGAAAACCTGGCCGCGGATCATCTGAGCAGACTTGAGGATCCATATCAGGGGGATCATCCAAACAACGAGATCAATGACTCCTTCCCCCTGGAGACTCTAATGTCTATAAATCTCAACCTTGATGGCACCCCGTGGTTTGCGGACATTGCAAACTACTTAGCGGGTGGTATTCTCATCCAAGGGTTAACATCCCAACAAAAGAAGAAGTTCTTGAATGATGTTAAGACTTACTTTTGGGATGACCCTTATCTATTCAAACAGTGTGCTGATCTGATTATTCGTCGATGTGTTGACGGACCGGCAGCTTTTGACATCCTCCAAGCTTGCCACAAAGGACCCACCGGTGGGCACTTTGGTCCCAACTACACCGCTAAGAAAGTGTTTGATTCTGGATTCTACTGGCCCACCATTTATCGTGACGCTCACGAAATGGTTAAGCATTGTGATGCTTGCCAACGTCAAGGCAAGATCACACATAAGGATGAGATGCCTCAAAATTTCATACAGGAATGTGAAATCTTTGATGTATGGGGCATCGACTTTATGGGGCCATTTCCATCATCCAAAGGGAACAAGTACATCCTCGTCGCCGTCGACTACGTCTCTAAATGGGTTGAAGCTAAGGCTCTTCCTACGAATGATGCGAGGGTGGTTGTGAACTTTTTGAAGCAGCTTTTCGCTCGATTTGGTGTTCCTCGTGCTATCATCAGTGACCGCGGGACTCATTTTTGCAACGATCAATTTGCAAGAGTCATGGCAAAGTATGGTGTCAATCACCGTCTTTCCACCGCCTATCATCCCCAAACCAATGGGCAAGCCGAAATTTCCAATCGTGGCTTGAAGAGAATTTTGGAGCGTACTGTAGGAGAGCATCGTGCCGCGTGGGCCGATAAGTTAGATGATGCTCTGTGGGCTTTCCGTACTGCTTACAAGACCCCGATCGGTTGTACACCTTATCGTCTTGTGTACGGGAAAGCCTGCCACCTACCCATCGAGCTGGAACACAAGGCGCACTGGGCCTTGAAGTGGGCTAACTTCGACATCATCAAAGCCGGTGATCATCGCAAGGTTCAACTCAACAAGCTAAATGAACTGAGGAATGAAGCTTATGAGAACTCGCTGATCTACAAGGAAAAGACGAAGATTATCCATGATGCTAAAATCAAGAACCGAGAGTTCCACGTTGGTGATCAAGTCTTACTCTTTAACTCTCGGTTGAAGATCTTCTCTGGCAAGTTGAAGAGCCGCTGGTCTGGTCCATTCACCGTCGCCAAAGTCTTTCCTTATGGGACCATTGAGCTTTCTCAGCCGAATGGGCCCAATTTCAAGGTGAATGGCCAGCGTTTGAAGCTGTACTTTGGTGAGGACATCTCTCAAGAGATGATTCCATCCCTCACCACGTTCCCCATGAACTAAAATTGGGTCGAGTCAGGCTCATGACTCGGTGAACAAAAACAAGCGCTTCTCGGGAGGCAACCCGTGTTCTATCCCTTACTGTTTTCATAATAAGTGTAGGGGGACCCCCGCATATGTTTGTTGTCTTGTTTCTTGTGCTGTGCAGGGATTAAAGCTTCAGAGAGCATCTTGATGACTTTTGACGAACCGTGATACCGTGTTTTCCATCTTCCCGGTTCTATCCTAAACTCTTGTGATTCAATATTTCATATTCTATATGTTCACATTGAATTCACTTTAGTTGTCCCTTCCTTAGCAAGATTTAAACAAAGTGCACAATGTCATAAGTGTAGGGGAGTTTACTCCCACATGCTTAAACATTGAGGACAATGTTTATCTCAAGTGTAGGGGGGACTTCTATCGAAGTAAGTGGTCTTTTCCATGAATTTGCCCTCATTTTAACCGGAAAATTTGATTTTTCGACATTTTTCAAAATTTTTAATCTATTTTGGCCTAGTAGTACAGTTGTATTTGCCTTTGTTATGTTTCCTTTGCTAGAATAAATTTTTAATAAAGTGGTTTTAGATTTTTCTTAGTCGTGAACATTTTGACTCAACCCGAGTTTACTTGCCTAAGTTTACTCTAGCTAGTATCCTTAACGTGTTTAAGTCAAGTTTTGCTAGGCTTTTATATAGGGAGCTATAAAACGCGAAAGTCTTAACTCTCACGGGTTAAGAACAAGAACTTTTCGCAAGTTCCTATAATTGATCCTAGAGAGTCGTTTATCAAGGGAACTTTAAAATGCGATTTCTAAACTTGAAAAAGTCTAAGAATTTGCAAGATCCTATAGGCGACTCGAAAACCCAAAACTTTGATTTAATAGGCTAAGCATCCACGAGTCTCATTCCTTGAGATTTTAAACTGTGGAGAACGAGAGATGATAGAGTCAATTATAAGTTCGGTATTCTTTCGTGAATTTATGTGAGTTAATTATGAGCCTATTCTCCCTCCGCTTGCTTAATAAATTATCTGCTAATAAGTAAGGTTGTACGATTTAAAAAGTTACTTAGCTTCTAGCCCCAGATCGTTTAAAAGTTGCTCGGTAATGACGAGAGTTCATAGCCAAGGCATAACTTATGAAGCGGGGCGCGAAGATTGGCGAGTCCGAAAAGGCCCTAACAAGGCATGAGGGCTATGTTTTGTTGCTAAAGATCCAAAAGTGATGTGAAGAATCATTTATCGAAAATCAATATGAAGGATCGAGACACACGACGAAAAGCAAGAACTCCCCAAAAGTCATGGAGAAGTCTATCCGAAAAGACCCTAACAAGGTATGAGGATAAATAGATCCAAGTCCTAAAAGGAGGCGGATCGTTGTATATCAAAGTCCAAAATAAAGATTGGAGAAAAATGAAGAAGTCGTGGTCCAAAGATGAAGAATCTCTCAAAACTTCAAGTGAAGAAATTCCTATTATGAAGAGAAGACCATAATTTCAAGAACGTCTCTCGAAGATTCGAAGTATGAAGTCGCTGCCAAATATCGGCCCGAGAAAGGTCTCAAATCGCGAACCAAGTTATGCCAAGATATGAACTTTCTGATATCCCGAGAAGCGGTTTTAAAAGATTTGGTCCTTTAGCTAACTATTGACTAAATCGTTCACCTTATTTTCGGACTAAATAACTATCGAAATAAGTCAAACAATGCATCCTCGTGATCATTCAAGACAAAAATAAAATATAAGAGATACACCTAGGAATAAGGGAGTCTAAGTGAATAATTGGCCCACATGAGTTCGTGATTGTTTGCTAACTTATAATAACAATGATCTCGTTTTTAAGCTTGGTATGGGGAACGTGAAACTTGAGGATGATAAACGTTCATGGCTGCCAAAACCAATGTAAGTTTTTAATTTCTTTACTTGTTTCTATCTTTTCATCTTTAGTATTTAATAAAGGCCAAGGTAGGTTATTTATGATGGGAAATGTAAACCGTGCTTAAAATTAATGCATTGCATGAGGGCATTGCAATGGTCAAGTGTAGGGGATTTAATAAGTGTGAAAACACTTATCCTTTTACCACTTATTTCCAATAATAACAAGACCAAAACGTGTGATTTATGTCGTAAAGGTCGGAATTATGCGTGGTTTGTGTTTTTATTGTATTTTAGGACCAAAATATGAAAAAGGAAGAAAACACGGGCTTTCACGGGCTTTTATCAAAGAAAACGGGAAAAGACGAAGTCAAAAGATCAAGAGTGCAAAAAGAACGGAAGTCCAAGGCCTATTCTGAAGATTTATCGAAGAAAAAGACTAAAGACGGAAGTTTAACGAAGTCGAAGAACTTAAAGTCTAATAGAAGAAGAAAATTAAAAGACAAGTTCAAATCCCGAGACGACAAAGACAAAGAATTAAAGTCGAGTCGAGAAAACGTGAAGAAAGCAAGAAAGAAGAAAGCACCACACATGCCTTCCATTTCCCTATAAATACCCTCCTAATCACATTAGGAAGGGAGTTAGCTAGTTTTTATTTTTCAAGTTTCTTTCTAGTTTTTAGAGAGAGAAAGTCTTAAACTTTCTCTCACTAGTTCATCTTTTTCTTTTAATCTTTCAAGATTAAACACTTTTTTGTATTGCTTATTTCATTAATCAAAGTTCTATTTTAAGCTTTTGATCCTTATTCTCATTCTACACTTCTTGATTCATTTACCTTTGATCCGATTTACATTCTTCATGCTTATGATTTGAGGTTTTCGTGATTAAAGGATTGCTCTTTTTAGTTTACACTCAAGCTCCTTCGTCTAAACCATAAGCTCGTAATGCTTATTGGCTTATTCGAGTCTTAGCTTATTGAGTTTCGGATTTCTTCAAGGTTTTTGATGGTTTAAAGTTGTCATTTCATAAAGTCCTTGAGTTTAAGTTTTGGAAAGTCATCAAATTTAAGCTTTTTGAAGTATTTGAAATTCGTTTAGTGTAGCTTATTGCAACTGCTTATTTAGTTTCACTCTTCCCACAAATTTCGGAAATTGTTACCTTCCATCGCAATCAAAGGGTTTTGGTACACTTTCCGATTGTTTGCTACACATTCCGATAGCTTTTGGTTTTCGATCGCAATAACCCATTAGGGTTTTACTTTGCGATCGGTTGGATTTTCCCCCTTATTCCGATCTGGGTTGCGATCGCTTATTGCGATCGCATATTCCGACGGGTCTTAAGGACTTGGTTAAGACGAAGTGCTGCCCATTTTTCGATAGAGTCATTGCGATAGTGGCATTCCGATAGGAGTGCATTGCGACAGAAGTGTTTTCTTAAGTATTCCGATCTGAACTCGATTATTCCGATGGTTAATGTTAGTGATATTCCGATGGTTGCTATTTTGGTGTATTCCGATGAACATGAATTGTTTTATTACGATTGATTAAGTTTTTAAGTTTTTAAGTTTTTCAAAGCTTTAAGTTTTAAGAATTTTTATAAATTAACTTTAAATTTAATTTTGTCGAAGCTTTAATTTACTCAACGACACTTTAATTACTTGCTAATAGTTTAAATTAGATAAACAAACCAAACCATTCTCTTGATTCACCAAAAGACGATTGAGTCGCACTTAAGACCGGTTTTCAATTCGAAAAGATTCGGAACTATAACGAACTTCGATACTTTGGCCTCAAAATCCGAGTATTACGTATCATCAAAGCATGCAAGGTAATATGTACTAAAACATACATGACCATAGGGTTAACCGGAATCAAACATCGGTTCCCAAACATAAGCCCAAAACATAATAAAGCAAAAGAAATGAATGAAAGACTAAACAAGCATAAGTATATGAAGGAAAAAGGAGAAGAAGCCTATGGCAGCTTCCATCCTATGCATGTCCTCCAAATGCTCGAGTCGGTCCTTGGGTACCTGCCGTTTTGGGACATAAAAATGAAAGTAACGGCTGAGCATAACGCTCAGTGCACGGATATACAAGTAAAACATGAATAACATAAGCATATAAGCATGAAACAGCGGAAGAAATTAAGTCCTGAATAACCCGGTTAAGTCTTAGTAAAACTGGTTTTATATTTTGAAAAGCCTTATGTTTATCTTGTAAAAATTGTTTAACATATTTTACCATTAGCCAATATAGGTCATGAAAATCAACATGCATGAATACTTGGAGGGGTGACCTCGTCATGCAAATTAGAGGGGTTGCCTCTAATTTAATATACTAGTTTTGGGTAGGAGGGGTCAGCTCCTTGTGAAAGATGCAAGGCACACACCACATTCACATTGAGTAATCTGCTGAAAAACATGTAACTAGGATGCACCCATACGCCCCACATGATAAATATAATAATATGGCCAAAAGCTGAAGGGACGCCACGAGCAATCACTCCGCTGTGGGGAAGTCATAACACCAGTGCCTCTAGTGTTATGGTTATGGTACCTCCATAACTAGGTGAAACTGGTCATGCATGTATATGGCTTTAGGTATTCTGAATTAAACATAAGCAATCAAACATATAAACTTATACTATGGGAAAACAGTTGGCTGCATACGGGGAAATCCTAATAAGGAAAGAATGTCCATACTGAAAGGACGGGAATCTGTACCTTATGTCTAGTGAACGAAGAAGACGAACGGAAGAGAGTCCTACTTCAGTATCACTAACGCTACATAAATACATACGTGTATAAGTATCTGATTACTAAGTACGTAACTGGTTTTATATCATGTCTTAGCTTGTTTTATATGTTCATGTCATGTTTTACTGTTTTAAGCTTTATACTGTGTTTATCTTATATTCTGTATATTCTGATTAAGTATTACTTGTATTTCATGTATTATTATACTTGTTGTGTAATAATAAGTAACTTTCTAAAAATAGCAGGTTTCCTAAAATAGAAAGTTTCCAAAAATAGAAAGTTACCAAAAATAGAAAGTTTCCAAAAATAGAAAGTTTCCAAAAATAGAAAGTTTCCAAAATAGAAAGTTTCCAAAAATAGAAAGTTTCCAAAAATAGAATTACTGCTTAAATTAGATAAGTTTCTAAAAATAGAAAGTTTCCATAAATAGATTAGCTGCGTTAATTAAATAAGTTTCTAAAAATAGAAAGTTTCCATAAATAGATATAAGCTGGTTAAATAAGCTAATTATATAAGCTTAAGTGTTTTCTGATTATTATTTTAAGTCATGTAGTTATAAAGTATAGTTTATTAATTATTACATGTAAATTAAATAAACTATACGTTAAAAGTATTTAATTAAATATATCATGATTTTAATTAAATAAAGGTAAAATACTTAGGTTAAAACATGTATTATTAACTATTAATAATATAACCTAAGTCATGTTAATTAATTAATTATAGTCATGGTTTTAAATAATTAATTAATTATAAAGTCTAATTAAATATAAATACTTACGTTAAAATTCATGATCTAATAATTAAATTATAACCTAAGTCATGTACATTAAATTAATCATGTCATGTTTTATTAATTTAATTTAAGTCTAAAACATAAAAATCATAAACCTTTAACAAAAATAATTTATGAACCGGACCCGTGACTAAAAACCATAAACCAGACCCGTAATCAACACCATACCCGACCAAGGTCGGGTTTACCCTTGCCCCTTGCTGCTGCCGTGACACCATCACCACCATACCGAGACCATATGGTCTCGGTGGTGGGTAATAAGCCAAGCGAGACCCCTTAAGGGCTCGGTTAGGCGTCGGCTACAACACAAACACCCCTAAAACCCTTGTTTGATTTACCCATGATCATTAACATGTTTAAAATAATTGTTTTTAATTAGTTCCATTAAAACATCATGATTCATGTGATTATCAAAATCAAAACATAAAAAGAAAAGGGTTAAAAGCTATACCGAATACGTGGATCAAATAAGGACGAACACACAACGATCCTTGTAATAATTCCAAGGTTAAAATCAAACCGAATCACCCTTGTGGTGTTCTTGAAAGTGGCGGCCAAAAGAAGAAGGAAGAAAGAATTAGGGTTTTTACTTTTTGTGAAAATCTTGAATAATGAAAAGATATTTTCCCTTTTTCTTGTTTTGGTAAAAATAAACATGGGCTTGGCCCTTTTTCTCTTCCTAATTTCGTGGGTAATAGGGCTCACATGGGGTAACCCGAATGTTTTCCGTGTCTAAAATATTAGTGTGTTCTCGTGTTCGTAACTTACGTGTTTTAATTAGTTATCAATCGTGACTTAATATATTTATTCGTGTTCGTAATAAATATATATACATACTTAATATTAGTTCGTGATTAATTTACGTTCATGATTTCATGTTCGTATGCTCTTGATTATAATTATTATTGGAATAATTATCGTGTGTTCATACGTAGTAAATACTTATCGTGTTATAACACGTACGTAATACTAATAATTCTTGTACGTGAAACGTAAACGTGCTATAAAAGGAAAGTTATAATCATGTATGTACGATCTTAAGGGTACTATTCATGGTAAAAGCATGCGGGTTTTACATTGTATTTCGCTTGAATGCAAGCAACAATTTATTCAAGAAATTCTTGAAACGTCATTCGAAGGTGTTAATTTCGATGATGCAAATTTTGAAAAGAATTTTCAATTGAATTTACATTCAAAATATCGTTAGCCAAGTGACAAGGTTGCTAAATCATTGCCGATAGACATAGAGAAATCTAAGGAGATTAACTATGTGAATGTACTTGAGGCCGCTGAGAATTTTAAACTTGATCTAGATAATCGAGTTTCCAAGATTTTGTCCAAAGTTGATAACTTAAAACAGAAAAATACACAACTCTTCGATTCAGTAAAGCCCGCATGTGCTAATACCACTGCACAGAATCAATCATTGATTGAAAAACTGAATCGAAAGTCGGTGGAAATATCTGATTTGAGGGAACAAATTTGCGATAAAAATTTGGCTTTGGCTGAGTTAAAGGAAACACTTCCTACCCTAAAAGATAAGAATGTTGTGGATAACGTAGCCATTGTCTCAGCATCGTCCTCTAGTGCAATCAAAACGAACCTCATCTCCGTCACACCACTTAACAAGGGCCCTAGGACTAAACCATCTCAAACATTGGTCACTAAAGATAAGGCAAAATCAAAACCAGCTTCTAATATTCCCGTGTTGCCTTCTACAGGAGTAACCACCACTACTAAGGCTCAAAGATCTAAGCTTAAAAGAAATAAGAAGAATGATATGATCTTGCCCCCATCTAGTAGTCAAGTGAAGAAGAAAGTAGAAGCCCACCCTAGGAGTGTCATTTCTGTTTTGAATAAAAAGAATCATGTAGCTAACCTAAAGGCTCTGCGGTTGTGCAGCGTTCTAAGCCTACTATGAATTCTAATTTGAAATGTTGGAATTGCAATGAATGTATGTTTTCTAGTCGTCATGATTCTTGCCTTATTGACCATGTGAATGAGATGAATGCCCGAAAAAATGGTTTAGAATGGAAACCGACTGGGAAAGTGTTAACCCAAGTTGGTTGGATGTGGCGCCCCACTGGTAGAACTTTCATTATAGTAGGAAATACGTGCCCTTTAACTAGGATCACTCCCACTAAAGCGAAGAAAGCGTGCCCTTTAACTAGGAGTACCAAGGCTACCAAAACACAAGCGTGTCCTTTAACTAGGAACATCGACAATACAGTAGGAACCAAGTGCCCTTTAAATAGGTCTACTCCCACTGTAGTGCCCGCTAATAATCCAAAACCTCAGAAAGTTGGAACAATAAAACCTGTTAGTGGTAAAACTCACATTAGAAAACACAGGAAATCTAAGGGTCACACAAATGTTAGCAATTCTGATAATATTATATATGTATCTGCTAACACTCCGGAACCAATAGTTTCCAATGCATTGTCTACTGTTGTTATTGAAAACAGGTGTTCCAAATTGTTCTCTGGTATTTGGACTCTGGTTGCTCCAAGCATATGACCGGAGATCGCTTTCAGCTCAGAAATTTCGTCAGCAAGTTTCTTGGTACGGTTCGATTTGGTAATGATCATATTGCAAAGATAATGGGTTACGGTGAATATCATATTGGGAATGTTATAATTTCAAGAGTGTATTATGTGGAAGGTCTCGGTCACAACTTATTTTCTGTGGGACAATTTTGTGATGCAAACCTAGAAGTTGCTTTTCGAGAGCATACCTGCTTCATTCGTAATTTGGAAGGGGTTGATTTATTGAAAGGTACTCGAGGGAATAATTTGTATACTTTTTCTCTGCAAGACATGATGGCCGCTTCTCCCGTATGTCTTCTCTCCAAAGCATCGAAGACTAAGTCATGGTTATGGCATCGACGGTTATCTCATCTTAACTTTGACGCTATTAATCATTTGGCGAAAAACGAACTTGTTCGTGGTCTTCCTAAACTTACATTTCACAAGGATCATTTGTGTTCCGCGTGTACAATGGGGAAAAGCACTAAGAAATCATACAAACCCAAGACTGAAGACACCAACCAAGAGAAACTTTATCTGTTGCATATGGATCTTTGTGGGCCAATGCGTGTCGAAAGTCTTAGTGGTAAAAGGTACATCCTCGTCATTGTGGATGATTACTCTCGGTTTACATGGGTGAAATTTCTTACAACAAAAAATGAGGCACCTAAATTCATCATCGGATTTCTCAAGATGATTCAAGTGCGTCTCAACACTACTGTCCGACGCATTCGTACAGATAATGGAACCGAATTTGTGAATCAAATTTTTCGTGATTATTATGAAGAAGTTGGCATATCTCATGAAACATCAGTTGCTCGCACACTTATGGAAGCTACTCGAACGATGTTAATTTACGCAAAGGCTCCATTGTTTTTATGGGCAGAAGCAGTATCTACAGCAGTGTACACCCAAAACCGGTCACTAATTCGTAAACGCCATGGTAAAACACCTTATGAGCTTCTCCATGGAAAAGTATCAGATTTATCATATCTTCATGTATTTGGTTCTCTTTGCTATCCAAATAATGATGGTGACAATTTGGGAAAACTTCAACCAAAGGCTGATATTAGTATTTTCATTGGTTATGCACCCACAAAGAAGGCATATCGAATCTACAATCGTAATTCTCGTAAGATCCTCGAAACTATGAATGTCGATTCTGATGAGCTGACAGCAATGGCTTCTGAGCAAAGCAACTCTGAACCCGCACTTCATGAAATGGGACCCAGTAACATTAGCTCTGGTCTTGTCCCAAATAACCCTACTTCATCATCACTTACACCACCTTCTAGGAATGCATGGGATAGGTTATTTCAACCGTTCTTTGATGAATTCTTTACTCCTCCAAGTATTGTTGCTCTAGAACCTAAGGTAATATCTCCGGTAACCAAATTTGACGCTCCAGCAACCGAAGCACAATCAGATACGTCTGCACCTACAATTGGTCAAGATATACCTTCAACGAGTAATTCTCAGCCAACTACTGAATCAACTACTCATGTCATGCCTATTGATGATGAAGAGGATGATGATGATCACGATTTGGAATTCGCTCAAATGCGTGAACTTCCATTCTTTGGTGTACCAATTCCCGACTCTAATCAAGCCGGGTTGTCCACCTCAGAGGAAGCTCCTACTACAGTTTACTCCAATCCACGGATTCGTGAACATGACAGCAAGTGGACAAAGGATCATCCTATAGATTCTATTATTGGTGACCCTAATCGTCCGGTATCCACACGAAGTCAGTTACAAGAAAGTGCAATGTTTTGTCATTTTGATGCTTTTCTCACTGAAGTTGAACCTAAGATATGGCAAGAAGATTTTACTCAATCATGTTGGATAAAAGCTATGCAAGAAGAACTTAATGAATTTATACGTCTTGAAGTATGGGAACTTGTCCCATGCCCGGATCAAGTGCAATTACTCACTTTGAAATGGGTTTATAAGGTGAAACTCGATGAGTTAGGCGGCATATTGAAGAACAAAGATCGACTAGTAGCTCGTGGATACAAGCAATTATTAGGCATCGACTTTATGTAATCCTTTGCACCTGTTGCCCGTTTGGAAGCTACTAGACTATTCCTTGCTTATGCAGCCCACATGAATATGATCGTCTATCAGATGGATGTGAAGACGGCATTTCTCAATGGTGACATCAAGGAAGAGGTCTATGTTCAACAGTCAGATGGTTTTGTGAATCCTAAATATCCTAATCACGTGTATAAGCTTAAGAAGGCTCTCTATGGGTTGAAGCAAGCTCCACGCGCATGGTATGATCTATTGTCACAATTTCTCATTATGCAAGGCTTCGCTAAAGGCAAGGTGGATCCCACGATGTTCATTCAGAAACGAGGTAAAGATATGATTATGGTACAAATATATGTTGATGATATTATATTTGCAGCCTCGACCCAAACCTTATCCGATGAGTTTGGGACACTCATGTCTTCCAAGTTTAAGATATCAATGATGGGCAAGGTATCATTCTTCTTAGGTCTTCAAATATCTCAGAGTCCTAGAGGCATCTTTATCAATCAATCCAAGTATGCCCTTGAATCGCTTAAGAAATATAAGATGGAATCTTACGACCCCGTGGATACTCCAATGGTGGAACGAACTAAGCTTGATGCAGATCCACATGGGATTGTTGTTGATCTGACACTTTATCGTGGAATGATCGGTACCCTTCTGTATATCACAGCTAGTCGACCTGATCTTCAGTTTGCAATATGTATGTGTGCTCGGCATAAAACTCGACCTACTGAGTTACACTTAGCTACTGTCAAACGGATCTTTCGGTATCTTAAAGGAACCATTAATCGGGGACTTTGGTATTCGAAGGACTCTTCGATTGCACTAATGGCATATGCAGATGCGGATCACGCGGGTTGTCAAGACACAAGGCGTAGCACGAGTGGAACTTTGCAACTACTAGGAGATCGACTAATCAGTTGGGCATCGAAAAGGCAGAAAAGCGCTGCAAATTCAAGTACGGAATCAGAATACATAGCTATGTCCGATTGCTGTGCTCAAATTCTTTGGATGAGATCGCATTTAACCGACTATGGTCTAGGTTTCAACAAAATTCTAATGTACTGCGACAATAAAAGTGCAATTGCCTTATGCTGCAACAATGTTCAATTCTCCCGGTCGAAGTATATTGACATTCGCTACCACTTTATCAAGGAGCAAGTGGAAAATGAAGTGATAGAGCTTTACTTTGTCCGATCTGAGTATCAATTGGTGGATATTTTCACGAAGGCTTTAGATCGCACTCGAATGGAATTTTTGGCCGACAAGCTAGGTTTGAGAACATTCTCGCCCGAGACTCTAAAGGAACTGGCAGATGAAGCAAAAGAATAGTGGTGGTAAACTATTCTCCGTATCCTTGGTGATCATCTGTATATATTGTTTATATTTTTATCCACAAAAGCAAAATACAAGAAATATAAAACCATATAAAAACCATAAAAAATGAAAATTTCATAAAAATCCAAAAATATTTTTACTTTATTTTTCAAAGGCATGTCTTTTGGTACGATAATATTTACGGCCTTAGAAATGTCGATTAATATTGACACGGCACCATAAATAGAGTTTGTACAAAAGTTGTAAATATTTCATAAAACATGCCCATATGGCTTGTAGTTATTTCTGACTACAACACGGTCTTCATATTTAAGTCAAGTTTTTCTTATGAAAGCTTTGGCTCTCAACGGGAATTAATTTTCTCGGGCAAGGTTTACTTTAAAACCTTGTAAGGGATCAAGTTTACTTTATAACGTGGTCTAACACGGATATATGTACGCATCAGTGCATTTATTTGTCACAACAAGAGAAATCTTATTTTTATGGAGTTATCATCTCTACTACCATAGCTATCTACAATTGGTATCTACATACTCGACGATGCGACTACTCAAACGATGACTACAGATCTTTCAATAGAACACGGGTCAACAATTGAGGGGGAGCAATTGTCAAGCATTCAGAATCTTCGATGCCGAAAGTGCCAAGTTCACAAGTGGGTGTCAAGATAACAATACCAATTGTACTTGTGGTGTCAAGAGATGACTTCAGATGTGACTAGGTGACCAACATTTGCCGACAAGAACCATTTGATTTTATCATATGATGTTCTCATCAATCAGGTCCAACCTTGTCAATTTATTCTTATATGGTGAGTATGTGATCATGTTACAAATCGGTATCATATCTCACAAATTGGTCACATGAAGATAAAACGGACTTGCATTTTTCTTCCCAACAACCTTTTAAATTTCATTAAATCAATTGATATCAAAAATATCGGTTGGGTTAATATTTTTAATATGGGGGAGGAAATGTGATTTAATATGGGAAATTATCACAAATGGTTTGACTTAATGTGATAGCTCATCCCGACATGTGCGAAATGTTTTCGAATATCGTGGCATATGTTAAGGGGGAGCAAAATGGATTTTCTATATCAAAATGGATTTCATGGTGACATATACTTACCCTAAAACCATTTATTTCACGACGATGAAGATTGTGGTGACATAAGGATGGTAGGATAGGTTAAGTCCAACGATTCTTCCAAAACCGGAGGAATCTTCCCAAGGACATTCCACGGCTAGAAATAGTAGTCCTTAGGAAAGATGGAGAAAGATTATGAATGTAGCTGAATGCCGACCAAGTACTTAAGTTAGCACCGGAACAATCACAACAAGGTGCTAGTTATGACGTATTGGTAAGCATTGAAGGGGTTGAAGAATGAAAAAGAATTGTAAATATAAAGGGTCTAAAGAAAGAAGCCCTCCTTACAACCTTAGGCAGAAACCGGGTCAAAACATATGCTATTGAGATCATTTTAATGATGCTTGATATTAAAGATAGACATCATGGACCCAGTGATGCATTGCACAACCCATCCCAGCTAACTCGGGTATCTCTTAAAAGGTATTTGTTTTATTCACACGGAGACAACGCATTATCTATCGATTTATTCACTCCGAGTAAATTGGTATTGAAATGGCGGCACTCCTCTCCAGCCTTCGATTTGGATTGTGCGGCGTACTTTCTGTAATGCAGAAAATTTTTGGGTTTTGTTTGAGTGGGAAATGATTCAATTCTTCAAAGATTACGAAATTTTTGGTTACAAAACAAGATTATAAGTCCCCGGCAGCGGCGCCAAAAACTTGATGTTCGTTTCGCAAGTCTTAAATTTACATTACAAGGTTTAGACAAAACAAGGGACTAGAAATACAAACACGGGCAAGTATACCCTTTCGTTCGTAATATAGCTTGTAGTGGTAAGCCAGGATCGTTCGCTGAGCTAGTGGTATTTTTATGGGGATTCTATCTATCGTTGTAGGATCCCTATTTAAGATCACTGCAGTTCCTTTTCGGGCGGATGTAGGACGGACGGCCGCCTATAGGTGGTAGGGTAGGGTGGGTGGTACCGCTCATATTGCGGCCAATCTTCCTACCCGCGTCTTCTCATTAAGACAAGTAATTCATTAATAGCCTGAGTTTCAGGTATTAATATCTTTCCAGTATCAAAGTTAGGTAATACACTCTCAGGGTTTGATCTTTCAACCCAGTCTTCTGACTTTGGTATCATTTCATGACCAAACCCTACCGAGGCTGGAAGAAATACTTTTTAACTCATTTCCTTAGTAAGTGGCTTCTCAGTGAGTTGGCATCCCCCAAGAATGTTGATCCCAAACTCAGATCTTAAACCTTAGCTTGTTTAAGGGTTATAGTAGAAAGAAAGAATTCAAACTACTACAAGAGAAACTTTGCAATACACAAAGTAACTAAACAAGATGCGGAAAGTAATGTTTAGCACAAGAACAAGTAATGAATCAAACGTTTAAGCTTTAATATATTGATAATATACGAATACCTAAAGGTGGTATTAGGGTTTTACAACCTTAAAGCATGAAATGAAATGTGAGGAAAAGTATATTAAACACAAAACCTAATGAGTCGTTTTATAGCACAAGGACTCATGTACAAGATAATCACTAACAATCACTAAAAGATCCAAAATGCACGATCGAGTCTAGAGCCATTTGAGATCATCAAATATCTCATTAGGACACATTTCCATATTTACTTGCTTCTTCACACACTATGAAAAGTAATAAAGATATTAAGATTCCTACACAAAATCTTCATGATCTTGCCTGAATATCCGAGTAATACGAAAGTATTTATGATGAAGATGGAAATCCTTCTTGAGCGAATATCAAAAAGCTCATGGTAGGTGACTTATGCGATTCTTTATGAATCAAGCTTGTGATAACTAGAAAGCAACAGTTGTTTAATCCTTAATTGAATTTAAACACGTTCCAGGCATGTACGCAATATCTCAGTGATCTTGCCAGAACACTCAGAGTGATACCTTAGTGTTCACACTGATGAGTGGAAATCCTTCTGGTGTTAACCTTAAACAGCAGTTGGTAGGTAACTTGCAAGATTCTATGTGAATCAAGCTTATGACAACTGGAAAGCAACGATGGTGCGATTCTTTAATGAATCAAACTTGTTCCAGGAATCGGAATTGACGGCTTCAATCATGCGGATAATTTTATCCAAATGATTCACTCTTTACGTTCGCAGTCAGCTTTGGACGGTCGAGTAAAGAGAACGGGTTTACCCGCGAAATCTTGTCAATGAGATTTTTAATTAAATCTACCTGCCACAAGTACGATATTTTATATCGTCCAACGGTCTTCACCTACCGGAGGTAAAATGCTACCGAATTAGAATGAAATGTTCAAAGCCATTTCGTTTGTGTCTACATATGTTGCGGCATTTGAAGACGGTGGCGTTGCGGAATCCGAGAAGAAGTCGTCCTCGCATGCTTATACTTTATGCATGTAATACTTCATCTTATTCTAGAAATCCTAAAAGTCAAGTCTTCTGTTGTATCGAACTCTGAAACTTTCAAGAATTACGAAGGTATAAGTATGTGGGACATGATGTCACGAGGACGCGAAGATCACAAGTGATGGATGCACAAGATCAAGGCAAGAGATTAATGCTCAAGATTGATATCAAAGATCACATCAGCATGTTCACCAGAAAAGAAAAAGAAAAGAAAGACGAAAACTACGAGCTCAAGACAAGCATAGTATGCTAGGTTTATTTTATTATTGTAACTTGGGTAACGCCCTTGTTTGGAGTGACCTCCCTTAGGGGGAGATTGTTACGTTTTACGTATTAGAAAGGATCGGTCACTCCAACAATACTCTAAGCAATAGCTCGTAGTTTAGTTTTACTAATAGTAAACAACTAAGGCCATGCCAAGCCTACAAAATGTGTAGGCCGGCCCAACTTGTAAGCCCAAGCCCATCTCATGGGCTTGGGTATATAAACTCTCTCCTTAGATGGAGAGGGTGTGGTCTTCTCATACTTTACATATAGTAAAAGGTGTATTCTTTACTTTCTGTCTCTAAAGTGTGTGTGAAATTTACCATCTTTCTATCTCCTTCTCTCTCTAAACATAAGCAAGATTTACAATATCCTACAATTAGGATTTGTGGATTTTATATCTTTAAGATCTCTTTTGTAAAATAAGAGTTTGCTTGTTTTTTTTTCTCTTTTGGTTGTTTTGTTTTTGTTTCTTTCACACTTTTTGTATCTTTTATGTTTTCTTATCTCTTTTCCTTCTCTACTTTTTACAAGTTTTAAACTTTTTTTATTTTTTTTATTTTTTTACTTTTTAAATTTTGTTTGTATTATAAAACTGCAAAATATGAAATATAAAATTTGATAAATCAAATGTAATAAAACATGAAAAATACTAAGCTATAAATTGTCTATTCAAACTATCAGAAAAAACGCAAAACAAAAAGTATAAATTTTTATAAGTTAAAACTTGTAAAATTCAAAAAATACAAAACAAAAAAAGACCAAAAAAATTGATTTGTCCTGTCAAATAGAAAGGAAGAGATATACAAATAAAATAACCCCACTAATATTTCAGCTTTAAGAAAAATATTGTCCAATACGGTTATACTACCCTACAGATGTTGAGTTTCTTGTCTTGATAATAAAGATTGTCTCAAAAAAATTCTTGAATCGTGTATAATTCACTTTCTTAATACAATATTTCGACCTTATTCGGTGCTTTGAGTTACACGAAATTTGTATTGGGATAATACAAGTATGACATTCTAATTCTATGTACAATAAAGAGAGCAAAACATAGATAATTTGTTATAATTGTTGTTCATGTGATGATCTTGATCATCAAGACCAATTTGTGTTTATAGATATATACAGTTACGATATTGTAAAAAAGGTTGTAACTCTTCATGAAAAGAGACATCTTTTAGGCAAAAATCACACATTTATATGTGCAGCGACAGTTTTGTAACAAGTGACAGTTTAGTGACAACGAATTATGTCACTATTGTAGCATTATATTCACAATCTTTTCCATTATCGTATCCCAAATCAAGTTACTAAAATTGCCTACAATCCTCTCCATTTTAGTGTAATATTTCATTTCTCAATAATCAAAACAAATTAAACTTGTGCATAGATGAGATGTTGCTAAGGATTGCATTTCAAATATTCAAAAATCGAGGTGTTGCTAAGGATTAAACCCGTCAATTCGTTTGAATACTCAAAGATAACATGCACACGAGTTTTTACATTTCTTCAATGTTTATACTTGACGTTTTACAAGCCATGCGCCCTTATCCATTTATGAGTATATAAAAAGTCAAAATATAAGTTTCTTAACGACAAAACTTGATATTCAAAGGGAGTTGATTTACACACTCCTCAAATTGATTGACACGCTCAAATTTAGTGTCTTTTGACACATATACCCTTAGATCACTTCTAGTCATGTTTACTTTTAGAGGGTATAAATGTCAAGAGACACTAAATTTAAGTGTGTCAATCAATTTGAGGAGTGTGCAAATCACCTCCCATATTCAAATAAGTAGTTTTTTTTATTCTTGCTCATACATACAATTTTTAAAAGAACTAACAAAAGGATGAATTTCAATCTTTTCACCTGTACTAGTATTAAATATATTTATGTAAATTTATGAGTTGGTCCCCTCCGCATTTATTTTAATCTTTACACTATTTTTATAAATTTTATTCGTCTTATAAAGCACGAAATTAAAACATAAGATAGGAACGAAATCTATTATTATGTCTTCTTATTGTCACTTCCATTTTGAATGGGCTCCCGTTGACAACTAAATGTGAATTGTAGTCGTTTAGTCATTTATTAGTTTGTTGACAATAAGGCCGTTGAGACTTTTTGTTCTTGAAGATTTAAATCATTTGGTCCCTGAATGTGACCCGACAGAAATATTTCGGCTGTTTTTTAGAACGGCAAATTTTGGTTAGTGTATCGAGTCGTGCAATGACATTCAAGCGGCAGAATGTCTTCTTCGAACTTTCGCCCGAATCCTCGTCTAGTTATGTTAAACTCCTTATCCGCTTCGCCTGAGAGGAAAAGCCATTAGCGCGTCTTGACCTCCAAGAAACCTTCTTTAAGAAAATCACTTAATAAAACTTTGATGGCAAAGTTTTATTCTTCACTCAAGAACAAATTAAAAAAGGCATATCTAAGTTAGGGTAATTACTAATTACTTAGGGGTCGTTTGGTTCAAGATTTTAAAATTATGGAATTCTAATATCTAGTAAATTAGAATTTCCAAGAATTTAAAATTCTAAAATTTAAAATGCCTAGTCATGTTTGGTTGACAAAAACTTGTAATAATTTGAACTCTTGAATTAAACCAATTAACGAATAAATTTTTTTTAGACAAATTTTTTTATTTAAAAGAGTAAAAATAAAATGTTCACTTTTTATATAAACTTTATAAAAAAATTTATAGAATGTTTTTATAAAGTTTATATAAATTGTAAAAAGCATTCTATAAATTTTATAAAAAGAGTTATAATTTTTTATATAAATCTTATAAAAGTTTTATAAAAAGATCATTAAATTTTATAAAAAATTTATATAAATTTTATAAAAAAATTCATTAAATTTTATAAAAAGTTTATATAACCTTTTATAAAAAAATTTATATAAGTTTTATAAAAAAATTTATATAAATCTTATAAAAAATTATTAAGAATTAAAAATCGAATTTTAACTTTTTATATATATTTTATAAAAAAAATTATATAGTTTTTCTAAAAAAAATTATATAAATTTTATAAAAAAATTATTTAAAGTTCATAAAAATTTATAAAAAATTTATATAAAGTTTATAAAAATTTTATATAGATTTTATAAAAAAATTAAATAAACTTTATAAAAACTTATATAAATTTTTTATAAAAAAATTATAATTTTATAAAAAAAATCAATAATTTTTTATAGAATTTATATAAATTTTGTAAAAAAATCCTATAAATTTTATTAAAAATTTCTATAAATTTTATAAAAAAATTTCTATAAATTTTTAATATAAATTTTATTTTTGCTATTTAAAAGAGTAAAAACCGAAAAAATAATTTTTATATAAATTTTTTAAATTTTATAGTTTTTTATATAAACATAAAACCCCGAATAAAAATTACTAGAAAAAAGTTTATAAAATAAAATTTTCAAGTAAATTAAAATTCCACACTTTTTGGAGTAATTTTAATATCCTTCATTTTGGGAATTCGAGGAATTTAAAATTCCTTCGTTAGTCATACCAAACACAATATTTGGGGGAAATTAAAATATCAAAATTTTGAATATCCTCCAATATGCCCCAACCAAACGGCACCTTAGTTTTTTACCTCTACTTATTTTGATTAAGTAGAAGGTGCTAGGTGATGCTTACATCTGCAGAAGTACAAAACTATCACCCAGATAGGCAGGATTAGATGTGGTAATTTGTATCCATTTGAATAAATTCGGATAGAATGGGTCATTTTTTAGAAATAATAGATGTATTTGGACAACATAGATATATTGAAATGGTCCAAATGGACGATAGAGATTAATAAGTGGATCAAATGGGTATAGTATTTTATAGTATATTATTTTTGGTTTTTCAAAAAAAAAAATTACTCGTTTAATTTTCAACAATTTTCAAATTTCTTAATCACATACGTAGTATATTTTTTTTTTTTTTCTTCGCTTGATTTGCGTCCATTTAGCCCATGCCCGTTTGGCCCACGCCCATTTTGTCCGCGCCCGTTTTGCTCATGGTGCATTTGATCCGTTGCCCAAACCCGCCCGACCCGTCCATTTTGCCACAGACAGCATGCAACCAAAGCTAAAGCCTAAAACCATATTCTTACTTAAAAGAGAACATACTGCCCAAACCTTCCCTGCATGATTAATCTAAACATCAATTTCACTACATTGATTCCCATACTATCATGACAAAAGCCTATACATACCACTGAAAACATAATCACCGACACATTCAGTTACCAAAAAGTGCAAGGTTCAACTGACTACAGCGCTTGTGTGCTTTTCCAGCTTTCATCTAACATCACAAAAAAAAACACAGCATTAGATCAAGATCAGAAATTCATGAACTATGCCAATTACCGTCGCGTTAAAGTAGTAATTTAGAATTAATACACCTTTCAAAACAATTTACATAAATTTGTTTTGTTGTGGCATTATGATGGTAAGTAAAAATTACGAGTTAGGAAACATGAACAATTGTTAAGAATCATAGTAAAATCTGTAAGCCCATCAGAAATGTGCAAATTAAGGTCCCACTACATCACAGTTCCTGTAACCACGATACAGCTATATGATTGTACATAGAACAAAATACCTTCAGAAGATTGTGTTACATGGGTTCCTCAACTCCGTACAGTTGTCGATTCTGAAAGTAAAAAGAACAAATAAATAGATCCTGAGTAACTGGTTGAGAAAATGAAATCACTAATGGTGAATGCACACTTATTTCTAGTACTTTTGCCAATTAGTTAATAATATAAATCCATATTTAACAATCTTAGAAAAATGTTTAAGAGTGGATCTAAACTTAGAAAAATATTACAAACCGGATCATAGAGCACTTTTTGATTGCGCCAGAAATCCATAGGCGGCAAGAGCACTCTTCCTATAGTAAGGTGGATTTATACAAAAACGTTTAGTTCAGACAAAATTGTTGTTTGTAAGCATCCAAGTACTTGTAATATGGTACAAAGTCTTACCTGATCTAGATTTTTTTCCACTGTAAGACTCGGGAGACAATATGTTTGGACTTTTATATGTATCCGTGGAGCCCTATTGATACAAAGCAGTCAAAGTTAGCATCACCATAGGCATATAAAATATTATCATACACTAGAAAACACTTTCTAATTTAACAGACTTGAAGCTATGTCTGGAATCACAAATTCACCTTTTGCAATAAAAAGAATATATATCCTGATTGGATACCAACATTGTGGACTTCACAGATATAACCATGAGCTTATAAAATCAAGCCAAAAACAGAATGAGCTTTCGGAAACATATACATATGATTGATCTTCACATTATGACATCAATAAGACCAGTTACATAATCTTGAAACATATACATATGATTGATCTTCACCGTTGCATAATATGTATTCCGAAAAAGTTATTTAACAGCATACAATATGCTGGATGATACTTTTTCAGTGAATGTACTTTGAGATAGTTAGAGCTGATTTAGGCAGCAGATAATATGTGTAGACAAGAGAAAAAACAGAACTACAAATAAAATAAATTACAAACATGGTGCCATCCAATTTGGCGGTTGATAGATGTTTGCATCTAAGAAGATAAATATACCTTTTTGGCCTTTGAGATAGTTTTAGGCGATTTAGGACTAATTGCTATACGTCGCCTCTCAGCTGAGTTTCCAGATTTCAGATTTCTTTTAGACTTGCTCCGAGTTACGCTTGCTTCTTGAGAGTCAATTTTGTGTCTTGCTGCTGTAGGAGTACTATGGGTATCTTCTCTGCATGAACTGCCGAACATATCTTTGTCGTTTTTCTTCTTATTTTGGCGAGTTTTCATGCTTGTTTTTGAAACAACTGTGTTTTCGTTTGGATCTGTTACACCAGAAGCAACATTAAATTTATCAGTGCAGGCATTTACCGAGCACCCAACACCCACACTCCTACCACTAGATGGATCTGAACACTCAGCGTTAGAATGATTTGCCTCTATATCACTTTTTCTTATGCCAGCCTGTGATTCACCGCATACATCAGCATCCTCGTCTATTGACTTTATTCCCTGATTTGAAATGCCAACTTCGCCACTCGATGGATTCGAATTCTTAGGTTTAGACATGCCTGCCTCTAAATCGCTTTTTCTTGTGTCAACCTGTGATTCATCGCGTACATCATGAACCTCATTATTTCCCTGATTTAAAACGTCGCCTTCAAAAGCTAGCTTTTTTCTCGTAACCTTAACATCTGGGTCATTCTGTTTTCTTTTTCTTTTTAATTTAATTATGTTTTCTTCATTTGACCCTTTTCCACATACAGCAGAATGATTAGAACAAATCTTATTCGCATTCTGTTCATCTTGATTACCCACTGAAGTTGACAAAATTTCCCTGATTTCGCCCATCACCCTTGCATTGACAGCCTTTTTATTGGATAATGCATTCCTTTTACCCTTTAACATGTCAGAAACTCCTAAGTTATCGAGATCAATTAGAGTTGATTTGCCTGTCTTTGACAAAGATCTAGTCATCCGCCTGCTAGAAGAAACAGCAGAACACTTGGATATCGTAGATGAAACCGCAACATTTCTTGCAACATTATGCTTCATACCACAAACATCCATGCTTGACCGACCCATGCTCAAACTTAAATCACCCTCAAATTCTGACATTACTGGAGATTTTTCAAATAAAACTTCATGTCCAGATTCAATTACATGCTCCTGTTAAAATAAAAACATAATGGGTGAGCTTTGAAAGAAAAAACAAGATTCATGCATATTTGTGGTGAGCTGAGTCTTCTTACAACTTTTACGAGATCAAAACTTTTGAAATTAACTAAGTAACAGAAAGGTATCAGATTCCAAGCTTCAATAATAAATCGGTCATATTTATTCAGGTAACTATAAGAAAAGAAAAGAAAAAAAAATCTTGTTGGGTATTGAATCTAAGAAACTGCAATGAAGGTATAGAAGTGAGAATAGAAACATAAAAGAGATGCACGACAAAGAGATCATACATGTGGAATATCACTTGAGGACGCATTAGGGACACTACTAGTTTTATTGCTCAAACCCTTGTCTTCAGCTTCTTGAAGACCCATATCCACAGAGCAGCTATCAAAATCCTGAGGATTACCATTTAAGTCATCAAGAATATCAGCATCTCCTTGAAAGGCGTCATTCCCATCTTCATGTGCTGACGATATTCAACATATAAAGAAAAGTGAGAAATGCCTATTCCAGAGTTAACGAGTTTTATATTTTTTACACATATAAACATGTTGTTACCTAAATCTTTTTAATAAATAACTACTTTTTCAGTGAATGGCTCTTAGTAAAACTAAAAATTACCTTGTGAGTCGCACTTATCAGCAGATCCTACTTTGGGGAAGCTTGTAGCAAAATTTTCCCAATAAACGGGAAAACCAATAACAAAATGTTTAAACACCTATAAGCATAAAAGATATAATATTATACGAAACATCAGCAAAAAGTTCCAAGTCAATTTCACTAAATATCAAACACCATGTATCTAATTACCGAATACATTAACTTAATAATGGCACATTCATATATTTTGTTCACCAAATAAAATACAGGAAAGAAATTGTTATAGTTAAGATTTGTCTAAATACCTCCGAGGAGAAACCATTTTCAAGTGTTCGTTCTTTGTTGATGAAGCCTTGCAAAATAACACATGCACCATCAACCGTCTCTAACTCAACGATGCCATTCACCTTAAGGATCGGCGCAGTAGAGAAGCACCGCTCAGCCCGGTTACTATAATTTTATCAAAAATCATATTAATGAATAAACGACATGTCAATTTGACAAGGACAGAAACAAGGCATGTAAAGAAAAACACACAGCTAAGAGGTTAGGTTGTTCAAAATTAGAAAGCCAATAAGCTCAATTTTTATGGCTTATGAGCTAATTTATGAGCTTGAACAAGTCATAAGTTAGAAGTTTAGAAGCTAATAAGCCATAAGGATTTATAGTTTAGGCTTCTCCAAATTTGATAAAGCAAACAAGCCCGTTATATATGTTTTTTTTTTCTTTTCCGAAAGGCCATTATATAAGGTAATCCAAATTCCAAACACCACCTAAGAACTTAGAAAACTAGGTTCAAAGTTCACAAATCATATCCCCATTAGTTCATACCACATAGGAAACTTTTAGGGGCTGACAGCTTATGATATAAGACTAGTAATATGTGCTAAGTTGTGCAGATTAATCGTCACCTCATGGTAGAGCATAATGAAAGCTGTAAATATAATTTTACAGTCTAAACTGTACTAATTATTTTGTACATCAGACTCGTGATATGATGGTTTTGGTATCCTAAAGGCCGGAGGTCCTTTGGAAGCAGCCTCTCTACCTTCGGGTAGGGGTAAAACTGTCTACATCTCACCACCTCCATACCTCGTGAAGACGATTGGGTTCAGTTGATTTTTTTAGCATTACATATAAACCTAACATTCTTATACAAATCCAAGGGTTTATGCCAGTGTAGTCAAAAGCGAGAAAAGCGAGCGCTTAAGCGAAGAAGCGAAGCGAAGCGCCCTAAAGCGCTTTGATTCCAAAGAAGCGAGGCGTTTTACTAGAGCGAGAAAAAGCGTTGTCAGGCGACTGAAAAGCGACCGAAAAGCGCTCGCTTTTTTGTATAATGGCTAATTTTTAATTTTTTAGCTAATTTTTAGACTTTAGGCTTTAAGTATTTGAATAAACTTCTATTTTGTGGTCATTTTATATTAAAAATGAAGATTTAAGATAATTATGTTTTTATTTAATCGATGTTTTCATACTAGAAACTATTATATGCACAAAGGGTAAAAAGTTAACTGAAGCGCTCGCTTTTGTCGCTTCTCGCTTCTCGCTTTAGGGAAAGGCATGTCGCTTTGAGGTCGCTTTCGCCTTTAACTACCTTGGTTTATGCCATAACCTAGTCATGCAATTTCATCATCCCAATTACCAAGTAGATACCTAAACTCAAGAAAATATCAATACACTTTAAGTACTTTCAAACTTCATCCTGATATCATACTCATGTTGACGTGCCAAGGGGGTATTTTGGTAATTTTTGGATTACCACAACTCCCCAAGCCAACATAAGTACGATATCGAGACAAAACCTTAAAACGTAAGATATATTAGTATTTTCTTGTGTTGAGGTACCTAGTGTAAAATTGATGACATTACACGCTCACTAGATATACATTTGGGGGTGGCAGGGAAAGAGTTGGAAACAATCACAATAATACCTAGGTTAGGGCACGTACATCTAAGTCAAGCCCAAGTAACCTAAACAATGAAAAGCTTCATCCCTTTACTTTACCCTATCGCCTAAAATCCTAAATTTGACAAACCAAACAGGACACAAAAACATCTTTTAACGACCCTAAGGGGCTGTTTGTTTTATGTTATATAACGTAAGCCTATTACAGCTTATATAACATAAGCCTCAATTTTGTGGCTTATTTGGAGACTTATGGGCTTATCTAAGTTTGTTATGATATAATAAACTTATATAAGCCCATCATTCACCAATAATCTTAAAAAATTAGGGTTTATGAAATATAAGCCGAAGGCTTATATAACATAAGCCTCAACTTTGTGGCTTATTTTGAGACTTAGGGGCTTATATAAGTTTATGATGATATAATAAACTTATATAAGCCCATAAACCTTCAAATAAGCCACAAAATTGGGGCTTATGTTATACTGTATAAGCCGAAATGGGCTTACATTATATAAGCCAAACCAAACACCCCTTAAAACCTGAAGTTACTTAGCAGGGTATAATTGATAAAACTACACACACACTAAGTACACATTTACCGTCACTAAGAATCCCAAAACAGGAAAAACCTCATCGTATAATTATATCGCCTAAACGCCAACATAATAAATCCCTGTTAAATTTAAAAAAAAAAAAAAAAAAAAAAAAAAAAACATACTTTTGGGAGGAAACAATGCCAGCAACACCAATGGTTTTCTTGGTGACGTCATCATCGACTGGTTCGGGATTAGTAAGCCACCAATCTCGCAAAGTAACCTGTTTTTTTTTTTCAATATAATCAATAAAAAAATAGCCTTTTTTTATAAAGAAAATTGAAAAAAAAAGAAAAAAAAAAAGCTTACTGTTCTTTGGAAGTGAGAAGTAGAAGAGGTGGCATCATCGTTAATTGCCATTAATGGAGAAAACTGGAACAACTGGAAGATGTTTTTCACGATTTGCCAAATTCTCATTCGATTTTTTTTAAGTTTAGTCAAACTAGTAGTATGTTTTTGTGTTGTTGACTATCCCAAGATAATAAAAGAGTCAAGGAAGAGAAAGTCTAGGGACTCGAAAGATTCCACACAGTTCGTATTTAATCTTTTTTTTTTTTAAGTGTGATACTCCTGGGTATCCTAAATACACACTTAATTTCTACTAGTATTTTGACATTATGAATTGTACAATAATTATGTCATTTATAGTGGACATTTATAGGTTATTCTAATTTTAATTACGTACGTAGTGAGGCGGTCGGTAATTCAGGAGGCATTCTATGTGTGTGGGAAGCGTCGGTGTTTCATAAAGAAGACGCTACTATTTCTGATGATTTTGTGGCTATATATGGGACTTGGTTACCAACCAAGTTCAAGGTTCTTTTTGTGGCGATTTATGCTCCTCAACAGCTTTCTTGTAAGAGGGTGTTGTGGGACTATGTTTCGACTTTGATTGATAGATGGAAGGGCGATACGGTGGTCTTGGGAGATTTTAATGAGGTTAGGAATATAGACGAAAGGCGCGGGTCCTGTTTTAATCCTCTTAATGCTCGCGTTTTTCGATCAATTCATCTCGTCTTCGGGTCTTATTGATGTGAAAATGGAGGGATATGAATTTACTTGGTCTCACCCCTCAGGTTCTAAAATGAGTAAATTAGATCGGTTCCTTGTTTTCGAAGGAATTTATTCTAACTTTCCTTCTATCGCGGCTGTTTGTCTTGATAGGCACCTTTCGGATCATCGTCCGATTTTTCTTCGTGAGGTATTTGCTGATTTTGGTCCAACTCCCTTTCGGTTTTATCATTCTTGGTTGTGTTTGGATGGTTTTGAAGCTATGGTTGAGAATGCATGGAATTCTTCTATTCATAGCGATTCTAATAGGCTCATTTGTTTCAAAAAAAGCTCCAGGATTTAAAAGTTAAGATTCGTGGTTGGGTTAGAGATAAGAAGTTACAAGTTTCCGGTGAGAATGACCACATTAAAGAGGAGTTAAATTCGATAGATAGACTTCTGGATGGAGTGAATGTTTCTGATTCTTACGTGTTCAGAAGGGCCGAGTTGCAGCGTAAGCTTTTCAATATTAACGATATGGAATCCAAAGAGTATCTTCAGAAAGCTCAAATTAAATGGGCCATAGAAGGGGATGAAAACTCTAAATTCTTTCATGGGTTAATTAATAAAAGACGTTCTCAGCTTTCTATTTGTGGCGTGTTTGCTGATGGAAGTTGGTGCACTAATCCTTTCAGGATTAATGAGGAGTTCTTCAAGCATTTTGAAGCTCGTTTTAAGAAGCCGAGTAATTATAGACTTAAGTTAAATTTTTCCTTTTCTAAAAAGTTAACTGATGTTCAAGCTGGTGATCTTGAGAGTTGCGTGTCACGTGATGAGATTCGGGAGGCTGTGTGGAGCTGTGGGTCGAATAAGTCTCCAGGGCCAAATGGTTTTTCAATTGAATCTTTTAGGAAATTTTGGAATATTGTTGGATCTGACTTATGCGAGGCTGTAGAGTATTTTTTTTTAAACTGGTTCGTTTCCTAATGGTTGTAACTCGTCGTTTATTTCTTTGAACCCGAAGGTTACGGATTCCAAATTTGTGAACGATTTTCGTCCCATCAGTTTGATTGGTAGCGTGTATAAGATAGTTACGAAGATTCTGGTGAACCGATTAGCTCCTGTAATTTCAGATCTCATATCTGAGTCGCAATCTGCTTTTGTTTCTAATAGGCAAATATTGAATGGCCCGTTTATTCATACTTGGAATTATTACAATGGTGTAAAAGGAAGAATAAGCAAGATATGTTCTTTAAAGTTGACTTTGCCAAAGCCTACGATTCTGTGCGTTGGGATTACCTTATTGATGTGTTGGAGGTGTTTGGTTTTGGAAATACTTGGTGCAAGTAGATTCGGGGTACGTTTACTTCGGCGAAGGCATCGGTTTTGGTTAATGGAAGTCCAACTTCAGAATTCTCCTTTCATTGTGGGCTTAAACAAGGTGATTCATTATCGCCATACTTATTTATTTTGGTAATGGAATCACTTTATATGTCTTTTTCTTGTGCCACAGATGAAGGGGTCTTTAAAGGGATTCAATTAGACAGTTCGCTGACTATTTCTCACTTATTTTACGCCGATGATGCTAGGTTTATTGGTGAATGGTCATAAGCTAACTTGAAAGGTATCCTTAATATTCTTCGTTGCTTTTTCCTTGCCTCGGGGTTAAAAATCAATATTCTTAAAGGCCAAGTGCTTGGTGTCGGTGTCCCTAGTCACGTGGTGGAGCGGGCGGCTTTGTCTATTGGATGTGGTGTTCTACATAAACAAGTTCGTTACTTGGGTGTTATGGTGGGGGATTGTATGTCTCGGCATCAAGCTTGGATAAGTACGGTAGATAAACTTAGATCGCGTCTTTCAAAATTGAAAGTAAAAACTTTATCCATTGGTGGAAGATTGACCCTTTTAAAAGCGGTCCTTGGAGCATCTCCCTTATACAATATGTCTATTTTTAAGGTTCCCTTAGGTATTCTGAAGGTTATGGAGTCTATTCGTAGTAAGTTTTTTAATGGTATGGATCCTTCGAGTAAAAAGATTACATGGGTTGCTTGGCTTAAAGTCTTAGTGGCTAAGAAGTATGGGGGCTTGGGGGTGTCTAGTTTTTATGCTCTAAATCAGGCTCTTTTATTAAAATGGGTTTGGCGTTTCATTTCTAAAGATGGGTCTTTATGGTTTCGTGTCATCAAGGCTCTATATGGGTCTTCTATGGTTTCTCATCCGGCTAATTTAACTTCTATTTAGAGTTCTATTATTCGTGAGATGAATCTTTTGGGGGGAAAAGGGTTTAACTTTGTGTCTCATTGTAAGAAATGCACTGAAAGTGGAAGGGAGACTTGTTTTTAGTCAGACACGTGGGTGGGTGATAGGCCTCGCATGGTCATTTTCCCTCGTCTGTTTGCTCTCGAGGTTTGTAAGGATGCGAAGGTGGCTGATAAATATCAAGGGTCGGATTCTTGTTCTTTTCGACGTCAGGTTCGGTCTGGTCTTGAAACTCAGCAGCTTCATGATATTAATTTGTTATTTGGTTCGGTCTCGTTATCTACTTCTACAGATAGATGGATTTTTGATCTCGCTGGGGATGGGGAGTTTCAAGTGAATGTAAAACCCGCATGCTTTTACCATGAATCGTACCCTTTAGATCATGCGTACATGATTAGAACTTTCCATATATAGCACGTTTACGTTTCATGAATAAGAATTACAAGTATTACGTACGTGTTATAACACGATAAGTATTTATTACGTATTAACTCACGATAATTATTTCAATAATAAATATAATCACGAACATGCAATCATGAAATCATGAACGTAGATTAATCACGAGCTAATATTAATTACGTATATATATTTATTACGAACACGAATAACTAAGTCACGATCGTAAACTAATTAGAACACGTAAATTACGAACACGTGAACACACGAGAACACACTAATAATTTTAGACACGGAAAAAGGTACGGGTTACCCCAAGTGGGGCCCCTACCCGCGGCATACACAAGAAACATGGGCTTGGCCCATGTAATTTTTACTAACTATGGAATTAAGGGAAAATATGTGTCATTTATCACAAAATATTTAAAATAAGAAAAACCCTAATTCTTCTTCCTTGTTCTTTTGGCTGTCGGGTTTTTATCACCAAAAGGGGTGTTCGGGTTGATTTTGATCTTGGAAATTTTGCAAGGGTTCGTGTGTGTTCGTCATCATTTGATTCACGTATTCGGTGTAACCTTTTTAACCTTTTCTTTTATGTTTTGATTTAATGAATCACATAAAATCATGATGTTTTTAATTAACTAATTAAAAACAAGTATTTTAAAACATGTTAATGATCATGGGGTAAATCAAATCAAGGGTTTTAGGGGTGTTTGTTCCTAGCCGACGCCTAACCGAGCCCCATAGGGGTCTCGGCTTGGGTTATCTCACACCACCGAGACCATATGGTCTCGGTATGGTGGTGGTGGTGTCACGGCAGCAGCAAGGGGCAAGGGAAACCCGACCTTGGTCGGGGTATGGTGTTGGTTACGGGTCCGGTTCATGGTTTTTAGTCACGGGTCCGGTTCATGAATCATTTTTCAAGGTTTATGATTTTCACTAGTTATGTTTTAGACTTAAATTAAATTAATAAAAACATGACATGATTAATTTAATGTACATGACTTAGGTTATAAATTTAATTAGTAATTCATGAATTTTAACCTAAGTATTTATATTTAATTAGACTTTATAATTAATTAATTATTTAAAACCATGCCTATAATTAATTAATTAACATGACTTAGGTTATATTATTAATAGTTAATAATACATGTTTTAACCTAAGTATTTTACTTTTATTTAATTAAAATCATGTTATATTTAATTAAATACTTTTAACCTATAGTTTATTTTAATTTATATGTAATAATTAATAAATTATACTTTATAATCACATGACTTAGAATAATAATCAGAAAACACTTAAGCTTATATAATTAGCTTATTTAACCAGCTTATATCTATTTATGGAAACTTTCTATTTTTAGAAACTTATTTAATTAAGGCAGTTAATCTATTTATGGAAACTTTCTATTTTTAGAAACTTATCTATTTTAAGCAGTAATTCTATTTTTGGAAACTTTCTATTTTTGGAAACTTTCTATTTTTGGTAACTTTCTATTTTAGGAAACCTGCTATTTTTAGAAATTTACTTATTATTACACAACAAGTATAATAATACATGAAATACAAGGAGTACTTAATCAGAATAGACAGAATATGCGATAAACACAGTATAAAGCTTAAAACAGTAAAGCATGACATTAACATATAAAACAAGTTAAGACATGATATAAAATCAGTTATGTATTCAGTAGTCAAATACTTATACATGTATGTATTTATGTAGCATTAGTGATACCGAAGTAGGACTCTCTTCCGTTCGTCTTCATCGTTCACTGGACATAAGGTACGGATTCTCCGTCCTTTCAGTATGGACATTCTTTCCTTATTAAGATTCCCGTATGCAGCCAACTGTTTTCCTATAGTATAAGTTTATATGTTTGATTGCTTATGTTTAATTAGAATACCTAAAGCCATATACATGCATGACCAGTTTCACTTAGTTATGGAGGTACCATAACAATGACACTAGAGGCACTGGTGTTATGACTTCCCCACGGCGGAGTGATTGCTCGTGGCGTCCCTTCAGCTTTTGGCCATATTATTATATTTATCATGTGGGGCGTATGGGTGCATCCTAGTTATATGTTTTCAGCAGATTACTCAGTGTGAATGTGGTGTGTGCCTTACATCCTTCACAATAAGTTGATCCCTCCTACCCAAAACCAGTATATTAAATTAGAGGCAGTCCCTCTAATTTGCATGACGAGGTCACCCCTCCAAGTATTCATGCACGTTGATTTTCATGACCTATATTGGCTAATGGTAAAATATGTTAAACAGTTCTTACAAGATAAACATAAGGCTTTTCAAACTATAAAACCAGTTTTACTAAGACTTAACCGGGTTATTCATGACTTAGTTTCTTCCGCTGTTACATGCTTATATGCTTATATTATTCATGCTTGATTTTTACATCCGTGCACTGAGCGTATTGCTCGGCCGTTTTCCTTTTCATGTTCTAAAAACGGCATGTACTCAGGGACGCTCGTAGACTTTAAGTGTACGTGCATATGGACTGGAAGCTTTCTAGCCTTTCTTTACTTTATGCATTATCTATACTTTGATACTCTTTTCATGGACATTGTTTAGTCCTTTCATTTACAGTACTTATGTTTGTGTGTGATGAGCTTTACTTTTGGACTACCGATGTTTGATTCCGCTATTTCCTTTTATGGTCATGTAATGTTTTAGACATTTATCCTTGTATGCTTTGATGACATGCCATAATCACGCGTGACATTCCATTATCCAAAACGGGGTGTTACAATTATGGTATCAGAGCCTGGTTTCGACCTTTAGGCTCTCAAAACATGACCTGTGATTAGTGGGTAGTCACTATGGTCTTCCTAGAACTGACAGTCGGTTTTTATGCATTCATCATTTTCATGCATACATATATATGTCATTGTCGCAGGTTTATGACTAAGTAATGGTTGGTACAGGACTGGCCCTATTTAGTCGCATGTGTTTTATCGAAAATTTTAAATTTGGGACCGACCCATAGGCGTCCCCTCGCCATGTCTTTTATTTTGGGTGAACTGACCATAGGCGTTCACTCACGAGCATACAAAAGTTTTCATAAAACTACATCATGCATTCATATACTAGTTTTCCTGCATAAAATTTTTCTCATGATTTATTGGTATAATTTTTTTTTTCATGTATATATTTTCTGTTTTGATCAGTTTAATAATGTATTTTATGTTATACTGTCATATGGTTCTCACACGCGAGCAGGAACAACTCAATGCAGCAATCCAAGCTGCAATGCAAGCTTTGCTTCCTCAACTGAGGAATGACATCAGGGCTGAGGTTTAGGCTGCCAACAATCAGCAGCATAACCAAGCACCTCCTCCTCATCCTCCAGTGACATTGGCAATATGGCTGGAGAGATTCAACAAACTCCGTCCTCGAGCTTTCGAGAGAAAAGATAGCCCTAGTGAAGCTGAAAGTTGGTTGGCTCACATCGAGAAGATCTTCGATGCTATGGGTTGTGACCCCGTTTTCAAGGCAAGCTTGGCATGTTACCGGTTAGAAGGCGATGTGTTAAATTGGTGGTTAGCATTGAAACAGACTGAGGGAGGTGATAATTAGGTGGCTGGTTTGACATGGGCTTAGTTCAGAGATAGGGTGATGGAGCCGTTCTTTCCCAAGGCTGAGCAAGACAAGTTGAAGAGGAAGTACCATGGGATCCGACAGAGAGCTGGGGAGAATAGCAACGAGTTCATGCAGCGCTTTCTCCGCTTAGCTGGTTTCCTTAGTGCAGCGGCAGGTACTCCTAAAGAGCAGGCACACCACTTCAGGTGGGCTCTTCACACATCGGTCGTAAACAACTTGGTGTGTGCTACGTTCAACACGGTAGCACAAGTGGTCGATGCGGCGCGTAAGCAGGAGATGCTGCATGAGAGAGATGAGTTCGGAGAAGCAGAGAAGCCCGATAAGAGGTAAACATTCTAATCAAGCGGTGACCAATCCGTATTCTTTCTATATATGTCAAATATTTCATCTCTTTAAATTGTATATTCCAGGCAGAAGACTGGGGACCGGTCTTAGCCAGCTACTCAGCAACAACCTAATCAGCCCAAAGGAAACGGTCAGACTAATGACCGTTCTGCTACGGACAGGCGTGGCGGTAATTATAATTACCGTAACAACGCTGGACACTCCAACGACAGCAGGTCCTTATACTTACGCATTCTCTTATGATTTCATGTTATAACTCATAATTCTGACACTTTAGCAAATCTTCTACCAGGAACCATGGAAACGGTAGGGACCATAACCAGAGAGGTTCACAGCCTAGCCGTCCAGCACTCACTGGTATTCAATCTAACGATCATCCGCATTGTCCTTTGTACCCTATTATCATGTCTCATGTATAATGTTTTAGCAGGTTCTCAGCCAGTCCGGACACCTGCTGGAGGATATACTCATCCTCTTTGCTCTACTTGCCACCCTAGGCACCCAGGGCCATGTCGCCGCGACAGTGACGCATGCTTCAAGTGTGGTCTTCCTAGCCATCGCATGAAGGACTGCTGCAAGGGCGAGATGGAGGGCACATTGGGACATGCTGATACCAAGCCGCCTCCTACCACTAGACGCGTCTACACGACATCTCGCGACCAGGCCAACAAGTCTACAGGTACCATCACTGGAATCTTGTATATGTATGGTCAAGCTGCATGTGTTCTGTTTGATACGGGTGCTACTCACTCGGTTATTTCTACTGCTTATGCCAAGAATGTTTGGATACTCCCCATGCCACTAGAGAATAGACTCAGTATTTCTACGCCTTTGAGAGACTTTGTATTTATAACCCATGTGTACAAGAGTCTTCCCCTAGAGTTTGACGATAAGGTTCGTCCTGTTGACGCACTTCCGCTGGACATGAATGACTTTGACATGATTTTGGGCATGGATTGGTTATCCAAGCATCATGCTACCATAGACTGCCATTCATATCGAGTCATCTTCGGTGATGTTAATGCACCAGAGTACATTCACAACGGGTTCGTACCCGGAAGGTCTGTACAAATCATATCTACCCTGCAAGCACGTGCACTACTGTCACATGGCTGCGAGGGTTATCTAGCTACGGTTCATGACATGGATGATGAATCCCCATCAATTTAGGATCAGCCGATAGTGTCAGAAATCCAAGATGTATTTCCAGAAGAACTTCCGGGCATACCACCTGCACGTGAAGTGGAATTCAATATCGAGCTCATCCCAGGAGCTGAGCCGATTTCCAAGGCTCCTTATCGCATGGCTCCCATAGAGTTAAAGGAGCTGAAGGATCAACTGCAAGAACTTCTAGAACGAGGTTTCATTCGACCGAGCGCATCTCCATGGGGCGCACCGGTCTTATTTGTTAAGAAGAAGGACGGCAGTATGCGTCTTTGCATAGACTATCGCGAGCTCAACAAGATTACTATCAGGAATAGTATCCACTGCCACGTATAAACGATCTGTTTGACCAACTCCAAGGGGCCAAACAATTCTCCAATATTGATCTTAGGTCAGGCTATCATCAACTACGGGTTAAGGAGCAGGACATCGCCAAGACTGCTTTCCGTACATGCTATGGCTACTAGGAATTTGTAGTCATGCCATTTGGCCTGACCAATGCTCCAGCAATGTTCATGGATTTGATGAACAGAATCTTCCATGAATTTCTGGACAAGTTCGTCATTGTCTTCATTGATGACATCCTGATTTTCTCAAAGTCCAAGGAGGAACACGAAGACCATCTTCGTACAGTACTACAGATTCTTCGCCAGAAGCAGTTGTATGCTAAATTCTCCAAGTGTGAGTTCTGGTTAGACAAGGTGGCATTCTTAGGTCACACTGTATCAGCAGAAGGAATCACTATGGATCCAGCGAAGGTTGAGGCTATTACTAAGTGGCTGAGGCCGACATCAGCGATTGAAGTCCGCAGTTTCTTAGGCTTAGCTGGCTATTACCGTAGGTTCGTGGAGAAATTTTCCCGCTTAGCACTACCATTGACAAAACTGATGCGAAAATGGGAGAAATTCGTCTGGACTGAAGACCGAGAGAAGAGCTTTGAAGACCTGAAGCAGAAGCTAGTATCTGCACCTATTCTTACTCTCCTATCTGGTACGGGTGGATTTCAAATCTACAGTGATGCATCGAGGAAGGGACTTAGCTGTGTTCTCATGCAACATGGGAAAGTGATCGCGTACGCTTCACGACAGCTTAAGCCTTATGAGGAAAATTACCCTACGCATGACTTGGAACTTGCTACAGTCGTGTTTGCATTGAAGATATGGAGGCACTACTTATATGGAGAATCATGTGACATTTTCACGGACCACAAGAGTTTGAAGTATATCTTCACTCAGCGTGAATTGAACATGAGACAGAGGAGATGGTTAGAGCTGTTGAAGGATTATGACATTAATCTGCAATATCATCCCGGCAAGGCGAATGTAGTAGCAGATGCACTTAGCAGAAAGTCCGGAATGATCAACGGCATTAAGATTGAGGAGGAAATCATAAGAGACTTGGAGCGACTAGATATAGAGATCATGGTACGTGGACAGCATGGTTACTGGGCTAATCTTAGAGTAGAACCCGAGTTACTCTCTAAGATCAAGGAAGCTCGGAAAGATGATGGAGAAATCTGGGCGATAATTCAGAATTTGGAGAAGCAGACAGAATTCAGAGTAGATGCAGATGGTATCGTATGGCAGGGCACGAGACTTTGTGTTCCTGATGATCAAGAACTCCGAGAAGCCTTATTAGCTGAAGCTCATAGCTCCCCATTCTCTATACATCCTGGTTCGACCAAGATGTACCATAACATCAAACAGTACTTTTGGTGGAGTGGTATGAAACAGGATGTTGCCACTTACGTCTCCAAATGTCTTACCTACCAGCAGGTTAAGATCGAGCATCAGCGATCTGGCGGTCTCCTTCAACCGTTAGATATTCCAGAGTGGAAGTGGGACAAAATCACCATGGATTTTGTTACTGGTCTTCCGCCAACCAAGAGGAAGCACGATACATTTTAGGTTATCGTAGATCGACTTACCAAATCAGCTCATTTCTTACCGATCCGCAAGGAAGATTCGGTCAGTAAACTCGCCGATACGTACAGAAGAGAGATCATGAGACTCCACGGTGCTCCATCCAGCATCGTCTCAGACAGAGATCCTCGATTCACTTCGCGATTTTAGAAGAGTCTGTAGAAAGCTTGGGGTACACAACTTAAGCTTAGCACGGCTTTTCATCCTCAAATAGACGGGCAGTCGGAGCGAACGATTCAGACATTAGAAGACATGTTGAGGTCATGTGTGTTGGAATGGACGGGTGATTAGGACGATTATATATGTTTGGTGGAGTTTGCATACAACAACAGTTGGCACGCAAGTATCAAGTGTGCTCCTTTCGAGATGTTGTATGGCAGGAAGTGTCGTGCCCCAATCTGCTGGGATCAGGTTGGTGAGCGAACACTTGAAGGACCAGAGATCATAGAGATGACTAATGAGAGGGTCGCAGTAGCTAAGCAGAAACTTCAAGAAGCACGGTCACGTCAGAAGAGTTACGCCGACAAGCATCGTAGGGACATACATTTTAACGTAGGAGATCACGTTTTTCTTAAGGTTTCGCCGGCACGTGGTGTTAGACGTTTTGGAATCAAAGGGAAGCTCAGTCCTCGGTTCATCGGACCGTTTGATATCATTGAACGAGTCGGTGAAGTATTTTATCGTTTAGCGTTACCTCCGCAACTTTCGCATGTACACAATGTGTTTCATGTGTCCTTACTCAGAGGGTATCAGTATCATCCCCTTCACATGGTTCAGTATCCACTGGAACAGATTCGTGAAGATCTCACATTCATAGAAGAACCCGAACGAGTTCTTGACAGACAAGAACGAGTCATGAGAAGGAAGACGATTTCATTCGTCAAAATCCTTTGGAGGGATCATACCGAGCGGGTAGCCACTTGGGAAACAGAGGAGTCTATTCGGACTTCTTACCCTCATTTCATATTTTGAATTCGGGTATGTTCTTCTTTCCAGTTTACTTTATCTATAATTCGGGGACGAATTATTCTTTTTAGGAGGGAAGAGTTGTAAAACCCGCATGCTTTTACCATGAATAGTACCCTTTAGATTATACGTACATGATTAGAACTTTCCATATATAGCACGTTTACGTTTCATGAATAAGAATTACAAGTATTACGTACGTGTTATAACACGATAAGTATTTATTACGTATTAACTCACAATAATTATTTCAATAATAATTATAATCACGAACATGCGATCATGAAATCATGAACGTAGATTAACCACGAGCTAATATTAATTACGTATATATATTTATTACGAAAACGAATAACTAAGTCACGATTGTAAACTAATTAGAACACGTAAATTACGAACACGTGAACACACGAGAACACACTAATAATTTTAGACACGGAAAAAGGTACGGGTTACCCCAAGTGGGGCCCCTACCCGCGGCATACACAAGAAACATGGGCTTGGCCCATGTAATTTTTACTAACTATGGAATTAAGGGAAAACATGTGTCATTTATCACAAAATATTGAAAATAAGAAAAACCCTAATTCTTCTTCCTTGTTCTTTTGGCCGCCGGGTTTTGATCACCAAAAGGGGTGTTCGGGTTGATCTTGATCTTGGAAATTTTGCAAGGGTTCGTGTGTGTTCGTCATCATTTGATTCACGTATTCGGTATAACCTTTTTAACCTTTTCTTTTATGTTTTGATTTAATGAATCACATAAAATCATGATGTTTTTAATTAACTAATTAAAAACAAGTATTTTAAAGCATGTTAATGATCATGGGGTAAATCAAAACAAGGGTTTTAGGGGTGTTTATTCCTAGCCGACGCCTAACCGATCCCCATAGGGGTCTCGGCTTGGCTTATCTCACACCACCGAGACCATATGGTCTCGGTATGGTGGTGGTGGTGTCACGGAAGCAGCAAGGGGCAAGGGAAACCCGACCTTGGTCGGGGTATGGTGTTGGTTACGGGTCCGTTCATGGTTTTTAGTCACGGGTCCAGTTCATGAATCATTTTTCAAGGTTTATGATTTTCACTAGTTATGTTTTAGACTTAAATTAAATTAATAAAAACATGACATGATTAATTTAATGTACATGACTTAGGTTATAAATTTAATTAGTAAATCATGAATTTTAACCTAAGTATTTATATTTAATTAGACTTTATAATTAATTAATTATTTAAAACCATGACTATAATTAATTAATTAACATGACTTAGGTTATATTATTAATAGTTAATAATACATGTTTTAACCTAAGTATTTTACCTTTATTTAATTAAAATCATGTTATATTTAATTAAATACTTTTAACCTATAGTTTATTTAATTTACATGTAATAATTAATAAACTATACTTTATAATCACATGACTTAGAATAATAATCGGAAAACACTTAAGCTTATATAACCAACCTATATCTATTTATGGAAACTTTCTATTTTTAGAAACTTATTTAATTAAGGCAGCTAATCTATTTATGGAAACTTTCTATTTTTTAGAAACTTATCTATTTTAAGCAGTAATTCTATTATTGGAAACTTTCTATTTTTGGAAACTTTCTATTTTTGGAAACTTTCTATTTTTGGAAAATCTCTGATTTTGGAAACTTTTTATTTTTGGAAACTTTCTATTTTTGGTAACTTTCTATTTTTAGAAACTTTCTATTTTAGGAAACCTGCTATTTTTAGAAAGTTACTTATTATTACACAACAAGTATAATAATACAGGAAATACAAGGAGTACTTAATCCGAATAGACAGAATATGCGATAAACACAGTATAAAGCTTAAAACAGTAAAACATGACATGAACATGTAAAACAAGCTAAGACATGATATAAAATCAGTTATGTATTCAGTAGTCAGATACTTATACATGTATGTATTTATGTAGCATTAGTGATACCGAAGTAGGACTCTCTTTCGTTCGTCTTCTTCGTTCACTGGACATAAGGTACGGATTCTCCGTCCTTTCAGTATGGACATTCTTTCCATATTAGGATTTCCCGTATGCAGCCAACTGTTTTCCCATAGTATAAGTTTATATGTTTGATTGCTTATGTTTAATTAGAATACCTAAAGCCATATACATGCATGACCAGTTTCACCTAGTTATGGAGGTACCATAACCATAACACTAGAGGCACTGATGTTATGACTTCCCCACGGCGGAGTGATTGCTCGTGGCGTCCCTTCAGCTTTTGGCCATATTATTATATTTATCATGTGGGGCGTATGGGTGCATCCTAGTTACATGTTTTCAGTAGATTACTCAGTTTGAATGTGGTGTGTGCCTTGCATCCTTCACAAGGAGCTGATCCCTCCTACCCAAAACCAGTATATTAAATTAGAGGCAGCCCCTCTAATTTACATGACGAGGTCACCCCTCCAAGTATTCATGCTCGTTGATTTTCATGACCTATATTGGCTAATGGTAAAATATGTTAAACAGTTTTTACAAGATAAACATAAGGCTTTTCAAACTATAAAACCAGTTTTACTAAGACTTAACCGGGTTATTCATAACTTAGTTTCTTCCGCTGTTACATGCTTATATGCTTATATTATTCATGCTTTATTTGTACATCCGTGCACTGAGCGTATTGCTCAGCTGTTTTCCTTTTCATGTTCCCAAAACGGCAGGTACTCAGGGACGCTCGTAGACTTTAAGCGTACGTGCATATGGACTGGAAGCTTTCTAGCCTTTCTTTTCTTTATGCATTATCTATACTTTGATACTCTTTCCATGTACATTGTTTAGTCCTTTCATTTACAATACTTATGTTTGCGTGTGATGAGCTTTACTTTTGGACTACCGATGTTTGATTCCGGTATTTCCTTTTATGGTCATGTAATGTTTTAGACATTTATTCTTGTATGCTTTGATGACACGCCATAATCACGCGTGACATTCCATTATCCAAAAGGAGGTGTTATAGTGAAAGTGTTCCGTAATGAGATTGATAGGATTTTTCTTCCAGCTTTCTCGGAGGCAACGAGATGGATCAAAAGTATTCCTATCATGGTAAATGTTTTTGCTTGGCGTGCTCGTCGTGGTTTTTTTCCCACTAGAGCTACTCTTGCTCGTAGAGGTATATGGATCTGACTTCTTGCCATTTATGTTTAGCTGAAGAGGAAGATATTCATCACGTTTGGTTTGGGTGTGGCTTAGTTGTAAGTATTCATCATTGTATTTGTCACTGGTGGGAATTAGATTACATTTCTATGGGGTCGTTTTCGGATTGGAGTTCATGGTTTTCATTGATCCGTCTTCCATCTAAAGTTAAGGCTATCTTGGAAGGTGTTTTTTGTATTGCATGGTGGTCAATATGGGATTTTAGGAACCAAACTATCTCCAACGAGACTCCTCCTAGAAGATCTGGGTTGTTTGATGCTATCGTGGCCTTGTCGTTTAATTGGATTTCTAGTAGATGTAATAGGGTTTTTTCTTGGGATTCTTGGTTGAAAAACCCTCACTTAATTTCCTTGTAATTTTTGGTTCTTGCTAGCTTAATAAAAGTTGCCGTTCAAAAAAAATTATAACAATGTGTGGGCCTTAAACTAAAGTTAATAATAATGTGAGAGGTATGTATTTTTACAATGGACTTTAGTCATCTCACATCGCACTGCCAACAGAAGTTGGCCAATGAAGCTTTTTTATAAATAGAGAGGAGGGTGTCACATACGAAATAACTTTAGTTATCCCACATCACCCTGTCAATAGAAGTTGGCTAATGAAACTTTTTAAAAATAGAGAGGAGGGTGTCACATACGAAATAACTTTAGTTAAAATTGTCTAAATCGGCAAGTTCATAACTTCGTTGACTTGTATTAAGTTAAAGTGTTTATGAACCTGTCTGTCGATTTTTAAAATCTCAACAAAGTGTCTAATTATGTAAAAAAACATTGTTACTTGGAGTAAAGGGTGCCACATTGGACCAACACTCGTCGTGCACATGTGGCACGTTCGCCGGCTCTCGCCGGTGTTTGTTACCACACCACCCCCACTTTGCCGACCTCTCATCGGATAACCGGCGAGGCAATGACGAATGAAAGTAGGAGATATAGTCGTTGGTTGTGGAGTATTTAGCCGTTGAATACATTTAAAATTAATTTTTTATTTTTTTAACTTCTTTTATTCTATATATAGCTTAATTTGTATACTTTTAAATACACACATTTTAATTATTTCTCCATTAAACAACCAAAACATAAACACAAATGGCTAACTTACTAGCTTATGCCGATTTGTCCGATAATGAAGATATGACCGACTTAGAGTACATAACGCATCTTAACGAAGCAGATGAACCCGAAGTTAGACAAACGCGTAGATACATTAATCATCGTGATCTTGTTGAAGAACGTTTAATGGCAGATTATTTCGGTCCGTATCCAAAGTATCACGCGGAGTATTTCCAAAAGCGATATCGAATGCGGCGTTCACTCTTTTTAGAGATTGTTCAAGGTATTGAAAATTACATTCAAACAGACAATCCTCTACCCAAACACTTTCACTTTTTACTATTCGTATTGATGCAACTGGTTTAAAAAGTTTTAGTGTAATTACGAAATGCACATCTGCCATACGACAAATTGGCGTTCGGTACACTGCCATATTCATTAGATGAATACTTGCAAATGGGTTCACATTACGCACGCGATTGTCTTGACAATTTTACTAAGTGCGTAATTGATTTGTTTCAACCTGAGTTTTTAAGAAAACCCTCACCAATTGACATTCAGAACATATATGCGGCGCATAATAGGATTCATGGGTTTCCTGGGATGCTTGGTAGTATAGATTGTATGCACTGGAAATGGATTAATTGCACGAGATCATGGCACGTCCAATATGGTAGAGGTGATAAAAATACCCAACCATAACACTAGAGGCTACTGCATCATACGATTTGTGGATTTTGCATGCATTTTTGGGGTTGTAGGTTCGAATAATGATATTACCGTTCTGAATCATTCTCCGTTATTTGACGACCTTTGGATGGAAACGAACCAGATGCCCCGTACGTTGTAAATGGGCAAACATTTCAAACAGGGTACTACCTAGCATACGGGATTTACCCACAATGGTCATCGTTTGTGAAATCATTCAATGTTGCACGCGATGGAAAAAGATGCTTTGTTTAAACGCCGTCAAGAAGGTGCCCGAAAAGATATTGAAAGGATATTTGGTGTCCTACAAGAAATATGGCGTATTATTTCTCAACCGGCGCGTGCTTGGACTGTAAACAAGTTACGTAGAATCATGTACACGTGCATCATATTGCATAACATGATTTTGAAAAATCAAGGGTATGCGATATCTGAAGCGGTTAAAATGTATGTATCTCCACAAGAAAATTTATTAAGGACATGGGACGAGCGTTGTGCAATCCATCGAAGAAGAAAAAAAGAACTTCGTGATAAACCGACACATACAAGGCTTCAACGGCGCCTTATTGAGCATATTTGGGAACGTTATCAACCCAAAATGAGTAGTTTATCGTAATTGTTGTGTTTTTAAATTTTCGTAGTTTTGTTTTCGTATCATATTTTTAAATTTCGTATTTGTAATTTTTATTTCCGTATTTGTAATTTTTAATTTGAATGAAATGAATTTAAATTTGTGTGAAAAAAATAGCGGTGAGGCCAAAGAGAAGAGGGGTTTGTGTGTTGTGAGTGAAAAGATGTTTTTGTTAGTTGTTTTATGATGATGTAACGCTGATGTGATAGCTATGAGGTCAAATAAAATAGGTGTTTGAAGATCATGACACTCTTTACTCTTACAACAAGTTTACTCCATAGGCGTTTATTCATGTGTTTATATGTATTAGGAATAACATATGATTAGCTTATATGTTGATTGTTTCAATCATGATCATCATTTAAGCATGGCCAAATATGATGACGGATTCTCGTTATATATTACCCATTAGTGTCAACTGCACTTATGTACCCATTTGTGAATCGAAATGTGATAGTAGTATGTATAATGATCAATTGTGTTGCTCGATAATTTGTATCCCTTTAGTATAATTTGTTATTCATTTTGATTGAGCGAATTAAAACATAAAAAATGATTTTATATCTTTTAAATCCCTATAAAATTTTAAGGGTACGTTTGGTACATTGTTATGAATCACAATGGGTATCGGTTTCGGAATGATATAGAATGATAATGAATTTTTAAAAGTGTTGTTTGATATATATAAAGCATGTATAGATATTTTATCAATCTAGAAAAGAAAAAAAACTTAAAAATTAATAACTTTTTTTTGTTATTGATGAGAATGATCAAGCAGAGCTATATATGCACATCACATTCTATTAATACAATTTATATTAGAAAAATTTGAGATCATGATCTCTACTTCGTATGAAATGAGACAATGAAAAAAAAATTTGAATCATAATGATGAGAATAGAGATGCTTGAATCCAACATGATATTCTTTTGTGAACCTCTGAATCTTTTTAGAAAACAATTATAGATAAAAACTTCTAACGGAAAATTAGAGATAAATATAGAAGATAAACTTTTTTTATTATAAATATTAATACATGACCGGGAATCAATTTTCATAATACACCATCTTTCCTCCTATCAATTATATCATATTTTATGAAATTATACATGTAATTGATATCCATTTGCACATACCAAACGAAATTTCTCTCCTATCATATCATTCATATATATTTTTATAAATCTCTTTCAATTTTAAGATTGAATTAACAAGTTAACAAACTTTGAATACGATATTTAATTACAATAGGCCATTTTAATTTTAAAAAAGTTCACATCAAATACAGTAGGTCATTTCAATTTAAAAAAAATGCACTTATGATATTGCTTGAAAAGAAAAAAAAAATGTCAACAAGAAAGAAAATATCAACAAAAGACATTAAGATACCTCTTTTAAGTTAAGACCATTTAATGTTTTTACATCTGATCATGTATGAACGAGAAAAAAAAAATTAAACAGTCTAAACGTTAAAAATGTCTGACTAATTAAAAGGTTTCCTTCATTAAAAGACTGTTAAAATATTTCAAATCGTATAAACGAGTTAAGACAAATTAAACTCGAGGTTAAATAACAAATTCGAAACGACAAAAGCTCGAACTCTAACTTTATAGAACTTAAATGAGTCAAACTCGACTCTCGCAACCACGATATTAGGTTGACGAGAGTTGTGTTAAATGTCACGAGTGGGGCTGATTTGGCAAAAAGTCATTATCACCCTTATTAAGACTCAGGCGTGAAATTAAACTGAAGGATTGCCTAAAGGTAAGACTAAAGGGAGTGGGGGCAAACCCACTCACCTCTACGTCAACATCACATCAGCTTTTAACAAAGTCACTACAACTCGCGAGGGTAATGACACTCACTCAAACTCACTCACACTCACCTTTCATACCTAATTTTTTATTATTTAAACACACATCACTCACAAAAAACACCCAAAAATAAACCTACCCCAAAAAATAAAACACACTAGGCCCACAAAAAATAAACTCACGCTGGTGAGTTTGCCCCTTGATTTTGATCACAGACTCCTAGTCCCGCGCGAGTGAGTATTGAGAGGGAATGTAGTCACACGTAACTTAAGGTAAGTGGCTTGTGACTTTGAGTCCACTCCCTTCAACCTAAGTTACTCATCAATGGTGAGTTTTAAAAGTCGTACGTTCCATTGATTTTGTATTATTTTTTGAATAAAGTTGTGAGTATGAATTATTTTATTGAATTATATTTTTATATAAATTAGGTATAAAGTAGAGTTGGGTTTTTTCGTTAATACATTGAAAAGTAAGTTTTAGTGGGTGTTTGTTTTAGCTTATATAGTGGGCTTATAAGCTTATCAGCTTATATAAGCTTATAAGCCAAAACGAAGTGTTTGGTTAAGCTTATATAAGTAGACTTATAAGCTTATATAAGAGGTTTTTGGTAAGCCAAACATTTGAAGCTTTTATAATAAAAGGTAGGCTTATATAACTATTACATGTAAAAAGACTTTTATACCCCCATTTAATAACTACGTAATTTAACATTCATATGTTTTTTTCATTTTACTTTATTAATTTTAATAAGCCTAACCAAACACTTAACATAGGCTTATATGCTTATGATATATAAGTCATAAATGGCTTATGTAATATAAGCCTAAGCCCCACTCATAAGCTTAACCAAACACCCCTATAGGCTTATATGCTTATGATATATAAGCCATAAATGGCTTCTATAATATAAGCCTAAGCCCCACTCATAAGCTTAACCAAACATCCTTTAGAGGAGAAAAAGAAAGCTAAGATAGAACTAAGATTAAGGTGAGTTTTTTTTAGGGAAAATGACCAAAATGATCAAGTTGAGCACTTGACATCCACCGGATGGTCAAGCCAAAAGATTTTGACACATTTGGTCACCACCACCAGAATTGCGACACGTGTCCTATGGCAAGTGATCAACCACCAGTTCTCAACCCCTAAATACTCGACTTTAGTACAATACTTTTTTTAAATGCAAAAAGTACCCTTTTTTCTTATTCTAGATATCTGAGCTATATTTTCATTTTACCCCCTTATATTTTCAAATTCCCCCTCGCTTTAGCGGTATACATTTAACTTTCCCCTATTTTCATTTTCATTTTTGCATCATGAATGGACTGGTACATTTCTTTTTCATGTTTAAATCATCTTGTTACCAAAGGCTCCATGAATTGACTCTTAATTAGTACAATGTATTATTATGTTCTCCAATTACTTATGTTAATTGGATATGAAACATCCAACAACTAATGTTTTTTTAGTATATAATTTATTGTTTATAGGAATATGATGTGAAGATTCACGTGAAAATCAAAGTCCATTACTTTCGCATGATGAAAGTTAGTTTAGGTCTAAGAAGAAGTAAATTGTTTAGGTACACATGCTTTGGTCGTTGGTTAGATTTAGAGTATGTTGATAATGAAGATGGTCTCATTCATTATATGCTTCAGAAGCAGAAACTTTCAGACAATGATAACTATGATTTGCCCTTGATTTATCATGTTAATGGTACTACATTACACTTTGGTCGTCGTGAGTTTTCTATCATTAATGCTTTTGAATTTGGCCATCAAGTAAGTTTAAGGCTGGTGAAATCACATTCCGTGATAGAGTTTTACATGAGAAGATAGGTGATTTTGTTAATAACATTGATCTTCTATGTATCATTGAGGATGATGAGCGCTTTAGCAATTTGTCAGACGAAGACTCTGTAAGGGTTTGCCTCCTTTTAACTTTGGAAGTTATTTTTATGGGCCATGAGTTGGGAGTTGTTGTTAATGATGTATTTCTGCGGATGGTGGAGAACATTGAAGTTTGGAATGAATTTTATTGGGGTGAATACATTTGGCGTAAGTTATACTCTGCCATTAGAAACGTTGCGTCAAGACATATGGATACTCACTATAAATCATTGGAAAGAAATCCCGACTTAGTTCCATCGTATGCATTATCTGGATTTGTATTTGCTTTCAAAGTGAGTATTTAATAAATTTAACAATATATATTTTCATCACATGGTCTTTCTAACAATTTTTACTTTTGCCAAGAGTGAAAGAAATTTTCTTACACTCAAGGCCAAAAAGGCCCTAAGTGACCATGAAAGCTCCTCGGGTAGTGATGATGAGGAATATGCCATGGCGGTTAGAGACTTTAAGAAGGTCTTCAAAAGATGAGGTCAATACGTGAGGCAACCAAACAACGACAAGAAACCCTTCTCCAAAAACCGATTTGTTAAAGATGATAAAGGTGATAGGAAATGCTTTAGATGTTGTGATCCGAATCATTTCATCGGTGATTGTCCTAAGCCTTCACGCGACAAGAACCATACGGCATTCATTGGAGGTTCATGGAGCGATAGCGGTGAAGATGTTGATGACAACCCCAAAGATGCGAAATGTCTTATGGCTCACACTTCTAAAGAGGTACATTCCGAAACCGATTATTAATAAGTGTGAAAACACTTATCCTTTTACCACTTAAAACAAATAAAAACGAGACCAAAACGTGTATTTAATGTCGTAAAAGTCGGAATTATGCGTGGTTTGTGTTTTTATTGTGTTTTAGGACCAAAATATGAAAAAGGAAGAAAACCCGGGCTTTCAGGATGTAGAACAATGATAATCTTGTGAAACAAGGGGGTTGATGTTTTTCTAGAGAGAGAAAGTTAGAGAGAGAAATGAAAGAAAACTCATATATTGAAATGAAAGAATAAAACAACCAACACCTCTTTCCATGGTGGAAAGAGGTTTAAATACCCCAAGTCCTTAAAGGACTTGGGCTTCCGGCCCATGAACATGCTCATGGGTCGGGCTATGTAATAAATGACACTTAACTTAACTACGAGCCTATAACTACATTGTTGGAGTGACCGAGACTTTCTAAATGCGTAAAACGTATTTCCAACAATCTCCCCCAAAGGGAGGTCACTCCAAATTTACAAAGTCCTAATCTAGCATGTTAGATCTTGTTCTTGAGCTCGTAGTCTTCTTTTCTTTCTTTTTCTTTTCTTTTGTGAATATGTGTTGAATGATATCAGCCTTTTTGCTTGGAACATGTTCTTTTGGCCTTTCACGTGCAACCTTTATTTTTCTTATGAGGTTCGCCTCTTTGTGACTTTATGTCCCACACACTTATCCTTTGTTGAATTCTTGAAAGTTTCAGAGTCGATACAGCGGAAGACTTTTAGGTCATACTTTCTTGAATTTTCAGGAGTATTCGATGCTAAAGGAATAAGCATGTGAGGACGTCTTCAACAGGTACACCGCAACGCCACCGTCTTCAACTGGTACTCAGCAACGCCACCGTCTTCAACAGGTACACAGCAACGCCACCGTCTTTAACAAGTACACAACAACGACACGAATAAAATGGCTTTGACATTTTATTCTAATTCGGTAGCATTTTACCTCCGGTCGGTGAAGACCGTTGGACGATATTAGATATCGTACCCGTGACGGATAGTTTCAATTAAGTAACTTCCTGACAGGATTTCGCGGGTAAACCCGTTCTCTTTATTCGACCGTCCAAAGCTGACTGCGAACATAAAGAGTGAATCATTTGGATTAAAATCCTTATGATTGAAGCCGTCAATTCATGAAACCTGGAACAAGTGAATTTCTATTAAGATATTCACCATCGTTGCTTTCCAGTTGTCACAAACTTGATTCAAATTGAATCTTGCTTGTTACCTACCAAGTGCTGTTTGATGTTAACACTAGAAGGATTTCCACTCGTCACTGTGAACACTAAAGAGTGTCACTCTGAGTGTTCTGGCAAGATCATATGATAATGCGTAGAGGCCTGGAACGAGTTTAAGTTCAATTAAGAATTAAACTACTGTTTCTTTCCAGTTTTTCACAAGATTGGTTCTAAAAGAACCGCACGTGTAACCTACCATGAGCTTGTTTGATGTTGGCTCAAGCAGGATTTCCATCTTCATTGTAATACTTACGTATTACTCGGATGTTCTGGTAATATTACAGGAATACTGCGTAGGACTCATGAAAATCTCTTACTTTTCACAGTGTGTGAGAAAGCAAGGAATAATTGGAAAGTGTCCTAATGAGACTTTTGATGATCTCGTGGCTCTAGACTCGATAGTGCGTTTTGATTTAGTGAGCGATGGCTGGAGAGGAGTGCCACCTTTTCAATATCAGTCTATTCGGAGTGAATAAACCAATAGATAACGTGTTGATCTCCGTGTGATTAAAACAAATACCTTTTGAGAGATATTTGAGTTAGCTGGGAAGGGTTGTGCATTGCATCACTGGGTCCATGATGTCTTTCTTCAATATCGAGAATCATTAACAAAAATGATCTCAATAGCAGATGTATTGACCCGGTTTCTGCCTTAAGTTGTAAGGAGGGCTTCTTTCTTTACACCCTTTATCTTTACAATTCTTTTTCATTCTTCAACCCCTTCAATGCTTACCAATACGTCATCACTAGCACCTTGTTGTGATTGTTCCAGTGCTAGCTTAAGTACTTGGTCGGCATTCAGCTGCGTTCACATTCATTCTCCATCTTTCCTAGGACTTCTAGTTCTATCTAGGGAGTTGTCCTTGGGAAGATTGCATCGGTTCTGATGAATCATTGGACTAATACCTATACCTACCACCCTTTTGTCACCAAATCGTCGTGAGATAAGTGTGTTTTAGGTTGATATAGTCACCATGAAAAATCCTTGAAAATCACTTAAAGCACTTGTGATATTAAAATCAAAGATTTTGTGCCTTAAGTGTTTTGATCATCAAAAACGCTCCCCCTTAACTTGTGCATGACACTTGTTAAGTTGGTTTATCTTTTAAGTCTTTTTCATTGTTTTAGCCAAATATCATAAAGTCTCCTTAATCCCATTTTCTCCCCTTTCCAAAATGTTAACCATCAATATTTTGGATATTAATGGATTAACCGGTCTTTGGGTAATAAAATGAAATTATATGTTGGCCAAAGAACATATTAATGCTCCCCCTCAACTTAATGAGGGTTAGTTGTAGTGCTTGAGTATGATTTGTTTGAAAGATTTAGAATCTCGAGAGAAATTCTTGAAAAATATCATACTTTTACACTACAACAAGCCACAAAAAGATGATAAAGTAAAAAGATAACATATTCACAATAATGTACATATGGAGTTGACCTGTAATGAGACGAACCAAAATTAATTGGTTCGTTCCGTGAGCCGATGGTGAGCTCCATATGGTCGTCCACCGACGAATCGTTCTATGCTTCGTAGCAACCGGCGCTTCCTTAGCACTTCCTCAATCTTCCTGATTGCATACGAAGATCCCTTTCTGCACTGGGTTGTCCAGGTGTATGTGACTGCCGGAAGAGGTAAGTTGGCATTGAGAATCGACAAATCATCTCGAACATTCTTTAGCGTTCCATCACTGAATTTGTGCAGTTCTGAGAATCGCATATATTGCATGACGCCAGTCGCGTTCGGATAGAAAATTCCTGCTTCCGGCTTGGTAGTCCGCATGTAAACCTTCTTGTTCTTATGGAAATTACTGAGTGGAGTCGTATGGGGATGTTCCAGGTTTAGCTTCTTCTGATAGCTTTCTACTCCAAGTTGAAAGTCTTCCACCCGGTTTTGAATGACTATTTTCCTGGCATATTGACGAAAGTTTGAACTCAAGGCTATGATAATGTCGGGTGATAGATGGTCAACTTTTTCTTGAGCCAAGAGCAACAAAAGATCTTCTATGTCTTCAAGTTGAAGGTACTGGAGATCACTTTCGTCAATGCGGTATTCTTTCTCATCGGTACGTTTGAGCAGGATTACATTTAAGTAATCATAACCGAAAACAGTTTGAGTGGTTGCTCCTAGGATGCTTTTGATTCTGTGAGATGAGACAATTGAAGCACCTCTCTTGGGACGATGGAAGTGATTATAGGCTAACTTCTTCTTTTTGTCCCAGTGAGATATGCCAAGTGAAGCGTATGTATCATAAAACTTGAGCGGCTTCTTTCTCCATATTGACTCAGGCACTTTGTCCTCTATCCATGGAACATTCTCCAAGTTAACGGCCTTGAGCATTGTGAGAGACGTGGCATACTTCTTTGCTCCATTTTCAAGGTATTCAAGATCGTGAGAGACAAAATGCTCTATTGGGATAATGGCAGAACCGGTGATGACCGTTGGTGTAAGAGGTCGCAATACGGGAGTCTGAATTCCTGTAGTTGTCGCTCTCATTGCTTTTGTAAGCTCATTCAGGTGATATTCTGCTTCATTATGGCTGATCTTTAACGTGTCAAAGAAGTCCACATCTGCAGCTGCCATTTTAATCAGATCCGGGGTCATCGTCGGTTTCCCATGAGAATACCTTAGAAAGGCCGAGAAGTTGATAGGGTTGTTGAGGAATTGAGTCATCTCCATTTCAGTTGCAGTGTCAAATGGATGATGTGGTGCTGCGTTTGTTAGCCAAAGTTGCTCTTGTACAGTATCATCAATGATAAGGGATTCAGCAAATGTCGGTTCTGGAACATTTAAATCTTCAACTTCCATGTCATCATCATGCTGAACTGTAGATGATGTTGAAGGTTGAGTTTGCGTCACCGGTATATCATCGTGAGGTTCTTCTTCAAGCATTGTTTCTGTCGGTTCTTCTGCTTGCATGTATTCTACAGATTCAATATGAGAATCAGTAGTGAATTCTGGCGCAGTAGATATACCTGAAGCAACCTGCTGAGTTTCTGATATTGTTGCCTCTATTGGCTTTTCTGTGGTGTCAGCAACCTTTTCTGCAGTGTCCTCTAGACCTTTCTCGGTGGTCGTCTCATTGTCATCCTTGTTTGTCTCTTCGGCATTTGTACCGGTGTCGTCATTCATATCACCCTTGTTGACTTCATTACCCTTGTCATTATCGTCATCGTCATCCTGATCATCATCTGTATCCTCGTCCTCGTCCTCATCGTCATCTACATTCTTATCCTTTCCTTGTTCATCCTCTTCATCCTCCTCATCTCCTTCCTTATCCTTATCCTCATTACCATCATCCTTTTCACCATGTTCCTCGTCATCTTCCTCTTCTAACTCATTCTCATCATCAGACTCAGAGTCGGTAGTGTCTGCAGGATTCTCTTCATCAATTGCTTTGTTGAGATATTGCAGAACTTTGCGTTTATATTTTGATTTATGAGCTCCCAAATCTAGCAGACGTGTCTGAAGCAATGTCATTATTTGAAGAGTAGATAGACCATTACCGACAAGATGTGGTAGTTGTTGATCAACATAAGACTTGACTTCGCGTCGAATGATCGCGGTCATCTGCTCGTCAATTGACCCGAGAAAAGCAGCATTTTCTTTATCTCGAGTTTTCTTCTCTTTACGAAATGCTTTATGTTGTTCTTTGAGCTTTGACACTTTGTCTGTTAGTTTTTGAAGAATGGGCTCATCAGGATGCGGTTCCTTTGGAGGAGTAGCAAACCTTTCAGTCAACGTAGCTATTTGTGTAGCTTGAGCCTCTAGCTGTTGTTGAAGAGACTGGATCAACGGATCATTGACTGTGAGAAAAGGATTTGATGTAGATGATACTTGTGGTTCTGTTGGTGGAGGTGTAACCAAAACCGTTAATGTGGTCGTGGATGATACTGGTTGTACCGGGATAGGTGTTGATGTAGATACAGTGGTTAGGACGGTGGTTGATACAGGTTGTTCAACTGTAGATGACAGTGTAGATTCCGTGGTAATGGTGGTGGTTGATACTGGTTGTTCAACAGTTGCGGGTGTGATGGTGGTGGTTGGGACCTCACTGATGATTGGGGTTGATAGTAGGGAAGTGGTGGTCGATGTAATAGTGGTTATAGGGACATCCACCATTTGTTCATTTGTTGACGGATCAGTGTTGGTGACCTCAACACCCTCCCCTTCTAAATTGAGATATTTCAAAACATCATCAGAGTTTGAAGTAGACTTACTTTGAAGTTGTGTGTCTGGTATTAAAGTTGCATGAGCATCTTCATTTAGTACCATGTGAGTCGGTTCAGGCAAAGATGTGGTGATATTTGCATCTCGATACATCATACTTGTATCTGTGTCAGCACTGCTCTCACGTTCTTCACTTGGTTCCCGACTTTCAAGTTGAAAGGTAGCAGCATCTTCATACTCATCTTCATAAGTATCTTCTTCGTCGAAGAATTCCGTATCACCATCAGGATTACCAAAATCTGCTAAGTCTTCAAATACCCTTGAGCCTGATCCACCAAAGGCTTCCTGTCGACTTTGTTGAAGAATAATACGAAGTCTTTTGTCTTCAGAAAGTTGTTGTTGAGCAGGATCATTTGGAGCAACACTTGCCTCTTTGCCTTTAGCTTTCCTTGCTTTCTTAGGCCTGCGGAGTGGTACTTCTTCCTGTTCTTCTTCAGTGTGGATCAGCTCATCTTCATCATCTTCATCAACAATTTGCTTTTTTCCTGAGCGTTTATCTTTAGGAGCAGCTGGTTGACGTTGTGAAACTCGTTTCTTGCGTTTACCTTTTTGCTTCTCTAAGGGTGGTAAATTTGCCCGCTTGAATTGTGCGTCAATGTCTTTAAGCATTTCTTGGTATTTATCACTCTCCTTGATTCCATCATTAATCATCGTGTCGGGTACTAGTGCAGGAAGTAATGCATACTTTGTGGAATTTGTGTCTGCATTCATTGAGAGAATCACATAATCATCATCTTTGGTGTGATAGAAGAAATTCCCGCGAGTGTCAATGGTTGGGTCATTCTTCATAAAATGGTGGATAATGAGCTTGGTGAATCTCGGGAATGGAAGATGCACGGATTTCTTCTTCGTTCCAGTAATCTGATAACAAAACTTGCCAGAGAAGAAGTGCATAGTCGACTTTTGATGCAGTATACAATCCCCAAAATAAGTGAGCCTGTGGTGGTCTCATTGCATCGGTGCCCCTAGTTTTACCAGTGAGACACTTGACGATGATGGTGATAATTGCTTTCCAGGGTTGCCCTATGTGTGAGGTGTTAAATTGTGATGGGTTGTTAATTTCACCCTCATAATTCATGGCACGAATGACTCGAAGCACTTCATCATTCTTTGGGTTAGCCACAAATTGTTCTCCTTGTGCCAACCTAGGGAGCTTAAACAATTTCCGAAAAATGCTCAAGTTGAGTACCCTTGGTGTTTTGTTTAGTTCGAAAGAGATAGTCTTGTTAGAGAAAGATGCAGTGTTCCAGAATTCATGCATGTAGACTTCGGGAACAGATGCAGTACGTCTGAGTGTGTCTCTGATGGGTGATATGTCTAGGATATCCATGGCTATTTTGAAAGCAGGTAAAACCGGATCAAAATCATCTTGTAATCTAGAGTTGTTCTCAGCATATGGAAGCCTATTACTGAGCGAGACAAGTTCAAGATCACGGAGTCGTTGTTCTTCCTCGGTGATTGACATTTTCCTGCTTTGATGACATATTCACAAATGATATACACAACATATGTAGATATATTAAATCTATGCCAATTTTAAACACAGGAAAAATATCATTACACAACATTCACACATACATCAGATGAACAAGGTCCTTACATATAGCAATACACTTAGGAAAATGGCATGACTGCCAGTGATAATTTTATTCTATAGAGATACCGTCCTAGCCTTAGTTCTTACAATATTTGGATTTCTTGGAGGTCATGACCAAAACCTAAAGAAGAATTAGTGCAAGCTAGGCCGAACTCATGGTATATCCTAATGCAATAGCATAAACGTAAGAGACCTAATTCCATCAAAATGTAGCAAACCATCGGAATCCTAACCATACCATCGCAATGAAACAATCATCGGAATCCTAATGAAATAACATCCTATCGCAATATCTAAGGCCATCGCAATCAGTGCATTTCCATCGGAATAACTGAGAAGTCATCGCAATATTACCCATCGCAATACATAGTGCTAAGCCATCGCAATGACACATCGTAATGTGCCATCGCAACACGCCATCGCAATGAGCCATCGTAATGGCCATCGCAATGAGCCATCGCAACGAGCCATCAGAATGACCCATCGCAACGACCCATCGCAATGAACCATCGCAATGACACATCGCAATGAGCCATCGCAACGAGCCATCGTAATGACTCATCGCAATAGCCCATCGCAATGAGTCATCGGAATGACTCATCGTAATGACTGGCATCGCAATGATGTATCGCAATGTACATCGAAATCCGTGACAGGGATTCGATCTCAACTTTGACTTCACGATCTGGAACTTTAGGCAATGTTTTAATCGATTCTGAGCAAAACCATTGTGTAATTATATATCCTTAACAAATCCCAGCACTTAAAAGACATATTCATAGCCAAAATCAAGAAACCCTAAAGCGAAAAACGTGATCTATCGTTCGTGTGTTGATATATTAAGATGAAACGGTTTTAAAGAGATGAACTATAACCAAAGATATAATACCTAGATGTTTGAAGCAGCAAGAAATAAGTTATGAATCACAGATCAAGATGGAGCTTGATGTCGCAAAAATGGCGGAGGGGAGTTGTGTTTGTGTGTTTGTTTAGTAAAGACGGGAAGAGGGGGGGTAATGGTTTTGACTTGGTCAAAATTGATTCAAGCACCCACCACTTTTGCAAAAGTGCAAAACTGGCCCCCCTATTTAAATTGTTAGTTAAAGTTAAAGTTCAAGTTAACTTAACATACAATAAACTCGTTCCCAAACACAAACACAAATACTTGACGCCAAAAGGTTAATGACCTATGCAAGAGATACTTAAATCACACAAGGCACACATAGCGTAACTAAAGATGACGGGTAGCTAATATTTTCTGATAATCCTTTTTAACGACCAAATTTGTTATCATAAAGAATTAATATTTTCTCCCCCTTAATCCCTGACCCGTTTTCTATTTAAAAAGCAGTAATCAAAGATATTAGGGACACAACTATTAATGAGGACATTTGCCGGTTAAGTGATTGTATAGAACGATTCTGGTGGAAATAAGAGTTCTCTTATTTAAACAAGATAAGTGCACTGAAACGTACACAAATTTGTGTTAGACCAAGTTATAAAGTAAACTTGGCCCCTTACAAGGTTTTAAAGTAAACCTTGCCTGAGAAACTTAATTCCCGTTGTGAACCAACGTTTTCAAAAGAAATACGTGACTTTAATATGAAAAGCGGTTTGCAGTCAGAAATAACTACAAGCCATAATGGGCATGTTTTAAAACTTGTACAAATTTTATACGGACTCTATTTATGGCGCCGTGTCAATATTAATCGACATTTCTAAAGCCGTAAATATTACCGTACTAAAAAACATGCCCGATTTGAAAAGAAAAATATTTTTGGGTTTTCTTGGTTTTATATTTTTTTATTTTGCTTTTGATGGTTTAAGTATGTACGATAATATACAAGATCACGATCAAAGGATACTCGAGAATAGTTTAACAGTACTATTCTTCAGACTCTTCTGCCAACTCCTTAAGTGTCGCTGGTGAAAATGATTTCATGCCTAGCTTTTCGATCAAAAACTCGATGCGTCCTCGATCTAAGGCCTTTGTGAATATATCTGCCAGCTGATACTCAGTGTTGACGAAGTATAGTTCGATCACTCCATTTTCCACTTGCTCCTTGATGAAGTGGTAGCGGATGTCAATGTGCTTTGCTCGAGAGTGTTGAACATAGTTGCAGCATAGAGCGATTGCACTTTTGTTATCACAGTACATCGGGATTTTGTTGAATCCAAGACCGTAGTCAGTCAATTGTGATCTCATCCAAAGAACTTGAGCACAACAACCGGACATAGCTATGTATTCAGCCTCAGTACTTGATATCGCAGCGCTTTTCTGCCTTTTTGATGCCCAACTGATAAGTCTATCTCCAAGGAGTTGCACACTGCCAGAAGTGCTACGTCTGGTATCTTGACACCCGACATAATCTGCATCTACATATGAAATTAATGCAATAGAGGAATCCTTCGGATACCACAGACCACGATTATGTGTTCCTTTTAGATACCGAAAGATCCTTTTCACAACATGTAAGTGCTTTTCGGTAAGCCGAGCCTGATACCGGGCACACATGCCTATAGCAAATTGCAAATCAGGCCTGCTAGCAGTCAGACAGAGAAGGGTGCCGATCATTCCACGGTAAAGTTTAGGATCGACAGCTATCCCTTCCTTATCTTCATCTAACTTGGATCTCTCCACCATTGGAGTATCCACGGGGTCACAGTTTTCAAAGTGATATTTCTTTAAGGATTCAAGAGCAAATTTGGATTGATTAATAAAGATGCCTCTGGGATTCTGAGAAATTTGCAACCCTAAGAAAAATGAAAATTTTCCCATCATCGACATCTTAAAGCGTGTGGACATAATTTTCTCAAAACGGTCAGACAAACGTTGATTAGTAGCAGCAAATATTATATCATCAACATAAATTTGTACCAGTATCATGTCGTTGTTCTCCTTGAGAATGAATAATGTAGGGTCCACTTTGCCTTTGGAGAAGCCTCTGGAGATGAGATACGTCGATAAGAGATCATACCACGCGCGTGGAGCCTGTTTCAACCCGTAAAGAGCCTTCTTGAGCTTTTACACATGATTAGGATACTCTGAATTGACGAATCCATTCGGCTGGCTTACATAGACATCTTCCCTTAATTCACCATTAAGAAATGCCGTCTTAACATCCATTTGGTAGACGATCATATTCATGTGAGCAGCATAAGCAAGGAATAGTCTAATTGCCTCCAATCGTACAACAGGAGCAAAGGATTCTTCAAAATCGATACCCAAAGCTTGTTTGTAACCTCTAGCGACCAATCTAGCTTTGTTTTTCAGCACACTACCTAACTCATCGAGCTTAACCTTGTATACCCACAACAGTGTCAAGATTTCAACGTTGCTGGGTAACGGAACTAATTCCCACACTTCAAGACGTTGGAATTCATTAAGTTCCTCTTGCATGGCTTCAATCCATGATGATTTGGTCATGGCTTGTTGCCAGTTTTTAGGTTCAGTGTCTTAAAGAAATGCATCAAAATAGCAATATAATGCATGTTCTTGGAGTTGATGGCGTGTTAAGACTGGTCGATCGATGCCACCAATAATATTGCGGATTGGGTGATCCTTTGTCCATTTAGTGTTGTGAGTTTCAATCCGTGGTGGTCGGGAGTGGAACGATTGCAGGAGCTTCCTCTGAGGTAGACGCACCCGTAGGGTCATCAGGTATATGTGAACCAAAGAAGGGAAGCTCTTGTAAGTGAGCATATTCCAGATCGTGATCATATAGTTCCTCTTCAACATCATTAGGAACGAGTGGGGGTGATGATTCAGGTGTTGTTTGAGAATTGGTGGGGGATGGGACATCATGTTCAAGAGTAACAGTAGATGCCTCGGATAGATTTCCATTATCTTGAGCAACAACTACGGGAATCGGAGCTACTACTGCAGTTGCTGGAGAATCATTACTCTGTGGATCGAAGAATTCATCAAACATAGGTTGAAATAATTTATCCCACTCGGACCTTGTTGGTGGTAAAAATGATGGAGAAGTAGGATTGTTGGGAATTAATCCGGAACTGATTGTACCGGTTCCCATCTCGTGTAATGCGGGTTCAGAGCTGTGTTGCTCAGAAGCCATCGCTGTCAGCTCATCAAAATCGACATCCAAAGTTTCTAAAATCTTGCCAAGACGACGGTTATAAATCCGGTAAGCTTTCTTTGCAGGTGAATATCCAATGAAAATTCCAATATCAGCCTTTGGTTGAAGTTTGCCCAGATTTTCACTATTTGTATTTGGATAGCAAAGTGCACCAAACACATGAAGATATGAAATATCGGGTTTGTGTCCATGAAGTAGCTCATATGGAGTTTTACCATGACGTTTGCGAATGATTGAGTGGTTTTGGGTATAACATGCGGTTGCCACTGCTTCTGCCCATAAGAATAAAGGAGCATTCGCATAAATCAACATAGTTCGAGCAGCTTCCATAAGTGTACGGTTATGTCTTTCAACGACACCATTTTGTTGTGGAGTGCGAGCCACAGATGTTTCATGAGAAATACCAACCTTTTCATAATAAGTTCGAAGAGTCTGATTAACGAACTCAGTGCCGTTATCAGTCCGAATGCGGCGAACAGTAGCATTACGACGTACTTGGATCATCTTTAAGAAAGTAATGATATACTCTGGTGCTTGATCCTTAGATGCTAAAAACTTTACCCATGTAAACCTTGAGAAATCATCCACTATGACGAGGATGTATTTTCTACCACTCACACTAGCTGTACGCATTGGCCCGCAAAGATCCATGTGCAAAAGATACAGTGGTTCTTGATTGGTGTCTTCTGCTTTAGGTTTGTAAGATTTCTTGGTGCTTTTCCCCGATGAACACGCAGAACATAAATGATCCTTGTCGAACTTAAGTTTCGGAAGACCACGAACAAGTTCGTTTCTAGCCAAATGGTTAATAGCATCAAAGTTAAGATGAGATAACCGTCGATGCCACAACCATGACTTGGTCTTAGATGCTTTGGAGAGTAGGCAAACAGGAGAGGCGGCCATCATGTTTTGAATAGACAAAGTATAGATATTATCCCCTCGAGAAGCCTTTAACAAATCATTTCCCGCAAGATCGCGAATGAAGCAAGTATGTTGCCGAAAGGCCACTTCAAGGTTAGAATCGCAGAATTGTCCTACTGAGAATAGATTGTGACCAAGACCCTCCACATAGTAAACCCTTGAAATCGTGACATTCCCAATTTGGTATTCACCATAACCCATAATCTTTGCAATATGGTCGTTGCCGAATTTTACCGTTACTAGAAACTTGCTGACGAAATTTTTGAGCATCGAGCGGTCTCCAGTCATATGTTTGGAGCACCCCGAGTCCAAATACCAAAGAATAATTTGGACGACCTGAAAATTTTACCAAACACAGACGATGTATCGGATTCTAATTGTTCTTCTGAGTTAGCAGGTACAGATACATTTATCTTAGATTTGCTATCAGACGAAACTTTAGGTTTCCAGATTTTCTTACTAGTGGTTGGCTTAGATTCTAGTTGTCTAGTATTCTGAGGTACTTTTTGACTGGGGACATTACCACTGGTAGGCACATTAGTGGGGGCAGACCTAGTTAAAGGGCGCTTTTTCCATTTCTTAGTGCTAGTGTTCCTATTTAAAGGACGCTTAGACCTAAATTCCGTGGATGTGATCCTAGTTAAAGGGCACGTAGTTCCATTTGCAGTAAAGGTCCTACCAGTGGGTTTCCATTGCCACCCAACTTGGGTAAATTTCTTCCCTGTTGGAGTCCATTCAAGATTGTTCTTAATAGCATGCATTTCATTCACGTGATCAACAAGGCATAAATCATGATGTTGAGAAAACATGCATTCATTACAATTCCAACATTTTGCATTAGAATTCACATTTTGCTTAGGTTTCCACTCATAAAGAGGACCTTTTGTCTTAGCTACATGATTCTTTTTATTTAAAACTGAAATAACGTTCCTAGGGTGCACTTCTACTTTCTTCTTCTCAGTCCTATTAGTGGAAGGCTTGATCCTATCTTTCTTTCCTCGAGATCCTTTAGCCTTAGTGGACACATTTACTCCTGTAGAAGCCAAGGGAACATTAGTTACAGATTTTAAAGGTGCCTTACTTTATAGTGCCAATGACGATTTTGCTCCTGGAGTCTTATTGAATGGAGTTACAGCAATGGGTCGATTAGTGAGTAGTGCAGAACCCGGTTTTCCTATGCATTGCAAATATGCTAAGCAATATTAAACACGCTTAATATATTCATGAGCTGAATAGTAGTAACTGCTTGAGGGATCTAACGCATATAAATCATCTAAAATATCCCTAACCAGATCTACATGCTTAGTTGCATTCCTCATATAATCATCGTAGGTAACCGGGTTTTTCTTATGGAGCGGGTTCTTATAAAGCACTACTGACTTGGTTGTTGGAGCACTAGTGGACGGTGCAGAGTTGCTAGCTAAGTTATTAACATCTTCTTGTTGGGTGAGAAGAAGTGTCTCCTTTAACTCGGCCAAAACCATGTTTTTGTCTAAGAGCTGAATTTTTAGGTCAGAGGTTTCCTCACATTTCTTGTTCAGTTTGTCAATTAAAGACTTTCGCTCTGTCGCATTAAACGCGAGGTGTTCTTCTATTGAACCAGAAATTTGTGAGTCTCCCTGCCTTACTTGTTCACGCTCTCCTAGTATAGAATTAATTCTATTTTCTAGGACATGATTCTTAGCCTCTGCAGCCTCTAGTTCCGTTTTTGTTTCTACTAATTCTCTCTTAAGTCTCATCATCTCTTCTTCTAAATTTTGAACCATCTGAATCATCTTGTCACTTGTCTCAACGGAGTTTCCACCATCATTTAGTTTTGAAAGAGTTTCATTTTTAGATTGATTCTCAATTTCAAGAGATATAGAATGTTGTTGAAGCTCGTTAAAACTTTTTGAAAGTGTATTATATGAATCTTGAAGCTTTAAAAATTCAGCGTTGGATTCATGACAAGAATAATTTTCTACAGTATTCACATTTTCAACAGTATTCACAGATTCATGCACATCATCACAAATATTCACAGTAGATTAAATTTCATGAGTATATTGAATAGTAACAACTTGCATCACTTCGAGAGACACCATATGTTCTAAAAAGCGGTCATATTCTGATAAGATCTTTTCCTTTTCAATTAAGTGTTGTTCATAAGCATCATCCATTTTATTGAAAACTTTTTGAACTTCACCAATTTCAAAACTTAAATTACACGCTAGATCATAGACTCCTTGTTTAATATGGTCCACAAACGGAACGATCGCTTCTTCAAACACCGTTTTCATGTGTTCGAACGCCCATTCTCCAGCGGTTTGAGCCGTTGAAGTCGTACATTCCAAGATGACCTTGTCAAAATCGGTAAGGTATTGCCCAATCTCTTCAATGCTGAGCTTTACCGTACTAACCGGGGGAAGATTCTTAGGAATTTCCTTTGGTTTGTCCGAGTTGACAAGTGTAGGAATTATACTAAGGCATTCTCTAGTCGGCATGAAATTGGATGTTTGGAGAGTTCTCTTTTTCATATTAAAACGAATTCTAAGATCTATTGTGGCATTTTTTGCATTCATTGAAGCATAATCATATTCAGGATATGTCGAAAGTAATTTTAACTGCTTTTCATCATATGGTGTCATGGAATCACTTGAGAACACTATCGGATCTAATACCAAACCTAACTTTGTTGCATCATACAATCGTGGGTTGTGGTTAAGTGCTTTCTTTGCATAACCTGGGTTAGGTGGTAAGTCTATGAGACGCGATAGGTTGAACTCTTTAAATGATGCATGAAACAAGTGTACTAGATGTGAAGCAGCATATTGTTTTAAAAGTTTAAGTTCCGTTTCTTTTATTCTGTTAGACGTCTTAATTTCCATTTCAAGCTGTTTGGACTCAAGAATTTCAAAATCCGTTTGAAGTTGTTGAAAATTAGTAACGACTGACTCTTTTTCTTTAAGCTCATTCGAAAGATTTGCTCTTAAACTTTCAATTTAAAGCAGATTGTCCATTTGAACTTTCCTAAACCTATCAAATTCAGGATTGGTTAAGGTAGTGGACACAGGAGTCATTTCCAAGGTTTTAACCTTGTCCTTATGCAAAGCAAGCTCAGCAGATAAAGTCTGATTAGCATTAAGGGTTTCAAGGACTGCATTATTCATTTGGCTAAGCAAAGATGCAGGGACCATAACCAAATCAGGTTGAGCAGACGAATTAATAGTCATAGGAGCTCCCGGTTGTGGTTCACTCAAAATCTGAGGACTTGCAATGTTATTGCTATCATTGTTTGTCTCATCGATTGAATTACTAACCACCGGAGGCTGTTCCGAATACTCAGACATTTGCTTAACTTGATAAGGTACAATGCTAGTATCTGTAGCAGTATTTGGTACCTCAGCAATGGTATCAGTCCCATAGAGTGAAAGATTTGCCATAAGAGCTGCTTTGGCGGTGTTAAGATCATCACAATCCGAGTCATATGCATCCAAATCATCACATTGATAAGCAGCATTGTTGGTGATGACTGTTGTGAGACGATCAGTTTCCGCTACTCCTGGATCTGCAAGGAATGCCAATTCTTCTTCATCAAGCTCACGACCTTGGGCTTGAGCATTCACCAGGTAAATCTTCTCCTTAAACCATGTGTCGTCCCTTCTCCTCTTAGACTGCTTGCATTCTCGGGCCATGTGCCCTTCCCCTTTGCAGTTGTAGCAAATAACCACCTTCATTTTACCAGTGCTGTTAGCCCTTGTAGCAGTAGTATTGGATGAACGTGCACCAACAGTAGACGAATTTGATCTCCCTTGAAGTGGTTGCACCATGACCCTTCCGTCCTGAATTGTTTCCTGTTGTCGAGAGTTAGACGAGTTCCTTAACTGATTGTTAGTTGGTGCTGAACCTCGGTAACCTCTTTTGTTCAAAGTTTGACTTAAAAATGCAGACATCAGAGCTAGGATTTCAGTAGGGCTATCTCCTTGTCTAAATTCAGGGACAGGGATGTCATCTTCACAGTATAATGCTGATGCTGGTTGAGCAACAAACTGATTGGTTGGAACACTTTCTTGATGTGAGTAATGATGTTGAGGAGCCTCGAGTTGTGGATAGGTACTAGCAGGGTTGGTGGGAGGTTGATACGGTGAATACTGGTGTGAAGCATAAGGTGATGGGTGTGAATCTCCTTGTGATGATGATGTTGCTGGTTGGTGATAAGATGTTGGCGGCGGTGGCAGAATCGAGTACTGTGGAAAGCTTGGTGTTTGATACACAGGTTGATATGAAGATTTGTGTCCTAAAGCAAGCTGAGAGTTGTGATATGACAGTGTAGGATGATTTGCCAATAATGCCATTGGTTCATGATAAGGTCCTTGAGAGATTCGGTTTTGGATCACATGCTTCTCATGTTGTTGTAAGAAAGCATAGAGTTGATCTAAATTGGACTTGTGTAGATCACGAATCATTTTGAAATCAGTCACATATTGACTCCATTCAGGGGGTAGTGTGTTCAAAAACTTGGTGTTTAACTGAAATTGTTCAATCCTTAGATTATAGACATTCATGTCATTCATCAGAGTGGTAAAACGCCAGTAAAAATCATGAAGAGTCTCCCCTGGAATGTATTGGAATCTATCAAACAAATCATATAATTGACATTCTCGTTCTTGCTTAGTGAGAGATGTCCCTTGTAGCAAAACCGCAAGTCGATCCCAAAGATCCTTGGCCACTTTATGTTCACTCACCATTCTGAAGATATCGGGTGGAAGGGCTTGAAGAATTGTTTGAACATCCCTTTCATCGGCATCGGCAATGAGTTTGTTGGCATCGGTTAACTCATGATACTGCCTTGGCCTTGTCACATTGTTGACGGTAACCTCTCCCCAATCTAATGGACCTTTGTCAATTGATTCTAGCATAAGTCGACCACTTTGTTTGCCCATGATGTACGTTCTCATTCGACTTTGCCATGATTCAAAATCTTTGATGAGCAAAGGCGGGCGAGTATCGGTACCCGAAATGATCGATATATCGGTGAGTGAAGTCATAGTTGGCATAAATGAATGTAAATTCATTTTGTGATCCCTTGAAAAAAGATTATCAAAGATGATCGAACAATGAAATAAGGTTATGAGTTTTTTGTGTTGTTAACTAAAAGATATTGTTATCTTGTTGTAGTGTTTGCTTTTGAATGTTTCCGAATTACCAAATTAAATGCCAAATAGAAGAAAATCCACTAAGTATCTAAAACAAGTTCTGTCGCAATGTTCGTTCTGTCGGAATACCTAGATCGGAAAGTCTTACTATCGGAATGCCTAGATCATAATGCAAAGCTTATCGAAATGATTCAGATCGCAATGTGCTATCGGAATGACTCAGATCGTAATGCTTCAGATCGCAATGTAACCTTGTAGCAATGATGATGGTATCGGAATGCCTAGATCGCAATGCAAAGTCTATCGGAATGCTCAGATCGCAAAGACTATCGGAATGCTCAGATCGCAAAAGCTATCGGAATGATTCAGATCGCAAAGTAGCTGACAAAATTTAAGCAGAGTAACGACTTAAAAACCTTCCTTATACCCGTCGGAATCTCAGATCGCAACGTACGATCGGAATGCCAGATCGGAATAAGTAATAAAATCCAACGATCGCAATGTAGAACCAAACCCTTTCCGATGGTAAGGTTATTGCGATGGAAGCCCAAGTACAATTTGTACTTTCCGATGGATGTTTCTGCTAGAATTTCAGAATGAAGAACACACCCTTTTTTTGCACTTTTGATCCAAGAAAACTGATGTTTTAATGAAAACCAAGATACCAAGAACACGTTTAAGCACAAATCCCTATGTTACACTACTTAATACTACGATCAAACCAAAATTTTTTGAAGATTTCGGCAAAAACCAACTTGTACTCTACGAAATGTTAAGAAGACAATACTCAACACAAAAACAAACCTTTATCTCATCCCATGCTCTTGATACCAATTGTAGAATAATGATAATCTTGTGAAACAAGGGGGTTGATGTTTTTCTAGAGAGAGAAAGTTAGAGAGAGAAATGAAAGAAAATTCATATATTGAAATGAAAGAATAAAACAACCAACACCTCTTTCCATGGTGGAAAGAGGTTTAAATACCCCAAGTCCTTAAAGGACTTGGGCTTCCGGCCCATGAACATGGTCATGGGTCAGGCTATGTAATAAATGACACTTAACTTAACTACGAGCCTATAACTACATTGTTGGAGTGACCGAGACTTTCTAAATGCGTAAAACGTATTTCCAACACACGAGCTTTTATCGAAGAAAAAGACAAAAGACGAAGTCAAAAGATCAAGAATGCAAAAAGAACGGATGTCAAAGGCCTATTCTGAAGATTTATCGAAGAAAAAGACTAAAGACGAAAGTTTAACGAAGTCGAAGAACCAAGTCTAATAAAAGAAGAAAATTAGAAGACGAGTTCATTTTATCATTCGACAAATCCCGAGACAAAGTCGAGAAAGACGAAGTAATTAAAAAGACGAGAAGACAAGAGAAAGAAGGAAGCAACAACAACTTCCCCTCCTCCTATAAATAGTCTCTTAATCCTTCATTTGTAACAAGTAGTTAGTAGATCCTTAGATAGTTTTATTAAGTTTTAGGAGTAGGTTAATTACTTTCTCTCTCTAGTTTTTCTTTATTGTTTTCAAGCTTTTAATCTTTAATCTTGTACTTTTGAATCTTAATCTTCATCTTAATTTCAAGTTTTTTTTTATCATTCTTATTCTTCGTTTCTTGTTTTTTAAATCTATTGTTTTGGTTTGATTAATCAAGTATTTTGTTTGATCTTGTTACTTATTTGATTATTGATGTGCTTATTTGATTGTTCTTATTGTTTTCATGTGTTTGATGGTTTTTGCTTATTGTGCTTATTGATTAATTTGTGTTTGTCTTATTTTTAATTAAGTGGTTTTAATAGTTTAATCTTTTAAAAGTTGATTTTTTTAATTTTGATTATTTGGTGTTTTTAGAGTTTTTGATTTGTGGCTTAATTAGCTTTTTCTAAAATTAGTTTGGTTTAGTTTTTGGTTAAGAGCTTATTTGATTTTAGCTTATTTTTGTTTTTCCCGGATTGAGAAACCCTCTTTATCCGACTTAGTTTATTTTCTTTTTATTCCGACTTATGTTAAACCCTTATCCAAACTAGTCATAACCTCTTTTTCCCGAATTAGTATAATTAGCCAATATTCTGAATTACTTCAGTTCCAACACTCCGGATTAGTTTGTTTCTAGCATTCCAAATTACAAACACACCCTGGATTCCGAATTAGGTGGTTATCATGGATTTCGGATTGCATGATGAAATGGGATTCCGAATTAAGTCCAAATATATTTCGGATTAGGTTTTAACTACATTCCGGATTAACAGCATAGGTACATTCCGAATTAGGGTTTAAATCTTAGGATTCCGAATTAGATCTCTAGGAGTTTTCCGAATTAGGTGAAGGACAAGGATTCCGAATTGTTTCATTTTTTGGTATTCCGAATCATATTTTGTTTTTGATTTCGAATTATTTTCAAATTTTCAGTTTCCCACCATTTTTATTAAGCTTTATTTTAAATTGTTTTGTCTTATTTTATTTTCAAATTTGCATTTTATTAAGTTTTAAGTTTGTTAAATCTCCTTTCTTTTTAGTTTATATCTTTAAAGTTTTCATTTTTAATTAGCTATAGATTATCAACTCTTTTCATTTACACCAAAAACAACTGAGTCACACTTAAAACTTTTGTCAATTAGAATCGAGTCGAGAGAAACGAACTTTAATCAAAATCAGTTATTAAAATGGCTGCCGGCTCTTTTCGTGAAGATTAACGGTTTTTTGTGAGAGACGCGTTGGATTTTGGGATCCGTTCACCTTTGAACGTTATTTTTCGTGTTAAAAAATTTTCAAAAAAAATCCTAAAAATAAAAATTTCAAAAATCCAAAAACATTTAATAAATCATTAAAAGCATTTCTTTTTCAAAAGTTTTGCACCAAAAATATTTTCTTTTTACGTTAACTTTATTTCTTCTATTTCTTTGTTATTCTTTTCTTTTGTAGGTGTATGCGTACCCGTTCGCGCAAAAGGAAATCCATTCAAGCCGTTATCATCGAGCCTCCTGTTGTTAACACAATGGACAACCGTCCAATGATCGAGCTCCTACAATCACACGTTGAAGGGAAGGAAGATGCGATTGTGGTGCCGGCTATTGATGCAAATAACTTCGAGCTCAAGACCGGTTTCATTCAAATGGTTTCTACAACACCTTTCTTGGGCCGCACTCATGATGATCCCCACGATCATATCAAAAGGTTTGTACACTTAACCAATACCGTGAAATACAATGGGGTCTCACAAGAGGTAATTCGTTTGCTCCTCTTTCCTTTCTCTCTCGAGGGACAAGCCCAGACTTAGCTTGATAAGGAACCACCCCAAAGTTATATAACATGGGCAGACCTAGAAACCAAATTCATCAATTACTTCTTCCCACCCTCACGTACTACCGCTTTGCGGAATGACATCATTAATTTTGAACAAAAGTTCGATGAGACGTTTAGTGAATCTTGGGATCGTTTTAAGGAACTTTTTAGAAAGTGTCCACAACGCGGTTTTACAGAGGTGCATCAAATTAATACTTTTTATAATGGATTAAGTTTGAATGACCAAGATTCACTAAATAGTGCTTCGGGGGTAATATTCTTGTTAAATCAATGAATGATGCTTGGGCAATAATAGAAAACAAGGCCAAAGTCCAAACCAAGAGTGTGAGGGATACTATGGCTAGTGCTAGTGATAGTGAGGTAACTAATCAAATTAAGGATCTTACTTCAATAATAAAACAACTTGCTTTAAGACATAACCCTCCCACTACACATGTCCATGCTCTTAATGTTACTTGTGAAACTTGTGGTGGGCCACACTCTTATGCTAATTGTGATAAGGCTTATGATCAATCTCACGGGGAAGTGTATGCTTCCAACAACACGGAGAGGGTTCATTTCAAGCCGAATGTCGATGTTAATCACTTGTCCTATAACTCGACGAATTACTTGGCTCCACCCGATTTTCAACAAAGGCCACACCCACCCACCTATAACAACCAAGGGGCTATAATGCAAATCAAGGACCTTATCAAATGCAAAACCAAGGCTTTCCAAACCAAGGTTTTAATCCTCAAGGTTTTCAACCATACAACCAATACCCAAACCAAGTCTTTCAACAACAAGGGTTCAATTTACCTAATCCATAAATGGACTTAGTTCTTCAAAAGATTTCAGAACAAGACAAGAAATTAAAGGAAATGCAAGAGTCCACGAATAGGAAATTCGTTCAAATGTTTCAAGCCCTTCGTCCCAAGGTGCTCTTCCTTCTACAACCAAAACCAACCCTAGAGCTAATGTGAGTGCTATTACTACACGTAGTGAAGAAACTATAGTAGGACCTTCTATCCCTCCCCCAGTTACTCCATCTACACCTCCTCCACCCCTATTTATCCCTCCTACTACCACGCCTAGTACTAGTTCTCCATTATCGTCTCCACCTCTTACTAAAGAAATACCAAATAAAAACCCTTTGCCATCCTCACCTTACTCCTATCAACCTTCACCCTCTCAACCATCAACATCTCAACCTTCACCTTCTACACCTACACCTCCTAAACCCAATATTCCTTATCCTTCTCGGTTAGATAAGTGCAAATTGCTCACTAAAGAGGATTCTCAAGTTACTTCCTATTTGAAGATGATCTCCCAAATGAACTTTAACATTAGCCTTATTGAAGCACTTGTCCAAATGCTGAAATTTGTGAAAGCATTCAAGGAGTTGCTTAGTAAGAAGGAAAAGATGGCTGAATTTGTCAATACTCGCTTAAATGAAAATTGCTCTGCAGTCCTTCCCAAAGAACTTCCGGAGAAACTTAGAGATCCGGGTCGTTTTGTGCTACCTTGTTCATTTTCTCAAATTCAAGAATGTGTTGTCTTAGCCGATCTCGGGGCAAGTATCAATATAATGCCATTAAGTGTTTGGAAGAAGTTATCATTACCCGATCTTATACCAACACGGATGACTCTTGAGCTAGCTAATCGAACTCTCGCTTACCCCGTTGGTATTGCCGAATATGTTTTTTTTAAAGTTGGTACCTTCAATTTTCGGGTTGACTTTGTTGTTGTTGATTATGAAATGGATCCTCGTATTCCGTTAATACTTGGACGGCCATTCTTAAGAACCGGAAAAGCTTTAGTAGATGTTGCAGAAGGAGAACTTATTCTTAGGGTCGAGAATGATCAACAAGTGTTTAAGATGGGGAAGATTACAAGCAAATCCAATGGAAAAGAATCGGCGAAAATGATTGATGTGCTTCAAGACGAGCTTGTTACAACTACTTTGGAAAGTACAAAGCTTGATGATTTTGTACTTCACAACAATCCTCTTTTCGAGACCTTCTATGATAATCCACTTTTTCAAGGCCATGTGGAAGATCCTAATGATTCTCTCTATAATTTGGATACTCCACCAATCTATGATGAATATGATGATGATTCTCTTTCCGATTTGGGTAATCCACCAATTTATGATGATTATGATGACTATTCTTCCGAGTATAAAGACATGCCGACTTATGATGACTTCGATGATGTTGACACTCTTTCGAGTGATTCTTCAAGTGTTTTGTCTCCTAATGATGATTTTGCTCCTATTTTTTTATGAAGATCCTCCACCAACAATGCTTGATACTACTTTAGAGGATTACTCTTTTGAGTAAGATTTCACCACCTTTCTCAATACATACTTTCCTAATGAGCATGATTCTCTTCCTCTGGACTTTGATTATGGTCTACCCTCCTTCGGATGTTAAGAAACCTGTTTCAAAGGAGAAGAAACCGGACGACACCAACATCCGTAGTACTTATGTTTTGACACCTCTCTTTCCACCTTCTTCGGATGAGATTGTGTGATATATGGGCGAATCTTCAAGGTCTACTGAGTGTTAGTCTTATTTTACCCTAAAGGAAAAGGTGTTCGATATGGGTATCATAATTTTTAATCCATCTCAGTATCCATCTGAAAGAAATAATAGGAAAGACTTTTGTAAAATATGGAGCTATGCTTTCACCTCATCATACCTTCTACCACAATGCTCAACTTTTTCTTAAGGGAACCTCACCTACTCTACTTTTCCTTGTGTTGTTCACCTTAGGCTTATGCTATTTGTTGGTTGAAAACCAAGTATTTGACCCCGGCGGATTCTCTTCAAGGTTCTTACCATAGTACTCAAGGTCGAGTTAGGCTTGTGACCCGGTGAAAAAAAAACAAGCACTTCTCGGGAGGCAACCCGATGAGCTATCATTTTTATCCGTTTTCATAATAAGTGTAGGGGGACCCTAGTATGTGTTTGTTGTTTTCTTTCTTATGATGTGCAAGGATTCGAGCGTTCAAAGATCCACTTTTGCTGACTTTTGACGACCCGTGATTCTGTGTACCCATCTTCCCGGTTCTATCCTAAACTCTTTTGATTCACTATTTTATCATTTATGTTGAATTAGGAATCACTTTAGTTGTCTCTTCCTTAACAAGATTTAAACAACGTGCACAATGTCCTAAGTGTAGGGGAGCTTACTTCCACATGCTTAAACATTGAGGACAATGTTTATATTAAGTGTAGGGGGACTTCTATCGAAGTTAAGTGGGCTTTTCCATGAATTTGTCGTCATTTTAACCGGAAAATTGATTTTTCGACATTTTTCAAATTTTTTGATCTATTTTGCCCTAGTAGTATTTTCCTTTGTTATTGTTATTTTCTTTCTTCATAATAATTTAATAAAATGGTTTTAATGAGTTTAGATGTCTTTGATATATTAGGCCCGTCGTGAATATTTTGACTCAACCCGAGTTTACTTATTTTAGTTTACTCTAGCTAGTATCCTTAACCATATGGACCTTAATTGGTTTATTAGGCTAAGCATCCACGTGTCTCATTACTTGAGATTTTAAATTATGGAGAATGAGAGATGATAGAGTTGATAATAAGTTTAAAGGTTAATTCTTCCTTATATGAGTTTTTGTGGCTCTTTCTTCCCGCTTGTATATTTAATTGCTTAATAAATGAGGATTTTTGCGGTTTAGATTCGATATTTTAGCTCTTAACCAACTCTTTTATTTCCTTGTAATTAAAGCATGAACACATTGAGGATGCCAGCGTTGTGGACTTCCGACTAAGGTGGCTCATAACCACTAAGTAGGAGGTATTCAGACCATGGGACCGCGGAATTTGGCCTACTATATATATCATAAATAAAGAAAGAATAAGATTAAAACATGACCTCAAGGAGCCTTAGGGTGTGGGACATGTAGCACGAACCTTGTCATTAGAGCCTTAGGGTGTATGGCATGGTAAGTGTTGAATAAAAATTGATAAATAATCAATTCCCTCGTTTATGGTTCAAGGAGCCTTAGGGTGTGGATCATAAATGAGGATCACTTTTACATCTTAAAGAGCCTAAGGGTATATTATGTGAATTTGCTAAACTCCACTTAAAGTCTACATGACTTTGGAGGAAATAATAATAAGTAGTACTATTGGCCAAATTTCGGATCCTGGAATTTATTCCCTAAATCGTGTTAAATTATCCTTGATGTGGGCTTACTTTAGTGACAACGTTTTCGAGGACGAGGTTAGGTTCTAAGTTTCGGGTTTGCACCGTTTTGCCTTTATTTTTGGACTAATGATTATTGAATAAGTCAAATGAGCTTACGGGTGAATGTTAATATTTAAAATCTAGAGATACAACTTAGGAATAATGGAGAAGGAGTATTACACAATTGTCTTATATAAGTGGTTTTAACATGGAACTTATCGTAAACAATGATCTCGTTTTTAAGCTTAGTATGGGGAACGTGCAACTTGAGGGTGATGAATATTCATGACACCAAAGCCCTAATGTAAGTCTTATATTTCTTTACAAGTTTCTTCCTTCAAACATTTTATAATTTTCTATCTTTTTAGTTTCCTTATTGTCTAGTATTTAATAAAGGCCAAGGTGGGTTAATTATGATGGAGAATGTAAATTTTGCTTTGTAATTAATGCATTGCATGAGGTCATTGCAATGGACAAGTGTAGGGGATTTAATAAGTGTGAAAACACTTTTCCTTTTACCACTTAAAACAAATAAAAACGAGACCAAAACGTGTATTTAATGTCGTAAAAGTCAGAATTATGCGCGTTTTATGTTTTTATTGTGTTTTAGGACCAAAATATGAAAAAGGAAGAAAACACGGGCTTTCACAGGCTTTTATCGAAGAAAAAGACAAAAGACGAAGTCAAAAGATAAAGAGTGCAAAAAGAACGGAAGTCAAAGGCCTATTCTGAAGATTTATCAAAGAAAAAGACAAAAGATGGAAGTTTAACGAAGTCGAAGAACCAAGTCTAATAAAAGAAGAAAATTAGAAGACGAGTTCATTTTATCATTCGACAAATCCCGAGACAAAGTCGAGAAAGAAGAAGTAATTAAAAAGACGAGAAGACAAGAGAAAGAAGGAAGCAACAACAACTTCCCCTCCTCCTATAAATAGTCTCTTAATCTTTCATTTGTAACAAGTAGTTAGTAGATCATTAGATAGTTTTATTAAGTTTTAGGAGTAGGTTATTATTTTCTCTCTCTAGTTTTTCATTATTATTTTCAAGCTTTTAATCTTTAATCTTGTACTTTTGAATCTTAATCTTCATCTTAATTTCAAGCTTTTTTTTAATCATTCTCATTCTTCCTTTCTTATTTTTTAAATCTATTGTTTTGGTTTGATTAATCATGTATTTTGTTTGATCTTGTTGCTTATTTGATTATTGATGTGCTTATTTGATTGTTCTTATTGTTTTCATGTGTTTGATGGTTTTTGCTTATTGTGCTTATTGATTAATTTGTGTTTGTCTTATTTTTAATTAAGTGGTTTTAATAGTTTAATCTTTTAAAAATTGATTTTTTTAATTTTGATTATTTGGTGTTTTTAGAGTTTTTGATTTGTGGCTTATTTAGCTTTTTCTAAAATTAGTTTGGTTTAGTTTTTGGTTAAGATCTTATTTGATTTTAGCTTATTTTTGTATTTCCCGGATTGAGAAACCCTCTTTATCCGACTTAGTTTATTTTCTTTTTATTCCGACTTATGTTAAACCCTTATTCCGAACTAGTCATAACCTCCTTTTCCCGAATTAGTATAATTAGCCAATATTCCGAATTACTTTAATTCCAACATTCCAGATTAGTTTGTTTTCAGCATTCCGAATTACAAACACACCCTGGATTCTGAATTAGGTGGTTATCATAGATTCCGGATTGCATGATCAAATGGGATTCCGAATTAAGTCCAAATATATTTCGGATTAGGTTTTAACTACATTTCGGATTAACAACATAGGTACATTCCGAATTAGGGTTTAAATCTTTGGATTCCGAATTAGATCTCTAGGAGTTTTCCGAATTAGGTGAAGGACAAGGATTCCGAATTGTTTTCATTTTTTTGGTATTCCGAATTATATCTTGTTTTTGATTCCGAATTATTTTCAAATTTTCAGTTTCCCGCCATTTTTATTAAGCTTTGTTTTAAATTGTTTTGTCTTATTTTATTTTCAAATTTACATTTTATTAAGTTTTAAGTTTGTTAAATCTCCTTTCTTTTTAGTTTATATCTTTAAAGTTTTCATTTTTAATTAGCTATAGATTATCAACTCTTTTCATTTACACCAAAAACAACTGAGTCACACTTAAAACTTTTGTCAATTCGAATCGATTCGAGAGAAACAAACTTTAATCAAAATTAGTTATTAATTATTATAGCAATTATAGTTATTCTCAAGATGATAGTGATTTAGAAGGCCAATACAATAACTTACATAAGCTTAGCCTTAAATTCATTGAAAAGAACAAAGTGCTAAAATCAACTAGAACTAAGCTTGAGATTAAGATTAGTGAGCTAAGAGATAAATTAGCTAAGCTTGAGAAAAAAAAAGAAGTCGATCTAGGTTGTTTAAAATGTGAAAACCTTAGACAAGAGAATGAAAATCTCAAGAGTACCTCCATAAGACTTGAAACGTTCATGAGAGGTACTAGTGCTCTTGATGATATGTTAAACAAAAAAATTCATTCTAAGGAAAGACTTGGGTTAGGATATAACACAAATGAAGCATCAACTAGTGAACCAAAACAAGTTAGGTTTTCAGAAAAACGCACCCCTGTACGCGGTTCTCCAGTATACGCTGCGGTTCCTTATTGCCATGGAACCGCGGGTGGAGCTAAAGAACCGCGGACAGAAGAAAGTTTTTTTGAAAATCCTGAACTTTCTGAAAAGTCTATTTTAGGTGAAGGACCAAAACATATTCTTATTAACAAGGTCAAAGTACCTATCCTTGAAAAGCCTACTCTAGATAAATTTTACAAGCCCTTGAGTAAACCTCTAACGGGAACTAGAAATTTATCTAGACAAACATCTACTCCTCCAAGAGTACGAAATAAGTATAAACCTAGAAGTAGGACACCTACACCAAAAAGAGACGATCAAGCTTAATCACGACCTAGAAGTAAAACTCCAACACCTAGGAGGAATAACAATAATTCTAGATCAAGATCAAAGACACCTAGAAGAAACTATGGACAACAAAATGGCCATATGAACTGGAATAACTTTCAAAAATAATACTTTTCCCCATGGGGAATGTCTCATCCATTCATGCATCCCAGCCAAATGCAAGGGATGTTTGGAACTAAAAACTTTGGACCCATGAGATATTGGGGACCAAATGTTTGATCTTGTGTGTTGTTACCTAGATATGCTTGGGAATCGATTTAGAGCCCGAAGAGTGGATTAAGGATGGTGGTTGTTCTAAACACATAACGGGTAATCGAAGTTTATTCTCGCACTACAAAGCATATGATGGAGGTAACTTACATTCGTAAGTAATCGACGTGGTAATATCATTGGCAAAGGTACGGTCTCTCTTGGCTCTATGACTATAGAAAACGTAGAGCACGTAGATAACTTAGGTTTTAACCTTCTAAGTATAGGTCAAATTTGTGACAATAAGTGTAAGGTCATCTTTTCGGAATATGACAGTGAAATCGTAAAAGATGGAAAGGTCATTGGAAAAGGTGTTAGAAAGCATGGGCTTTATGTCATGAAGGTTAATAGAAAGTCAATGGACAACTTATGTCTAGCGACTTTAGATGATAGTTCTACTCTTTGGCATAGGAGATTAGGTCATGCTAATATGCGTTGAATTCAATCTTTAGTCTCTAAGGAGTTGGTAATACATCTCCCTAAGATGAAATTTGATAGTCACTTTTGTGATGCTTGCAAAATTGGGAAACAAGTTCACTCAAGTCACAAAGCCAAGAATTTGGTTTCGACCTCTCGATGCTTAGAACTCCTACATATGAATCTCTTTGGACCTTCCACCATACGGAGTTATGGAGGTAACCTTTATACCCTGGTTATAGTTGATGACTATTCTAGATTCACTTGGACTAGATTTTTGGCATCTAAGAATGAATCTTTCGATCACTTCGAAACCTTTAGTCAAAGAATTCAAAATCAACTAGGATGTTCAATTGTCTCTATTAGGACGGATCATGGTAGGGAATTTGATAATGAAGTGTAATTCGGTGCCTTTTGTGAAGCTCATGGTATTTCCCATAAATTCTCGGCTCCTCGCACTCCACAATCAAATGGGGTAGTTGAAAGGAAGAATAGGACCATCCAATAGATGAGTAGGACGATGTTAAATGAGCAATATTTGCCTCAAAAATTTTGGTGCAATGCCGTGGACACATCGACCTACATTCTCAACCGAATCCTTATTCGACCTTTTCTAGGAATGACCCCCTATGAGATTCTTAAAGGTAAGAAACCCTCATTGGAATACTTTAGGGTGTTTGGAAGCAAGTGCTTCATTCTCAACACCAAAGATTACCTTACTAAGTTCGACCCAAAGTCCAACGAAGGTATCTTTTTAGGTTATTCTCAAACTAGCAAAGCCTACATAGTCCTCAATAGAACCTCAGGTGTAATTGAAGAATCACTTAACGTGACATTTGATGAAACCCCTCCTTCATCTAAGACACCATCTTTGGTAGATGATGACTTGGATGAAATAGACATAGTTAATGCCAAAGATGATACATGAGTTAAAGACCTTAGTGTTGAAAAGGGAGTAAACATTAAGGAGTCAAAGGATCATGCTCTCGATAACGTCATAGGCGAATTAAATAAAAAACCCTAAGATCTCAAGTCCAAAATCAAAGTAACTTCTTTTGTTTCATCTCCTTGATTGAACCAAAGAATGTTAAAGAAGCTTTGATGGATGAGAGTTGGGTCATCGCTATGCAAGAAGAATTGAATCAATTCATTGCTAATGACATTTGGAAACTTGTTCCTCCACCTAGAAGTTCGACCATCATAGGAACCAAATGGGTATATAGGAATAAGTTAGACGAGAATGGTGTTATGTCTCGTAACAAGGCTAGACTTGTAGCTCAAGGCTATAATCAACAAGAAGGTATTGATTATGACGAGACATACGCGCCCGTAGCATGATTAGAATCCATTAGAATCCTTTTAGCTTACGCTTGTGCCTTAAAATTTATGCTTCAACAAATGGATGTAAAGAGTGCATTTCGTAACGGTTTGATCAATGAGGAGGTATATGTGGCTCAACCTCCCGGCTTCATTGATTTTGAGAAACCGGATCATGTTTACAAGCTTAAGAAAGCTCTTTATGGTCTTAAACAAGCACCCAAATCTTGGTATGATAGACTTAAAGCGTTTCTTGTAAAACATGAGTATACCATGGGGATGGTAGACAATACGCTCTTTACAAAGAAGAAAGGTTCTCACCTCATTATCGTACAAATATATGTTGATGACATTATATTTGGTTTAACTTGTCAATCATTGTGTGATGACTTTGCCAAAATCATGCATGACGAGTTTGAAATGAGTATGATGGGAGAACTTAACTTCTTTTTAGGAATCTAAATTAAACAAATGGACGATTGTATTTTCTTTAATCAATCCAAGTATGTTAAAGAAATGTTGAACAAATTTGGATTAGAAGACTCTAGACCGATGAAGACCCCTATGGCCTCGGATACTAAACTCACCATAGATGATGATTGTGAGTCGGTAGACAACACCAAATATAGAGGTATGATTGGTAGTTTGTTGTACCTAACGGCAAGTCGATCGGATATCATGTTTAGTGTTTGCCTTTGTGCTCGCTTCCAAGAGGCTCCCAACATCTCTCACCTTGAAGCGGTTAAGCGTATCTTCTGATACATTAAGGGCACTATACATTTAGGATTATGGTATCCTAAAGGGACATGCGTAGAAACCATTGTCTACACGAACTCGGATCATGCGGGAGACTATGTGGACCGTAAAAGCACTAGTGTAGTTTGTACCTTCATGGGTTGTTGTTTAACTTCTTGGTTCTCCAAGAAACAAACCGCTCTTGCTATATCCACCACGGAAGCTGAGTATGTGAGTGCCGGTAAAGCTTGTCAACAAGCTCTATGGATGAAGCAAGCGCTTGTTGATTACGGGATTTCTCTTGATGATGTTCCCATCATGTGCGACAATAAGGGAGCAATAGACCTTAGCAAGAATCCCGTGCAACATTCACGAACTAAGCACATAGAGATTCACCACCATTTTCTTAGGGATAATGTTCAAAAGGGGAACATTTTTATTGAGAAGGTGCCCTCGGTAGAAAACTTAGCTGACATCTTCACTAAGCCACTTAAGAGGGAACCTTTTAATTACTTGCGTCTAGGTCTAGGTTTAATGGAACATATTCCTTAATTGCGCATTTTAATTAATCGAGTCTTTTTTTCTTTTGAGTCATTTCTTTCTTTGAGCTTTTGAGTATCACAAAATCTTTTTGAAAAACCTCTCTTCTCTTTTTCAAAATTCTCAAAGTTCTTTTGAAAATGGTCGAGAAATATTTTTGCATTGTTAATTCAATCTAAAACCGTTTTTCATAACTTCTTGTTATTCATAATGAGCTTACATAATTCATATGTATGTGTCTCTCAAATATAGCAAGAACAAAAGAGAACTATGGAGGATCCTTGTGTCATGACTTTTTGTCTAGTTCTACACACCTCCTACATCGATTTTCTTTAAAATCCATTTATTTTGGTCAAATCCTTGTTTGGTGAGTTCTTGTGTGTTTTCTTTGTCTATCTTTGCTTCTTAGCATATATCCATGATTAGTTAGACTAGAAAAATAGGATTTGCTGAATTGGAAAATCCTCTCTCATCACCAAATTCAACCCACTGTGGGTGGTTCTTCATTGAGACCGCGACTCCTTATCGATAAGGAACCGCCGATAAAGATAAGGAATCGCGCCCAGTACCTTCATTTTCGGGTATTCCTGAAACTCCAAATTTTTTCCAACACTTTTTGGAATCTTTGTTTCAACCCTTTGACCACCCCCAAAATATCTTGGGCTTTCTCTATTTAACCTTAAGCATTTTGCATCCTTTCTCAAATCAAAATGTCTTATTCCCCAAATGAAATCTTTGATTCTCCTCCATTTTCTCCAATTGCTTTCAATCCCAATTCACCCAAGAACACTCAAAATCACATCACTTCTTCTTCTAAGAATGTTGATTGTGGAAATTCTTATCTTCCACCACTAGCCTTTAGTGTTCTTCCTCCTTCACTGATAATGTCATGCATCATGGAACATATTGTCATTTTTATCAATATCAACATCTTGCTATGGCTCATATATATGAAGAGTTGAATTACATCAAGAGTCTCTTAGTCAAACCATTGCTTCACTATGACTATGAGATCTCTACCAAGCCACCACCACCTCCTTCCGCCAATACCTTGTCTTTTATCTAAGCATTGGTTGCTTATCTTCAAAACATCTAGTTCAAGCAAATCTTAGAGTTCTAGTTTACCTAGGATTAGATTTATGCTTTTCTTTTGGCTTGTTTTATTTCTCATACATTTTTGTATGACTTATTTCCTTGTATCTTTTATCATGTTTCCTTTTAACATGACTTATCTTGGATCTTTGTTTCTTCTCTTATTTTTTTGTAACCTTTGCTATATCTTGTTGGGTATCTCTTCTCTACTACTAACCCTTCTTTGTATATATCGATTCCTTGGTGCCCCACGCAAAGGGGAGTAAGCACCAAGGGGGAGAATTTGCAAAGTCTGGTTCTTTTCTTCTTCAAAGACTTTTGCAACCTTTTTTGCTTCGACAAATGGGAGAAATGAAATAAACTCGTCTTCGAAAATCTTGTTTTATTAGGTGATTGAGTTTATGTATTGTCAGAATAAAAAGGGGGATATTGTTAATGTGATGATGCCTAAAAACGTTACTTGCATTTTTCGGTCTCGCTTTGTTTTGATTACGACAATATGTAAAAACAAGCATTTACGAAAACAACGAAAAACGAATTCTTGAGTTCAAGTATTTTTCATTTCAACCATTATTACTTACGGTATGAACAAACAAGTACTCATCCTAAGTGATCAAGGATTTAATCTTTTCTTAAAACTCACTTTTTATTAAGTGTGACAAGTTTTTTTATTAAATTTTCTTTCTAAGAAAATGTTTTATTAAATTAATTATTTGAAAATTTGAAATTTGAAAATGGCATATTCTATCTTGGTTTGGAATATCCTTTTAGGATATTTTAATCCCCAGATTTGAACCAATCCACTAAAGGACAAAAAGGAGCGGAGTCTACGCATGTGGTTCTTTAGCAGCTATAGCGGTTCCTTATCGATAAGGAACCGCGGGCTCCAATAAGGAACCACGGGCAGATATAGCCATTGGATGTTTGTCTTATAAATAGTGAATCATTCTCAGACTTTCACCTCACCTCTTTTGCACATACATTTCCAGATTCTTTCATACTTCTTAATTCACTCAAATCCTTGATCATTGTTTGATTACTACTTGTTTAGAAATGAATCTTTCTCCTCTCATCTTTTCCTATCAAAGTGCAAAGAGAAGAACACTATCATCCTTGAAGTGTTGTGTCGACCTCAAAGATCCAAACTTATTTATTCATTATTGTGAAGATCCAAGTAGTTGTGTCTATTTGGAAGTTCTGTATGTATTAAGGTTAATACTTGGTCCTTAAAGTATATTGGTGTAGATTGGTTGATAAGTGTGAAAACGATCATCAATTATGATCCATAAACCACTTAAAACACAGTCAAATACATTATATTTAACTGAAAATTATCAGAATCACGTTGGTATTTGTGTTTCATGTGTTTTTAGGTAAAAAGATGCATTTTTGAGCAAACACGCATTTTCAAGGATTTATTTGATGAAAAGACGAAGAAAAGGACGAATCTTGTTTCAAGGACTTTACTTGTCATAATTTCAAATATCGAGGACCTAAAGTGTAAATTTCTATCAAGACAGAGGATGAAAAAGAAAGTGGCTTAAAAGCTTTAATACATTTATGACTAAATAAGAAAAATGAAGGATCAAATGGAAAATAAAGGAAAAATAAGAGTTTACTTGACGTTTATAAACTTGGTAATTGACCAAGACTTGGTCAAAGTGACACAGACACACGTTTTCATCTTCTTCCCCAACGAAGTGAGAGAAAAGAAATTAACAGTCACCACTTCTTCTCTTTTTCCACCATATACCTTCAAGACCAATTCAAGAAAGCTACAAGGGGTTTCAGACGAAGACTTAAACAGCAAAAATGATCATCTTCCTTTCCTCTACATGATGATACATGTTAATTAGATCAAGAAGAAGGAATGAAGAAACGCCCAATTTAGAGATGAGGAAGAACCCTAGTCTAATCCTCGTATTAAACACGTGGCATCAAGATATTGGTCAAGACACGTCACTCCTCTTCTTCAAATGGCTATAAATACGACTGAAGACCTCATTTTTCGGTGGTTAAACTAGGTGTAGTTTACACACAGAAGGTTAGTGTAGTTAGGAGTAATGTAATATAGCGTTTTTCACACAATTAAGATTCTGTTATAACTTATACTTGTATTCTGTTACATTTTGTTATTCAGTTTCAATCACCATTAATGAATTCTTCTTCATTCTAAAATCTCTTTCTCACTACTAGTACATGAATTCTGTTTTCTTTGCAAGCATATGTTTTACTCCCAATGTTTCTAGTGTTACTAGTTTTGATGTGAAAGCTTTCATTGATTCAGTTTTCGGTTATAACAACTATTCTGTTTATGCCGTTGATATTTGTTGGAAATACGTTTTACGTATTAAGAAGGATCGGTCACTCCAACGATAGTCCATGTAATAGCTCGTAGTTTAGTTAACTTTCTTTAATTAACAAACAAGTCCAAGCCTAGCCTACAACTTGTGTAGGCCGGCCCATACGTGTAATCCCAAGCCCATTACAAGGCTTGGGTATATAAACCCTCTCCTTTGATGGAGAGGGTGTGGTTTTTCATTATTTTACACATAGTTGTTCTTAACTTTCTCTCTCTAGAAGTGTGAAATCCACCATCTTTCTATCTCTTTCTCTCTCTAAAAACATAAGCATAGATTTACAAATCTACAAATGGTATCAGAGCTTGGGATGAAATAAAGGTTTGTTTTTGTGTTGAGTAGTGTATTCTTAACATTCGTAGAGTACAAGTTAGTTTTTGGCCGAAATCTCCAAAATTTTTTGGTTTGATCATAGTGATAAGTAGTGTAACATAGGAATTTGTGCTTAAACGTGTTCTTGGTATCTTGGTTTTCATTAAAACTTTCGTTTTCTTGGATCAAAAGTGCAAAAAAGGGTGTGTTCTACATTCCGAAATTTCAGCACAAGCATCCATCAGAAAGTACAACTGTACTTGGGCCTCCATCGCAATAACTTAACCATCGGAAAGGGTTAGGTTTCTACATTGCGATCGTTGGATTTTTATCACTTATTCCGATCTGAATCATTCCGATAGCTATTGCGATCTGAGATTCCGACGGGTATAAGGAAGTATTTTAGGTCGTTACTCTGCTCGAATTTTGTCAGCTACTTTGCGATCTGGGTATTGCGATCCGAGTATTCCGATAGTTCATTGCGATTTGAATCTTTACGATAGGACTTTGCGATCTGAATTATTGCGACAGCTTTGCATTGCGATCTAGGCATTTCGATACCAACAACATTTCGACAGTTCTATATTCCGATCTGGTATTACGATCTGACATTCCGATCTGGTATTACGATCTGACATTCCGATCTAGTATTCCGATCTGGCGTGTGTAATTTTGACTTGGAATTTTTGGTTTATCGAGAACATATTTTAGGGGATTTTAACATTGTTTCTCGATTTTAACTCACAACAACACAAAAATATTTAACCTTATTTCATTGTTCGATCAACTTTGTAAATCTTAACTTATTGAAATGGAGTATACATCTCTTACGGATAAGTCCATCCTCTCGGGTACGGATAATCGTCCACCAATGTTGGTGAAGACTATGTATGAGGAATGGGCTTCCCGAATGGAACTTTATATGTTGAACAAGGAGAATGGACATCTAATTTGGGCATCGGTGCTCAATGGACCATTAGATTATGGTGCTGTGACGGAAGGCACGACCACTCGTCCTCGCACAACGGGTGAGTTGACTGGAGATATGAAGATTCAAGATAAATGTGATAAGTATGCTACAAATATCATTCTCCAAGCTCTTCCTCCAGATGTCTACAAACTCGTCAGCAAACATAAAGTTGCCAAAGAGTTATGGGATAGAATTCGTGTTCTAATGCAAGGCACCTCGTTAACTAAACAAGAACGAGAGTGTAAGCTTTATGATACTTTTGATAAGTTTGCCTATGTGCCAGGAGAAACTCTCAATGATTACTATCTGAGATTTACCCTATTGTTGAATGAGCTTAACATCTATGGCATGGCAATTCCTACCTTTCAATTGAACACCAAGTATTTGAACACTCTTCCTCCAGAATGGAAAAAATACGTGACGGATGTTAAATTGGCTAAGGACTTGCATAACACCAATGTGGATCAACTTCAAGCTTTTCTTCAACAACACGAATGCCATGTGATCGAGGCTCGGTTGTCTACACCTCAAGTTCATGATCCACTTGCAATGTATGCTTCTCAACAAAACATGGCTTATACTTATCAACAACCATCATACTTGCAGCAGCCACCACCACACATCTATCAGCAACCACAACAACCATCTTATCAACCACCAATGATGCCACAACAAGAATATCAACAAAGTGTTCATCAACAATCTTTTCAACAGCAACCACCATATCAAACATCACCATCACAAACCAACACTTCTCCATTGGGCTATACTCCTCAGCAAGGATATTTTCCAAATGAAGCACAACCAGCACAAGCTTTCTACTCTAATGAACTTCCACCAATCCAAGCACCGGTCTTTACTCCAAATGATACGCCAGCTGATGTTTTAAACCATCTCACCGCCTACTTGTCAAAACTTGTTGCAACTAGAGGATTTCCACCAACAAACAATCAGCTCCGCACCTCATCAAATCCTCGACAACAAGCCACTGTTCAAGATGGTCAAGTGACGGTGCAACCTATTTAGGGAAGGCAAAATTCATATGGACCTCCTACAAGGACTGGGAACAATCAAGCTGTGAATGCTCAAGCTAGTGGAAATGGGAGTCCTATTGGTCCTAAGAAGGTTGTGACTTGCTACAATTGCCGAGGACAAGGTCATATGGCTAGGGAATGCACTCAGCCGAAAAGGAGAAGGGATGATGCATGGTTTCGTGAGAAGATGTATTTGGTTGATGCTCAGTCTAAGGGGAAGATTTTGGATTCAGAGGAGTTGGCATTTCTGGCAGACCCAGGGGCAGCAGATACTGAAGGCATTGCGGTCGTTTCTACTTCTAATGCAGCTTATCAAGCGGATGATCTTGATGCATACGATCCGGATTGTGATGACATTCACTCTGCCCAAGCTGCTCTTGTTGCTAATCTCTCTCACTACGGTTCTGATGTCATCAGTGAGGTACCAACTACATCTAATAATATTGATGATAACCAACATCAAGTTGGGCATGAAAATGACAACCTCGAACAACATTCGGGAACTAGTAACTCAAATGCTGTAGTATCCAATTGTACACATTTGAGTGAACCTCAACCAAATGCTACGACGGGTATGGAATCTTATGCTCAACATGATTTGGTCATGGTGCCTAAACATATTATTGATCAAATGCATATGGCCCTCAGACAATCCGTAGATACGAATTCCACCCTAACTGCTGAGCTTGCGTTGCATAAAGAAAAGGTCAAAAATTTTGAAATGGTCCCTCAAGAAGAGAAAATAACATGTTCTGAATTTGACCAATTTCGTTTTGAAAAGATTGAACACTTGAAAGAAATAGAATCATTAAAAGCTAATCTTTCCAATGAATTAAAAGAAAAGGAGTCGGTTGTCAATGATTTTCAGAAACTTAAAATGGATTACGAAACTCTCGAGTCTAAAAAGGTTGAATCGGAAATTAATGCTACCAAACTTCTTAAATTCAAAGAACAACAGCTTTTAAAACAATACGCTTCCACAGAAAAGGTTCATCTTTTAACTAAATCATTTAAAGAATTCGAACTTAAGCGTCTTCAAGATTTACCACCTAATCCCGGTTATGCAAAACAAGCTCAGGAATATATTCCAGGTCTTTATGACATGACCATAATTGGAAAATCGAAAGAAGCACCTTTTGTTCGTAGTACTGAGGAGACACAATCACTTGGGGATGAAACTCATTATAAAATGCTTTCAAAATTCCATACAATTGATTATGATCAACATAACAAAGATCAGTTTTCGAAAAAGACACGCATTCGCTTACAAAAGGAATTAGCAGAATTAACAGTTCTTGTGCCCCAAAGTTTGTCAAGTGAAAACCTTCCTAGTACGTCTCCTACACTCGTCAAAAAGGATTTAACGAAGTTAATTCCACCGGTAAGTAAGGCGTCCGTTAACTTAAATACGGTTCACCAACACTTAGCCAATTTTGACAAGGTCATTTTGGAACGTACGACGGCCACGGCCATAACGGAAGGTGAATGGAACTTTGAGCACACTAGAGCTGCGTTTCGAGATGAAATTGTTCCGTTTGTAAACAATGTTAAAGCTTGTCTTCGTAATATTGATCAAGATTTGTTTTTGGAAATAGAAGAAGTTAGACGTGTTTTCAATGAAATGGAAGATGCTTATGAAAACAGTTTACTTGAAATAGAACGGGTTTCACGCCATAATGATCTGCTTCTGAATCAAGTGATGTCTCATGATATAGTTTCTGTCTGTGTGAATACAAGTGTTGATAATGATTCTATTGTGCATATTGTTGAATCTGTGGATACTGTGGTAGATAGTACTTGTCACGAATCTGATGCTGAATTTTTAAAGCTTCAAGATTCATATTCTTCGCTTTCAAAACGTTTTGATGAGATTCAAACACATTGTATTTCGCTTGAATGCAAGCAACAATTTATTCAAGAAATCTTTGAAACGTCATTCGAAGGTGTTAATATCGATGATGCAAATTTTGAAAAGAATTTTCGATTGAACTTCCAATCAAAACAGCGTCAGCCAAGTGACAAGGTTGCTCAATCTTTGCCGATAGAAATAGAGAAATTTAAGGAGCATAACTGTGTGAATGTACTTGAGGCCGCTGAGAATTTTAAACTTGATCTAGATAATCGAGTTTCCAAAATTTTGTCCAAAGTTGATAACTTAAAACAGAAAAGTACACGACTCTTCGATTCAGTACAGCCCGCATGTGTTGATACCACTGCACAGAATCAATCATTGATTGAACAATTGAATCGAAAGTCAGTGGAAATATCTGATTTGAGGGAACAAATTTGTGATAAGAATCTGGTCTTGGCTGAGTTAAAGGAAACACTTCGAACTCTAAAAGGTAAGAATGTTGTGGATAACGCAGCCACTATCTCAGCATCGTCCTCTAGTGCAATCAAAAGAACCCTTATTGCCGTCACACCACTTAACAAGGGCCCTAGGACTAAATCATCTCAAACTTTGGTCACTAAAGATAAGGCGGAATCAAAACCAGCTTCTAATATTCCCGTGTTGCCTTCTACAGGAGTAAGCACCACTACTAAGGCTCAAAGATCTAAGCTTAAAAGAAACATGAAGAATGATAGGATCTTGCCCCCATCTAGTAGTCAAGTGAAGAAGAAAGTAGAAGCCCATCCTAGGAATGTTATTTCTGTTTTGAATAAAAAGAATCATGTAGCTAAACCTAAAGGCTCTGCGGTTGTGCAGCGTTCTAAGCCTACTGTGAATTCAAATTTGAAATGTTGGAATTGCAATGAATGTATGTTTTCTAGTCATCATGATTCTTGCCTTATTGACCATGTGAATGAGATGCAGGACCGGAAAAATGGATTAGAATGGAAACCGACTGGGAAAGTGTTAACCCAAGTTGGTTGGATGTGGCGCCCCACTGGTAGAACTTTCACTATAGTAGGAAATACGTGCCCTTTAACTAGGATCACTCCCACTGAAGTGAAGAAAGCGTGCCCTTTAACTAGGAGTACCAAGGCTACCAAAACACAAGCGTGTCCTTTGACTAGGAACACCGACACTACTGTAGGAACCAAGTGCCCTTTAAATAGGTCTACTCCCACTGTAGTGCCCGCGAATAATCCAAAACCTAAGAAAGTTGGAACAGTAAAACCTGTTAGTGCTAAAACTATCATTAGAAAACGCAGGAAATATAAGGGTCTCAAAAATGTTAGCAATTCTGATACTTCTATATCTGTATCTGCTAACACTCCGGAACCAATAGTTTCCAATGCATTGTCTACTGTTGTGATTGAAAACAGGTGGTCCAAATTGTTCTCTGGTATCTGGACTCTGGTTGCTCCAAGCATATGACCGGAGATCGCTCTCAGCTCAGAAATTTCGTCAGCAAGTTTCTTGGTACGGTTCGATTTGGAAATGATCATATTGCAAAGATAATGGGTTATGGTGAATATCATATTGGGAATGTTATAATTTCAAGAGTGTATTACGTGGAAGGTCTCGGTCACAACTTATTTTCTGTGGGACAATTTTGTGATGCAAACCTAGAAGTTGCTTTTCGAGAGCATACCTGCTTCATTCGTAATTTGGAAGGGGTTGATTTATTGAAAGGTACTCGAGGGAATAATTTGTATACTTTGTCTCTACAAGACATGATGGCCGCTTCTCCCGTATGTCTTCTCTCCAAAGCATCGAAGACTAAGTCATGGTTATGGCATCGACGGTTATCTCATCTTAACTTTGATGTTATTAATCATTTGGCGAAAAACGAACTTGTTCGTGGTCTTCCTAAACTATCATTTCACAAGGATCATCTGTGTTCCGCGTGTACAATGGGGAAAAGCACTAAGAAGTCTTACAAACCCAAGACTGAAGACACCAACCAAGAGAAACTTTATCTTTTGCATATGGATCTTTGTGGGCCAATGCGTGTTGAAAGTCTTAGTGGCAAAAAGTACATCCTCGTCATTGTCGATGATTACTCTCGGTTTACATGGGTGAAATTTCTTAAAGCAAAAAATGAGGCACCTAAATTCATCATCAGATTTCTCAAGATGATTCAAGTGCGTCTCAACACTACTGTCCGACGCATCCGTACAGATAATGGAACCGAATTTGTGAATCAAATTCTGCGTGATTATTATGAAGAAGTTGGCATATCTCATGAAACATCCGTTGCACGCACTCCACAACAAAACGGTGTCGTTGAAAGGCGAAATCGCACACTTATGGAAGCTGCTCGAACGATGTTAATTTACACAAAGGCTCCATTGTTTTTATGGGCAGAAGCAGTATCTACAGCAGTGTACACCCAAAACCGGTCACTAATTCGTAAACGCCATGGTAAAACACCTTATGAGCTTCTCCATGGAAAAGTACCAGATTTATCATATCTTCATGTATTTGGTTCTCTTTGCTATCCAAACAATGATGGTGACAATTTGGGAAAACTTCAACCAAAGGCTGATATTGGTATTTTCATCGGTTACGCACCCGCAAAGAAGGCATTCTGAATCTACAACCGTAACTCTCGCAAAATCCTTGAAACTATGAATGTTGATTTTGATGAGCTGACAGCAATGGCTTCTGAGCAAAGCAGCTCTGAACCCGCACTTCATGAAATGGGACCCAGTAACATTAGTTCTGGTCTTGTCCCAAACAACCCTACTTCATCATCATTTATACCACCTACCAGGAATGAATGGGATAAGTTGTTTCAACCGTTCTTTGATGAATTCTTTACTCCTCCAAGTATTGTTGCTCCAGAACCTGAGGTAATAGCTCCGGTAACCGAAGTTGTCGCTCCAGCAACCGAAGCACAATCAGACACATCTGCACCAACAATTGGTCAAGATATACCAACAACGAGTAATTCTCAACCAACACAAGTAACAACTACCCATGTCATGCCTATTGATGATGAAGAGGATGACGATGATCACGATTTGGAATTCGCTCAAATGCATGAACTTCCATTCTTTGGTGTATCTATTCCCGACCCTAATCAAGCTGGGTCGTCCACCTCAGAGGAAGCTCCTTCTACAGTTTACTCCAATCCACGGATTCGTGAACATGACAGCAAGTGGACAAAGGATCATCCTATAGATTCTATTATTGGTGACCCTAATCGTCCGGTATCCACACGAAGTCAGTTACAAGAAAGTGCAATGTTTTGTCACTTTGATGCTTTTCTCACTGAAGTTGAACCTAAGACATGGAAAGAAGCTTTTACTCAATCTTGTTGGATAGAAGCTATGCAAGAAGAACTTAATGAGTTTATACGTCTTGACGTATGGGAACTTGTCCCATGCCCGGATCAAGTGCAGTTACTCACTTTGAAATGGGTTTACAAGGTGAAACTCGATGAGTTAGGCGGAATATTGAAAAACAAAGCTCGACTAGTAGCTCGTGGATACAAGCAATTATTGGGCGTCGACTTTATGGAATCCTTTGCACCTGTTGCCCGTTTGGAAGCTATTAGACTATTCCTCGCTTATGCAGCCCATATGAATATGATCGTCTATCAGATGGATGTGAAGACGGCATTTCTTAATGGTGAAATCAAGGAAGAAGTCTATGTTCAACAGCCGGATGGTTTTGTGAATCCTAATTATCCTAATCATGTGTACAAGCTTAAGAAGGCTCTCTATGGGTTGAAGCAAGCTCCACGCGCATGGTATGATCTATTGTCACAATTCCTCATTACTCAAGGCTTCGCAAAAGGCAAGGTGGATCCCACGCTGTTCATTCAGAAACGAGGTAAAGATATGATTATGGTACAAATATATGTTGATGATATTATATTTGCAGCCTCGACCCAAACCTTATCAGATGAGTTTGGGACACTCATGTCTTCCAAGTTTAAGATGTCAATGATGGGCAAGGTATCATTCTTCTTAGGTCTTCAGATATCTCAGAGTCCCAGAGGCATCTTTATTAATCAATCCAAATATGGCCTTGAATCGCTTAAGAAATATAAGATGGAATCTTGCGACCCCGTGGACACTCCAATGGTGGAGAAATCTAAGCTTGATGCAGATCCACATGGAGTTGCCGTTGATCCGACACTTTATCGTGGAATGATCGGTACTCTTCTGTATATCACAGCCAGTCGACCTGATCTTCAGTTTGCTATATGTATGTGTGCCAGGTATCAAACTAGGCCTACTGAATTACACTTAGCTACTGTTAAAAGGATCTTTCGATATCTTAAAGGAACCATTAATCGGGGACTTTGGTATTCGAAGGACTCTTCTATTGCACTAATGGCATATGCAGATGCGGATCACGCGGGTTGTCAAGATACCAGGCGTAGCACGAGTGGAACTTTGCAACTACTAGGAGATCGACTAATCAGTTGGGCATCGAAAAGGCAGAAAAGCGCTGCAATTTCAAGTACGGAAGCAGAATACATAGCTATGTCCGGTTGCTGTGCTCAAATTCTTTGGATGAGATCGCAATTAACCGACTATGGTCTAGGTTTCAACAAGATTCCGATGTATTGTGACAACAAGAGTGCAATTGCCTTATGCTGCAACAACGTTCAATTCTCCCGGTCGAAGCATATTGACATTCGCTACCATTTCATCAAGGAGCAAGTGGAAAATGGAGTAATAGAGCTTTACTTTGTCCGATCTGAGTATCAATTGGCGGATATTTTCACGAAGGCTTTAGATCGCGCTCGAATTGAATTTTTGGCCGACAAGCTAGGAATGAGAACCTTCTCGCCTGAGACTCTAAAGGAACTAGCAGATGAAGCGAAAGAATAGTCTTGGTAAAACTATTCTCCGTATCCTTGGTGATCATCTGTATATATTGTTTATATTTTTATCCACAAAAGCAAAATACAAAAATATAAAACCATATAAAAACCATAAAAATTGAAAAATTCAGAAAAATCCTAAAATATTTTAACTTTATTTTTCAAAGGCATGTCTTTTGGTACGATAATATTTACGGCCTTAGAAATGTTGATTAATATTGACACGGCGCCATAAATAGAGTTCGTACAAAAGTTGTAAATATTTCATAAAACATGCCCTTATGGCTTGTAGTTACTTCAGACTACAACCCGGTTTTCACATTAAAGTCAAGTATTTCTTATGAAAGCTTTGGCTAACAACGGGAATTAATTTTCTCGGGCAAGGTGTACTTTAAAACCTTGTAAGGGATCAAGTTTACTTTATAACTTGATCTAACACAAATAAATGTACGTTTCAGTGCATTTATTTGTTAAAACAAGAGAAGTCTTGTTTTTATGAAGCTATCATCTCTATAACCATTGCTATCTACAATTGGTATCTACATACTCGACGATGCGACTACTCAACCGACGACTACAGCTCTTTCGATAGAACACGGGTCAACAATTGAGGGGGATCAATTGTCAAGCATTCAGAATCTTTGATGCCGAACGTGCCAAGTTCACAAGTTGGTGTCAAGACAACAATACCAATCGTACATGTGGTGTCAAGAGATGACTTCAGACGTGACGAGGCGACCAACATATGCTGACAAGAACCATTTGATCTTATCATATGATGTTCTTATCTATCAGGTCCAACCTTGTCAATTCTTTTTTTTTATGATGACTATGTGATCATGTTACAAATCAGTATCATATCTCATGCGTTTGATATCATGAAGATAAAACGGACTTGCATTTTTCTTCCCAAAACCTTTGTTAAAACTTCATTAAATCAATTGATATTAAAAACATCGATTGGGTTAATATTTTTAATATGGGGGAGAAAATGTGATTTAATATGGGATATCATCACAAATGGTTTGACTTAATGTGCTGGCTCATCTCTACATATGTGAAATGTTTTCGAATATCGTGGCATATGTTAAGGGGGAGCAAAATGGATTTTCTATATCAAAATGGATTTTCATGGTGACATATACTTACCCAAACCTCATTTAATTCACGACGATGAAGATTGTGGTGACATAAGGATGGTAGGATAGGTTAAGTCCTATGATTCTTCCAGAACCGGAGGAATCTTCCCAAGGACATTCCATAGCTAGAAATAGTAGTCCTTAGGAAAGGTGGAGAAAGAATGTGAACGTAGCTGAATGCCGACCAAGTACTTAAGTTAGCACTAGAACAATCACAACAAGGTGCTAGTTATGACGTATTGGTAAGCATTGAAGGGGTTGAAGAATGAAAAAGAATTGTAAAGATAAAGGGTGTAAAGAAAGAAGCCATCCTTACAACTTTAGGCAGAAACCGGGTCAATACATATGCTATTGAGATCATTTTAATGATTCTTGATATTGAAGATAGACATCATGGACCCAGTGATGCAATGCACAACCCATCCCAGCTAACTCAGATATCTCTCAAAAGGTATTTGTTTTAATCACACGGAGACAACACGTTATCTATTGATTTATTCACTCCGAATAAATTGGTATTGAAAAGGTGGCACTCCTCTCCAGCCTCCGATCACTAAAAATCCAAAATGCACGATCGAGTCTAGAGCCATTTGAGATCATCAAATATCTCATTAGGACACACTTTCATATTTCCTTGCTTCCTCACACACTGTGAAAAGTAAGAAAGATTTTAAGAGTCCTACGCAAAATCTTCATGATCTTGCCTGAACATCCGAGTAATACGAAAGTATTTACAATGAAGATGGAAATCCTTCTTGAGCGAATATCAAAAAGCTCATGGTAGGTGACTTATGCGATTCTTTATGAATCAAACTTGTGATAACTGGAAAGCAACAGCTGTTTAATTCTTAACTGAATTTAAACACGTTCCAGGCCTCTACGCAATATCTTAATGATCTTGCCAGAACACTCATAGTGATACCTTAGTGTTCACGGTGATGAGTGGAAATCCTTCTAGTGTTAACCTCAAACAGCACTTGGTAGGTAACTTGCAAGATTCTATACGAATCAAGCTCGTGACAACTGGAAAGCAACGATGGTGCGGTTCTTAATTGAATTTCACTTGTTCCAGGAACATGAATTGACGGCTTCAAATCATGCGGATATTATTATCCAAATGATTCACTCTTTATGTTCGCAGTCAGCTTTGGACGGTCGAATAAAGAGAACGGGTTTACCCGCGAAATCCTGTCAGGAAGTTACTTAATTGAAACTGTCCGTCACGGGTACGATATCTAATATCGTCCAACGGTCTTCACCGGCCGGAGGTAAAATGCTACCGATTTAGAATGAAATGTTCAAAGCCATTTCGTTCGTGTCTACTTATGTTGCGGCATTTGAAGACGGTGGCGTTGCGGGATCTAAGAAGAAGTCGTCCCCGCATGCTTATACTTTATGCACTTAATACCTCATCTAATTCAAGAAAGCCTAAAAGTTAAGTCTTCCGCTGTATCAAACTCTGAAGCTTTCAAGAATTACGAAGGTATAAGTATGTGGGACGTGAGGTCACGAAGAGGCGAAGATCACAAGTGATGGATGCACGAGATCAAGGCAAGAGATTGATGCTCAAAGATTAATATCAAAGATCACATCAGCATGTTCACCAGAAAAGAAAAAGAAAAAGAAAGACGAAGACTACGAGCTCAAGACAAGCATAGTATGCTAAGTTTATTTCATTATTGTAACTCGGGTAACGCCCTTGTTTGGAGTGACCTCCTTTAGGGGGAGATTGTTGGAAATACGTTTTACGTATTAAGAAAGATCGGTCACTCCAACGATAGTCCATGTAATAGCTCGTAGTTTAGTTAACTTTCTTTAATTAACAAACAAGTCCAAGCCTAGCCTACAACTTGTGTAGGCCGGCCCATACGTGTAATCCCAAGCCCATTACAAGGCTTGGGTATATAAACCCTCTCCTTTGATGGAGAGGGTGTGGTTTTTCATTATTTTACACATAGTTGTTCTTAACTTTCTCTCTCTAGAAGTGTGAAATCCACCATCTTTCTATCTCTTTCTCTCTCTAAAAACATAAGCATAGATTTACAAATCTACAATATTTTCTCTTTTCGTCTTCAAGCTTTCACTCTGGAATTTGTTTAATAGTTAAATAGAGTTAGTAAGTTTGTTATGATTTCAGTTAAGTAGTTGTGATTTTTCTGTTTCGTGGCTGTAGTTCAGAGATCATATCAAGTTCTTTTCAGTAAGTAAAATAGATGTTGTTCAGAGCCTATAGCCCAAGCTCTATTTAGGAGCTTATAAGGAATTTCTGTTAAAGTTCTATATGAAATTACAAGACTTGTAGTGTAAAAATAGGTTTAGATCAGCAAGTTCCAGTTAAGAGATTTAATAACGTGTAGCTTTAATTGGTTCTAATCGTCCTTCATTACTTTTCACAAGAGACTTGTCCTTTTTCCATATTCTGCAAATTTACAGGTATTGAATGTACAGCAGCAGATTAGCTGGCGTTTTCAATTCAGTAGTTTTGGAAACTAGTGTTCGTTGTGAAGTATTCTAGAAGCTGGTGAATTCAGTTCGGGTTTTAAGCGAGCTCAGCGCTCCGCTTCGACATCAAAGGGCAGGCCTAGAAGAAAACGGTTAAGCACGTTTTATTTTCCTGTATTTTTCGTTTAACTAGCTGTTATAATCGTAGTATTACTCTTGCCTGCAATCTGTTTCTATTTGATCTCATTTTCCAGCTTTTACTTAGTGATACTGTTATAGTATTGTACTGATAGTTCCGATGTCGTATTGCTTTGATTAGTTCTTTGTTGTATAATTGAGCCTTTAGGACCTGCTACTGTTCTTCATTCTTCTGTTATATTGCATTTTAGTCAAGAGTGTAACATTTTATTTCAACTAGTATAGCAGGTAGTATTCACTTTAATCTTGATTCATTCGAGTTTTAAATTCTGATGTTGAAACTATAGAATTTTCAGTTTTGATGCTTAGCCACTGTTTGGGACAGATTTTATGGCATTATTTGAGTAGCAAAATATGTGTGCACACTAGTCATTAGGGTCTGTGTTTTAGTGATTTAAGAACTTTTAATATCAGAGTTTAACTACTTTTAGGTTTCTTAATTCATAGCTAATTAGAACTAAATGAATAAGCCTAGGAAATAGCTTAGTTCAATTCGTTAAATGAAGAAGTGAATTTGCTGTTCAAAAATTCTTTTTGATCAAGATTGGTAGAATTACACGTTTGGCCATTCACTTTGTATCATCTCGTTACGCCCACAGTCCTGTATCGTTAGGTTAGTCAGCTGTTAGACCCTTCTGTTATAGATTTGTTGCGTAGTTAGTCCTTCTCGTCAGACAAGTCATTAGGTTGTTGGACTTGTTAGTTTATCAAGTGATCCATTATTTCTGTTAATGGGCTAACGAAAGTGGTGATACGCATAGTTCAAATTTAGTTTAATACAATTTAGACTTCTTAAAATTTAGACTGTTTTAAAATTTGAAATTAGTTTTATAAATTTGTAATTTTGGTTTAATATTTTTTTTAATTAGTTTTAATATTTTGTAATTTGATTTTTTTTAGAATAAATTTGTATTTTAAGTTTTACATTTCGTGAATTTTAATGTGGTAATTGCAACGTGTTGTAGAATAGTACGTATACGTAGTATATTAGGTATTTTATATTTTTACTTGCTTTGTGCCAATTAGACATAAATACCATTAAACTTTTACAACCAAAAATGATAAAGTCGAGCTTAAAAATGTTATATCAATTCAGATTGAGTCGAGAAAAACGAACTAAAAAAAACAGATATTAAATGGCGCCGCTGCCGGTTCTTTTCGTGAAGATTAACGGTTTCGAGTGAGACGATTGGATTTTGGGATCCGTTCACTTTGTGAACATTATTTTTACGTATTATAAATCAAAAAGATAAAAAAATCAAAAAGATAAAAATACAAAAAATAAAAAAATAAGAAAATCAATTCTTTTCCTAAAGAATTGAACCCAAAAAAATAAAAAAATCCAAAACGTAATCTTTTTCCTAAAAGATTACACCAAAAATATATATTATATCGGTTTTCATCGTTTTTACGTACATATAGTATTTTTCTTAAAAAAACAAATAAATACAAAAATATTTTGATATATTATTATATGTAGATACGTATATATATACGAACAACCAATACACATATCTTCCATAAGTATTGCCGAGGCAATACACCGTGTTCGGGAGCGTTCCGGTCCTTGACACGTGTATCGATCAAATTTAATTAAGCAAGAATAGATAAATACTTTCAATAGGCAATAATTCGAAGAATACAAACTACAAAGTGAATAGAAAGGCGATGTGCTATAAAATGCCATCTAAGGGTCAATAGGTACTTAAGTGCTTCGCGCCACCTAACCCCCCGTTCACTAGTGCGTATTCTTAGAAGGAAGGCTTTAGTGGGGGGTCTTGCACCCAAGTAGTAATTACGTATATTATACTTTCTTGTGGATATTTCATATCGAACCTTGAGGGAGATAATCTCTTCTCCTTCAAAAGTCGACCGAGAGCTTATCTCTCACTCCTCGAGTTTACTTACACGTGTAAACATACCACCTTTGGTGTATTACTTCCTTCCCCGAGGAAGCTTTTAAACGTCATTTTACTTGTATATACATTCGGCCACCTTGTTAAACATGGATACTCGTTCCATGTTGGAGATTTTGCAACAACGATCCGCCAACGCTAATTATTCGACTTGTTCGACTTGTGGTGGTCCACACGATACTTATTTATGTGATCAAAATAATGGCTATTATGGGGAGGGATATGCTTATAATGGAACCGAGAACCCAAATTTTCAACCTAACCTTCAAATGGACTATACTTGTAATGACTATATGGAATATTCCGGTTTTGCATCACAAAATCCATCATTATTTCATGATCAAACCTTTAATGAGTCATACCAAAAAAAAGGATTTTCCAATTATGAGGGTTTTCAAAATAATGATAATTTTCAAGGCTATAATCAAGAAACCTTTCATAATCAAGGATTTTCAAACAATGAAGGCTCTCAAAATGATGAAAATTTTTCATGCTATAATCAAGATAACTTTCAAAATCAAGGATTTTTACATCATGAGGATTTTCATAATCAAGGGTATAATCAAGGGCTTAACCAAGAGAATATGCAAAATGAATCTCAAATTCTTGAAATCCTTGCTAAGATGCATCAAGATAATGAGAGGCGATTTCAAGAGAGTGAAAGGAAACTTGAAGAATGGTACGAGGAAACTAATCAAAGATTCATGCTTCTTTTACAATCTTATCAAACTCAAGGAGTTTTACCATGTGATATTGAGCCGTCTTTGAGAGTTGATGATAAGGATGATACTATTAGTGATGGATATCGTAAATCATGTGAAGAAGAATACATTGCTACTCATGCTCGTTTGCTTAATCAATGCTTATATGACGATGATGACGATCCTCCGATTTGTATGACATTTAATGATGAGACTGTGACAATCCGTCAATTTATGGTTGATATTTTATTCTCAAGTATAATTTAAAAACATTATTTCAATGTTATATTATGAACTCACTCATTTCTGGGAAGAAATTTGGATTTACGTCTTGAAGTAGCATCGACTACGTCTAAACCGGAGGATTCTACGATTACGTGCTTACGTTTACATATACCGTTTTGGTGACAGTCCGACACTTCAGAAAATAAATTTATCCGTGAATATTATTTTGGAGTTTTAAATTTGTGTTGGTTCATAAACTCACAAATTTACGAGAAGAGATTAGGACTTACGTGAATAATTTAACGTCATTTACGACTAAACCAGAAACCTTAGGATTACGTATTTACGTTTTTGAACTCCGTTTTTGATGAGACAATTTTTATTAGATTCGTTTTGTGCCGTTGATTCATAATTTATAAAAACGTTTTTCGTAAAACGACCCGAGGGCACACAAATCGAGGAAACCAGAATCGAGGAATACCCGTAAATTAGTGGGATGGGACAAAACAACTTTATCCCACCCCACTCATATGGGAAGGCCAAAACTTGACACCACAACATGTGATGTGTCCAAGTTGTAGCTAGTTGCTTACACTTGTTAACCAAAGCTTAACAAGTAAGCTAACTTTCCACCCAAAACCACAAAACCACTACACACTTACCATTTGCACATTTCACTCATGCAAACCACTCACCAAACTCTCTCCTCTCTCTAAAATTCTTCCAAGAACCACCCCTAAACACCCTCATTTTATCAAATTTAACCATGAAATCATATGTTATTCATACATATGATGAAGCCCTTTTCAAGCTATATTGATTGGTGGTGATTTTAACATCCAAGGAGAAGATTTGTTGGTGTCATAGGGCTGATTTCTACAAGAAGTTTACAAGTATTGGTGGTCTTGAAGATTGGTGTTGATCTATCATAAGTTTTGCCATCAAAAATCTAAGCCTTGATCATACACAACCTTGGTGGTATAAAGATTGTTCTTCCCATCCTCTTGTTATTTTGATTATGTAATCTTGTAATTTCTTTATTTATGTATATGTATATGATGATGAATGATGATCAAAAATATTATGTGGGGATTTGGTGTTGATAGATTTGATAAATATGGTAAAAAAGATGGAAAACCATAGGTAACAAGGTTAAAATCTTGCTAAATATGATGGCTGTATAAAAACAGTAAGTAACCAAATGATAAACTGATAAAATGGCATGGTGGAATCAATTTACAGTAAGTATTAGATGTCATACACATGTGAGAGTTGGCCATGCAATGGAATCATCAAAATGAGTGAGATATGATCAAAACAAATTAGTATACCAATCTGAATAGTCTGTTTTGTAGGGACTGTTAAGGATACTTAAACATAGATTGAGCAGTAGCTATAACTAACTTATTTGTAGCACATAATATGAAGTTTATGTCATCCAAAAATAAGCTTCTATCTCCTTATAGAACTCAAGATATGATAAAAATGGTGAAAATGAAACTAAAAATCAGATTTTGAAGAATTAATGTTTAATAGTATTATATAAGCACTCAAACTAATATAGTATAAAATGTGAATTAAAACCCACTAACTTATAAATTTCATTATAAATATGTATAAGGTTAAATAAATGGACACTTTATAAAAATGGTAGTTGAATAAGATTTATAAGTTATAAAAACTATAAACATGATTTTTACGACTTTTTCGGCTATTACCGTAAATTAACGTTTTTCGCCAATTATGTAACACCCCCAAATTTATACAACTTAGTACAGCGGAAGACTAGTTGGTGTTACGGGATAGCACATTACTCACATCATAGACAACGCATAAAAATCGCGTCGTTTATTTATAAATCATTTCCATTCATAAATATCAAAGTTACATCGGTCCCAAGTCATTACATTTCATACAAAGTTTTACAAAGTATTTGAATGGAAAATATAGTTTAGGTGCGGGCCATGAATTCTTGTTGTCTTCCCGAGAATTACCTTCAAGTACCTGAGATAAAACATGTTAAAAGAAAAGGTCAGCGATAACGCCGAGTGAATTCATAGAGTTTAATAAATTCCATCAATATAACTTTGGTATAAAATTAGTACCAAAATCAATTCGTACAAATCATTGTAATAGGCCGTAAAATAGCCAAAATCATTTTATACAAATCCTTATCGAAAATCATAATATAGGCATTTGCCTTAAAATCAATATACGAGCCAATGTCGTAAAAACATCATACAATACGTCTTATGACGTTGTATGAAAATAAAAACCGTTATATGAGTATGGTTATGAAAACCAAAATACAAACATAATATCAATAGTATGACCCTGTATTGCTAGTCAGGCAATACATCGTAATTCGGAGCGTCTATTAGTATTTCGTTAATTCGGATTATTATAAGCCGCATGACATTGTTACCTTACTAAACCAACAACGGGTAGCTAACCCGATACAAATTTTGCCCATCTAAAGTAGCGTGTCGTCACAAAGGTCACGCTATGGAAATCTTCTCATACATTAATTCGCTTACCAATCAATGTGGCACGACGGGGATCAACCGTCAAGGCGCGAACTGGGGTGATCGTCCCCAAATAGTACTATTAAATGCATAAGCGTCTACCAACTCCCGGTAGTTCACAATTCATGCTAATGGGACTTTTAATGACATAACCTAACTTTAATAATCCATTTAATTTCATCTATCGGGTCCTTTAATCATTCATAGGGTCATACAATCGGGTCATTCAATCATTCGGGTCCAAAATCAATAAACAAACAATCGGGACAAATGGTGTCCTAAATTTATAAAAACTAACATGTTATCTCCCTCGCGGGTTTATAAAACATTTATAATAACATTTAAAAGAGTGCGAGGCTATGAACTCACGTTGGTGTGGGAAGGCGGGTTATCGGCAATTCGGATGTACGGTACGTGCTTCAATCACGGAAACCTAGACAAATAATACTCGTCTTAGACTCATATCCAATGACTTTATAAAAATAACAATTATGTATACATATGATGATTTTATATATGATGATCAAGTGGGTTTACATATTCTCTTTTACTCTTTTTAGTGTTTACGTATTGGTAACTTCTTACTAGTTTACTAGTTTTACCTATTTACGTGTCTTAGGTCCAATAAACTTATTATAAGTTTTTTAACTTGTATCAATCCATGTTATACTTATATTATCAGTATCTACACTTTACAAGTTAGGCCTAAATGGGTTAAGCCCAATAATAAGTTTATAAGTGTTTTAGTCCATTTTTGTTGTATTATTAGTCCAATAACGTTAATTTAGTCCGTTACCGTCCGTATGTCCTATAGTTCGGGATTTTATCGGTTTTTACTTGTTGTACATGTCTATATATCAGTATATAAGTTTTATAAAGTTTTAATTAGACGGGTCCAACCATCTAAGTTTTATTTAACAAAAACGTTAATTTTACGGCAATAGCCGAAAAAGTCGTAAAAATCATATTTATAGTTTTTATTACTTATAAACATTATTTCACCACCATTTATATAATTTATCCATTTGATTAACCTTTTATATATATTTATATAAATAAGTTTTATAAGTTAGTGGGTTTTTATTTTACATTTTATATATTAAAATGTGAGTGCTTATATAATAGTATTATTCTTTAATTTCCAAAAATCTGATTTTTAACTTCATCTTCACCAAAACTTCCATATATTGAGTTCTGCATGGAGATAGAAGCTCAAATTTTTATCACATAAACTATATGATATTTTCTACATTTAACTCTTCTATAGCTACTGTTGAATCGTCCTTTAAGTATTTTCTAAAAATCGTCCAAAACAGTAACTTTAGATTTATACCCTAAACTTGTTTTGATCATATCTCACTCATTATTTTGATTCCATTGCATGGCCAACTCTCACATGTTTACAAGACCCATAGCTTACTGTAAATCCATCCTACTTCATCATTTTATCAGTTCATGACTTACTTCTTTACTGTTTTATACAGCCATCCAATTTACCCAAGATTTTAACCTTGTTTCTTATGGTTTTTCACCTTTTTATCCATGATTATCAACAACAAATCCCCACATAACATTTTTATCATCATATAATCATCATAAATATATACAATAGGAAATAAAATACATGTTTACATAATCAAAATAACAAGAAGTTGAGGAGGACAATCTTTATACCACCAACTTGATGTAGGTTATGAGTTTGGCATGGTTTTTGATGGAGAAACTTGTGCTTAGCCAACACCATCTTCAAGAACTCCAATCTTCATCAACTCCTTGTGAAAAATCAGCCCCATGACACCATGAAAACTCCTCCATGGATGTTATAAGTTGAACCAATTTTCATCTTTTTGAATGGAGATTAACATATGTTAATTATAACATATGTTCTTGGTTAAATTTGGATCAATTGGTGGTGTTTTTGATTAGATATGGGACGGCATAAGGAAGCCAAGGGAGAGAGAGAGAGAGAAGTGGTTTGCATGTAAGAAATGGATGAAGTGGTTTGAGCTAGTTGTTTTTGAGGTGGAAAGGCTTAAGATGTAAGCTAAGTTACACTTGTAACTAGCTAGCTTAAGACTTGACACCAAGTGTGTTAAGGTGTAGTGTTGTGCCGGTTTTGAAGTGGGGTGGGACAAGTGTCCCACTTGTCTCATCCCATTTATTTACGGGTACTCCTCGATTCTAGTTTCCTCGATTTGCGTGCCCTCGGGTCGTTTTACGAAAAAAGTTTTTATAAATTATGAATCGACGTCACAAAACGAATCCAATAAAAATTGTCTCATCAAAAACGGAGTTCGAAAACGTAAATACGTAATCCTAAGGTTTCCGGTTTAGTCGTAAAGGACGTTAAAATAAAATCGTAAGTCCTAATCTCTTCTCGTAAATTTGTGAGTTTATGAACCAACACAAATTTAAAACTCCCAAATAATATTTACGGATAAATTTATTTTTCTGAAATGTCAGACTGTCACCAAAGACGGTGTATGTAAACGTAAGCATGTAACGTTGAATCCTCCGGTTTAGATGTAGTCGATGCTACTCCGAGACGTAAATCCAAATTTCTTCCCAAAAATAAGTGAGTTCATATTGTATCATAAAAATAATATTTTCAAAAAATATTTGAGAATAAAATATCAATCGTAAATTGACGGATTGTCACAGCATTTACCCCTAAACAGGATCTTTGTCCTCAAAGATCATCTTACCTTACTACTCGCTTCTTATAGAGTTAAAGCCATGTGGGTATTCCCTCCACATTCGGTCTTTTCTCACAAGTTTAATTCATTACAATACGCGAGTTTCATCAAACATAACTATGGGAATATGATCAGGCTAAATGTTGACTTACTTTCTCTATCCATGATGTTCATGGGTTTTTGATGAATGCAACTTCTCGCCGATCTAAGCTCTACTAAGAATAATCAGAATTTCACTTGATAGATGTTCCATCAAGTTCGATTTACGAAACATAATTCACGCGGTTCTTGAAGTCCTAGGGTAGATCCAGCTTATATGCCTTTCAATCCCAACTTTTACATCATCTCAATGGTCCCAAACAACGGGGACTTATATCCCATGATTTGTCAGATCATGAATTCATCTTTCCAAGGTTAAAAATTGTGGCATAACTTCGCTACCCATTTGGCACTTCAAGATCTACATTTCACATTCACATAACCTCTTGCCCACTACCGGCTGTCAATAATCAGATCTTAATTTCAGTAATCATTTCAGATCTCGCGGGTCGGGTATTATGCAAGGATAGGTTCGCCATCATAGGAAACCTTAAACCTAAGAGACATGTCCAACTCACAATGGGTGTATGTCGGGTGTCTCCATCTCAACTCTTGCTTACGGATGCTCTAAGATTTGGATCCTAACAAGATTCGATCTCAGTCCTAATACGATGATTATCAATGGTAATCTCTCCAAAGGAAAACGATTATACGGTCTATTACCAAAGGTCAATCATTCAATCATAAAATAGTGCTTATATTACCATGTATCGTTACTTTACCTCGTCCCTTCGATTTGGGGTGGTACATAGTACTCTCATCAAGGTTCGTTCTCAATGATTTCTGAGCAAATCTCTAGAAATTCGATGCGAAGCGAGGATCTTGATATAGATGTTCGATACAGGCACACTATGTTTACATAACTCTTTTGCATTTATCATTTACGGGAATGATATTAGCAGATTTGGTCAGTCTGTCGACGATGACCCAAATCGAATCAAATTTAGATGATGACCTTTGCAATAGCTAGACGTTTACTAATGTATGAGGCGATGTCTGCCTTCATAATTGCCATCAGTACAACTTCTTTGGACAAAGATACTTTTAGTCATAGGTGACATAAATAGAATACTTATACTTATACTTACAAATTCCAACATAACTATATCTTACAATCTCCATATTTAGGCAACCACAAGTGGCCTTTAAAACATTTAACGCTATTGGCTTCTTTATTTTAATGGTTCACGTTAGCCGCGAACCACTTTTTATTTATATTATCCTTTTTTACGAACATCGTTTATTTTTATATTGTTCGGCACTTTATTTTGCATCTTCATTATTAAGGGAACATGTCCTAATTGGTTCTTTATATTTTTCTACATAATGTGTCAGTATTTATATTCATTTTTCCTGATGATATAATTATCATGTCCCTAATTCACTCATAATTTCTTTCTTCATATTTTCTAAGTTTTAGTTTCTTCTCAACTATCATCTTTATCCGTTTTACTCAATCCGTCGTCTAAAGCATCAATAATTATTATAATTAATTAAATAATTATTAGTTAATTTTTGTGAAGCGTAAACGTAAAAGTTTTAAATTTCTTAGTTCGACCAATTATATAAAATGTTCAAAAATAATTTGAATTTAATTAACAAGATTTTTGTTGATTTATCGAAAATATTTAATAAGATTCGTAAATGTTCAAAAAACCTTTGTTTATACCTTGGTCAAAGTTTTCTTAGTTTGAAAAGCAAAAATTGTCGTTTTAAATTTTTAGGTTATGGTATAAATGGTTTACTCAATCCTTATTAAGTTATCTTGAGGTATACACAAACATTTACCCCTAAACAGGAGTTTAGTTAAATGTTTTGTGTATAAGGGAATAATCCCTTTAAAATCCTTTGTTAAAACATTTGTCAAAACATATTTCCATTTCTTTTTGGTAAAATCCAAAGTCTTAAAAGGGCTCTTAATTTTTGAAGAGTCTATATGCATACATCTTACCATTATTAATCCAACGGTCATTTTATGTAAAGGATTAAGTTTTTAATCCCTAAGCGTTAATGGTTCTAATCTTTGAAAAGTCAATATAGCTTCCATTATCTATTAATCACACGGTTAAATTATGCAAATAATTAAGTCTTAAATCTCATGTTAAATATTTAAGATACAGGTTTTCATTGTTCGGCCAATTCAAGGCAATCTATAAATAATTATTAACTCATTCTTATTCTTATAAACAAATAAATAGTCCTCAATGATCACAAGCATGAATTTATCAAATTACAGCCTACACACGTGATTCACCAAATTTATGAATGCTACGTGTGCATTGGTCAATCCAAACGACATCACGTGAAACTCATAATATTCATTACAAGTTCTGGATGAGGTGATTGGAATAGATAATCTTTTTCGCAGATGCGAAGTTGATGATAATCATGCTATGGATCAAATCTTTAAAACATACACTAAAACCTTGTAAATGATCGAACAAATCTTCCATTTCGAGTTATGGATATCGTTTTCGATTGTCAATTTACTCAGTTCACAGTAATCTATAAATATAAGGAATGATGACACCATAGCTCTTCAGGATGACAGGCTTGGTATAATAAAATCTTTCTCCGACAACTCTCTCAGTTGTACGGTAATTCCTTTAATTCAGATGGCGCTGACGTACAGTGCACATGCCACGGGTGCAGCATCGAGAATATAATCAATACCAAATTCAACTTGCCTTAGTGGCGAAGGTCTAGGTAATTCACCATCAACAAATACTTACTAAAGTTTCAGATAACATAAACATCTTTTAGTATATTCATATTAGGTTCTTCTAGATTATAGTATCTATGACTAATTCACAACCATTCACGGTATAATTTCAGGTCTAAATGCAGTTATGGTCATTCATCAAGAATTATTTAGATCACTTTTGATAATCAACATCTTATCTTTTCGGGGAATTCTACTCGAGTTCCCATCAATTAAGACAATGTCGTCATGTCATAATCAATCAATCCATTCTACTGGCACTATCAACCGTCCAGTTTCATTGCCGTTGATAAGATGTGAACTTCTCAAAAGACTAATAATAATTCATAATCCTTCACAAACTTAGGGATATTAAGATACATAACTACCATAAAAAGAGTAAGGTCAACGTATAATCTAAACGAGAGAATTTCAAATCAGATTCAGACGAAAACATTTAACGAATATGAATATATCCCATGTTTTCATGATTCGAGTACGCATTCGAAAGCTCCTCGGATCGTTACCCAGGTTGTTCAAATGAAATCAAATCATAAGAAATGATAAGAACGTCAATACATCCAGTCGGGTATCAACACTCGATAATCAGATACTTTTCCTAAGAATCTTACTACGGGAGAATTGGACAAGTAAGAATTGTCAATTGTCAACTAAGACAATTTCCACAGATGAGTAAATTCGACTCAGAAGAATAGATGCTACAGGCACATATGTAGGTATCCCTACACTATGTCCCTATTTTTCACTTCTTGCAGATCTCATAAATTTTAATCTTTCACAATCTTCAAAGAAAATATAGTGTTTATTCATTAGTTTTATGGTGACTACTAATCAGTCTTGCATAGTCCATTCCAAATTGTATGTAGGCGCGCAACTATATATAATTTCAAGATTAACGATGCAATACTCAGTTCGTCAAAATTTTATCATCATGTTTATAATAAAAACATTTTCATGCTTAACTCTTAAATACGAATCAAAATAAATTTACAAAGATTTTCCTTGTTATGAAAACGATTAAGTTTTCCAAAGCGTTTTATAAACAACTTCATTTCGATAATGATTATTTATAAGTCTCACTTTAAATAATCCGTATGGTGATGAAAACCCAAATTTTTCTCAAGGGATACTGTTTTATCTTATAAAAACAATGTGTGATCTGCAAAAGAGTGATGAAAGCTTGTTCACCAAAAATTAACTACGATATGATAGGAAATGAGCTTTTGCCAATCAATCATGAGGTTCATGACTTCGATGGCACTCAAGAATACAAAGAGAATAATTCACAACGTAACTCAAATCAAGATGAGTACTTGTTCAATGGTTGCATCACTAATGCGAGCATTAGGAAGAAGCAAGAAAGGATAGATAACAACGATACATGTAGAATTTAGCAATCAAAGGTAGTCTTTTCACTAATCATAAACAAGTCAAAATTGTATCATAACACATTAAGTGTCACTATGTCATACAATTCTCAGAACTCATCCTACCAACTGATGTCTCAGTTAAGTTAGGGATTATTTTTAAAAGATACCACAATGAATACTAATCTACAAGAGTCATTAGGTGTTCCACATGTCCCAGAAGATCCATCGGTCTCAATTCAGAAGAAGATTTCTTCATTTTATTTGTTGGACACTGGGCATCCTCGTTAGTGGACAATGGCCTAGGAACAACACTTAACACGAATCAACAATCAATTAAAACCCTATAATTCAATCACAAAACTTAACGACTTCTATTAACAATATCATATTCCATATGGGTTAAATTTTACTTTATTCAAATTTCAACCACTTTTATACTCAATTCGATATCCTACTTCATTCTCCAATACTTTCAGCCTTATTTATAAACCTTAAAAGGGCAATAAAGCTCGATATGAATCAACACTTAATTCCAATCCTATATCTCTTACAACAACAATTATCAAATGAGTCATTAATATAAAATGACTTGATCATTCGACTTAGACTTCTCGGAAAGGTATTAGTGGCATGAGGCTTTTGGGTAATGGTTCCAATAACAGCCTCAAGTGCAACATTCACCCTTTCGATTTCAAATTTAAGAATTGGATGACAACGAATCAGATGACATCTTTCTAGGTGGTAACGTTTTGTCAAACTCCACTCTATAAGGAAAGATCGTCATGACATCGGTATCAGATGTAATCTCGCCAATTCCTTTTGCAATATCACAATAAACTAATATCTACATTTCTACGAATATGAACCATTTGTTGGGATCATAAATATCCACAACTTGGTTTAGATCTAGGATAACTAGAATTCCTACGAGAATAGCTTCGATTAATTTACTAGGGGATTTAGGGTTTCTTGTGACAATCGACGTCGTATAAATACCTCGTATAAATATTAGATTAATCATCAAACAATCATGTAATCAAATTACATCATATATATATATATATAATCCAAGTTATATATATATTAAAATAACACTTCTCAGTCTTGGTCTTGTCGGTAACTCGGGAATTCTTCGGCACCGTTATAGTCAAAAGATTTTAAGACATTTTTAGAAAAATGTTTGTAGTTAAAAGATTTTGAAAAGTTTTATTCAAAACCTTAGTTTTAAAAATCTTTCGTTCTCTATAACGAGAGCTCTGATACCAAACTGTAACACCCCCAAATTTATACAACTTAGTACAGCGGAAGACTAGTTGGTGTTACGGGATAGCACATTACTCACATCATAGACAACGCATAAAAATCGCGTCGTTTATTTATAAATCATTTCCATTCATAAATGTCAAAGTTACATCGGTCCCAAGTCATTACATTTCATACAAAGTTTTACAAAGTATTTGAATGGAAAATATAGTTTAGGTGCGGGCCATGAATTCTTGTTGTCTTCCCGAGAATTACCTTCAAGTACCTGAGATAAAACATGTTAAAAGAAAAGGTCAGCGATAACGCCGAGTGAATTCATAGAGTTTAATAAATTCCATCAATATAACTTTGGTATAAAATTAGTACCAAAATCAATTCGTACAAATCATTGTAATAGGCCGTAAAATAGCCAAAATCATTTTATACAAATCCTTATCGAAAATCATAATATAGGCATTTGCCTTAAAATCAATATACGAGCCAATGTCGTAAAAACATCATACAATACGTCTTATGACGTTGTATGAAAATAAAAACCGTTATATGAGTATGGTTATGAAAACCAAAATACAAACATAATATCAATAGTATGACCCTGTATTGCTAGTCAGGCAATACATCGTAATTCGGAGCGTCTATTAGTATTTCGTTAATTCGGATTATTATAAGCCGCATGACATTGTTACCTTACTAAACCAACAACGGGTAGCTAACCCGATACAAATTTTGCCCATCTAAAGTAGCGTGTCGTCACAAAGGTCACGCTATGGAAATCTTCTCATACATTAATTCGCTTACCAATCAATGTGGCATGACGGGGATCAACCGTCAAGGCGCGAACTGGGGTGATCGTCCCCAAATAGTACTATTAAATGCATAAGCGTCTACCAACTCCCGGTAGTTCACAATTCATGCTAATGGGACTTTTAGTGACATAACCTAACTTTAATAATCCATTTAATTTCATCTATCGGGTCCTTTAATCATTCATAGGGTCATACAATCGGGTCATTCAATCATTCGGGTCCAAAATCAATAAACAAACAATCGGGACAAATGGTGTCCTAAATTTATAAAAACTAACATGTTATCTCCCTCGCGGGTTTATAAAACATTTATAAAAACATTTAAAAGAGTGCGAGGCTATGAACTCACGTTGGTGTGGGAAGGCGGGTTATCGGCAATTCGGATGTACGGTACGTGCTTCAATCACGGAAACCTAGACAAATAATACTCGTCTTAGACTCATATCCAATGACTTTATAAAAATAACAATTATGTATACATATGATGATTTTATATATGATGATCAAGTGGGTTTACATATTCTCTTTTACTCTTTTTAGTGTTTACGTATTGGTAACTTCTTACTAGTTTACTAGTTTTACCTATTTACGTGTCTTAGGTCCAATAAACTTATTATAAGTTCTTTAACTTGTATCAATCCATGTTATACTTATATTATCAGTATCTACACTTTACAAGTTAGGCCTAAATGGGTTAAGCCCAATAATAAGTTTATAAGTGTTTTAGTCCATTTTTGTTGTATTATTAGTCCAATAACGTTAATTTAGTCCGTTACCGTCCGTATGTCCTATAGTTCGGGATTTTATCGGTTTTTACTTGTTGTACATGTCTATATATCAGTATATAAGTTTTATAAAGTTTTAATTAGACGGGTCCAACCATCTAAGTTTTATTTAACAAAAACGTTAATTTTACGGCAATAGCCGAAAAAGTCGTAAAAATCATATTTATAGTTTTTATTACTTATAAACATTATTTCACCACCATTTATATAATTTATCCATTTGATTAACCTTTTATATATATTTATATAAATAAGTTTTATAAGTTAGTGGGTTTTTATTTTACATTTTATATATTAAAATGTGAGTGCTTATATAATAGTATTATTCTTTAATTTCCAAAAATCTGATTTTTAACTTCATCTTCACCAAAACTTCCATATCTTGAGTTCTACATGGAGATAGAAGCTCAAATTTTTATCACATAAACTACATGATATTTGCTACATTTAACTCTTCTATAGCTACTGTTGAATCGTCCTTTAAGTATTTTCTAAAAATCGTCCAAAACAGTAACTTTAGATTTATACCCTAAACTTGTTTTGATCATATCTCACTCATTATTTTGATTCCATTGCATGGCCAACTCTCACATGTTTACAAGACCCATAGCTTACTGTAAATCCATCCTACTTCATCATTTTATCAGTTCATGACTTACTTCTTTACTGTTTTATACAGCCATCCAATTTACCCAAGATTTTAACCTTGTTTCTTATGGTTTTTCACCTTTTTATCCATGATTATCAACAACAAATCCCCACATAACATTTTTATCATCATATAATCATCATAAATATATACAATAGGAAATAAAATACATGTTTACATAATCAAAATAACAAGAAGTTGAGGAGGACAATCTTTATACCACCAACTTGATGTAGGTTATGAGTTTGGCATGGTTTTTGATGGAGAAACTTGTGCTTAGCCAACACCATCTTCAAGAACTCCAATCTTCATCAACTCCTTGTGAAAAATCAGCCCCATGACACCATGAAAACTCCTCCATGGATGTTATAAGTTGCATCAATCTTCATCTTTTTGAATGGAGATTAACATATGTTAATTATAACATATGTTCTTGGTTAAATTTGGATCAATTGGTGGTGTTTTTGATTAGATATGGGACGGCATAAGGAAGCCAAGGGAGAGAGAGAGAGAAGTGGTTTGCATGTAAGAAATGGATGAAGTGGTTTGAGCTAGTTGTTTTTGAGGTGGAAAGGCGTAAGATGTAAGCTAAGTTACACTTGTAACTAGCTAGCTTAAGACTTGACACCAAGTGTGTTAAGGTGTAGTGTTGTGCCGGTTTTGAAGTGGGGTGGGACAAGTGTCCCACTTGTCTCATCCCATTTATTTACGGGTACTCCTCGATTCTAGTTTCCTCGATTTACGTGCCCTCGGGTCGTTTTACGAAAAAAGTTTTTATAAATAATGAATCGACGTCACAAAACGAATCCAATAAAAATTGTCTCATCAAAAACGGAGTTCGAAAACGTAAATACGTAATCCTAAGGTTTCCGGTTTAGTCTTAAAGGACGTTAAAATAAAATCGTAAGTCCTAATCTCTTCTCGTAAATTTGTGAGTTTATGAACCAACACAAATTTAAAACTCCCAAATAATATTTACGGATAAATTTATTTTTCTGAAATGTCGGACTGTCACCAAAGACGGTGTATGTAAACGTAAGCATGTAACGTTGAATCCTCCGGTTTAGATGTAGTCGATGCTACTCCGAGACGTAAATCCAAATTTCTTCCCAAAAATAAGTGAGTTCATATTGTATCATAAAAATAATATTTTCAAAAAATATTTGAGAATAAAATATCAATCGTAAATTGACGGATTGTCACAAATTAAAACTTAGACGATCAAACCCGTCTAATGTAAAGTTTTTAAAAGTCATATACTGATATATAAGTACCTAATACAAGTAAAAACCGATAAAACCCAAACTATATGACATACGGACATTAACGAGCTAAGTTAGCATATTTGGACTAATAATTTAACTAAATAAGTTAAACACTTATAAAAATTACTTATTGGGCTTAACCCATTTAGGCCCAACATGTAAAGTATAAATAATGATAATACAAGTATAAAATGTATTAATACAACTTAATGAACTTATAATACGCTTATTGGACCTAAAACATGTAAATAGGTAAAACTATTAAACTAGTAAAAAGTTACCAATACACAAACACTAAAATGAGTAAATAAGAATATATAAACCCACTTGATCATCATCATATGTACAAAATCATCATATGTATATTTGTTATTTTTATAAAGTCATTGGATAAGAGTCTAAGACGAGTATTATTTGTCTAGGTTTCCGTGATTGAAGCACGTACCGTACATCCGAATTGCCGATAACCCGCTTTCCCACATCAACGTGAGTTCATAGCCTCGCACTCTTTTAAATTTTTTTATGAAATGTTTTATAAACCCGCGAGGGAGATAACATGTTAGTTTTTATAAAATAGGACACTAGTTGTCCCGATTGTCTGTGTATTGATTTGGACCCGAATGATTGTATGACCCGATGAATGATTAAATGACCCGATAGATGAAATGAAATGGATTATTAAAGTTAGGTTATGTCACTAAATGTCCCATTAGCATGAATTGTGAACTACCAGGATTTGGTAGACGCTTATGCATATAATAGTACTATTTGGGGACGATCACCCCAGTTCGCGCCTTGACGGTTGATCCCCGTCGTGCCACATTGATTGGTAAGCGAATTTATGTATGAGAAGATTTACACAAGCGTGATTATTGTGACGACACGCTAATTTAGATGGGCAAATGAGTTTCGGGCTAGCTACCCGTTGTTTGTTGTAGTAAGGTAACAATGTCATGCGGCTTATAATAATCCAAATAACGAAATACTGATATACGCACCGAATTACGATATATTGCCTGACTAGCAATACGGGGTCATATTATTGATATTATGTTTGTGTTTTGGTTTTTCATAACCATATTCATATAACGGTTTTTATTTCTATACAACGTTATAAAACGTATTGTATGATATTTTTACGACATTAGTTCGTATAATGGTTTTGAAGGCGAAAGCCTATATTTTGATAAGGATTTGTATAAAATGACTTCGGCTATTTTATGGCCTATTACAAAGATTTGTACAAAATGATTTTCGGTAATAATTTTATACCGATGTTATATTGATGGATTTTATTAAACTCTATGAATTCACTCGGCGTTATCGCTGACCTTTTCTTTTAACATGTTTTGTCTCAGGTACTTGAAGGTAATTCTCAGGAAGACATCAAGAACTCATGGCCCGCACTTAAATATTAATTTCCATTCAAATGCTTGTAAAACCTGTATAAAATACAATGACTTGGGACCTATGTAAACTTGATATTTATGAATGGAAATGCTTTATTATGAAACGACGCAATTTTTAAGCGTTGTCTATGATGTGAGTAATGTGCTATCCCGTAACACCAACGAGTCTTCCGCTGTATTGAATTGTATAAATTTGGGGGTGTTACCGTTTGGTATCAGAGCTCTCGTTATAGAGAACGAAAGATGTTTAAAACCAAGGTTTTGAATAAAACATTTCAAAATCTTTTAACTATAAACATTTTTCTAAAAATGTCTAAAAATCTTTTGACTATAATGGTGCCGAAGAATTCCCGAGTTACCGACAAGGCCAGACTGAGAATTATTATTTTAATATATATATAACTTGGATTTTATATATATATATATGATGTAATTTTATTACATGATTATTTGATGATTATTTTGATATTTATACGAGGTATTTATACGACGTAGATTGTCACAAGGAACCCTAAATCCCCTAGTAAATTAATCGAAGCTATTCCCGTAGGAATTCTAGCTATTCTTGATCTAAACCAAGTTGCGGATATTTATGATCCCGACAAAATGGTTGATATTCGTAGAAATGTAGATATTAGTTGATTGTGATATTGAAGAAGAATTGGCGAGATTAAAACTGATATCGATGTCATGACGATCTTTCCTTATAGAGTGGAGTTTAACAAAACTTACCACCTGGAAAGGTGTCATCTGATTGGTTGTCACCCAATTCTTAAATTTGAAAATCGAAAGGGTGAATGTTGCACTTGAGGCTGTCATTGGAACCATTACCCAAAAGCCTCATGCCACTAGTACCTTTCCGAGAAGTCTAGTTGAATGATCAAGTCATTTCATACTGGTGACTCATTTGATAATTATTGATAAAGGAGTTATAGGATTGGAAATTAAGTATTGTTCATATCGAGCTTTTATTGCCCTATTAAGGTATAAGAATAAGGATGAAAGTATTGGAAAATGAGGTAGGATATCGAGTTGAGTTTAAGTTGGTTGAAACTTGAATGAAGTAAAATTTAACTTATATGGAATATGAGATTGTTAAGAGGAATCCATTAAGTCCTGTGATTGAATTATAAGGTTTTAATTGATTGTTTATTCGTGTTAAGGGTTGTTCCTAGGCCATTGTCCAATCACGAGGATGCCCAGTGTCCAATAAATAATTTTAAGAACTTCTGAATTGGGACCAATGGATCTTCCGAGATAGGTGGGACACCTAATGAATCTTGTAGATTAGTATTTGTTGTGGTATCTTTTAAAAATCCCTAACTTAACTGAGACATCAGTTGGTAGGATGAGTTCTTGAAACTGTATGACATAGTGACACGTAATGTGTTACGGTACAATTTTGACTTGTTTGTGATTAATGAAAAGACTACCTTTGATTGCTAAATTCTACATATATCGATGTTATCTATCTTTTCTTGCTTGTTCCTAAAGTTCGCATTAGTGATGCAACCATTGAACAAGTACTCATCTCGAATTAAGTTACGTTGTGGATTATTCATTTTGAGTGCCATCGAGGTCATGAACCTCATGATTAATTGGCTAAATTCATTTCCTAGCATATTGTAGTTAGTTCTTAGTGAACAACTTTTCATCACTCTTTTGCAGATCACTCATTGTTTTTATAAGATAAAACAGTATCCCTTGAGAAAAATTGAATTTTCATCACTATAAGGATTATTCGAGGTGAGATTTATAAGTGATTGTTATCGAAATGAAGTTGTTTATAAAACACCTTGGAAAACTTATTTGTTTTCATAACAAAGAAAACCTTTGTAAATTTATTTTTGATTCTTATTTAAGAATTAAGCATGAAAATGTTTTTATTATAAACATGATGATAAAATTTTGACGAACTGAGTATTGCATCGTTAATCGTGAAATTGTATATAGTTGCGCGCCTACATACAATTTGGAAGTGACCATGCAAGGCTGATTAGTAGTCACCATGAAATTGTTAATGAACACTACATTTTCTTTGAAGTTATGAAAGATTAAAAATTTTTGAGATCTGCAAGAAGTGAAAAATAGGGACATATTGATAGAGACAGCTACATATGTACCCGTACTATTTATTCTTCTGAGTCGAATTTACTCATCTGTGGAACTTGTCTTATTTGACAGTTGATATTCCTTTCTTGTCCAATTCTCCAGTAGTGAGATTCTTAGGAAAAGTATCTAATTACCGAGTGTTAATACCCGACTGGATGTATCGACTTTTCTATCATTTCTTTTGATTTGATTTCATTTGAATGACCTGGGTAACGATCCGAGGAGCTGTCGAATGCGTACTCAAACTATGAAAACATGGGATATATTCATATTCGTTAAATGTTTTCGTCTGTATCTGATTTGAAATTCTCTCGCGTAAATTATGCGTTGACATTAATCTTTTAATGGTAGTTGTATCTCCATATATCCTTGAATTTGTGAAGGATTATGAGTTATTATTAGTCTTTTGAGAAGTTCACATCTTATCAACGACAATAAAACTGAAAAGTTGGTAGTGCCATTAGAATGGATTGATTGATTATGACATGACGACATTGTCTTAATTGATGGGAACTCGAGTAGAATTCCCCTAAATGATAAGATGTTGATTATCAAAAGTGATCTAAATAATTCTTGATGGATGACCATATCCTGCATTTAGACTTGAAATTATATCGTGAATGGTTATGAACTGATCATAGATCTCTTAATCTAGAAAGAACTTAAAGTAAATCTATTAAAAGATGTTTCTATTATCTGAAACTTTAGGAAGTATTTGCTAGTGAATTACCTAGACTTTCGCTGTTAAGGCAGGTTGAATTTGGTATTGATTATATTCCTGGTGCTACACCTGTGGCATGTGCACTTTACGTCAGCACCATCTGAATTAAAGGATTCTCTAGCTAGTATCCTTAACCATGTAGTCCTTCATTGGTCTATTAGGCTAAGCATCCACCAATATCATTATTTGAGATTATAAATTTGTGGAGAATGGGAAATGATAGAGTTGAAGCAAGTATAAAAGGGCTAGATAAACTTCACGATAATTACTTGTGGCTAAACCTTTCTCTTCTTTACCTCTAATTTCTTCGCATGTATATATGTTAATAAATAATCAAGAACGGTTTTAATTGGTTTGTAATCTCTTATGCATTTTTGTCTAATCATTCATGGTTGGTATAAGTACGTCTTAAGATTCTAAGTTAGAATGTTTTATGTGTACTAGACTTATGTCATGCTTAATATTTAGCGGGTGTTTTTCCTTTTATTCTTTTCAACTTTCTTTGTGAGGAATAAAGAAAAATAAGAGCGGCTTATGAAAAAAATGAGTGGCTAGAAAAAAAAAATTAAAAATTATACAAGACTCCAAGAGGGGCAGTGAAGTGTTAATTATAGTAACTATTAGATTCCAATATTACCTTGACGGGTTGTGGGGATTTAATAGTTGCTCCAATCCAATATTACCTTGACGGGTTGCGGGATTGAAGATCCAAAGTTTCAAAAAGGCGGAGGATGTAAATTATTGCGTGAGTTTTATTTTTCTTTCCTTAGCGAGTGTGTAGCTACTTATTAATGCATGACATGAGGATTTTACACATAAGGCGAATGACTTATTACTCTTGAAACGGACTTATATTAATTGTGAGCGGTTTTTCAAGTAATGGATGAGAGGATTACTTAGGATTAAAACCGTACTTCCTTATTTTTGGATTTTACACTTCTTATACTTCACTCTTTAAATAATGACAAATTTGCCCAAAAGCAATTTGCTCAAATAATAACCGGTTCCACACTTAATTGTCATGAATAAGTTGATGCACTTTTTTACTTGTGAATACAATGATCCCATTTTTAAGCTTGGTATGGGGAAAGTGAAACTTGAGGATGATAAGTGTCCATGGTACCAAAGCCCTAATCTAAGTCATTGATTTCTTTATGAGTTATTTCCATCAAAACCATTTCAAGAAAATCCAAAAGTATATAAATAAGATCGCTTTCTTTGCATTGCATTGTAAATGTTCAAGATCATTCATCATGTAGTATAGTTTAGTTTATTAAATCATAAAATGGCCAAGGTTGGTTAATTATGAGAAAAGTGCATTCTAGAGCTTTAAAATGCTGCATTGCATGAGGTCATGGCAATGGTCAAGTGGAGGGGAGTTGATAAGTGTGAAAACACTCATCAATTATGATCCATAAACCACTTAAAACACAGTCAAATACATTATATTTAACTGAAAATTATCAGAATCACGTTGGTATTTGTGTTTCATGTGTTTTCAGGTAAAAAGATGCATTTTTGAGCAAACACGCATTTTCAAGGATTTATTTGATGAAAAGACGAAGAAAAGGACGAATCTTGTTTCAAGGACTTTACTTGTCATAATTTCAAAGATCGAGGACCTAAAGTGTAAATTTCTATCAAGACAGAGGATGAAAAAGAAAGTGGCTTAAAAGCTTTAATACATTTATGACTAAATAAGAAAAATGAAGGACCAAATGGAAAATAAAGGAAAAATAAGAGTTTACTTGACGTTTATAAACTTTGTAATTGACCAAGACTTGGTCAAAGTGACACAAACACACGCTTTCATCTTCTTCCCCAACGAAGAGAGAGATCGCCACTTCTTCTTTTTTTCCACCATATACCTTCAAGATCAATTCAAGAAAGCTACAAGGGGTTTCAGACGAAGACTTAAACAGCAAAAATGATCATCTTCCTTTCCTCTACATGATGATACAAGTTAATTAGATCAAGAAGAAGGAATAAAGAAACGCCCAATTTAGAGATGAGGAAGAACCCTAGTCTAATCCTCGTATTAAACACGTGGCATCAAGATATTGGTCAAGAGACGTCACTCCTCTTCTTCAAATGGCTATAAATACGACTGAAGACCTCATTTTTTGGTGGTTAGACTAGGTGTAGTTTACACACAGTAGGTTAGTGTAGTTAGGAGTAATGTAATATAGCGTTTTTCACACAGTTAAGATTCTGTTATAACTGATACTTGTATTCTGTTACATTTTGTTATTCAGTTTCAATCACCATTAATGAATTCTTCTTCATTCTCAAATCTCTTTCTCACTACTAGTACATGAATTCTGTTTTCTTTGCAAGCATATGTTTTACTCCTAATGTTTCTAGTGTTACTAGTTTTGATGTGAAAGCTTTCATTGATTCAGTTTTCGGTTATAACAACTATTCTGTTTATGCCGTTGATATTTTCTCTTTTCGTCTTCAAGCTTTCACTCTGGAATTTGTTTAATAGTTAAATAGAGTTAGTAAGTTTGTTACGATTTCAGTTAAGTAGTTGTGAGTTTTCTGTTTCGTGGCTGTAGTTCAGAGATCATATCAAGTTCTTTTCAGTAAGTAAAATAGATGTTGTTCAGAGCCTATAGCCCAAGCTCTATTTAGGAGCTTATAAGGAATTTCTGTTAAAGTTCTATATGAAATTACAAGACTTGTAGTGTAAAAATAGGTTTAGATCAGCAAGTTCCAGTTAAGAGATTTAATAACGTGTAGCTTTAATTGGTTCTAATCGTCCTTCATTACTTTTCACAAGCGACTTGTCCTTTTTTCATATTCTGCAAATTTACAGGTATTGAATGTACAGTAGCAGATTAGCTGGCGTTTTTAATTCAGTAGTTTTGGAAACTAGTGTTCGTTGTGAAGTATTCTAGAAGCTGGTGAATTTAGTTCGGGTTTTAAGCGAGCTCAGCGCTCCGCTTCGACATCAAAGGGCAGGCCTGGAATAAAACGGTTAAGCACGTTTTATTTTCCTGTATTTTTCGTTTAACTAGCTGTTATAATCGTAGTATTACTCTTGCCTGCAATCTGTTTCTATTTGATCTCATTTTCCAGCTTTTACTTAGTGATACCGTTATAGTATTGTACTGATAGTTCCGATGTCGTATTGCTTTGATTAGTTCTTTGTTGTATAATTGAGCCTTTAGGACCTGCTACTGTTCTTCATTCTTCTGTTATATTGCATTTTAGTCAAGAGTGTAACATTTTATTTCAACTAGTATAGCAGGTAGTATTCACTTTAATCTTGATTCATTCGAGTTTTAAATTCTGATGTTGAAACTATAGAATTTTCAGTTTTGATGCTTAGCCACTGTTTGGGACATATTTTATGGCATTATTTGAGTAGCAAAATATGTGTGCACTCTAGTCATTAGGGTCTGTGTTTCAGTGATTTAAGAATTTTGAATATCAGAGTTTAACTACTTTTAGGTTTCTTAATTCATAGCTAATTAGAACTAAATGAATAAGCCTAGGAAATAGCTTAGTTCAATTCGTTAAATGAAGAAGTGAATTTACTGTTCAAAAATTCTTTTTAATCAAGATTGGTGGAATTACACGTTTGGCCATTCACTTTGTATCATCTCGTTACGCCCACAGTCCTGTACCGTTAGGTTAGTCAGCTGTTAGACCCTTCTGTTATAGATTTGTTGCGTAGTTAGTCCTTCTCGTCAGACAAGTCATTAGGTTGTTGGACTTGTTAGTTTATCAAGTGATCCATTATTTCTGTTAATGGGCTAACGAAAGTGGTGATACGCATAGTTCAAATTTAGTTTAATACAATTTAGACTTGTTAAAATTTAGACTGTTTTAAAATTTGAAATTAGTTTTATAAATTTGTAATTTTGGTTTAATATTTTTTTTAATTAGTTTTAATATTTTGTAATTTGATTTTTTTAGAATAATTTTGTATTTTAAGTTTTACATTTCGTGAATTTTAATGTGGTAATTGCAACGTGTTGTAGAATAGTAGGTATACATAGTATATTAGGTATTTTTACATTTTTACTTGCTTTGTGCCAATTAGACATAAATACCATTAAATTTTTACAACCAAAAACGATAAAGTCGAGCTTAAAAACGTTATATCAATTCGGATTGAGTCGAGAAAAACGAACTAAAAAAACAGATATTATTGGTCCTATCTAAGATTAAGGCTCGACTTTTAGCTTAGAGTCGGAAATTGGATAAGCGACGTTATGTATGGTTTCTCCACCTTAAGGAGCTTGTTGATTAGTGAACTCTCGAGTAAGGAGTACTCGAGGAGTGGAGTAGGAACGAGGAGTGAGCTTCGTTTCCGAACCACTATAAATCCTTTGTGTTTAGTTTGATCTTTCCTTCCCTTATCTCTTCACATTCATTATTCTTTATACTTGTGATTATTAGTTTAGTTGCACTATACCTTGTTCATATTGTGTATAAGAAGGGTTCACATAAATACTCAAGCCTAAGTTTTTGAAAAAGATTTTTAAAAACCAATCTTTAACAAGTAAATTTAAGAAACTATTCACCCCCCCCCCCTTCTAGTTTCTACACCCCTGTTGTAAACAATTCCTATGTTGAAAGCAATTCTCCCTGTTGAAAACAATTCCCCCTGTTGCAAAAAATTCCCCATGTTATAAACAATTCCCCATGTTGTAAACAATAATTTAAGTTATTTTTTATTAATATTTATTCTACTTCTAATGTCAGTTTTTTATTTTAATTTATCAAGGGGTAGTTGCAGTATGTGACATATATCCAAACAAAGCTGAGTTGCAAACCTGTTGGTATAAAATAAGTAACAATTATTTCAAGTGGTATACACCTAGAGCCCCTGCTGTTGAATACGGAGGTCTTTTAGGTGATTATCTTAAAAAACTGATGAAAGCACGGAAAGCTCAGGAGGAAGATGCAGAGTCATCAAGGGGTATACTAACCAAAGAGCCTTCCGTTGAGGACCGTCTTCAGGCTTTAGAGAAATTAGCCACTAGTTTAATGATTCTCCCTAAAGAGATAAAGAGCTTGAAAGCATGTCTTCACAAGCTCGAGACTATCGTTAATGTAAGTTTTGAAAGGGTCATATCACTTAATGTACAGACATAACATGGAATTTTACTGTGAACTAAATTTTATTCATTTTGCAAGTCCTACCTCAATTACAAAAAGGAAATAAAGATAACGCTAAGGAGTTTACACTTTCACAAAAGGTATATCATAATGTACTATTATGTTTGCCATTAAAATTATACTAATTTAAATTAAACAAAGACAATTGCATTAAACATTCTTAAAATTGATTTAACAATTAAGATGTACATTACATATTGAAAAACAAAAATTGCATAACGAAAATAAACATTGAACATAAATCTAAAAATTAAACTTAGGAGATCTTTCAGGATCAAATGAAATATGACAATCATCATAATCGTAAGACTCCACAAATTCATCTTCTTATGTGTCGATTTCTTCTTCGGATTCATATGGGTCATAATTATAATAAGAATCATCCTCATCCTCCTCCTCCTCATCTAGCTCCCTTCTAACCGCAACAAGTTCATCCCTTTCCTACTGTTAAAGTAGTGCATTTTTTGTTCCTCCTCCCTTTCTTGTTGCTCCCTTTGTTCAAGCAGCGCTTTTCTTTGCGCCTCCTCCCTTTTTTGCTGCTCCCTTTGCTGCTTTTCAAGTATCTCTTTTTGTTCATCTTCACATATGCATTGCATGTGGAAATCAGCTTCCTGAACATAGTCTCATCATGCTGTGTAGATTCCACACGCGATTTCCTAAATCCGAAACACAAAATGTAAGTTATATATTTGAAATGAAAAAAAGTATACTTATTAAATTAACTACATTACCTTTTGATATTGGCTTGGAAGTCTTCAACATTTGCAGTAGATAAGTTTCTCTTGGAAGATAAAGACATTTTTATAATTTTTCAAAAATTGGATAAAGATTGTATGTTGTTATCAGGTTTTTAGTTATCCATTGCACCCAGTGAGGTGTTTATATACAATGATTGAAGAATATGAATAGGCAGATTAGATGCATATAGGAAGTTATATGCATGCATGCAATTATGATTTTGTAAACTTCCAAGTAACATTTAATTTTCCATATTTATTGGTTCAAAGTTAAACACATACTGCTTTTAATGAAAAAAATGATAAGTAGATTTTATTTTTTTTATTATGTAACATTACTAAGATTAATAAAAATGTTACATTAAAAAATCAATGCCATAGACTCAATAAGCAATAAAAATGTGACTTACATAATCCCCCTGAATTAAAACTACATGATAAAATGCATAGTGTTGATAAGGAGTGTGATCTTAGTGACGATGAAATAAATTACTTTTAATTTAATTGCTCTCCAATTGGAAAATCCAGCCAAGACCGTGTGGGGGAGTTGGTAAAAGTTTTAGACGAGTTTGATGCTAAGGTATCTTTTTACTCAACAAGGAATTTTTTAAAAGTTTGTACGGTCCTATACTCTAACATTTGTATAAAACTTTTTAAAAGTTTGTACGGTCCTTTACTCTAACATTTGTATAAAACTTTAACTAGAATCGTTGTGAAGAGAGACGTAGAATTAAGTAGTAGCACCAAAGCTAAAAAGCTAGAGGCTGAAAAGAACAGGGTAGCCAATGTGCAGAGAAAAAGGATGAAATTCTTGTCAGATGAACACAATCGCATGATCCATAAAGATATATCTAAATCCAGTCACATGCAAGTTGGTCTACAGAAAATTGGGAACGTTCCAAAGAGAAGGTATGTTACTGTGGTAAGGCCACCAATTCAAGTAAATCCAGATACTATAGTACCGAGCATGGATTCCTTAAGAAATAAGAAGAACGTTCTTGATGGATTTATGATGCAAATGTGCCAGAATCTTCATCTGTGGAAAGAGGTATATTTATGAAGTTTATTTTCTTTAATGTGGTTATTTCTTACTTGTTTTTAACCTTTTTTTAAAACAGGATCACAAGCGACCATCCAAAAATATTGATAAAATATTTTATAATTCGGCGTTGGAGTTTTTCTTGAATAACTTCCCCGTTGCAAGTTTGCTTGGTGCAATGACATATCCGTAGATCACAGCTTCTTTGATAGTTTTGTTGGATTGGATGATGAACGAGTTGGTTGGTACATGGACGAGGTAATTATAAAAAAAAAATTAACATTAAAGGCTGATTAACATGTATTTTTTTATTTTAATTTTGTTATTTTTAAGCACATTGATCTATGGGTATTGTACATGTTTTAGACAATCATCGCATGATTGGTTAATGGTTAGCTGTTACTTTTTAAATTTTTAATCCAAGAATCGTTGCCTCTGTTTTATGCAACGAATGAAATCTACCCATTGTCGTGGAGGAATGTTGAACAGGTAATTATTTCTTTTAACTACATCTTTATACCAAAACATATGAGCTTGAATTAAAAAATGTTTTATAAAATTTGTAGGTCTTCATTCCAATACATGAAACCAAACGACATTGGTTCCTAGCACGGTTTCACATCACATCTGGAAATGTCACTTTTTATGACAGTGAAAATACTTATGGTGAATGTAGTGATTGGTATTTGAAAGTAATGGCATTTTTAGAGAATAAACTTCCTATTGTTCTTGAAAAAACTGGTGTGTTTGAAAGCAAAGGAATCGATCGAGAATCATACACTATTAACTTTATCCGTGCAACTGATGTTCCCATCCAAGGTGGTGTGTTTGGAGACTGTGGAGTATGTCTGTGCCTTTTCCTTTACAGGTTAGTAATTTTATGTTGTATTTGTTTATATAACATTCTTGGTGCTTGTATATCCATATGATTTTTTTTAGAAAGAATTGATCGTATGATTTTTTGTTATGCAAAAGGTTATCTCAAAGGATGAGCCTAGAGGTTGAAGATCCAATTCAAACAGCTCTAGCATATCGAGAGAAAATGTTAGAATTCTTTTTCAAGCATAAGATAGCATGTAAGTTGTATATGTCTTAGACGAGAGCACTTATCATCTAGTGTCTGTCAACTTCAAGGATTATGCTGTTTTTTTTAGACTTAGTAACAAATGTAATTTTTGTGACTAAATGTGTGTTATTCTATTAAAGAGTTCACCATAGTGATTGATGTTGATAACAGGGTGATAGAACTTTGTCTAACAGGGGAAATAAAATGATCAACTTTTGGTTCGTAAATGTTCAACTTTTTGTTCATAAATGATAAAAATTTTGTTCCTAAGTGCTAAAAATTTTATGTGTTTACTTTCAGTGACTTGCAGACTTGAAGACATCTACATAGATCTGTTACAGGGAGCCTAAGCATTATTTCTCTTTGAATTTCGATTGGTATGTGATCAGACATGTTTAGGTATGTTGTGTGTGGTAATTAAGTTTGTGGAGAGATATTTATAAAGAAAAAATAGGATGATACATTGCCTTGCCTAATTAGTCATTGGTTGATATGTTATCTTTATGATTATTAACTTTTTTTTATTAAATACACAAACAACCTTAAAGAGCATAGTACATCTTGACAGTCAATTGTCTTTCTTTGATAAGTCACGTCAAAATGAATACTAGTTGACTTTTTTGGTTCGTAAATGCTCAACTTTTGGTTCCTAAGTGCTAAAAATTTTATGTGTTTACTTTTTAATGAAGTCATCTAAATGCTCGAATTTTGGTTCTTCAATGCTCAAATTTGGTTCATAAGTGCTTAAATTTTGGTTCATAAGTATGCTCAACTTTTATTATTATTAAAAAACAGGTGGAAAAAATTTCCTTAACAAGTGGAAAATATTTGGCTAACAGGGGAAATATTTACCATAACAGGGGAACCAAATGATCAACTTTTATAAAAGTGATCAACTATTTCCATAAGTTATCTACTTTATCAATTATGTATCAAGGGTTGTCTTTTTTATTTTTTTATCCCCTTGTTGTTGGGAATAAAATGAGCCAAGTCACTCATACGCTGACAAGAGTAAATTGGACGCTGACAAGAGGAAATGAAGCGCTGATAAATCAAACATTGACAAGAGATATTCAAGCGCTGATAAGAAGGAGTCCAACCACTGATAGGAATACTTAGTCAACACGTTTATTATTTGAAGTAAAGATATACTCAATATTGTATTTTCTATATTTATCTTTACCTAGAATAGTTGATAGGTTATCCTTTGTACACGACTCCTTATGTTATAAAAGGAGGTCGTAGGGTTTGTAGTATATACACATATGATTCACTATTCAACTTTCATTGTAAGCAAGTTCGATTATCAATCAAAAGTGAAAGTTTGGTTTAATTGTTTTACGTGTTCTTTATTCTAAGTGTTAGTTCCGCATAACATTTGGATTGTTCATAACAACAAAGTTTCTCTACGTGTTAAACTTGATCCAATCTCGTTAACACAAATCTAATCGATCTAAGTTTGGGATCAACAAGTGGTATCAGAGCTTGTTGAGGAACTTTGATCTAGAAGAACAGTAAACCCTAAAATCCCCGAAACCCTAAAACAAGAAAAGATGTCTGCTACAAAATCTTCTTCCTCATCAAATCACAACCTAAAAATCCCCATGCTCGACCCTGACAACTTTGAACAATGGAAGTTCAATTTTAAACAATACCTTCAAATTCATGATCATACTCTCTGGGAAATTATTGAATTTGGAAATCAATTTGATAAAGTAGCTAGGATTACTGCTGCTATTGCAGCAAGGACTACTGCTGGTTCTCCTTCTGAAGAGCGTAGAGAAAGACCTGAAGATGAAAGAGCTATCTCTACTACATATATAGCCAAAAGAAGGAATGACATGAAGACCTTAAGCATTCTTAAACTCTCTTTGGGTCCAAACAATCAGCACAAGTACAAAAGTTTTGAGTCTGCCAAAGAACTTTGGGCAGCTCTTCAAATCAACTATGGTGGTAATGATGACACCACCAAAGAAAAGAAGAAGCAACTTTTGCATGAATATGTTGTGTTTAAAGCTCTTCCCAATGAGAAGCTAAGTGAAGTAAGAAGCATACTTCTAGACATCATTAGCAAGTAGACCTTCATGGGAACAGAGTATGATGATGAAGATATCATTACTACTTTCCTTATAAGTATTGGTGATGCGTTGAAAATTGAAGCTAGGTCTATCATTGCTACCAATGCCCATAAGAGTTCTACTTTTGATGACGTCTACAATAAGTTAAAGATTGTAGAGAATAAAATCTTACTAGATCATGGAAGCAAGTCAACATCTGGAAACATGGCTTTCATCTCACATAGTGAAACTCAAACAAGTGAAAGAGAGTCATATGTACATCCTGTTACTGGATCAACTTATGTCAGTGGTGGATCAACCTTTGTCAGCGCCTCACATTCAGACGCTGACACATACAATGTTGACTCACCAAAGCTTAAACCTGCTGGTATTGAGCTGGATATAGTATGTACATACATTGCCGCATTGCCCAATGGTTCCTTGATTACATATGAGGATCTTGAGCAAATCAGTGATGAGAATTTGGAAGAGATGGATATTAAATGGATTATGGCACTTGCAAGCATAAGGGCCAACAGATGGAATAGAAGATTTGGAAGGAAAATGACCTTCAATGCTAAAGACACTGATGGATTTGATAAATCTAAGGTTGAGTGTTACAAATGCCATATGATGGGTCACTTTATGAGGGAATGCAGATCTCCAAGAATATCTGATGCTGGAAAGACTTCAAGCCAAATCATCAAGGTTGAAGATACTAAGCCAAAGGCTATGGTTGCCATGCAATACATTTTTTGGTGTTGGATGGGACTGGAGCTTTTTGGCAAAGGATGTGAAAGAGAATAAGGATTTGATTGCTGAGAAGGAAGAAGAAGAGCATGTTCACTTTGCTCTAATGGCCAATTCCTCATCTTCATCAGATAATGAGGTATATGATGATGCTTACTGTAGTAAAGGCTGTAGATTAAACACTGAAAAGCTTAACAAAGAAATTTTAAAGTTAAAATCAGATGTTTTTTTATGTAGAATGCAGACTATCAAATTATCAAATGGCACTTATGAAAACTGAATAGACTGTAGAGGAATATAAGAAAATGGAATTTGATTTAAAATATCAAATTAATGTTTTGTCTCATGATCTTAAAGTTAGTGTTAAACTTAGGGACATTCTGATGAGATCCATAGGTGAAGTGCAACTTAAGTTAGATGAGGCTATTAAGGATAAAAAAAATGTAGGGCTTAAAATTAAAAGTTTTGTTAAAGCCAGTCAAACCCTAGAGAAATGTGTCAGTGAACAAAGAAACCCTAGGGATATGTCTGGGATCAGGATGAATGAATATGTTTTTGTTCCTCCACCTACTGGGAACTTTTATGGTGTTTAGAGAAAGGATCTCTCTTGGACTGGTATTCCAGAACTCCAAGAAGAGGAATTTATTCCTCCACCTAGAGTGCTCACTCCAGTTGAGGAATATCAACAAAAGGTGACTGACATTAAGAAATGGAAAGCAGACAACCCTTTTCTTTTTGTTAAGGGTGGAATGCTTAGTGAGAGTCCATTTGAGCCTACACCCATTGTTGTGACCAAATCCACTACTGGAAAACCTGTTGATCTTGGCTCACATATTAAAATAAAACCTAGTGTTAAATATGCTGAAATGTATAGAAAACCTAGGTCACCACAAAGCCAAGCTAGTGTTAATGGGACAGGGTTATTTCAATCTAGACCTAAGGTTATGTCTAGAAAATCTTGTTACACATGTGGGAGTTTTTCTCACTTGGCCTATAAATGTGTCAGTGCCTCAAAATTCAACGCTGACAATAGGTCAACCATGGTCAAACCCAGACCTTTTGTCCAACCAAGTCTACAAGTCACTAGACCAACTCCTTTCTTTACTAAAGGGGCAAATACTCATGGACAAAGGCCCTTTCAAAAGACTAACACATGGTCTAACAGACAATGGGTTCCTGTAGCAAACCCAAATTTGGGCGCTGACAAGAACAAATTCAGCGCTGACAAGAACAAAAAATCAACGCTGACAGGAACAATTCCAACGTTGACAGCTCTAGGTATGGTGTGAAAATGCCACAACAAGCTGGTGTTGGATCTAGTGTTAGACCAAGTAATAATAGGTATTTACAGCCTAAGGGAAAGAGATCTAAAGCTTCATATAGTTTGACTTGGAGACCTAAACAAGACCAAAACCCTAATTCTGATGGGATTTCTATGACATGTAACAGATTTCATTATCTGTCAAAGGTCATTACTAAACCAATTGGGGTAAACTGGGTGTTCAGGCCACAAAGGGATGAACAAGGGGTTGTTATAAGGACTAAATATGTTCTTGTTGAACAACCACATGAATCTAAGTCTGCTCAAGTTTGGGTTCCTAAAGAAAACTAGTTTGTTTTCTTTATGTGTAGGGCATTCAAAAGCAGGTCAATGATCATGGATATTGGGACAGTGGATGCTCTAGGCACATGACGGGGAAGGAAGATTATTTGTCAAGTTTTACCCCCATTAACGATGGTGACAAAGTGTACTTTGGAGGAGGATATGGTACAATTTCAGGCAAAGGCACTCTTATCACCAACAATTTACGTTTTGAAAATGTTTTTCTGGTAAAAGAACTTGACTATAACTTGTTTAGTGTGTCACAAGTGTATGATAAGAAAAATAAGGTTCTTTTCAATAATACTGAATGCTTGGTATTGAGTAAAGATTTTTAGATGCATGATGAGAAGTTTATTGATTATAGAACACCTAGGCATAAGGACATTTATAATGTAAATCTTAATGGGATTAGGATGAACAACAATCTGTCATGTCTTTATGCTAAAGCTTCAGTAGATGAAAGTAATATATGGCACAGAAGGTTAGGGTACATCAATTTTAAGAATATTAATAGACTTGTGAGACATGATTTAGTTGATGGTTTGACATCAAAAGCTTTCCACAATGATCACTCTTGTGTTGCATGTCTTAAAGGCAAACATCACAAAGTCTCATTTAAGTCTAAACTTGTGCATTCCAGTTCTAAACCACTTCACTTGCTACATAAGGACTTATTTACTTGAACTTTATTTTTGGCCTTAAAAAGTGATACTGCCATAGTTTTGATTAACTTTATTACCCAAATTGAAAAGAAAACAGGGAATGAGGTTATAATACTTAGAAGTAATAACGGTGGTGAGTTTAGAAATAAACTATTAGATACCTTCTGTGTTGATAAAGGGATTACTAGGGAGTTTAGCATAGCTAGAACTCCACAGCAGAATGGTGTAGCTGAAAGGAAGAATAGAACACTCATAGAAGCAGCTAGGATAATGTTGGCTGATGTTAGGTTTCCCATTGCTTTTTGGGTTGAGGTTGTGAACATAGCTTGCTATGTTCAAAATAGAGCATTGGTCAACAAAATCCACAATAAGACACCTTATGAGCTATTTTGGAATAGGAAACCCAACATAGGTTTTCTTAAACCCTTTGGATGTCATGTAGTGATTTTGGATACTAGTGATGCCTTAGGTAAGTTTAGTGCAAAAGGTGATGAAGGCTACTTTGTGGGTTATTCTATGCAGAGCAGAGGGTATAGGGTTTACAACAAGAAAGAAGAACGCATTCTTGAAAAGTGCATGTTAAGTTTTTAGAAAGTAAACCTAGTGACCCTGAGAGTGGATCAGACTGGTTCTTTGATTTAGAACCATTATCTAGAACCTTGAATTACATGCCTGTCACTAATCCAGACATTGTGAAAAGGGATTTAAATGTTGTGGAAGAACCTATTGTTGACATTACAGGTACACAGGTTGCTAAGGAAGAAGGATCACATGCAATCAAATCAGACCCCATACTTGAGTATGTTACCATTCCTATATGGACTGATGGGTTTGCACAAGCTTCTGCTGCTGCTGAAAAGGAGGAAGAAGGGCCACAAGAAAAGCCAGTTGATAAAAACATGCGTGCATTTTCCAGCGCTGACAAAGACAAATCAGACGCTGACAAGTTAAATTCAGACGCTGACAGCTCAAATGTTGACAACCTGTTTGGACATTTATTCTCTTCCAATACTTTTGAACATGGTGAACCTTCCATACTTAATCAAGAGGTTTGTTGATACAAAAGTTGGATGATCCTTGCTGGACCCGAATTAGGCTTAACTCGGGTTGGCTGGGCTCTGGCTCTTGCACCAAGTGAATTGTCTTGTTGAGATCCTACACACTAAAGAAATATACGTTAGGCTTACCGTGGGAATGTATCCCACAATTAGACTCTGGTGTGAGAGTAAGTAATCGGTTAGGGTTTAAGGATCGGATGTGAGTTTAGAGTATGTAGAATGTAATACCTTTGTGGAACCCTTGGGGGTTCCTTATATAGGCAGTGAAACCCTAATGGGCTCACTGTTTACTTCGGCCACAAGCATGAGATAATCACCATAATTAGCTTGATTGTTATCTTCTAATTATGGTGAGTGTGTATCCTATTCTTCAAGGCAAATCCCAATCCTGATAGGATTGTGATTCTGTCTAACTCTGTTCCGGCCGTGCCGGGTCGTGGGCCGCATACATCTTACGCCGCCACTATTCATCCATGACCATAAGCTGAGATAACATTAATCCAACCCATTCGTGATGGGCCAGACACGGGTAGTACCCGTGGGCCGGGTTCATGACCCGGCTGGGGACTATACGTCATCATGTCCCCCCAGTCTAGTTGTTACAGCCGTAGGCGTAACTTCTAGACTAATGAACGTCCCGTAAATATTGCTGTCGTAAACATACCCGTTCCAAAAAAGGTCGGCCGGACAACATTAATGAATGCATTAATGACAGTCATTAGTCAGACGCTTCGTCTACAAAAGTGCACCAGTCAGGCCCACCCTTGAGCCACGTAAAACTGGGTAAGAGATGACCTGTGGGCCCCTTCTGACGTTTCAGAACTGTCAGATATCCCCACCGTTAGATAGGCGTAGTGGGTTACACGTGTCAAACATCCATGTTACCTCGTAACTCGAGGCAACCCTATAAAAGAGTTGGTGTGTGCTATTGTGTAAACACATAGTTTATATTCCCTTTTCCGCCATTGTTATACTTGTGCTTAATTCTTCATTCCTTCTCTTCTTTTACCACGGATTTTCACCACCTCAGGTTAGATCATCGCGCCTTTCTAATCCTTTTTATAAATCATGGTGAAAGATAACCCTATCATCACTGACGTCCTCAATGCGATGCCTCCGGAAAAATATATAGATTTTTTGTCTAAGTATTATATTCCCGAAAGCGTACACCCTACCTATACAGGTGACGGTGAAGCTATTACGGACGCTCCTAAAGGAAAGATAGGCGTGTATACGCGCCAATTTGACTCGGCTAAATACCGCATCCCCCTATCTAGGTTCCTGGTAGATGTTCTTTTGTACTACGACTTCCACATAACCCAGCTTCATTGCATAGGGGCATGTAAGATCAACCAATTTGAGATTACCTGCTACACACGTAAGGTAACCCCTACCGTGAACCTATTTAGGGTTTTTTACTCCCCCCAAATGGTGAATAGGTGGTTATCGTTTAAGAAACGATCCGCGGCCGCACCTATGACTTATAGGAAACCCTTAGATTCCCTTAAGAGTTGGTACGACCACTACTTTTTCGTAGATGAAAAGGTATTCCCCACCCCTTTTGTTCGTAAAACCAAAGTACGCTTTGACTACCCTCCTTCATCCAAGGACTATAGCAGTAAGGATTTAAAAAATTTAGACACCCACCGCACTGAATTCCATAAGGGCATGCCGGAGCATTTCCTCTGCTTAATAGGAATCAGCCGCAACTATTATGGGAGGGAGGATAGATATCCGTGCTTTCTGACCGAGCGTAGACAGGGTAGGTATTTTATATATTAGATGCAAACGTGTCTTACAGTACTTTGTGAATTCACTAACCTTTATGTATGCAAATGTCCGCATAGATGAAGTTGTTCGGATTATTACGCCAAGGTGATCCAAGCAAAGTTCCACAAGGGTCTCGACCACTGAAAGAAGGCGAACCCCCCTTACTAGTTGCCACCGTTAACATGACCATCCCACTGGAAAAAACGATTGAGCAGCGGTCGGATGAGGAGGAGCCCGTGATCCAGAAGTCCCCCTAGATTTCCACAATGAAGACGGTGAGGAGCTGCTGCTGGAGAACGCCCCGCCGCACCAAGATGAAGAAGAACAACTCACAGATCCATCCATCAATCGTGACGGTGGAGAAGTCGAAATAACACAGGATTCCGGATCCCCCCACCCATCAAAGCCCAAAACCAAAAAGCGCAAGACCACCAGGAAGGTGGTGAAGAACGTGGAGGCTGAGGCGGGGGAACACAATGCTCCCCCAAAGAAACTAAGGCAGGACCACCCGCAGTTCCAAGAGGGAAGCAGTACCACCATGCCCCAAGGCAACCCCTCGCCGCATGTAGATGACCAAGTCTAGAAAGCAACTCCTATGAATGCCGTGCCGGATCGTGGGCCGCATACATCTTATGCGGCCACTCTTCATCCAAGCCCATAAGCTGAGATAACATTAATCCAACCCATTCGTGATGGGCCGGACACGGGTAGTACCCGTGGGCTGGGTTCATGACCCGGCTGGGGACTATACGTCATCAAGGTTCATTCAAGTGAGGATGGGAGTGGAAATGAAGATGATATTAGTAACATGGAAACTGTTATAGAAGACAACACGTTACTTGGGGGAGGAATACTTACAACTGTGGTCAAAAATCATCCTCCTTCCCTAATCATTGGTGATGTTCTGTCTCCTGTTCAAACAAGAAGGTCTCATTAGACTCAAGGTGGTTTCATTGCCAATATCCACAAGAAGGAAGATACTCCTCTTGTGCAGGCATGTTTGTTTGCTTGTTTTATGTCACAACAGGAACCCAAGAAGATTTTTGATGCTCTTAAAGAACCAAGCTGGGTGGAAGCAATGCAGGATGAGCTTCACCAGTTTGCCATTCAAGATGTATGGGAGCTAGTGGATTGTCCAAAGTATGTTAGACCTATTGGGACACGTTGGGTTCTTAGAAACAAGAAGGATGAAAGAGGTAATATGGTCAGAAACAAGGCACGTATAGTTGCTCAAGGCTATACACAAGAAGAAGGAATAGACTATGAAGAGGTTTTTGCACCTTTTGTAAGGATTGAAGCAATAAGGATTTTCCTAGCCTATGCTTCTTGCATGGGTTTCACAGTTTATCAAATGGATGTGAAGAGTGCTTTCGTATATGGCACAATTGAAGAGGAGGTATATGTCATGCAACCTCCTGGTTTTGAAGATTCAGAGCATCCAGATAAAGTGTATAGAGTCAAGAAAGCAACGTATGGACTTCATAAAGCCCCAAGAACATGGTATGGTACGTTGTCCACCTATCTGGTGGAAAATGGGTTTAAAAGGGGCATCATAGACCAGACCTTATTTACCAAGAAGATTCGTAAGGATTTTCTACTTGTTTAGGTCTATGTGGATGATATTATCTTTGGTTCATCAAATCCAAAGATGAGTGAAGACTTTTCAAAGCTCATGACAAACAAATTTTAGATGAGTGAAATGGGAGAGATGAACTTCTTTCTAGGGTTACAAGTCTAACAGAAAGAAGATGGTATCTTTATCTCTCAAGACAAATATGTAGCATAAATCTTGAAGAAGTTTGATTTTTCTCCACATGAAAAACGGGCTAGCACACCCATGGATAGGGAACACCCTTGGGGAAAGACTGGAGATGGAAAAGAAGTGGATGTCAAGCATTATAGATCAATGATTGGCTCATTGATGTATCTTACAACCTCTAGACCTGACATCATGTTTGTTGTGTGTGCATGTGCACGCCATCAAGTGACTCCCAAAGAGTGTCATCTTTATGTCGTCAAAAGAATTTTTAGGTACCTTCGGTGCTATCCCACCTTGGGATTATGGTATCCTAAAGATTCTCCATTGGAGCTTATTGGCTATTCAGACAGTGACTACGGAGATGATAAGTTTGATAGAAAATCCACAACTGGTGGATGCCAATTTCTTGGGAGCATATTGATATCTTGGTAATGCAAGAAACAAACAGTGGTGGCCAACTCTACAACTGAAGCAGAATATGTTGCTGCATCTGCTTGTTGTGGACAAGTTCTACAGATACAAAACCAGTTGTTGGATTATGGGTATAATTTTATGCATACCAAGATATTTGTAGATAATAACAGTACATTATGCATTATTAAGAATCCTGTACATCACTCTAAAACAAAACACATAGAAATTAGACATCATTTTATAAGAGATTGTTTTGAAAAAGGTTTAATACATCCAGATAGGGTAGACACAGAAGAAAATGTGGCTGATTTTTTAACTAAACCTTTTGATGTTGGGAAGTTCTAGTACTTGGTAACAAGTATTGGAATGATCAATCTCACCTAAATGTGTTATTGAACTCATTGTATAGTTTGTACATGATGTGTACTATTATTAGTCTTTGTACAAGATTAGGTTTTCCACTTTATTTTTCTAACGCTGACAAAGGTAATTTGAACGCTGACAAGTGTTCAAATGGACGCTGACAGCAATATGTTAGTTTTGTGGTTTTTAATCTAATCATGCAGGCATTATGAGCATTGCACAAATGGATACAGAGTTGCTTATGGATCTTTGGAGCTTACTAGGAATGCGTTAAAGCTTATGGATGATGGTTGGAATGTTTACATTCCTATCTTGACATAAATTTTTATTACATACTTTTTATTTGGTAACTTTGTATATCATGGTTTAAGGGGAGGTTTAGGAAACCTTTAGGCTTTTGGGTATTCTTAGAATACTCTTATCACATTTCTAGATTGTGTCCACTGGTGAGTACGAGTTAGTTTTCTAAATCGTGAGGCACTATAGCATGCAAAGTTGATATACTGTGCACGCTGCCAAGACTTTTTGGCCTAGAATTGGATTTGGTCGTGTTGATCCCAAACTTAGATCGATTTAGCTTGTGTAAACGAGATTAAATCAAGTTAAACTCTTAAAGAAACTTTGTTGTATATGTAACAATTCAAGTATTATGTGTTGATCCCAAACTCTGATCTTAAACCTTAATAGCTTGTTTAAGGGTTGTGATAGAAAGAATAAATCCAATCTATCACTAGAGAAACTTTGCAAAGCAGAGTAACTAAACAAGATGCGGAATATGATGTTTAGCACAAGAACAAAATGATTAAAACAAACGTTGAACTTTAATATATCAAAAGATATACGAATACCCAAAATGGTATCAGGGTTACAAAGACCTTAAAGTATGAAATGAAAGACAATAGAGAAAGACTCACAATGCATGAAAACCTAGTGAGTCCTTTTATAGGCACAAGGACTCACGTACAAGATCACTATTAACAAACTTGGAAAGTATTAATGAGTAGTAACAGAAACGCGTAAAAATCTATTCCAAGTTTATCTCTATCAGCAGGGCCTTTGACTTCAGCAGGGGAACCAATCCCCCTGCCTTTGTTATTTGGCAGGGGTAACTTACTCTAGCAGGGGGACGAATAACCAACTAGCAGGGGTAACAAATATGCATAGATTTATTCCCAACAATCCTCCCCCAAACTTGTGCTTTCTTCTAAGGACAAGTTTCTGAATAAATTCTAGTTGATGAGGGTGCTTACAAACTTTCTGGCCAAATCTGACTATGCATCATCCTTACCAGATCATAAGCAACATGCGTTTTAGCATCTACAATCAAGTTAGCCTGTACTAGTTTCTTCAAGGTCTCCTGAGTGAAAGGATAATAACGATGATTGATCAAGTACACACTTACTCCTTCCATTACTACCTCATAGACCCTAGAATTGGTAAACAACTTCCAATACAACAAATTTCCTTTATTCACTGCATCAAATATAGGATCAAATAACTCATGCTCATACATCCTATGCATGCACTCCCAGATTACCCAATCCTTCTCCACACCATCCATGGTAGGAGGTTTTGCAGCAAAAGTCTTTTTAAAAATTTTCCACAGATCTTCTAAGTCCTCACTATCCAAGGTTTGAAACATGACATCTAGATTTAGAAATGTCTGTGTTGTATTGTCAGCTCTTGTAAGCTTCCACCAAGTCCTCCCTTTGTGTTCATAAACATCATACTCTATTATAGCAAACTTCTTTCCAAGTTAACTAGGTGAGATATCATCATTTTCCTACAAAATTAGCTGTTTATCAATTTCTTCATTTGAAGGACGTTGAGACTCCTTAGTAACTGTGCCAACTTTCTTTGTACATTAAGTACAGACTTCTCAATTGTTGGAAAACATTTACCTGCTTGATGTAATACCCCTGCTTGTGATGATGCACCTGCTTGTGTAGTTTCCAAAGTTGTTCCTTCAGCCTTTCTTTTCCTGGATTCCCTAGCTTTCTATAACACTTCACTTTGTCTCCTAAGATACTCAGCTTCCTCAGGAGAGTTTATAGTCATAAAGTATTCCACATCATATTCTCTTAAAACTGGTCTGACTGCTCTTTTTGTAGCTTCAAAACTCATATATGTGAAGTCCCCATCCTTCCACTTCTTATGTCTCTTGAGCAAAACTTTGTAGTGTTCAAGTCTCCCTTTCTCAGAACTCAAATATTTCTCTCTCTGAATTTGATTTGCCCTCCTTTCCAGATATTCAGTTTGATATTTGTAAACAAGGCAAGTCAACTCATACCTGTCTTCCAAGGGAGCATTTATTAAATCCCTCTCCCATTGATCTAGAAACTCTTCAACATGAGGCACCCTGTCATCCAACTCCCTATGCATAATTTCAACCTGCTTGAGCATTTCTTTAGGCCTCATCTTTTGCATTCTCTGATCCTGCATATCAATCTCCTCTTGTTGTAACCTGAGAGCTACTTGTGCATCATGTGCTTCTTGAGCCCTTTGTTGTTCATGAGTTCTATGCTTGTATTTTCTCTTGGGTTGTTCAACCATGATCCCTTTTCCTTTGTCTTTTGGATCCACTGCTGGTGCTGGTTTAACTTTAGATGCAAGTTCTTTGATTGTAATTCCCTTCTGAGTTGGTTGCTTTCTATTCTTTCTAACAAAAGTTTGAGTAATAGGCTTAGCAGGGGAATGACTTACAGCAGTGGGATTAGCAATGGCAGGGGAAGCTTTTGAAGCAGGGGCTTCTTCTTGATTGCCCATAGTTAGCAATGTTTGAGCAATCTCTTTAGTTGCACTCCCCTTATCACTTCCCTTATCAGCACTTCCTTTCTCAATCCCTTTCTCAGCACTTGCTATCTTTCCTTGTACACCACCAGGATATGAATAATACTGAGTAGACTCTTCTGTATTGGGAACTTCCTCCCCTTTGGAAGCATCCTCATCTGTGGATATGATAAGTCTGGGCTTTCTCTTTCCCCTTAAGTGTGGCAAGTCTGGTTTCCAAGTTATTGATAACCAGGCCTTGCTTTTTGACATTTTGTACAAGTTGTGCATTCTGCCTTTTCAAGCTCATGCACATTTTCGTCAATTCCAAAATGGTCATAGGTTGCATGCTGCTCTCAACCCTAGAAGGGGATTTCTCCTCTTTTTGGATATCATTTAGGGAGGGAGAGGACTTACTGATGGTGTCACTATCCTACACACCCCTTGAGGATGGGACAGTAGTGGCAGCCAAACCCTCAGTTTGCTCCAAACCCTTGGAGGCTCTCCTCTCTGCTACTTGTGAAGATTCACCAGGAAAGGGAGACCTGTCAAACCTGGATTTAGATCGCCTTTCATGTTGTGGATCAGCAGGGGGTAGAGTACTGGCAGGGTGTCGTTTCTTGGCAGGGGAATCAGAAGGTTTGTGTTTAGCTGTTTTTGTCTTAGCTTCTTCCTATCTGATTTGTTTCATCATAATTGAAGTGAGTGGAATGGACCTGCCAGAAAATTGTAGGGATGGTGCAAGAAGTGTGGTGAATAGTTTGGTAGTATGCTTGGTTGCTGAAAAGTAGGTTTTGTGTGTGATTAGACCATGTTCACTCATATTCAGCATAAGTTCTATAAACCTTGGGTACATACAAAATTTTGAATTGCTTGAAACATTTTTAACCATTCCTTTGAAAATCATTTGAGAAAAACAATACTTCCTCCCTGTTGCTAAGCAAATCAGGGCAGAAGCCATCTCACTACCAAATTCATTGAAAGCAGTGGTTTTTGGTGACAAACATTATAAAATTGTATGAATCAAATATTTCCAATGTGGGGCAAACTGACCTTTAGCAAACTTACATTTTTGGTCTTTAGAAAGAGTGTACCTCAATTTAACAAGACCCTCAAAGATGTCAGCCTCAGATAGGTTGGTTATCCCATCCTCATCATCAAGAAGAAGGTTGTCTCTGATGGAGGCAAGTGTAATCACCTTGGGATGACCATCTACAGTGCTCTGAAGAAGGTTGGATGGCACTTTAGATACCTAAAAATTCTTTTTACAGCAAATAAATGACACTCTGTTGGTGCCACCTGGTATCTTGCACATAAGCAGACTGCAAACATGATGTCAGGTCTTGATGTTGTGATGTACATGAGAGACCCAATTATAGACCTGTAATTCCTGACATCTATGAGCTTTCTAGGACCATCTTTGCCCCATGGATGATCCTTGTCCATTGGTGTGGACACCTTCTTTCCTTCAGACATGCCAAACTTCTTCACAATCTCAGCCACATATTTTTCTTGTGAGATAAATATCCCATCTTTCCTCTGCTGAACTTGTAACCCCAAAAAGAAGTTTAGCTCTCCCATGGCACTCATTTGAAATTTATCCTGCATCAACTTTGCAAACTCTTTGCTAAGCATAGAGTTTGTGGATCCAAAGATGATGTCATCAACGTAGACTTGTACTAGCAGAAGGTCACCCTTTTGTTTCTTAATGAACAGGGTCTGATCAATCTTTCCCCTGCTAAAGCCATTATCCAAGAGATATTTAGAAAGAGTCCCATACCAGGCCCTGGGAGCTTGGTGAAGTCCATACATAGCCTTTTTCACCTTGTATACCTTGTCTGGATGTTCTGGGTCTTCAAACCCTAGAGGTTGCATAACATAGACTTCTTCATCAATGGTGCCATACAAGAAGGCAATTTTTACATCCATTTGGAAAACAGTGAAGTCCAAAAATGAAGCATAAGCAAGGAATAATCTAATGGCTTCAATCCTGGCAACTGGAGCAAATACTTCCTCATAGTCAATTCCTTCTTCCTGTGTATACCCTTGTGCCACCAGTCTTGCTTTGTTCCTGACAACTATACCCCTTTCATCCTTTTTGTTCCTGAGTACCCACTTTGTCCCAATGGGCCTTGCCCATTTTGGACAATCTACTAGAATCCAAATCTCTTGAATGTCAAACTGTAAGAGCTCCTCTTGCATAGCTTCAACGCAACTTGGATCATTTAAAGCCTAAAAAATCTTCTTTGGCTCTTCTTGTGACAAAAATGCAGTAAACAGACAACACTGCATGTTGTCATGATTAAACTTCATGGTGATGTTAGCAATGAAACTGTGCTCCTTTGCTGTATATCTTGTATGTCTAGGGGCTTCAGGATCACCAATGATTTGACAGATAGGGTGATCCTTATTGATTCTGTAGGTAGGCTGCGTGATTACTTCTGTTTCATCTTCTTCCAAATCAGAATTGATAGGGCTATTTTGATTGGGAAAGAAGTCCTCAAAGGAACTTCCAAAAGATACAGCATGACCTAGGGATGGGTGATGATGAGCTGAATGTAGCTCTGAGTAACTTGGACCTCCACTCTTAATTATTCTGCTTCCACAGCTGGATATAAGAGGACCATAAGATATGGGTGTAGATGAGGAAATGAGTGGGGATTCTCTTTCTTCATCATTAATATCATTAGCAACAGGATCCTTTGTAGCAGGGGAAGCAGTTGATCTAGCAGGGGAATCCTGGATTCCACTGCTTTCAGCCATTCCGCTGCTTTCAGAAAGTGACATAGCAGGGGAAGAGGTTGTCTGTTCTTTTCCAAGAGAAGGATCATCTTCTTCACCAGTGTTTGAAGTAGCTTCAATAGGAAATAGTGAGGGTACATTCATGTACCTCAGTGGTGGCTTCTCTGCACCCTTGGTTCTTGTGTACCTGAAATGTTAGTATTCTACAATGCAACAGGTACATAATTCATAGATTTTGAAAGAACCTCTATATCAAAGAACCAATCAGGACCTGTTTGAACATCTTCAGGCTTGTCTTCAAGAAAATCCACATGAAGATTCTCTGTGATTTTGCTTGTCTTCTTGTTGAAGACCCTATATCCCTTGCTGTTTAATGAATAGCCCACAAAATATCCATCATCTCCCTTTTCACTGAACTTTCCTAGATTGTCAATAGTATTCAAGATGATCACATGACATCCAAATGGTCTAAAGAAGTCAATTAAAGGAGGTCTTCCATTGAACAGCTGATAAGGGGTCTTGTTGTATGCCTTAACCACCAAGGCCCTGTTTTGGACATAACAAGCAGTGGATACAGCCTCAGCCCAAAAGATAACTGGAAGTTTGGAATCAGACAACATAGTTCTTGCTGCTTCAATGAGTGTCATATTCCTTCTTTCTGCAACTCCATTCTATTGAGGTGTTCTTGCAATGTTGAATTCCCTTTTGATTCCTTTGTTTATGCAGAAAGAGTCCAGTTTCTGATTTCTGAACTCACCACCATTATCAGATCTCATGGTCACTACCTTCATGCTTTTTGATAGTTCAATCTGATTGATGAACCCAATGAGTGCATCAGCTGTGTCACTCTTTTCAAACAGAAAGAATGTCCATGTGAACCTTGAAAAATCATCAGTAATCACTAGGCAGTACCATTTCTTCTTTATGCTTTCCATAGAAGTAGGACCAAAAAGGTCCATATGCAGGAGTTCCAATGGCTTGGTAGTGGACATACTTGTTTTTGATTTGCAAGATGCTCTATGTTGCTTCCCTTTCAAACAAGCAGCACAAGTATGATCATTGACAAAGGACTTGGAAGGAAGACCATGAACCAGATTATATTTCACCAGTTTGTTCATGTTCTTGAAATTAAGATGACCAAGTCTTCTATACCATTTCTTGCACTCATCAACTGAGGCTTTGTCAATGAAACAGGTTTCATTGTCTTGAAGAGAGATGTCTTTGAGATCAATTGTGTACATGTTCTTTTGTCTTGGTGTTCTGATTACAATAGGAGTGTCTGGTGGTAAGACAAACTCCTTTCTTAACACCAGGCATTCAGTGTCAGTAAACAAGACAAAATTCTTGTTATCAGTCATCTGTGACACACTAAATAGATTATACTTGAGTTCTTTCACCAAGTAGACATTATCAAAGGTCATCCCATTGGTGACAATAGTTCCTTTTCATGTTATTGTTCCATGCCCATCTCCAAAAGAAACACCATCATTGTCATGCAGGGGTACAAAGTTAGACAGATGAGATTTTTGTCCAGTCATGCTTCTTGAGCATCCACTATCCCAATATGCTCTATCATCCCTTGTCTTCTTTGTCGCCTGCAAAAAGAAAAACAAATTAGTTTTTCTTGGGGACCCAAGCCATTACAGACTTGGATCTACCTCGTGTATCAATGTAGGATAGCTTATCAAAAACTAGAGATACACCATTAGACTGAGCACCCCTTTTGGGTACCCAAACCCAACGAACTGAGGCTTTCACAATTTTTCCCCATCTACCCATGTTCCTAGAAGGCAAAACTTTGCTAGCAGGGGATACCCCAGTTTTAGCAAGGGAATCCCTATGCTTAGCAGAGGGAACCCATCTTTTGTTTTGGCCTCTATTTATGTGTTGGTAAGGTCTAGGGACATATCTATATGCATTATGAGGTGTTGGGTTGGTCATGGAAGTGTTGGGCTTGGTATGAACATCATTCACCTTTCTAAGAGCAGGGACAACATATTTGTCAGTAACCATGTTTCTCAAGGCAGGGGCAACATACTTGGCAGGGGAAAAGGATTTTGCCCCTGCATTTAGAAGAATGGCTTTAGGTTGCATATCCTTTAAAGGATTTGCAGCCACAACTTCCATTGGTGCCTTACAATCTTGATAAGTGTGATCAAAACTGCCACATGTGAAGCAGGGCTTTGTATTTATCACAAAGTCTTCTCCTAATTGGTGAGACTTTTGGTCATTCCAATTTCTTTGATTACCTCTGACAGGCCAGTACGTACCAACATATTTAATGGTGGACTTAGGGGACTATGATCTAGTTTTAGATTTGGGTGAACTACTCTTAGAACTAGAATCACTACCAAAAAGTCCTCCTCTTGAGAATAGAACAGGGTTATCAATTTTCCATTGTTTTAAAGCAATCTGTTCTTTTTCAAAGTCCCTAATAATACTAGTTTTCACTAGTGGCTCTTCAGTTTCAAGACTATTAGGTATGTAAGCACTCAAGTCAAACTCAATATCATCCTGTTTTTGAAAACAAGAGAGACCAGTCCAAGACAAGTCTTTTCTAGGAAAAGGTGCATGAATATTGGCAGGAGGTGGTGGTATGGTAGCATGCTCATTTTTAATCCCAAGCCCTGTTTTGTCCCTAGGAGATTGACCAATTTCAACTGCTTTAGTTAAATCTTTTGAAGCTTTTCCAAATTTTTCAACAGTTTCATCATCTATCTTTTTGTTAGATTTAAAAATTTCAAGTTCAGCAGTCAACTCCTTAATAGAGTTATTATTCTCCTTAGCATCTCTCTCTAGAATCACAATGTGATCTCTATAATCACTTTCTCTTTGTTTAAACTCTCTTATGGTGGACTCTAACTGTTCTAAAGCACGTCTATAATTATCAAGGTCATTGTCACAATTGATATAGTCAGCTTTTATCTTTCTGATTTGATTATTCAATGACTCAGTATTTTTCCTACAAGCTTTAGTGCAATATGAATCGTCGTATACCTCATTGTCTGAGCTGGAACTTGACATGGCCATAAGAGCAAAATCTTCCTCTTTTTCCTCAACAACCAATGCTTGATTTCTTTCCACATTCTCTGTAATGGCACTCCAATCCCATCTATCTGCTCCATCTATCCCCTGCATGGCTACCATGGCTTTAGCACCAGAATCATCATCTCTGGTTTCCTTCCTATAGCTGTTTCCAGTCTTAGGTCCTCTGAATTCCCTAGCAAAATGACCCTTCTTACCACAGTTGTAGCATTCAACCTTTGTTTTGTCAAACCCAGCCACGTCAGAGGGATTGATTGAGATCTTCTTCCCATACTTCTTGTAAAACCTGTTGGCTCTCATGCTAAGTAGAGCCATGTTCCACTTGATATCCATCTCCTCCAATCCTTGCTTACTGATTTGACTTAGATCTTTGTGCAACACAGTAGATCCTTGTGGCCCTTGGGATGCTATAAAAGCACAAGCAGTGTCAAGACTGAATGTTACAGGCCTTTCTTCATCATAAGATGATCCAGACCTGGTAGCAGGGGAATAAGTAGCAGGGCCTACTTCAATACCACTGCATTTGGAGATTCCGCTGCTTTGTGATATGAATGCCATGTTAGCAGGGGAATTAGTAGATACACTTGAGTTGGTGGGAATCATTACTTTTGACTTCATCTCATTGATAACAGGTTCAAAAACTTTCAAGTTGTTGTATATGTCATCAATGTTCTTGTTATCCAAGTCATCCTTATTCTGCCAAATTGCCTTGTAGACAAACCATTCCTTCTGGAGGCTGTTAAGGAACCTGGTATTCACCTGCTCTCTTGTCACCTCAATATCAAAGAACTCCAATTGGGCCACCATATCTTGAAGCCTATTGTAAATAGCGCCAATTGATTCATCACCAATTGCTTTGAAAGAAGCAAAATCATCAAGCATTTGATTCTTCTTCTTCTTCTTTGTAGCTTCATTTCCTCCAAAAGTTGTGCCTATCGCTTCCCATAGTTCCTTAGCTGTTTTGTACTTTCTGAATCTTAGTTGATGTCTATCAGGTAGAGCCAACAGCAATGAGCTGTGAGCTCTGACATCATGCCTTCTGGCCAGTATTTCTTTATCACAAAGAGCAGCAAATTTCTTCTTGTCCTTACCTTTGGAACTTTCACCTTTCTCTTCTTCCTTCCCCTCTTCAACCGCCACCATTTTGTTGAATTGATCACCAAACTCTATGATCTCCCAGAGAACATAGTGTTCCATTTTGAGGTATTGTTTAATTTTGAATTCCCATAGTTCAAAGTTTTCAGGATCCAACATGGGTAATTTGAGGTTATTGTGGTTGTTGCTGTTTGAGGAAGAGTCGGAAGACATGGTTGGTATAAGGGTTTTTTTCTTGGTTTAGACAAAGTTTCTCAACAAGCTCTGATACCACTTGTTGATCCCAAACTCAGATCTTAAACCTTAATAGCTTGTTTAAGGGTTGTGATAGAAAGAATAAATCCAATCTATCACTAGAGAAACTTTGCAAGGCAGAGTAACTAAACAAGATGCGGAATATGATGTTTAGCACAAGAACAAAATGATTAAAACAAACATTGAACTTTAATATATCAAAAGATATACGAATACCCAAAATGGTATTAGGGTTACAAAGACCTTAAAGTATGAAATGAAAGACAATAGAGAAAGACTCACAATGCATGAAAACCTAGTGAGTCCTTTTATAGGCACAAGGACTCACGTACAAGATCACTATTAACAAACTTGGAAAGTATTAAGGAGTAGTAACAGAAACGCGTAAAAATCAATTCCAAGTTTATCTCTATCAGCAGGGCCTTTGACTTCAGCAGGGGAACCAATCCCCTGCCTTTGTTATTTGGCAGGGGGAACTTACTCTAGCAGGGGGACGAATAACCAACTAGCAGGGGTAACAAATATACATAGATTTATTCCCAACATTATGCGGAATTAATACTCAAACAAGAACACACAAACAATATAAGCCAAACTTTCACTTTGATTGATAAATCAAACTTGCGTACAATGAAAGTGTAAAACGTATGAAAACTTATATTGAAACAAAACCTAAAGGCCTCCTTTTATAGATTAAGGAACTAATAAGTGTGTAAACACTTATCCTTTTGCCACTAAAATCAAGTAAAAACAAGACCTAATCATGTGTTTTATATCGTAAATGTCGAAATTACGCGTAGTTTTGTGTTCTTGTGTTTAAATAGGTACAAATGATCAAAGAAGAGAAAACACGGGATTTCACGGTCAAATGTTGAAGAAAAGTCCAAGATAGAGGCAAAGACAAAGTCAAAAGACCAAAAGTGTGCCAAGATTACGAAAACCGGCTAAACCGACACGAGCTTAAAGTAAAAGATCGAGAAAGCCGAAATCGAGCTCGATTCTATCGGATTAAATCTTTTTGAAGATATTCGAGCCAAGTGGGTCCCACATTGGGTAAATGGGCTCAAAAGCCCATTTAAGGAAAAAGGGTTACTTAATTTTTCACCACAAGTCCAATTAAAAGCCCATTAATGGAGATTTAAGGGACGGTTTGGCCACAAGCCCATTTATGGGACGGATTAAAGAAGCAAATGGGCTTCAAGCCCAATAAAAGTGACAAGGAACGAATGGAGTAAAGATACTTTCACTTGGTCAAAGAAAATGGTCAGTGTCCAATACCCATTCACGTTTATCTATTCCCAGTCAAATAACTCTCACCAAACCGATTCACTCCACACGTGTACACCCATTCCCCCATTACACTCAATAAATAAAACTTTTACTTTTCCCCACATCCCCATTTCACTTTGTTACAAACTAGGTAAAAACACACACCCACCTCTTCTTCTCCACAAAAAACGCAACCCTCTCCCAAACCCTAATTTTTACTGTTGAAAAATAACTCACCCAAATTTGAGGGTTTCACCCTCAAAGGTTAATTCAAACCTAGAGGGATTAAATCCCCAATGAAATCGGAAGCAGCACTCATCAGGGTCCTCATTCTCTCTTCGACGTGGCTTCTTTTGATTGGCTATGACACCTCACCACAAACCCTTCAACCAATTAAATCATTCCATATCACACTCAAACAAACACAAATAGCACATCAAGAGCCATGCTGGCAATCCGTGGATACAATGGCGTTTTTCAACCGTTGATCAAGAGAAGAAAAGAGAGAGAAAGAAGAATGAAGAAATCAAGGGCTGAGATTCTACTCCGTGGGCACCAAGGTTTGAGGGTTTTCCCTATAAAAACCCCCATTTCTCACATGTAATAGTGCCTTTTCTTTAATTTTAATTTTTATTTTCTGAAAATAGAATTAAGGTTATTGTAATTTTAGTTTTTAATCAAGCTTTGTAATCTTTTTAATATTAATGAAATTCCAGTTTTATTAAGATCTTGTCTCAATTTATTATTATTGCATTTAATTTTAATTCTGTTTTGATTTGATAATTATTAAAATAAAAGTTAAGAGATAATTTCCCCTACTGGGAAATTATATATAAAAAATATATATATTGGTTCGGTTACTGTAGAAGAACAAAGATCATGATGATGGATATTGGGTAAATAAGGTGGTGTTGGTTCGATTGTTTCGGTTCACAAGGTGGCTCAGCGCCAACCTTCTACTCAAAGGGTATCGCCATTAGGTTTGTTTTCTTTGTTTTTATTAAGTTTGTAGTTAATTGATTTATATGTTTTAGTTATTATCTGCTTGAGTTTCTGTATTGATATCTGCTTTTCAGTTTTCGATTTAAGTTTAAAGTCGTTTTGAATCTGCTTGATAGTTAACTGCTATATTAGGTTTGAGTAGTTTTTGTTAGTTTAGTTTGAATTTGGTATTATTTTGGATCTGTTTATTTTTATCTGATTTAATCTGCTTGTATTTCAGTGAGATTGTGTATGCTTAATTAGTTTATCAGTTTTGCTTTAATTGGTTTTGGGGATTATCTGTTTGGGTAGGGCTGTTCGAATCTGCTAGGTTCATTGATGTCTGCTTAAGTCTATTTAAATTAGTTCATTTGGATTGTTATTATTTTGTTTAAATTTGTTTATATCTGATTATTATATCTCGGTTTGGCTAGAGTGATAGTAGATTTAAGTTTGCTTAGCTTATTTGATTAATTTTACTTTGCTTAGGTTTATTTATTGTTTAGTTTCATAGGATTTTTGGATCTGCTTATTAGTATCTGAGTTGGGGTTTCGAGTAGCTTATATCTGTTTTTTAGGTGCTTATTGATTAGTAGCTTATTTGTTATCAGCTTTTGTTTCATCAGTTTTCATTGCTTATCATCATAACTGTTTAGCTTTTTGGTATTATTTTTTATTATTCACTTATTAAGTTGCTGCGACAATACTCAAACCCTATTGGTTTGAGTAAGTTTAAATTCAAAAAAATATATTAATCACCAAATTCGTCTGGGGTGGGATTCGAACCCTCGACCCCTAGCTTACAAGTCCAACGACACAACCACTTGCTCTAGACGTTTTATTATGTCTGTTCTCGTTCATTTGGATTAATATAGGGATTTCCCATTTGGCAGTTTATTTTAATTAGTCTAAATACAAGTTTAGTTTAATTTTAATTAAAAGTTTTATATTATTTTACTTTAATTAAGTTTTTATATAATATAAAAAAAAGATAAAAAAATATTTTATTTACTTTTATAATTTAAATTTAGTTTTCAATATATATTTAATTTAGATTATTTCAATTAATTAAGTCTTATTTTAAAATAGATTTCTTTTATAGTTTTTAAAAATTCGTTAGTTTCAAATTAATTAAGTTTTCAATTTAGACTTTATTTTAGTTTTGTATAAATTTTAAAATAGATTTTATTTAAATTAGTTTAAAGTAGATTATTAAAATTAATTTTTATCATTAAATAGCTTTAGTTTAAAATACCAAAAATAGTTTTTACCAAAAACAAAGTTAAGCCGATACGATAATTAGAAATCAAATTCGAGTCGAGTCGAGGAAAACGAACTTAATTGAACATACAAAAAACCTAGTTTCAAATGGCGCCGCTGCCGCTTCGCTCGTACGATTGACGATTTTTCGTGAAGACGTTTGGATTTTGGGATCCGTTCTCTTTGAACGTTACGTTTCTTGCAACAAAAATCAAAAACAAAAAAAAATCAAAGACTTAAAAATACAAAAAAATTAAAAAATCACAAAAGCAATTTCTTTCCTAAGATTTGCACCAAAAAATTAAAAAATCCAAAAGTAATACTTTTTCCTACAAGTATTACACCAAAAATATTACGTATTAGTGTTAAATTTTTAGTTCGATTTCTTTCGATTTTTCTTGTGAATATATATTTTTCTAAAAAAATACAAAAAGATTTTTCTTTTACTACAGTATATTACGTAGCACAATAATTTACCTACTTTTCAAATAAGCCTTAGTTGGGATTTCATCACCTAACTATTGTAGTCGTATCCATAACGAAAAAAGTGCAAAATAGATAAATACTAGTAAGACGTTTGAACTCGACATATACAAACTATAAGGTGGGTATAAGGCGACGCGCTATAAAAGGCCTTCTAAGGAAAAAGGTTTTTAAGTGCCTTGTTCCACCTCGTTTCCCCGCTTGCTTGTGCGTATATTGAGAGGGACGACCGATTATTGGTTTGCCAACTCAATTAGTACTTAAGTATATATTTTGTAGCTTTTTCATATTGCTCATCGAGAGGGAAAATCCTTTTCCTCTCAAAGTCGACCGAGGTCACCTACCTCATTCCAAAGTTTTAATTGTATGCGCACTCGCGCGCATACATACATACTGATTGGTGTACCAAATACTTCTAATTCTTCTAAAAAGAAGAAGAAGAAAAACAAAAATACCGTCATTAAAGTCGATCCCGAGAATCGAGCTTTCGACAATACGATGGCAACGGATAATTGACCAATGATTGAGATTCTTCAATCTCACGTTGAAGGAAACGATGACGCGATTGTGGTGCCGAATATTGGAGCTAATCATTTCGAACTTAAATCGGGTTTTATTCAAATGGTTTCCGCTACACCATTTTTAGGCCGTACTAATGATGACCCACACGCTCATATCAAACGTTTCATCCAATTAGCTAATACCGTCAAATACAATGGGGTGCCCCAAGAGGCCGTTCGCCTACAACTTTTTCCTTTTTCCCTCGAGGGACAAGCCTGGATTTGGCTTGATAAGGAACCACCCCAAAGTATTACCACATGGATCGACTTAGAGACCAAGTTCATTAACTACTTTTTCCCACCATCACGGACCACTTCTTTAAGAAATGAGATCATCACCTTTGAACAATAATATGGGGAAACGTTTAGTGAATCTTGGGATCGATTTAAAGATCTTTTGAGAAAATGTCCACAACACGGTTTCACTAAAGTGCATCAAATCAACACGTTTTATAATGGTTTAACTCTAAACGACCAAGACTCACTTAATAGTGCCGCGGGGGGCAATATTCTTGTGAAAACCATGAACGAGGCTTGGGCCATTATTGAAAACAAGGCTATAGTGCAAACCAAGAGTGTTAGGGCTACTATGGCAAGTGCTAGTACTAGTAATAATGAGGTGAATAATCAAATTAAGGAGCTTACTTCAATTGTGAAAAACCTTGCTCTAAACACCAACGCCCTCACTACACATGTAAATGCCGTGAAAGAAAATAGTGAAACGTGTGAGACTTGTGGTGGACCGCATTCATACTTTAAATGTGACAAGGTTTACAATAATCAACAAGAAGTTTACGCTTATAATAACAATGAAAATGAGCGGATTCATTTCAAACCAAATGTTGATGTTAACCATTTGTCTTACAAGTCTAATAACTATTTGGCTCCCCCGGGTTTTGTAGCACCACAAAGACCACCCCCACCCGCCCAAAATAAGAACCAAGGTCCTCAACAGGGTAATTTTCAAGGAAATTCTAATCAACGGGGTTTTAATCAAAATCAAGGGAATTTTCAAGGGCAAAACCAAGAGTTCAATAATCAAGGATTTAATAACCAAGGTTTTCAAAATCAAGGATTTAATCAAGGTTCTAATCAATATCAAAACCAAGGTTTTCCTAATCAACGGTATAATCAAATGAACATGCATAATCCTCAAATGGACTTGGTTTTACAAAAATTATCCGACCATGAACGAATGATGAGAGAGATGCAAGAATCGACCGATAAGAAATTTTTGACTATGATTCAAACATTTCGACCCCAAGGTGCCCTCCCTTCGAACACCGTGACCAATCCTAGGGCTAATGTTAATGCTATCACTACTAGGAGCGGTAAGACCACCGTAGAATCTTCCTATTCCCCACCTAACCAAGGACCCGAGATACCTTCTTCTTCGACACAACCTCCTTCTTCTTCCACTTGTGACATACCACCCGTTATGCATTCGTCTACACCTTATGTTCCACCGATACCTAAATTTTCTACCACACCTTTGGTTCCAAAACTGGTTCCTTCACCTTCTATTTATATTCCTCCTCCTCCACCAAAGGATGTGAGTGAGCAATCCACTCTAAAGCCTTCATCTCAACCCAATATACCTTATCCCTCAAGGTTGCGGAAAGAGAAATTGAAGAATAAGGATGATATTCAAGTTTCGAACTTCCTAAAAATGTTCAAACAATTGAATTTTAATATCACCTTTGCCGAGGCGCTCGCTCACATGCCTAAGTACGCTAAGATGTTTAAGGACCTTTTAAGTGATAAGGAAAAGTTGCTTGATATTGCCAATACCCAATTGAATGAGAATTGTTCCGCGGTTCTTTTGAGAAAATTACCGGTTAAGTTAGGAGATCCCGGTCGATTCCTTATTCCTTGTAATTTTCCGGGTGTTGAGAATTGTATGGCCTTGGCGGATCTCGGAGCGAGTATCAATCTTATGCAATTGTCCGTGTGGAAGCAATTATCTTTACCCGAGCTAGTCCCCACTCGTATGACATTGGAATTAGCTAACCGTACGGTTGCTTATCCGGTGGGGATAGCCGAGAATGTTTTTGTAGGAGTCGACAAATTCACTTTTCCCGCCGATTTCGTTGTAGTCGACTATGAGATGGATCCCCGTGTTCCCTTAATTGTGGGACGACCCTTCTTGAGAACCGGGCGTACATTAATTGATGTATCCGCGGGTGAACTTATCATGAGGGTCGGGGATAACAAAATCGTCTTTAACATGGGTAAACTTTCCAAACTTCCCGATGAGCCCGAATCCGTGAATTACATCGATGTGCTCGACGAAGCATGCGAAGAACATTTTCACGAGGCTTGTAAGAGCGGGATTTCTCCTTTACCTCATGTTGAAACCGTAGCTTCTATTGCTCCTTCATTGACTCCATTTGGAGAAAGTGACTTAGATGATTTTGAAGCTAGCTTGGGTCCTCTCGATCTTAAGTATGATAATTCTCCCACCGATTGGGATGAAGACATTCGTACCATTGAGAGACTTCTCAATGAGGACCATATTTCTCCACCTACTCCTAAGGAAGTTACAAAAGATGATCCTACTTTGACTAAGCCTTCCATTGACAATCCACCGGATTTAGAGCTTAAGGATTTACCGTCTCATTTAGAGTACGTTTTCTTAGAGGAGGATAATAAGTTGCCCGTCATTATTGCTAAGGACTTAAAAGAAGATGAAAAATCCCGACTTATCGATGTGCTTAAGAATCATAAGAAAGCAATTGCTTGGAAAATCTCCGACATTCGCGGAATTGATCCTAATTTTTGTACTCATAAAATTCTCATGGAAGATGACTTTAAACCCGTAATCCAAAATCAAAGAAGGGTTAATCCAAAAATTCATGAAGTCATTAAGAAAGAAGTTATCAAACTTCTCGATGCCGGAATGATTTACCCTATCTCGGATTCGCCATGGGTTAGTCCCGTCCATTGTGTGCCTAAGAAAGGCGGAATCACCGTTGTTCCCAACGAAAACAACGAGTTGATTCCTACTCGACTCGTAACGGGTTGGCGAGTTTGCATCGATTATCGTAAGCTCAATGATGCCACTCGTAAGGATCATTTCCCTCTTCCTTTCATGGATCAAATGCTCGAGCGTTTAGCGGGTAATGATTTCTATTGTTTCTTAGATGGTTTTTCCGGATATTTTCAAATCCCTATCGATCCAAAAGACCAAGAGAAAACCACATTCACTTGTCCCTATGGAACATTTGCTTACAAACGAATGCCTTTCGGCTTATGCAATGCTCCCGGGACTTTCCAAAGGTGTATGATGGCGATATTTCATGACATGGTTGAAGAAACTATGGAAATCTTTATGGACGATTTCTCGGTCTATGGTGATTCTTTCTCTTCTTGCCTTGCTAATTTAGAACGTATGCTCCAACGGTGTGAAGACACTCGTCTCGTTCTTAATTGGGAAAAATGTCATTTCATGGTAAAATAAGGCATCGTCCTAGGTCATAAAATTTCAAAAGCCGGTATCAAAGTCGACCGTGCTAAAGTTGACGTCATTTCTAAGTTACCTCCACCTACCACCGTCAAAGGAGTTAGAAGTTTTTTAGGCCATGCGGGATTTTATCGACGTTTCATCCAAGATTTCTCAAAAATAGCTCGTCCAATGACTCATCTCTTAGAAAAGGATGCTCCTTTCATCTTCTCTCAAGAATGTCTCGACTCTTTCGAACTTCTTAAAGGTAAATTAACTAAGGCACCGGTCTTAGTCTCTCCAAATTGGGAGTTACCTTTCGAGCTCATGTGCGATGCTAATGATTTCACGGTAGGAGCGGTTTTAGGTCAACGAGTGAATAAAAATTTCCAACCCATTCATTATGCTAGTAAGACAATGACGGGGGCTCAATTGCATTATACCACTACCGAAAAAGAGCTTCTAGCTGTAGTGTATGCTTTTGAGAAATTCCGCCCCTATCTTGTGCTTTCCACCACCATCATTTACACCGACCATTCCGCCTTGAAATACTTGTTGACCAAGCAAGATGCTAAACCGAGACTCCTTCGTTGGGTTTTGCTCCTACAAGAATTTAAAATAGAAATTCGTGATAAAAAGGGAGTGGAAAACCTAGTCGCGGATCATCTTAGTAGACTTGAGGATCCTTATCAAGGGGAATCTCCAAATCAAGAGATTAATGAATCCTTTCCCCTTGAGACCTTAATGTCTATTAATTCCAATCTTGATGATACCCCATGGTTTGCCGACATTGCAAACTATTTGGCGGGTGGTGTTCTTATCGAAGGGTTATCGTCCCAACAAAAGAAAAAATTCTTCAAGGACGTTAAAACGTACTATTGGGACGACCCTTATCTTTTCAAGCAATGTGCGGATTTAATCATTCGTCGATGTGTTGATGGGCCGGCGGCTTTATAAATCCTTGAAGCTTGCCATAAAGGACCCACCGGTGGTCACTTTGGTCCTAATTACACCGCTAAAAAAGTTTTCGACTCTGGATTCTATTGGCCCTCCATTTATCATGATGCACATGAAATGGTTAAAAATTGTGATGCTTGCCAAAGACAAGGCAAGATCACACATAAAGATGAGATGCCTCAAAATTTCATCCAAGAGTGTGAAATCTTTGACGTATGGGGCATCGACTTTATGGGGCCATTTCCATCATCGAAAGGAAACAAGTACATCCTCGTAGCCGTTGACTACGTATCAAAATGGGTTGAAGCAAAGGCTTTACCTACTAACGATGCGAGGGTGGTTGTTAACTTCTTGAAACAATTGTTTGCTCGATTCAGTGTGCCTCGTGCTATTATTAGTGATCGCGGGACTCATTTTTGCAATGATCAATTTGCACGAGTCATGGCTAAGTATGGTGTCAATCACCGACTTTCCACCGCGTATCATCCTCAAACTAATGGACAAGCCGAGGTTTCTAACCGTGGTCTTAAGAGAATCTTAGAGCGAACCGTGGGAGAGCATCGTGCCTCATGGGCCGATAAATTAGATGATGCTTTGTGGGCTTTCCGTACCGCTTATGACACCTATAGGTTGTACCCCTTATCGCCTTGTGTACGGAAAGGCGTGCCACCTCCCCATTGAGTTGGAGCATAAGGCTTATTGGGCCTTGAAATGGGCTAATTTTGATATAAACAAAGCCGGTGATCATAGGAAAATCCAACTCAATGAACTTAGGAATGAGGCTTATGAAAATTCATTAATCTACAAATAGAAGACTAAGCTCATTCATGATTCCAAGATTAAAAAACGAGAGTTCCATATTGGTGATCAAGTTTTACTTTTTAACTCTCGGTTGAAAATCTTTTCGGGTAAACTTAAGAGCCGTTGGTCCGGTCCATTCACCGTGGCCCAAGTCTTCCCTTATGGCACCATTGAGTTATCCCAACCAAATGGGCCCAACTTTAAGGTGAATGGTCAACGGGTTAAGTTGTACTATGGAGAGTACATCTCTCACGAGATGATTCCATCCCTCTCCACATTTCCCTTGAATTAATTCGGGAAATCGAGTCGAGCTAGAGACTCGTGATAAATAAATCAAGCATCGTATAACTAGGTTAGATTTTTACCTTTACCATCCTTTCCACCCTTTTTCACCTTCATCCATTTCCACCAATAAGTGTAGGGGGGAGCCAAGTAGGTTGTTTGTGTGTTGTGATGTTATGCAGGGACTTGTGCTTTGATGATCCACTTTTGGTACTTTTGACGAGACCCGTGATCCCGTGTACCCGGTTCTATTAAAACTATTGTGATTCATACTTGTATATAAATAAAACGAATAAATGTAATCACTTTAGTTGTCCCTTCCTTAGCTCGATTTTAAACAACGTACTCAATGTCCTAAGTGTAGGGGAGTTTATTCTCCCACATGCTTAAACATTGAGGAAAATGTTTATGTTAAGTGTAGGGGGACTTCTATCGAATTTTAGTGGGCTTTTCCATGAATTTGACCCCATTTAACCGGAAAATTTAAAAAAATTTCAACGTTTTTCAAATTTTTGATCTATTTTGGCCTAGTAGTATTTTTATTTATTTTCTTTCCTTTTATTATCGCATCGTAATAATTTCCATTTCAAGAATAAAGTCAAAAATGAAATAAATGAATAAAATGGTTTTAACAAGTTTAGATGTCTTTGATATATTAGGCCCGTCGTGAATATTTTGACTCAACCCGAGTTTACTTATCCAAGTTTACTCTAGCTAGTATCCTTAACCATATGGACCTTAATTGGTTTATTAGGCTAAGCATCCACGAATCGCATTCCTTGAGATTTTTAATTGTGGAGAACGAGAGATGATAGAGTTAATTATAAGTTTGGTATTCTTTCATTAACTTATGTGAGTTAGTTATGAGATTTTTCTCCCATCGCTTGTTAATAAATATATTTGCAATAAATAAGGTTGTACGATTTGAAAAGTTACTTAGCTTCTAGCACAAGATCGTTTAAAAGTTGCTCGGTATTAATTAGAGTTCATAGCCAAGGCATAACTTATTGAAGCGGGACGCGAATATTGGCTTATCCAAAAAGGCCCTAACAAGGCATGAGGATACCCGAGTCCAAAAAGGCCCTCACAAGGCATGAGGATTCACTTTTTGCTAAAGATCCAAAGATGATGTGAAGATCATTAATCCAAATCATTATGATGGATCAAGACACACGACGAGAAGCAATTACTCCCCTAAAGATCATGGAGAAGTCTATCCAAAAAGACCCTAAAAAGGTATGAGGATAAATAGATCCAAGTCCGAAAAGGAGGCGGATCATTGTATATCAAAATCCTAAATAAAGAAGAGGATAAATGAAGAAGTCGTGGTCAACGTTTGAAGCATCTTTCACTCCTAATGAAGATGTGTACCAAAATGAAGAGAAGACCATAATTTCAAGATCGTCTCTCAAGATCTGAAGTTTGAAGTACAAGCCAAATATCGGTCCGAGAAAGATCTCAAATCGTGAAACGAGTTATGCCAAGATATGAACTTTATGAGGTTTCGAGAAGCCGTTTTAAAATATTTTGTCCTTTAGCTAACTATTGATTAAATCATCCCACTTTATTTTTGGCCTTAATAAATTATCGAAATAAGTAAAAAATGCATCCTCGTGATCATTCAAGACAAAAATAAAATACAAGAGATACACCGTAGGAATAAGGGGGTCTAAGTGATTAATTAAACCACATGAGTAAGTGTTAGTTGTGCTAACTTATGGTAAACAATGATCTCGTTTTTAAGCTTGGTATGGGGAACGTGAAACTTGAGGGTGATTAATATTCATGACACCAAAGCCCTAATTCAAGTCTTAGATTTCTTTACAAGTTTTTTCCATCAAATAATTTCCAAATTAATAATTGTTATAACTTTTGTCTCCTTTTTAAGTTTTTATCTTTTCATCCTAGTAGTGGTAGTAATAGTAATAAAGGCCGAGATGGATTGATTATGAGAAAAATGTAACTCAATGCTTTAAAACTATGCATTGAATGGGGTCATTGCAATGGTCAAGTATAGGGGATTTAATAAGTGTGTAAACACTTATCCTTTTGCCACTAAAATCAAGTAAAAACAAGACCTAATCATGTGTTTTATATCGTAAATGTCGGAATTACGCGTGGTTTTGTGTTCTTGTGTTTAAATAGGTACAAATGATCAAAGAAGAGAAAACACGGGATTTCACGGTCAAATGTTGAAGAAAAGTCCAAGATAGAGGCAAAGACAAAGTCAAAAGACCAAAAGTGTGCCAAGATCACGAAAACCAGCTAAACTGACACGAGCTTAAAGTAAAAGATCGAGAAAGACGAAATCGAGCTCGATTCTATCGGATTAAATCTTTTTGAAGATATTCGAGCCAAGTGGGTCCCACATTGGATAAATGGGCTCAAAAGCCCATTTAAGGAAAAAGGGTTACTTAATTTTTCACCACAAGTCCAATTAAAAGCCCATTAATGGAGATTTAAGGGACGGTTTGGCCACAAGCCCATTTATGGGACGGATTAAAGAAGCAAATGGGCTTCAAGCCCAATAAAAGTGACAAGGAACGAATGGAGTAAAGATACTTTCACTTGGTCAAAGAAAATGGTCAATGTCCAATACCCATTCACGTTTATCTATTCCCAGTCAAATAACTCTCACCAAACCGATTCACTCCACACGTGTACACCCATTCCCCCATTACACTCAATAAATAAAACTTTTACTTTTCCCCACATCCCCATTTCACTTTGTTACAAACTAGGTAAAAACACACACCCACCTCTTCTTCTCCACAAAAAACACAACCCTCTCCCAAACCCTAATTTTTACTGTTGAAAAATAACTCACCCAAATTTGGGGGTTTTACCCTCAAAGGTTAATTCAAACCTAGAGGGATTAAATCCCCAATGAAATCGGAAGCAGCACTCATCAGGGTCCTCATTCTCTCTCCGACGTGGCTTCTTTTGATTGGCTATGACACCTCACCACAAACCCTTCAACCAATTAAATCATTCCATATCACACTCAAACAAACACAAATAGCACATCAAGAGCCATGCTGGCAATCCGTGGATACAAGGGCGTTTTTCAACCGTTGATCAAGAGAAGAAAAGAGAGAGAAAGAAGAATGAAGAAATCAAGGGCTAAGATTCTACTCCGTGGGCACCAAGGTTTGAGGGTTTTCCCTATAAAACCCCCATTTCTTACATGTAATAGTGCCTTTTCTTTAATTTTAATTTTTATTTTCTGAAAATAGAATTAGGGTTATTGTAATTTTAGTTTTTAATCAAGCTTTGTAATCTTTTTAATATTAATGAAATTCCAGTTTTATTAAGATCTTGTCTCAATTTATTATTATTGCATTTAATTTTAATTCTGTTTTGATTTGATAATTATTAAAATAAAAGTTAAGAGATAATTTCCCCTACTGGGAAATTATATATAAAAAATATATATATTGGTTCGGTTACTGTGGAAGAACAAAGATCATGATGATGGATATTGGGTAAATAAGGTGGTGTTGGTTCGATTGTTTCGGTTCACAAGGTGGCTCAGCGCCAACCTTCTACTCAAAGGGTATCGCCATTAGGTTTGTTTTCTTTGTTTTTATTAAGTTTGTAGTTAATTGATTTATATGTTTTAGTTATTATCTGCTTGAGTTTCTGTATTGATATCTGCTTTTCAGTTTTCGATTTAAGTTTATAGTCGTTTTGAATCTGCTTGATAGTTAACTGCTATATTAGGTTTGAGTAGTTTTTAATAGTTTAGTTTGAATTTGGTATTATTTTGGATTTGTTTATTTTTATCTGATTTAATCTGCTTGTATTTCAGTGAGATTGTGTATGCTTAATTAGTTTATCAGTTTTGCTTTAACTGGTTTTGGGGATTATCTGTTTGGGTAGGGCTGTTCGAATCTGCTAGGTTCATTGATGTCTGCTTAAGTCTATTTAAATTAGTTCATTTGGATTGTTATTATTTTGTTTAAATTTGTTTATATCTGATTATATCTCGGTTTGGCTAGAGTGATAGTAGATTTAAGTTTGCTTAGCTTATTTGATTAATTTTACTTTGCTTAGGTTTATTTATTGTTTAGTTTCATAGGATTTTTGGATCTGCTTATTAGTATATGAGTTGGGGTTTCGAGTAGCTTATATCTGTTTTTTTAGGTGCTTATTGATTAGTAGCTTATTTGTTATCAGCTTTTGTTTCATCAGTTTTCATTGCTTATCATCATAACTGTTTAGCTTTTTGGTATTTTTTTTATTATTCACTTATTAAGTTGCTGCGACAATACTCAAACCCTATTGGTTTGAGTAAGTTTAAATTCAAAAAAATATATTAATCACCAAATTCGTCTGGGGTGGGATTCGAACCCTCGACCCCTAGCTTACAAGTCCAACGACACAACCACTTGCTCTAGACGTTTTATTGTGTCTGTTCTCGTTCATTTGGATTAATATAGGGATTTCCCATTTGGCAGTTTATTTTAATTAGTCTAAATACAAGTTTAGTTTAATTTTAATTAAAGTTTTATATTATTTTACTTTAATTCAGTTTTTATATAATATAAAAAAAGATAAAAAAAATATTTTATTTACTTTTATAATTTAAATTTAGTTTTCAATATATATTTAATTTAGATTATTTCAATTAATTAAGTCTTATTTTAAAATAGATTTCTTTTAAAGTTTTTAAAAAGTCATTAGTTTCAAATTAATTAAGTTTTCAATTTAGACTTTATTTTAGTTTTGTTTAAATTTTAAAATAGATTTTATTTAAATTAGTTTAAAGTAGATTATTAAAATTAGTTTTTATCATTAAATAGCTTTAGTTTAAAATACCAAAAATAGATTTTACCAAAAACAAAGTTAAGTCGATATGATAATTAGAAATCAAGTTCGAGTCGAGTCGAGGAAAACGAACTTAATTGAACATACAAAAAAACCTAGTTTCAGGAACCTTGTACAAGAGTCAACGTATCAGCTATTCTTGGTAAAGATAAACATAAGAAATACATTGTCGATCATATCTTTACTAGAAACATACTAAAAACATAAAACGTGTAGACTAAGTCTTCTATCAGTGCTTGACTTCTTCTTATCAACGCTTGACTTCTTCCTGTCAACGCTTGTCCTGTCAACGCTTGATTTCTTCTTATCAACGTCCAAATTGCTCTTGTCAGCGTCCAAGTGTTCTGGCTATATTTTATTCCCAACAATCCTCCCCTAAACTTGATATCTATTCTAATAATCAAGTTTCTGAATAAAAACTAAGAACTAGGAGGATTCTTACAAATTTATCAAATTGAAAATAAATAAACCTAATCAAATCTTTGGCCACATCACTTGAGTAGTCAATTTCCAGCTGTGTTGTCATCATTTTCTCCAAAACTTCTTTGGACATAGGATACTCAGCATCCACAAGGAGATACTCAGAAAACTTTGTAGTACTCTAATGGTACATACCAGCTGCTGAATATAAACGCCATTGAAGTCCACTGATATCATCAAGATCCTTCCAAACTGGATCTTCTTCATCTGGTGCACACATCCTCTTGAATGTTGACCAAATCTTTATTCCATTGACTGAAGTAAGTGCTTTAGTCTCATACTTGGCCTGCATCAACCTCCAAAGGTCTGCCAAGTCTTCTCTGTCCAAGCTTGCAAACAAAGACATAAGAGTAGTAAAAGTATGTACCTCTTTCCCATATCTGCCAATCATCTAGAACCCACTTGCATCTTCTTCATAGCTAACTATAGGGTTTCTGGAATCATGAGGTAATACTTCCACCATATGTGAAACTTCAAAGGATGATAGCTTAATGCTCCTTCTAATAATAGCTTCACTAGGATTCAATCTATCCATATTTTCTGGGAACTCAAGTGGAACTCCCTTCTTCTTAGGTCTTGGTGCAATTAAAGCCTGTTGAATCTGCATCTCTTTTACAAGCTCTTCCTTTCTTTCATCTGAAAGAAGTCTGATAGTGTTCATCTCTTGCACTCTTGCCCAAATAGGACAAGCTTTATACTCTAATTCATCAAAGGACAATCCCTGCCACTTCTGAAAAGTCCAACCTCCTTGATGACATCTAAGCAACATATAATAAAGCTCCCTTCTATCCCTCCTAGATTGTTGGCCTTATACTTTAGGATTACCTGACAATCCCTTTGAATCCTGAGAAGAATATCCAATCCCCAAATCTGATCTGATAAAGACATACTGGATTCTCCATGATCTTATTCTCCCATACAAAGTACATCTGGGCAACTTCAGGCATATCATAATCTACCTTCATCTTCAACTCTGCAAGTTTTTCCCTTGCCAACACATCACCATATTCAAGTCTTTCTGGTTCTTCAATAATCATAACGCTTGAATCTGTGCTCTCATCATTACTCCCTTCTTGTTCCTCAGAAGTAACCACAAATGGTGACTCAACAACCTTCTTCTTTTCTTGTTCCATAAGTTGTGCAGCCAACATCGAATCAAATTTTACTTGAGCTGCATCCTTGGGAACCTCTGTTTCTACCATAATTCCTTTACCTTTATCTAATATATCTATGATGGGTAAAGATGATAATGGTACTTGTGTAGACACTTCTTTGATGATGACTGGTGACTGGGATACATCAACCATATCTGCAGGTTTATCAACGTCCAAAACCTGTGTGTCAACGCCTGTGTTACTCCTATCAGCGTCAAAAATCTGCTTGTCAACGCTCAACTTACTCTTGTCAATGCTTTTCTTGGTGAACTGCTCCATCATTTCTATAAAAGATAAATTCAAATTTGTAGGAGTAACCAAAGAGACATCAAAACCCGGTTGGTTCTTCAAATCTGTTAGAGCTTTAGCTACACCCAAAGATTCTCCATCATGTGAGCCTTTGTCACTCACATGTATTTGCTCATCCTCCCCTTTGGAAGAATCCTCCATACCACTCCTATTGTTAGCACCCTCCAAAAGAACAATTCTCTCCCTCAATTGCTTGAGTTCAAGGCCTTGTGTAGAGACAGTATGTACAAGGTCTGCATTTTGCTTTTGCAAGCTAATGCAGATAGCCGTCAATTCCAACATTGTATATGGTTCCAATATGCCCTCCTCTAGAATGGGGATTTGACCTCCCAAAAGAGAGTCATGGGGCATGGATGAGGTCTTAATGATGTTAGGACTGGCTTGGCCTGCATCTAAGATAGCACCAATAGTCCTAGCCTCACCCATGTCACCAACCACACTTGTGGTGGTGGTTCTCTCTGCAACATGGCTAGGACCACCATAGGAGAACACTCCAATGGTCCTTTGGCGTTTTTCCATCCTAAAGTCTAGGGGTGAAGAAGATGATGTGGATTGGGTTGCAGTTTGAAGGTTAAGGGATGATCCATGGTGCAATACCTTTGTTCATCAAAAATCATTTGTAAAAATCTTGGATAAGCCAGAGTCATCTTGCTACCCTTGTTTTTACACATGCCATCAAAAATCATTTTAGAAAAATTATATTTTTGCCTTGTAGCAATACACACAATGGCACTACCAATGGATCTGTTAATTTCATTATGTGCAGTACATTTGGGACTTAAACATTGAAGGATGACATGTATTAAGTACTTCCAAGCTGGGGGAAATTCCTGTTTATTATATTTATTTAAAGTACCCTCTTCAGGGAAAGGATAACCCAAAGCTTGAATTCCTTGTTCTATCTCACCAATGGGTAGAGTGGTTATATCATATGCATCATTAAGATGCAAAGCCTGGCGAACCAAGGCTTCAGTAACCACCCACGGACGCCAATGGACAATAACCGTTAATGTAGTCACATTATTAAGCATTGAGGAAGTAACAGTGTTCCAAAACTGTTTAATATGAGTGACAGGGATAAGAGGAGCATGAGAAAGTGCATACCTTAATGGGGATGCATTTAGATACTCTACCATCTGAGTATATTGGGGAAACAGAGTGTTGTCAGCCTTCAAATAGGCAACCATGTTATCCTGACTTCTGAATCCCAATACCAAATCACTCGGTTTAAACTTAGGCGCCATTGATGTAGAAAGCTGTGTGAAAGATTATGAAAGATGAATATATGTGAAGTTTAAGTTAGACAAGAATAAGCAGATACCCTGTTTCAAAATAATGAGCCAAATATATAGGAGAGGTAGGCACATGTGATTGGTCAAAATTTAGGCAGTTATTTTCAAAATATAATGATGAAAATCTTGAAAAGAAAATAACTTACCTTTTGCATTAAAAAAAAGTTACCAACTCCCAAAATTACGGCCCCATTTTTCGTCAAAAATAACAACTAGGTAGGACCCAATGAGTGTCAACGGTAAAAAATAACATATCAACGCCCAATGGCTATATTCTTATCAACGTTTGGAAAAAGCCATGTCAACGTCAAAATTGGTCCTAACAACGTTTGGAAATAAACTTGTCAACGTCCAAAAATAAAAATAATAAAAATGAAAAAGGACCTTAACAAAGTAATTTATCCTAATGAAGATAACTATAGACTGAAAATCACCATAGGGTGGCAAGCACTGTCCAATCATGCACACTTGCTTAAACAAGATAGACATAATTATCCTCAAGTGTCCCTTGCTAACCAAGATTCTTAACAGTAAAGTTACCTTATAAAATCCTTAACATTCCAGGTAAACCCAATAAAAATCATACCCAAGTCTCTCAACAGACCACATCTAATTCTAGGCCAAAGAGTCTTGGCAACGTGCATAGTATATCAACTTTGCATGCTACAGTGTCTCATGAGTTAGTAAACTAATTCATACTCACCAGTGGACACAATCTAGAATTATGATAAGAGTATTATATGAATACCCAAAAAGTCCTAAAGGTTTCCTAAACCTCCCCTTAAACTAAGATACAAGTTGCTAAAAAATATGCATGTAAATAAAAAATTTATGTCAAGATAGGAATATAAATATTCCAACCATCATCCATAAACTCAAACATGCTCCAAATAGGCTCCAAGTATCCATAAGCAACTCTGTATTCATTGGTACAATGCTAACAATGCCTGTATAATTAGATCAAAAACCGCAAAAACTAACATGTTGCTGACAACGCCAAATTAACACATAACATCGTTAAAATAACCTTTGTCAGCGTTAGACAAATAAAGTGGAAAATCTAATTTGTATAAAGACCAATAACAAATGCATATCCTGTACATGTATTTACAATTAATCCCTAAAACACATATTAAGTAAGATTGATCATTCCAATACTTGTTACCAAGTATTGAAATCTCCCAGCATCAAAAGATTTAGTTAATAAATCAACCACATTTTCCTCTGTGTCAATCCTATCTGGTTGTATTAAACCTTTTTAAAAACAATCTCTTATAAAATGATGTCTAATTTCTATGTGTTTTGTTTTAGAATGATGTACAGGATGTTTAATAATGCATAAAGTACTGTTATTATCTACAAAAATCTTAGTATGCATGAAATTATACCCATAATCCAACAGCTGGTTCTGAATCCATAAGACTTGTCCACAACAAGCAGCTGCAACAACATACTCTGCTTCAATTGTAGAATTGGCCACCACTGTTTGTTTCTTGCATTTCCAAGATATCAACCTACTCCCAAGAAATTGGCATCCACCAGTTGTGGATTTTCTACCAAACTTATCACCTCCATAGTCATTGTCCGAATATCCAATAAGATCCAAAGGAGAATCCTTTGGATACCATAATCCCAAATCTGGATAACATCTAAGATATCTGAAAATTCTCTTGACAACATAAAGATGACACTCTTTGGGAGTCACTTGATGGCGTGCACATGCACACACAGCAAACATAATATCAGGTCTAGAAGCTGTGAGATACATCAATGATCCAATCATTGACCTATAATGCCTGACATCCACCTCTTTTCCATCTCCAATCTTTCCCCAAGGGTGTTCCCTATCCATAGGTGTACTAGCTCGTTTTTCATGAGGATAAAAACCAAACTTCTTCAAGATCTCTGCTAGATATTTATCTTGAGAGATGAATATACCATCCTCTTTCTGCTGAACCTGTAACCCTAGAAAGAAATTCATCTCTACCATTGCACTCATCTTGAACTTGTCTATCATGAGCTTGGAAAAGTCTTCACTCATCTTTGGATTAGAAGAACCAAAGATGATATCATCCACATAGACCTGGACAAGTAAGAAATCCTTGCCAGTCTTCTGTGTAAACAAAGTCTGATCTATGGTGCCCCTCTTGAATCTATTTTTCCACCATATAGGTGGGAAATGTGCCATACCATGTTCTTGGGGCTTGATGAAGTCCATACATAGCTTTCTTTGCTCTATACACTTTGTCTAGATGCTCAGAATCTTCAAAACCAGGAGGCTGCATCACATAAACGTCTTCTACAATTGTTCCATACATAAAAGCACTCTTCACATCCATTTGATAAACTGTGAAGCCCATGCAAGAAGCATAGGCTAGGAAAATCCTTATTGCTTCAATCCTTGCAACATGTGCAAAAACCTCTCCATAGTCTATCCCTTCCTCTTGTGTATATCCTTGAGCAACTAAACGTGCCTTGTTTATGACCACAATACCTCTCTCATCCTTTTTGTTTCTAAGAACCCATCTTGTCCCAATAGGTCTGACATGTCTGGGACAATCAAATAACTCCCAAACATCCTGAATAGCAAATTGGTGAAGCTCATCTTGCATTTCTTCCACCTAACTTGGTTCCTTGAGAGCATCAAATATCTTCTTGGGTTCATGTTGTGACAGAAAACAGGCAAACAAACATGCTTGAACAAGAGGTGTATCAACCTTCTTATGAATATTGGCAATAAATCCTCCATGATTCTATGAGACCTTCTAGTTTGAACAGGATTCATTACATCACCAATAATTAGAGAAGGAGGATGATTTTTGATTGTAGAAGTAAGCACTCCTCCTTCAATAATTATGTTGTCCTCAATCTCATCTTCCAAGTTACCAATATCCTCTTCAGACTCTCTTTCATCATCATCTGAATGAACCTCTCCATGACTGTTTGAAGGTTCACCTTGTTCAAAATTATTGGAAAAGAAAAGATGGTCAAAAGATCTGTCAACGCCTGAACCAAAGTTGTCAATGTTTGAGCCATCAACGCCTGAATTTGTCTTGTCAGCGCTAGAATTTCCTTTGTCAGCGCTTGAGGATGCACGCATGTTTTCATCAATTGGTGTGACTTGTAGACCACCACTTTCTTTTCCAGCAGCAGAAGCAACAGTAGCAAACGCATATGTCCAAATAGGAATAGAAACATACTCAAGTATGGGTGCTTGCTTGTCTGCTTGTGATCCAACCTCCTTATCAACCTGTATACCTGAATTTTCAACAACTGGTTTTTCTACAACACTTGAAGTTACCTTCACAATGTCTGGATTAGTAACAGGCATATAGTTCAAAGTTCTAGATAAAGGTTCCAAGTCAAATAACCAATTTGGTCTACTTTCAGGGTCACTAGGTTTACTTTCCAAAAACCTAACATGTATCCTTTCAACAATACGTTTTTCTTTCTTAAGATAGACCCTATACCCTCTACTCAACACAGAATAACCCATAAAATAGCCTTCATCACCTTTAGCATTAAACTTACCTAAGGCATCACTAGTGTCCAAAACAACTACATGACATCCAAAAGGTTTAAGAAAACCAATATTAGGTTTTCTATTCCAAAATAGTTCATAAGGTGTCTTATTATGGATTTTGTTGATTAATGCCCTATTCTGAACATAACAAGCTGTATTCACAGCCTCAGCCCAAAATGCTATGGGAAAGTGAGCATCAGCCAACATAGTCCTAGCTGCTTCTATGAGTGTTCTATTCTTCCTCTCAGCAACCCCATTTTTTTGTGGGGTTCTGGCAACACTAAACTGTCTAGTAATCCCTTTCTTGGCACAAAATTCATCCAACAGCTTATTTCTAAACTCACCACCATTATCACTCCTAAGCATTTTAACCTCATTCCCGGTCTTCTTCTCAATTTAGGTAATAAAGTTAATCATAGTATCAGCAGTGTCACTTTTCAAAGCTAAAAAGAAAGTCCAAGTAAATCTAGAAAAATCATCAGTGATGACAAATCTGTAGGATTTACCATTTAAGCTTTCTATATTAGTTGGACCAAACAAGTCCATATGCAGCAAGTGAAGTGGTTTAGAACTATAGTGCACAGGTTTAGAATTAAATGAGACCTTATGTTGTTTACCTTTAAGGCATGCAACACAATAATGGTCATTGTGGAAAGCCTTTTCAGGCAAACCATCAACTAAACCATGTCTCGCAAGCCTATTTATATTCTTGAAATTAATGTGCCCTAATCTCCTATACCGGAGATTACTCTCATCAATTGAAGCTTTAGCATAAAAACATGACAAATTATTATTCACCTTAATCCTATTGAGATTCACATTATAAATGTCCTTATGCCTAGGTGTTCTATAATCAATGAATTTATCATCAGGTATTTTAAAATCCTTGCTTAACACCAAGCATTCAGTATTTATGAAAAGAACCTTATTTTTGTTATCACATACTTGTGATACACTAAGCAGATTGTAATCGCGTTCTTTTACCAAAAACACGTTCTCAAAACGCAAATTGTTGGTGACAAGAGTTCCTTTTCCAGTGATAGTTCCATATCCGCCTCCAAAGTAAACTTTGTCACCATCTTTAATGGGGGTAAAGTTTGTCAGATAATCTTCCTTCCCCATCATGTGCCTATAGCATCCACTATCCCAATAGCCATAATCATTAACCTGCTTTTGAATGCCCTGCACATAAAGAAAACGAATTAGTTTTCTTTGGGAACCCAAGCCTGAGCAGACTTGGATTCATTTGGTTGTTCAACAAGAACAGACTTAGTTCTCATAACAACCCCTTGTTCATCCCTTTTTGGATTAAATGCCTAGTTAACCCCAATAGGTTTAGTTATGACCTTTGAAATATAATGAAATCTGTTACAGCTCATAGAAATCCCTTCTGAATTAGGGTTTTGGTCGTGTTTAGGTCTCCATGTCAAGCTAGAAGAAGCTTTAGACCCCTTTCCCTTGGGTTACAAGTATTTGGTATTATTGGGTCTAACAACGTTCCTGTCAGCGCTTAATTTGTTCTTGTCAACGCTGAAATTACCCTTATCAGCATTGAACCTAGGGTTTGCTACAGGAACCCATTGTTTGTTAGACCACGCATTAGTCTTCTGAAAGGGCCTTTGTCCCTAAGTATTAGACATTTTAGTAAAGAATGGGGCTGGTCTAACAACCTGTGAACTTTGCTGAATAAAAGGTTTGGGTTTTACCATGGTTGACTTTCTGCCAGCGTTGACCTTTGAAGCATTGACACACTTATAAGCTAAAGGTGAAAAACTTCCACAAGTATAACAGGCTTTCCTAGACATAACTCTAGGCCTAGATGAAAAGTAACCTGTTCCATTATCATTAACTTAACCTTTTGGTGACCTAGGTTGTCTATACATTTCTGCATATTTAATACTAGGTTTTCTACCAACATTTGAACCAAGGTCAACAGTCTTGCCAGTGGTGGGGTTGGTCACTTTTATGGGTGTAGACTCATTTGGACTGTCACTAAGCATGTCACCCTTAAAAAACAAAGTAGGGTTGGCTTTCTTCCATTGGTCTAAATCTGTTAATTTCTGCTTGTATTCCTCTACTGAGGTAAGCACTCTAGGTATAGGAATGAATTCCTCTTCTTGGAGTTCTAGAATACCAGTCCAAGACAGATCCATTCTAAGGAAACCATAGAAATTCCCAGCAGGTGGTGGAACACCAGCATACTCTTTCATCCCAATCCTAGTCATATCCCTAGAATCTCTTTGTTCACTAACACATTTTTCTAGGGTTTGTGAAGCTTTAACAAATCTCTGTATTTTAAGATCTACATTATCTTTGTTTTTTATAGCCTCGTCTAACTTACCTTGTAAAACACCATTGGCTCTCTCCATGATGTTTCTAATCTCAACACTAGCATTTAAATCATGAGTTAAAATATCAATTTGATCTTTTAGGTCAAATTCCATTTTCTTATACTCAGCTACAGTCTTTTCAGTTTGAGTAAGAGCAAGATGATAGTTAGATAACTTGCATCTTTCATTAACCACATATGTTGTCAATTTTAAAACTTCTTTGTTAAGTTTTTCAGTGTTTAGACGACAACCCTTACTACAAAATGCATCATCATATACCTCATTGTCTGATGAAGATGAAGAATGTGCCATGAGAGCATAGTGAACATGCTCATCTTCTTCCTTTTCTGCAACCAAAGCCTTGTTCTCTTCCTCATCCTTGGCCAGATAGCTCCAATCCCATCCAACACCATTAATTTCTTGCATAGCAACCATAGCTTTGGGATCCTGAACCTTGATGATTTGGCTTGAGGGTTTTCCAACATCAGATCTTCATGGAGATCTGCACTCTCTCATAAAGTGTCCCATTCGATGACAATTATAACACTCAACCTTGGATTTATCAAAACCAGCAGTGTCCTTAGCATTAAAAGTCATCTTCTTCTTGAATCTTCGATTCCATCTATTTTCCCTTATGCTTGCAAGAGCCATATTCCACTTTATGTCCATCTCCTTCAAATGCTCATCACTAATTTGCTCAAGGTCCTCATATGTAATCACTGAACCATTGGGCAATGAAGCAATGTATGCACACACAGTATCTAGATCAATACCAGCAGGTTTGATTCTTGGTGAATCAACATTGTATGTGTCAGTGTTTGAATGCGAAGCGTTGACACAAGGTGATCCAGTAACGAGGTGCATGTATGACTCCCTTTGATCAAATTGGCCCTCACTATGAGAGAAGAAGGCCATATTACCATTGGTAGACTTAATTCCTTGATCCAAAAGGATTTCACTTTCTACAAGCCTTAGTTTGTTGTAAACATCATCAAAGGTGGAACTTTTGTGAGTATTATTAGCAATCATAGACCTTGCTTCAATCTTCCATGCATCACCAAGACTTTTAAGAAAAGTGGTGATGATATCAACATCAGCAAGCACTGTTCCCATAAAGGACAACTTGCTTGTAATGTCAAGAAGTCTGCTTCTCACTCCACTTAGTTTTTCATTGGGTTGAGCTTTGAACACAGCATACTCATGCAAGAGTTGCTTCTTTTTCTCTTGCACAGTATCAGCATTACCACCATAAGAAACTTCAAGGGCTGCCCACAGATCTTTTGCAGAATCATAGCCTCTGTACTTGTGCCGATTGGCTTGTCCCAAAGAGAGTTTGAGGATGCTTAGGGTTTTCATGTCATTCCTTCTCTTTGCTATGTCCTCAGCTGAGACAACTCTTCCATCATCAGGTTTTTCTTTTTGATCCTCTTCAGTTGAGCCTGAAGTTGATCTTGCAGCAATAGCAGCTGCAATCTTGGCAACCAATTGAATGTGTTTCCATATTCAATAATTTCCCAAAGGGTGTGGTCATGGATTTGAAGATACTGCTCAAAGTTAAACTTCCACAGCTCAAAGTTGTCTGCGTCTAGCATGGGAATCTTGATGTTAGGGCTTGAGGAGGAGGAGGATGAGGTTAACTCAAGAGTATACATGTTGTTTGAATTTTAGGGTTTCTTGAAAATTAGGGTTTTTGTGTTCTTTGGATCAAAGTTTCTCAACAAGCTATGATACCACTTGTTGATCCCAAACTCAGATCGATTTAGCTTGTGTAAACGAGATTAAATCAAGTTAAACACTTAGAGAAACTTTGTTGTATATGTAACAATTCAAGTATTATGCGGAATTAATACTCAAACAAGAACACACAAACAATATAAACCAAACTTTCACTTTGATTGATAAATCAAACTTGCGTACAATGAAAGTGTAAAACGTATAAAAACTTATATTGAAACAAAATCTAAAGGCCTCCTTTTATAGATTAAGGAACCTTGTACAAGAGTCTACGTATCAGCTATTCTTGGTAAAGATAAACATAAGAAATACATTATCGATCATATCTTTACTAGAAACATACTAGAAACATAAAACGTGTAGACTAAGTCTTCTATCAGTGCTTGACTTCTTCTTATCAACGCTTGACTTCTTCCTGTCAACGCTTGTCCTATCAACGCTTGATTTCTTCTTATCAACGTCCGAATTGCTCTTGTCAGCGTCCAAGTGTTCTGGCTATATTTTATTCCCAACAGGTCGGTTGGGAGACTTGGGAAAGATTTTATTGGGCTTCCCTGGGAAGTTACACAGGGTTTATATGAGGTAACTTCACTGTTAAGAACTTTGGTTAGCAAGGGACACTTGAGAACAATTATGATTGGACAGTGCTTGTCACCCTGTTGTCATTTTCAGTCTAAGAGTTATCTTCACTAGGGTAAACTTATTTGTTAAGGTCCTTTTTATTTTTAATTAGTTTTATTTTTGGACACTGATATATTTTCTTTCCAAACGCTGATAAGACCAATTTGAACACCTGCATGGCAAATTTCCAACGCTGACAAGAATATAGCCGTTAGACGCTGATGTTTACTTTTTGACCGTTGAAAAACATTGGGACCTACCCAGTTGTTATTTTTGACGAAAATATGGGCCGTAATTTTAGAGAGTTGGTAACTTTAATTAATGTATGAGATAAGTTATATATTTTTGAAGATTGTGATGATTACTTTTTGAATATAACTGCCTCATTTTTCAACCAATAGTATATCTTTACTTCTCCTATAAATACGCGAATTTTCTTTCAAACAGGGTAACTGCTATTTCTTGTCTAACTAAAATCTCTCAAACCTTCATATCTCAATAAATTCATATCATAGTTTTCTATCATCAATCTTCATGGCACCAAAGTTTAAACCTACTCTATTGGAATTGGGGTTCAGAAGCCAACACAACATGGTGGCTTACTTGGAAGCTGATAATACTCTATTTCCCCAATACACTCAGATGATTGGGTATCTGAATGCGTCTCCTTTAAGGTATGCACTTTCACATACTCCTTTTGTCCTTATCACACACATTAAACAGTTTTGGAACACTGTTAGTTCTTCAACAGTTAATGGAGTGATTACATTGACTGCTATTGTTCATGGGGTTTCATGGGTGGTTACTGAAGCTTTGGTTCACCAAGCTTTGCATCTTGGTGATGTTGATGGTATAACCACCCTTCCCCTCACAGAGCTAGAGCTAGGACTCTAAGCTTTGGGTTATGATTTACCCCCAGTGGGCCATTTAAATAAATATACCAAACAACAATTTCCCCCAGCTTGGATGTTCCTAATACATTTCATCCTACAATGTTTATGTCCTAAATGCTCCTCTCACAATGAAATCAACCGTTCAATTGGGAGTGCCATTGTATGTATTGCAACTGGGCAAAACTATAATTTTTCAAAAATAATTTTTCATTGCATGTGTCACAATAAGGGTAACAAGATGACTCTTGCTTACCCTAGGTTTTTACAAATGGTTTTTGACATGCAAGGATACTCTAATAGGGATCATGACAATTTTTATACGATCCTTGTTCAAAAGAAAACAGTTTTTGGGAATATGAATACACCACCATACAGAGACTTACCACTCACCCCAACCATACTTGTTATCATTGAGGCAGCAGCTAACCCTCAATCTCAACCACAACCTCAACCAGACCCATTACCAGAACTACCTCCATCACCCCAGCATATGGATATTGACCCTCAACCATTAGGCACTGACACACACAATGTGGGTGCTGGCACATCCAATCCAGACGCTGACACCATTTTACCACGCACACAAACACCCCCTCACACCTAAACAGACCCTCAAACCACTTCCTCTTCTTCCCAACTTGATTTTAGGTTGGAAAAACGCCAAAGGACTGCTGGAGTGTTCTCCTCTAGTGGTCCTAGCCATGTAGCAGAGAGAACTAACACTACAAGTGTAGTTGGTGACATGGGTGGGGCTGGGATTATTGACTCTGGCTTAGATGCCGGTCAAGACAGTCCCAACATCATTAAGACCCCATCCATGCCTGATGAATCTCTTTTGGGTGGTGGAATTCCTATCATAGAGGAGGGCAGATTGGAACCTTATACCCTTTTGGAATTGACGGTGGTTTGCATTAGCTTGCAAAATCAAAATGCAGACCTGGTACAAGTTGTCACATGTCAAGGCCTTGAACTCAATACGTTGATGGAGAGGATAGTTGTTTTGAAGGTTGCCGATGCTAGGAGAAGGTAAGGTAGAGTCCTTTCATCAGGGGAGGATTCTTACAAAGGGGATGATGCACCAATAGAGCCTTTCAATTTGAGTGACAAGGGTTAACAAGTGGAAATAGCTAAAGCCTTGACCAGTTTGAAGGAGAAGCATGTTCTTGATGTTTCATGACTCACTCCAAAGAAGTTGTCATTTTTAGAGATGATGGAACAAGCTACAAAGCCAGTCGCTGACATTGAGAGTTTGAGCACTGACAAGAGCAAAGCAAGCACTGACAGACCCACAGGTATGATTGGTGTATCTGTGACAATCCGTCAATTTATGATTGATATTTTATTCTCGAATATTATTTAAAAACATTATTTTAATGTTACAATATGAACTCACTTATTTTTGGGAAGAAATTTGGATTTACGTCTTGGAGTAGCATCGACTACGTTTAAACCGGAGGATTCAACGTTACGTGCTTACGTTTACATACACCGTCCTTGGTGACAGTCCGACATTTCAAAAAATAAATTTATCCGTGAATATTATTTTGGAGTTTTAAATTTGAGTTGGTTCATAAACTCACAAATTTACGAGAAGAGATTAGGACTTACGATTTTATTTTAACGTCCTTTACGACTAAACCGGAAACCTTAGGATTACGTATTTACGTTTTCGAACTCCGTTTTTGATGAGACAATTTTTATTAGATTCGTTTTGTGCCGTTGATTCATAATTTATAAAAACGTTTTTCGTAAAACGACCCGAGGGCACGCAAATCGAGGAAATAAGAATCGAGGAGTACCCGTAAATAAATGGGGATGAGACAAGTGGGACACTTGTCCCACCCCCACTCAAAATCGGCTACAACACCACACCACAACAACTTGGTGTCAAGTTATTACCAAGTTGCTTACACATGTCCATTTAGCTTCAATGTGAAGCTACTTACATCAAAAACCACCAAACCAAAACTAGCTACTCATTTCTCATCATGGAAACAACTCAAATCTCTCTCCCATCCTCCATTGTTGCCGTCCCAAATGCTCCACAAAACACCACATTCATACAATTTTAAACCACAAACATATGTTATAATTAACATATGTTAATCTCCACTCTATAAGATGAAGATTGGTGCAAGTTATAACATCCATGGAGGAGTTTTCATAGTGTCTTGAGGCTGATTTTCCACAAGGAGTTCATGAAGCATGGTGGTCATGAAGATGGTCTTGGTGCATCACAAGTTTCTCCATCAAAAATCCATGTTTTGATCAACCTACATCATCATGGTGGTATAAAGATTGTCCTCCTCATCTTCTTGTTATTTTGATTATGTAAACATGTATTTTATTTCCTATTGTATATGTATTTGATGATTATATGATGATAAAAATGTTATGTGGGGATTTGGTGTTGATAAATATGCTTAAAAATGATGATAACCATAAGAAATGAAGCTAAAATCTTGATTATTTAGTTGGCTGTATAAAAACAGTAGATAACTAAAAGATGAACTGATAAAATTGCATGGTTTGATCCATTTACATTAAGTAGAATATGTTATACACATGTGAGAGTTGGCCATGCAATGGAATCAAAATAATGAGTGAGATATGATCAAAACAAGTTAGGTGGTATAATCTGAATAAGCAGTTTTGTAGGGACTGTTAAGGCAAGTTAAACTCAAAATGGGCAGTATCAATAACTAAGTTAAATGTAGCACATAATATGAAGATCATGCCATCCAAAAATGAGCTTCTAATTCATTATAGAACTCTAGATATGTTAAAAATGGTGAACATGAAGTTAAAATCAGATTTTTGGAAATAATGTTTATTATTATTATATAAGCACTCACATTATAATTTATAAAATGTAAAAATATAAACCCACTAACTTATAAAACTTATTTATATAAATGTATAAAAGGTTAATTAAATGGGTAAATTATATAAATGGTGGTGAAATAATATTTATAAGTAATAAAAACTATAAACTTGATTTTTACGACTTTTTCGGCTATCGCCGTAAAATTAACGTTTTTCGCCAAATAAAACTTAGACGACCAAACCCGTCTAATGTAAAGTTTATAAAAGTCATATACTGATGTATAGATAACTAAGACAAGTAAAAACCGATAAAACCCGAACTATAAGAAATACGAACATTTACGAGCTAATTAAGCATATTGGACTAATAATTGGACTAAATAAGATAAAAACTTGTAAAAAGAACTTATTGGGCTTAACCCATTTAGGCCCAACTTGTAAGGTGTAGATACTGATAATATAAGTATAACATGGATTAATATAAGTTAAGAACTTATAATAGGCTTATTGGACCTAAAACACGTAAATAGGTAAAACTAGTAAACTAGTATAAACGTTACCGACATATACCACTAAAATGAGTAAACGAGAATATGTAAACACACTTGATCATCATATATATATATAATCATAATATGTATACATAATTGTTATTTTTATAAAGTCATTGGACATGAGTCTAAGACCGATTATTGTTTGTCTAGGTTTCCGTGATTGAAGCACGTACCGTACGTCCGAATTGCCGATAACTCGCCTTCCCACATCAACGTGAGTTCATAGCCTCGCACTCTTTTAAATGTTTTTATAAATGTTTTATAAACCCGCGAGGGAGATAACATGTTAGTTTTTATAAAATAGGACACCATTTGTCCCGATTGTTTGTTTATTGATTTGGACCCGAATGATTGAATGACCCGATTGTATGACCCGATAAATGATTAATGGACCCGATAGATGAAATAAAATGGATTATTAAAGTTAGGTTATGTCACTAAAAGTCCCATTAGCATGAATTGTGAACTACCGGGATTTGGTAGACGCTTGTGCATATAATAGTACTATTTGGGGACGATCACCCCAGTTCGCGCCTTGACGGTTGATCCCAGTCGTGCCACATTGATTGGTAAGCGAATTTATGTATGAGAAGATTTCCATAGCGTGACCTTTGTGACGACACGCTACTTTAGATGGGCAAAATTGGTATCGGGTTAGCTGCCCGTTGTTGGTTTAGTAAGGTAACAATGTCATGCGGCTTATAATAATCCAAAATTTACAAAATACTAATAGACGCTCCGAATTACGATGTATTGCCTGACTAGCAATACAGGGTCATACTATTGATATTATGTTTGTGTTTTGGTTTTCATAACCATATTCATATAACGGTTTTTATTTGATTTTATACAACGTCATAAGACGTATTGTATGATGTTTTTACGACATTGGCTCGTATAATGATTTTTACGGCAAATGCCTATATTATGATTTTCGATAAGGATTTGTATAAAATGAGTTTGGCTATTTATGGCCTATTAAAATGATTTGTACAAAATGATTTTCAGTAATAATTTTATACTGATATTATATTGATGGATTTTATTAAACTCTATGAATTCACTCGGCGTTATCGCTGACCTTTTCTTTTAACATGTTTTATCTCAGGTACTTGAAGGTAATTCTCGGGAAGACGACAAGAATTCATGGCCCGCACTTAAACAATATTTTCCATTCAAATACTTTGTAAAACTTTGTATGAAATAATATGACTTGGGACCGATGTAACTTTGATGTTTATGAATGGAAATACTTTATTAATAAACGACGCGATTTTTATGCGTTGTCTATGATGTGAGTAATGTGCTATCCCGTAACACCAACTAGTCTTCCGCTGAACTGAGTTGCATAAATTTGGGGGTGTTACAGTTTGGTACCAGAGCTCTCGTTATAGAGAACGAAAGATTTTTAAAACTGATAAGACGGCTTTTATACATGGTCTCATCGTCCAAAACGGCCTTAAAATGCATAAAATATCATAAAATAGGCCAAATATATGCTCGTGTTTGTTACTTGTGTATTTTTAGGTACGGATATTGTGGAATTGGCAAAAGACAACAAGAATCATTCAAAAACGAACACGAGAAACGAAGACGCACAATGAACCAAGCTCACTTTTGGAAATTTGCAAAAAGACCCCTCAAGTTTGAAGAATTGGCAAAAATGGCCCCTCATCTTTGAAGAACTTGTCATATTTGACCCTCCATTTATCAAATATACAAGATTGATCCTCCATGTTTGAAGAATGAACAAATTCAGCCCTTGGAAATTGGTTAAATTTGCTAAAGTTAGTCAAATATACACAAAGGACCAAATTTGCAATTGGACTTGGACTGTCTTTGAAAAGGATTTAACGGAAAAGGACTGGCTTTGCAAAAAGTTAACCAGTTACTACGTTAGAGAAAGGACGGGTAATGAAAACCTTAACCTTTAGCCCACCAACACCCCAAGCCCAATACCCTATACCCGGTTTATTTTTTAATACATGGTCAAACCAGGGTCAACACCCCACTTAACCCCTTTTCCCACCTTAAACATCTTTTTTAAATTGTGTTTAAAACCAAAACAGATTAAAAACGCCCCTAATCCATTTTGAACCCTAATCACCTCCAGGTCTAATCAACCCCAAACCAAAGGGGTATTAGCTCAAAAGGTGCAGATCCTTAATTAAGCAAACCCTCACACAATCCCACCTATCAAAACGTTGCCACGTGGCCTCTGGTCCCCTCCCCAAACCTCCCCTGCTCTTGTCACTTTCGCACAAAACCCCAATCCGACAAATTGAACGGTTTGATTGCATTCCTTTGTCCCCAAGGATAATTCAACGCCCAAGATCAAGTCTCCACAGCTGTCATATCACATGGTGGTGTTTTTGACCAAGATTCGTCAACAAGAAAAGGGCAATTTGGAGATTTCCATAGAATTAGGGTTTATGCTTTTGTATTTTTTAAATTCTTAGCCTAGAATGTTCTATTAGGTGTATAAAATGATGAGCCTGTTCATCATTTAGTTTGTTCCAGTTTTTTGCAAAACGCTTTTGTAATCCTTTTTTTTTATGATATAAAGTTGGTGTTAGTGTTTAGCTATTATAATTCCTTTTATTTTTATAAAAAGTTGGTATTAGTCATTGCAAAAAGCTGAGTTCCACTTATAATTTGAAAAAAGATTTTGTTGATGTTCAAAAGTTTTTGAAGGTTTCAAAGTAAGGTAAAATTTCATAAATCCTAGTTCCTTGAAGTGAAAGTGGAAAGGAACTGTGTGATTTGTGAGGTTGTAGTGATTCAAAACGTGTGTGTAAGGTTTAATAGGTTTGTGGAAAGATTTTAAGAAAGAAGAAAAAGTTAAGCAGAATATATCATATATTTGTGTTCTCTTTTTGTTCTTTTTCTTAAAACAGGGTTGAAGGTTGTTGATTTGTTGAAGGTTTCAGCACCAACCCGAGTTGGTAGGGAGGTGGATTTACATCCATTGGGTCCTTGGATGTGAGGACCTAAGGTAAAAGTTCTCTTTTCTTTTGGAAAATTTCAGAAAATAGGAGTTTCATATGATCTTGTGTGATTGTTTGATATTTGATGTTTAAGCTGATTGGTTTGTGTTATTTTGAGTTTTCATGCATGTTAGATGCCATTAGGATTAGTTTGAGTAGTTTTTGAAGTGTTTTACTTTGATAAAAGTTTGGTTTTCAAAGATAAAAGGGTGTTTGGAAACGTGTATTAGCAGGGTTTAAAATTGTGATTGTTGCTTTGAAACGTGTTAGAAGTTTTTGATATAGGTTGAGTTAGTTTGTTAGTTGGTATAAGAATAGATTGGAGCCAGTTTTGAGCTAGTTGCAAGTGTTAAAAGTGAAAAGCTAGTTAAAAATCTGTTAAGTCTTATTCTGCCCATTTTTGTGGAATTTTGATGCATGATTGTGCAAATCTGTTGAATGTTAGGGGAAGTTAAGGTTGGATCTGGTTTTTATGTTATATGGTGAGCTTGTATGCAAAAACTTGGAAGCTGAAGTTCATTTGAGTGCTTGAAAAAAGTTTAAACAACCACCAGATCTAGTAACTTGTTACAGAAACATTGCATAGGCCTGTATGTGCTTTGGTTTTTGATTTTTGATTGCTAAGTGCTTGCTTTTGATTTTGCTTGACTCCTTGTGCTTCTATGAGCACAAGGGTGCCCTTCTGTCACCAAAACAACATCAAGATCTCACCCTCCAAGTCCTCTTGGAGGTTTCACCATCTGTGAAGAAAAGAAAAGAAAGAACATAAAAAGTGTTCTTGAAATTTTGGTTCTGGCCACGATTTGTATCACAATCTTGTATAACCAGTGTTAAAAAGGAATTTGGGATTGGATTACTAGTCATTAAAGGTCACTGTTTGAGTTGAAAGTAAAAAAAATAAAAAAAAAGTAATTGCCAAAAAGGGGTTCTTCAGGCTCGAACCCCCGCCACCACACTCACACACATCATACTTAACCGTTGCGCCCTTGGGTCTTTTACTGACCAAGGGTGCAAAGGTTATTTAGTTAACCTGTTTTCAAATTCCCTTTTTAAATATAAGCCGTGAGCAAATAAGCTCTTTTTGGCTTATTGGCTTAGTGTTTTTGGTGTCTTTCATTTTTCCTAGGATTAAAATAGGTTTTAGGATTTTTCTGGCTAAAAATATTATTTTTCCTTTTATGTAATTAATTTTTAGGATTATTTCTATTTTTAAATTTAGAAAGTCATTTAAAAATAGTGAACAGTAGTTAAAAAATACAAAAAAATAGTTTTTAGGTTTTAATTTGTATTTTTGAGGTTTACATATAAAAAAGTTTTCAAAAACTTTAATTTTTGATTTTATTTAATTTTAGGGTTTTTTGGCAACTTTAAAAATTAATATAAAATTAACTAAGAGGTTTTAGAAACTTTAATTCGCATTTTCTTCTTAGTTAGAATATTTAGGATTTTTGAGAATTTTTTAGAATTTATTTAAGAACTTTTAATTTTTTAGAATATTTTATTATTATTTTATTCATTAAAATAAAAAGTTTTATTTTAATTTCTTTTTCATTTTTCCTAGGTTCTTTATCATTAATTAAGACTTTTCCCATTTGTAGAATAATTTTTAGGCTTTTCAATTAATTTTTAGAATTAATTTAAAATTTAATACATTTTAATAGTTTTTAGGAGTTTAAAAATAGTTTAATTTGGTTTTAAAATTTTTAAAAATAGTTTTTAGCTTAATTAGGTCATTTTTGAGGTTTACAAACTATAAAATCTTGTTTAGGGCTTTTTAATATTTAAAAGTGATTTTTAGGGCTTTAATTAGCCTTAAAAAGTCATTATTAAATTAATTAAAAGGTTTTGGCAAGTTTGGATTTTTTGTAAACCCTTAGAATATTATTTGGGATTTTTTAGTAATTTTTAGGAATTTTTAGGGTAAAATTTTAAATTTTGTGCTTTTTCACGTTCTACGTCGTAACTTTCTAGTAGTGTTTTCGCCTTATTTTTCTATTTTTTTCGTCTTCGTCATTTTCTCTTCTTTTCTTCTCATTAATAACCAAAAACATAATCAATCATTCATTACACAACGCACGTGCCTCCTCGAGAGAACGAACTTAGACTTCATTTGGGTCATTAGTGCTCGGTTTTCCTAAACCGACACTTAACGCTTACCACTATTTGTGTTGCTTTGTTTTTCCTAAAATAAAGTATATACAAAATCACTACATCAAAAACTAAGGTTTTGAATAAAACATTTCAAAATCTTTTAACTATAAACATTTTTCTTAAAATGTCTAAAAATCTTTTGACTATAACGGTGCCGAAGAATTCCTGAGTTACCGACAAGGCCAGACTGAGAAGTGTTATTTTAATATATATATATATATATAACTTGGATTATATATATATGATGTGATTTTATTTATGATTGTTTGATGATTATTTCGATATTTATACGAGGTATTTATACGACGTAGATTGTCACAAGGAACCCTAAATCACCTAGTAAATTAATCGAAGCTATTCTCGTAGGAATTCTAGCTATCCTAGATCTAAACCAAGTTGTGGATATTTATGATCCCAACAAATGGTTGATATTCGTAGAAATGTAGATAGTAGTTGATCGTGATATTGAAAAGAATTGGCAAGATTAAATCTGATATCGATGTCATGACGATCTTTCCTTATAGAGTGAAGTTTGACAAAATGTTACCACCTAGAAAGATGTCATCTAATTCGTTGTCATCCAATTCTTAAATTGAAATCGAAAGGGTGAATGTTGCACTTGAGGCTGTTATTGGAACCATTACCCAAAAGCCTCATGCCACTAATACCTTTCCGAGAAGTCTAGTTGAATGATCAAGTCATTTCATATTAATGACTCATTTGATAATTGTCGTTGTAAGAGCTAATAGGATTGGAAATTAAGTGTTGATTCATATTGAGATTGTATTGCCTTTACAAGGCCGAAGAATAAGGTTGGAGTATTGGATAATGAGGTAGGATATCGAATTGAGTATAAAATTGGTTGAAACTTGAATGAAGTAAAATTTAACCTTTATGGAATATGAGATTGTTAATATGAGTCGTTAAGTTTTGTGATTAGATTATAAGGTTTTTATTGATTGTTGATTCGTGTTGAGTGTTGTTCCTAGGCCATTGTCCACTAATGAGGATGCCCAGTGTCCAATAAATAAATTGAAGAAATCTTCTTCTGAATTGGGACCGATGGATCTTCCGGGACAGGCAGGACACCTAATGACTCTTGTAGATTAGTATTCATTGTGGTATCTTTTAAAAATCCCTAACTTAACTGAGATATCAGTTGGTAGGATGAGTTTTGTAAATTGTATGACATAGTGACACGTAATGTGTTACAGTACAATTTTGACTTGTTTGTGATTAATGAAAAAGACTACATTTGATTGCTAAATCCTACATGTATCGATGTTATCTATCTTTTCTTGCTTCATCCTAATGTTCACATTAGTGATGCAACCACTGAACAAGTACTCATCTCGATTTGAGTTACGTTGTGGATTATTCTTCCTGAGTGCCATCGAGGTCATGAACCTCATGATAAATAGGCTAAGCTCATTTCCTATCATATCGTAGTAAATTCTTGGTGAACAAGCTTTCATCACTCTTCTGCAGATCACTCGTTGTTTTTATAAGATAAAACCGTATCCATTGAGAAAAATTGAATTTTCATTACTATAAGGATTATTCAAAGCAAGATTTATAAGTGATTGTTATCGAAATGAGGTTGTTTATAAAGCATCTTGGAAAACTTAATTGTTTTCATAATAAAGAAAATCTTTGTAAATTTATTCTTGATTCTTATCTAAGAATTAAGCATGAAAATGATTTTACTATAAACATGGATGATCAAATTTTGACGAACTGAGTGTTGCATCGTTAATCTTGAAATTGTATATAGTTGCGCGCCTACATACAATTTGGAATGGACTATGCAAGACTGATTAGTAGTCACCATAAAACTAATGAATAAACACTACATTTTCTTTGAAGATTGTGAAAGATTAAATTTTAAGAGATCTGCAAGAAGTGAAATATAGGGACATAGTGTTAGGGACACCTACATATGTGCCTGTAACATCTATTCTTCTGAGTTGAATTTACTCATCTGTGGAAATTGTCTTATTTGACAATTGACAATTCTTTCTTGTCTAATTCTTCCGTAGTGAGATTCTTTGAAAAAGTATCTGATTACCGAGTGTTGATACCCGACTGGATGTATCGACGTTCTTATCATTTCTTTTGATTTTATTTCATTTGAATGACCTGGGTAACGATCCGAGGAGCTTTCGAATGCATACTCAAGTTATGAAAACATGGGATATATTCATATTCGTTAAATGTTTTCGTCTGTATCTGATTTGAAATTCTCTCGCATAGATTATGCATTGACCTTACTCTTTTAAGGAAGTTATGTCTCCTGATATCCTTGAATTTGTGAAGGATTATGAGTTATTATTAGTCTTTTGAGAAGTTCACATCTTATCAACGGTAATGAAACTGGAAAGTTGATAGTGCCAGTAGAATGGATTGATTGATTATGACATGACGATATTGTCTTAATTGATGGGAACTCGAATTGAATTCCCCTAAATGATAAGATGTTGATTATCAAAAGCGATCTAAATAATTCTTGACGGATGACCGTATCCTGCATTTAGACTTGAAATTTTACCATGAATGGTTGTGAACTAGTTATAGATATTGTTATCTAGAAAGAACCTAACATGAATTTATTAAAAGATATTTATATTATCTGAAACTTTAGGAGGTATTTGTTGGTGAATTACCTAGACTTTCGCCATTAAGGCAAGTAGAATTTGGTATTTGATTAGATTCCCCGTGCTGAATCTGCGGCTTGTGCACTGTACGTCAGCACCATCTAAATTAAAGGAATTACCGTACAACTGAGAGCGTTGTCGGAGAAAGATTTTATTATACCAAGCCTGTCATCCTGAAGATCTATGGTGTTATCATTCCTTATATTTATAGATTACTGTCACTGAGTAAATTGACAATCGAAAACGATATCCATAACTCGAAATGGAAGATTTGTTCGATCATTTACAAGGTTCTAGCGTATGTTTTAAAGATTTGATCCACGGCATGGTTATTATAAACTTCGAATCCGCGAAGAAGATTATTTATTCCAATCACTACATCCGGTACTTGTAATGAATATTATGAGTTTCACGTGATGTCGTTTGGATTGACTAACACACATGTAGCATTCATAAATTTGGTGAATCACGTGTGTAGGCTGTAATTTGATAAATTCATGCTCGTGATCATTAAGGACTATATATTTGTTTATAAGAATAAGAATGAGTTAATAATTAATTATATATTGCCCTGAATTGGTCGAACAATGAAAACATGTACCTTAAATATTTAACATAAGACTTAATCCTTTATATGATTTAACTATGTGATTAATAAGATAATGGAATCTAAATTGACTCTTCAGAAATTAAGAGCCCTTTTAAGACTTTGGATTTTACCAAAAAGAAAGTGCAAAATATGTTTTGACAAATGTTTTAACAAAGGATTTTAAGGGATTATTCCCTTATACACAAACCATTTAACTAAACTTCTGTTTAGGGGTAAATGTTTGTGTATACCTCAAGATAACTTAAGAAGAATTGAGAAAACCATTTAAACCATGACTTAAAATTTGAAACGATAATTTTTACTTTTCAACTAAGAAAACTTTGACCAAAGTATAAACAAAGGTTTTTCGAACATTTACGAATCTTATTAATTATTTTTGATAAATCAGCAAAAATATTGTTAATTAAATTCAACTTTATTTTGAACATTTTATATAATTGGACAAACTGAGAAAATTTAAAAATCTTTATGTTTACCTTTCATAAAAATTGAATATTTAATATTTAATTAATTATAATAATTATCGACGCTTTAGACGACGGATTGAGTAAAACGGATAAAAATAATAGTAAAGACGAAACTAAAACGTAGAAGATATGAAGAAAGAATTTTGGATAAATACGGTTGTGATATTTATTTCATTAGGAAAGTGAACGTAATTACTGACGCATAATATAGAAAGAATATCTGAGTGAATTGTGGACATGATAATCACATCATCATGAGAAGTGAATATAGATACTGACGTATTATATAAAAAGGATAAAGAACCAATTAGGATATATATTCCTTAATAATGAAGGTGCAAAATAAATTGTCAAACGATATAAAAATAAGCAATGCTTATAAGAAGGATAATATAGATAATAAAAAGCGGTTCGCGGCTAATGTGAACCATTAGATTTGAGAAGCCGATAACGTTAAATGTTTTAAAGGGCCGTTTATGGTTGCCTAAATATGGAAAATTGTGAGATATAGTTATGTTGGAATTTGTAAGTATAAGTATTCTATTTATGTCATTTATGACTAAAAGTATCTTTGTCTGAAGAAGTTGTACTGATGGCAATTATGAAGGCAGACATCGCCTCATACATTGGTACACGTCTAGCTATTGCAAATGTCATCATCTGAATTTGATTCGATTTGGGTCATCGTCGACAGACTGACCAAATCTGCTAATATCATTCCCGTTAATGATAAATGCAAAAGAGTTGTGTAAACATGGTGTGCCGTATCGATCATCTCTATCAAGATCCTCGCTTCGCATCGAATTTCTTGAGATTTGCTCAGAAGTCATTGTGAACGAATCTTGATGAGAGTACTATGTACCACCCCAAATCGAAGGGACGAGGTAAAGTAACGATACAAAATACTATAAGTGCTGCTTTATGTTTGAACGATTGACCTTTGGTAATAGATTGTATAATCGTTTTCCTTTGAAAAGATTATCATTGATAATCATCGTATTAGGATTGAGATCGAATCTTGCTAGGATCTAAATCTTAGAGCATCTGTAAGCAAGAGTTGAGATGAAGACACCCGACATACACCCACTGTGAGTTGGACATGTCTTTTAGGTTTAAGGTTTCCTATGATGGCGAACCTATCCTTGCAAAATACCCGACCCGCGAGATCTGAAATGATTGTTGAAATTAGGATTTGATTATTGACAGCCGGTAGTAGGCAAGAGGTTATGTGAATATGAAATGTAGATCTTGAAGTGCCAAATGGGTAGCGAAGTTATGCCACAATTTTTAACCTTGGAAAAATGAATTCATGATCTAACAAATCATGGGATATAAGTCCCCGTTGTTTGGGACCATTGAAATGATGTAAAAGTTGGGATTGAACGGCATATAAGTTGGATCTACCCTAGGACTTCAAGAACCGCGTGAATTATGTTTCGTAAATCGCACTTGATGGAATATCTATCAAGTGAAATTCTGATTATTCTTAATAGAGCTTAGATCGGCGAAAAGTTGCATTCATCAAAAACCCGTGAACATCATGGATAGAGAAAGTAAGTCAACATTAAGCCTGATCTTATTCCCGTAGTTATGTTTGATAGAACTCGCGTATTGTAATGAATTGCACTTGTGAGAAAAGACCGAATGTGGAGGAAATACCCACATGTCTTTAACTCTATAAGAAGCGAGTAGTAAGGTAAGATGATCTTTGAGGACAAAGATCCTGTTTAGGGGTAAATGCTGTGACAATCCGTCAATTTATGATTGATATTTTATTCTCGAATATTATTTAAAAACATTATTTTAATGTTACAATATGAACTCACTTATTTTTGGGAAGAAATTTGGATTTACGTCTTGGAGTAGCATCGACTACGTTTAAACCGGAGGATTCAACGTTACGTGCTTACGTTTACATACACCGTCCTTTGTGACAGTCCGACATTTCAGAAAATAAATTTATCCGTGAATATTATTTTGGAGTTTTAAATTTGAGTTGGTTCATAAACTCACAAATTTACGAGAAGAGATTAGGACTTACGATTTTATTTTAACGTCCTTACGACTAAACCGGAAACCTTAGGATTACGTATTTACGTTTTCGAACTCCGTTTTTGATGAGACAATTTTTATTAGATTCGTTTTGTGTCGTTGATTCATAATTTATAAAAACGTTAAAACGACCCGAGGGCACGCAAATCGAGGAAATAAGAATCGAGGAGTACCCGTAAATAAATGGGGATGAGATAAGTGGGACACTTGTCCCACCCCCACTCAAAACCGGCTACAACACCACACCACAACAACTTGGTGTCAAGTTATTACCAAGTTGCTTACACATGTCCATTTAGCTTCAATGTGAAGCTACTTACATCAAAAACCACCAAACCAAAACTAGCTACTCATTTCTCACCATGCAAACAACTCAAATCTCTCTCCCATCCTCCATTGTTGCCGTCCCAAATGCTCCACAAAACACCACATTCATACAATTTTAAACCACAAACATATGTTATAATTAACATATGTTAATCTCCACTCTATAAGATGAAGATTGGTGCAAGTTATAACATCCATGGAGGAGTTTTCATAGTGTCTTGAGGCTGATTTTCCACAAGGAGTTCATGAAGCATGGTGGTCATGAAGATGGTCTTGGTGCATCACAAGTTTCTCCATCAAAAATTCATGTTTTGATCAACCTACATCATCATGGTGGTATAAAGATTGTCCTCCTCATCTTCTTGTTATTTTGATTATGTAAACATGTATTTTATTTCCTATTGTATATGTATTTGATGATTATATGATGATAAAAATGTTATGTGGGGATTTGGTGTTGATAAATATGCTCAAAAATGATGATAACCATAAGAAATGAAGCTAAAATCTTGATTATTTAGTTGGCTGTATAAAAACAGTAGATAACTAAACGATGAACTGATAAAATTGCATGGTTTGATCCATTTACAGTAAGTAGAAGATGTTATACACATGTGAGAGTTGGCCATGCAATGGAATCAAAATAATGAGTGAGATATGATCAAAACAAGTTAGGTGGTATAATCTGAATAAGCAGTTTTGTAGGGACTGTTAAGGCAAGTTAAACTCAAAATGGGCAGTAGCTATAACTAAGTTAAATGTAGCACATAATATGAAGATCATGTCATCCAAAAATGAGCTTCTAATTCATTATAGAACTCTAGATATGTTAAAAATGGTGAACATGAAGTTAAAAATCAGATTTTTAGAAATAATATTTATTATTATTATATAAGCACTCACATTATAATGTATAAAATGTAAAAATATAAACCACTAACTTATAAAACTTATTTATATAAATGTATAAAAGGTTAATTAAATGGGTAAATTATATAAATGGTGGTGAAATAATATTTATAAGTAATAAAAACTATAAACTTGATTTTTACGACTTTTTCGGCTATCGGCGTAAAATTAACGTTTTTCGCCAAATAAAACTTAGACGACCAAACCCGTCTAATGTAAAGTTTATAAAAGTCATATACTGATGTATAGATAACTAAGACAAGTAAAAACCGATAAAACTCAAACTATAAGAAATACGGACATTTACGAGCTAATTAAGCATATTGGACTAATAATTGGACTAAATAAGTTAAAAACTTGTAAAAAGAACTTATTGGGCTTAACCCATTTAGGCCCAACTTGTAAGGTGTAGATACTGATAATATAAGTATAACATGGATTAATATAAGTTAAGAACTTATAATAGGCTTATTGGACCTAAAACACGTAAATAGGTAAAACTAGTAAACTAGTATAAACGTTACCGACATATACCACTAAAATGAGTAAACGAGAATATGTAAACCCACTTGATCATCATATATATATATAATCATCATATGTATACATAATTGTTATTTTTATAAAGTCATTGGACATGAGTCTAAGACCGATTATTGTTTGTCTAGGTTTCCGTGATTGAAGCACGTACCGTACGTCCGAATTGCCGATAACCCGCCTTCCCACATCAACGTGAGTTCATAGCCTCGCACTCTTTTAAATGTTTTTATAAACCCGCGAGGGAGATAACATGTTAGTTTTTATAAAATAGGACACCATTTGTCCCGATTGTTTGTTTATTGATTTGGACCCGAATGATTGAATGACCCGATTGTATGACCCGATAAATGATTAATGGACCCGATAGATGAAATAAAATGGATTATTAAAGTTAGGTTATGTCACTAAAAGTCTCATTAGCATGAATTGTGAACTACCGGGATTTGGTAGACGCTTGTGCATATAATAGTACTATTTGGGGACGATCACCCCAGTTCGCGCCTTGACGGTTGATCCCAGTCGTGCCACATTGATTGGTAAGCGAATTTATGTATGAGAAGATTTCCATAGCGTGACCTTTGTGACGACACGCTACTTTAGATGGGCAAAATTGGTATCGGGTTAGCTGCCCGTTGTTGGTTTAGTAAGGTAACAATGTCATGCGGCTTATAATAATCCAAAATTTACAAAATACTAATAGACGCTCCGAATTACGATGTATTGCCTGACTAGCAATACAGGGTCATACTATTGATATTATGTTTGTGTTTTGGTTTTCATAACCATAATCATATAACGGTTTTTATTTGATTTTATACAACGTCATAAGACGTATTGTATGATGTTTTTACGAAATTGGCTCGTATAATGATTTTTACGGCGAATGCCTATATTATGATTTTCGATAAGGATTTGTATAAAATGACTTTGGCTATTTTATGGCCTATTAAAATGATTTGTACAAAATGATTTTCAGTAATAATTTTATACTGATATTATATTGATGGATTTTATTAAACTCTATGAATTCACTCAGCGTTATCGCTGACCTTTTCTTTTAACATGTTTTATCTCAGGTACTTGAAGGTAATTCTCGGGAAGACGACAAGAATTCATGGCCCGCACTTAAACAATATTTTCCATTCAAATACTTTGTAAAACTTTGTATGAAATAATATGACTTGGGACCGATGTAACTTTGATGTTTATGAATGGAAATACTTTATTAATAAACGATGCGATTTTTATGCGTTGTATATGATGTGAGTAATGTGCTATCACGTAACACCAACTAGTCTTCCGCTGAACTGAGTTGCATAAATTTGGGGGTGTTACAGTATCCCTACCACCAGTTATCATTAGGGATGTAGCTACACAGGTTCCAAAAACTACTTTACCAGCTATTGGAGCAAAAGACAAGGGCAAAGCGATCTTGGAAGAAGTTGAGGTGCCAAAGAATGAAACATAGGTACACTTTGATCATGTTTTGGCTGCTCAATTGCAAGAACAGGATTGGACTACCACAGAGAAAGCTAAGGATGGTAGTGATGATGATGAGAGCTCAGATTCTAGTGTGATGATATTAGAGGATCCAGAAATATTGAAGTATAGGGAAGATGACTTAGCCAAGGAGAGGCTAAGAGAGTTGAAGATGAAAGTAGACTATGACATGCCAGAAGTAAGGGAAATGTATCTTGCATGGGAGTCTAAGGTTGAAGAGAACCCATATATGTCTATAAATGGACAAATTTGGGGATTAGAGATATTGCTGAGAGTTCAGGAGGATTGCAAGGTAGTTTTGAAGCACAAGGCTAGCAAGGTGCTTTCTGAACTCAAGAGGGATAGAAGGGAGTTGTACTTTATGTTGCTTAGGTATCATCTAGGTGGATGGACCTATGATAGATTGAAGAGGCTCTCTTTTGACGAATTGGAACATCATGCTTATCCAATTGGGTAAGAGTTTGTGAGGAGAATACTATGAGGCTTCTCTCAGCAGAATGGAGAGAAGAGATTGAGGAGAATATGCAGATCCAAAGGGCTTCTATTGTACCACGACCAGTGAAGAAGGGAGTTCCCATAGAATTCCCAGTTCTTGATCAATTGAATCCTAGTGAAGCAGTAATCAGGAAGAACATTAAGCTTTCACCATTGGAGGCTTCAGATGTTGCAGAGGTATTACCCTTGGATTTCAGAAACCTAATAGTTAACTATGAAGAAGATGCAAGTGGGTTCTGGATGATCACAAGATATGGCAAGAAGGTACATACTTTTACTTCTTTGATCTCATTATTTGCAAGCCTGGATAGAGAAGACTTGGTAGATCTTTGGAATTTGATGAAGACTAAGTATGAGGCTGAAGCACCTACTTCAGTCAATGGAATAAAGATCTGGAAATCCTTCAAAAGGATGATTCAACCAGATGAAGCAGATCCAATATGGTTGGATCTGGATGATATCAGTGGACTATAATGGCGTCTACATTCAGCAGCTGGTGTTTACCATCTAAGCACTATAAAGTTTTTAGAGTATATTCTTGTGGATGCTCAATATCCTATGTCAAAGGATGTTTTGAAGAAGATGGTGTCTACACAGCTAGAAATGGATTATACTAGTGATGTTGGCAAAGATTTAATTATATTTGTTTATTATCTAATTAACAAGTAATTTGTATTTGTAAGAATCCTCCTTGTACTTAGTTTTTATTCAGAAACTTGATTACTAAAGTAGATATCAAGTTTAGGGGAGGATCGTTGGGAATAAAATGAGTCAAGTCACTCAGACGCTGACAAGAGTAAATTGGACGCTGACAAGAGGAAATGAAGCGCTGATAGATCAAGCATTGACAAGAGATATTCAAGCGCTGACAAGAAGGAGTCCAACCACTGATAGGAATACTTAGTCAACATGTTTATTATTTGAAGTAAAGATATACTCAATATTGTATTTTCTATATTTATCTTTACCTAGAATAGTTGATAGGTTATCCTTTGTACACGACTCCTTATGTTATAAAAGGAGGTCGTAGGGTTTGTAGTATATACACATATGATTCAGTATTCAACTTTCATTCTAAGCAAGTTCGATTATCAATCAAAAGTGAAAGTTTGGTTTAATTGTTTTACTTGTTCTTTATTCTAAGTGTTAATTTTGCATAACATTTGGATTGTTCATAACAACAAAGTTTCTCTACGTGTTAAACTTGATCCAATCTCGTTAACACAAAGCTAATCGATCTAAGTTTGGGATCAACACCTGTTTTTTATAATTTTAAAAGTTTCCCCTGACATTGAATTTTTAATGGTTTTTTGATATTTGACCATTGTTTGACGATTTATTAACGAGAAAAAAAACAGTTATCAATGTTGACCTTTGTTTGACCTATAATTAACGAGAAAAAAATACAGTTATCCTGTTCAGATTCATCATCACTTGGTTTAACAATTCATTTCTTTCTTTCAATTCACTCAAATCAAAGCAATATCATTTCTTTCAATTCACTCAAATACGTTTTGAATCAAGTCGTCTATTGTAATCAATAAAAACCCACCAATAATCTCACACAGTAAAAAATCTATCATTTCTAATCAACTATAACGAATTTAAAGTTTCATGACATGGTGGCCAATTTGAAGAGGAGCGATGTTCACTGGTAATTTGATCAGATTGTGAACTATCTTGGTGCTTGTTATTTTAAGTTTGCACTTCAGGTAAATCCTAGAATCTATACTTCACACATAAGGTATTTTTGGACTAATGCCCATATAAAAACTGTTGGTGGAGAAGTTACTATTAAGAGTAAGGTGGATGGCATTAGTAAGTACATCACTGTCTCTTCAATCAGAGAGTCACTTCTCTTGAATGATCGGGATGGTGTAAGTACTATCCCCGAAAAAGAACTGTTTCAAGAAATTGGATTGTTGGGGCATAATATTGATGAAGATCAGAAATCAAAGTTTTTCAAAGGATAGTTTGCCCCTCATTGGAAATATTTGACACATACAATCCAACAATGCTTAAGCCACAAAACAACATCATTTAATGAGTTTGGAAGTAATATAGCAACTGCAATAGTATGTTTGGCAAAAGGGCAAAGATACAATTTTTCGCAAATGATTTTCGATGGTATGTTGAAAAATGTTAAAGGGAAGAAAAAAATTGTATGTACCCAAGATTTTTTGTTGTGCTTATAGACATGGATGGAGAGATCAAACACAAAAAGTCCTATATGATGGCCAAACACAAAGAAAAATTATTCACCACCTTAAAACCAAACACAACTAACTTTTCTGGGAGATCGGTCCCATTAACCCAACCAATTATTGATGTCATTCGAGTTGGAACTTCTGCAAACCCAGCAGAAGGCCAGAGGAAGAAAACACGATCAACAAGTGGGCGTTTACCCGTGGCAGAGGAGGATCATAGCACCAGTGTCGAGAGTAGGATAGGTGAGGATGTTGAGCCTAAGACAAGGAAGAAAGCTAGACAGGAATGTGGCAACATAGGTGAGGGTAGTTTGCAACATCTATCAATTAGTGAATTGACTGTGTTGTACAAATGTCTGCAAACACAAAATGAAAAACTGGAAAAACAAGTGAAGGAGCAGGGTGTGGCTATTGAAAATTACAAAACTAGACTTGATAAAGTTGAGCGGAGTAAAATAAAAGGTTTGGTTCTATCCTCTGATGAGGGGAATGAAGATGATGACGATGCCAAAACTGAATATTATGAATATACAAAGTCAAATGCTGAAAATGATAGTGTTCATAAAGTAAGTGACAATGTTAGTCATAAGGGTAGTCACAACACAGACGATTGTGCTGACACATTGGCTGAACTGGGACAAACCTCTTCTCCGACACTTACACCTGAAAAACAATAGTTTCCTTTGCCGATGTAATTGATTACCCTGAAAGAACAATAGTTTCACCTGAAAAAGAAAGAGTTTCACCTGAAAAAAAAAAGTTTCACCTGAAAAAGAAAGAGTTTCACCTGAAAAAGCAAGAGTTTCACCTGAAAAAGATAGAGTTTCACCTGAAAAGGAAAGAGTTTCACCTGAAAATAGCAAGAGTTTCACATGTTAGAACAATAGTTTCCCCTGTTTCAGATACTATTGCACCTGTAGATAAAACTATTGCTCCTACAAGTGTGTTTACTAGGATACAAACACGGACAAATAAAGGGATTGTAATTGGAAGAAGTAAAACACAGTCCTTTGTCATCCAATGTTGGTTCAAAGGATAAGGGAAAATCTATTGTGGTAGAAGAGTCAGAATTTAAGTCCAAAAAACACAAGAAAAATATGATAAAGATCTTGCTAAGAGAATGGAGGAAGAGCAGTTCTTAGAGCAACAACAAATAATGAAAATAAAGGAAGAAAATCAACAGATGAATGATCAAACGCAAATAACAGAAGAAATGGTGCAAGGAATTTCGAGTCAAATAGTCCCCGGTTTACACAGCCTTCTTGATAAATTCTTGAAAGAATACGAGCAATGGAGTTCTGGACAACCCACTAAATGGAGGTATGAGACTTTGTTAATGGGTCTAGAGTATCAACAAAAAGTTATTCTATGGAGAAAGAGTGAAGAAAAGAGAGCACAATATATATGTCTTCAGTTTCTAATCGAAGAGTTTACTACAAATGTATGCTAAAGACTCACGCGGGTTACAAGAAAGACAATTTTACAGGGTTATCTTTTGAAGAGATTAAGAGAAGAGCTATTCATGTTATTAAAAAGGCTGGGGAATTGTTTGAGATGGGTTCAGAGGAAGAAAAAGAGCATATAGAGAAAATGAATGCTAGGATGAAGAAATACAGAGAGAACGTTAAAAGAAAAGCTGAGGCTGGTTGTTGGAAATACGTTTTTACGTATTTAGAAAGGATCGGTCACTCCAATGATATATTCAAGTATTGGGCTCGTGATCCAATATGTAATCAATATAGTCCATATAGCCCACATGTAGGGTGGGCTATATATACCCCCTCCTAGCATGTCAGGAGGGGTTGGTCATTTTGTATTTCACACATTTCACTTATTCAACCATCTTTCTCTCCTCCTCTCCTTCTCTCTCTAAGTTTCTCTCTCTAAGTTCTTCCTTTTCCATCTCTTCTTTAGATAATACAAACACATCTACAATCCTAAGATATATGATTCTACAATTGGTATCAAGAGCTATGGTTGATTAGGTTGTTCTTGTGTTTGTTTTTCATTGACTTGTGGGTTTTGATCTAAAATCATTCGATTCAAATTATTTTTTTGTGTTCTTTTGTGGTTTAATCTTTCTTGAAATCATCTAAATAGTTGTGGTGGTGATTTTGGATTTTTGTTTTGGTAAAAACTAAAAAAAAGTTAGAATTTTTAGATTGATTTTTGGGTAAAAACTACAAGTGTTCGAATTTTTTTAGTATAAGTCGGAATAAAAGGGTTTTACACATTCCGACTTATGTCTTTGATTTCTTCCCTCCAAAATATTCACAGATTCTGACTTAATTTGATTTGTCACATTCCGAACTAAACTTTTTGTCAAACATATTCCGAACTAAACTCTTATTTTTTCCCTCCAATTTGAGTTCACATTCCGACTTATAATTATCACACATTCCGATTTATATTATTTTCTTATTATTTCTCTTCCCTCCAAAATTTTCTCTCATTCTGACTTATATTCTGATAATTCTCCATATTCCGAATAATGTCTTGAAATCATTCATTCCGACTTAAGTTGATAATTACATTGATTCCGACTTAGGTTGGTGACTCGGATTCCGACTTAGGTTCGATATCTTGCATTTTGACTTAGGTTGTGACTCTGATTCCGAACTAGGTTGGTGACTCTAATTCCGAACTAGGTTCGTGACTCGGATTCCGACTTAGGTTCGATATCTTGCATCCCGGATTACGTTCGATATCTTGCATTCCGACTTAGGTTAGATATCTTATATTCCGACTTAGGTTTGATATCTTATATTCCGACTTAGGTTTGATGTAAGTGCATTCCGACTTAGGTTTGAAGTAAGTGCATTCACAACAAAAGACTCGACTCTCTCAGAAAACTCTCGACCAACAACTCTCGGTCAAACCTCACAGACTCAAACATCACAACGACACACTCAAAGACTCAAAATCTGTCAACTTTTTCACAACTCTTTTACAAACCAAGCTTAACGACTCGACCAAAACCACACCAAAGACTCGACCAAAACCCACAAACTTGAATCGAATCCAAAACCAAAAGGCTGACTCGGTAAACCAAACAGGCGTGACTAGACAACAATCAAGAATTGACACACTAAACTCGAGTCTCAAAACAACACAAGACTCGAAAAACTTTGACTACACTCGACACATAAACCGGACTCCAATAAAAACACAATCTCATTACCAACCAAGACTCAACTTCAAAAACACTCAGTCTCAAACACAACACAAAACCGACTCTCGACTTAAACAAAAGACACCTAAAACCAACCCATCTGACTCACTCTAAACTCACTCTCGACAAACACTCGCTCCCACAACCCACACTCACTCGACTCTTAACCCACACAACAAAGATCTCAGTTTCAAAGAAAAAACTTTCATCGATCCCAAAACCAAAAATAAAACATAAAGTAAAAACCTACCCGAGACCCACTTTAAGGATCTTGACGATCTTCTTCATGTCAGCTGGGCTTTGCTTTGGTGTTAACAAAAATGGGTGATGATTTTGTTGATACGGTGGTGATACTGAGTGTGGTTTTTGAATTCAGTGGAGTTTAACTTGTTTGGAGACTGTGTTTAGTTTAGGCTAATAATATTGGAGATTGATTGGTGGTGATTGATATTAGGAGTAGCGACGTCGTGGGGGGAGGAGTGATTTAGGCTATACAGTTGAAGAGAAGGGATCTGAACGTGAGTATTTGGGTTGAAGAGAAGGGATCTGAACGTGATTTAGGTTATACGGTTGATATTGGGTTTTGATTTTTGGCTGCGTTTTGTTTAAGATGGAGATAAATTAGGGTTGCAGGTATTTTGGGATTTGAGTGTTATATATAAAGAAAAGGTGGGGGGCTGAGTAAACAAAGGGTGTATTTATTATTTGGTATTGGTTGTGAGGATAAGCTTATTGTTTGTGGGGACATAAACCTATATAAAGAAGTCAGGCGGAAGTTTCAAGGTCATTTGTAGCCACGTCTTTGTTTATACTGTCAATTTTGTCTCACAAGCCACGTTTTTGTTTTTCATGCCACGTTTTTTTTAAGTTGATTCATAGCGTTGATTGCTTTAATTGGGCCAAGTATCAAACTTTAGTTGCACAAAGTTTATGCTAAAACTTTATTTTAAGTTATATTTAGTTAGATTCGGGTATAAATGTGATAAAAAGTCGAGACAAGAAGTGACAATATTTGAAGACAGAAAGACGAGACAAAGTGACGGGATTTCTTTTTAGTGGCTACGGATTTTTGATTGGGTATTATTATTTGAAAGTGAAGACAAATTTTTTCATCGCTAAGTAATCCTTACTTTCAATAAGTCATCCTTACCTTATTTTTCTTCGATATTCAATGGATTCATTGGATTCGACATTTCATGAGGGTAAATTGCATCAAATTCAAGACAAAGCTAGGGAAAGTGACATCACTTCATTTCAACTACTTCAGTCTCATCTTTTGACTCTTTCATGGATTCAAGAAGGGAGCGAATTTGTGACACTATTTGGTCAAGATCGTTATATATTCATTGATTCAATACACATCACCTTGAACCAACTAGATGAGCAACTTCACAAATCAGACTTTAATCATTCTGCATCAAAATTTGCATATCAAGCTCTCGTGACACAATTTACGCCTTTCCTCCAATTCAATATCATCAAGTCTGAAAGTTCAGCGATTTTCCAGTCATTTTTTCGAGGAGCTTCAAGTTTTCCGTGATACACTATTGAAACTCTTGACATCGGTCTCGTCTTCGATTTTATGAAAAATCCCGACTTCAGCAAGCGTATGATAATGGAGTGCAAGAATATATGATGCAGATGCAAGAGGAGAATGGTCATACGGTTGACAACTTGGAGCCTAACGATGGCAAGAGCACGGAATCAGGAGGACAACATGATACCAGTGGCACGTCAGGGAATGTTCGCGAGATATATTTTGATGACACCTTACCCGTTTATGACGAAGAGCCTGTGAACATGGTATAATGTAATGTTGTTTATGATGTATATGCTGATGAAATGCCGCATATTAAGCATTCTGAACCTAATTATGACAAACATGGGATGGAAAAGAGTGATAGAAATACCACTTCTGATTCATCCTTTGTGAGTCATAATGGGGGAAAAAGTGTTCAAAATGCTAAACATCATGATAATTGTCTTATAACTGCTTCATTGACTGCTTCTGATTCCAAGATTAGAGAGCTCGAAACGATTGTAGCTCAACAATCAAAAGATCTTGAGGATGCCAAATTAGAATTTTCCAAGAAAACGGACAAATTTGAAACATATTTTGAAAAACTTGAAAAGTCAAACGTTTTTCTTGAAAGAAAATTGGATCAAAAAGTTTTAGATTCTAAAGCTGAAAAGGGTAATCTTTTGAAACAAATTCAACTGCTAGAATCTAAGTTGGCATCCCAAGATCGATTGCTCAAAGAGAATGAGACTTTAAAAGCTCAAGTTTAGGAAAAGGTTTTTGCTATAGCTGGGTTGAAAAACGAATTAAGGAAAAATAGAGGAACAAGTGTGGACACTAAGCTTGAAAAACCATCAATCTTGGGGAAACCGCCTACAAATCAGTTCGTCAGACAACCGTCCGTCAAACAACCTACTACATTTAGATCCGAGCGACCACAATCCTCGAGACCGCGGTTTGCCTCCCAAGTTGATTTGGTTCATCTTTCTAGACCAGTCACTCCAGCAACTAGGCCCAATGTGACCAAAACAGCTTTAGCAAGAGCTAATCACATGATTGCCTCTAGTTTCTCTAAAAATACCAAGACCACGTCTAGAACTAGTTCAAATGACGTTTTCCATAAATCTGGTCTAAGGGAAGCTAAGCAAAAGACACATGTAAGAGATAGCAATGTCAAACCTAGTCAGATGCCTTCTAGATTACCCAACACTGCTAACCGTAGCATGTCATCTCCTAGGAGCATTAATCAATCATCTAGGAGTTACTCGGACATTAAATATGCTACTTGTAAAACATGTAGAAAATGTGTCTTTACGGCAAATCATGACTCTTGTGTCAAGAAATTACTTAATGAGGTGAACTCCCGTGCTAGACTTAAATCCCAGTGGATAGCTAAAATCAAACCCATTGGTAAAGTTTGGCGCCCCACTGGTAGAACTTCCACTCTTGTAGGAAACGAGTGCCCTTTAACTAGGATAGTCTCCAATTCTACTAAGACTACTAGGGAGGAAATTGACAAGGATGATACATCACTTAAGCCTGAACTTAAGGTTTTCTATAAAAGGAAACGTTTGCCAGTTAAGACAAGTGAACCATCCCCTCAGGTCATTTCTGACACAAGAAAAGAAAACTGTGAATCCCCACAGGGTTCTAAGATAGATATCGCTAACCCATAAAAAAGCATACAAACTCCGAATGAGAATGCAGGTACCAAAGTCAAGGATCAACAAAGACAATCCGGTCCAATCTTTGTACACCGTTCAACTAAGGATACTCTCAGAGTTTGGTTACTGAAGAAGCTGATATCAGAGAAACAAGTGTCTCAGGGGATTTGTAGTTAAGCTTGTGTCAAGGACTTATAGTCACATCACAGACAGTAACTCGTTCATGAAAGAAAGTAAAGTTTATTGCCGATGATAAACTTATCCTCACAACGAGAAATTAAGTTTTCTCGGGCATGAGCTAAAATTAAAAACATTCGAAGTTTTTAAGCTCATGCACAATGGCTCACAGTCAAATCACAGTCTGTGACCCGAACTTCAGAGAAAGGGAAGTTTATCTTGTCAACGATAACTTACCCTCACAACGAGAAATTCATTTTTCTCAGGCATGAGCATATGATTAAAAAAATATTCAAAGTTTTTTAAGCTCATGCATAATGTCTCATAGTCAAATCACAGTCTGTGACCCGCTCCTCAAATAAAGGAAAGTTTTACGCTGATGATAAACTTATCCTCATTAACGAGAAATTAAATTTTCTCGGACACGAGCTATCATTTAAAACTATTCAAAGGTTTTAAGCTCGTGTACATGGCTCATCGTTAAATGTCAGACGATGACCCGAACTTCAAATAAAGGAAAGTTTATCGCCGATGATAAACTTATCCTCACAAACGAGAAATTATTTTTTCTCGGACACGAGCTAAAATTAAAACTATTCAAAGGTTTTAAGCTCGTGTACATGGTTCATTGTTAAATGTCAGACAATGACCCGTTCTTCAAATAAAGGAAAGTTTATCGCCGATTATAAACTTATCCTCATTAACGAGAATTTAAATTTTCTCGGACACGAGCTTACATTAATCCTATTCAAAAGTTTTAAGCTCGTGTAAATGACGTATAATCACATTTCAGATTATGCCCCGAACTTCATAGAAAGGAAAGTTTGTCGCCGATGATAAACTTATCCTTACAACGAGAAATTAAATTTTCTCGGGCATGAGCTTATGTTAAAAACATTCGAAGTTTTTAAAGATCATGCACAATGACTTACTGTTGGAAATACGTTTTACGTATAAAGAAAGTCTCGGTCACTCCAACAATATAGTTATAGGCTCGTAGTAGTGTTTTAGTAACATTTATTAAATAGCCCGACCCATGAGCATGTTCATGGGCCGGAGGCCCAAGTTCATTAAGGACTTGGGTATATAAGCCTCTTTCCACCATGGAAAGAGGTGTTGGTTGTTTTATTTCTCACTTTAATATCACATAGTTTCTTTCACTTCTCTCTCTAAGTTTCTCTCTCTAGAAAACATCAACCCTCTTGAAACATAAAGATTATCATTGTTCTACAATTGGTATCAAGAGCTATGGGATGAAATAAAGATTGGTTTTGTGTTGTTCATACTTTTCTAAGTGTGTTCATGTGTTTTTTGATTGATTGTTTCCAAAAGTTACAAAATATTTTCGTGTTTTTTGATTCCAAGTGATCTATATCTCTTCTAAATAGTTCTAGTAACGATTTGGTGATATTCGTTTGGTTAGAATCACGAATTCCAAGGTAGAAGTCCATTCTTTCTTGTTGATCTTAAGTCTCGGCTTATTTTTTGGGGTACGATCTGATTTTGTGATTGCATAAACCCTGGGGGTTTCTACTTGCGATCTATAGTCACGATCTAATACTACGATCTAACTGCGATCACAAGTACGATCCACATTACGATCTGTGACTACGATAGCTCACTACGATCCAAGCTACGATCAAGGAGTACGATTGCTAAGTACGATCTAGGCTACGATCAGGGTACGATCGCTTCAGTACGATAGCTTAGTACGATCTAGGCTTCGATCAGGGTACGATCACTTCAGTACGATAGCTTAGTACGATCTAGGCTTCGATCAGGGTACGATCGCTTCAGTACGATAGCTTAGTATGATCTAGGCTTCGATCAGGGTACGATCGCTTCAGTAGGATAAGTGAGTACGATCCAGGCTACGATCAATTGAGTAGGATAGGAGAGTACGATCACAATACGATCCAGGAGTCCGATCTAGGAGTACGATCAGCTATAATTTGCAACACTTAGAGGATTTTTCACCTTTGCATTTATTTGGAGACATTAAAAAAAACACACAATCAAAAGATCATAATATCTTTATTTAAACAACATTAAAACACATAATCTTATTTCATTGCTCGATCATTTTTGATAATCTTTTTTCAAGGGATCATAAAATGAATTCACATTCATATATGCCAACAATGACTTCGCTTACCGATATCAATCATCTCGGGTACCGACACTCGCCCACCTTTGCTCATCAAGGATTTATTTGAAGCATGGCAAGACCGCATGAAAACGTACATCATGGGCAAACCCAATGGTCGACTTATGCTGCAATCAATTGAAAAAGGTCCATTAGATTTGGGAGAAGTTACCGTCAACAATGTGACAAGGGATAGGGAGTATCATGAGTTAACCGATGCTAACAAAATCATTGCCGATGTAGATGAAAGGGCCGTTCAGACAATTCTTCAAGCCCTTCCACCCGATATCTTTAGAATGGTAAGTGAACACACAGTGGCAAAGAATCTTTGGGATCAATTAGCTGTTTTATTACAAGGGACCTCTCTCACTAAGCAAGAACGAGAGTGTAAATTGTATGACTTGTTTGATAGGTTTACATACATTCCAGGGGAGACTCTTCACGATTACTACTGGCGTTTCACCACTTTGATGAATGACATGAACGTGTATAATCTAAGGATTGAACAGTTTCAACTAAACACAAAGTTCTTGAACATGTTACCCCAAGAATGGAGTCAATATGTCACCGATGTTAAGATGATTCGCGATTTGCACAAGTCCAATTTAGATCAACTCTATGCTTTCTTACAACAACACGAGAAGCATGTGATCCAAAAACGACTCTCTCAGGGATCTTATCAAGAACCATTGGCATTAATGGCAAACCATCCTACACTATCATACCACAACTCTCAGCTTGCTTTAGGACACCAATCTTCATATCAACCATTGTATCAAACACCAAGCTTCCCACAGTACTCGATCTTGCCACAACCGCCTACATCTTATCACCAACAATACAAGCAACCAGCAACATCATCATAAGGAGATTCACATCCGTTACCTTATGTTTCACACCAGTATTCACCTTATCAACCTCCAACAAACGCTGTTGTTGCCTATCAACAACTTGAGTCTCCTCAACCCTATTACTCACAACAAGTTAGTGCTCCATCAAATCAACTTGTAGCTCAATCAGCACCAGCATTCTAATGTGATGATGAGATCCTTGTCCCTGAGTTTAGACAAGGGGATAGTCCTACTGATATACTTTCTCAAATGTCTGCTTATCTCACTCAAACATTGAACAAACAAGGTTACAGAGCTCCAGCAACAACTAACAATCAGTTAAGGAACTCTTCTAACTCTCGACAACAGGCTACAATTCAGGATGGCAGAGTCATGGTGCAACCACTTCAGGGGAGACCCAATTCATCTACTGCTGGTGCACGTTCATCTAACACTGCTGCTACAAGAGGTAATAGCACTGGCAAAACGAAGGTGATTATATGCTACAACTGCAAAGGGGAAGGGCACATGGCCCGAGAGTGTAAGTAGCCCAAGAGGAAAAGGGACGGCACAAGGTTTCAGGAGAAGATCTACTTGGTAAATGCTCAAGCCCAAGGACGTGAGCTCGATGAAGAAGAGTTGGCATTTCTTGCAGATCCGGGAGTAGCAGACACTGACGGTCTCATAACAGCCATCACAAAAAATGCCGCATATCAATGTGATGATTTGGATGCATACGACTCTGACTGTGATGATCTCAATACCGCCAAAGCAGCTCTCATGGCAAATCTTTCACTTTATGGAGCTGACACGATTTCTGAGGTACCAAATACTGCTACAGATACTAGTATTGTACCTTATCAAGTTGAGCAAGTGTCTGAGTATTCGGAACAGCCTCCGGTGGTTAGTAACTCAATCGAGGAGACAAACAATGATAGCAATATCAATGCAAGTCCCCATACTTTGAGTGAACCACAACCGGGAGCTATTATGACTACCAATTCGTCTGCTCAACCTGATTTGGTTATGGTCTCAGCATCTTTGCTTAGCCAAATGAATAATGCGGTCCTTAAAACCCTCAGTGTTAATCAGACTTTATCTGTCGAGCTTGCTTTGCATAAAGAAAAGGTTAAAACCTTGGAATTAACTCCTGTGTCCACTACCTTAACCAATCCTGAATTTGATAGGTTTAGGCAAGTTCAAATGGATAATCTGCTAGAAATTGAGAGTTTAAGAACAAATCTTTCGAAAGAACTTAAAGAAAAAGAGTTAGTCGTTAATAATTTTCAAAAACTACAAACGGATTTCGAAATACTCGAGTCTAAAAGAGTTGAAACGGAAATTAAGGCGTCTGAGAGAGTTAAAAAGACTGAAATTATGCTTTTAAAATTATACTCTGCTTCACATTTAGTACACTTGCTTCATTCTTCATTTCAAGAGTTCAATCTATCGCGTTTCATAGACCTACCGCCTAACCCGGGGTATGCAAAGCAAGCATTTCACCACAACCCACAACTTTATGATGCAACTAAGTTAGGATTGGTATTAGATCCGATTGTGTTTGTAAATGAATCTGAGAGCATGACACCATATGAAGAGAATCGGTTAAAATTACTTACTTCATATCCTGAATATGACTATGCTCAAATGAATGCAACAAATGCTAAGATAGATCTTAGAACTCGATTTAATATGCAAAAGAAAACTATCCAAACATCCACTTTCATGCCTACTAGAGAATGCCTTAGTATAATTCCTACACTCGTTAACTCGGACGAACCGAAGGAAATTCCTAAGAAACTTCCACCGGTAAGTACGGTAAAGCTCAGCTTGGAAGAGATTGAGCGATACCTTACCGAGTTTGACAAGGTCATCCTGGAATGTACGACTTCAACGGCTCTAACCGCTAGAGAATGGGCTTTCGAACACATGAAAACGGTGTTTGAGAAAGAGATCGTTCCGTTTGTGAACCATATAAAAAATGGAGTCTATAATCTATCGGGAAATCTAAATTTTGAAATTGGTGAAGTTCAAAAAGTTTTCTATGAAATGGATGATGCTTATGAACAACATTTAATTGAAAAAGAAAAGATTTTATCCGAATATAACCGATTCTTAGAACATATAGTGTCTCTCGAAGTGATGTAAGTTGTTACTCTTAAATATTCTCATGAGATTTCATCTACTACTGTGAATATATGTGATGATGTGCATGATATGTCTGTGAATATTGTTGAGCCTGTGACTAATGTAGATAATCATTCTTGTCATGAATCCAACACTGAGTTTTTAAAGCTTCAAGATTCTTATGACACACTTTCAAAACGTTTTAATGAGCTTCAACAACATTGTATATCTCTTGAAATTGAGAATCAATCTAAAAATGAAACTCTTTCAAAAACAAATGATTGTGAAAACTCCGTTGAGACAAGTGACAAGATGATTCAGGTTGTTCAGGCTCTAGAGGAAGAAATTATGAGACTTAAGAGAGAATCAGTAGCAGAGAAATTGGAACTAGAGGCTGTAGAGATTAAGAATCATGCCCTAGAAGATAGAATTAATTCTATGATAGGGGAGCTTGATAAAGTAAAGCAGGGTTTCTCAGATATTTATGGTTCATTAGAAGAACGCTTTGCTTTTAATGTGGCAGAGCAAAAGTCACTCGTTGAACAATTGAACCGTAAGTGCGAGGAAATCTCTGACTTAAACATTCAACTCATAGACAAAAACATGGTTTTGGCTGAATTAAAGGAGACACTTCAACTCAAAGGACAAGAAGTTGTTGATAATCCAGCCACCATCTCTGCCTCGACCTCTAGTGCTCCCAAACCCAACCCACGTGTGCTATATCGGGATCCAAAATTTAAGAATAGTCCAACTAAGTTTGCCACATATATGAAAAATACCTTAGAACATGCTGATCTTGCTAGAGATATAGTTAATGAAATGCCTGAACTAGATCCCACAATTCATCTTCTATATGAGCTTTTCTTATATGTGGATCGCGTTCAGGATTGTTTAGCAAACGTAGAGTACATTGGGCAACCGATATATGTACCCCCGAAACAGCAAACCCCCACCATTGCCATTACTCCATTCAATAAGAATCCAGGATCTAAGCCTATTTTAAACACACCCATCAAGGCTACATCAAAATTTGTCACTAATGTTCCCATGGATTCTACAGGAGTAATTATGTCTACTAAGGCTAAAGGATCTCAAGACAAGAAAGATAGGATCAAGCCTTCCACTAGTAGGACTGCCAAGAAGAAAGTAGAAGTTCACCCTAGGAATGTTATTTCAGTTTCAAATAAAAAGAATCATGTATCTAAGACAAAAGGATATGCTTCTGTGCAGAAGCCTAAGAAAAATGTGAATTCGAATTTGCGATGTTGGAATTGTAATGAATGCATGTTTTCTCAGCGTCATGATTTATGCCTTGTTGATCACGTGAATGAAATGTATGCTATTAGGAACAACCTTGAATGGATTCCAACGGGGAAGAAATTCACCCAAGTTGGTTGGCAATGGAAACCCACTGGTAGGACCTTTACTGCTAATGGAACTAAGTGCCCTTTAACTAGGATCACATCCACGGAAGTTAGGTCTCAGCATCCTTTAAATAGGAACACTAGCACTAAGAAATGGAAAAAGCGCCCTTTAACTAGGTATGCCCCCACTATCGTGCCTACCAGTGAAGAAGTACCTCAGGATCTTAGACAACTAGAATCTAAGCCGGAATTTAGGAAGCAAGTTTAGAAGCCTAAGAATTCTTCTGTTAGCAAATCTAAGATAATTATATCTGTACCTGCTAACACAGAGGAACTACTAGATTTCGATACATCATCCTTGTCTGGTGATATTTTTAGGTAGTCCAAATCATCCTCTGGTACTTGGACTCTAAAAGCTCAAAGCATATGACCGGAGATCGCTCGATGCTCAGAAATTTCGTCAGCAAGTTTCTAGGAACGGTTAAATTCGGCAACGACCATATTGCGAAGATCATGGGTTATGGTGAATACCAAATTGGGAATGTTACGATTTCAAGGGTTTATTATGTGGAGGGACTTGGTCACAATCTATTTTCAGTGGGACAATTTTACGATTCAAACCTTGAGGTGGTTTTCGACAACATACTAGCTTTATTCGCGATCTTGCAGGAAATGATTTGTTAAAGGGTTCTCGAGGGGATAATCTCTACACACTGTCCATTCACAACATGATGGCCGCCTCTTCTGTATGCCTTCTTTCAAAAGCATCTAAGACCAAGTCATGGTTGGGGCATCGTCGGTTATCTCATCTCAACTTTGATGCTATAAACCATTTGGCTAAAAACGAACTTGTTCGTGGTCTTCCAAAACTTAAGTTCGACAAGGATCATTTATGTTCAGCGTGTTCTTTGGGAAAAAGCACCAAGAAATCATACAAACCTAAAGCTGAAGACAGCAACCAAGAACCACTTTATCTTTTGCACATGGATCTTTACAGGCCAATGCGTACGGCTAGTGTGAGTGGTAGAAAATACATCCTCGTCATGGTGGATGATTTCTCAAGGTTTACATGGGTAAAAATTTTAGCATCCAAGGATCAAGCACCATAGTATATCATTACTTTCTTAAAGATGATCCAAGTACGTCTTAATGCTACTGTTCGCCGCATTCACACTGATAATGGAACTGAGTTCGTTAATCAAACTCTACGAGACTATTACGAAAAGGTAGGTATTTCACATGAAAATTCTGTTGCCCGCACTCCACAACAAAACGGTGTCGTGGAAAGACGTAACCGTACACTTATGGAAGCTGCTCGAACTATGTTGATTTATGCGAATGCTCCTTTATTCTTATGGGCTGAAGCAGTGGCAACCGCATGTTATACCCAAAACCGCTCCATCATCCGTAAACGCCATGGTAAAACTCCATATGAGCTACTTCATGGACACAAACCCGATATTTCATTTCTTCATGTGTTTGGTGCACTGTGTTATCCAAATACAAATAGTGAGAATTTGGGCAAACTTCAACCGAAGGCTGATATTGGAATTTTCATTGGTTACTCGCCTGCAAAGAAAGCTTACCGAATTTATAACCGATGTCTTGGCAAGATAGTAGAAACTTTGGATGCCGATTGTTATGAGCTGACAACGATGGCTTCTGAGCAACACAGCTCTGAACCCGCATTACATGAGATGGGAACCGGTACAATCAGTTCCGGATTAACTCCCAACAATCCTACTTCTCCATCATTTATACCACCTACAAGGTCCGAGTGGGATGAGTTATTTCAACCTATATTTGATGAATTCTTTGATCCATCGAGTAATGATTTTCCAGCACCTGCAGCAGTAGCTCCGATTCCCGAAGTTGTTGCTCAAGATAATGGAAATCAGTCCCAGACATATACTGTTACTCTTGAACCAGTTGTCCCATCCCCCACCAATTCACAAATTGCACCTGAATCATCACCCCCACTCATTCCTAATGATGTTGAAGAGGATCCCTATGATCACGACTTGGAATATGCTCACTTACAAGAGCTTCCCTTCTTTGGTTCACAAATACCTGAAGACCCTAACGGTGAGTCTACCTAAGAGGAATCTCCTGCAATTGTTCACACCCGACCACCACGGATTGAAACTCACAACACAAAATGGACAAAGGATCACCCAATCTGCAATATAATTGGTGACATCGATCGACCAGTCTTAACACGCCACCAACTCCAAGAACATGCATTATACTGCTATTTTGATGCATTTCTTTCAGACACTGAACCTAAAAACTGGCAACAAGCCATGACCAAATCATCTTGGATTGAAGCCATGCAATAGGAACTTAATGAATTCCAATGTCTTGAAGTGTGGGAATTAGTTCCTTTACCCAGCAACGTTGAAATCCTTACATTGTTGTGGGTATACAAGGTTAAACTCGATGAGTTAGGTGGAGTGCTGAAGAACAAAGCTAGATTGGTTGCTAGAGGTTACAAACAAGCTTTGGGTATTGATTTTGAAGATTCCTTTGCTCTTGTTGCACGATTGGAGGCAATTAGACTATTCCTCACTTATGCTGCTCACATGAATATGATCGTCTACAAATGGATGTTAAGACGGCATTTCTCAATGGTGAATTAAGGGAAGATGTCTACGTAAGCCAGCCGAATGGATTCGTCAACTCGGAGTATCCTAATCACGTGTACAAGCTCAAGAAGGCTCTTTACGGGTTGAAATAAGCTCCACGCGCGTGGTACGATCTCCTATCGTCGTATCTCATCTCGAAAGGCTTCTCCAAAGGCAAAGTGGATCCAACATTATTCATTCTCAAGGAGGACAACGACATGATACTGGTACAAATTTATGTTGATGATATAATATTTGCTGCTACTAATCAACGATTGTCTGACCATTTTGAGAAAATTATGTCCACACGTTTTAAGATGTCGATGATGGGAAAATTTTCATTTTTCTTAGGGTTGCAAATTTCTTAGAATCCCAGAGGCATCTTCATTAATCAATCCAAATTTGCTCTTGAATCATTAAAGAAATATCATTTTGAAAACTGTGACCCCGTGGATACTCCAATGGTGGAGAGATCCAAGTTAGATGAAGATAAGGAAGGGATAACTGTCGATCCTAAACTTTACCGTGGAATGATCGGCACCCTTCTCTATCTGACTGCTAGCAGGCCTGATTTGCAATTTGCTATATGCATGTGTGCCCGGTATCAGGCTCGGCCTACCGAAAAGCACTTACATGTTGTGAAAAGGATCTTTCGATATCTTAAAGGAACACTTAATCGTGGTCTGTGGTATCCGAAGGATTCTTCTATTGCACTAATCTCATATGCAGATGCGGATTATGTCAGGTGTCAAGATACGAGACGTAGCACTTCTGGCAGTGTGCAACTTCTTGGTGATAGACTTGTTAGTTGGGCATCAAAAAGGCAGAAAAGCGTTGCGATATCAAGTACAGAGGCTGAATACATTGCTATGTCTGGTTGTTGTGCTCAAGTTCTTTGGATGAGATCACAATTAACTGAATACGGTATTGGATTCAACAAAATCCCGATGTACTGTGATAACAAAAGTGCAATTGCTCTGTGCTGCAACTACGTTCAACATTCCCGAGCAAAGCACATTGACATCCGCTACCACTTCATCAAAGAGCAAGTGGAAAATGGAGTGATCGAACTGTACTTCGTCAACATTGAGTATTAGCTAGCAGATATATTCACAAAGGCCTTAGATCGAGGACGTATCGAGTTTTTGATCGAAAAGCTAGGCATGAAATCATTCTCACCAGCAACACTCAAAGAGTTGGCAGAAGAATCTGTAGAATAGTAGTGGTAAACTATTCTCGAGTATCCTTTGATCGTGATCTTGTATATTATCGTATATATTTAAACCACCAAAAGAAAAATACAAAGATATAAAACATAGAAAAACCATAAAAAATATAAAACATTCAAAATCCATAAAAAATATAAAATCAAGAAAACCCAAAAATATATATTCATTTTCAAATCGGACATGTCTTTTAGTACGGTAATATTTACGGCCTTAGAAATGTCGATTAAAATTGACACGGCGCCATAAATAGAGTCCGTATAAAAGTTGTACATGTTTTAAAACATGCCCATTATGGCTTGTCGTTATTTCAGACTGCAACCCGTTTTTCGCATTAAAGTCACGTATTTCTTATGAAAACGTTGGCTAACAACGGGAATTAATTTTCTCGGGCAAGGTTTACTTAAAACCTTGTAAGGGACTAAGTTTACTTTATAACTTGGTCTAACACAAATTTGTGTACGTATCAGTGCACTTATTTTGTCAAAATAAGAGAAATCTTATTGCCACCATAATCGTTCCAACAAATCACTAAACCGGAAAAAGTCTTCATGGATATTTGTTCTTTTAAAAACAATGACTACAGCTCTTTAAATAGAAAACGGGTCTACGTTTAAGGGGGAACAAATATTATATTGCTTTTGGAATTAAAATTCATCTTCAAAAAGGGTTTTCAGAAAATATAAACCGACCATTCTCATCATTATATGCTTTGTGTGCTTTATGTGATTTGAGGTATAGCTTGTTTGCAATTAAGCATTAGGAGTTTGTTTTCGTGATTGTTTTTCAAAGTTTAGACGTTACGGGTTTAGGTGTTGGTTAGTTCATGTGTTTTTACATGTGTTCATTTAACATCTTAATCCTTAGGGGAAAAACATTGCACATTTGCAACAAGGGGGACCAAGTTGCAATTTCTTGCAACTTGGTTTGACCAAAGTCAAATATATCCCCCCTCCTTTCGTCTCTTGGTCATAACTGTTACACACACAATATAACACTCCAACCGCCATTGTTAGAGCTTCAAACATCCATCTATTTGTACTTCTCGTATTATCTGATCTGGGTATAATTATTTCTATCAGTGCTTATGTTTTTAGATGATTATATCATACTCTTTTCATAAACTCAAACATGTATCCATACGAATCTGAACTAATTTAGGGTTTATAGATTCTTGATAAAAATGAGTTTTAAGAGGTGGAATTTGTTCATCTTGCCTAGATTAACATTGGTTATACACAGTTTGGCCTATAACAGCTTCTTTGTCCCGTAATCGCACTCTTAAGATTTACCTAGGTTCTATCGCCAAGAATACGATCCATGACTACGATCGCTTCTCATCGCATTGATTGCGATGGCATAACTACGATGTACTCACTGCGATGGCACCATTACGATGGGCTTGTTGTGATGCGACCATTGCGATGGCTTGTTGCGATGGACACGTTGCGATGGGTCCATTGCGATGGGTCCGTTGCGATGGGTCCGTTGCGATGGGTCTGTTGTGATGGGTCCAATGCGATGGGTCCAGTGCGATGGGTGCAATGCGATGGGTGCAGTACGATGGGTGCAATGCGATGGGTGCAATGCGATGGGTGCAATGCGATGGGTGCAATGCGATGAGTACAATACGATGGGTACAATACGATGGGTACAATACGATGGGTACAATACGATGGGTAAAATACGATGGGTGCAATGCGATGGGTTCAATGCGATGCATTGTTACGATGGACAGAAAAATTTGCAAGTTTTTTAAGATATGTTTAGCACTATAGTGGACTTAGTTTTGCAATGCCTTTGCCTTGAATATCTTTTAGATTGCGATAAGGGTTTACATTGTAACACTTGTTAGGCTTGTTATGGACTTTAAGAGTTGTGCAAATGCCAAAGACTATCTAATGAAATCGGCCTAGTCATCACTCCCACTTTATTAGGCTTTAAGTAAATTAGGGCCATTAAAACGAGACCAAGTCATATTGAAATTAAATAATTTTATCTCATAAGAATACTTGAAAGGTTTCTTATTACAGAAGCTCATCTTATTTAATAAGTTGACTATTTTGTAAACAAAATAGATACAAATTACTTATTCAATGTCTTGTGTTTTTGCATCCAGGCCATGGAAGACAAAGTTTCATCATTGTCTAACCCTGTGTTCAAGCCTACTGAAATCTGGGTTGTGGATACTCAAAAAATTACTGAAGTAGTGGTTGAAACAAAACCAAAGCCTACTGAAGTTGTGGTTAAAACTACACCAAGACCAATTGAGGTTGTGGTTGAAACTAAACCTAGACCTACTGAGGTTCTGGTTATAACAACCAAGAAATCCAAATATTCAAATAACTAATGCAAGGTTGTTATTTCCTTAGAATAAATTGTCTGTGGCACGTCTTTCAATTCTAGATGTGATTTTGAATGTATGAACTTTGTCTATATGAACTATGCTTGTATTTTGCTACTCAATCATATGTGGTGACATTTGTTATGATTTATTTCCAATGCTTAGGATTTACATAGTTTATGAGATATATATGTGCGTATATATCAAGTGCACTTGTGTTTATCTAAAAGCAGGAAAATGTCGATAACCGAAGAAGAACAAAAATGACTAGATCTTATCCTTGTTCCACTTAATGCTAGAATGCAACATGCACCAAACAATTTTCGTCTGAAAGACGATTTCGATCCTTCTTTGGCGGCATTAAAAATTGCAACGGATATCCTAGATTGTTCACCAATAAAGGATGCACTACGTGTCACTGCATCAGTCCCCAAAGTATACATGCACGAATTTTGGGCAACAACCTCAATCACACAAGCAAAGCAATTGTCAAAAAAGATTATCTCTTTTACTCTAAACAACAAAGACTTTACACTTGACTTGCGTCAATTTAGGCAACTATTCAAGCTTCCTAAGTTAGAAAAAGGGGAACACTTTGTGCCTGACCCAGATTCAGAAGAACTGCTTAGAGTAATCCGAGAATTAAATTATGAGGGTGAAATTGGTTTTCTTTCTCAGTTTAACACGTCACATATTGGGCAACCTTGGAAAGCAATTGTCATCACTTTAGTAAAATGCCTTACTTCCAAGATTCGCGGATCAAACGCAATGCGACCCTCTCAGGAAATTATCTTTTGGGGTCTCTATACTGGATCTAAAGTGGACTATGCACTACAACTTTGGGAGGAATTCTGTCATCAATTCACAAGTTCCAAGAGGAAAGCGGTGCATCTCCCATTTCCAAGGTTCACAAAACTAATCATCAATTTCTTCATGAAGAGTGACCCAGATATTGATCCTCGTGGGAATTTCTTCTATCATACTCAAGATAGTGATGATGTGTTAGACACTATGACTACGGATAATCAATTCACAAAGTATAAACTCAGACCAGCTCCAGTGCCAGAAATCATGATGAATGAAGGAATCAGGGAAAGTGATCACTACAGAGAGATGCTACAAGATATTGAAGCACGGTTCAAACGAGCAAACGCAGATCCCTCCGAGAAACAATCAGAGACGCAAAAAGGTAAACGAAAGAAAAGAATTTCCAAGCGACAATCGACTGTTTCATCAAAAGATAAAGGCACAGGGAAAGAGCATTTAGTTGATGAAGATGCTGAAGAAGCTGAGATGATCCTTACTGAGGAAGAACAGGAAGAAGTACCACTCCGAAGGCCAAAGAAAGCAAAGCAGACTAAAGGTAAAGAAGCAAGTGTTGCTTCAAATGAACCTGCTCAACAAAACATCTCTGAAGCCAAATGACTGCGTATCATTCTTCAACAAAGCATATTGGAAGCTTTTACAACTTCCACAGGATCAGGCTCAAGACTGTTTGAGGACTTAGAAGAATTTGGCAATCCTGATGCTGACATGGCATTTTATGAAGATCCTACCGATGAAGATGCTTATGAAGATGCTGATAACTTCCACTTTGAAAGTCGTGAGCAGAGTGAAGAGGGTGGTAGCAGTGCAAACACAGATACAAGTTTGATGTATCAAGACGCCAATATCACCACATCCTTACTAGAACCAACTCGCATGGTGCTAAACGACGATGCTCATGCAACTCTCATACCAGAGACTCAACTTCAAAGTAAGTCTACTTCCGGCTTTGATGATGTTTTGAAATATCTTAATTTGGAAGGGGAGGGTATTGAGGTTACAAACACTGATCCATCAACAAATGAAGAAATGGTGGATGTTCCCATAACTACTGTTACATCAACCACCACTCCACCATTATACAAAAGGTCATCAGTGAGGTCATAACACCAGCTATCACACCAGCACCTGTTGAACAACCGGTATCAACCACCACCCTAACCACTAAATCTACACCGTCATCAACAGTTGAACAACTTGTATCAACTACCACCCCAATCACTGCATCTACACCAACACCTATCCTTGTACAACCAGTATCATCCACCACCACCTTAACAGTTATGGTTACACCTCCACCAGCAGAACAACAAGTATCATCCACCTCCAACCCATTCCTCACAGTCAATGATCCACTGATCCAGTCTCTTCAAAAACAGCTAGAGGCTCAAGATAAACAAATAGCTACACTGACTGAAAGGATCACCACTCCTCTCAAGGAACCGCAACCTAATGAGCCTACACTTAAGAAAATATCCGACAGAGTGTCTAAACTTAAAGCTCAACACAAATCATTTCTTGGAGAGAAGAAAACTCGTGACAAAGAGAATGTTGCCTTTCTTGGGTCAATTGATGAGAAGATGACCAAGATCATTCGACGAGAAGTCAAGTCATACGTTGATCAGCAGCTACCAACTTTTGTTGGTAATGGTTTATCTACACTTCAACTAATGACATTGTTACAGACACGTCTGCTAAATATGGGGGCTCATAAATCGAAGAATAAACGAAAAGTTCTGCAATATCTCAACAAAGCAATTATTGACGATAGACCAGCAGATACTACCGACTCTGAGTCTGACAATGAAGACGAACTAGAGGAGGAAGAAAATGAGGATAACGGTGATGAGGACGATGGTGAAAATGATCCAAATGAGGAAGAGGATAAGGAAGGAGATGAGGAGGAGGAAGAGGATGACGATGGTGATGAGGAGGAAGAAGAGGATGAGGAAGCAAAGGATAAGGATGAAGATGAAGAGGATGACGAGGGTACAGATGAGAATGAGGATGACGATGATGGTGATGACGACGATAATGGAACCAACAAGGGTGATAAGAATGACGAAACGGGTACTAATGCCGAAGAGTCAAACAAGGATGAAGGTGATAAGGCAACTGAGAAAGGTATTGAGGAAACTGCAGAAAGCATTGCTGAAACCGCAGAAAAGACAGTGGAGTCTACTATACTAGAAACTTAGAAAATTGACACAGGTATATCTACTGAACCAGTGTTTACTATTGATTTTCACAGTGAATCTGCAGACCATATGCTAGAAGACGAAATTCCAGTCTCTATGCCAACTGACGATATACCGGTGACACAAGAACAACCTTCAACATCATTTGAAGATCAGCACATCACTGATATGGAAGTTGAAGACTTAAATGTGCTAGAACCAACGTTTGTTGAATCTCTAATCATCGATGACACGGTACAGGAGCAACTCTGGCTCACAAATGCAGCACCACAACATCCTTTCGACACAGTAACTGAAATGGAGCTGACTCAATTCCTGAACAATCCTATCGATTTCTCGGCCTTTCTAAGGTATTCTCATGGGAAATCGACAATGACTCCGGATCTCATCAAAATGGCAGCCGCAGATGTGGATTTCTTTGATACCTTGAAGATCAGCCATAATGAGGCAGCATATCATTTTAACGAGCTTACAAAGTCCATGAGAGCGACAACTACGGGAATTCAGACTCTAGTGTTACGACCTCTCATACCCACAGTCATCGTCGGTTCTTCAACTATCCCAATAGAACACTTTGTCTCTCACGATCTCGAGTACCTTGAAAAAGGCGCGAACAAGTATGCCACAACACTCACTATGATCAAGGCAATCAATTTGGAGAATGTATCATGGATAGAAGATAAAGTACCGGATCCGTTATGGAGAAAGGAATTGCTCAAGTTTTATGACACTTATGCATCATTTGGCATCTCTCACTGGAATCCAAAGAAAAGGTTAGCTTACAATCACTTCCATCGTCCTAAGAGAGGTTCTTCTATTGTCTCAACTAACAGAATCAAAAGCATTCAAGGAGCAACCACTCAGACGGTATTTGGCTATGATTACTTGAATGTAATCGTGTTCAAACGTACTGATGAGAAAGAATACCGAATTGACGAAAGTGATCTCCAGTACCTTCAACTTGAAGACATCGAAGATCTTCTGTTGTTATTGGCTAAGGAAAAAGTCGACCATTTACCACCTGAGATAGTCATTGTATTGAGCTCCAACTTTCGTCAATATGCTAGGAAAATCGTCATCCAAAACCGGGTGGAAGACTTTCAACTTGGAGTGGAGAGCTATCAGAAGCAGCTAAACTTGGAACGTCCCCATACAACTCCACTCAGTAATTTCCATAAGAACAAGAAGGTTTACATGGGGACCACAACGCCGGAAGCAGGGATTTTTTATCCAAATGAGACTGGCGTCATGCAGTACATGCGATTCTCTGAACTGCACAAATTCAACGATGGTACGCTCAAGCATGTTCGAGATGATCTGACGGTTCTCAATGCCAACCTACCGCTTCCAGCAGTCAAGTACACCTGGACAAGCCAATGCAAAAGAGGAGCAAAGTACGCGATCAAGAAGATCGAGGAACTTCTAAGGAAGCGCCGGTTGCTACGAGGTGTGGAACGATTCGTCGGTGGACGACCATATGGAGCTCACCATAGGTTCACGGAACGAGCCATTTAATTATGGTTCGTCTTATAACAGGTCAACTTCATATGTCTATAATTATGAATATGTTACTTTTTTGTATAATCAGCTTTTCTGGCATGTTGTAGTGTAAAAGTATGATATTTTTCAAGAATTTCTCTCGAGATTCTAAATCTTTCAAACATATCGTACTCAAGCACTACAACTAACCCTCATTAATTCGAGGGGGAGCATTAATATGTTCTTTGGCCAACATCTAATTTCATTTTATTACCCAAAGACCGGTTAATCAATTAATATCCAAAATATTGATGGTTAACATTTTGGAAAGGGGAGAAAATGGGATTAAGGAGACTTAATGATATTTGGCTAAACAATGAAAAGGCTTAAAAGATAAACCAACTTAATATGTGTTATGCACATGTTAAGGGGGAGCGTTTTTGATGATCAAAATACTTAAGGCACAAAAAATTTGATTACAATATCACAAGTGCTTTAAGTGATTTTTCAAGGATTTTTCATGGTGACAATACTTACCCAAAACATACTTAATTCACGACGGATGTGGTGACAAAAGGGTGGTAGGTATAGGTATTAGTCCAATGATTCATCAGAACCGATGGAGTCTTCCCAAGGACAATTCCCTAGATAGAATTAGAAGTCCTAGGAAAGATGGAGAATGATTGTGAACGTAGCTGAATGCCAACCAAGTACTTAAGCTAGCACTGGAACAATCACAACAAGGTGCTAGTGATGACGTATTGGTAAGCATTGAAGGGGTTGAAGAATGAAAAAGAATTGTAAAGATAAAGGGTGTAAAGAAAGAAGCCCTCCTTACAACTTTAGGCAGAAACCGGGTTAATACATATGCTATTGAGATCATTTTTTAATGATTCTCGATATTGAAGATAGACATCATGGACCCAGTGATGCAATGCACAACCCTTCCCAGCTAACTCAAATATCTCTCAAAAGATATTTGTTTTAATCACACGGAGATCAACACGTTATCTATTGGTTTTATTCACTCCGAATAGACTGATATTGAATAGGTGGCACTCCTCTCCAGCCATCGCTCACTAAATCAAAATGCACTATCGAGTCTAGAGCCACGAGATCATCAAAAGTCTCATTAGGACACTTTTCATTTATTCCTTGCTTCTTCACACACTGTGAAAAGTAAGAGATCTTTATGAGTCCTACGCAGTATTCTTGTAATATTGCAAGAACATCTGAGTGATACGCAAGTATTACAATGAAGATGGAAATCTTGCTTGAGCCAACATCAAACAAGTTCATGGTAGGTGACACGTGCTGTTCTTTAAGAACCAATCTTGTGAAAACTGGAAAAAAACATTAGTTTAATTCTTAATTGAACTTAAACTCGTTCCAGGCCTCTACGCATTATCGTATGATCTTGCCAGAACACTCAGAGTGACACTCTTTAGTGTTCACAGTGACGAGCGAAAATCCTTCTAGTGTTAACATCAAACAACACTTGGTAGGTGACAAGCAAGATTCTATTTGAATTAAGTTTGTGACAACTGGAAAGCAACGATGGTGAATATCTTAATTGAAATTCATTTGTTCCAGGTTTCATGAATTGACGGCTTCAATAATAAGGATTTTTAATCCAAATGATTCACTCTTTATGTTCGCAGTCAGCTTTGGACGGTCGAATAAAGAGAACGGGTTTACCCGCGAAATCCTGTCAGGAAGTTACTTAACTGAAACTATCCGTCACGGGTACGATATCTAATATCGTCCAACGGTCTTCACCGACTGGAGGTAAAATGCTACCGAACTAGAATAAAATGTCAAATCCATTTTATTTGTGTCTTATTATGTTGCTGCATTCGAAGACGGTGGCGTTGTGGTGTACCTGTTGAAGACGTCCTCACATGCTTATTCCTTCTGCATCAAATACTTCTGCAAATTTAAGAAAGTTTGACCTAAAAGTCTTCCGCTGTATCGACTTTGAAACTTTCAAGAATTCAACTAAGGATAAGTGTGTGGGACATGAAGTCACGAAGAGGCGAACATCACAAGAAGATAAAGACTGAACGTGAAAGGCCAAAAGAACGTGTTCCAAGCAAAAAGGCTGATATTATTCAACACATATTCACAAAAGGAAGAAAAAGAAAGAAAGAAAAGAGAAAGTGGACTCCGAGCTCAAGAACAAGATCTAACATGCTAGATTAGGACTTTGTAAATTTGGAGTGACCTCCCTTTGGGGGAGATTATTGGAAATACGTTTTACGTATAAAGAAAGTCTCGGTCACTCCAACAATATAGTTATAGGCTCGTAGTAGTGTTTTAGTAACATTTATTAAATAGCCCGACCCATGAGCATGTTCATGGGCCGGAGGCCCAAGTCCATTAAGGACTTGGGTATATGAGCCTCTTTTCACCATGGAAAGAGGTGTTGGTTGTTTCATTTCTCACTTTAATATCACATAGTTTCTTTCACTTCTCTCTCTAAGTTTCTCTCTCTAGAAAACATCAACCCTCTTGAAACATAAAGATTATCACGTATAAAGAAAGTCTCGGTCACTCCAACAATATAGTTATAGGCTCGTAGTAGTGTTTTAGTAACATTTATTAAATAGCCCGACCCATGAGCATGTTCATGGGCCGGAGGCCCAAGTCTATTAAGGACTTGGGTATATAAGCCTCTTTCCACCATGGAAAGAGGTGTTGGTTGTTTCATTTCTCACTTTAATATCACATAGTTTCTTTCACTTCTCTCTCTAAGTTTCTCTCTCTAGAAAACATCAACCCTCTTGAAACATAAAGATTATCATTGTTCTACACTTACAGTTAAATTTAAGACTGTAACTCGGACTTCATATTTAGGAAAGCTTATCTTTAAAGATAAGTTATCCTCGTAACGGGAAATTCATTTTTCTCGGTCATGAGCTTGTATTAAAATATTCCAAGTTTTAAGGTCATAAAGGAAAGTGTATCTTTTAAATAAGAGAACTTTTCTTCATAACGAGAAATTCACCTTTCTCGGTCATGAGCTTTACGTTAAAACATTCAAAAGTTTTTCAAGCTCATGAAAATGACTTCTAAGTAAATGTCAACTTAGGACTCGTTCTTCAGTTAAAAGGAAAGTTTATCACTGATGATAAACTTATCCTTAACAACGGGAAGTTTACAACTTCTCAGACTTGAGCTCGTTTTGTAAGATATTCAACATCTTAAACTCAAGTAATTGGTTTTCAAAACTTTGAACACAATTTTTCGAGAATTTCTCAAAAAGGTTTTTCTAAATTTTTAAAAATTGTGTGTTCAAAAATGTTTTGATAAAAAGAGCATGTCTTCTGTAATCGATAATATTTACGATACTAGAAATGTCATTCAATAATGACACGGTTGTAAATAAAGTTCGAGCAGAAGTTCAAATGTTTTAAAACATGCTCAAAATGGCTTGCTATTATTTTCGATAGTAACCCGCTTTTCATATTCAAGTCAAGCATTTCACCGGAAAGCTTTGACTCAACAACGAGAATTAATTTTCTCGGGCATGGTTTACTTTATAACCATGTAAGGGATTGTGTTTACGTAATAACACAATCTAACACAAATTTATGTACGTGTCAGTGCATTTATTTGTTAAAACTAGAGAAATCTTGTTTTTATGAAGTTATCATCTCCACCAACCATAGCAATTTACAATTGATATCTACATACTCGACGATGCGACTACTCAAACGGCGACTACAGCTCTTTCAATAGAACACGGGTCAACAATTTAGGGGGAGCAATTGTCCAGCATTCAAAATCTTTGACGCTGAAAGTGCCAAGTTCACATGTTGGTGTCAAGACAACGATATCAATCGTACACATGGAGTCAAGAGATAACTTCAGACGTGATGAGGCGACCAATATTCGTGAACAAGAACCATGTGCTTCTTTCATATGATGTTCTCCATCATTTAGGTCCAACCTCATATATCGCTAATCTTGTGAATAAATTATCATATATGATCTTTGCATGTGATAAGTACCTTACACTTGTGTTTAAAAGGTACTTCATTCACGTTTCAAGTACACCCTCATTAATTTGAGGGGGAGCTTGTGTAAAGCATGAAGATAATTGGATTTGCATTTTTCTTCCCAAATTTTCTTAAAACTTTATTATATCAGTTGATATTAAAAAAATCGATTGGGTTAATATTTTAATATCGGGGAGAAAATGTGATTTAATAATGAGATCAATCAATTTAATGGTTTGACTTAATGTGTTGGCTCATCCCGACATGTGCGAAATGTTTTCGAATATCATGGCATATGTTAAGGGGGAGCAAAATGGATTTGGATATCAAAATGGATTTCATGGTGACATATACTTACCCACAACATCTCTATTCACGACGGTGACGATTGTGGTGACATAAGGATGGTAGGATAGGTTAAGTCCAATGATTCTTCTAAAACCGGAGGAATCTTCCCAAGGACATTCCATAGCTAGAAATAGTAGTCCTTTGGAAAGATGGAGAAAGATTGTGAACGTAGCTGAATGCCGACCAAGTACTTAAGTTAGCACTGGAACAATCACAACAAGGTGCTAGTTATGACGTATTGGTAAGCATTGAAGGGGTTGAAGAATGAAAAAGAATTGTAATGATAAAGGGTGTAAAGAAAGAAGCCATCCTTACAACCTTAGGTAGAAACCGGGTCAATACATATGCTATTGAGATCATTTTTTAATGTTGCTTGATATTGAAGATAAGACATCATGGACCCAGTGATGCAATGCACAACCCATCCCAGCTAACTCAGATATCTCTCAAACGATATTTGTTTTAATCACACGGAGACAACGCATTATCTATTGATTTATTCACTCCGAATAAATTGGTATTGAAATGGTGGCACTCCTCTCCAGCCTCCGATCACTAAAATCCAAAATGCACGATCGAGTCTAGAGCCATTTGAGATCATCAAATATCTTATTAGGACACACTTTCATAATTCCTTGCTTCTTCACACACTGTAAAAAGTAAGAAAGATCTTAAGAGTCCTACGCAAAATCTTCATGATCATGCCTGAACATCTGAGTAATACGAAAGTATTTACAATGAAGATGGAAATCCTTCTTGAGCGAATATCAAAAAACTCATGGTAGGTGACTTGTGCGATTCTTTATGAATCAAGCTTGTGATAATTGGAAAGCAACAGTGGTTTAATTCTTAACTGAATTTAAACACATTCCAGGCCTCTACGCAATATCTTAGTGATCTTGCCAGAACACTCAGAGTGAGACCTTAGTGTTCACAGTGATGAGTGGAAATCCTTCTAGTGTTAACCTCAAACAGCACTTGGTAGGTAACTTGCAAGATTCTATACGAATCAAGCTCGTGACAACTGGAAAGCAACGATGGTGCGGTTCTTAATTGAACTTCACTTGTTCCAGGAACATGAATTGATGGATTCAAATCATGCGGATAATATTATCCAAATGATTCACTCTTTATGTTCGCAGTCAGCTTTGGACGATCGAATAAAGAGAACGGGTTTACCCGCGAAATCTTGTCAAGGAGGTTCTTAATTGAAACTACCTGCCACAAGTATGATATTTAATATCGTCCAACAGTCTTCATCGGCCGGAGGTAAAATGCTACCGAATTAGAATGAAATGTTCAAGGCCATTTCATCCATGTATATGTTTTGTTTCTAATTGTCTTATGCAGCGTAACAAGAAGGTGGCATTGCGGTGTACAATCTAGAAGAAGTCAAGTCTTCCGCTGTATCAAACTCTGAAGCTTTCAAAAATTTATAAAGGTGTAAGTATGTGGAACATGAAGTCACGAGGAGGCAAATTTCATAAGTGACGAATGCACAAGGTCAAGGCAAGAAAACATGCTCAAGACTAAAGTCAAAGATATCATCAGCATATTCACAAGAACAAGATCGAAGCCTCAAGCATAGTATGCTAGGTTTAAGATTTTGTAAAATGGTGTGACCTCCCTTAGGGGGAGATTGTTGGAAATACGTTTTTCCAAGGAAAGTCTCGGTCACATCATTGTTAGCATAGATCACGAGCTATAGACTATTTAGGACATTGTAACTTGGAGTGACCTCCATTAGGGGGAGATTGTTAGAAATACGTTTTTACGTATTTAGTAAGGATCAGTCACTCCAATGATATATTCAAGTATTAGGCTCGTGATCCAATATGTAATCAATATAGTCCATATAGCCCACATGTAGGGTGGGCTATATATACCCCCTCCTAGCATGTTAGGAGCGGTTGGTCATTTTGTATTTCACACATTTCACTTATTCAACCATCTTTCTCTCCTCCTCTCCTATCTCTCTCTAAGTTCTTCCTTTTCCATCTCTTCTTTAGATAATACAAACACATCTACAATCCTAAGAATATATGATTCTACACTGGTGCATATGTTGGATCATCTAGTTTTGTTTATCATTGCACATCTAAAAGATTGAAAGGATGGATAGGGTAGGGAAGATTGTTGGTGCAGATCTATATCCATCGAATGACGAGATTAATAAGAAATTGAAGTTAGTTCTTCCTGATGTATTCAAGCCTGATTCAATGTTGGCTAGGTGCCCTGTTCTTGAGTATGAAGTTGTGGTTGATAATGGTATGAGTTAGTGAAGCTGTCTAGGGCAAATGGTCAATGTGAAGCCTATCAGAGTTTATCAGAATTGTTTCAGGCTAGACAAAGATGATCTTAATGATGTTTGGGATGTTTTGAAATCTAAATTCGAGTCTAAGCCACCTACAGACGACACGGAAAAATATTCTGACATCTGGAGCACAACGAGAAGAATGTATGAGCCTAATATTAAAGATGTCATTTGGGCCACTCAGAAGGGAAGTGATATCATATATTGGAGGCTGTTTTCGTCTTCTACAGTGAATGAGTTAGTTATGTTCGAGATGATTATGTACTTACTGGTTAAAAAAGTATCCTCTCACTCAGGATACATTGAAGAAGATGGTTGAATTTGAATTACAAGTTGATTGTATCAATCATGTAGCTTATGAGTTGTTCAGGTCTTTGCACTCTCAGATACTCCCTTGAAGTCCCTTGAAAAAGCCACAAGTTTGGACGTTGCAACAAATTATGTTATATAAATTTCTTTTGTATAAGTGTGTTTTCTAACTAAATAGATTGTATTTTATTATTGTATGTATTATAAACTAGTTCTCCCTATTGTACCCAATCACTATTGTATCCAAGTTATCAAGTGCTCAACTTTTGGTCCTAAGTTGATCAACTTTTTAATTTATTCCACAAATGCTCAACTATATACTAAATCATATAACAAACAGTTTGATAGAAATAAAAGCAACACATGTAGTTCGATACATCAGAAGTTGACACAAATAAAAGCAACACAAATAGTTCAAACAGTTAAATTAAACAAATTTAAGGTACATTACCAAATCCGAAAGATGAATGAAAACACCGCCCGATAATGCATATCTATGGATCATCCAAGTGCACAACTTCTATAGAGTACGACATCGAATGTTGTGTAATGTTATGCACTTCCTGTGTGAGCTCATTGTCATACATCTTTGCCTAAAAAATAGGTATAATGTAAGAAAACTGAAAGATCAAAATACAAAAGCATTGTGAGGAATAAAATTTAAGCCATCTTACCTTTTTTGAAGGAAGTGGTTCTCTGCATGATTGTCTGTTGTGGCCACGAGTACCGCATCTTCCACATCTAACTAGAGTCTTTTACTCACCTTGAGATTTTATGTGTTCTTTATTTTTTGGTTTGCCAGCGGGGCGTTTACCCCACGAGTGGTGGCCTTACTACTTGCAAATAGTTTGGACGTTTACAACTTGAAACTTCTCCCACATGATACACCATTCCTTCATATGTTGCTTTAAGAGTTTCTTTCTTAAACCAGCCTTGCGCCAAGTGATTAACCTCTATCAAACCAAGAACTCTACATATCGCCAAGAGATGGGCACAAGGCAGACCTAAAAGTTGCCATACTCGACATGTGCAGGAGTAATCATATATCTCGACAGTGTGGATTCTACGAGTATCATCAACTTGGTAAATCTTAAACTTCTCAATTCCTGTTACAGACCAAGTAACTCCTTTTCTCCACCTTTTGGTTATTTTCGCTTTAGCCCACTTACTAAGTTCATCGTCCATCAGTTGTGAAACTACCAAAAATTAAAAATACACAACGTTAATATATTTAAAACGGCCTTTTCATACGCAGGGGGAATAGTAACCAAAACAGGTAGAATAAAAACCACATAACTATAAAAACGTTATTAATATAAACAATGTACCTTTATATGTTTCCTGACGATTGCAGTACCACTTCTATACCAGCTTTCTAAAGTAATCCATTAGGTTAGTGACTGGAAGTTTTTGCTCGTCTTTTGTTGACGCATTTATCGACTCCACATAGTTAGATGTGAGTATATTGTAACGATTACTAGTACAATGTGCCCTTGACCACTTCTCAACACCAGCATCCATAAGAATTTGGTATGCTTTCGGTCTTTTGCCTCTGATTTCAGATAACTGATTATTAAAATCATCAATTAGGTAAGCTTTGCCCATCTTCCAGTATGTTGACTCAAGTGAATCATTGCTCAGCTTACAGTTCATCATGAGATGCCTGCAACAATACCCATGAAATACATTTGGTAAAACTTTATCACAGGCTGATAAAATCCCAGCATATATGTCTGAAATTATAGCTAAATCAGGATTTTCCCCTATGCATTCCTTTAATTTGGTGCGAAACCATGCCCATGATTCTACACTCTCACCCTGAGACACAGCCGTTACAATCGGTAATATTTGGTTGTTACCATCCATTCCAACTACCAACAAATTAGTTCCATTGAATGGGCCTTTAAGATGAGCTCCATCTATTATCAACAACGGCCTTAAATGGTCCCGAAAGCTCCGAATCTGAATTAGTTATAAACGTTTAGTTATATTGATATTAAAAAGCTTTAAATGTTTAAAGGTTTGCTGTAAATAAAATTGCTTACCAAAACACCAAAAGCTATAAAAACCTGCTTAAATATGTTGTCTTCATCAGTCTCGATATGTGTTACCGTACAATCGTTTGTCAATTTTAAATTATGACAATAATACGGTAACTGTGCAAAGGAGGCCACCGGGCAACCAACAATCGATTCCAAAGCCACATACTTGGATCTACATGCTTGTTTGTAAGAAATGTTGATGTTGTATTGACTGTTTATATCTTCTCGTATATCCTTTCCCTTGTAGATACGAGTGGCGTTGTCTTTTAACTTAGGTTCTAATAAATGACCCAACAATTTTGCCGTCGCATTACGGTGATGCATACCAATTTGTGTTTTTGGACAGTGTGATGGTCGACTACTTTTTTAATTACCCATGTATTACAAAAATCCAATTTTTTTGATATTACTTTCCATTGGCAATCAATGTGCCTACAAACAACATCGTATCTTTGGGGATCTGTTTTCCTAGCCTTAAACTCGTAACCTTCTAAAATAGCTTTATGACCAAGCTTATACATTAGTAATTCTTTACTATCAAAGGTATATCCCTCTGCCACCATTCGTTCATCCTGACTACTTGATTCCCCTAATTATGTGATATTGGGTTCTATATCTTCTGGCGGACAACCTGTGTATGCTAATGTATTTTTTCCCATTTTATTTCATAATCGTCTAATGCTTCTTTTTTAGGAACAGTTTGTTTGTTTTTACCTTTAACCGGTTTAACTTCTAAATTAGGCTTTTTAAGAGAACTAGTTGTATCAGGCTTCTTAAAAGAACTAGCTATATCAGGCTTCTTAAAAGAACTAGCTATATCAGGCTTCTTAAAAGAACTAGCTATATCAGGCTTAATTTCCAAATCTTCCTTCTTAAGAGAACTAGCCGTATTGTCTATCTTTTTTATAAAAAGTGTACGCGGATTACCTTTTGTGTGACATACATTAAAGATGAAAAAATTTACATCATCATCATCTTCTATGCGCACACATCTTGAACCATCTTTATAACTAAGCTTTATATTCGAAAGCGGGTGAATACTAAACTTTTTCTTCATAGCATAAACAAGTTCTTTGTAATTTGTTGTTTTCTTAATGCTAACCCCCAAAACAAGGTCATTGTAATCAAGATACACGCTAACATCTCTCATAGAAGGACCCGTTGAAATGCAATTTATGTATAAAAAGAGTAACTTAACAAGTAACTTAAAGGAGGTTATATATACAATAACCAAGTTCATACAACAATAAATAGCCTTTATGTAATACAACAACCAAAGACGGATTACAAATTCAAGGTATTAAATAGTGCTCAAAGTGCTCAAAAGAAAGTGCACAAATTCACAACCCAGTCGGGATATACTAATTGTACATGCAGGGGAATAGTAACTCAAACGGGTGAAAAAGGTGGAACAGGCTTAGATGCATAAATTAGTTTAAGGTCTACTAATTTTAGACTTGGTAATATTAATTCATTAATTTAGGGCTCGATCAACAAGTCAATTCTGCTTAACTTTTTACACAGATTCACAACGTTGTCAAGAGAAACTACTTGCATAAACATGGGGAATATTAACCCAAACAGGTGGAATTAAAACCACGTAACATTTAAATGATTGAATGATAAACTAAATTAGGGTTCTTGAATCAACTCTTACAATACCTTAAATGATAGGAGATGATTCATACGATGAATACAAGGAGGCATTGCTAGAGAATTAGGCAGGAAAACAGTGAGAAAAGAGAATTAGCCAGGAAGACATTGATTATCTGTTTTGTAGATCAGCATTCAATCGTTTGGTATGGTAATTTAAGTTTGAAATTTGATTTTAATTTTTTATTAATAATTATATTCGAATTTGTTAAATATGTGGTTATTACGTATTTTATAAAGATACATTGTTAATAATATTATTGTAAAATATAATGATAACCCAATAAAATAATATTACTGATAATATTATTATTTAACTAACAATACATATTAACCATATAAGTTAACAAGCGGCAATAATTAACACTTATCCCCGATCAAAATTTATTGTGAATCTTCAAAATTAGATTACAAAATCTTTAACGATGGACAATGATAAAGGTAGGTATCATCTTTTAATTATCTTCGTTCTTAATTGATAAAGCCAATCATTAACAATTATACTATTTTTAAGTTTAATTAGAAACACGGGAATAGAGTTTAATTGTCGTGAAAGAGATTTCGTGTATTTAGAGTTGATCACTTATGAACCCTAAATTGTTATCTAACTTAGGATTTTTAAGTTTAATTAGAAACAAGGGAATAGAGTGTAATTGTTGTAACATATTTGGTGTATTTAAAGTTGATCAGTTATGAACCCTAAATCGTTATCTAACTTAGGATTCCCCCTAACCATTTCAGATAACATTGAAAGTTCAAACGGATCAAATACCCCAAGTTTTGATTTTGATTCGGATGACAGTAGTTCATCGAGTTCAGTTGTCGAAGAAATGGTGAAAGTATCAAGCAAGGGGCGTTTTGGGCACCTACTAAACTGGTTTTATGAAGAACAAGACCCAAATGAACCAGAAAATTTTCTTCCTAATTCCAAAAAGGATCAAAGAAAAATACGATGAAGATACAAGTTCAGAGGATGACTCTAAGCTTTGTGAAAAGGGCGAACCTTCCAAACCCAAATCCAAACCGGAAGAAATAGGTGAACCTTCCAAACCCAAATTCAAAACTCCCTTTTTAAGTTCCAATGACGATGACTCTAAGGTTTGTGCAAAGGGAAAAAGAAAAATCGATGATGATTTACTTTCTGATGCAACATCTAAACCACCATGTGTTAAGACTTCAAAGGGGCAAGATGTAAAGACTTGTTAATATAATCTTTTGTGCTAAAACTTATTAATATAATCTTTTGTTCTACGTTGAATTGGTATGTAATATTTTGTAATTTCAATTATCACCCTTTGTCTGTGTTTAGAATTATGGAAGTGCTTCTTTTATTGTTATAAAAAAACAATATGTAATTAAATTTATATATCTAATGCATGTTTCCTTTCCTTTTTGTTGTTATATTTGCATCCCCATTGTTTTCCTTATGTAGAAAACAATGGCATTTAATCTCTAGTATTATGCTCTGTTATTTAAGATTGTTTTTTAGACAAGTGATCAACTTATGGTGCTGAAGTGATCATATAGAATTAATTTTGACTTGACTAGTTACACAAAGTCAACTAGTTGCTTATGCAGATACCTAGTACTTGTAGGACTTTAAACCCCCTTCTTGAAGGTTGTTATATGTTGGAAGGTACAAATAGAGATACATACATGTTGTACAAGTGATCAACTTATGGTACCTAAGTGATCAGCTTGAATTTATTTTGACTTGACTAGTCATACAAAGTTAACTGACTGTCAAATTTTACTATGTTCATTAAGGTTGTTTGTGTATTTAATAACAAAAATTAATAGTTATAAAACACCCATAACAACCAATGACTTGGCACTATTAGGAAATCTGTCATCCTCAAGGCTATAAATACCTATCATCACATGTCTTATTACCTACCACAACAAACATAAACATGTCTGATTACTTATCAATTTAAATCCAAAGAGAAATAATGCTTAGACTGCCTTTGAGATATCTATGTAGATGTGTTCAAGTCTCTAAGACACTAAAAGATTGCATTAACGCAAGAAATTTCATTATACAACCGGTTCTCATGATGTTGCTAGTTGCAGCTTCATTTTACTATACAAGCAACACGCTGAGGGTATAATGTATAAGGTGGATGATGAGTTAGCGTTCAGACTTGTGTCGCATTGTGGATTAAATTATGTTAATATAAGCGCACTAGCAACTTCTGAAGGTATATGGTGTTTTATTGTTTGTGGAAATATTGGCTTGGTCCTATGGAACCCAGCTATGGACAAGAATGTGACAATGTTGACTCCGTGGCAAGAGGCTCCCTTTTCAAAAAAAGTTTTTGGTTTTGGTATTTCTTAAGCAACCCAAGTTCCTACGATTGTGAAAATAAATAATCCAGTGGATATTGAAGGTACATGCTCTGTCTCAGTATTTACAATGAGCACAGGGGTGTGGATGAATTTGCCAGCCGAAAATTATCCCCGGGGATCTATTCGTATAAAGAGGGGGAGCCAGGTTGTAGTGGCTGGAAGTATTTATTAGGTGTGCTCAGAAAAGTATGTTTGTGATCGTGGTCAAGAGGAAAGAAGGCATATGATTTTATCCTTTGGTTTAGATACTCACAAGTTTACACTGGAAGATATCCCCCAAGAGATAACCAATGTTATTCCAGCTCCATACACATTATCACAACTAAACAATCATCTGATAATTTCAGGAACTGTTGTATTCCTAAGAGGAAGAGTTAGTTGTGGGTGGGCCTTACAGGTGGTGGATGGGTTGCTTGCTATGATTCGAGTATCGTTCTTTCACGAAAGGCCAGTTGAACATGTGCCGAAGTTATTAGGGTTTTCAAAGAACGAGGATCCGATATTTGAAGTGAATGTAGGTCCAACAGGTACTCCACACATACTAGAAACAACAGATAACATGAACGTTGTAAACAACCTAGATATTGAAGGAAGAGCTGGAACTTTCATAGTCGGGGACTACAAGGAATCACTATTTCTTCTCAACCGTCCAAGAAATAAAATTATGGGTCCATGATGTCTATGTTGCATTGTATTCCTATCTAATTTTTGTACGCTTATCATTGTATTCCTTTTAAGGGACAAGTATTTCATTGTCCAATTTTTCACAAATTAATCAAATGTACTACTAATTATCAAACAGGTGGAACATTTTGTAAAACATGGGTTTTTTTTACAACAAGGGGAACACAAAGTACTCAAATTTTTAACTTCTATGCTCAGCTTTTTGAAAACAGGTGGAACATTTGGTAAGTGCTCAAATTTTTAACTTATCTGCTCAACTTTTTTCAAACAGGTGGAAAATTTGGTAAAACAGGGGGATTTTTTTTAAAACAGTGGGAACACAAAGTGCTCAAATTTTTAACTCACCTGCTCAACTTTTTGCAAGAAGAGTGCTCAACTTTTTTAGATAAATGATCAACTTTTTTCAGTAATGGTCGACTTTTAAAAAAAAATGATCAACTATTTATTTAAATGCTCAACTTTTTTAGATAAATGATCAACTTTTTTCAGTAATGCTCAAATTTTTTAATTAAATGCTCAACTTTTTTATTTAAATGATCAACTTTTTCAGTAATGCTCAACTTTTTTTAATTAAATGCTCAACTTTTTTAATTAAATGACAAGTAGTCTGATAAATATTTTTCATAAATTCTAAACCATATTACAAGAGTGTTGAACTATTTTACATAAGTTCTTACATAGTCAATAAAAGAAACATAATAAAGAGCATAACATACATCAATAGACTGTGAAATCTTCCCCCTATTGTTTGTACAAGAAGTCTCAATCTTGTATGTCCAAAAGAGATCTGACAAATGCTCACGATACGCTAGTCCGGCTTGAAATGGATCACTCACTTCCAACTGCTTGTTTTTGGTTAGCATGAACAAGTTTCTCATTACCCAAATCCCACAATTACCTAAAGGTCCAGCTTGCTGCAGAACATCAGTCGCGTAACATAAAGTGATTGAGTAATTTGAAGGATCAATGCCTTTCTTACTCATTACATCATTGTCCTGAAGGTACTTTGGAATGACTGAGGCATACTTGTTATGTAGATCATGCCACCAATTTCTGGTTTCCACTTGAGTTTTTAACACCACATCAGGAATCATGGTGTCATAAATGGTTATGACACCAAAACAAAAATTCAGTTCAGCAAGAACCCAATGGATGTTATCTTGATTGATCGGGAAGTAAACCTATCATATCAAAGAAAGTGTAAGTAGAAGTCCTATTAAATTATACTATAAATTTTAAAATATACTTGATATGAGTGATTTTACTCATATCATTTGTATCTTAAAACAATAAATAAATGAATAAAATGTATAAAAATGGCCTTGTATACGTTTGTTTGTTGTTTAATGTGTCTAGGTACCGAAGTTCGCGAAAACCGGCAAAATCGACACGGGTTTTGAAGAAAAAGATCAACGAAGCCAAAATCGAGTTCGTTTTAGTGGATTTTAACTTTATGAAGGTTAATTGGGCTTGTGGGTCCCACATTTGGTTAATGGGCCCAAAAGTCCAATAGTGGAAACAAGTTATCTATTTTAATATCTAATAACCCAAAACAAAAGCCCAAAGTGTTAAACTTGGATGGATTAGTTACTATAGGCCCAAGCCCATATCATTTGACAATATATGAGACGTGTTATTGTTAATGGGATTTAAAACCCATTTGGATAAAACAAGTAACCGGTTACAAGTTAAAGAGTATAAACGTTTTTTGTTTATTACTTTTAGTCAAACGAACCATTTACCCATTCACGTCTCTCACCACACACACTTTCGATATTAACTATGCACTTCACCCTCATCTCTCTCCCCACTCCAAATAACCAGTTACCTTTTCACTGTTACCATAACCCTAGATAACAAATAAATTGGAGCTTTTACTTAATCAAGGCGCGTGTATATACACGCCCTTAAATTAACTACCTAGTTTTTCGGATCATGAAGATGGAGGAGAGAACAAGTGACGTGGCTTATTTCTTGCATATGATTGGTTGATATACATCACCATTTCCCACTCCTCCAGTAAACAATTGACACCTCAGCTTCAAACTAGCACAACTAGCACACCTGATTGCCACGTTGGCAATCCGTGTGCTAGTTGGCTAATATCAGCCAGTGGATCAAAGAGAAAGAAGAAAGAGAAGATTTCAATGGTCAAGATCAAGACTTGCTTCAACAAACTCCACCAAGAGCCTTGGGGGTTTAGCTATAAAAACCCCCATATTTCTGTAATTTTGGTATCCCATTTTATTTTCTAATGTTATTATGCTAAATTAGTTTTAGGATAATTGTAATTTCTTTTTCAGTATTGTAATCATCCTTGTTAATTAATAAAAGTTAATTTGGATTTAATCAAATTCGTGTTTTACTTTTCGGTCTAAATTTAATATTTGTAATTTATTCTTTACACTGATTAGTTATAATAATGATGAAATTATTTAATTAAGCTAATAAATAGCTTGTGTTAAATAATTGAAAATAATATTGGGGAAAACTTTTCCCACTGAAAAGTTTATTCAAAACTGGTTTGTATGGTGGTTCAATGATGGTGAATGGTGAAGATAATGGTTCGATGATGGTGGTAACGAATGGTGTTGATTCGTTCAGTTAAGGAGGCTCAGCGTCTTCCTTCCTCCCAAAGGTTGACTTCAAAAGGTTCATTCCCTTTTTAATTTTCATGTTTATTAGATAAAACTGTGTTAGAAGCTTATGAATTTTAAATGTTTAATGTGATTTAGATTTATTACTTTAAATTTGTTTTGTTATAATCTGTTAAGTTTGACTAATATTGTTTATGGTTTGAATTTTATTTTTAGATTTAAATTAACTGATTTGAATATTGAATTTGTTAAGTGATTAATCTGTTAACTTTGGGTAAATTTAAGTAGTCAAGTTAATTTTTAGAAAATTGTTTAGAGTAACCTGTTTAATTTGGAACTTGGATTAATCTGAGAAGTGGAGTTTAATATGCAAGTTTAAGCTGTTAAGGATCTGCTTAAAAATACGGGATAAACTTGAGAATCAATGTTGATGTGTATAATTGATTTAGTATAATCTGTTTAGGGGTTTGATTTGCACTTCATAAGACTGCTAGCTTGTGATTTGTTTTTCTGATATTAGCCTTTGCTTGTTACTGTTTTATAGTTATAACTTTGCTAAAAAGTTTAGTTTACTGAGGTTTGGTTATGCTATTGTCTGATGATTCTGCTCTTGTTTAAGATGATTTAAATCTGAGTTTAGATTTATTGTTGTGTATCTGATATAAGCTTTTACTTGCTCTTTTCTTGTTGTTATATAAGTCTGTTTGCTGTATTTGGACTCACTTTGCTGAATGATTAGTTTTCATTGCTGATATATAGTATCGTTTAGCTGAGTTATTCATTTTATTGATATGGTTTGCTTTGCTGTAATGTTTGAGCACACAGACTCAATTGGTCTGTGCAGGCTTTGCTGAGTTTATCAGTCCAATATTCAATCAAAAAGTCACCCCTGTGACTTTATTTTTACTTTTAATTTGTCCAAAAATAATAACCACAAAAATGTCTCTAACAGGACTCGAACCCATGACCTCTTGGTCATGGGCCAAATGACTATACCATCTCATCTAGCTCCTCTTTTGAGTTTTAATACAAATCTTAATATTAATATAGTATTATCTAGTGGCTGTCAGTTTTTGTATTAGACTAAATACATAGTTTTAATTTTTATTTAAATTCAAATCATATTATTTACTTTTATAAAGTTTGAAAAATAAATAAATAAAAACAAAATATAAAAAATGTTTTATTAATTTTAGAAATTAAATTAGTTATAAAAATTAGTTTTTAAAATAATTAGATTTTAATTAAGTTAGTTTTAAATAAATTAGATTTAAAAATAGATTTTGTTAATTAAAAAAAAGTAAAAGTAATTTTTAAAAATATTTAATTAGTAAATTTGTTTAAATAGATTTTTAATAGTGTAAAAGTATTTTTATTAAATATATTAAATTTAACTTGATTTTAAATAGTGTAAATTTTAAATAGTTTTAAGATTTAAATTTCAAATAGTTGTCTTTTAGAATAAAAATCGGGGAACGATTCATGCACTTTAGGATTTTAATTAATTAAAAATTGTAGGAGTAATTTTAGATAAAAAAAAAACCGAAAACTAATTCAAATCGATTGTCCAAATTGAAACAAAACGTCTCAAATTCACTTGATCTTCGTGTACAACGAACTTGGATCATCAACGTGTTTAATTAAATCCGTCTTCGACTTATTTATGGATTATTACCTTTTCCTAAAGGTAAGTTCCTAAATTTGTCCTATATCGTATCTAATTAAAATACGTCGACGTTTCCTCATCACATAAAAAAATTTGGCGCCGCTGTCGGGGATCTTGTGTACGATTCATTTTTTGGAGATTTGTTGATCGTTGATTTGAAGACCCTTTCCGTCCTCGGAAAGTTTTGTTATTTTTCTATTGTATATAGTATGTATCGTTTTTCGTGTTTTTTGTGATTATTATATTATATTACGTTGAACAATAAAATTACCTACTTCGATATAAGACCTTAGTTGGGATATCATCACCTAGCTATTGTATTCGAATCCAAAACGAAAAAAAGGCAAAATAGATAAATACTAATAAAAAGTTTAAACTCGATTTATACAAACTATAAGGTGGATATAAGGCGACGAGCTATAAAAGGCCGTCTAAGGAAAAAGGTTTTTAAGTGCTTTGTGTCACCTCGTTTTCCCGCTTGCTTATGCGTATATTGAGAGGGACGACCGATTATTGGTTTGCCGACTCAAGTAGTATTATATCTTATTTTTGTAGTTTACTTATTGAACCTTGAGACGTTTAGGTTTTCACCTATCGTTTCAAAGTCGACCGAGGGTAGATTACTTCCATAGTAATTATCCTTATTCCTTGTTTTTTTATCAATCTTTTTGATTGAGCAATACCAAATAAAAATACCAAAAATAATCTTCTTCTTATCTAATTTCTTTTCTTCAACCCTCTAAAATTCTCGTCATGTTGGTTTATGCAATTACGTTCTTCTCGACTTTTGATTGATCACAATAGGCTTGAAAATATTCCTCGTAGAAATAGAAATCGTCAACAACGAATAGTGGAACCCGAGCTTCCACCTATTGTTGTAGAGATGGCCGATAACCGAACAATGGAGGAATTGCTCCGTGCACCCACCAAAGGGTATGGAGAAGCAATCATTGTGCCGGCTGTTTTGGCGGGTCATTATGAGATTAAGACGGGACTTTTATCACTCATTCGTGCCGACCAATTTCGTGGCAATGAGACCGATAACCCGCACTCTCACATTCGGAATTTTCTTCGTATTACCTCGACTCTCAAGTTTACAGATGTGCCGAATGACGCGATTAAGCTCATGCTTTTTCTGTACTCGCTCGAGGGTAACACTAAGCTTTGGTATGAGAAAGAACCACCGGATTCGATTTTGACATGGGATGATTTAGTGTCTAAGTTCATGAATTACTTCTTTCCACCATCTAAAACAACACACTTTAAGAATGAGATCACTAGATTTGAACAAAAAGTGCATGAATCGTTTGGAGTTGCTTGGGAAAGGTTTAAAGATTTGTTAAGACAATGTCCACATCACGGTTTCTCGGAATTGCAAAAAATTAATACTTTTCATAATGGACTTAATATGGTTGAACAAGATTCTTTAAATGCCGCCGCGGGTGGTAATCTTTTAAGAAAAACTCCGAGAGACGCGTGGGGTATAATTGAGAATAAGTCTAGAGTGTAATATTCACGAAACACACCGGTTGTTTCCAATGTGAATTCATCTAATACCGAGATTGCTAGATTGGACTCTAAGATCGATAATGGATTTGCTACATTGTTGAATGAGATTAGGAAGAATCCTCATGGAACGATTAATATGGTTGAGAATTTTTGTGTGTCATGTGGTGGAGCACATCCGAATTATGCTTGTTCAACCACGGGGTTTGATCAAGCTAGTGCTTTTGCCGCGACGGGAACTTATGGCCCTAACGGTCAAGTTCCTCGTCAAAATCATGTTGTTCCACCAGTTCAAAATAGGTACAACAATGGAAATAATGGGAATAATTTTAACCATGGTAACCAAGAGAATTTCAATCAATGAAATGTATTTAATGGTAATAAAAACAATCAAGATTTTAACAACAATCAAAATGATTTGTCAAGCTACATTAAAACAAATGAGGCAAATTTGAAAGCTCTTCAAAACAACATTCAAGGACAAATGGCAACTTTGAAAAATGAGTTTCAAAATACAATCAAGGGGTAAAATAATAAGATTGAACTTAACCAACAAAGATTAGAGCAAAGTCAAATTCGTATGCAACAAAGTTTGGAACAAAGTCAAAACCGTTTTGAAGGGAATCAAGCTAAGTTTGAGAATAAATTGCTTTCGATGTTTGAGGGATTTATGTCCAAACCTTCCTCTTCTTCGGGTTGCTTACCTAGCAACACCATTCCAAACCCGAAGGGAGAGCTTAAGGCCATCACCGTTTATGTTGATTGTGATAATTTAAAAGAAGTGATTGAGTTTGATCCTCCACCTAAAGAGACCTTTCTTGATGTCACCAAGGCTACTTTAAATGTGACTAGTTCCTCGGTTTTCTTTGATCTATTTCCCGAGAAAAATAGAGATCCGGGTCAATTCTTGATACCTTGTGTTTTTAATGAGCTTGGGGAATGCAAAGCTCTAGCCGATCTAGGAGCTAGCATTAACTTAATGCCCTTAGCCATTTGGAAAACTCTTGACTATGCACCACTTAGTCCCACTCGAATGATCATTGAGCTTGCTAATGGTACCACCACCCATCTGGTTGGTATAGCGGAAAATGTCATTGTTAAAGTGGGGAAGTTTTTGTACCTAGCTGATTTTGCAATCGTTGATTATGAGACCAATCCTCGTGTGCCTATAATTTTAGGACGACCATTTTTGTGCACGGATCATGTTCAAGTTGATATGAGGAGAGAGGAGATAAAATTGTTTTATGGGGATAAAAATATTGTTTTCAAACCGGAAAACTTCCAAAGTTTGTTTCTAAGAAAGTAGAAACTGTAAAACTTGTTAAGACTATTGAAAGTAACACAAACAAGCAATCTCTCTTTTACAAAGCTGTTTTACCACCTATGGAACCCTCATTTCGTGAAGAAGAAAAGTTAATTTAAAAGAAAGATGTTTGTTTCGTTGAAACGTGTTGTAATATTACCTTGTCTCCACTTATTCTTAAGGATAAGATTGATAAGGAAATTGATGATTACCTTAGTGCACCAGTTGATGCTAGTGAGTTTGATAGTGAGAATTTTGATCCCGAGAGAGATATTGCTTTAATTGAACAATCTTTAAAAATGGATACTTTCATTCCTAACTTCACACCGAGTGATGTTAGTGACTATTCGTTAGAAAAGTTCATCGATGAACTTGTTGATCCACTTCCACGGGGAAGTGAAGACGTTTTCGATCTCGAGATCGAGCGTGATCCTCATGTTTTACCTACCATTCTCGAGGAATTCTCCGATGAACTTCCTTCTAATGAGAATGATGATCTTGTATCTGAGTGTGACACACTTGATACATTGTCGGATATTTCTTGTGATGACAAGATTGATGACACTTTTGTGACCTACTCAAGTCCTCTCTTTGAAGCTTCAGTGAACAATAATCCATTGTTTCAAGAGGATTTTGAGAGCATCATACTTCCTACATCTCACAACCTTTATGATGATGAGCTCTTATTTAAGGAGGTTGATGAATTTCTTTATATAGACATTCCTTCGGAATTTGAGGAAGACTCTAATGACGGTGATGAAAATCCTTGGTTTGATCACCCGATTTATGATGATGATAATGTTGATCCAGAGGGAGAAATTACATTTACTCTAATTCTCTTTCCCACTCGCTTTGATCTTAATGTGCGGGTTTTTCATGCGACTCATTTTGAGTACTGTTGGAAATACGTTTTTCCCAATAAAGTCTCGGTCACATCTTAGTTAGCATAGATCACGAGTTATAGACTATTTAGAACTTTGTTTCTTGGAGCGACCTCCCTTAGGGGGAGATTGTTGGAAATACGTTTTACGTATTTATGAAGGATCGGTCGCTCCAACGATAATTATGTAATGGGCTCGTGATCCATTTAGTTTATGTATAGTCCATATAGCCCACATGTAGGGTGGGCTATATATATCCCCTCCTAGCATGTTAGGAGGGGTTGTTGATTGTCCATTTGACACTTAATCATTTCCATCTTTATTTTCTCTCTCTACTTCTCTCCCTTCTCTCCTTTCTCTCTCTAATCCCTCATCTCCTTCCTTCATTTCTTTTATATTTATCATCTAATCAACTATCTTAATCCATCAAATCCATCACATAGAATAGGCCAATGATCTCGTAGACCTTCAATTGGTATCAGAGCCAAGGTTTGATTGGTTTATTCTTACTTTTTTTTTTTTTTTTTAATTGATTTTGGTGGGTTTTTGATTTAATCATGCTTAAATCATAAAAAGTTTGTATTTTTCATATAAAGTTTGTGTTTTTATGTTTTAAATCATAAAAAGTTTGTATTTTTATTGTTTTTAATCACAAATTTAATCACAAATTTCTATAAAAAGTTTGATTTACTTATTTTATATTAAAATCACAAATTTGTTAATCATCATTTTCCATAAAAAGTTGGTATTTTGTTATTGTTTTTAATCTATCGAGTTTATCAATTTCAAATTTTTTTATCAATTTTAGTATTTTTATTTATTTATTTTATTGTCAAGTTTTTTGGTCCAACTGTTTTTTTACTGGGTTTTCTATAATCTATTTTTTTTATATAACCATTTTTAATTTTTTTTTATATATAATCAGTTTTATCATTTTTTTATTTTTTTTTTGGGTTGGTCAACTGTCAAACTGTCCAATATCATTTTTCTGTCCAATTCATCGTTTCTAAGTTTCATCATGTTTCGGACCTGTTTCTACTTATCCTAAAGTTCCGAATCAAACCCAGAAGTTCCGAATCAAACTCAAAGTTCCGGACGAAAAAGTTCCGGACGAAAAAGTTCCGGACGAAGAAACTTCCGAACGAAATCTTCCGATTCGAAATCTTCCGATTCGAAATCTTCCGAATCAAAATCTTCCGATTCGAAATCTTCCGATTCAAAATCTTCCGATTCGGAACTCTTCCGATTCGGAACTCTTCCGATTCGGAACTCTTCCGAACGAATGACTCTTCCGAACGAAGCATGTTTATTCAAACTTAACGGGACTCTATCCACAAACCAAAATCAAAAGTTTCCCACCCTCGAAAACTCTCTCGACATCTAGACTCTCGACTGACAACTCACACTCAGACACAACTCTCACTCCGACTCACTCCCCTCCCAAACCCTCACTCTCGACACACATTCAAAACCCTCACTCTCGGACCCTCTCGACACACTATCCTCCCAAACCGACCCTCGATTTACCCAAACCCACAACTCAAAGACTCAAACAACCAAACCCACAACTCAAAGACTCATTTACCCACCCTCGATTCGATCTAAACCCAAAACCCACACCCTCAGAATACTCTCTACCCAACAAAACACAACACCACTCGACCCACAATAAACTCTCGACACACCCTCGTTCTCACCCCCCACCCTCGACTCATTTCATCAAAACAAGACCCTCTTTCCCCCACCCCACAAACTCTCAATCCTCCACACAGACTCCACATCACACCCAAACCCATTTTCGACCCAGTACACACCCTCCCACATCACTCACACAGACTCTGTCCCTGACTCGACTCCCTCACCAAGACTCAACAACTCAACATACTCTCGACCCTCACACCAGAAAGACACGACAGATGAAGAGAAAGGTTGTGATTTGTCAATCAAAATAAAACCTTACCCGAGACCTTGTAACAGATCTTGAAGATTGTAAATTCGATATTGTGTCTCTCAAAATCACTCGAGACTGTAACAGATCTTGAAGATCGCGAAGCGTAACCGAATGGCCATTTGATAAAAGGAGGGGTATTATTAGTTTTTGTTGAGAGAGAAAGATATAGGATCAGATACTTAGGGGACGGAGGCTACAAGAGTTTTTTTTGGGGGAGACGAGATTTAGACTTGAGGAGAGAGAGAAATAAACGGGTTTGGTGTTCTGTGTTTTTTGGAAAGATTGGTAAAAGTTTAATATATTGGACGGAGAAAACAAAGTTAGTGTTGTGGCCACGTGTATGCCATGCTTTTTCAACCTTATCAGATTTTTTTTTCAAACTTAACAGATGTTTTTATTATTTTAATTTTATTGTTTTCATTTTTTAATTTTAGAAAGTTTCCTTTTTTTTTGTTTAGTTAATTTTAGTTATTCCTTTTTATTTTGAATTTTTTTATTCTTATTAACTTTTATTTTGATAATCAATTGATTTTTTTATTTTTATTAAAATTTTTATTTTGGAAAAATTTTGTAACATTACGTTATAGTTGGAACAAAGTGACGTGACTACGTGACAAAAGTGACGTGACAAAAGTAACGTGATAAAGTGACAAGATTTAATTTACCGACGGATTGTTAATCGGGTACTTGTCCGTGAAGACGAATTTTATCATCCATCGAGGATTTTTTAGATTTATTTACGGATCGTTTCGTTGGTTTTATCATATTCCGTGACTTTCTGTTTCTAAGTTTCTTCACGTATTATAAAATCCCGAAAACAACAATATCCACGTCATTTTTAATCGATATTCAATGGATTCGTTCGATTCGACATGTCAAAAGGGAGAATCGCATTCAATGCAAAACAAAGTTAGGAAAAGTGGCATCACTTCATTTCAAATGCTTCAGTCTCATCTTGTCACTCTTTCGAGGATTCAAGGAGGGAGCGAATTTGTGACCATCTTTGGACAAGATCGTCATATATTCATCGACTCAATATTCACCACTTTGACCCAACTCGCCGAGCAACTCAACAATGACAACTTCAATCACTCTGCATCGGCACTTGCATATAAGACTCTTGTGACACAACTCACGCCTTTCCTCGAATTCAATATCATCAAGCCTGAAAGTTCAGTGATTTGTCAATCTTTTCTTCGAGATACACATACCGAGCTTCGAGTTTTCCGTGATACAATATTGAAACTCATGACATCGGTCTCGTCTTCGATTTATCAACGATCACGACTTCAGCAAGGGTATGATAATGGAGTGCAAGACTCTTCGATGCAAGAGGAAACTGGTCATACGGTTGAAAACTTGGAGCCTATCGATGCCAAGAGCACAGAATCAGGAGGACAACATGATGTCAGTGGCACGTCAGGGAATGTTCACGAGATTTCTCTTGATGACACCTTACCCATTTATGACGCAGAGCCTGCAAACATGGTACAATGTAATGTTGTTTATGATGTATATGCTGATGATATGCCGCATATTGAGAATTCTGAACCTAATTATGACAAACATGGGATGGAAACGAGTGATAGCAATACCACTTCTGATTCATCCGATGTAAGTCATAATGGGGGAGAGATTGTTCAGAATGCTATAGTACATCATGATAATTGTATTATAACTGCTTCGTTAACTGATTCTGATTCCAAGATTAAAGAGCTCGAAACGATCGTAGCTCAACAATCAAAAGATCTTGAGGATGCCAAACTAGAATTTTCTAAGAAAACGGACAAATTTGAAACATACTTTGAAAAACTTGAAAAGTCAAACGTTGTTCTTGAAAGAAAATTGGATCAAACTGTTCTAGATTCTAAAGCTGAAAAGGATAATCTTTTGAAACAAATTCAACTGCTTGAATCTAAGTTGGCATCCCAAGATAACTTGCTCAAAGAAAATGAAACGTTAAAAGCCCAAGTTCAGGAAAAGGTATTTGCTATAGCTGCGTTAAAAAACGAGTTAAGGAAAAATAGAGGACCTAGTGTGGACACTAAGCTTGAAAAACCATCAATCTTGGGGAAACCGCCTACAAATCAGTTCGTCAGACAACCGATTGTCAGACAACCTACTGCTTTTAGATCCGAGCGACCACAATCCTCGAGACCGCGGTTTGCCTCCCAAGTTGATTTGGTTCATCTTTCTAGACCAGACACTCCAACAACTAGGCCCTATGTGATCACTCCAGCTTTAGCAAGACCAAATCATATGATTGCCTCTAGTTTCCCTAAAAATACCAAGACCACGTCTAGAACTAGTTCAAATGACGTTGGCCATAAATCTGGTCTAAGGGAAGTTATGCAAAAGACACATGTAAGAGATAGCAATGTCAATCCTAGTCACATGCCTTCTAGATTACCCAACACTGCTAACCGTAGCATGTCATCTCCTAGGAGCGTCGATCAATCATCTAGGAATTACTCGGACATTAAATATGCTACTTGTAAAACATGTAGAAAATGTGTCTTTACGGCAAATCATGACTCCTGTATCAAAAAATTGCTTAATGAGGTGAACTCCCGTGCTAGACTTAAATCCCAGTGGGTTGCAAAAATCAAACCCATTGGTAAAATGTGGCGCCCCACTGGTAGAACTTTCACTCTTGTAGGAAACGAGTGCCCTTTAACTAGGATAGTCTCCGATTCTACTAAGACTACTAGGGAGGAAATTGCAAAGGATGATACATCACTTAAGCCTGAACTTAAGATTTTCTATAAAAGGAAACGTTTGCCAACTAAGACAAGTGAATCATCCCCTCAGGCCACCTCTGACACAAGAAAAGAAAACCGTGAACCTCCACGTGCTTCTAAAATAGATATCTCTAACCCATGCAAAAGTATACAAACTCCTAATGAGAATGCAGGTACCAAAGTTGATGTTCCAAAAGAACGAAGCGGTCCAATCGTTGTATACCGTTCAACTAAGGACACTCTTAGAGTTTGGTTGCTGAAGAAGCAGATATCGGAGAAACTAGTATCTCAGGGGATTCATGGTTAAAGCTTGCATAAAGGACTTACAGTCACATAACAGACTGTAACTCGATCTCCAAAGATAGGAAAGTTCATCCCGATGATGACTTATCCTAAAAACGAGAAATTCATTTTTCTCGGGCATGAGCTTATGTTAAAAACATTCCACGTTTTTAAGCTCATGCACAAGGACTTATAGTCACATCACAGACTATAACTCGATCTTCAAAGAAAGGAAAGTTTATCGCCGATGGTAAACTTATCCTAACAACGAGAAATTAATTTTTCTCGGGCATGAGCTTACATCAAAAACATTCCAAGTTTTTAAGCTCATGCACAATGGCTCCTCGTTAAATGACAGACGACGACCCGGACTTCAGAGACAGGGAAGTTTATCCACGCAACGATAACTTACCCTCTTAACAAGAAATTAAGTTTTCTTGGACACGAGCTTACCCTAAAACCATTCAAAGGTTTTAAGCTCGTGTATATGGTTTATCATTAAATATCAGATGGTAACCCGTTCTTCAAATAAAGGAAAGTTTATCGCCGATGGTAAACTTATCCTCATTAACGAGAAATTAAATTTTCTCGGACACGAGCTTACGATAAAACCATTCAAAGGTTTTAAGCTCGTGTACATGACTTACAGTTAAATGTCAAACTGTAACTCGAACTTAAAATAAAGGAAAGATTATCTTTTATGATAACTTATCCTCTTAACGAGAAATTCACCTTTCTCGGTCATGAGCTTGTATTAAAACATTCGAAGTTTTAAGCTCAGAAAGGAAAGTGTATCTTTTAAATAAGAGAACTTTTCTTCATAACGAGAAATTAACCTTTCTCGGTCATGAGCTTTCCGTTAAAACAGTCAAAGTTTTCAAGCTCATGAACACGACTTCTAAGTAAATGTCAGCTTAGGACTCGTCCTTCAGATAAAAGGAAAGTTTATCGCCAATGATAAACTTATCCTTAACAACGGGAAGTTTACAACTTCTCGGACTTGAGCTCGTTTTGTAAGATATTCAACATCTTAAGCTCAAGTAATTGGTTTTCAAAACTTTGAACACAATTTTTCGAGAATTTCTCAAAAGGTTTTTCTAAATCTTTCAAAATTGTGTGTTCAAAAATGTTTTGATAAAAAGAGCATGTCTTCTGGAATCGATAATATTTACGATACTAGAAATGTCATTCAATAATGACACGGGGTTGTAAATAAAGTTCGAGCAAAAGTTCAAACTTTTAAAACATGCTCAAAATGGTTTGCTATTATTTCCGATAGTAACCCGCTTTTCACTTTGAAGTCAAGCATTTCACCGAAAAGCTTTGACTTCAGAATCCGAAGTTATCAACTCCACAATCCAAAGTTCGTTGCAATTGATATCTACATACTCGACGATGCGACTACTCAAACGGTGACTACAGCTCTTTCAATAGAACACGGGTCAACAATTGAGGGGGAGCAATTGTCCAGCATTCAGAATCCTTGATGTCGAGAGTGCCAAGTTCACATATTGGTGTTAAGACAACGATATCAATCATACACATGGAGTCAAGAGATAACTTCAGAAGTTACAAGGAAGACCAACATTCGTGAACAAGAACCATGTGAATCTTTCATATGATGTTCTCCATCATTCAGGTCCTACCTCGTAAATTGTTAATCTTGTGAATTCATTCTCATATATGATCTTTGCACGTAATAAATACCTTACACTTGTGTTTAAAAGGTATTTAATTTACGTTTCAGCACACCCTCATTAATTTGAGGAGAGCTTGTGTAATTCATGAAGATAATTGGACTTGCATTTTTCTTCCCAAATTTTCTTAAAATGCTATTAAATCAATTGATATTAAAAACATCGATTGCGTTAATATTTTTAATATGGGGGAGAAAATGTGATTTAATATGGGATATGATCAATCATAAATGGTTTGACTTAACGTGATAGCTCATCCCGACATGTGCAAAATGTTTTCGGATATCGTGGCATATGTTAAGGGGGAGCAAAATGGATTTGTACTTCAAAATGGATTTCATGGTGACATACACTTACCCAAAACATCTCTATTCACGATGATGAAGATTGTGGTGACATAAGGATGGTAGGATAGGTTAAAGTCCAATGATTCCTCTAGAACCGGAGGAATCTTCCCAAGGACATTCCATAGCTAGAAATAGTAGTCCTTAGGAAAGATGGAGAAAGATTGTGAACGTAGCTGAATGCCGACCAAGTACTTAAGTTAGCACTGGAACAATCACAACAAGGTGCTAGTGATGACGTATTGGTAAGCATTGAAGGGGTTGAAGAATGAAAAAGAATTGTAAAGATAAAGGGTGTAAAGAAAGAAGCCCTCCTTACAACTTAGGCAGAAACCGGGTCAATACATATGCTATTAAGATCATTGTTTAATGATTCTTAATATTGAAGACAGACATCATGGACCCAGTGATGCAATGCACAACCCATCCCAGCTAACTCAGATATCTCTTAAAAGATATTTGTTTTAATCACACGGAGACAACACATTATCTATTGATTTATTCACTCCGAATAAATTGGTATTGAAAAGGTGGCACTCCTCTCCAGCCTCCGATCACTAAAAATCCAAAATGCACGATCGAGTCTAGAGCCATTTGAGATCATCAAATATCTCATTAGGACACACTTTCATATTTCCTTGCTTCTTCACACACTGTGAAAAGTAAGAAAGATCTTAAGAGTCCTACGCAAAATCTTCATGATCTTGCCTGAACATCCGAGTAATACGAAAGTATTTACAATGAAGATGGAAATCCTTCTTGAGCGAATATCAAAAAGCTCATGGTAGGTGACTTGTGCGATTCTTTACGAATCAAACTTGTGATAACTGGAAAGCAACAGTGGTTTAATTCTTAAATGAATTTAAACACGTTCCAGGCCTCTACGCAATATCTTAGTGATCTTGCCAGAACATTCAGAGTAATACTATTAAGTATTTATAGTGACGAATGGAAATCCTTCTAGTGTTAACATCAAACAGCACTTGGTAGGTAACTTGCAAGATTCTATATGAATCAAGCTAGTGACAACTGGAAAGCAACGATGGTGCGGTTCTTAATTGAACTTCACTTGTTCCAGGAACATGAATTGACGGCTTCAAATCATGCGGATAATATTATCCAAATGATCCACTCTTTACGTTCGCAGTCAGCTTTGGACGGTCGAGTAAAGAGAACGGGTTTACCCGCGAAATCTTGTCAAGGAGGTTCTTTATTGAAACTACCTGCCACAAGTACGATATTTAATATCGTCCAACGGTCTTCACCGACCGGAGGTAAATTGCTACCGAATTAGAATGAAATGTTCAAGGCCATTTCATCCGTGTATATTGTTTTGTTGCTAACTGTCTTATGCAGCGTAACAAGAAGGTGGCTTTGCGGTGTACAATCCAGAAGAAGTCGTCACCACATGCTTATACTACATACAATTAGTACTTCAACAAATTCAAGAAAGCCTGAAGGTCAAGTCTTCCGCTGTATCAAACTCTGAAGCTTTCAAGAATTTAAAAGTATAAGTATGTGGAACATGAAGTCACAAAGAGGCATATATCACAAGTGAAGAATGCACAAGGTCAAGGCAAGGAAACATGCTCAAGACTAAAGTCAAAGATCACATCAAGCACATTCACAAGAACAACATCGAAGACTCAAGCATAGATGCTAGGTTTAAGATTTTGTAAAAAGATGTGACCTCCCTTAGGGGGAGATTGTTGGAAATACGTAAGAGTGACCATGACCCATTTGTTCAAATTCATAAGAGTGATAAGGGCAACAAAGTCATGCCAGTTGATACCACTATTTTTGAGACTTTTGTTCCACCATTACCATGTGATTTATATGATTTTGGATTAGCATGGGGGGAAGACACTGTGTTGTCTATTCCTTTCTCTCCCGAGGACGAGGTATTCGACCCCATAATTGTTGATTTAGGGAAATCTCGGCCTTTCACCGATGCAATAATTGAAAGACTTTTCGATCATCTTGGTGCGAGTTTATCTCGGGGAGCATGTTATATCCATTTCGTGACTTGTGACCACCATCTCTTTTTAGAGATTTGTGTTGGAGTTTTATCCTTTCATTTGTCATCCGACAACGAGGATGTAATCTTTGACCCCGGCATCGTGCTTTATTATGGATTTTATTCCATTATGCCGGTTTTCACCACTTTCCCTAAGGACCAATGAATACGGGGATTGAGTCGAGCTCATGACTCGGTTAACAAAAACGAGGTGCCTTGTGGGGGAGTCCCATACATTCTATCTTCTCTCTATTTTCTAACAGTAATAAGGCTTGATCCTTCAAGCTTGTGATCGTGTTTTGTTGTGTTGTGAATCTTAGGTATAACCCTAATCATTGAAGACTCTCGTGTTCGGTTTTTGCCGGTCCACTTGATCTTCCATACTTTGATTGTTAAAATGGGGCACACTCTCTATCCTTTGATTTTTATCGACTAACGTGTTATCTTGAAGCATAATTAATAAATGGCTTATATATTTGTGTGCTCTTTCCATGTTAGGACTTTTGCATTAGACTCTTCGTGTTTTAGTAAGGGGGTGTTACTCTTGAGCTAAGAAACATTGAGGACAATGTTTGGTTTTAGCATGGGGGAGTCAATCGATATAATCGCTTGCAATTGCTTTTGTCGTGTCTAAACGTAATCGTTTTTCTCGTTTTTCATTAAAATTTTAAATTTTTAGTGTTATTTTAAGTTTTAATAAAGAAAATAAGTGCTTTTGACACAAATGTAGGCTTTCCGTTGGTGAAAATAAAAATAGTTTTTGACTCGACTCGGTTTTTACCTTAGCTTTTTTCTTAACGTGTTTAAATCAAGTTTTGTTAGGCTTTTATATAGGGAACTTTAAAACGCGAAAGTCTTAACTCATACGGGTTTAAGAATGAGAACTTTTCGCAAGTTCCTATAATTGATCCTAGAAAGTCGTTTATCAAGGGAACTTTAAAACGCAAATTCTAAAACTTGAAAAAGTATAAGAAGATGCAAGATCCTATAGATGACTTGAAAACCGAAAACTTTGATTTAATAGGCTAAGTATCCATTGATTTCACATTTTTGAAATTTTACAATATGGAGAACAAGAGATGATATAGTTTAATCATAAGTTTTTAAGGTTAATTCTTCCTTGTGTAAGTACTTGTGTTTGATTTAATCTCCTCGTATTTATTTTTCACGCAAATAATTGCTTAATAAATGAAGTTTTTAGCAGTTTAGGCTTAATATCTTAACTCGTAACTCCTTCTTTTTCTTCCCTTGTAATTAAAGTGAGAACACATTAAGGGTGTCAGCGTCATGGACTTTTGATCATGGGATTGCGGAAATTTGGCTTACTATAAATATCATATTAATAAAGAAGAATAAATAAAAACATGTTCTCTATGAGCCTTCGGGCGGGAGTCATGTAGCACTAACCTTGTCATTTGAGCCTTAGGGTGTATGGCATGGGGACGTGTTTAATAAAAATTGCTTCGTCATCATGAGCCATAAGGTGGGATGGTGAATGTCAATTCCCTTATTTTTGTCCAAGGAGCCTTCGGGTGTGGATTCTAAATAAGGAGCACGATTACATCTTAAAGAGCCACAAGGTGATATGATGTAGTTGTTGCTAACTCCATTAATAAGGATATAATTGACTTTGGAGGATTTTTTTTGTTGCTTTAAGTAGACCTATTAGCCAAATTTCGAATCCGGGGATTTTTCCCTCAAATCGTGTTAAGTTATCCTTGATGTGGGGTTTCTTTAGTGACAACGGTTTTTGAAGTCGACGTTAGGTTTTGAGTGTTGAGTTTACACCGTTTTTGCCTTCATTTTTGGATTAATAAATATCGAGTAAGTCAAATGAGCCTTTGGGTGAATGACATTTAAAATCTAGAGATACAATTAGGAATACTAACATAAATTACTTGTATGAGTTGTTTTAACTTTGGGGCTTATGATTGACAATGATCTTGTTTTTAAAATTGGCATGGAAAAGTGAAAAGTCGAGGACGATAAATCTATTTGAGTTTTATGATCTTAAAAGTTATTTTTCAAATAATGAAAGTTTTACATTATTTCTTTGCAAAATAAAGGTTTTAAAAGTTGAATAAAAAGTGTAGTTAGTGTTTTATGCTATCATTGTGTGAGGACACGACAATTGCTTAGCAAGGGGGAGTTTGATATGAGTGATTTTACTTATATCATTTGTATCTTAAAACAATAAATAAATGAATAAAATGTATAAAAATGGCCTTGTATACGTTTGTTTGTTGTTTAATGTGTGTAGGTACCGAAGTTCGCGAAAACCGGCAAAATCGACAAGGGTTTTGAAGAAAAAGATCAACGAAGCCAAAATCGAGTTTGTTTTAGTGGATTTTAACTTTATGAAGGTTAATTGGGCTTGTGGGTCTCACATTTGGTTAATGGGCCCAAAAGCCCAATAGTGGAAACAAGTTATCCATTTTAATATCCAATAACCCAAAACAAAAGCCCAAAGTGTTAAACTTGGACGGATTAGTTATTATGGGCCCAAGCCTATATCATTTAACAATATATGAGACGTGTTATTGTTAATGGGCTTTAAAACCCATTTGGATAGAACAAGTAACCGGTTACAAGTTAAAGAGCATAAACGTTTTTTGTTTATTACTTTTAGTCAAACGAACCATTTACCCATTCACATCTCTCACCACACACACTTTCGATATTAACTATGCACTTCACCCTCATCTCTCTCCCCACTCCAAATAACCAGTTACCTTTTCACTATTACCCTAACCCTAGATAACAAACAAATTGGAGCTTTTACTTAATCAAGGCGCGTGTATATACACGCCCTTAAATTAAATACCTAGTTTTTCGGATCTTGAAGATGGAGGAGAGAACAAGTGACGTGGCTTATTTCTTGCATATGATTGGTTGATATACATCACCATCTCCCACTCCTCCAATAAACAATTTACAACTCAGCTTCAAACTAACACAACTAGCACACATGATTGCCACGTTGGCAATCCGTGTGCTAGTTGGCTAATATCAGCCCGTGGATCAAAGAGAAAGAAGAAAGAGAAGATTTCAATGGTCAAGATCAAGACTTGCTTCAACAAACTCCACCAAGAGCCTTGGGGGTTTGGCTATAAAAACCCCCATATTTCTGTAATTTTGGTATCCCATTTTATTTTCTAATGTTATTATGCTAAATTAGTTTTAGGATAATTGTAATTTCTTTTTCAGTATTGTAATCATCCTTGTTAATTAATAAAAGTTAATTTAGATTTAATCAAATTCGTGTTTTACTTTTCTGTCTAAAGTTAATATTTGCAATTTATTCTTTACACTAATTAGCTATAATAATGATGAAATTATTTAATTAAGCTAATAAATAGCTTGTGTTAAATAATTGAAAATAATATTGGGGAAAACTTTTCCCACTGAAAAGTTTATTCAAAACTGGTTTGTATGGTGGTTCAATGATGGTGAATGGTGACGATAATGGTTCGATGATGGTGGTAACGAATGGTGTTGATTCGTTCAGTTAAGGAGGCTCAACGCCTTCCTTCTTCCCAAAGGTTGACTTCAAAAGGTTCATTTCCTTTTTAATTTTCATGTTTATTAGATAAAACTGTGTTAGAAGCTTATGCGTTTTAAATGTTTAATATGATTTAGATTTATTACTTTAAATCTGTTTTGTTATAATCTGTTAAGTTTGACTAATATTGTTTATGGTTTGAATTTTATTTTTAGATTTAAATTAACTGATTTGAATATTGAATTTGTTAAGTGATTAATCTGTTAAGTTTGGGTAAATTTAAGTAGTCAAGTTAATTTTTAGAAAATTGTTTAGAGTAACCTGTTTAATTATGAACTTGGATTAATCTCAGAAGTGGAGTTTAATATGCAAGTTTAAGCTGTCAAGGATCTGCTTAAAAATATGGGATAAACTTGAGAATCAATGTTGATGTGTACAATTGATTCAGTATAATCTGTTCTGGGGTTTGATTTGCATTTCATAAGACTACTAGCTTGTGATTTGTTTTTTCTGATATTAGCCTTTGCTTGTTATTGTTTTATAGTTATAACTTTGCTGAAAAGTTTAGTTTACTGAGGTTTGGTTATGTTATTGTCTGATGATTCTGCTCTTGTTTAAGATGATTTAAATATGAGTTTAGATTTATTGTTGTGTATCTGATATAAGCTTTTACTTGCTCTTTTCTTGCTGTTATATAAGTCTGTTTGCTGTATTTGGACTCACTTTACTGAATGATTAGTTTTCATTACTGATATATAGTATTGTTTAGCTGAGTTATTCATTTTATTGATATGGTTTGCTTTGCTGTAATGTTTGAGCACACATAATCAATTGATCTGTGCAGGCTTTGCTGAGTTTATCAATCCAATATTCAATCAAAAAGTCACCCTTGTGACTTTATTTTTACTTTGACTTTGTCCAAAAATAATAACCACAAAAATGTCTCTAACAGGACTCGAACCCATGACCACCCTTGTCATGGGCCAAATGACTATACCATCTCATCTAGATCCTCTTTTGAGTTTTAACACAGCTCTTAATATTAATATAGTATTATCTAGTGGCTGTCAGTTTTTGTATTAGACTAAATACATAGTTTAATTTTTATTTAAATTCAAATCATATTATTTACTTTTATAAAGTTTGAAAAATAAATAAATAAAAACAAAATATAACAAATGTTTTATTAATTTTAGAAATTAAATTAGTTATAAAAATTAGTTTTTAGAATAATTAGATTTCAATTAAGTTAGTTTTAAATAAATTAGTTTTAAAAATAGATTTTGTTAATTAAAAAAAAGTAAAAGTAATTTTTAAAAACATTTAATTAATAAATTTGTTTAAATAGATTTTTAATAGTGTAAAAGTATTATTATTAAATAGATTAAATTTAAATTGATTTTAAATAGTGTAAATTTTAAATAGTTTTAAGATTTAAATTTCAAATAGTTGTCTTTTAGAATAAAAATCGGGGAACGATTCATGCACTTTAGGATTTTAATTAATTAAAAATTGTAGGAGTAATTTTAGATAAAAAAAACCGAAAACCAATTCAAATCGATTGTCCAAATTGAACCAAAACGTCTCAAATTCACTTGATTTTCGTGTACAATGAACTTGGATCATCAACGTGTTTAATTAAATCCGTCTTTGACTTATTTATGGATTATTACCTTTTTCTAAAGGTAATTTCCTAAATTTGTTCTATATCGTATCTAATTAAAATACATCGACGTTTCCTCATCACATCAATACTCTAAGTTTTACAAACCATGATAGTGTGAGATCTAACCTTTTCAACCCCATTGTCAGACCAAGGTACACCATAAGTAACACCAGAAGCGTAATGAGAACGAAGCTCGTCAGTCATAACACTAGTGTTAAAAAAATGGGCAAGTCATTACATAATCTACATAAGTCGATCTATAGTGCAACAGATATAAAATCCATAGTTCTAGGTGCTATCATTTGAAAAAAAACAATTAATATAAGTAGATGAATTTATTTATAATATACTTATATTATAACCATAGTTCGCTTAGATTAAACTTACAGTATCAGATAGCCAACCAGCTCTTCCTTTTCCCAAAGCTAACAATCGTCCCCAAAATTTAGCATTGACAGTTATACAATCAGGGCCCTATGGGAAATAAAAGACCTTATCCTTGTGGTTTAAAAGTAGGTTATGAATGTCTTTTGGCACATGGGTTCGGTATTTCGGTGCGTTTGATGGTCGCAAAAAATCCTACATAAACAAATTAATTAGTAAGTTCTTGACTTTAGATTGAACAGCATACCACAAATTTTGGATTTCCAGGACATACCTCAGTCCATTCTGGTATCTCACGATTATCTGCTCCAGTCAAAGGTAGTTTAAACTTCTTTAATTTCTTGTTTCTACCTAGAACATTCGGCTTAGGTTCTGCTGACTCATGGGGGGCCATGAATGGGTCGGAAAGATACTTACTAGGTTTAGTTTCACGTTGACTTTTAACCAACTGGTCTGCCATACTAGAAGCGTGCTCTTCTTGAGTACATAAATCTACATTCATCGTCCATTCGGTTTTGTCATTAATCGACTGATCCACCATACTTGAACCCTCTTTAGTTGGACTAAGTAAATCCACTAGTGGGACAGGATCAGTTTTGTCATTAAGTGACTGATCCGCCATACTTAAACCCTCTTCAGCTGGACTAAGTAAATCCACTAGTGGGACAAGATGAGTTTTGTCATTAAGCGACTGATCTGCCATACTTGAACCATGTTCGGCTTGAGTAAGTAAATCCACTAGTGGGACATGATCAATTTCAGCATGATTAACTAGCTGAGATGTAGACTTTATTTCTATTAAAACATCCAATGCCCCAATTTCTAGTTCATGAAGAGGTTCTTGTTCAACTACTTGGCTATCGACGGAATTAATGCAACTTTGTGATGCCACGTATCAAAAATACAATTCTCTTGTCTTTAAAACATATAGGGGATCAAGATCATGTAAATTAAATCAGATGAAGATATATCATTTATTTACCTGAGTGTTATCGAAAAACAGTCCATTGTCGTTACAAAGAGAGTCCTTAGAGAAAAAGTCATTGCCATCTTTCATATCATTTATTTCAAATAGGGAGAATACTTGTGAGTCATCCAGGATTTTTCCTTTATAGCCTTCAAATGTAACTGATGTTGATACCTAATGTTGGTCAAACAAGGGGAATTGTTCAAATAGGGGGAATTGTTCAAACAAATTGTAATGATGAAATAAATATAACCAATGTTGATAGATGAAATAAATATCTTACCTTTTTAATGTCAAACAAATCTGGATATTCTTAATTAATGGGAAGTACTTCTTCGTTGTTCACATAAGCTCTTGCATCGACATCCGCAAAATCCTTACTGTCCTCAACTTCAACTTCTGGTTCCTGAATATATTTAAAAGATTTTTATAGACGGTGTGGTGGAAACATAGTAAAAGAAATAAAATTCTCTGAAAATAAGAGGGAAAGTTGGAAGTGATATCTTACCTTATCAATCGGCTTTACTTCTTCAGCGAACAAAACATCGCTTGAGGCCTGTTTTGTTTGGAAGTGATCAACTTCTGGTTCCTTAATATCTTTATTTTTTGGTTCACATGATGTTGACAACTAAAAAGTATTTAAATTTTTTTATAGAAAGTGTTGTGGGAACATAGTACAAGAGGTGATATCTTACCATTTCATTGAGCTTTACTTCTTTTGTGTTCATAACAACGCTTGTATCGACTTATGGTTCCTTAATATCTTCAAGTTTATCTTCATTAAACGTTGAATCATTCACATTTAAATCTTTAAGTTCTTCAATTGTATCAATGGTTGAGCCCTGATTAGTGTGTCAAAAAAACATTAACTTGAAAATAGATAATTAAACTTAAAATGCATTAAAATACCGTAATGTCTTCAACTACGTTTGTGTTCTGATCAACACACATATCCACATCCATATCCTGAACACGTTGAAAACAAAAAAATTTGTCTTGTTATTTAAATAGAATAAACCTTTGACATGAAATGTTTTGTAAAATATTCACTGACATGTGTTGTTTTTGGAAATTTATTGCTCTTCACGAGATCATCAATTTCAGACAATCGTGTCTTAAAATCAGCTTTCACTTGAATAATCTTTTTCAGAATTTCATCCTTGTCAAATTGGTTTACAGAGGGGTTGCTGCATGACAGCTCAATCTTATCAATACGATCATAGAAATCACACTTCAAATCGACAATCAACTTGGAAACGTCTATAAAACTGGATGATGAAGATCCATAATCAATGCCCTCACCGTCTACTACTTCTTTGTGGAAAAACCGTCATTTTCTTTTCATTAACGGGCATGGATGGTCCACCTTCTTCATGGTTCAGAACAACACTGGTAGCAACATCAGGGCCTATTCTTTGAATTTTTTTTTGACAAGGTTCTTGCGCTTACGGCGGGGCCTTTTTTTTAGAAATTGGTAAAATCGACAGTGGACAATTTCGAAGATGATCTAAACTATAAATCCACCATTGTTTACTTTCCTCAAGAGGGGTCGACTCCAGCTTGTTAAGAGGATTTCTAAACTTAAATTAAAAATGATATTCGGATTTTGGAAATGATCTCACATCAGTCCATGCAACACAACGAGGTACTACACCATCTTCCTTAGACCACCACCTTTTAGAAATAGGAAAATTTTCCAATAACCATATTTGAAATAAATAGGCACAATAAACTAAAAAACGATGAAATGCAATAAACATTTATGTAATGATATAATCATATTACTAACCTTTAACGGAAAACGAAACCTTGCAATGTATATGTGGGGAGATATGGTGGACACTTGACAATCTTTTGCAAATGATCCTTGCGGCACTTGGAGTCATGATTGTATACGCGTTTGTGAAACTCTCGCCACGTATACTCACCCCAAGGAAATTTGTTCCAAGATTCAAAATCCTCAACAAGATTAAAAAATTCCTCTGCAACAACTCCACGTAACTGATCACCCATGAATACCCAACATAACGCATATATCAGACAAACCCTCATAGCATCGACATCAGACAGATTACTAAAAGCCAAATAGTCCACAATAAGCTTACGTATATGTAACCCCTTTACTCTACGGATTTTTGGAAATACGCGATTCTTAAATTCCGATTCAACATCCCTAAATTCCTTTAAAGAAGAGTCACCAAAACGTAACCCTGTAACCAAACAGAAATCCTGTTTGCTAAACTCCAAACTATTTACTCCAAAATCAAAGTAAAAAGGTTTATCTGTTGTTAGGTTGTCGTCCACTCTTCGATGTTGAAAAAGATGGTGAATCAAATGGTTATCATGTTCTAATGTTCTTATGTCTAACCAAGGACCAAACACTGTTCCTCGGAACATATTTATCCGATAATCTTTCAAAGACAACTTTGTTTTTATGGTTGTCAAATACTCTAACTTACTTTTAAAGCTAATCTTTGCATCATACACCTATACCATAAACAAAAAAAGTGAGTTTGGAAGTAAAACTATGGAAACACTAAATTTTCTAATAATCTGTAATAAACCTAATGTATCAACTAGATTGACCCTAAACAACATTATTCTCATAAATTGTACAATTGCATAAAATTGAAAATACCTGTAAATTCCGACCATCTACAATGAATATGCAATGAATATGGATCTAATAACAATAAACAACCAGTTAACTGCAATGAATATGGTTTCAACGACGAAAACTGGGAGGAAAACTGGGCCTTGTTCATATGATACGTTGGTATAATTGCAGACTTTTGATAAGTTAGTTTGTTGATTAGGGGACTAAATATGTTAAGTTACATATTTTTGAAGGGGTAATATTTAAAATTTGGGCCCAGATATTAATGAAGAATATTTGTCTAAAAAGGGAAAAAGGTACTACAGAGGTTGAGCACTTGGGGGTTGAGCACCGTCAGCCGAGCATTTGTCATAAGACACATGTCATAAATATAATAGAGTTGAGCAGTTGTGCATTTGTGCATAACCATATATGTCAAAATCTTTTGGCTTACCATTTAATAGATCAGTCTTTTTCCTTTTTTTTAACCAATGCCCTGGCTTAGGGGTGTTTGTTTTAGCTTATATAGTGGGCTTATAAGCTTATTAGCTTATATAAGATTATAAGCCGAAATTAAGTGTTTGGTTAAACTTATATAAATAGGCTTATAAGCCTATATAAGGAGGTTTTGGTAAGCCAAATATTTGAGGCTTTTATAACAAAAAGTGTGCTTATATAATTATTACATATAAAAAAACTTTTATACCCCATTTAATAACTACATAATTTAACATTTATATATATTTTTTGTCATTTTATTTTATTAATTTTAATAAGCTTAAACACTTAAGTATATACTTATGACATATAAGAGGGAAAGGTATCACAAAGAGGTAAACACCTCTTCACTGCGCCACATCAGCGCCACGTCATACCAACTAATCTCTCTCCTCTTCTCCAAAAACACCCCCTTTATCACAACTAGTCTCTCTCCTCTTCACTTGGGTCCCACCACTCACCATTTTATTTAATTTTTCAATTTTCACACAAAATAAAAATTCATTTCATAAAATTAAAAATTACAAAATACTAAAAAATAAAATACAAATACGAGAAATAAAATTACGCTACGAATATAAAAATACGGAAAAAAAAGACAATACGAAAAAAAAAACAATACAAAAAAAAACAATACAAAAAAAAACATCCTAGAGTTGATATTTTGCCGCGATTTGTAGTTGTTTCCTCATGATAACCGACTTTTGAGGTTCTGGCAAATCGTCGGTCCGAATGGAGAGAAACTCCAGCTCTTTAAACTCCATATCGGCATCCACTTTAGCCATCTCGGCATCGGCTTTAGCTTTCCTCGAATCGTACAGCTCTTTACCCGCGTTTAATTTGCGGAGTAAAGCATCGTTTATGTCTTCCTTCGAAGTGGTCGATCCACTACCCGTGCTGCTCTCAGTTGTTTCTGATCGTGTCTTCTTGGCGGGTCTCTGTTTGCCGAGTGGTCGACGCTTAGCATCTGGAGCAAATACGTTGCTATGATCAATTTGGTCAAGACCCTCGGGTGCGTTCCATTTTGAGAAGTTTCTAAGCACCCTCCACATATGTTCAAGCGTAAATTTTCGGCGTTCGTTACAAGCCGCGAATTCACGTCGTGCAGCTTCAAGCACGTCGTCGTCGTTTTCACCGCTAGCCTTTTTAAGGCTTTTGAAGATAGCGTGAAACTTTTGAACATCGGGGTGCGAACGACTCCATTTCCCGGTCAGCATATTCTTCGTACGCTTGATTGAGTTACGCCGGTTGAAATCTTCCAAAATCGTGTTCCAAAAAAACTCTTCAGTTTGATCATTCCCGCGTTCTTTGTCTTCGGAAGCGGCGACCCAAACCTCGAACAGTATTTTTTCCTCATCAGGTGACCACCGTAGGGGTGCCGAAAATTCAACTTCATCTACATCATCGATGTCGTCCTCGTCTGCGGACAAATCAACCGCAACATTTTTTTTTGCCTGCCGTTTCCCTCTGCCACGAACGGTATTTTTTTGCTTTCGTTGTGGCGGTTGAGATTGTGGTACTTTGAATTGAGTTTCGGGGACATTTTGAGATGGTGGATATTGAGATGGTGGATATGGATATTGAGATGGTGGATATGGATATTGAGGTGGTGAATATTGATTTTGGTGAAACGCTAGTTGTTGTTGATAAATTTGGTGGGGTGTTAATGGTGGAAAGTATTGTTGCGAATAGTTTTGACCGGAACCTTGGCCGGATCCTTGGTCGGATTGCGTCACGGGAGAAGAAGACGACGATTGATTCGGATCCGTGCCGTGGTTGAGGATGTTAGCGTAGTTGAGGTAATCGTTTGGGAGGTTTGACATTTTTTTTGTGATTTTTGGAGTGTTTTTTTTATTGTAGAATGTATTTTGTGTGTTTAAAAATGTATAAGGTAATGAGTTTATATAGGGTTTAAAAATAAAAATTTTTTTTTTTTTTTTAAAAAAAAAATTTAGCTGTTAGAAAACGGTAATAAAAAAGTGGGCCCCACTTTATTTTCCAACGAGCAATGTCACTTTGTGACATTTGACAACCGGCGAGGGGGGGTCGGTGTAACGGCGAAGGGCGGCGAGAGGCGGCGAGCGTGCCACCTAGGCACGGCGAGTCTGCCTCTTTGCCACACCGTTCGCTCTAAGGCTAGGCACAACGCATGGGGGTCGCGACCTAGTTTTTTCGGCCGACGACCTAGTGCGACCTATTTGCCACAACCCGGCGACCTAGTGCGACCTAATTTAAAATTTATTTTTTTATTTTTAATAAAAATAACATTTTATATTCAATAAAAACAACATTTTATATTTAATAAAAATAACATTTTATTCCATACAACACGCGTTATACTAAAAAAAAAAAAACATTACATAAACTAAAAAACATTAGGAAACTTAAAAGTAAAGAGGGTATAATGCATTAGCTAAAACTAACTCCAAAAATTGTCAAATTAATATATGTTGTGAGGAATTAAAAAAAACTCAATATATTAAAATTTGGAATTTTTTTATAAAATTTATATAATTAAAACATGTTAAATTTAAAAAAAAAATGTTTTTTTTTTTTTTATAAAACACACAGACACAAACACAAACACAAACACAAAAACACAAAAGAGGTCGTGACTAGGGTCGTTTTCGCTCGATTTGCACCGGCGACCGAATCACCGCAACACGGCGACTCGGTCGCGACCGAGACCCGACCGAGTTTTTTCCGGTGCGTTGTGCCTAGCCTAAGCCAGGCTTATAATATAAAACACCCCAGTCACATTTTCATTCATCCACTAGAAAAGCGCGCCAATCAATCTTACCACTCAACCGCCACCACTCCAAAACCCTCATAACCACCGACACCACCATCACAACACCATCCTATAACCACCACCACCAGCACCGTCACACCACCACACAACCACCATGAAAAAACAAAAACAACAAACCATTTCCCGCTTCTTCACTCCCCAACCCAAACCCCCATCACCATCATCACCATCACCACAACCACCACCACCACTACCATCTCCCGCCAAAATCACCTCCACCGTCACTTTCTCCCCTCAAAAACGCCACCAACTCTCCCACCTCATTTCCCCCCAAAACCCCAAAAAACCAAAAACCCTCTCCTCGTACAACAACACCCTCCACCAAAAGTTCCTTAACAAGCTTCTCGAACCCACCGAACCCGAAAAACCATCACATAACAATGATAATGCTCCACCAGATATTACCCAAAACCTTAAATACACCCCACTAGAACAACAAGTAGTTGAACTTAAGTCTAAACACAAAGATGTTTTACTAATGATAGAAGTGGGATACAAGTACCGTTTCTTCGGCGAGGACGCGGTTAATGCTGCGAAAGTGCTGGGAATTTACGCGCATTTGGATCATAGTTTTATGACGGCTAGTGTGCCTACTTTTAGGTTGAATGTTTATGTTAGGAGATTGGTTAATGCGGGTTATAAAGTGGGCGTTGTGAAGCAGACGGAGACTGCGAGTATTAAGGCGCACGGAGGGAATAAGGTGGGACCGTTTGGTCGTGGGTTGTCTGCGTTGTATACGAAGGCGACGTTGGAAGCGGGTGGGGATGTGGGTGGGGAGGAGGATGGGTGTGGGGGGTGTAATAACTATTTGGTTTGCGTTGTGGAGGGTGGGAGTGAGGGTGGGGGTGGGGGTGGGAGTGAGGTGAAGATTGGGATTGTGGCGGTTGAGGTAGCCACGGGTGATGTTGTTTATGGTGAGTTTGAGGATGGGTTGTTGAGGAATGGGCTTGAGGCGAAGATTGTGAGTTTGAGTCCGGCTGAGTTGTTGCTAGGTGATCCGTTGTCTAAGTTGACCGAGAAGGTACTTTTATGTCGATAAAATATGTTACTAGTTAATTTGGTTTGTGTATGCTTATGTATTAGTAGCAAATTTTGAGTCAAATGTCAGGACTTTTTGCATGTGCGATAGTAGTTTAGTGCTTAACGTTTGGATAAAGATGTTACGATTATGTGATTACTAGGTAAGAAAAAAGTCAAAGACAACTTATGGATAACTCATTAGGGCTTTTCACCTTTGCTGTAACAATAATGTTACGTTTGCTTCTTGGTGATCCATATAAGCAGGAAGATAATCTTAGCTCGATTAATGTTATGTAGGCAGAAGAGTTTTTTAAATGATTATTTGTTACTATTTCCAATCAGAATCAAGTGCTTATAACGTAACCTGTATCTTTATCTCGGTGTTTACATCAGTTGATTTTTGCTTGTATGTATGCAGCATAGGTTGTATTTCATACATATGCAAATGGGGCTATTTGGAATATGTTTATATCTCTGAAAATGTTAAAAGGCTAAAACAAAAGTAGAATACAAAGGAAATGGGTCAAACGGATAAAACAAATATTGTAATAGCTTACAAAGGAAATGATTCAAGCGGCTAAAACTAAAATAGCTCAAAATAAAAGCGGGTCATATAGGCAGCAAGGCTGAATTTGCTAAAGTGTGTTAGTTTAGAAAAGCTTTTAATACAGTTTTTTCACATATGAAAGGTTATTATTGAAAAAATATCTTTTTGTAATCGTGCTTGACGAATCAATTATTCATTCAAATTTAAATCTTTTGCATCAAGTGTTCCGGGTCAAGAGTTATTTTAACAACTATTCGTTTTAACCCGTTACCTATATTTTGCTACTTTTGGAAAGCTGAATCCTTTTGTTAACAAATTGAAAATCTTGGTGTTGAGATCTATAGTTGTCTTCTTAATATAATGGAATTTGGACTTGATGTGTAGTTTCTAATAGCGTATGCCGGACCTGCTTCAAATGTGCGAGTGGAACGTGTCTCTCGCGATCGCTACAAAGATGGCGGTGCATTAGCTGAAGTAGTATCTTCTTTTGATACTATGGGCGACAGCATATCAAATGGTACACCTGAAGAAGAAAACGTAGAGTCAGAGGGAAAGACAAAACGCCAGTTTGCAATTGAGGTGCGATTCTACTTATCTCTCTTTATGAGGCACATGGTAACTGTGTCTCATGTTGTTAAACTATCAAAGATACAATAGTAAAAGAAATAGAAGAAGATAATAAATCGTTGCTTTTAGGAATTTGTTAATATATCCGTTTTGTCTATAGGCAATTATGGGCATGCCTGATTTGGCTGTTCAAGCATTAGCGTTGACCATTGATCATCTAAAGCAATTCGGGCTCGAAAGGATTTTGTGCTTGGGAGCTTCGTTTCGGCCTTTCACAAACGATTTGGAGATGACCCTTTCAGCCAATGCGATGCAACAATTAGAGGTACGTATGTTATAGTACTATACAAGCTGTGTTTTTTGAAAGCTGTATAACTAAGTATAAACTTAGGATTCTTAAAATGGTTTCTTTTCAATTCGATTCTGGTGTATGCTCCTTAGATTTTTCTTACACTAGCTAAACTTCAACGTCTGGTCTCTTGGTGCAATATGATTCACGTATTAGAAGCCTAACTGGTTAACTTAATGCAGGTCTTGAAGAATAACTCCAATGGATCTGAATCTGGTTCCTTGTTCGAGTGTATGAATCACACTCTTACAACATGCGGTTCAAGACTTCTTAGGCATTGGGTATGCTTCATTCCGTCTTTATTTCCGTTATTTTGACCATTTTACATATGAATGGGTCAATGCAGGTTATGTTTTATATACAAAGTAATCAGGGAGTTAAAATAAATGTATAGCTTTAATGGGAACTTTGTCAAATGGTTTGAAAATCTTTCAAAGTCTTATAAATAAATAAAACCTCCTAAACCATTGCACTGAAAAAGGAGTATTGTTGTAATATATATCTTTCTGTAATCATATGTGATGCTAAGTGGGAATAACCTACCGCTCCAGGTGAGTCATCCTTTACGTGACAGAAACATGATCAATTCTCGTCTTGACGCTGTTTATGAGATTCTTGGATCAATGGGTTCTCCTAACGCTTATAATAGTAATGTTGATTCTGATGGAAGAGACATCGATTCCACTAGAAGCCCCAAAGTTCATCAGCTGCTTACTTCTGTACTAGATGCGTTAGGAAGATTGCCTGATATCCAACGTGGAATAACGAGAATTTTTCATCGCACTGCCACGGCATCTGAGGTAATTAATTATTCTGTAAATGTGGTACTAATTCGTTGGGTTGAGTAACTGGTCGAACGGGGTCTGGCTTGGTTGTGTCAATCAATAATTAGTCATTGTCTAAATTTCTTAAATAACCAATTCACTAGATACGGTTTTAATTTTTTTTATTAATGAAAGTAATAAATTGTGGCATAAAAAGTGTTAAACCAATTTGACCCCTTGTGACATTTAACTTTTTAAGAGGTTTTCTAGTGTTAGACTGCCCATTTGGACCCTTTTTTATATGCATTATTTAACTCAAACATACCCAATAGATAAACAAAAAGAAAAGAGAGCCTAAATTGACTCATTCATTACACCCGGACCAAATTTGTCATTTTCACCATTATTTAAAGAAACAGATGTATCTTTTTGTTATTCAGCTAGTGTATAATATCGGTTCCATGGACTATTACAGTTCATAGCAGTCATCCAAGCAATCTTAGTGTCGGGCAAACAGCTTCAGAAGCTTCAAGTGGAAGAAGAGGACAATGTCGACCATTTGCAAGAAAAGACGGTGTATTCTTCATTTTTGAAACGGCTGATACTGACAGCATCTTCATCCAGGATAAATTCCATTGCAGAAAGGCTACTGTCTGCATTGAATAAGGAAGCTGCTGAGAAGAGTGATCTTTCAAATCTGTTTGTCGCTTCGGATGGAGAGTTTGAAGAGGTTTCGTAAAATGAATCATGTTTAAATATAAGTTCCATGTCCTACCTTGCATTTATTTTAACTATCTGAAATTTCAATGTTGAGCAGATTGCTGCAGCTAGGAATAAAGTTAAACAGGCAGAGGAGGAGTTAGATTTATTAATTGGGTTATACCGCAAACAACTGAAAAACCGGAATTTGGAGTTCATGAGCGTGTCTGGGACAACACATCTGATAGAGGTAAATACTATAAACTTTATCATTGCAGAATATCAAACAGTAATGTTTTATCAAACACTATATCAACGAAGTTCAGACTGGTCTATTTATAATTGTACATCCAGATGACTTATTAATGAGTCATTTTTCGTATAAAGAATGAGGTCATGGCCAGCCCTTTGAGATATTCATGCCTTCAAGGTCAATTAACCCCATTCAGATTGTGATCTGATTTAATTTAGCTTTCATAAATATATTATCTATCGAAGCTTAATTTTGCTTGTAACTTAAGACAGTATAGAACACCTATGCGAGCAAATGGTTAAAATGGTATATTCGGCTTAAAGAATTATCGAATGTTCATCTTTAATCATGATCTTAGTGAGCTAAAGCCTGTAGACTGTACAATTCCTTGATCTTTTTGAATATTCATAATTTTTGAAGTATTGTTTTGCTTGCAACTTCAAAACTATCGCCATTGTGGTTTTATGATATATATGCCTCGTGGTTCTTACTAATTCTGGTGTTACTACAGTTGCCAGTAGACGTAAAAGTGCCTTCGAATTGGGTGAAGGTTAACAGTACTAAAAAGGCAATACGCTATCATGCACCAGAAGTATTGACAGCTTTAGATCACCTATCATTGGCAAATGAGGAGCTCCTTGTTGTCTGCCGCTCAACTTGGCAAAACTTTCTAAATGAATTTGGCAAATATTATTCCGAGCTCCAAGGTGCTGTCCAAGCAATAGCAGCGTTGGATTGCCTACATTCTCTTGCTCTCCTTGCGAGAAAAAAGGTTATCGTCTTTCATGAGTTATTAAATTTGATTATAGGTGGAAAAATGCCAAAATGGGTGTGTTGGGTAACTGTTGAAAGCGGGTTGAGGTCAAGTTGGATAGTTTTTGGTATGGGTAGTGTTCGGCTGAGTGCCGACCCACAAACTTTTTGGTCTTTTCGTTTAAGTTATATAAATACTTGATGTTTACAAAGTTTGGTCTGAACTTTGAGGTTTGAGCAACTTTGACTTCGTTGACCTGTTTCCATTAGAGATAAAGCTTCTGTAAACTTGTTAATGGATCAAAGTTTCCACCTGTATATACATTGCTGCTTCAACTTATCTTATACTAACTTCACCTCTCTTGGTCTCTCAGGACTATGTTCGCCCAGTCTTTGTTGATGACACTCAACCTGTTCAGATATGTATATCATCAGGACGACATCCGGTATGTAAGATTCTGCTAAGTTGTTAATGCTTTTTTCTTTGCATGATGCTTACATGGTCAACTATAAGCAGGTGATGGAGACCCTGTTACAAGATAGTTTTGTTCCAAATGATACAAATTTACATGCAGATGGAGAGTATTGTCAGATTGTCACTGGACCAAATATGGGCGGAAAGAGTTGTTATATACGACAAGTGGCTCTTATTGCTATAATGGCACAGGTATATTGGCACTATATAGATTTTATTATGCATATACACTCTCAAAGCGCCCAAGTTATCTAGTTCAGGGGGATTTAGGATGTGATTTTGAAAATGATTCTGATTATGAACAATCATAATAAGATAATCAGGCGTAACAAAATCACTGTAGCATATAGTTTTTTTTTTTTGTAACAATGGTTTCCGACTAATCTACGGGGTTTGAACCACCGCCACACAGACTCAACCTGGGTAAAGCCCTCCCTTTCCTGTAGGAGATAGCTGTGTATGTGTTTTTTTGCTTTTTAGAGCTGTAAATTCAGCTAATCAAATTTTACTTTTTTCGGAAAATTCTGATATTCTCATGAATGTAAAACATAAAAAGAACAAAAAGATACATTTTAGTTCATAAGGAAATGCGACTGGAAAGATGGAGTAGAAGCTCTAAAGTTAGGCTAGACGAAGGGTGATTAGGCATTTTTTTTCTTTCTATCTTTAGGAATCGTCTTTGTTGCAACTAGTAGGAAACTGCTATTTTAGAAGTAATAATTCGACCCTAAATAATCTGATAGAACAGAATTTTATTATCTAAACGTCAAAATACGACTTGTGTGACCGACATTTGTAGTAATTACATAATCGAACTTTACATAAGGGAACTAAAGGTTCAGGTGTTCTCTTCTTTTTATTTAGGTAGGTTCATTTGTACCAGCATCATCAGCAAGATTACATGTATTAGATGGCATCTACACAAGAATGGGAGCTTCTGATAGCATCCAACATGGAAGAAGCACGTTTCTAGAAGAATTGGGTGAGGCTTCTCACATTCTTCAAACTTGCACAGGCCGGTCTTTAGTCATTCTTGATGAGCTCGGGAGAGGCACAAGCACACATGATGGGGTAGCAATCGCTTACGCTACATTGCAGTACTTGTTAGAGCAGAAAAAATGCATGGTTTTGTTTGTCACCCATTACCCAGAGATAGTCAATATGACAAAAAGGTTCAGCGGCGCTGTGGGGTCATATCATGTTTCTTATTTAACATCACAGAAGGACGAGGATACAATGCACTCAAATCGTAACCGTGAGGGTGAGAATCGTGAATTTGAAGATGTTGTGTACCTCTACAAGCTTGTTCTTGGAGTTTCAGAAAGGAGTTTTGGGTTTAAAGTTGCAGAGCTTGCACAGGTCAGTCAACTTCTGTCTTCTTAGGGGAAAATAAACCTAATTGATTTCAAATTGTATAAACCTAATTGGTCAGTGTTTAGAGATCACAAGATGGTTTGTCGGGCAGGTACAGATTGGGTTGACCGGCAAACTTTTTTTTATCCATTTTTAAGATCTTTAAATAAATATGTTAAAATAGTTTTTTTTTTTTTTTTACGATCTTAATCTCAGTCTTTGAATACAAACGTATTGGTAGTTTGTATGCATTGAAATTTGAAAATATAGTTCAGCTGACCCATTCCCTGTTTAGCTACTTTTTTTATTTTGACTCGTTTGAGATTGAACACAATCTACTTAACGAAATTGTAGCTAAAAGGGTCCAAATTACCACCTTTTCTAGAAATTATTCAACAAACTTTAGATTATATTTACAGAGTGACATATGAACGCATATTTTATGATACAGCTACCTTTGTCATGTATAAATCGAGCGAGTGCGATGGCAATGAAACTTGAAGAAGAAGTGAGAAACAGACGTAAAAATAGGTTGGCACAGACGATTTCACAAGAAACGGGGAGAAATGATGAAATTGGAGGTGCAGAGGCCTTGAAAGAGTTTAAAGATATATTTTCAAATCTGAATTTGGCATCTTCAGAAGATGTCGATCCTGCAAAAAGCTTTCAGTGTATAAAGCATGCTAGAAACCTTGCACTTGAATTGATGAATAGGTAAAAACTCAATTGGATGTGTTCAGTAAATGGCCTTGAACTTTGGTGGTCTTGTAAAGCTGACGCTATGGTAGTGGCCTCCTTTTTCTTGCTAGATTGCGAGTGTTTTGGTTTTGGGTAAAAAACATGTGTTAATCTTAGCCAATCTTTAATGGAGTTAGAATTTGAGAATGGATACAAATGAAGTGCACCAAGGCTACGCAGAACATATTTTTTAGACCTACAATATTGAAAAACAAATTCAAATTAAGATGTGTGCACACCTTATAGTTATATCCAAAGGCGTTCCTTTTGAATAGTGTGTATACTGGAAGTTGTTAATGTAACAATTAATGAATGAAACCCGCCATACATGGATGGTTCGTCTAGACTTGAGAATGTATGAACTATTTTGTCTTATAAATACCGATTTTAGCCTTGTACTCTAGAGTATCTTGAAGATATAAGCCTCTTACAAAGACGGTGCACTGATGTTGTCGGGGGAAGCTGAAATGCAGAATGGGTAGTATTGTGAAAGTAAGACAATGCCTCTAACGCTTCCTTTTGATGTCCAAAATCGTGTTTTTAAAACAGTGTTGGTCATAGGTGAGTAAGTCAGATGCTTATTGAGAATTGATGTGCCTTTGTAGTGTCTTGAGGATGTGCAGCGGCTTTTTGTGATGTTAACTATATGCCAATGTAAAATGTCTTAACACACTAGTGTAGAAAGGCGCACGGTATATAATGAACATGGTGATAACGTGACACCAGCATTTCAGTCAGTTTGGATTCCTCGAATAGATCCGTGAACAATAAGTAATGCATGAAGGCATTTGGCGAGGTGCGGTATTGTACATGAGTAGAGAATATTACTAAAAGATATGTACTCGCCACTATCTGAGTATAACTCGTGCGAATTAGCTGTTTTTCAGGCTCCTCGACATACCTGCAGTGCAAAGCTAGAATTTTTAGAACCCTTCTCCTTATTGAGTTTCGATTGGCACAAAATCATCTTTGACATTGTAGAAAACAGTCTCAAAAACTAGTTGTGAATGACAAAACCAAACAAAAAAAGAAATGCACCAGCCGGGAATCGAACCCGGGTCTGTACCGTGGCAGGGTACTATTCTACCACTAGACCACTGGTGCTTTTGTGGTATGTTTTCGCATCTGCGGATAATAACGCTGCTTTTAAACATTTGAATTCTTTATATTCGACCCTTTTTTTCTATCTAGGGTAGAAGTAGTAACATTAAATCACTACAAAAACCAAAATATCCCATTCTGCTCCGGTAATCATTTTAGCTAGAGGTGGCAATCTTGGACCATGATGAACAAAACGGGCTCATATAGCCGATTTTATTGGACTGTTTGGGCTCATTTGATGGCTGAATTGATATAATAAGAAATGTGTTGTATATTTAATTGTAATAAAGAATATCTTTGATGAAGTGATCGTAGTGGGGAAATAATACTTTGTTGTTATATGATTATTATATAATGGATGTGATAGAATTATGTTATTCAAAAGCTTGAACTTTAACAAAAAGAGATAATATAATGATTATTCAAAAGCTTGAACTTTAAAAAAAAGAGATAGAGAATAAATTCAAATTTATTCAAAATATTTCACACATTATTCCAGGAGGCGAGACCTCTATTTATAATACATAGAGTGCATATAATTGATGACGCTATCTACAGTACATAGCTAGATGGCCAGTTGGACTTACTACTTTAGACACAGAGACTCGATGGCCGACAGACGTACAATTATTTTACAAAATACAAATTACATCATACCACACTAAAAAAAAGCAAACCTATTCTAAAAAAGGAATATATCACAAATGGAAATTATTCTTCTTCATTATTGATTTCTTGGCTTTATTCCATCATTTCCGTGTCACTTGTACAACGCTCACAATGATGTCTTGGTACTCGAGACAAGTGCTTGCATAGTAAGATTTTGAAGTCTTATGGAAGCAAGGAAAGTTGTCCAAAGAAACTTTCAAATTGTTCTTCAAGCCCTGCTACTATAATCTTTTACGATGTTAATCTCAGTCTTTGAATACAAACGTATTGGTAGTTTGTATGCATTGAAATTTGAAAATATAGTTCAGCTGACCCGTTCCCTGTTTAGCTACTTTTTTATTTTGACTTGTTTGAGATTGAACAGAATCTACTTGACGAAATTGTAGCTAAAATGGTCCAAATTACCACCTTTACTAGAAATTATTCAACAAACTTCAGATTATATTTACAGTGTGTTAACATATGAACGCATGTTTTATGATACAGCTACCTTTGTCATGTATAAACCGAGCGAGTGCGATGGCAATGAAACTTGAAGAAGCAGTGAGAAACAGACGTAAAAATAGGTTAGCGGGGAGAAATGATGAAATTGGAGGTGCAGAGGCCTTGAAAGAGTTTAAAGATATATTTTCAAATCTGAATTTGGCATCTTCAGAAGATGTTGATCCTGCAAAAAGCTTTCAGTGTAGAAAGCATGCTAGAAACCTTGCACTTGAATTGATGAATAGGTAAAAACTCAATTGGCTGTGTTCAGTAAATGGCCTTGAACTTTGGTAGTCTTGTAAAGCTGACGCTATGGTAGTGGCCTGGCCTCCTTTTTCTTGCTAGATTGCGAGAGTTTTGTTTTTGGGCAAAAAAACATGTCAATCTTAACCAATCTTTAACGGAGTTAGAATTTGAGAATGGATAGAAAGTTGAACTGCACCGAGGCAACGCGGAACATCTTTTTTAGACCCTACAATATTGAAAAACAAATCCAAACTAAGATGTGTGTGCACCTTATAAGTTATAACCAAAGGCATTCCTTTTGAATAGTGTATATATTGGAAGATGTTAACGTAACAATTAATATATGAAACCTGCCATACATGGATTGTTCGTCTAGACTTGAGAATGTATGAACTATTTTGTCTTATCATTACCGATTTTAGCCTTGTACTCCGCTATAAGCATCTTCTACAAAGGCGGTGCACTGATGTTGTAGGGGGCAGCTGAAAAGCAGAATGGGTAGTATTGGGAAAGTAAGACCATACCTTCTAACGTCCTTTTGATGTCCAAAACCGTGTTATTAAAACAGTGTTGGTCATAGACGCGAGTAAGTCAGATGTCTAACACACTAGTGTAGAAATGTGCGCGGTGTATAATCAATAGGTGATAGTGTGACACCAGCATTTCAATCAGTTTGGATTCCTCGGATAGATCCCATGAACAATAAGTAATGCGTGAAGGCATTTGGCGAGGTGCGGTTATGTACATGAGTAGAATATTACTAAAAGATATGTGCTCGCCACTATGTATAACTCGTGCAAATTTGCTGTTTTTCTGGCTCCTTGATACACTGCAGTGCAAAGCTAGAATCCTTTTCCTTATCGTGTTCCGATTGGCACAAATCGAACACAGTCTCAAAAACTAGTTGTGAATGAAAAAAAAAGAAACAAGAAAGCTAGTGCACCAGCCGGAAATCGAACCCGGGTCTGTACCGTGGCAGGGTACTATTCTACCACTAGACCACTGGTGCTTTTATATTATATCCTTGTATTAGATATCTAATAACGCTGCTCTAAAACAATTGAATTATATTCAAACCTTTTTTTCCTATCCAGGAATAATAACATTTATATCACCACAAAAACCAAAATGAAATATTTCTGCTCCGGTAATCATTTTAGGAGGTGGAAATCTCGGACCATGATGAACAAAACGGGCTCATATCGCCGATTTTGTCGGATTGTTGGGCCCATTGACGAGCGGAATGAGAGGAGGTTCCAACTTGTTAGATCTTGAACGGGCGTTTTGGGCGAGAGTATCTAATTTTGCTAAAAGACATACCACTTTCGGCTTACGATTTTCTGCCGGCAGTCTCACTGCTGCCACTACGGTTTTCCGAGCAGTGACACCACCATTGATGCCAGCATCACAATATAAAAATTAAGTTAAAAATAATAGATTTTCTTATAAATGTAAATTCTCGTTTGCCAAGATGTTAAAGAAAGAAGTAGAAGAGACTAGGAGTAAAGCCAATTCTATGGCAGTTGACTCATTTTCCTTGCTAGTTGCGAACGTACCGTTTTTTCTACTGGTAAAGCAGAAATGTGTTGACGACGATGACCATCTGAAAGGACAAGATGATAATAGCTTATTGTGCTTACCAAAATGCTATATGATGTTTTCAGTGTGTGAATTGAGAGTCAACAGCTGATTTCGGGGACTTTTTTCAGGGGTGCCAATTTGTGTTTGGTTCGGTGAATCCCAGCCATAAACCAGATATATTTAACTCACGTAGCCCCAACATGACCTGCATAAACCTGTTTATCAAAATGGGTCAGACCGGTGACGAACAACACGGCTTTCAAATGGTTGCAAAGGATATCTAATAGGCTGGCGGGTCAGGTTCATATACTACGTAATATTTTCTGTTTCATTATTATTGTAATTTTGAATGGTTTGGACATGGTTGGTCAAGTCAATACCATTAGAGTTAGTTGTCTATGTAAGGTATAACAGAGTCAGGTAAAAGGGGTCGCATGCCAGCTTTGGGCCTCAAAAGAACCAGGACTGACTGTAATCCAGGACAAGTAAAATGGACTATATAAAAATTACTAAGAAAAGCCAGCAATAAAAATTGCTACACTCAAGTTTGAATTGAGAAAAAAAACTGAAACAAAATGGAGCAAGCACAAGTCTTTCTTATTGAATTGAACATTATGCGCCAAAACAGTAGTAGCATATTTATCGGCATTAACACAATTAAAAAGGAACTCCCACAGTGTTCAAGAAAAGGCAAGCATATTTTGCCTATCAAAGGCTTGTCCTGTTGTGATGTAGAAACTAATACAACTCAATACTCTTTCTTCCCGAAATTCTTGCACCACATCTGCGAAGGAACAGGATGAACGGGCATATGTGGTCGTTGCTGCAGTAAAGATATACATACTAGCGTCAGTAAGTATTAAAAAAAAACTATATGGGAAGCAGGATGAAATATATATGGCGCCAATGGTCTCCTAAGCATGAAAACCTTTAGTTGCTTCATAAGCATAAGGATGTTCTTTTATCGAAAAAAACATTTAAAGATGACTGACAGACCAAAGCATACAATAATACACAACCAAGAAAAAGGAAACAAAAACGTCCATACAAGAAGCAAGTCAAATTCATTAATATATGTATAGTTGTTGTATCCTGAAGCGTCAAGGCTACTAGCCTTTGCTAAGAGCAGGCCATTAGGGAACCCTATGATATTTTTTATCCGAAAAAAGTAACACAAAAGCTATCTGCTCAGTTACACAAACCACATGCAGCGAACATAGATGATAGAACAGAAGTCAGCATCTGGCAAAACTATGAACCTAGAGGACCAACTGCACCTACATGGGTTAGTCATGATAATGTGACAATGACAAGAGCCAATTAATATTATACTAGACGTGCAAAAGATCACGCAAAGTGAAATGGAAGACATGAACGTGATTCCAAGTTAAATTCTTGTCATTAGGGGTTTCCACTAATTGTTACCCGTAGGCCATATCAAGTTCTAGTATTTACTGAAAGCTATCTAATGCAGTTATTCAATTTGCAGGAAACTATCAAACTCAAAATGTTCACCTTTCCTAGAAGGCATAAAAATCATAAGGAGTAGCACAAATAGACCTCGTTATGTAACATTAGGGAGTGTTTGGGATTGACAAGTGCGACTTTGAATGAATTATTTGCTACTTGAAAAATGGGTATAAGCTAAAATATTATATTTCACGAGTCTAAAATCAGAATCGTAGAAACAATCAGTTGAGTTTCCATGTATCAAAATAATTTCCTACACCACTACAGTTTCTTACCTCCTCAAATCAGATTTTTACTAAATAGTCACCACTAAATTATACTAGTACACACTTCTGACTTCTGAGAACCCCCTAAAGCTGTAAAATAGCAAAGGTCATTATACTAATCCATTGTTACGATCCCACATCGACTAAGAATGGGATTGGCTGATTAAAACAAGCTAGTAGCTTTTTGAGTGAGTTCTACACTTGGACTTTATAAACCAATACGAGCCTAGTATGGGATAGGTTCGTATCAATTGGTATCAGAGCTAGCCCTACCTTTGGAGGTTCCAATACTCGGAGTGGTGGCGTATGAAGTGCTGTCTTGGACCCGAAAAAGAAGCGTGCCAACCTTGACCAACATAGCCGTGACCAACGAGCTCGGAGTGGTGGCCTATGGAGTGGTGGCTTGGACCAAAAAAGGGGTGCCAACCGTGACCAACATAGCTGTGGCCAACGAGGACCTTCGTTCTTCATAGGTTGGGGTATTGTTACGATCCCACATCGACCAAGTATGGGATTGGCTGATGGTTTATAATGTCTAGGTGTCCCCTCCTCTTACAAGCTAGCTTTTTGAGTGATTTCTACACTTGGACTTATAAACCGATACGAGCCCAGTATAGGATAGGTTTGTATCATTTACTTACAAAACTAAATGGTTTCCTGAACGAGGAAAGAAAGACGGCTTACAAGAACCAAGTTAACTTCATTATGTTCATGATAGATATACCATATATATGGTCTCTCTATCAAGTATTTAGGATCAAGGATTAAGAGCGGTATCCTGAACTCCAGAAGGACATGCAAGTGTCTGCTCAGTTACACAAACCACATGTTGCAGACATGGAAATAAAGTCGGGATCTTGAGAGGAAAATAAAACCTATTAACGAAGAGCACCGACTGCAACTAAAAAATCTGGTTTATCGTAACATGACAAGGAACGCGAATCGGTGAAGTTTTGATTGAAATACAAAAGATTGACCTAGAGTTAACATGATGGATTTAAGAAGTGAATATGGTTCAAGATTGACCTAGAACATAATGTTTTCTAACTGGCTTTAGTTGGGACCTATCAGAAGTTCAGAGTAAAAAAAAATTGGAGTGAACAGTAGTTCAAAGTTGAATTCTTTTTGTCATGGATTTATCCTCTAATGGTAAGTCACTGCAAGTTTCAAATTTTAAACTAAAACGGTAATCTAGTACACTTACTCAATTTGCAACAACCACAAAACTCATTCATCCACTCATTGTTCAACTTACTTCCAAAATAAACCTTCTTATAATTATGAGTAGTGCCTATAGAATATCGTTATATGTGACGAGAAACCTAGACAAACAATCCAGTAGAGTACTAGGTGTCTGTGTATGCAGATTTAGAGTAATTCTCGTGACTTGAACAATTAGTATCAGTCGGTCAGTCAATTGGATAAGTCTCCATCATCTCAATATTGAGAGCATGGTTAAAAGTCAAAACCATATATGAAAACTTCGTACATATCAAATAACGGTTTCAGCTACGTGCAAAATATTACTTTCCTCTACAGCTCTACCTGAACTAATATTTTCTACCAATATGCCCATTTTGTAATCAGTGACAAGCTAAACCAGCAAAAAAATCTATGTGTTCTTTTCCAATCCTCAATGTTTTTTTTCAAACAAGATTTTGCAGGAATATAGGATCAACTCAAGCATAGGGTGCCCAATCCTGAACTCCTGAAGCGCAAAAGCTACTCTCTTTGCAAGGATTAAGCCATTAAGGAAGCCTACTATCTTTAGATCAGAAAAGAATACATTACAACTTGCTTCAAGGCTCAAACGCTAACAAAATGAACTTAAAATGCGTACTAGCCCAAAGCTGAATCCTTTTTGTTATGGGTCTCCTCTAATTGTCACTCACTGCACGTTTCAAGTAATCCCTAAAATTCGAGATCTATCAATATACATATTCAACAAGATGCAAGTATGCAACAATGAACAACCACTAAACTTAAACATCCAGTAGGTAGGTGATCGGATACACAGTTTCACAGTAATACTCGTGACTCAATAAATTAGTATCAGCTGAGCAGACTCCAACACCTTAATAAGCAAACCTTACACATATAAGAGAAGGGTTTAAGTTATACACTCGAGTACTCGACATGTACCTAATATATTACTCGCCAGGCTTGTTATTTTGTACCAAAAAGGCCATCTTGTAACCACCGACACGCTGCATCGGTAATAAAAACTGAACGCGTTTTTCCATTTTTTTGTTTTTTATCCCAAATTTTAAATGCCGTGCCACTCCGGGTTTTGAAGGTGGGTTAGTGACAAAAAAAGTTTTTATGGTCATATACAATATAACAAGTTACCAGACAAATAATATTTTGGGTACACATACCATAACATACATATAGAAAATTACATGTCCAAGACTATTGGTAATAAGTGGTTGAAGACGCGTGCTATGCCTCCGTGAAAACCCGAAAAGATGCTCTCATAGTTACACTCACCTCATATGACAGTATGACTGTATGACATGTCTTGTGTGTGTGTGTGTGACTTTGGTTTTTGTGGGGTATATTTGTGTTTAAGTGTTGTATGTTTTGGTGGTGATGTTGGTTGACTAGAGAGAACCTTCAGATAGTTGACGCTCTATTCAATAGGGGTTTAGCGAGTATTTAAAGCCACTTGCAAGCAAGCCGTAGGTGAACACAAAGGAGCTGACGCGCTGAGTTGGCGGTCGTGATGTTGGTCACTATTACCACTAGACTATTGTATAGCTTAAACCCATCAAACAATGCCTTAGTCTATTTCCTTCTACTTTACATCAGTTCCAAACCTCATTTTAAAAAGGGTTTATGTCATTAAACAGCGAAAGGATTTATTTTTTCCCCAAAGTTCCGTTTTGAACTAACTAGAAAATGTCCCATAAAACGTTACAATGGTAACTTGTCATACCACACTATTTCGTACGTTACAACTAACATAAATGTTAGCATTGAAACACATTCTGGGTGTTTGGTTTGGCTTATATAATGTAAGCCCATTTCAGCTTTATATAACATAAGCCCCAATTTTGTGGCTTATTTGGAGGTTTATGAGCTTATATAGGTTTATTATATCATGATAAACTTATATAAGCCCCTAAGTCTCAAAATAAGCCACAAAATTGGGGCTTACGTAATATAAGCCGAAAATAAGCCATATTTCGGCTTATATTTCATAAACCCTAATTTTTTTAACTTATTTGTGACTTGTGGGCTTATATAAGTTTATTATATCATAACAAACTTAGATAAGCCCATAAGTCTCCAAATAAGCCACCAAATCGAGGCTTATGTTATATAAGCCGAAATAGGCTTACGTTATATAAGCTAAAACAAACAGCCCCTTTATGAAAGTTTGCAACATTTTATGATGATGGATTCTAGTTAGTTCAAATCGGAACTTTGGAAGAAGTTGATTGTTAGCCTAAACCTATTTGTTAAAAACAAACCTTAAACCCATTTCCAAACACCCCCTTAACCACAAAAAACAAATCTAAAAAAACAAATTAAACCCATATCCAAACAAAACCAGATCTTAAAGATTAACGAAAGCTAGTAAGTAAGTACCTCAAGTTCAGCAGATTTCATAGCGATGGGGATACAAACAAGGAAGATACCAAACATAGCAAAAGCAGTGTTACGTTTCCAGTGTTTGGGACGGCAGTTGGGCCCACCACTCATACTCCATACTTTTGACCTGAAGTCACCCTCTCCATGATGATGATCTCCTCCTCCACCCATTTTTGATAGTAAGTCAACTGATTGAAGAAGCTGGGTTTTTTTTTTGGGTTTTGGTTTTGACGAAATGGGGAAGAAAATGGTTTGATCTGTTTTGTTGGCGAGTGGGTGGGTTGCCCTATTTGTGGATATTACCAAATTATTACTAGAGTAGTGACTTTTTTTTTCAAAAATTACAATCAACTTATTTTAGTTTCAAATGTAAAAATTACTACTTACAATTTAATGAAGCAAATTGCAAATTATGTATACTACCACATGTTAAAAAAAACATTTAATATTATTAAAAATGTTAAAAAAATCAACTTACAACCCATTAAAATGCAAATAGGGATAAAAAAATATGGTCAATATCACGAAGAATAAAGAGATTATATGCACAATATACAACTATATAAACATAATTAGACAACGTAAAAACATAATTTAATACTCATGTTATTAATGATTAATACATAATAATTAATACATACTTACAAATAAAAATACTTAATATTAATTAATATATACTCAATATATTACTTAAAAATACAATTATATATTCTCATTATACAACAATTAAAAAACGTATATTTAATACTTACGTTATTAGAAATGTAAAAAAAAAATAAACTTACAACACTATATACACAATGTACAACTGTGTAAACATAACTAAATATTAATTAAAACATAAAAAAACATAAACTAATACTTATGTGATTTATAATTAATACATGCTTAAAAACAAAAATAATTAATACCAACTGATATATATTTAATATATTCGTTACTTAAAAATACAATTATATATTCATATTGTACAACAATTAAAAACGTATATTTATAAAAACGTACATAAGTTGTGTACCTAAAATGATGGTCTGCATAGTTTTGAAAGTCGAACCGAACCAACGGATAACTAGGAATCGGAGTCATAATTGGTTCAACTAGCAAATAAAAACTATAAGAAAACGAAGCAGATGGAACCCGTCGAAACTGATAAAAACAACCCCGTTACATAAATATGTATTGTACTAATTTTTTTTAATGGCACATAAATATGTACTATTTATAAAAAAGATTGTGTTATCTCTCTAAAATTTTAAGTAGTACAACGTAACAAGCTTTTGGTACAAACTTTTACAACACAAAAACCTCATAAAATTATTTACGTATTAATTAATGAGCAATACACATTAAATGACAAAATGAATACAAATTAATATGCAACATTTATAAATGATATTGTTATAAGTAATTTTTTACATAAAGCTATTTAAATTGTTCACTAATGTAAGTTTAATATCAAATCGATGTTTGATTTTGAACCATCTAATTTTCTTTTATAAATTTGCATATTCGAAAATATAGATCGTCTATGTATGTATTTTAGTACCAATTTAGTGAAACACTAATTATTTTGCTAATTAATAAGATTAAATCTTACATATCAGAGTATGAAGATTTTAATGTTATCATAATGTATGAAAACGTGTAAACATATAGACTACGATAATTTTCTATATTTACATGTTATATAATATTGTGACCAATGTTATACATATTAACAAATATCTTTCACCATCAATCATTTTTTGATAAAATGGTTTATTATTTCTTAAAGTTATTCCAACTTAAAGGTATTATCATTATTCGTAAATATAATCATAAAATATTGCGCTTGTAGAATTTTAATTTCAGTGTACACCCGAAGCCGCAACGAGTAGGTACCTGCTAGTATGTCCTTAAATTGTTGGTTTTTGCAAAAAAAGGTATCATCATTATTCGTAAATGCAATCATAAAATATTACGCTCTTAAAATCTTAATTTTAGGGTACACCCGAAGCCGCAACGAATAGGTACCCTGCTAGTATGTCCTTAAAATTTTTCGTTTTTGCAAAATCGTTCATGATACAAACTTAAGTCTAATTGTATCGTTCTATGAATCTATCTTATGTGGTAGTGCAAAAAATGATCATGTATCGTTTTCTCTAACGAACCTCTCGTTATGTATCTCACATGCCTCGCACGTGAGGACATTTATGTCATTTCCTTCTTCCCACCAACTAGCACACCCTACCAACGACGTATCCCCTGTGGTTTTATTTCTTTTGAGGACTAAATTTCTAATGCCTTATGCTTCAAACATGGGGTTTATCATTAGTTTTAAGTTCTTTTAGTTGTTTGTTCATGCTCTACACCTCCACCACAAAAAAAATGTCACCAACACTAATCTTATCCAACAAATATATTCACTCCCAAATCATGAGTGAGAACTATCACTTGATATCAACAATTTTGATATCCGATTAATCCCCTTTTTCGTCCATGCAACAACCACCACAATGTTGAGACAACCACCACCAATATGGTTTCATCGCATAACCCTAACGTTGATAATTATAATGATAATACCATGTGTCATAGGTATTGTTCAAGTGGCTAAATAAATAGTGAATGCTCGGGAAGGTGGGGGAGTTAGTGATGTCGACATAGGATTATATTACGGAAGTTGTTGAGGATGTGGGTGAGGATGAAGATTTTACTCATGGGCCTTGGGTTAGAGCGGATAAGTTTATGAATGTTAATGGAAGGATCGTGGGTGGGTGTTTAGGCAAGATCAAGAACTTTCTTAAGATTTAAAAACTTGACCGTAGTGATTGAGATAATCAAGTCTTGTACTCATTAGGTGATCTAACAGTAACACTTAAAGACCTTTCGGGTACAATTTCTCGTATAATACATTACAAAGTCCTTGCAAAAGGGTTTATGGAAAGGATATTACTCTACGAGCTGCTTTAGTACTTCAAAATATTTTGATGTTTACTCCTAAACCATCAGTCCATTATTATAATATTACAATGTGAAACTTAGTTAAGTTTTCCCACAAGGATATGGTTCTTGGAAATGAGAGTGGTGTAGGTGGTATTGTAACCTAACTATTATATTATGATCATAAACTATTTATTTAACTGTTGTTGTATTTTCTTGTTATGAAATGCAAATGCATGTTTAGGTTATTTATATGGTGTTGTTGTTAAGTAGTTTCCGGCCAAAAACTTCTAAATGTAAAAATAAAATTCCAAACACCACATAAAAATCCTAACACTTAAAAAATCATCCCAAAATATGAGATTTGCCATTGCATCTTTAGGAAATCGGGAATCCATTTGTTGAGCTTAAGATAATCTTTAATCTTTAACTTTCTCAAGTTAAGGGTCCAGGAAATTATGTGTGTTTCCTTCATGGATTTAATTGAGCATGTGTGATTCTGCTGCTTTTTCTAGAGCATTGTTATCGATTAAGATTATATGAGTGTACCGGTAGTGTATATGATTCTAGAACTTGCGTTAGTGATGGATCTCGACATCGCTAGTGAGACTGCATACGTATGATTAGTATTTACTAGCTAAGTGATAAGAGTCATTAGGATAAACCCATTGTTTTAGCCTGTATCTCTGTTTTAGTTATGATGATCACATCAGTCAGTTAAGTACCCCTACATCCTTGCTATGCACTCATTTTAAGTGCAAGATGTCCCTAGTACACCCCTCTGAGCCTATCATTTTTGTGGTTCTCGTAATTTTCTGGTAGATTCCGGATATTAATGAAGAGCCTTGTTTTACACTCCACTAAATGTTACAACCAAATAGCCTTAGCCCCCTTTATATACTTGTTTTAAGTACATTTTTTGATCACATTTATTAACCCCAAATAATCATTATTTCTGTTGCTAAGTCAATAAATGGTTGTTTTATCTCTTTGAAGAAGAATGGGAAATAAAAAACCATATACGAGTGCTTATAATAAAAGCCTCATGTTTTGTTGATCATTATAATTTGGGTCTTTAGTATTATGTGAGTTTTAGTAAAACTCAAATGTGGGGTGTAATTACAAATCCTGAGTCATTAACGGATGGGAGGGAAAACATGTATAACAAAAAAAGAGAAAAAAAATTGGAAAAACAAAAAAAATGTAAAAAAAAACACTAAGACAACAGAATATACAGACTGCCATTATGCTATTGTTTAGTCAAGATAGAGTTACTAAAAGAAAAATAAAGAGATTCATGTAGAGTTTTGTACAATTTTCAGGAATGGTCGGGTCTTCGCTTTAGCAATGTCTTGTATTTTTCTGTCGTCCTATAAAACGATTAACTTTCCACCAGTAAACTCCCCCAAGTTATCCTAATCCGTGCTTTGCATACCCTTACACATAACGTTACAACTTTTAAAAGACCTCTTTGATAGTAAATTCTAGGTGCTTACGCAAAAAATGTGCAGTTTGCCTTTGGATACGTAGGAATTCGAGCATCCATCTTTGATATTGAAGATATTTTTTAACCTTATCTCTCGAGTTAAGCAGTGTGCAATCATGTGTGTCTCATTCATGAATTTGATTGAGCATGTATGGTTTGGACGCATTTTCTGGAGCTTTGTATCAGTTAAGATTATATGAGTGTACCGGTTGTCTATATGATTCTAGAACATGACATAGCGGTGCATCCTAAGACCGCAAATGAGATTATATTCGTGTAAATTAGTATTTTACTAAGTTATTTGAGGCATTAGGATTAACCCATGTTTTTAACATGTATTTTATAGTTAATATGATCTCATTGGTCATATAACTACCCCCTAACCCCTTGCTCCGCACTCATTTTTAGTGTAAAATACCCTTGATTAAACCCTCCGAACCCAATTTCGAGGTTCTCGTAATTTTTTGGTAGATTTCAAATTATTAATCAAGAGCATTATTTACACCCCACTAGCTAAATTATTACAACCAAATCGCCTTAGCCTACATTGTATGTACATTTTAAGTACATTTTATGATCACCCTTGTTAACCCTTGTTCTATTATAGCTTGATTACATGATTTCTAAGTCGAGTAACTAGTATTGTATACAACTTTGGAATGAATGGGACTCATGGTAGTATGTAAGGTCCATTAGTTGTATATCTTTCAGCCTGTTAAGGATGGAAAACGATTTCTGTAATCACAAGTCTATTCACATAGAGACTCAAATGAAACACAAAGTATTAGTGTGGAATACAAATACTAAGAACAAGAAGAAATAGAATAACTAGATAAATAACTTGATCCTTTCTAAGGATTTCTACTATATTTATGAAATGAAAACTGGTGAAGGTGTGTCTAACCCTTCTGCCAATGAGTTCTTTTTATACTACAAGGAAACCCTAACTACATTAATCATAAAACGTGTAACAGTTTATATGCATATCCTTTCCTAAGATATTTCATGCATATCCTAATAAACTACTACAAATACTATTGTTTGACTTTTACTACTAGACTAGGAGCACGTGTTGCTCCTACTACTACTAGGACCAAGAGGAACTACATACCTCCTAGTTCACCTATTACAAATCACCTATTACATAGGTCCTAACAATCCTCCCCTAAACTTGAATTTGACTGGTTGAGTTCAAGTTTCTTGGTAGATCTTGCAGAAACAACTTAAGGATTGAAATAGCATATCCATAGCAGCAATAGAACGCGCATCAAGGAAAACATAAACTTTGATGCTACTAAGAACTCAGAGAAGCTTCTTGAAAGCTTGGAACATATCTGCACCTGTTGAATCTTCACAACAACATGAGCATATTTGAGAAGCCTTTACCAAGTAGCTGCTCGCTCTTGGGCTAGCTAGTCTTTGTGGTGGAATCAAGCATCACCCTGGGAGACAATAAAAACAAACCTAGTTACTTCAAAACGGAACTTTGGAAGAAGTTGATTGCCGCTCCTTAATAGCCTAAACCTTTTTGTTAAACCAAATTATATTCAACCTTAACAACAATAAAAACAAACCTTAAACCCATTTCCAAACACCCCCTTACCACAAAAAAACAAATCTAAAAAAAACAAATTAAACCCATATCCAAACACCACCTTAAAAAACAAAACCAGATCTTAAAGATTAACGAAAGCTAGTAAGTAAGTACCTCAAGTTCAGCAGATTTCATGGAGATTGGAATACAAACAAGGAAGATACCAAACATAGCAAAAGCAGTGTTATGTTTCCAGTGTTTGGGATGGCAGTTGGGCCCACCACTCATACTCCATACTTTTGACCTGAAGTCACCCTCACCATGATGATGATCTCCTCATCCACCCATTTTTTTCTAGTAAGTCAACTGATTGAAGAAGTTGGGTTTTTTTTTGATGAAATGGGGAAGAAAATGGTTTGATATGTTTGAGTGACTGGGTGGGTGGGTTGCCCTATTTGTGGATGCTACCACTTTATTACTAGAGTAGTGATTTTTTTTTCTCCAAAATTACAATCTACTTATTTTAGTTTCAAATGTAAAAATTACTACTTACAATTTAATGGAGCAAATTGCAAATCATGGATACTACTACATATTAAAAGAAAACATTTAATATTATTAAAAATGTTAAAAAAATCGACTTACATCACATTAAAATACAAATAGGGATAAAAAAATATGGTCAATATCACGAAGAATAAAGAGATTATATGCACAATATACGACTGTATAAACATAATTAGACAAGGTAAAAACATAATTTAATACTCACGTTGTTAGAAATGTTAAAAAAATAAACTTACAACACTATATGCACAATGTACAACTGTATAAACATATTTAAATATTAATTAATACATAAAAAACATAAACTAATACTTATGTTATTAATAATTAATACATAATAATTAATACATGCTTAAAAATTAAAATAATTAACACCAATTGATATATAATTAATATACTCGTTACTTAAAAATACAATTATGTATTCACATTGTACAACAATTAAAAACGTATATTTATAAAATCTTACATAAGTTGTGTACCTAAAATGATGGGTTGCATAGTTTTGAAAGTCGAACCGAACCAACGGATAACTAGGAACCGGAGTCACAATTGGTTCAACTAGCCAATAAAAACTATCAGAAGACAAACCGGAGAGGACCCGTTGAAACTGATAAAAACGACTATGTTACATAAATATGTACAAAAGAATTTGAACGACACATAAATATGTATTACTTATAAAAGAGATTGCACTACCTCTCCAAATTTTAAGGCTCCATTTGGTTCGAGGAATGTTTTTAAGGGAATTGTAATTTGATATAATTGTAATTAAAAAAATGGGAATGTGTTGAAATTGTAATGTTGTTGAATTGTAATGGATTAAATCTGAGATGTGTTTGGTTGAGTCTCAACGTAACCAATTTTTTTTTAAACTTAAAAAATAAAAAAAAATAGTTAAAATAAAATAATAAAAACTAAATAGTAAAAATATAAATAAATTAAAATAAAATAAAATTATTATTTTAATAAAAATTATTATTATTGTTATTAAAATAAAAATATAATAATTAGTATTATTTTAATATTTCAAAAGTATAATAATAAGAAATATTATTATTAATAAAATATTAAAATAAATAATAATAAAAATAAAAATATAAAAAATAATAACTAATTAAAATATAAATTTATATTATTATAAAAAAGTATTAAGAAATAATATAAAATAATAAATAAATAAAATAAATAAAAAATAAAATAAATATTCTATTAAATTATAAATTAAAAAAAAGAAAAAATATAAATTAAAATTAATAAACTTATAAATAATAATATAAAATTAATAATAAATAATAGTAATTAATAATAACAATAAACTTATTATTAATTTTATAATATTTTATTATATAATAATAAAAATAAAATTTATTTTCATTATATTATTTTAATATAATATAATAATAATAAAGTTGATTATTATTAATTATTAATAATAATAATAGTGGTTTAAAATATAAAATTATGAATTACGACGGAATTCAAAACATTTCATTCAACTTCCTATGTAATTTGAATTACATCATTTGATGTAATTATAATGTCCCAATTACAATTACGTAGCATACCAAACACCATATGTAATGTAAAGTGAATTACATTCCTCTCATTTTGGTACAAAACTTTACAAAACAAAAACCTCATAAAATTATTTATGTATTAATTAATGAGCAATACACATTAAATGACAAAATAAATGCAAATTAATATGTAACATTTATAAATAATATTGCTATAAGTAATTTTTTACATACAATTATTTAAACTATTCACTAATGTAAGTTTAATATCAAATGGTTGTTTGATTTTGAACCATTCAATTTTCTTTTATAAATTTGCATATTCAAAAACATACATCGCCTATGTATGTTATTTTAATACAAATTTAATGAAATAATTATTTTGCTAATTAATTCGATTAAATCTTACATATCAAAGTATAAAGATTTTAATGTTATTCTTTTTAGAACGACAAATGTTAGTGGTTAGTGGGTCGAGTCGTGTAATGAAATCCAAGCGGCAGAATGTCTTCTTCGAACCCTCTCATAGTTATGTTAAACTCCTTATCCGCTTCGCCTGAGAGGAAAAGCTCATGGCAGGTCTTGAACCTAAGACCTGCAAGGAACCTCCTCCAAGGAAACCACTTAGTGGAACCTTTGTGGTCAACTGAGCTAAGTCAGTTGGTTTTTAATGTTATTATAATGTATGAAAATATATAAACATATTGACTACGAAAATTTTCTATATTTACACGTTATATAATATTTGACGAATGTTATACATATTAGCAAATACCTTTCACTATCAATCATTTTTATTTGAAATGGCTTATTATTTCTTAAAATTATTCAAACTTAAAGGTATCATCATTATTCGCAAATATAGTCATCAAAATATTGCGCTCACATAATTTTAATTTGTGGGTACCCGAAGACGCAACGCGCGGGTACCCTGCTAGTATGTTCTTAAAATTGTTAGTTTTTGCAAAATCGTTCATGATACAAACTTAAGTCCAATTGTATCTTTCTATCAATCTATCTTATATGGCACTGCAAAAATGCTTATGTATCGTTTTCTCTAACGAACGTCTCATTATGTATCTCACATGCCTTACATGTGAGGGCATTTATGTCATTTCCTTCTTTTCACCAACTAGCACACCCTATCAAGACGGATCCCAATGGTTTTATATCTTTCGAGGACTATATTTGCAATGCCTTATGCTTCAAACATGGGGTTTATCATTAGTTTTAAGTTCTTTCAGTTGTTTGTTCATGCTCTACACCTCCACCACATTAAATCTCACCAACACTGATCTTATTGAACAAATATATTCACCCCCAAATCATGAATGAGAACTATCACTTGATACCAACGATTTTGATATCCGACTAACCCCCTTCATTCGTCCTTGCAACAACCACCACAATGTTGAGACAACCACCACCACCACCATGGTTTCATCGCATAACCCTAGCGCTGATAATTGTGATGAAAACCCGGTTAGGATAATACCAGGTGTGACATGTATTGTTCAAGCGACTAAGCTCCGTAAATAGATAATACTCAGGAAGGTGGGGAAAGTTGGTGATGTTGATAGAGAAGTATATTACGAAAGTTGTTATGGATGTGGGTGAGGATGAGGATTTTATGCATGGGCTTGGGTAAGAACGGTTGAGTTTATAATAGAAGGATCGTGAGTGGGTGTTTAGGCAATATCAAGAACTTTCTTAAGAGTGGAAAACATGACCGGGGTGATTGAGATAATCAAGTCGTGTACTCATTAGGTGATCTAACAGTAACACATAAAGACCTTTCGGGTACAGTTTCTCGTACAATACATTACAAAGCCCATGCTAGGGGTGTCCTTCGGTTCGGTTCTCGGGTTGTTTGGGTTATTCGGTTAATTTTTTTTTCTTGGTCAACCCAAAAACCGAACTAGATCTCAACCGAACCGAAAAACGAATTTGAATTCGGTTTGGTTCTCGGGTTGACCCGAATAACTCGAATTTCTGATTTTTTCTAAAAAATACATAATTATTTAAATACTTAGCAAAAAATATATTTCAAGTATAAAAGTTGTATTTTTATATTAAAATTAAATTTTAATAATTATTTTATATATAAAAAATATAATATATTTTTATAACTTCGATTTTCGGGCCCGATTGCCAAAACCATATCCAACCAGAACATCAATTTTTTTAGTTTAGTTCGCTTCGGTTATGACCCACAACCCGAATTCTATTTCAGTTCATATTTGATTCGATTCGGTTCAGTTTTTTATTTTCGTGGGTCAAACCCAAACAATGGACACCCCTAGTCCATGCATAAGGGGTTATGGAAAGGATAATACTCTGGGAGTTGCGTTAGTACTTTGAAATATTTTTAGGTTTACTCCTAAACCATCAGTCCATTATCATAATATTACAATGTGAAACTTGGTTAAGTTTTCCCACAAGGATACGGTTCTTAGAAATGATAGTGGTGTAGGTGGTATTGTAACGTGACTATTATATTAGGATCATAAACTGTTTATTTAATTGTTCTTGTTGTATATTCTTGCTATGAAATGCAAATGCATGTTTAGGTTGTTTGGGTTATTTATATGGTGTTGTTGTTAAGTAGTTTCCAAACACCCCAAATACTTCTAAATGTAAAAATAAAGTTCCACACGCCACATAAATATCGTTCCACTTAAAAAAATTCGTCCCAAAATATGATATTTGCCTTAAAAATCTTAAGAATTCGAGAATCCATTTTTTGAGCTTAAGATAATCTTTAATCTTTAGCTTTCTCAAGTTAAGGGTCCGGGCAATTATGTGTCTCTCCTGCATGGATTTGAGTGAGCATGTGTGGTTCTGCCGCTTTTTTGGAGCATCAATATTGATTAAGATTATATGAGTGTACCGGTGGTGTATTTGATTCTATAACTTGCTTTAGTAATGGATCTCGAGATCGATAGTGAGACTGCATACATGTAATAGTATTTGCTAGCTAAGTGATAAGAGTATTAGGATAAACCCATTGTTTTTAGCATGTATTTCTATTATAGTTATGGTGATCACATCAGTCATATAACTACCCCCACATACTTGGTGTGTACTCATTTTAAGTGCAAGATACCCCTAGTACACCCCCCCCCCCCCTCTGAGCCTATCACTTTCGTAGTTCTCGTTATTTTCTGGTGGATTATGGATATTAATGAAGAGCATTGTTTTACATTTCACTAAATGTTAGCCCCCTTGTATGTACTCATTTTAAGTATATGTTTTGATCACCTTTGTTAACCCCAATTTATCAAAGGCTCATGTTTTGTTTTGTTTTTGCCGAAAAATTGTAACTTTATTAAAGATCAACAAATGTTGAAATATAAACAATGCACAATACAATGCTTACTAATCCATTTCGCAAACGGATTGGCCATTTAGGATCTACCAAAATGTGACTAAAAAAGAAACTAGTTTTATTTTTTATATCGAGACTACAATATCCAAGGTTGCGACACCCATATGTAGTATTGAAGTGAATGACATAGGCCGATTGTGGCTGCCCACTGGAATGACATAGCCTCATGTTTTGTTGATCCTTCTAATTTGAGTCTTTAGTATTATGTGAGTTTTAGTAAAACTCAATTATATGGATGCAGTTATAAATCCCGAGTCATCAAAGGATGGGAGAGCAAACGTGTATAACAAAAAAAATCGAAAAAAGCAAACGTGTATACGGGCTGCCATTCTGTTATTGTTTAGCCAAGATAGAGTCGAGAAAAGAAAAAAAAGAGATTCATCTAGAGTTTTGTACAATCTTTAGGAATGGTTGGGTCTTCGCTTTAGCAATGTCTTGAATTTGTATGTCGTCCTGTAAAACGATTAAATTTCCATAAGTAAACTCCCCTAAGTTATCATAATACGTGCTTTGCATACCCTTACACTTAACGTTACAACTCTTTAAAATACCTCTTTGATTGTAAACGCTAGGTGCTTAAGCAAAAAATGTGTTGTTTGCCTTAGATATGTAGGAATTCGAGCATCCATCTTTGATGTTGAATATAAATTTTAACCTTTAGCTCTTTCAAGTTAAGCGGTGTGCAATCATGTGTGTCTCATTCAAGAATTTGATTGACCATGTGTGGTTTTGACGCATTTTCTATTGTTTGGTATCAGTTAAGATTATATGAGTGTAGCGATAGTATATATGATTCTAGAACATGACATAGCGATGCATTTGACACCGCAAGTGAGATTACATTCGTGTAAATTAGTATTTTACTAAGTAATTTGAGGCATTATGATTAAGCCATGTTTTTAACATGTATTTTATAATTAATATGATCTCATTAGTCATATAACTACCCCCTAACCCTTGCTCTGCACTCATTTTTAGTGTAAAATACCCTTGATTAAACCATCCGAGCCTATCCTTTTCGTGGTTCTCGTAATTTCTTGACAGATTTCAAATTATCAATGAAGAGCATTGTTTACACCCACTAGTTAAATTTTTACAACCAAATCTCCTTAGCATACCTTGTATGTACATTTTAAGTACATTTTATGATCACCCTTGTTAACCTTTGTTCGATTATAACTTGATTACATGGCTTATAAGTCGAGTAATTAGTAGTGTATACAACTTTGGGATCATTGGAACTTATGGTAGTATTTTTTATTTCGAAGACTTGAGAAAGGAACACCAACTTCATTAGTGCATTATGGAATGCTCCATGTATTTTGATATTTCTAAATCATGTTATAGTTGTGAGCTTTAGTAAAACTAAAGTGTAGGCGTGTAGTTATAAACTCCGACTCATGTATACTATGTTGTATTTTATTTCGGCATATGGGAGGGAAGAAGTGTACATAAAAATTTCGAAAAAAGTAAAAAAAATTAGTAGAATAGTATAAGGGTTGCCATCCAGCTATTGTTTACATCTAGAGTCAAAAAAGAAAAAGAAAGAGTTTGATGTAGAGTTTTGTATATTTTTAGAGGTTTCATCGAACTGGCTTAGCAACGACATTACATGTATCTTGTTAATACTGACTTGACACCAAAATTTCCCATGTCTTATCCCTACCCATGTTTTCATATCCTTAAACCTAACATTACGACCCTTAAAATTCCTCTTTGTTAGTAAATGTTAGGTGCTTATACCTTTAGCAGCGGAGATTTGATCCTTTATCAAACATGTGGTAATCTTTATGCTATGTAGGTAGTTAGTGTTAAATTTATCCACTTTTATTTGTTATTGGTCACTATACACCGAGAGATGAGAGAATCCAAACATTAATGTGATGTGATAGTATATATTCTCCGTGCATTACTAACGAAAATTGACGCGCTTGTTGGTATGATTCTTTTTAATATTAAGTTAAATGACTCGTAAATGCTATGTATTAAGTAGAAAAGCTTATTTACTTGAGGACAAGCAAATGCTAAGTGTATGGGTATTTGACGTGGTGTCGTTAATACACTAATTTAACCTCCATTTAGTGCATATGTCACCAAAAAATGTATTTAATCCTTTCTTGTTGTGATTTTAGCAATTTGGAAGCACTTGGATGGATTTTACAACCTTTTGGAGTAGTATAGACGTTTTGGAAGCAATTGGGGAAGTTGTGGGTAAGAACAAAAAAATTCCAAGATCGAAACTCAAACCGGATCTCCATACTTTATAGACGTCTTTGGAGTTGTGGTGACGTTGTCTGAGAATGGGTTATGACGTCGTCAGAAGATTTTCGTCGCCAACGGATTTAAGTCGGTGAAAGAAACCGTAAAAGAATTCGACGACACGATATCGTTGCGATTAATGCCCGACATCGCCGCGATCTGTTTTTCTATATATATAACCTGAAATTTAGTCATTTAGAGCGGACTTTTTGGAGAGACTTTTTAGAGGCAAATTCTAGCAGATTATAGGGTTTTTAAAACCCTAAAATCACCATCGTAACTCTTATCGTAGTAAAGTTCTTTTGTCCCTTAGTCATCCACTATGTGTTTATCTTGTTTGATTAATTGTTTTTCACTTTAATTTATCATATATATCTAAATTTATATGTGTTTGCCTACGATTGCATGAAACTTATGTTGCCGTTTTTTAAAATTTAGTTACTTCTTGTTTATGGTGTACATGTTAGACTCTAGAACCCCAACTTTTTGTATGTATTAGTTGTAGATACGTCTAGGGAAACATGGCTAGGTTAGAGGAAGCCCTGAAAAGTGGGTGGATTTTGAGTTAGGTTTATACTTTAAAGCATGTATTACCCATATTGGAGCCTTGTAATAGTCTTTATGCTACCTTTCTTGATTGTTGTTTGGTCGCGTATTGCATAAAAAGCCTTTTCATGTAATTAGAGTGTGAATTATCTTCTTAACCTACACATAACATAACGAGGGTGACGAGTAATAAAATCAAGAGAAAACAACTAAGGAGTAGTGCATGATTAGGCGAACACTTTAGTTTAACTATACGAGTTCCTATACATAGCATAATTAATCTAGATTAGTAGATCTGTGGTAATACCACACTCTTTCAAACCCCCAAAATTTTATTGCTTTATAAAAAACATACAAATATTAAAATCTTCTTTCCACCTATATACTTTAGTAACATACGACTCAACCCTCTCATACTATTCCTAAATAACGTAAGTAACCTTTGTAGTCTTGCGTATAATGCATTACAATGATTAGGTACACTGCCTTATTTGTCAAAAAGTGTTTTACTTCACGGGGCTTACCTTTGACTACATCAATAACTTCAACTAATAGGTATCTCAAGTGTTTGTTTGTTAGTTTTCTTAACGACGCTTGCAAGGAGCTAGAAATGTTACAAGAGGAATGATATAATGACATTAGTGTTACAATGTTGGTTAAACCTATGCGGTTTAATGACGATTTCAATAAAAAAACTATGTCTTACAATTACAAAATTAGTGAGGAGTTATAATAGTTTGTTTAAGTGTGTTGAAACTAGCTCATATATAGTTTTGGTGATATGTTAAGTACAAAATATTTTTCCTTCATCTTCTTTTTCCTATTTTTCAAATTGCTCATAATTACTTTAATTATTTTCTTTGCCATCAACTATCACTATTTTTGTTTTAAAATTATAGTTCATCTTTTCTTTTCGGTTTGTTAAAATTAATTGTTCATTTCTAAAAATATGTAGAAAAATTAAATTGAGATGACTATATTACCCTTACTTGAAGTTATAATTACAAACTTTAGAAATATTTTAAATTAATTAGTTTAAGGTAAAACTGTCTTAATACAAGAAGTAAGAGAAAAAACTGTAACTATAATGTTTTTCTTAAACTCTATATTTTTTGTCGATGAACAATAATCTTAGGACAGAAAAAATAGTTTATCTACAAAGTCTTTACTCGATTTATCTCAAGTCGAATTAAACGTTGTAAAATATTAATTCCAATAAAAATGCATAATTTACACGAGGCGATTGAAAAACTAATGGTAGAATTGTGATAGGGTTTAGGCTTCGTTCCTTTTAACCTTGTATTCAAAAAATAACGCTGAGATAATCATTATGTTTGACATATGCATCGTTGTCAGTCGGTTTGTGATAGGGTTTAGGCTTCGATCTTGATCATCCCGGCTCCTTTGTGATCAATCAACGCGCACGAGGTACTTGTTTAACGAGATTAATTGCTTCTTTATTTTATTCGAATTGATTTTTAGGTTTTTGTTTCATGTGTTCTAAACCCTAATTTTATTTTCTTTAAACCCTAATTTTCTAGGTGCTTCATATCCTTTGATGCTAAGATCTGTGGTCACCCTGGATTGATCTCCATTCACTCTATAACGTTAGATTATAGAGGACTAATTGTGCTTGAATTGTGTTTAGTCGTGATTGTTTCGACGTAGTTGGGGAAATCGGATTGATCCTCGTGATAAATCTTATTTGGCCCAATGTTCAATAATTATTCCTAGACATTCCAATTGTGTTATCTAATCTCATTTTATCGAGGATCGACGAGGTCTTTAAGTGCGGCTCAAATCTGCGCGGATTAGGGTTGTCTGGTATTCTTAGGGTTACATTGTTTCCGCCCGTTACTTTATCATTATGGTTAACTTTCGTTCTAAAGAAGATGTAGTTTCAAAAATCTCTACATCGATCTTTATCACTAATTTTCCATACTCTTTTTTAGCCAAAGATTTATTTCATACATGCAAGGTGTATGGACATGTAGTCGATTCATTCATTCCTGTTGTGATACCCCGAACCTAACGCAATTATTTAATCCTAATTTTACGACCGATTTTAAATTTTTGAGAAGTTTAAGTACTAATATTATTTAACGGTTTAAGTTGAAACCGGTGATTTGAGACTTTATTTAATATTTTGACGATTGGAGAGAACCGTAAGTGATCGCGATGCCGTTGGATGCCCAAATATTTACGTTTATTATCGATCGTATCGAAATTTGATATTTTTGAAGTTTTTGTTTTATTACGTATTAAGTCGAGTCGGAACCTTACCATTGCTTTTTGTGTGCGTTTAAATCTTTGAAAAGGTATTTTTATTGAACGAGATTTTAATTTTTATGAAGCCGGGACGAAACCCGACTCCCGCAAACTTTTGAAAACCAACTAGTAAACTTATTTTCGCTCTTTATAACTAGTTTTGCAACCAAGGCCAAAATAAGACTACAATTACAAAATCTACCCCCAATCTCATATAAAAGCAATTTTTCACACACAACCATTCATTTTATCATTTCAAAATTTTACTTCCCCTCTCCCCGCTCTCTCTAGCCGACGGTCAAACCCTCACCACCACAAAAATTGATTTTGAGAAAATCTAATCAATGACCAATGTTTCTAACATCAAGATAAGTAAATCACACCACAAATTTACAACATGCAATAACATTTTCCTTAGATCTAATTTTTGATGTATTTTGATAAAAATAATGTTTTGATCTAATTAAGTTATTGGGTTTATTTTAATTGTGTTTAGGAACATGGATTTAGAATATTAAAGCTTGCAAAAAGATTTTTTTGGTGTTCTTGCTTATCAAAACCCACGACCACAAATGGGTTTTTGATTTTGGTGGTTGTTTGATCTTGATTATTGTTGGTAAGATTCTTATATTATGTTATTGTTGTCTAATTAATATTTTGATGGTTTGATTTTTACTTTTATTATTTGGGTAAAAATTAAGGATGGTCATACAAGTGAATTAGGTTGTTTAATTGGTTTAGGATGATTATTAGATGTTATTAGGGGTATAGGAATGATTGAAATGGGTCAAAAGATGATTTGATATGGTTTTGTAAAGTCCATTTTAGGTCAGAAACTTTAGAGGTATTTTTTGTTGGTTTAAGTCTGAGCTAAGGTTGAGATGATAGGATGTTGTTATAGAGATTTTCTCAAGCTTCGATTTGATATAAGGTAGGCCTTCCAACTCAAAACGAGGTGGAAGTTACACTAGTTTGAGTTTTCGTGTACCGGGAGATGGGTATCGACACAATACGAAATTGTTGTCGATATTAGGTGAAATCTCGGGGAATATAAGTTGAGTTCTAAAAATGGTTAGAGGCTTATCTCAGACCCTAAACTTATCATTTTGAGTCTATTTTCATAATCAAGAGTCGTATTTGTAAACGAAAATGCTTAAGAAGGTCAAAATGGTTTTACAACATGAAGGTACAAAACTAGTCGGTTTTTCAGGTTTAGAGATGCGTTGGGCAGACGGACTTATAATTAAAATCTTTTAATGAAATTTTAGGAGGATGTTTTTCATATTATAAATGAGTTTTCTGGAAGGTTTCATAAAATTTCATGATGTTTAAGTAGGGGAAAACAGCGCGTACATTTGGTATGTACCGGCAGAAATGTTTTGGGAGTATTTGTTCGAATAAGATAGTAAAGTAAAAATGTCTAGTAAATATCACTTGTGTGGATTACTTGTGTGTATTTAAGGGGTTTTTGAGTGTGTTTATTTGTATACACTAAGTACATATTTGTACTTGGGTATGTTGATTTATTTGCGCGCCTTGTTTGTTAGGTGTCGACTTTTGAATTTCCCGGGCATCCTTATCTTCGATGATCGTCATCTACTATTACTCTTACGCCTCAAGGTGAGTCTATAGCCTATCTTTATACTTGTTTTAAATGATTTTAACCCGCGAGGGGGATACATGCTATTTGAAATAAAATGGAACACAAGTCATGAATGATTGTTTGGACCCGAATGTTGTTTGGATTGTATTAAGTACCTTGTTGCTAAAGGCCCTAATTTCATGAACCGTTAACTATTTTCTTGCCCTTGTGTGGGTTGGAAATAGGCACTTATACAATTGATAGTACTATGGGGTTGACGACCCTATCCGAGACAAGAACTAGTACGTTGAGTACCCTCTACGGATGGATAACTTGTGATAAGAGATAAGGTATAAATCTAGCAACGAATACCTTAAGAGGGGCAAGGGTTTCACTTTGATCATGTCGGCAAATGTGGCACGGGTGATTAAGTTAACCGGTCGGTGTCATGAGCATAAATACAATCAATTAGCTTTGCTAAATATGAAATACTTGAATAATAGATTGTGAGTACGGCAATACTATTGAATGATCATGATTGATTTTTATACTTGTGTTTATACTGTGATTTGAGAAACCTATAGATTCGCTCAACCATTGTGTTGACGATTTTAAGCATGCATTTTAGGTGATCGAGATTGATAGCAGCGGAGCATGCATGGAGGGAGTTGGTGCTTTATTGGTCTAAAATACTGGATTTCCTTCCCTTTTTATCAAACAATTTATTGTCATGTCTTGGTAGAAACTTGTTGTGTTTGGTTAAGATCTTTGTGGACGAGTAATGCTACTCTGATGGAAACTTTATTTTAGGTTGGAAATGTTTTAGACAATGGTTATAAATATTCTTTTTTGTTTATTTAAGCGTCTCTTTTGAGGTCGTTTTCTATGATTGTGTGTGATGTGCTATGAAGTAACGCCCAAAGTGGTATTCCACTGCGTGGTAATTTGGTGGTGTTATACCTGTGAAGAGAACCAAAGGCGGAAAGTGATTTGGATTTCTTCGTTTCATTAATGTTTTTAGCGTGGATCAGATGGTAAGTAATTTATGTAAAATTTGGATTGGTCGCCTCAAATTTCATGCGAACGTTGCTAGATTCCAGAGACCACCGGTGAAAGAGTCTAAATTACACGAATTAAATAATACTAGAGGTACTAGACACACCCCAGAGGTATCTCATGTGGATAAAAGGGATATAGCGAAGGATAGATCGTTTGTGACTGTTTTGAAGGGTAGCAAAGTGTCTTACACATCGGAGGGGGACTCTACTCCAACCATTCTCCTAGCCGATGACTGTTTAAACACTAAATATTTATCTTGCTCGTTGTTGGGAAAGGTGAAATAATTTACATCTCTGACTAACATTACAAATGCTCTATCCATTGAAGGGTTAGCGGACCTTTCTATACAGAATATGGGCGAATTACGGATTTTAATGGAATTCTCATCCTCTGAATCTAAAGATGCGTTTGTAGCTTGTCAGGGGGTAAGCTTGTGGTTTTCAATGATACGCCAAGCTTCAATGGATTTCTTGAATGAAGAGAGGATTGTTTGGGTAGAGGTCGAAGGGGTCCCCTTCAAATTATGAACAGAAAATTCTTTCAAGAAGATTGCCATGATATGGGAGAGTTATTGGACGTTGACGATCAGGATAACACGTGTTACCACTCTAAACGTCTATGCGTCTTTAAAAAAGCGAAACTTAATATATTTGAAAACTTCAAATTGCTTTTCGCGGTAAAGTATATAGGATTCAGGCTAAGGAAGTTCCACGATGGGTGCCAAAATTTATGGAAGAGTTAGATGAGGAGAGTCATTTAGATGAGGGTTTATTAGATGACGATGGTCCACCAGAGGGTGATAACGGGGAAGAACTTAATGAACCAAAAACCATAGCCGAAACAGTATTTGAGGAGTCCGAAGGTCAGAATATTAATCACTCACCCGACCCATTTGGTTTTTATGATTTACTTGATACAGAAAAGAAAACTAGTCATGTGGAACAACCAGTAGAGAGTAGTCGTGAACACCCTCCGGGTTTTACACCCAAGGAAGGTGGAGATGATGTTGATGGTAATGGGGATAATACTTCAGGGACTAAGGAGGGCACTCCTATTCAAGTTTTGGTAAGCAGTAGTCACAACAACCCTAAAACTAAAGAAATATACTCAGGGTGCTCAGGTCACTTTAAGCAATCAAAAATGCCAAGAAAAAAATAGGAGGATCCATTTTGATCTGTCTGGATCTAACACCCCCTATTCACCTTGCGCAGCGGAATATCACAATTAGGTGCTAATCAAATAATCATCCCACACAAGTCATATTGAACGACTCAAAAGAGACGTTTAAAGCATAAGTAAATTTAAAGACATGTTAAATTACAACAACAACATCAATGTATAAATGTTTGCAACCTCAAAAGTATAACCAGAGTAGCGTTAGGTCCCCACAAATCTCAACCCATTAAAACTAACCCAAATTGTTTTACAAGACATTCAAGAAATATAAATTGTTTTTGATAAAAGGGAGGAAAACAAGTTAGACCGCCCACAAGCCACAACAACATCCATTGCATGCTCCGCCACAATCATCATTGATTACCTGAAACACATGCTTAAAATCGTCAACAAATAATGTTGAGCGAGATCTATAGGTTTACAAAAATCACAATTGAACATAAGTATAAAAATCATTCACGATTATTCAATAGTATGCAGATCATTACAAACTATTATTGGGTATTACTCATTATAGCATACGCTATTTAATTATGTTTAAGCTCATGACACCGACCCCATAAACTAATCACCCACGCCAAATGCCGACGTGATTTAAATAAAGTCATTGCCCCTCTTAGATATTCGTTGCCACTCATACCTTTTTCTCGACACAAGTTATCCATACGCAGAGGGTACTCAACGTACTAGCTCTCGTCTAGGATAGGGTCGTCAACCCAATAGTACTATCAATTGTTCAAGCGGCTATTTCCATCCACAAAAGGATCAAACAATAGTTAATGGTTCATGAATTTAGGGTCTTTGGCAACTAGCTACTTAACATAATTCAAGACATCATTTGGGTCCAATAATCATTCACGACTTATGTTCCTTTTCATTTAAATAGCATGTATCCCACTCGCGGGAAAAAAATCATTTAAATACAGTAGAAAGCGAGGCTATAGACTCAGCTTAATTAGTAGTGGTAGTATTAGCGAAGACGTAGACGAAAAACAATCACCGACGATGAGCACGCCCCGGGAAATCAATTACAACACCTAACAAAAAAAACACGTAACGAATCAAAACCTTCAAGTACCTTCAAGTACTGTATGTACATAATTAAGAACTCTCAAAGTTCATATAAACTCACTCCAAAAATCCAAGCAAGTGATATTTACTAGACACGTGCATTGTTATACGTTATTAAAATTTATTACTCGAATTACAATTCTGCCGGTACATAACTAATGTACTGACTGAATTTCCATACTTAAACATCACGAATTTATATGAAACTCGCTGTAGACTTCACTTACATCATGTAAAAACCTCACAAAAATTTTCATAAAAAGATTTTATTTTTAAGTCACGCTGCCCAACACATTTCCAACCTTGAAAATCCGGGCAGATTTACACCCTTACGTCATCAAACCATTTTGACTCACCTAACCAATTCTATTTGTGAAACCAATTCCTAAGTTTGAAAATAGACTCATAACTCTAGGTTTTGTGCTAAATAACAACCCTCAGCCATTTTTGAAACTCTACTTATAGTCCCCGAGATTTGACCTAAAATCGAACACAAATTCAGATTATGTCGACTTTCATCTCCGGTACACGAAACTTCAAACTAACATAACTTTTGACTCGTTTGGAGTTAAAAGCTCTATCTTATACCATAACAAAGGTAAAAAGAATCTCTACAACTAAATTTTATAATAAAAACCTGGACATAAACTTAAATCCATGAAAACTACCCTTAAATAATCTGATTAAAAACGACACTTTAAGAATCACATTTCTACTTATTTTTAATCCATTCCGTCAATTCTTATAGACCTAATATCATCATTGAACTATCCTAAAGCATCAACAACATCCTAAATCACTTGTATGGATCATCTTCATAAAAACCCATTTCATAAAATCAACATGCATTCAAATCAAAACAACTAAAAATGATGTAAACATGTTCCTAAACATAAACTCATACACAAAATAAATCAAAAATCAAAGACAAAAAAACACCCCCTTTGCCGTGGGTTTTGGGGTCCAAAAACACCAAGAAAAAATTTTTTCCATCTTGTTTAATTAATCAATTACCCTCACAAACACCTAATTAAACACACGCATCAACTTTCATTAGATAAAAACCCTCTTTTTAAAAATCAATTTTTTTGCAAGAATCAAAGCCTTGCATGTTTGTTTTTAGTGGATTAAAAGACTCTGAATGATGAAAGAAATGACGGTCTTTGATTATTTTCTTCAAAAACTAAAAAAAATCAATGGTGGTGGTGGTTTGTGTGGTGGCCGGCGGTAAAGAGAGAAGAAAGGAGAGAGTGAATTTTTTTTTTGAAGTGTAAATGTTGTGTGTGTGTTTCCTTGGTTCCCTTTTGTAAAAATGGAGGGTCCAAACTTGCAATTTTTGCTATCTTTTGGCCTAAATAGAAAACAACTATTTAAAGAGCGGGAATATAACCCACTAGTCGGTTTTGAATTTTTGCGGGAGTCGGGTTCATCCCGGCTACTCCAAAATACTTTTAAATGATTCAAACACACAAAAAATGGATTAAAACGGTTCCGACTCGACTTAACACGCAATCAAAATAAAAACTTCGAAAAATCCAAATATCGATCAGTCGATAATAAAAGATAAATTTTTGGGCATCCGTCGGTATCGTAGTCGTCATCGGTTCCTCTTAATCGTAAACGTTAATATTAAAACCTCCAACATTGGTTTCAACTTAAACCGTCAAACATATGACCAACAAAATTTCTAAAAATTTCAAAAATATACGTAAAATAGGATTAAATAATGAGTTCGATTTTTGGGGTGCCACATCCTCCCCTCCTTAAAGGAATGACGTCCCGGCGTTCTCCTCTTCTTATATTCGCATTTCGTACCACTAGAACAAATGAGGATACTTTTCCCTAAAGAAGTCCTCACGTTCCCACGTAAATTTCGGTCCACGCTTAGAATTTCATCGTCACAAGGAACTCACGTAATAGTAATTGTGTGAGCTATTATGAAGATATGATGGAATTCTACTATGCTTCCATCTCTTGACTTCTCGGTCCATAATCTCCACCGGTTCCTCTGCAAAATGCAATTTGTCGTCGAGTTGAATCTCATCCAAATGAATTTCCAAATCCTTATCCGCTAATCACTTTTTCAGTTTTGATACGTGAAACGCGTTATAAATAGCACTAAGCTCATTCGGTAATCCAACTTATAAGCTATCGGCCCAATTCGTTTAATGATCTTAAATGGTCCAATATGCCTCGAACTCAGCTTTCCTCTCTTTCCAGAACGAATTACAAAACACAAGTTCCTACTCCTTGGAAAAGTGTAATTCTTCTGTTGGTTTCTCGCAGCAAGTAAACAGTGCTTGATTTGCATAATCTTCTCGGTAGTCTCTAAAATCGTCTCAGGTCCAGTCAATTAACTTCATCCTACTTCACTTCAACATACCAACAATCTACATTCCCGTCCATTCAAAGCTTTAAAGCAGCGCTGTCTTAATACTCACATGATAACTGTTGTTATACGAAAATTCCACTGAAGACAAATGACATTCCCAGTTTCCACCAAATTCAATAAAACACGCTCGAAGCATATCTTCCAACGTCTGAATAGTCCTTTCGTTCTGGCCATCGGTAGGTCACACTCAAACTCACTCAGTGCCGAATGCACGCTGAAGAGATCTCCAAAACTCCAAAGTAAATCTACTGTTGCGCTCCAAAATAATCGATAAAGGTACTCCATGTCGACACACGATCTCCTTCATATACACCTTCAAAAATATATCCAGTCAAATCTACACTTTAGTAGCTGATGCACTCACATTCGATCATCTCTCATAGTGAGTGGCTCCCCACTTATCCCGATTCTTCTTAGTAAGCTTGGTCAATGGCTTCGCGGTCAACGAAAATCCTTTGATGAATCACCGAGAATAACCAGCTAAACCAAGAATTCGTCTAACTTCAGTCGGCGTTGTTGGTACCGACCAATCCTTAATTGCCTCAATCTTGGCAGGATCTCCACAAACACCTTTGTTGTCAATCACATGCCCAAGAATATTGTACCGATTCCAACCAATATGCCTCAATCTAAGTGCGAATATTAGTTCACTTAGAGAATTTTGTGTACGGATTCTCTTTCTTCAACATTTTCCGGAATTGTTCTCAAATTCTCCTCATGTTCTTCCTTGCTCTTGGAATAAATAAGGATATCATCAATAAACATAATGACGAACTTATCCCATTTACGGCTTGCACATACACACGGTTCATCAAATCCATAAACACAGTTGTCGCATTCGTCAAACTAAACAACATCTATTGAAATTCAAAATGCCCACACCAGGTACGGGAAGCAGTTATAGGAATATCTTCCTCTCTAACTCGTAGTTGGTGATAACCCGATCTCAAGTCGATATTCGAGTACACGCACGAACCAATCAGTTATAAGGATCAAATAAGTTAATACACCAGGATTGGTGACTTATTGATTTAGCTCCCTATAGACGATACACATTTTTAATGATCCGTCCTTCTTCTTAAACAACATAGGCGCCATGCGAAACTAACTAATCCATCCCAATAATTACATCAAATGATCCTAACTCTAAAGGCATCAAATCTACATCAAACACATAATTCCCTAACTTTAAGGAACACCCTTTTAGTATAGAATTAGTGCTAACAATCTTTCCATCGGCTAATTCCACATTATACTTAGTTGCTAACTCTATTGGTTCTTAATCGATAAGGCGACTGAATTTGTATGTCTACAAAAACTCCTATCTGAACCAAAATTAAACAATACACTAGCATAACGATCATTAAGTAAGAACGTACCGTTCACCACATTCGGACCTTGGGGCTTGTCCACGTTACCTACAGCATAAGCTGGAGCAGCAGTGTTTCCTCCTTGTCGATTCCCATCCTTAGGACAATTTCCTTGTTTGTGTCCCTTCTCACCACATCCAAAGCATACCATAACTCTTGTGGCATTTGCACCCGTCGCCACGCCTCTTGCTCGACATTCCACCGCCTTATACCCTGCTTTTCCACACTTGTTACACGTGCTTTTCCACACTTGTTACACGCAGGAGGGAAATTCCCCACGTGATACAAACTACAACGGTCACATTTTGGATTGACCTTGTTTCCTTTTGGCACTATGGCAGCTCTCATTCCATCATTCCTCCTTTGGTTAAACTGTTGATTTCGGTTAGCTCCTTAGGTGTTATTGTGACAACCTCCACGATTCTGACCTTGTGCTTGACTTGCTTGAGCAGTCTCGTATTTCCTCTTGTTACCCTCAGCTACACTGTCTTTCTTATCTTGCACCTTCACATCCATTAGAGCATGAGCCATTTGGACAGCTTCATCAAAAGACCTCGGCTTTGACGAAGTAGTCTCACCCTTTATGTTGCTTGAAAATCCTTTGATGTATTGCTTCATCTTCTTGCGGTCATCCACAAAAGTATCGGGGCACAGCAAGCTCAACTCATTAAACCTCCTTGTATAAGCAGTGATGTCATTGTTTCTCAACACTAGATGCCTCAGTTCATCCTCTAACTGACCCAATTACTCTTCGGGACAAAACTTCTTGGTCAAAAGTTCCTTTGTAGCATCCCAAGTCCTCCCATTGGCCACTACAAGTCCAACAGTAGCCACTTGGTTGTTCCACCAACTCAAAGCGTCATCAAGAAAAGAAACAGTCGCGAACTTCACTTTATTAGCCTCGGAGCACCCACTGATCTCAAACGTGCTTTCAATCTTCTTCACCTAACGACGAAGTTATAAAGCTCTTCCAGTCCCACGAAATTACGTAGGTCCGCACTTCATAAAACTGGCATAAGAACACTCCCTTGGGACTTGTTGTCCTCCAGCATTTCCACCTTGGCCTTGAACTCTAGTTGCATGATCCGCTTCAAGAGCATTAGCAATCGCCTCTTGAATCATAGTGTTCACACGATCAGTTGTCAACTTTGGAGGCATGATTAACAATTAGTCACATAATGGTTTAGTGATACAGAACAATGCCTCTCAAGCTCCTTCCCTTACACCTCACTTCAATGACAGAAAAAGAAAACAAAGTAAGTATACACATCAAGATCAAGAAGGATTTCTTTTTCAAGACATAATATAAATACAACAAGCACAATCAACGAATGCTACAAATATTCATCAACCAAATCACAAAAGATCTAGTAAAGACACATCATAGATCATGAGAGGTAAACATCGATTGCATTGATATCAACAAAATTATGACAAGATTTGTCACTACAATCATTTACCGAATAAAACTTAAAGTCGTCAAGTTCTACCATAATACCATAATACAGAAGTCTGAAGTAGTTCAATTACAACGAGGAAATAGAAATGAAATCCAAGTAACTAATCACGTGGTGATCCACATGATCTCTTTGATGGACGCTCGTCCTTGTCATCATCGTCCTCTTCTTCTGGCTCGTCATCACTATCCTCCATCTTTTACTTGCCCTTCGAAGTAGTTCCCTCATCTACCTTCCTTTTTCCTTTCGATGTAGAGCCTTCACCTGATGGAACAATACGCTGAGCCAAATACAACTTATCCTGAAAAGTATAGTACTCGCCAACTTCTGGTGGTTCGACCATGAAATGAGTGTTCGCATACTTTGGGTCACTTCGAAACTTCCATGCATTCATAAAGAAAGGTCGTACACGAGCCTCCCAACATCGAAGACGATCATACATAACATGATCTCCCTTGATTCTTTCAAACTCAGCACACAGATTCTCCACAATCATTTTCAACTTTGCCATCTCTATCCTTTCACGATCCCTAGTGTTGTTAGCTCTCATCACACCCGAATAAAATCTTTGAAAAGCCTTCTCATTTTTCTGAAACCTCTTAATCACCCTTGTCTCTACCACATACCTCTCGTACAACAGTCGATCAAACTTCTTCAAACAATGCTTCGTGTTATTATAAATCCTCGGTCTAGGACAGTTAACCCTTGCAATGTTCTCGTGGAGAGAACGCGCATTAACCGCAGTACTAGAATCAGCTTGATCATCATCACTACTATCACGAGCAACTACTGGCAAACCTTTCCAATAAGGATCCCATGTGGGTGTAGCAGAACGAGAACGAACATGTTGCAGCTCAGACCGTCCAACCGCAACCACAGGAACTTCATCCTCCATAGGATCCTCTTCTGGGTCCTCATCGCTGTCAATCTCATCTTTTCCAACCTCAATCCTTTCAACCTCATCTGGTTCAATCCATCCATTTTCGCCTTGCGGGTTAGGGGCATTGGGTCCACCCTCAGCTCCTACAACGTACTCGTCTCCATTACCGTTCGGTGGTATTTCTGCCATTTCTTCAAAATACAGAAAGTTCGAGGGTATATAAGGTCATTATCTCAAAATTATATATACATGCATGCACATGCAATGCAAAAGTACGTATGCCAATATGCAACAAAATGATAGCCATGCAAATGCAATGCAAAAATTACGATGTTAAGTACTCCGCGTATGTTCACAATACCTCCATATAATACCATAGTACTTACTTAATAAATACTCTGGAAATCATTTCAGTTTCAAAGGGATACATCTAATAATAAACAACGCTAAAAGAATTCTTACCGGAGCCATGCGGGATAGTTGTGTGCTTTGGAAACAAAATATTTACGACACCAAAGTTATAGTTTAGTACCTTTTTCAAAAACGACCTAGTTCTCTATAACTTGTGGCTCTGATTACCAATCTCTAACACCCCCAATTTACCTTGCGCAACAGAATATCACATCTGGGTGTTAGTCAAAGAATCATCCCACGCAAGCCATATTGAACGACTCAAAAGAGACGCTTAAAGCATAAGTAAATTTAAAGACATGTTAAATTACAACAACAACATCAATGTCTAAATGTTTCCAACCCCAAAAGTATAACCAAAGTAGCGTTAGGTCCGCACAAATCTCAACCCATTAAAACCAACCCAAATTGTTTTACAAGACATTCAAGAAATATAATTTGTTCTTGATAAAAGGGAGGAAAACAAGTTAGACCGCCCACAAGCCACAACAACATCCATTGCATGCTCCGCCACAATCATCCTTGATTACCTGAAACACATGCTTAAAATCGTCAACAAATAATGTTGAGCGAGATCTATAGGTTTACAGAATCACAATTGAACATAAGTATAAAAATCATTCACGATTATTCAATAGTATGCAGATCATTACAAACTATTATTGGGTATTAATCATTATAGCATAAGCTATTTAATTATGTTTAAGCTCATGACACCGACCCCATAAACTAATCACCCACGCCATATGCCGGCGTGATTTAAATAAAGTCATTACCCCTCTTAGGTATTCGTTGCCACTCATACCTTTTTCTCGACACAAGTTATCCATACGCAGAGGGTACTCAACGTACTAGCTCTCGTCTAGGATAGGGTCGTCAACCCAATAGTACTATCAATTGTTCAAGCGGTTATTTCCAATCCACACAAGGATCAAACAATAGTTAACGGTTCATGAATTTAGGGTCTTTGGCAACTAGCTACTTAACATAATTCAAGACATCATTCGGGTCCAATAACCATTCACGACTTATGTTCCTTTTCATTTAAATAGCATGTATCCCTCTCGCGAAAAAAAAATCATTTAATTACAGTAGAAAGCGAGGCTATAGACTCACCTTTAGTAGTAGTGGTAGTATTAGCGAAGACGTAGACGAAAAACAATCACCGACGATGAGGACGCCCAGAGAACTCAATTACAACACCTAACAAACAAAACGCGTAACGAATCAAAACCTTCAAGTACTGTATGTACATAATTAAGAACTCTCAAAGTTCATATAAACTCACGCCAAAAATCCAAGCAAGTGATATTTACTAGACACGTTCATTGTTATACGTTGTTAAAATTTATTACTTAAATTACAATTCTGCCGGTACATACCTAATGTACGGACTGAATTTCCATACTTAAACATCACGAATTTATACGAAACTCGCTGTAGACTTCACTTACATCATGTAAAAAGCTCACAAAAATTTTCATAAAAAGATTTTACTTTTAAGTCACGCTTCCCAACACATTTCCAACCTTGAAAATCCGGGCAGATTTACACCCTTACGTCATCAAACCATTTTGACTCACCTAACCAATTCCATTTGTAAAACCAATTCCTAAGTTTGAAAATAGACTCACAACTCCAGGTTTTGTGCTAAAGAACAGCCCTCAACCATTTTTGAAACTCTACTTATAGTCCCTGAGATTTGACCTAAAATGGAACACAAATTCGGATTATGTCGACTTTCATCTCCCGGTACACGTTTGGAGTTAAAAGCTCTATCTTATACCAAAACGAAGGTAAAAAGAATCTCTATAACTACATTATATAATAAAAACCTGGACATAAACTTAAAATCATGAAAAATAGCCTTAAATAATCTGATTAAGAACGACACTTTAAGAATCACATTTCTATTTATTTTCAATCCATTCCGTCAATTCATGTAGCCCTAATGTCATCATTGAACTATCCTAAAACATCAACAACATCCTAAATCACTTGTATGGATCATATTTATTAAAACCCATTTCATAAAATCAACATGCATTCAAATCAAAACAACTAAAAATGATGTAAACATGTTCCTAAACATAAACCCATATACAAAATAAATCAAAAATCAAAGACAAACAAATACCCCCTTTACCGTGGGTTTTGGGGTCCAAAAACACCAAGAAAAAATGTTTTCCATCTTATTTAATTAATCAATTACCCTCACAAACGCCTAATCAAAGCATGCATCAAGTTTAATTAGATCAAAACCTTCTTTTTAAAAATCAAAATCTTTTGTAAGAATCAAGCCTTGCATGTTTGTTTTTAGTGGATTAAAAGACTTACAATGATGAAAGAAATGATTGTCTTTGATTAGTTTATTCAATAACTAAAAAAAATCAATGGTGGTGGTAGTGGTGGTGGTGTGTGTGGTGGCCGGCGGTAAAGAGAGAAGAAAGGAGAGAGTGAATTTTTTTTTGTAGTGTAAATGTTGTGTGTGTGTTTCCTTGGTTTCTTTTTGTAAAAATGGAGGGACCAAACTTGCAATTTTTGCTATCTTTTGGCCTAAATGGCAAACAACTATTTAAAGAGCGGGAATATTACCCACTAGTCGGTTTTGAATTTTTGCGGGAGTCGGGGTTCATCCCGGCTACTCCAAAATACTTTTAAATGGTTCAAACGCACACAAAATGCATTAAAACGGTTCCGACTCGACTTAACACGCAATAAAAATAAAAACTTCGAAAAATCCAAATATCGATCAGTCGATAATAAAAGATAAATTTTTGGGCATCCGTCGGTATCGTAGTCGTCATCGGTTCTTCTTAAATCGTAACACGTTAATATTAAGACCTCCAACATTGGTTTCAACTTAAACCGTCAAACATATGACCAACAAAATTTCTAAAAATTTAAAAAATATACGTAAAATAGGATTAAATAATGAGTTCGGTTTCTGGGGTGTCACACTGGAGGAGATGGTAAAGGTAGGGCAAACCATGGGTACAATATGGAGGGATGTGAAAAAGATATTAGTAAAATCATTGAATCACAAGGAGAGGATTTGGTTCATCGATGAATATAATGTCTTTAAATATCCAAGGCCTTGCCCAAAAGGCTAAACAAGATTGGGTTAGGGAGTTATGTCGTAAACATAAAGTTAATGTTTTGGCGTTACAAGAAACTAAAATAGAGAACATGGAGTTATTTACGGTAAAATCGTGTTGGGGTAACTTTGTATTCGAGTTCGTTCACATCGACTCAGTTGGTAATTTAGGGGGGATCTTATGTACTTGGGATCCTAATTGTTTTTATAAGAATAGTCCAGAGTTTCGGATTCATTTGTTATTGTCTGGGGTGAATGGTTGAGCATAGGGGTTGATACTCTTTTAATTATTGTTTACGCTCATCATGATAAAGGCGAAAAGAAAATGCTTTGGGACTACCTTTTTATTGTGGTCAACAGATGGAACGGTGATGTAATAATGATGAGAGATTTAAACGAGGTACACCCTAAGACAGATAGATTTCAACGAGGTGAGTTCTTAAATTATTTTACCCACAAATTTACGCAACCGTCAAAGGATCGCATTCACGTTAATATGAGATTCCTCAATCTCCTTAATCATGATCAAATGATGGACCTGGAATCGGATGTTAGTAGAAAGGATGCGAAGAGAGCAGTCTGGGACTGTGGTACAGACAAGTCACCAGGACCGGATGGTTTTACGTTCGGGTTTTATTGCCAGTTCTGGACCCTCATTGAAAATGATGTTTTCTTGGCGGTAAATTAGTTTTTTACCCAGGGATAATTTCCTAATGGCTGTAATTCTTTGTTTATCACTTTGACTCCTAAAATCTCATACGTGAATTTGATCAAAGATTTCCGGCCGATTAGTCTCATTGGAAGCTTGTATAAAATCATTACCAAAATCTTAGCAAATCGCCTTGTCCTGGTGATAGGTGGTATTGTTCACGAGGTACAGTCTGCTTTTGTAGTTGGGAGACAAATCATGGACGGGTCGTTCATTCTTAATGAATTAGTTCAATGGTGTTCTAGGAAGAATAGGCAGTCAGTTATTTTCAAGGTAGATTTCGAGAAGGCTTATGATTCGGTCAGATGGGATTTTTAAGATGATGTGCTGAATAAATTCGGTTTTGGTAGTAAATGGCGTGGTTGGATCCAAAGCTGTCTTTATGACAACCGCGGTTTTGAGATTTGTCACTTAGTTTTATTTTGTGCAAGTTACGTGTCTTTATGTGTTTATGTGCTAATTGGTGTGTATATATTGTGGTTTGGATATCGTTTCGGGTACGGTGTACCTTGTGAGTGAAACGATGTATGATGTTTTCATGTTCATGAGCTCACATGGTAGTGACTATGAAATGAGATGGTGTTATTTAGTGGTTTTACGTATACGTATATGTATTATAGAAATCATATTTTTACGGTTTAGGGTTTTGCATTTAGGGGTCTCGGAAGAGGTACTTAGTCACGGGAGTATTTTTCGGGATGGTTTTAAGTCATTTAGGACTTAGTTAATTAGTTTATTTCATATTTCAAGAGTTTTTATAAAAATGTATATTTTTACGTCTTTTACGGTATACGAGTAAATTTGACTAGTTTTACGGTTTTGAGGTTTTGCTGGCTTTAGAAGCTAAAATAAATTAAGAAAAATTAAGGTAATATTATTATTACAATTATTAATAATTTAAATAAAAAATGAAATTTATGGGCTAGGGGTCGGTTGTATACAATTAAAACAAAAGGAAGGAAAAACAAGAAAAAAAGGAACGTGGGCTTGTGTACTTGGGTTAGGACTAGTTAGGAATAAGTATATAATGTTTTTATTAATAAAAACACTTCATAATCCCCTGGGAATCAAAAATAAGTCGGTATCAAAGGAGTCTTTTAGGTTTTCTTCATAATTTTCATCTTCCATTAATTTTAAGGTATAACCTTTAATCCTCTTTTCAATTAAATTATTTTTTAAGCATTATTAATCAATACATGATGGATTTAGGGTTAGGTTAATTATGAAATCTGTAAATTAATGATATGAACATGATTAGAATAATTAGGGTTAATAAATATATATGGTGATGGTAATTAATTAGGTTAGTTGTGTTAAATTCGTTTTTAAAAACTGGGCAGAATATTTGGGTCATTGTTTTGATCATATCTAGAGTTTTACAAACTTTTAAATTGCGATTTTGGTACCCCTGGAAAGGTAATTGAGTTGGCTTTCAAATGAAAGAAACTAGAACTAAATTTGAGGTCGAGAAGTGGGTCAAAAATAGGTTACATCAGTCAGGTGTCAAAACAGTTTTGGATCAGCCTGTTTTCTTTTTATGTTTTGAATTGTTTGGGGTACTTAGGGTTATATTGGGACCTTCAAACGAACATGGGAGTTGGTTTATATATTATAGGAAGTATCTGAATTGGGGCTAAGAATATGGAATAGTTTAAGACCCTCTGGTCATAGCAAACTTTTCATATGTTCAAAATCAGTAAAATCTGGATAGGTGAAAGTATAAGTTGTATATCGGGTACTTAAAATTAGCTTTGATGTTGGGGAAAGGGCTGAGATTTTAGCTAACACGTATAAGTTTATGGGGTTTTCATTGCAAGGAATGTGGTTTAGGTTTGGTGGGCGTTTGACTCATAATACGGAGTATGAAAATCGGGACTGTTTTGGGATAAATGTTAACGGGATGAGTTATGAACTAAACAAAGTTAAGGGCTTTATAGAGGGATGTAATGAGATACTTATGGCATATAAACAGGGTTATGTTGTAGGATAAGGTTAGATATCCATCATAGATTCATGAGACATTTTGGTATGTGGTTCATGTCTTGATTGTATATGTTTGTGTGTTTAGATTTTTGCTAGAGCGCAGGTACTTGGAGAAGCTTGTTCAGGTGAGTTTCATAGTCCCATGTTTTTATGAGCTATAAATGATTTGACTTCCAGATGGGATGGAAGAGACACTGTATGGTTTTGTAAATAATGCTGTGAATGTTTTTATGGTTTGTGATAGACTTGTGTGTACATTTATGTGATTAACTGCTATGTGATTCTTGATTGTGTTTATGATTTAGATCAGGGGGACACGTACCGTTCCAGTTATTGTGGCTTGACTTGGTACCAAGGGGATGTTGACAAGGCGGGGCCTTGGGATTGGTTCATAGGTGTATGGGCGCCTATGTGACCATGGTTATTGGTAAGGCTGGGAGCCTTAGAAATTGTGGTTATTAGTAAGGCTTGGAGCCTTGGAATTGTGATTGTATGGTTAATATTGAATGGTAGTTGTTAATGCATAATTGTAACACATTGTCCATATGTTCTTTTGTTCATGGTTGTTATTCACAGCTTATAACTGATTTGGCGTTGGAGTCTAAACCTATGACTCTCACCAACTTTATGTTGACGTGTTTTAGTGTCTCTTTCAGGTGAGAATGTGGTTAAGCGTGAGAATAGGAGTGGCTAGCTGGGAGGCTTAGGATTGCATTTGGAGGAACCCCCTTTCCTCTTAGTTTCTATTTAATGTTTGAATAAGTGATACTTTTTAGACACCTATATGTTTGATGTGTATTATTTGAATGTCTTTGGTAAGAGATAGGCCTGTTACCTACTTACCTAGACGCCTGCATTGTTTGAGATGTCTTCATGACATTGTGTCACCATTTATGATATTTCCATTTCATTTAGTTATCTCTATAGACACGCTATTGTTACGTCGCGCCCCATATTCCGCCATGGTGGGGTGTGATAGTCTTAAATCACCGAAAGGTTATATTCTCGTTAATGGGAGTCCGGCTGTGGAATTTCAATTTTAGAAAGGCTTAAAGCAAGGTGACTCTCTTTCCCCTTTCCTGTTCATTCTCATCATGGAGACATTACACCTATCATTTCAACGTGTGGTGGATGCCGACATGTTTACGGGGATTAACATTAGCAACTCACTGACTATTTCCCACATGTTTTTTGCGGACGATGCGGTGTTTGTGAGGAAATATTGTGACCAAAATATTGACACTCTAGTTAATGTTTTAGAATGTTTTCATCGCGCATCCAGCCTTAAGATTAATATGAGCAAAAGTAAGTTAATGGGCGCTCATGTGGAGGATTGCAAGGTTATGCAAGCGGCAAATAAACTGGGTTGTCTAGTTCTTCGTGCTCTATTCAAATACTTGGGTACTAAAGTATAAGGGAGTATGTCCTGAATTGACGCATGGCAAGAGTGTTAGCCCTATATTGGTTATCGATAATGTTAAGACTATAATGTCTAGATGGAAGATGAAAGCCTTGTCTATAGAAGGAAGATTCACATTACTAAAATCGGTTTTAGGTTCAATCCCTATATTCCACATGTCCATTTACAGAGCGCCAATACGGGTCTTGCAGATTCTAGAATCCATTCGCAGCCATTTCTTTAATGGGCGTGATCAAGGCAGTAAAAAATCTTCATGGACTAAATAGAGTAATACCACGACCGCTAAAGATAAAGGGGGCCTTGGAGTGACAAGTTTATATGCGCTTAATCGGGATCTAATGCTTAAGTGGGTGTGGAGATTTTTTTCCAGCAGCAATATGCTTTAGACGAGAGTGATAAAGATTCATAGGGAAGATGGTAGCATCAGGAGGGTTATGCCTAAAAGTCTCCGCTCAGGTTGGCTTACAATTGTGAACGAACTCAGCGTTCTTAAGGATGAAGGTATAAATTTTTTCGACTTCATTAAGTTAAAAGTTGGTGACGGAAATTTAATCCGTTTTTGGAAGGATAAATCGAGTGATATAGGTATCTTCAAAGACATGTTTCCCATAATTTTTGCTTTGGAAAAGGATAGAGAGATTACTCTTCGTTCTAAGTTGGAAGCTCCCAATTTGGAATCTTCGTTGCGTCGCAAGGTACGGGGTGAATATGAATAATCTCAGTTAAATTCTATGTCAGAAGATGTTGACCATGTCAATCTCGTTCCTCACGCTGACAGGTACATATGGTCCGTGAATAATGGTGATTATTCAGGGGCTTTAATGAGAAAGCTCATAGATGATCTAAAGAATCTGATGGGGAACAAGAATAAACTGGTTGATATCTTTTATTTAGTTTTTATTTTATTTTGTGGTATCTTTTATTTAATTTTCTTATTTTGTGTTTTTTTGGGAAGAATATTGTTTTCTTTTTCCCAAGTTTAGTTTTCCTATAAAATAAGGAATTTGTTCATTATATTGATTACTAAATGATGAATAAAAAATAGACTTTTAGTCTTTGTTAATTGACTTGAATCTAGGTTAGGGTTTATTGTTCAATTTTCTCTTAAAAATCGGGTATTCGTTGAATCAACGATTGTTGGAGTTTGCCTGATTATCGGTATTCTTTTGAATCAACGATAGTTGGAAGGATTGTGTCTGGAATTCTTGTTGAATCAACATATCCAATTATTTATCCTTGTTTTCCGCTACATCAGTTGATTCAAGAATAAACTGGTTGATATCTTTTATTTAGTTTTTTTATTTTGTGGTATCTTTTATTTAATTTTCTTATTTTGTGTTTTTTTGGAAGAATATTGTTTTCTTTTTCCCAAGTTTTGTTTTCCTATAAAATTAGGAATTTGTTCATTGCATTATTTATGAAGTTATGAATAAAAAAAATACAGACTTTTAGTCTTTTGTTAATAAACTTAAATCCAGGTTAGGGTTTATTGTTTGATTTCATCCTAATAATCGGGTATTCGTTGAATCAACGATTCTTGGATTTTACCTGATTATCGGTATTCTTTTTGGATCAACGATAGTTGGAAGGATTGTGTCTGGCATTCTTTGGAATCAACAGATTCAATTTACTATCTTTGTTTTTTTCGCTACATCAGTTGGTATCAAGAGTCGAAGTTCCTGATTAAGATGTTAGAATATCCGTTTTTTGAGGTTGATGGTTCATATTGTGATGAATGGGAAGATTATGGTGCGGCTAGTGATGATTATGATGGACCTACCATATTTGATGAATATGAAGAAGAACCGATGCTAGTTTATGAAGATGTCATTGAGGAAAAAGAAGGATTTACGGGAAAAAAAGAATTTGGTGGGGAAAAAGATAACATTGAAGACAGTGTAGTTGTGGTTAATAATCTTTGTTCTACAATGATCCGAACTATAATGGTCAATACATTGGGTTTAAAGACAATCAAGATTAGAGGTCGATTCATTATAAATAAAGGTAATTTGATGCAAGGGATACAAATTTGAATTCTACGAGTACAAGGGACAAGTGAGACAAACTCGAGGACGAGTTTTTTGAAGTGAGGGAGAATGATGGGGAACAAGAATAAACTGGTTGATATCTTTTATTTAGTTTTTTTTATTTTGTGGTATCTTTTATTTAATTTTCTTCTTTTGTGTTTTTTTGGGAAGAATATTGTTTTCTTTTTTCCCAAGTTTAGTTTTTCTATAAAATTAGGAATTTGTTCATTGCATTATTTATGAAGTTATGAATAAAAAAAATACAGACTTTTAGTCTTTTGTTAATCAACTTAAATCCAGGTTAGGGTTTATTGTTTGATTTCATCCTAATAATCGGGTATTCGTTGAATCAACGATTGTTGGAGTTTACCTGATTATCGGTATTCTTTTTGAATCAACGATAGTTGGAAGGATTGTGTCTGGCATTCTTTGGAATCAACAGATTCAATTTACTATCTTTGTTTTTTCGCTACATCAGAATCCTAGCGTGGCGTCCAGGACTCAGTGGGTCAAATACATTCCCATCAAAATCAACATTATGGTCTGGAAAGTTAAAATGAATGCTTTTCCTACCAGATTTAATTTGTCCCGTCGCGGCTTAGATATCGGTTCGTTGTCACGCCCTATCTGTGATCATAGATCTGAAAAAGATTCTCATTTATTTTTTCAATGTAATCAGATTCAACAATTATATAAATTGATTGCGCGTTGGTGGGATGTGGCATTTGAAGATTTCAGCTCTCATAAAGATTGGTTGTCCTGGTTAGTTTCTATTCGTCTCTCAGTGACGCTTAAAGCGATCTTGGAGGGTGTTTTTTTACGTAACATGGTGGTTTATTTGGTCGTTCCGTAACAAGATTCTTTTTAGTGGCAGAACCCCTTCAAAGGCGACTTTATTTGATGACATTGTTTCTAGTTCTTTTCATTGGTGTAAGTCTAGATGTAATGCCTCGTTTACTTGGAACGAATGGCTTAAAAACCCTTATCTCATTATTGTTTAGTCTAGCTTCTCGCTAGCTTTAATAAAATTTTCGTTAAAAAAAAGCTAATGGTAGACATAATCCATTTTATGGAGTTTTGATTTATAGGTTTTCTTAATTTTTATTTATTTATTACAAGGTAGTTCTTTGTTATATTATTTGATTCACATCTTAATTCTAGTTATTTTTAGATAGAAATAATATCGTTGTAATTTTCGAAAAGATATCACGGACAGTTTTGATACCACAACCCACCTAGATAAAAATATCACGGACAGTTTTGTAACCAAGACAAAATTAACACCCATAACCATTTATCTCCACTTGATACCATAAGAGCTGGGGGAATCCACTCCCTTGGCGAGGCGCCAAGGCCACCGCGCTGGGCTCCGTGGTGCTGCGTCGTCGGCCTGGCGCCATGGCCACCAGCTCTCGCGGTGGGATTTGTTTAATATTTTTTTTTTGAATCTAACGGCTATATTACCGTTTGGGGGGGGGGGAGATTTTCAAGAAAACCCCCAAAAACTCCATTTTTACCCTTTTAAAAAACTATAAAAACCCCTTTTATCACCAAACTTCACACAAACTTTCTTATACTCTTCTATCTCCCATTTCTTCAAAAAAAAATGAATCCTAATTCCAACTCCAACCAAACACCTCAATGGGTTTTCGGTATGATCAATGACCCAACCAACCAAATTCCGGGTTCGTCTTCGAATCCGGGGTACGTTCCCGAATATCAACCTCAATACTCCGCATCTCAATTTGCTAGCTCCGAAGATTTGTTGTTGTTTCAACAATTTAAGGCGTAACAAATGCAACAACAACAAACCCATCACACCACTTCGCAACCACCTTCCGAGCACGCATCACACCACTTTGAAGAAGTCCCCGACTCCTCATCCGATCAAGAAGTCGTTCTGACCCCTACGTCGACGAAGTCACGAAAGAAGTCGGTGGCCAAAAAAAATAAAGGAAAAGATCACGTCACCGAAGAAGAACCAAAACAAATGTGTGCGTTTTGGACTCAAGCCGAGGAAGAGCTTTTGGCCGAGACTTGCATCCAAGTGTCCGAGGATCCAAAAGTCGGAGCGGATAAAAAAAAGGCTTCATTTTGGTATAAAGTGTGCAATGATTACAACGCGGTCGGGAAAAAGAGGAGTTATAAGGAGCGTACAAAAAACATGATAACGGGCAAGTGGACTCCGATGAACCAAGCGATTAAGAAGTTTAATGATTTGGTGAACGAAACCGCGGTTCATAGTGGGGTGAGTGATGACAATTGGATGTCGAGGGTGTACCGGTTGTATGAGCAAGTCGTTGGGGGGGGGGGGGGGAGGGAGTTTAAGCATCGGGATGCTTGGAACTTTTTGAAAAACAAACACAAGTGGAAAAACCCCGACTTTACTGTTGAACGAAGAAGTCGTCTAATGGGCACCGACGAAGAACCGGAACACTTTGGAGACGATGCTTTGCCTCGACCACCGGGTATGCACCAAATTAACAAAAGTCAACGCACAAGTTCCAACTCGACCGCTAGCACCAGTTCTAACCCGGCCGCTTACACGGAATTTATGGCGGAGCAATAGAAGTTGGACCGTGAAGCCAAATTGTCCGTGCTTGCTTCCGAGAGCGAGGACCGAAGACGGTTGATCCAAGCTCAAAAGATTGCGGAAGACTTAAAGGTGCTACAAATTGACACAAGTGGGATGCATCCGGTCGACGCCGCAATCGTCGAGTCCCAAAAGGCACGAATCCGGGCAACGTATCAACCACGTGACTAGTCGACGCTCGAATAATAATGTTTTTTTTCGTTTTATGTCTTTTAGTTTCATGTTTTTTAAATTTTATGTTTTTTATGTTTTTTTTAATGTAATGTTTTTTTTAATTTGAATGAATTTTATTTTAATTTTAAAATGTTTATTATTATTTACTTAAAAAAAATCCCACGGCACCAGTTTTCCCACGGCTCAGGGATACCAGTGAAAATTGGTACCGTGAGAAAAACTAGTGTCATGGGAAAAAAACTGACGTGACAACACTTTTTGAGCCATGACTCACGGATTCCCTGTGATCTAACCCACCTAGATAATCTATTTTACATCAGATCTACAATACCTGTCCATCCACACTCACCCCTAAAACTGGAGCAATGATGGATATCATGGTTAATGATCTTTTTAGACTTTTTTAAATTCCCATGCGAGTATGAATCAGTTTCTTCATAATAAGTTAAGGGGAAAGTCTGAATTTATGTAACTAACTTATCCATATTAACCAATCTACGCAACCTACTAATTTTATTACAAAAATACGCAATATATATTCAAAATTTATCCTATCTACGTAACATGACCTGCTATCACACGGTTTTTTTCCAGCGTGGATTTTAGTTTTTTCTTAGTAAATCCACTTGGACAATCCACTTGACCCAGCCATTGACCCACCCGTTTTTGACCTATATAAACATGATTTTTCCCCTTTTCATCACAAGAACCCTAATAATCAAGATCCCCCCAATTAAAATGTCATCATCTTCTTCTAGTCGTGGCCGTACTTTACCTACTCGTTGCAATTGTGGCCTTCGATTGGCAAAACGTGTTTCTTGGACTCAGAGAAACCCCTGTCGTCGTTTTTTGGTGTGTCCAAAACCATCGGTATGTTCCAATATAGTGTATTAATTCAAAGTTTTAATACAATTGTTTCAGTAATTGAAATAGATTTATTTTGCAGTTTTGTGTTGATAAATGTGATGCTTTCTACTGGATTGATGGTGAGTTACAATCCCATTGGTATAAAAATGCCATGTTTGAGATGTATTTGAGTATGAATGGTGACCAGAGAGATGTGTTTGTACAAGAGATTAACAGACATGAATTGGGGATGTTAGCTCAAGAAAGACTTGCTTATGTTGAAGCAGATTTTGAGAGTTACAAGGCCAGGATGATGATTGAACTAAAAAGGGAAAAAGCTAAGTATGCATTGTGGAGGAGGATTACTGGTTTCATGATATGCTTGATGACCGTGATGTTTGTTTTGTTGTTGATTGTCATTTAGGGGTATGATGCAAGTCTAATTGTAGTATGAAGTAGCAATTTTAAGGCTAGTTAATGTAAGTGTAGTATGAAGAATATGTAAGATCTTATTATCAAATGTATGTTTTCACAACAAGTTTTGTATCAATGAAAGTTGTGTTAATATACTATGTTGTCTGTTTTATATCAGTTAAACATGAAGAATAATTCGACAGAAACAAGAACAATAATTTGACATAAACAAGAAGAATAATTTGACAGAAACTAGAAGAATATTTAGACTGCATATATTAAAGGCCCATGTTAGCAGACATGTGCAGAGTTTACAAAAGATGTGCCATCTTGGTTACATATATCTAGCAGCCTAAATAGTTAAATGTTTACAGGCAGTGATAGTGTTACAAAAGGTGTGCCATGGATGGACACATACTACAACACAGTTTTTGCCCAACATACAAAATGTTGACTATTCTAAGTCAACAAGAAAGTTCAACAGCTAAATGGCTTGGATGGAGGACTAGCAGAACCATTTGATGAGAATGCCAACTTCCTTCTCTTGGCAATCCTTGCAGACATATCTCTTGGTATGATTGGCTTTCTTTGTCTTTGCTGATTAAAAGGTGGTGCTTGACTTTCTTGTGTTACAGCTGGTCCAATGCTTGGTGTGGAAACAACTTTGTTTGTGTTTGGCCTTGGTTGGGTATCCACAGTTGCTTGCCCAGATTTTGAACCAGTTGCAGATAGAGATGGTATTTCGTCATTGTGTTGGACATGAGCTTCCTCAAGAGCTTGAATTTCACTGTAAGTAGCAGGTCTGTCCAATTCATTGTCTGAGAACCTTCCCCATTCCATTTCCTGCCAATACTGGGCATCTCTTTGTTCTTCCTCCATAGCTTGCCTTATCCTCTCTTCATCTTCCATCTCCTGTTGCATAACTTCTCTAAGTGCTTCCTCGTCTCTCATAAGTCATATTCCTATGTAAGATAGCACAACATACCTTTAATATATACATTTGTGTTCATAAGCTCATGTAACTAATATATGCTTGTAGTTTAACAGAAAAACATACCTTTGTGTTCATAGTTGGAGTTGCACTCTTTGATTTAGCAGGCACACTCTTTGAGCCCTTAGATTTAAGAGCTACACTCTTTGATTTAGCAGGCACACTCTTTGAGTTAGCAGGCACACTCTTTGATTTAGCAGGCCCACTCTTTGAGTTAGCAGGCCCTTTCTTTGAGTTAGCAGGCCCACTCTTTGAGTTAGCAGGCCCTTTCTTTGAGTTAGCCCTACCTGCACCCTGTCTACTTGACTCACCAACAGTATTGGGTGCATTTGCAGCCCTACCTGCACCCTATCTACTTGACTTACCAACAGTATTGGGTTCATTTGCAGCCCTAGCTGCACCCTGCCTACTTGACTCACCAACCGTATTGTTAGCACCCCTAGCCCTTGGTGGTTTCATAACAACATTCTTTGCTTTTGTTACTTTAGGGTTCTTACAACTAGCTTTATTATGTCCAGTTTGGTGACAATTCTGGCATGTGATAAGTCTGCCAATCCTGGTGACATAGTGTTTATTACTTTCTTCAGTTAGATGAGGGATTCTGTTCTTTTAAGGCCTTCCAGGCATCCTTTTCACTTTAGGAGGCAATGGTGGTGGGTTTTAAGTTGGCTTCCACATCTTAGAACCAGGTACTGGTTTGATACCAAACTGATATGTGTCATACCAGTTGGATTGACTATACCAGCTACTCACACCATCTTCGGGATTCATCTCACAATGCAAGAAGGCTGCCATTGCATGTACACAGGGTACCCCACTAATATCCCACAACCTACAGTTACATGTCCTAGCCATGAGATTAACTCCAAAAGCTTCATCTCTTCTCCTAACCTCAATAACCTGATATCCACTAGGTACAACTTTCCACTTTCTCTATGTTGTGATCACATTTAGCAGCTACTTTACTCATATGCCAATACCTTCGCATAATATAAAATCTTATATCCTCTAACATAGTGATTATAGGCTTACCTCTAGCTCCAAGAATCTTAGAATTAAAGCTCTCTGATATTCCATTCTCAAATGCTGCACAACTTCGGTCTCTTTCAAAGAAAGCTTTACACCATTTAGCGGGCTCTTTTTCTATCAAATACCTATATGCTTCTGGATCATAGTGTCTGATCTCCTCCATCCTTCTTGTGAAATCCTGTTCAATTGTTGAAGCAGCTGCACTCCAAAACAACCTTTTGTAAAGCAAACCAGACCACTTTCTCTTGAAATTTGCATATATATGTCTTGTGCAGTGTCTGTGTTCAGCTTGTGGTACCCAAGTCCTAACTGCCTCAATTAGACCCTACAAAGTATCAAAACATATAAACAGTTAGTTATATAAACATAGTGATATCTATAAATAGTATAAGATTGTACCAAAACATACCTTGTGAGAGTCTGATATCATTGTCACACCAAGTCCTTCTTGCAGGTCTAGATCATCAGCCAAAAGAGATAAAAACCAACACCAATTGTTTTTGTTCTCGACATCCACAACTGCCCAGGCTATTGGGTACATTTGGTTATTCGCATCTCGGCCCATTGCAGTCAATATCTCACCCCTGCATGTATGTGTGATAAAACATCCATCAAGCCCTATGACCCTCCTACACCCTGCAATCCATCCATCTTTCACACCCTTGAAGCAAACATAAATCCTCTTAAACATGGTTTCACCATTGTCTAGGACTTCAACATCCAAGTGACAAGTCGAACCAGGATTAGATTCTAGCAGGGCTTGTCTATACTCATAGAGTCTCCCATAATGTTCTCTAAGCCCCCCCTCATGCTCAAACAAAGAAAACTGTTTGGCCCTTTTACACTGACCTTGACTCACATCGATCATGAACCTTTCCCTAATTGTGTTCCTCATAAACCTATTAGTCATTGATGGGTTCATGACAATCTCATTGACAAAATGCCGTGCTATCCATCTGAATGTGACCAATGAGCCCATGTTGTAGTTTCTAGTGCATCTATGGTTCGGGTACAAGGTCTTGATTTGGAAGGACCTCTCACTAGACATCCAAGAAGCCCAAAGTCTAAATGGACAAGAATGGCCTTTATGTTCCAGAACCCTCATTCTAGTCCATTTGGCATTAGGGGTTTGGGTTGGTTTTTTAACTTCTACATTTTTTTCATTGTTTTTCTTCCTAAGTATCCTTCTACCTGCACACCTACCCAAATCCACATTTCTACCACAATACATAAGGAGACTTTGAGTATCACTTCTGTAATACCACAGTTGATAACCAATTGCAACCCCATAATCTGCCAAAGCAAGTTTCAATTGTTAGGGGCTCTCAAACTTCATTCCTAAGACAGGTACAAAGTCTTTCCAAGGTGATTCAGGGTTGTAGCTAGGATACTGAACACCCTGCTGTGTCTTAAACTTAGGGTCTATAAGATCAGCATCAGGGTCATCCTCTTCCACATGATACTGACCAGTTAGAGGTGGAATAGGATTATCTTTGTTCCTATATAGTTACCCTTACCTACCATCTTAGTTAAAAAGGGATCATCTAATGTCAACTTTTCTATCACAACATTCTCTTCCCCCTCTGTGTGAAAGTCTACATTTTCAGGGTCAGTTTCTTTCTCAATAGCAGTTTCATCTATATTCCCTTCCCCTCCCATTTCTTCTAAATTTTCATCCTCATTAAACAAGTTATCATCTAAAGTATATGCCATTACATCATAATCAAGGTATTCATGATACAAATCAACCTTAAAACCATTCTCAAATCCTACTTTCACAAAAGCAACCATGTCCTCATCACTAGTAATTTCCCTAATACCACGAGTAAGTGTTGTACCAGGTACAACATAATACAATCTTTTAGGGGCATTAGCTACTAACCTTTCAATAACTTCAAACAACTCACTTACAGCCATATCTTCAAACTGAATGTCATTAATGTCCAGGGTGACCCCTAACACATACTTTAGTGGATTAGGAACGAAAACCCCATCATGATGTAGGGTGACTGTTAAAAGGGACATCTTCAACTACTCAAATACCTGGAATAAAAAGAGATTTAGTTTAAATTAGGTTTATGAAAATATAAAGATTTAATTAAAGATAACAATTAGGGTAAAATTAACAATTAGGGTTTCAATTTAAAATTAGGGTTTCAATCTAAAATTAGGGTTTCGATTAAAGATTAACAATTAGGGTAAAATTAACAATTAGGGTTTTAATTAACAATTACGGTTTCGATTAAAGATAAGATATGCAGATTCAATTAAAGATTACAATTACTGTTTCGATTAAAGATTAACAATTAGGGTAAAGATAAGAAATTGAGTTTCAATTAAAGATCAAGGATAAGAATTAGATAATATACCTAATCGCATTTGCCAGATGATCAATTGATTAATAGATGGAATTAGGGTTCTTGTTTTGAGAGAAAAAGAGAGTGTGCGTTTTTTTGTGGGGAAAATTATGAAGACTTTTGTCAACGGAACACATATAAAACATAGCTGAGTTGGCCATTTAAATGACGTGGAATGTACACGTAATATGTCAAAATAAATGAAACTTGCTAAAATATTAACAAAACCGGTGAAACCTGCTATAGCAGGTCATGTTACGTAGATAGGATAAATTTTGGATATATATTGCGTATTTTTGTAATAAAATTAGTAGGTTGCGTAGATTGGTTAATATGGATAAGTTAGTTACATAAATTCAGACTTTCCCCATAAGTTAACTTAAGATCCTAACGTTACTTAACGTGTAAGTGTGTAACATAAAGAGGTAATATATTTTAATATTATGGCATAATCAGCAAGAGTGTTCTTTGTTATCTTTAATGAATTGAAAGATAATATACTTGGATATTATGGCATAATCACATACAATGTTTTTTCTTGTCTTTAATGACTTAACGGATATACGTCGGTGGAAAGGCACAATTAGAATGGAGATTTGTTGTTTGTGGTCACTGTGTTACAGGACTGACGGCTGAGGTGGGATATGTACGAATAATGTTGATGAATATGGGTTATGATGATCACCGGATGTGGACTACTGTGACAGTGTATGGGTTTGTCAATGGAGGTTCTGTGTGATCGTTCAACATTTTATTTTATTTTTCTGTACGGAAATAATCAAGATCTGATCTCGGTGATAATGGGTGTAGGTTTATTGATACGGAATATAGACCGGAAATAAGACGTTCTTGCATAATGTTTAGTCGAAAAAGGAAGCACCATTAGCATGAGCATGAAGGAAGCCGGAGGTGTCACTCCCTGAATTTAAGAAGGAAAGAAGTTGCAGTCTTGCAGATATTGGGTTTTGACTTTTGATCAAACTTGGATCTTAAATACCAAAAAATGATGTACACCCGGTTACGTTATATTATTGTCTAGGGTAACATTCATCTTTTTAGCTTAAATTTCTGTGGCAAATACATATTCTTCGTGTACATATTATCTGCCTATTTTAATTTCTGAACATACTAAAAAAACTGCGACATTACTTATTTTTCATTAATGAATATTAGATCAAGACACACCTTTTTCTTCATTATATTATACTATTATAGTACTCGCGTAATTCAACAACGTATACTTAATGAATATTTTCTTTTCTTTTCTGGAATCAAATTAATGTTAAAGTGTAAAAGTTTTGAGTTAAAAGAAATATAATCATTAAAAATAAAAAAATTATAAATGTATGAAAATAGATGTTGAACTAAAAAGAACAAAATTTTAAAAAATATGGTGAAATTAAATTTTGAAAAATATATATAAATTTAAAAGTATTTTAATTTAAAATAAAGATGATTTTTTAATAAGTTGTTAATAATTTATTTAAAAATTTTGTTATAAAAAAATTAAATGGTTACGATTACATTTTTGTTTAGAGTTAGGTTTAGATTAAAAATGATCATATATTTATCTTAATTTTTAATTTTGATGAAACTAAATTAACCATCTAGACTCATCTATACTTTTCAACAAAACCCAACTAAACTTTTTCCCTTTTTATATTTAACCATACAGACCCAAAAATAACATTTGGTCAAAAATTGCCACATCTAGGTTATACGCTTCTTATATAACTAGCATGATATCTGTATAGCTATGGATACCCGGTGATTGTTTTTCTAACAATCAAATTAATGTTAGAATATAAAAAAATTGAATTAAAATTAATAAAATTACTAAAAGTAAAAAAACAAAAAATTTATAAATATATTAAAATGAATCTTGAATTAGAGAAAACAAAATTTTTAAAAATATGTTAAAGTTAGATCATGAAAAAAATTAATGAAATAAAAGGTATTTTAATTTAAAAATAAATGTAAATTTTTAATAAGTTGTTACAAAAGAAATGGATAGTTAAAATTGCACCTTTTGTTTGGAGTTATATTTATATTAGAGTTGGTTTATTATACAAACTAGTATTTTCATGGAAACCAAAGGACTAATCATAGTCATCTATTAGTTGAGACAGATGTTAGGATAAAAAAAAAGCGAAGAGACTGAGTTGCAAATAACCAAAACTATTCAGAGACTAAATTGCAAATATTATATTTTCTTATATATATCCAGATATATATAAAGTATATCTAGATATATATTAAGTATATCTAGATATAACTTTTAAACTTTTTTAATGTCACTTTATATCCAAATATAAGGGTCAATTTTCTAATTATGATCAGATATATATAAAGTATATTTAGATATATACAAAGTGTATCTGGATATATAAAAAGTATATTTAGATATATAAAAGTATATCTGGATATATATAAAGTATATATCTAGATATAACCTTTTTAACTTTTTAATGTCACTTTATATCCAGATATAAGGGTTAATTTAATAATTATGATCAAATATATATAAAGTATATCTAGATATATACAAAATATATCTAGATATATAAAAAGTATATCTAGATATATATATAAAGTATATCTCGATATATATAAAATATATCTAAATATAAGAGTCAATTTTGATAATTATGATCAGATAATACTTCGGTAGTAACTGTGTATTTTTATTTTTTTTTTGCCGCTCGAAAAAAAAAATTGCCGCTCGAAAAGAAAAAAAAATTTGTTGCCGCTCGAAAAAGAAAATAAAAAAATTTTGCCGTTAAGAAAAAAAAATGTGTGTATTTTTAAAAAGGACTAAAGTACAAATACCCTAAAAGTTATAATAAGGTTTTCTTTATTAAATCTTGGAGGGCCAAGATGAGTCCATTGGTTTCTTAGAAAAAACAAGTTTGTAAAATAGCTTTTGACTTTATATTAAAAATGGTTTAATAGTTGAGATTTGATATATTTATTTTAATTTTTTATTTTAAATTAGGTTTGAAATTAAGATATGTATATAAATGTATAGCATCTTAATATTTTGATTGATATAAGGTTCGAGTTATAATACTTTATTGTTTACAAACATAAAGATCATAAATTGACGAAACAAGAAGTATAGTTTATGTTTCTAGCTTTCTAGAAAATTCAATATTAAAACATGCAGAGAATAATGGAAATAAGACAAAATACGGGACGGTATGAATTAAGGCGTGTAGCTTTATAATTCAAGCCATATGGTGAGGTGAAGAACACATGAAAATTACGTGAGTCTATCTTTATTTTAATGTTAAGGTTATCCTTTAGAAAATAGTAGTCAAATGACAAGTGTTTTTTCATGTTTTCCATTTATTTTGCTTTTTAAACATAAGACATGTTTAGTGCTGAGAATTTCAGGGATTAACAGTAAAGGGAGGATAAAATTTAAAGAAATGACATTAATTGAAAATTTATTAAATTTCACTGTTTGAATTGCGTTATAAATTAAAGAGAGAAGTGCAAATCCCTGTGATATGTCGAAAAATTGAATTACATCATTCGTTAACTTTTTGGACAACAGCCATCCCTCCGTTAGTGCGCGGGGCAGAATACATCCCTCGTGGACTAACGGTGCAAATATTTTCTCGTTAAAAATTAACAAAATCTAAAAGAGAGGGTATTCTTGTCTTTTTCCTTTCCCATGGATGTATTGTGAACCTTATCATAAATAGTTTCAAAAAAAATAATTTATTTTTGAAGAAAAAAAATAATTTTCAGAAAAAATAAGTTTTATTTTCTTGAAAAAAAAATTATTTTCGAAAAAAAAATTATTTTCGAAAAAAAAAATTATTTTCGGAAAAAAAAGTTTTATTTTATAAAAAAAATTTATTATCGAAAAAAAAAATTATTTTCGAAAAAAAAAATTTATTTTCGAGAAAAAAATATATTTTCGAAAAAAAAAATTATTTTCGAAAAAAAAATTTATTTTCGAAAAAAAATTTATTTTCGGAAAAAAAGTTTTATTTTCAAAAAAAAAATTATTTTCGAAAAAAAAGTTTTTTTTCGAAAAAAAAAATTATATCCCGAAAATAAAACATATTTTTTCGAAAATAAAACTTTCTTTCCGAAAATAAAACATATTTTTTCGAAAATAAAACTTTTTTTTTCCAAAATAAAACTTATTTTTTAAAAAATAAAACTTTTTTTCCGAAAATAATTTTTTTTTTCGAAAATAAATTTTATTTCGAGAAAATAAAACTTATTTTTTCTGAATTTTTTTTTTTTTCAAATTTTTTTTTTTTAAACTATTTATGATAAGGTTCATAATACATCCCTGGGAAAGGAAAAAGACAAGAATACCCTCTCTTTTAGATTTTGTTAATTTTTAACGAGAAAACATTTGCACCGTTAGTCCATGAGGGATGTATTGTGCCCCGCGCACTAACGGAGGGATGACTGTTGTCCAAAAAGTTAACGAAGGATGTAATTCGATTTTTCGACATACCAGAGGGATGATTTTTACACTTCTCTATAAATTAAAATAAAAAATAATCATAAAAATTAAAATTTTCTTTTTAAAAAACATATAAATATAAAAAGTTATAATATCATCCAAAATTTTTTTAGAACATTATAAGCAGCATGATTCGGTTTGGTGCGGTTTTTGACTAAAACCAAACCGCGACCGCACTTGCGGTTTTTATAAAAATAGAAACCGCACCGAACCAAAAACCGTGGTTTCGGTTTTGCGGTTTTTCTGCGGTTTCTGCGGTTTTGCGGTTTTTAACCGCACTGAACCATTACTTGTGACTTATATAATAATTGTGGCATTTTGCGGTTATTTGTTTAAAATGTTGATTTTTTCCGGTTATAACAATGCATAAATTGAATCTAACAAACACTATAATAATAACTTATATGAATATCAATGATAATATGCACTAGAAGTCTTATAACTCGCATAAAATAGTCGGTGTGACGTTTTTCAGTATAAAATAACTATTATATGGTGCGGTTCGGTTTTGTGGTTCGGTTTTTCGGGCAAAAACCGCAACCGAACCGCATTTGCGGTTTTTTCTTTTTCTTAAAACTAAATCGTCGGTTTTTGTCGTGGTGCGGTTTCTACGATTTTTTGTGGTTCGTGGTTCGGTTTCTGCTTACCCCTAATAAACATGAGATGTTGCAGACTTACAGGTAATTTGTGAAAGTCATTACAAATAAAATTAAAATAAATAAAAAAAACATTATAAAAAACACATTGCTTTATAAAAACGATAAAAATAAAAGCAAACAAATAACACTATTAAACTCTTCTCATTTTTTCACAAATAACAATATCGCTGTTTGCAGCAGATAATCAGCTTCTCGTTTATCCTTTACATCTTACGTCGAATCTTAGAAGCTATAAGCAGGGTTCATTTCACCCTATTTTATTTTATACTGTTTACTTTGGTTTCGTTCATATATAATTTACAAACATTATTTCAATGATATTTTTTATTTTGGAAGAAGTTATCTTGGATAATAATTTTTAATTAATATTAGAGGATTTATTTTTATCATTGATTTTTATCTTCAATCAATAAATAAAATTAATATTTATTTTTTTTTTACTTTTTTTGAACGGCAACTATATTAAAACTAGCAAGATGCTAAATAAACTTACAAAAGAATCAAATATGGGTTCTTTAACCAAAAGGTCCAATAAAAAGCACTCGAACAACGATTACTACACCAAATAAACGAGAAAATAATAATATCATCAAAAACCACCGCTCGTCTAGGAGGAGAAGTATCAAAAATCGATCGATTCCGAAAAGACCAAATAACCCACCATGACGTGATTAAGACTCCCTCGAGCAATGATTTAAGCTTGCTCGATAAACGGATAGAACTGAACCAGTTATTCCAATCGATGAAAGAAGATAAATCCACCCAATCAAGGTTCCACCAACGGCAAATCTTCTGAAAGATATCTTTAGCAAGTTGACAAGCAAACAACAAGTGTTGAACATCTTCAGGATGAGTTTCACAAACCGGGCAAAAAACAGAATCAATGTGTACTCCTCTAGCAGCAAGATTATTTGTAGTAGGGAGGCGTTGAAGCCTAGAGCGCCAAGCGAAAACATTAATCTTTTTCGGCACATAATTCACCCACCTAGTGCTTTCACCAGAAGATGGAAGAAACATATCATCAATGAGGATACGAAAATCTTTGACTCTAAAACTACCATCACCATGGAGGTTACTAATCCATCTATACTGCACAAGAGACAAATTAACCGAACTAAGGAAGGAAAGAAAATCAGCCCATTGTTGGCTTTCCACACCATTACGCACAAATATGCGAAAAGAGTGATCAAAAGCAGGTTCTCTCCATTTAGAAGCAACCGAAATATCCTTAGTATTCTCTAAGGCAAAAATACAAGGAAATCGAGTGCAAAGCGCTGAATCTTCTATCCATATATCACGCCAGAATCGAGTATTAACGCCATTCCCTACCCGAATTTTACTATGAGAGAAAAATTGAAACCTTTCGTAGCCAACGTATGGACCTCCCGAATTATAGAACTCCAACAAGACGAACGATTATAAACATGGTTCTCAATTGAAGGACCATACAAAGCGCAAATGATTTGAGCCCAAAGAGAACCATCACAAGAAATAAATCTCCAAACCCATTTAAGAAGGAGGGCACGATTCAATGCATAGTAACTAGAAACCCCCAAAACTCCATGCTTTTTAGAAGCCAGAACTTTATCCCAAGCGATCCAAGTAATCCTTTTTTCAGCAGAATCAGCACCAATGAAAAATCTGTTTTGGATCATCTCTAATTTGTGAAGCACACCTTTAGGGACTTTGTAGATGGACATAGAGAAGAGAGGGACCGCACTCATGACAGACTTGATAAGGGTTAACCGTCCTCCAACGGATAAAGTTTTACCTTTCCATTTGGAGAGCCGTGCCTGGACTTTGTCAATGATAGGCCGCCAAACAGAATGTTGTGACATATGATTTCCAACGGTGACTCCCAAGTACGTAAAAGGAGAATGTAGAACCTTACAGCCAATTGTCGAAGCACCTTGGAAGACAATGTCCTGGGGAACACCAACCCCCATAAGCTGACTCTTTTGCATGTTTAATTTCAATCCCGATGCTAAACGAAAACAGTGAAGGATTCTGATAAGATTCTCTAAGTTATGATCGGACCACTCACCTAGAAAGATCGCGTCGTCCGCATAAAAGATATGAGAAAGGTTCACATAACCATTGATACGTAGCCCTTTGAAAATACCTTAATTCACAGCTTTACCAATGGAAAAATGAAGAGATTCCATGATTAAAATAAATAGAAGGGGGGGCCAAAGGATCACCTTGTTTGAGACCGCAACAAATAGGAAATTCGGCCGTAGGACTCCCATTAACAAGGATCGAAGCCATATTAGAACTAAAATGCCTTGAATCCATGAACACCATCTCGAACCAAAACCAAAAGCCCTAAGGACATCGAGAAGAAAATCCCACCTGACCGAGTCATAAGCCTTGGCAAAGTCAACCTTAAACATGAGAGCTTGAGATTTCGTCCTTTTACACCAATCAAGAACTTCATTTAAAATGAAAGGCCCATCAAGGATTTGTCGATCTTTGATGAAAGCAGATTGAGTGTTGGAAAAAAGGTCCGTAATGACAGTAGAAAGCCGATTAGCAGTAATCTTAGTAATAACTTTGTAGACACTCCCATCAGACTTATAGGCCAAAAATCCGTAACAAATTTTGCATCAGGCACTTTAGGAATTAAAGCGATAAAAGATGAGTTGGAACCTCTGGGGAAAGTTCCGTTAAAAAAGAACCAGTCAACAGCGGCACAAAATTCTGCTCCAATTAGATCCCAAAAGTGTCTAAAAAATCGAAAGTGTAACCATCTGGTCCAGGGGATTTGTTTTTGCCACAGTCCCAACCCGTATTTTTTATCTCCTCGATTGTGATGTTACTGTCTAAAATAACAACTTGACCAGGGGAAAGTTGATTAGGAAACACCAAGTTCAGTTTCAAAGGAGAGGGCATCGGCTGTTTAAATTGCGAAGAGAAGTGGTCGACAAACTCCTTCTTAACTGATGACGGATCCGTAAGCCAAGATCCTTTAGACAAAACCCCCTGAATAGCTAATTGAGCGCGTCTCTTATTGATGATAGCATGAAAAAAATTAGAATTTTCGTCACCCTCAATCGCCCAACGAATTTTAGCTTTCTGGGCCATGTCTTTTTTATCAGCTTGTTTAAGGGCGTTAGTTTACGTATGAGATCAATACGGGTAAGAAGAGAGTCATCAGAAATAATACCTCTATCTAACTCTCTACCAATGACCACCAATTCATCCATTAAAGATTTCTTAGCATGTGCCTGAGAACTATTAACATCCCTGATGCATGCACGAATTATTTGTTTCAACCCTTGAAGCTTTTTTTTAAATCTAATAGGTTTATTAGAGTTACTAATCATCAGAGACTGCCACCCATGAGTAACTACAGTGTCGAACCCATCTCGTTGTAACCAAGAATGGTAAAACCTAAAAGGAGTCGGTCCAAAGTCTGCATGTATCTCACTGAGAAGAATAGGCCTATGATCCGACAAGTGACGGTCGAGGCATGTGGCAGTAATCGAATTGAAATTCGAATAAATACCATCCGAAACAAGGAACCGATATAACTTACTCATTTTAGTCGCCGATGGGTGGGACCAAGTGAAAGAGTAACCCTCCATCTTGACCTCAGCCATACCTGATGACGCAATGAATTGATTTAAATCACGGGCACTAGCTTGATCAAAAACCGAACCAAAGCTTTCACCAGCTACACGAACTACATTAAAATCTCCCATCACAATCGTTTCACCATCCCAACGATTCACAATACCCAAAATATAATCCCATAGAACACGTTTGGAGACAGAATCCTGAGGAGCATAAATGAGCACGAGCAAAACTTTCGTGTTGGTAGGAATCCATGTTCCAAACAACGCGATAAAATTATCAGAAACAGTGTGCGCGTCCATCTTAAAGTAAGATTTCTCCTAAACACATAAGATAACGCATGAATTACCTAAAGAGTCACTATTAACAGAATGAAAATTTGAATTTCCCCAAAAGTATTTAACATCCATTTGAGACACAAAGTCGGATTTCGTCTCCTGAAGGGCAAGAAAATTAACTTTGTGCTTAAACATAACTCTTTGATCCAATCTTTTTTGGACTGATGACCGAGTCCCTGGACATTTAGAGAGAGGATCTTCATTTAAAAACTTCATCATCTCCTTGTGTACTGATGATATGTTCAATGTCCTTTGAACATCCCTTCATGACATAGCCCAATGAATTCCCAACCTTGACAATATCGTCCAAAACATCTTGAATTGATCCCCCGTTAAGAGTTTTACGAGACTGAAAATTAATAGAGAAATCGCTGGAAGATTCATGGACCGAATTATTTATATCCGGAGACGAAGTAGTCTGATGGATGTCATTCACGTGTGCTGACTTGTCATTTTGTACTTCCTGAAGTGAAGGTGCTGGTGTAAAGCCTGGAGGATGGGTTAAACATGGGTCAGATTCTAGAATATTATTGACGGGTGGTTTTTTAAGGCTATAAACATCAAAAGGGTCATCGGATTTAGTGGAGGTCTCTTGTTCCTTTGTAGGATAGTCAGTAACAGGAGAAGGGGACGAGTTATCGCCAAACAGCGTATCCGGCACTTCTTCCACATCACTATCGCCAATCGAGTTGTTATCGTTCAAAACATCATCATATGACTTGATGTTATTTATGTCCCCATGTACTTCATCATCTGAATTATACCCATCGTCTTTGTATTCCAAAAAACAAGGAGTCCACGTGAATAGCTCTTTAGCGCGAACCCAATAGACCTTACCTTTAATGATGCCTTTGAAAGATTCTAGGATGTTGTTAGGAACCTTGGTTTTAATACAGATTCGTTTACGTGCATACGAGGACCCATCAGCTTCTTCAATGTCCATAAATTCACCCCATTTGTTCCCAATTTTAGAAAAAGTAGCATGAGACCACCTGCTTAGAGGGATCCCTTCTATGTCTACCCACACTATACGATCATTGCTGACAAAATCTGAAGTGGCGTCTAGTATCTCATGGAACCATGACTTCACACCAGTGTAATTATGAAAGTCCTTTTTTGTCTCCATGTCTTTGAGTTCAATCAAAACCTAAAGCCCTCCAAGGTAAGACAGTTTGGTTTCCCCAAAACCTTCTTTGGTAAGGATGATCTTAAGATTCATAATTGAGTTTAAATCTTTGGCTCTACCTATAACGTGTCGAGTAAAATCAACATCATTTGCACAAGAATCATCAAGGACCAAGGCAATACCTTCTTGAACAGGAGGTGGGGGTCGCTTATCTGTTTATAGTGACCTGGTGGAGGTGAATTATTAAATGAAGGGGACAGTTTGCTAGATCTTTCGTATATAACCGCATTAACATGTAAGTGAAATCGACCAACCCACAAAGCGTATATGTTGCCAATGAGACGATCCATATCAGCAGCCTTAATAAACCAAAAAAAACCATACCGTTTGCCTGATTTAGATTTGCTTGTAGGGATGAACACGTCGACAACCTGGCCATAAACCTTGAATAAATTCCATAGATCACGCGATAAGAAATTTTCCGAAAAGTTAGTAACAAAAACTGATTTAGAAATACTAGAAACATGATCCTCGTTTAATCTGAATCCAGCCATATCGAAAAATAAACAAAACTTGGATTGAAGGGAGATCTACAAAGCACAGGAGATCCCAAGAAAAACCTAAATCACCGTCTGACCCAAAACTTAAGATCCCGTTGAATCAATTAAAGAGTGAATACAGTACCGATAGATGGAAAATCCTAACCTCCGGTAAGTCAATTGTTCATAGAAGGAATAGGGAGCAACAAGTGCAAGCCTAGACCCCTTACAACTAACAGCGACGAAATCAGGATGAACCAAGAATAGATCTCATAATTCAAACGTTAATCAATGAATGGGGATAAACAGTTTAAAGGTACGTAATGAAAATTATTGAAGATGGATCAAGATGATGCATAGGAAAGAAATCCTCGATCTCAAAAAATAAAAAAAATAATCAAAAAAATTAATATTTAAGTTTATTTAGATGTCAAACTTTATGTAGATAATATGGGACTAATCTTTACCATTTGTCTTAATTTTAATCGAATAGATGAGACTGAACCAAAAACCACATTTTCACCATTTTTTTCAAAAGTTAATATCTTTTTAACCATTAATCGTCTAACCAAAAAAATATATTAGCACGACGAGTATTTAATAATCTTTATACAGATATGCACTATCATATACTTTGGACAAACTTTATTTATTTTTTGTTTTTTTTCAGTTTTTGTTGTTGTTGAAACTTGCATAAAATATCATATGTGATATAACACTAATTTAAATTTTCGTAAAAAATCATATGTAATATAACACCAATATCATATATGCTTTAACACTAATATACACTTTAAAAGTATTATCATATATGACATAAAGCTCATAATTTAACACTAGTATCATATATGATTTAACAATATCATATTACATGCAAGTTTCAACAATGAGAAAAAAGATTTAAAAAAAATCGTGAAAAACGAGAAAATGGACCAATATTCATATCAACTTCAATCTTGACAGTGGTATTAGGGTTTGTATATTGTAATTCAACAACATAATCCCTTAGCATGGCACACTACAAACTATGATCACCCCCGACCTCTCATCATTTGCTTTAACTCTAAATGCTTTGCTCATAAAAAACTTAAGCGCTAAGTCACGTTGAAGTTGGTCTTGAACTACCTTAACTCGGATTAGATATTACATGTTCAAAAATCAGATCTACCAACTATTTATAAGTGCATTGCTTGATTTCCCTTGATCAAATGAATGTGTAATTATCTTTGTGTGTCCTCACCAGCCAATTTTGTGTGTGTTTGTCTTTTCCCACATACAAGACCCATGGACACACATCCACTTTATCATATGATGAAGAACCAGAAGAAGATGCTTGACTCTCAAAATTGGTACTTGTATTCTTCCTTTTTCTACTTTTGGTAGTTGTGCCACCTTATCCACTAGGCCCATCACCATGTCCTTCACATTGGCCAGTTGGTCTAGTACCTTGTGAACTTGAAAATACATTCATTTTTCCCACGAATTTTGATTTTATCCTAATGTTGTCATTCTTATGCAACTTCAACACCTCCTTAGCCTCTTTTGTAGTAGTAAACTTCTGCCAAGGGTAGAATGAATAGTTCCAATGACAAGTAACGTTGATAAGTCTTTCCATTTCTCTTATATTCTCATTTCATTGCATCCTCTTGAAATCAGTTCTGTCTCTCATTACAAGTGTTACTATCAAAACCATTTTCTTTCACAACATCTACATCCTCTCCGCCTTAAGCATTCAATGGGAGTAAAACAGTCATGCTAGTTTTTTTCAAAACGGGAATATTTGATAGTACTAAACATATGCACTTTAACTTCATGCTCTTTTATTTCATTTTATTCATCAACCATAATATCTTCATCATCATCATTTTTACTTGCATCTTAGTTAGACGAAACATGATGACGAGTTTCATATGCACTATTCATTTCGACACATCGTAATCAACTTCTTCATCACTAGTATCTAAATTAGTTTCATAAACATTAACGTGTTCAAAGTCTCCCTCAACACTATTATGATCTACAACATCCTGAACTATTCCATCAATCATAACCACTTCTACTGTAACATCCCATTTGACAAATGAAATATCACAAGATAATTATGGCGTGTCATCAAAGCATGCAAGGTAAATGTCTAAAACATTAAATAACCATAAAGAATCCAGAAACAAACATCGGATCCAACATAAGCTCCACACACAAAATGCATAAGTATAGAATGTAAAGGAAAGGACTAAACAATGTCCAGCAAAGCAAAAGTATGTAAATGCATTAAAGAATGAAAGAAGACTGACGCCTCGTTCCATGCACGTACTCTTGAAATCCTAGCTTTGCCCTTTAGTACCTACCGTATTGGGACATGGAAAGAGAAACACGGCTGAGCAATACGCTTAGTGTGCGGATATATAACATAGAATGTAAAGCATAAACATAAGCAAGTAATTAAATGAAATGAAATGAATAGCAGCGGAAAAAATGTATGTCCTATAAAACCTGGTTTAAGTTCATAAGACTGGTTTATATTTCTGAAAAGACTTATGTTTAGTTTATCTTATAAATCTGTATTTTAAATATGCCCAGAGCCCATATAGGTCATGTTATATCAACGTGCATGAATACTTAGAGGGGTGCCTCATCATGCAATTAGAGGGGATGCCTCTAATTAATATATAAGATGAGTGTAGGGATCAGATCATGTAACGGATGCAAGGCACACACCGCAGTTACCATGAAATGATACTACTTGTCCTAGGATGCACCCATTCGCCCCACATGATAATAATAACAAAGGTCAAATACTGTAAAGGGACGCTGCGAGCAATTACTCTTACCGCAGAAGAGTCATAACGTCGGTGCCTCTAGTGCTATGGTTATGGAACCCCCATAACTAGGTGAAACTGACATGCATGTATATAGCTTAGGCAGTCTAATACAAGGGTTTTTGTATATAAAAAGTTATCGTCTCGACTCGATTCGAATTGAAAAAGGGTTAAACGTGCGACTCAGCCGTCTTTTGGTGGAAAACAATAGTAGATTGGTCGTTGTAGTAAAATTAAATTGCGAAACGTTAAAGTAAATGACGGGTAAATAAAGCTAAAACTAATTAAAACGTAATGGTGCAATATTAAAACTTTTAAAAGTAAATTAATTAAATGACGAGAACTTAAAGCTTGACAAGAAGTAAAATTTGACAATTAAATAAAAATGAAAACTTAAAATAATACAAACTTAAAAATAAAACTAAGACAAAATATTAAAACAAAACCTACCGTCGGAATACACTCCATCGGAATCCCATCGGAATCCGATCGGAATGTATGCTTACCCCCCCTATCAGAATGATTGTCAGAATCCTGGTCGGAATGAAGACACCAACACCTGTCGGAATGAAGGTTTACCTCACCTATCGGAATACCAAACAAGCACCCTAATCGAAATCCAGATCGGAATCCTTCTGTCGGAATGAAGGGCTCCAACACCTATCGAAATGTCAAAAAGAAGACCTTCGTCGGAATAACAAAATAACACCTTCGCCGGAATACTGATCTGAATCCTGGTCGGAATACCCAATACCCTTTTCTGATCCAGCAATCGGAATGCTGGTCGGAATGTGAAAACCCCTTTCCGATGGGTTTGATAGGAATACAGTAAAAGAAAAACTAATAAGCAAGCAAATAAGCTATGAACCAAATAAGCACTCTACTGAAAACTTAGCCTAAACACGTATAAGAAAAAACTAATAAGCTAAAATTTAAAGACTTTTTAAAAACACTTAAATGAAAAAGATATTCGAAAACAACTTTTTTATAAAATAACTTTTATAAACTCTTAAGTAAATATAAGAAAGACACAAATAAGCTATAAAATCAATAATCCAAAACAATCAAAAGCATGAAAACATAACATTTAATCAAATAAGCATAACAATAAGCACATAAACATAAAGATTAAGCAAAACAAGAAAGGTAGAATGAGAGATTAAAAATAAGAACTTGATTAAAAGTAAAGATTCAATAACAAAATTAAAAGACTTACTTGAAATTAAAGGCAAGAAATTAAAGGTGCAATGAAGTAAATGACAATAAGAAAGTGCAAGTAATTAAAGGTGGAAGAACTATGTGTCAAATAGCCAACACCTCCTAATGTGACATTAGGAGGGTATTTATAGGAGGATTAGTATGTCTTGATGCTTTCTTCCTTTTCTTGTCTTTTCGTCTTTATAAATTCTTCGACTTTTTCGACTTTTTCGACTTTGTCTCGGGATTATTTGAACTCGTCTTATAATTTCTTCATTTATTAGACTTAAGTTCTTCGACTTCATTAAACTTCCGTCTTTAGACTTTTTCTTCGATAAATCTTCAGAATAGGCCTTGGACTTCCGTTCTTTTTGCACTCTTGATCTTTTGACTTCGTCTTTTGTCTTTTTCTTCGATAAAAGTCCGTGAAAGCCCATGTTTTCTTCCCTTTTCACATTTTGGTCCTAAATCACAACAAAAACACAAACCACACATAATTCCGACATTTACGACATAAAATACACGTTTTGGCTTGGTTATTATTATAATTAAGTGGTAAAAGGATAAGTGTTTTCACACTTATTAAATCCCCTACACTTGACCATTGCAATGTCCTCATGCAATGCATTAATTACAAAGCAAGTTTTATATTTTCCATTATAATCAATCCACATTGGCCTTTATTAAGGAGACAAAATATTTAAAGGAAGAAAACAAGTAAAAAGATCAAAAACTTACCTTAGGGTTTTGGAATGTCATGAATGATTATCACCCTCAAGTTTCATGTTTCCCAAACCAAGCTTAAAAACGAGATCATTGTTATTATAAGTTAGCAAACTAACACAAACTCATGTGGCCCAATTATTCACTTAGACTCCCTTATTCCTAGGTGTATCTCTTATATTTTATGATTGTCTTGAATGATCACGAGGATGCATTGTTGACTTATTTTGATAGTTATTTAGGCTGAAAATAAAGTAGGACGATTTAATCAATAGTTAGCTAAAGGACAAAATATTTTAAAACTGATTCTCGGGACCTCATAAAGTTCATATCTTGGCATAATTCGCTTTACGATTTGAGAACTTTCTCGGACAGATATTTGGCATTGACTTCATACTTCAAATCTTGAGAGACTTTCATAAAATAATGGTCTTCTCTTAATAATAGGAATTTCTTCACTTGAACTTTTTGAGAGATTCTTCATATTTGGACCATGACTTCTTCATTTTTCTCCAATCTTTATTTGGGATTTTGATATACAACGATCCGCCTCCTTTTAGGACTTAGATCTATTTATCCTCTTACCTTGTTAGGGCCTTTTGGGATAGACTTCTCCATGATCTTTATGGGAGTATTTGCTTTTCGTCGTGTGTCTCGATCCTTCATATTGATTTTTGATAGATGATTCTTCACATCACTTGAGATCTTTAGCAACAAAATGTAGCCCTCATGTCTTGTTAGGACCTTTTCGGACTCGCCAATCTTCGCATCCCGCTTCAATAAGTTATGCCTTGGCTATGAACTCTAATTAATACCGAGCAACTTTTAAACGATCTTGGGTTAGAAGCTAAGTAACTTTTCAAATCGTACAACCTTATTTATTGCAATTAAATATATTAACAAGCGATGGGAGAAAAAGCTCATAATCAACTCACATAAATTCATGTAAGAATACCAAACTTATTATTGACTCTATCATCTCTAGTTCTCCACAATTTAAAATCTCAAGGAATGAGACTCGTGGATGCTTAGCCTATTAAATCAAAGTTTTGGGTTTTTAAGTCATCTATAGGATCTTGCAACTTCTTAGACTTTTCAAGTTTAGGTTTCGCATTTTAAAGTTCCCTTGATAAACGAATTTCTAGGATCAATTATAGGAACTTGCGAAAAGTTCTCGTTCTTAACCCGTAAGAGTTAAGACTTTCACGCTTTAAAGTTCCCTATATAAAAGCCTAGCAAAACTTGACTTAAACATGTTAAGGATACTAGCTAGAGTAAACTTACATAAGTCAGCTCGGGTTGAGTCAAAATATTCACAACGATAAAAAATTAATACCATTTTATTCAAATTTATTCTAGCAAAGAAAGAAAATAACTATAACAAAGGAAAAACTACAAGGCCAAACTAAATCAAAATTTTTGAAAAATGTCGAAAAATCAATTTTCCGGTTAAAATGAGGACAAATACAAGGAAAAGCCCACTTAACTTCGATAGAAGTCCCCCTACACATAACATAAACATTGTCCTCAATGTTTAAGCATGTGGGAGTAAACTCCCCTACACTTAGGACATTGTGTACGTTGTTTAAATCTTGCTAAGGAAGACACAACTAAAGGGATTCCTATTTTAATATTGAAGAATATAAAATAGAGAATCAAAAGAGTTTAGGATAGAACCGGGAAGACGAGGACACGGGATCACGGTTCGTCAAAATTCATCAAGAATGGATATTTGAAAGCTCGAATCCCTGCACAAGATAAGAAGGAAAACAACAAACACATACTAGGGTCTCCCTCTACACTTATTATAAAAAATGGATAAAAAGGATAGATACTGCGGGTTGCCTCCCGAGAAGCGCTTGTTTCTGTTAACCGAGTCGTGAGCCTGACTTGACCTTGATTAGCATAGGAATAAGCTTGAAACACAGCCACCGAGATCAAATACATGGTTTTTGTCCATCAAATAGCACAAGCTTAAGGCGAACAAGGCAAGCCAAAGAAGAGTAGGCAAGGTTCCCTTAAGCAAAGATGGAGCACGGTGGTAGCAAGTGTGCTCAGGTGCAAGCATATCTTCATAAGTTCCAAAAGTCTTTCCTTTTATTTCATCAGATGGATACTGAGATGGCTTAAAAATTGCAATACCAGGATCGAACACCTTTTCCTTTAGGGGAAAATAACACTCAGGCGCAGTAGACCTTGAAGAGGATCTGCTCATAAATCGCACAATCTCATCCTCAGAAGGTGGATAGAGAGGTGTCAAGACATAAGTGCTGCGGATATCGGTGTCGTCCGGCTTCTTCTCCTTTGAAATAGGTTTCTTCATATCCAAAGGAAGATAAAGAGCATCATCAAAGTCCAAAGGAGGAGAATCACTCTCATTTGGGAAGTAAGTGTTGAGAAAAGTAGCAAAGTCTTCCTCAAATGAGTAATCATCCAAAGTAGGATCAAGCATTGTTGGTGGAGGATCTTCATCAAAAGTAGGAGTAAGGTCATCATGAGAAGAATCACTCGAAAGAGTATCGACAGCATCAAAATCATCATAAGTTGGCATGTATGGATACTCTGAAACAAAAGCAGCATAATCATCCCCATCGGAACTAGAATCATCATCATAATCATCATAAATCGGTGGAGGATCATAAATTGGTGGGGGGTCCAATTTGGAGAGAGAATCATCCACATCATCTTTGAACAGTGGATTATCATGGCAAGAATCGAAAAAAGAGGATTGTTGTAGACGACAAAATCATCAAGCACATTAATCATATTCGCTGATTCTCTTCCATTGGGTTTGGTTGTGATCTTCCCCATTTTAAAAACTTGTGCATCATTCCCGACTCTTAAGATTAACTCACCTTCAGCAACATCGACTAAGGCTTTTCCGGTTCTCAAGAATGGCCGACCAAGTATTAACGGAATACGAGGGTCCACTTCATAATCAACAACAACAAAGTCGACCAGAAAAGTGAAGGTACCAACTTTAACAAACACATCTTCGGCAATACCAACAGGGTAAGCGAGAGTTCGATTTGCTAGCTCAAGAGTCATCTTTGTTGGTGTAAGGTCGGGTAAGGATAACTTTTTCCAAACACTTAAAGGCATCAGATTTATACTTGCCCCGAGATCGGCTAAGGCAGTAAATTCTTCGGTTTGGTTAAAAGTACATGGTAGCACAAAACGACCGGGATCTCCAAGTTTCTCCAGAAGTTCTTTAAGAAGGATTGCAGAACAATTCTCATTGAATTGATTATTAACAAACTCGGCCATCTTCTCCTTCTTGTTAAGCAATTCCTTAAACATCTTAACAAATTTAGGCATTTGGGCTAGAGCTTCAACAAGGCTAAAGGTGATAGTCACTCCTGAAATCTTCTTCAAAAAGTTTGACACTTGAATGTCATCCTTGGTGAGCAATCTGCCTTTGTCTAAGCGAGAAGGATATGGGATGTTGGGTTTATAGATGGAAGGTGGGGTGGGTGAAGGTTTTTTCTTGGGTACTTCTTCATGCATAGGTGGAGACGGTAATGGAGAACTAATAATAGGCGTGGGAGTAGGCGGGATAAATGGTGGTGGAGGAGGTGTAGATGGAGTAACTAGGGGAGGGATAGATGGTCCTACTAAAGTTGCTCCAGTGCGTGTAGTAATAGCACTCACATTCGCTCTTGGGTTGGTGATGGTGTTTGAAGGAAGGGAGCTCGAAGTAGAGGGTTGAGTACTTGGAAAGAAACTAGCCATCATATTCTTCAAATCATTCGTTTGATTGCTAAAAGAGGTTTGCATATCATGTCGAAGCTTGGTTCTAATATCATTCCCTTGCTTAGTGATATCTCCTTTTAAGTTGATGATTTGGCTTTGCAGATTCTTGATTTTCTCTCCTTGGGTCCTCATAAAAGCTTTAACATCTTGATTAATGGGTGGTGCTTGTTGAGTGGGTGGGTGATAAGGATTAGAAGCTCGAGGTGGGTTTGGGTTGCTTCTATTGTAGTTTTTGGGGTTGTGGTTTTGAGGAGAAAAACTGGGGGAAAGAAAGTTGTTAGAACGGTAACTTAGCAAGTTACGATCACCTTGAGGTCGGGCTTAATAGTTTTCCGTTGAATAGTTACCATGAGCCGCATACACGTTTTCCGGATTGTCATGAGTAGAAGGACAATCAGTGTATGAATGAGGACCCCCGCAAATCTCACAAGAAGTTGCAACAGCTTTATCTTGTTGTTGTTGATTTATAGCAAAGAGTTGCATATTCTTGCTCATTTCGACCATTGCGCGGGTCAATTCGGTGATATCAGGGTTTGAAGAAGTAGAAGACACATTGACTCTCGGGTTATTCCTTGAAGATGCGGATGAATCCCAATTTTTGTGATGATTAGTCATGTTCTCTATAAGCTCTCTACACTCCTCGGGTCTTCTTTTCATAAATGTGCCACCGGCGGCTGCATAAATCGTATCACGATCACGAAAAGTTAAACCGTTGTAAAAAGTATCAATCAAAGTAACGGGGAGCATGTTATTGTTTGGACATCGATCAATAAACACATTATATCGTTCCCAAGCATCAAAAAGTGATTCATCGGGTTCTTGAGTAAATCCACTAATTTGGTTCCGAAGGCTCGTGACCATGGATGGTGGAAAGTAGCGCGACAAAAATCGTTGAGTCATCTCGGCCCAAGTATGAATTGAATTCTTCGGAAGACGATCAAACCATTTTTCGGCATGGTGGGATAAAGTGTGTGGAAATAGGTGAAGGCGAAGAAAATCCATAGTAACACCGGGCAACTTCATGCTTTGAGTAACGGTAATGAAATTGTCGAGGTGTTTGTTGGCATCATCATCCGGTAATCCGCGAAATGGACAAGTGTTTTGGACTTGTTGGATCATGTGATGCTTCAACGAAAACTCTGGAGCCGTGATTTGCATCGGCGCAATCGGTCCTCCTCGTCCGTTCATGGTTGGTTGACAAAGCTCCTCCATTGTTCGAAGATCGGGTGGGGGAACATTGTTGTTGTTATTCATGTTGGGGTGGGGTGGATTATTGTTGTTGTGCACACCAGCCATATCTAAATCTTCATGAGTCTCTGGCTCAGAATAAGTTGAAGATCTAGTACGCATGCACCTGCAAAAGAAAAAGAAAAAGATACCAAAGAAATAGAGACTATATATGTACTTGTAAAAACAAAAATAAAAATCTTTTTGGATTTTTTTTGAAATTTTTTAATTTTTATGGATTTTTAACAATTTTTAATTTTTATGGATTTTTTGAAAAAAAAAATAATTTTATTTTTGAGCAAGAAAAATAACGTTTACGAGTGAACGGATCCCAAAATTCAACGCGTCCCTCACAGAAAACCGTTAATTTTCACGAAAAGAGCCGGCAGCGGCGCCATTTAATACAAGGGGTTTTGTATATAAAAAGTTATCGTCTCGACTCGATTCGAATTGTAAAAGGGTTAAATGTGCGACTCAGTCGTCTTTTGGTGGAAAACAATAGTAGATTGGTCGTTGTAGTAAAATTAAATTGTGAAACGTTAAAGTAAATGACGGGTAAATAAAGCTAAAACTAATTAAAACGTAATGGTGCAATATTAAAACTTTTAAAAGTAAATTAATTAAATGACGAGAATTTAAAGCTTGACAAAAAAGTAAAATTTGACAATTAAATAAAAATGAAAACTTGCAAACTTAAAATAATGCAAACTTAAAAATAAACTAAGACAAAATATTAAAACAAAACCTACCGTCGGAATACACTCCATCGGAATCCCATCGGAAATCCGATCGGAATGTATGCTTACCTCCCCTATCGAAATGATTGTCGGAATCCTGGTCGGAATGAAGACACCAACACCTGTCGGAATGAAGGTTTACCTTACCTATCGGAATACCAAACATGCACCCTAATTGGAATCCAGTTTGGAATCCTTATGTCGAAATGAAGGGCTCCATCACCTATCGGAATGTCAAAAAGAAGACCTTCGTTGGAATAACAAAATAACACCTTCGTCGGAATACTGATCTGAATCCTGGTCGGAATACCCAAAACCCTTTTCCGATCCATCAATCGGAATGCTGGTCGGAATGTGAAAACCCCTTTCCGATGGGTTTGATCCGAATACAGTAAAAGAAAAACGTAATAAGCAAGATCAAATAAGCTATGAACCAAATAAGCACTCTACTAAAAACTTAGCACGTATAAGAAAAAGCTAATAAGCTAAAATTTAAAGACTTTTTAAAAACACTTAAATGAAAAAGATATTCGAAAATAACTTTTTTATAAAATAACTTTTATAAACTCTTAAGTAAATATAAGAAAGACACAAATAAGCTATAAAATCAATAATCCAAAACAGTCAAAAGCATGAAAACATAACATTTAATCAAATAAGCATAACAATAAGCACATAAACATAAAGATTAAGCAAAAGAAGAAAGGTAGAATGAGAGATTAAAAATAAGAACTTGATTAAAAGTAAAGATTCAATAACAAAATTAAAAGACTTACTTGAAATTAAAGGCAATAAATTAAAGGTGCAATTAAGTAAATGAGAATAAGAAAGTGCAAGTAATTAAAGGTGGAAGAACTATGTGTCAAATAGACAACACCTCCTAATGTGACATTAGGAGGGTATTTATAGGAGGATTAGTATGTCTTGATGCTTTCTTCCTTTTCTCGTCTTTTCGTCTTTATAAATTCTTCGACTTTTTTGACTTTGACTCGGGATTATTTGAACTCGTCTTATAATTTCTTGATTTATTAGACTTGAGTTCTTCAACTTCATTAAACTTCCGTCTTTAGACTTTTTCTTCGATAAATCTTCAGAATAGGCCTTGGACTTCCGTTCTTTTTGCACTCTTGATCTTTTGACTTCGTCTTTTGTCTTTTTCTTCGATAAAAGTCCGTGAAAGCCCATGTTTTCTTCCCTTTTCACATTTTGGTCCTAAATCACAACAAAAACACAAACCACGCATAATTCCGATATTTACGACATAAAATACACGTTTTGGCTTGGTTATTATTATAATTAAGTGGTAAAAGGATAAGTGTTTTCACACTTATTACAATCTAAAATAATCATAACATATACTTGTGTGTTTAGGACACTTAAACTACTGGGAAAAACAGATGGATGCAAATGGGAAATCCTAAGTATAGGAAAGAATGTCCTTATGGAAGGACGGAATCTCCGTACCTTATATCTAGTAAATGAAGACGAAAACGAACGCAGAAGATCACTCCGACTTCACAATAGCTACATAATGAAGGGACACAAATAAGATTCAGTCTTACTTATACATACTTGTTATTTAGTTTGCTTGACGTGTTCATACTTATTATACATGTTCTTGTCTTGTCTTATTATTTCATGTTTTAATCATGTATTTCTTATAGTTTCATGTGTTTTAGATTCATGTAGTTCATGTTTTAAGTGTTATAATACTTGTTATAGCATAATGAGTAACTTTCTAAAAAGAGCAGGTTTCTATATATAGGAACTTTCCAAACATAGCAGGTTTCCATATATAGTAACTTTCCAAAAATAGTAAGTTTCTTTAAATAGTCAGTTTCTAAAAATAGAAAGTTTCCATAATTAGTAAGTTTCCAAAAATAGAAAGTTTCCAGAGTTAACATGTTTCTATAAATAGCATGTTACCATATCTAATGCATTTCCATAAATAGCATGTTACCATATTTGGTGTGTTTTCATATTTATCATGTTGCCATAATTAATATACTTCTATAATTAACGCGTTTCTATAATTAGTCATATTCTTATTTTATATCATGCATAATTATATTATAAAGTTTAATAAATATTAATTACTTAGCTTAACTTATTATTATTAATTAATAATGTCATGTCATGTTATCATAAGTTAATATTAATTAATAACATTACATATATCATGTTATTAAACTTTACCATAAAAGATATTAATTAATTAAACTAAGTTTTAATTAATTAAATCTTTATTCATGAATAATTAAATTATTAATTATTATAACATAAGTTTATTTAAATAAATGTACATACATGTTATATCAATAAACATATCCTAAGTTTTATTTTAGTTAAACCAAAATTAATTAATACAATTAATTAATTAAAACATAACATAGACTATTTTTACATGTCGGTTTTATTACGTGTTATTGGAAAATGTCAAGTTCCTGAGCCCCATCACGAGACCCGACAACCGAGCACTACAGCCCGAAGGTTGCGGCCTCGTTGCCATGACTCGTATGAGCCAAACAACAACGCACCAAGAGCCAAGGCTCTCGGCTTGCTGTTGCGCCCGAACCAAACCAACCCCCAGCCCTCGTTGGGGTTCCTCATGCTTGCGTCTAATACCCACCGAGCCCCACCATGGCCTCGGTTTCCCACTGTTGGGCTAAGAATCCCACTGTGGGTCTTGGTCCTTGCGACTGTCAACAACACCACCACCACCGACAGCCATGGGTTGCGACTGGTGGTTCATATCCAACACCGACCCCCAATGGGGCTTGCGGATGGTGGTCACGCGACACCACCGAGACCCTAGTGGTCTCGGTTGGGCTGCGATCGAGACAACCAAACCCCCAAATCATTATTTGTTTTTAAAATCTTGCTAGATCTATGATGTATTTTCATGTTCATGCATTGTTTTAATGATCATACATAAATTAAACAAAAAAAAATTGAGTGATACCAAATGCGTGTGACAAAAGGGAATGAACACGAACACGTTACCGTTATCAAAACAAAATCAAACGATCGTCCTTGTGGTTTGCTGTGGTTGTCGCGGCCAAGAAAGAAAAAAAAGAGGAAGGAGAAGTGTTTTTAGGGTTTTGATAAATCTTATGTATTTATGTTTTGGTATCCTTATTTTATGTAAATAAGATTTATTAGTTAGATTGGGCCTTGGGCCCCTCTCTTCCCCTTGTTTGGACGCGGACACACACACATACATACTCGTTCTTTATTTTGCGTGACTTAATTTTATTAGCGTGTGTGTTCGTTAAATGTTCGTGTTTTATAACTTGTATAAATTAAGTATTATATTTGAATACTTATTATGCATTTATAATCGTGTTTACATACGTAATACTTACGATAATTAATTAATATACATATTGTTCATATTAATTATTCATGATTCATGGCGTATATTAATTAATTAAAAAGTTTAAATTTAACTGTAAATTCGTGCATTTAATGATCTTAGGATTTTTAAAGCGGGTTTTACAACTCTTCCCCTCTAAAAGAATAATTCGTACTCGAATTAGAGATACGATAAGCTGATAAGATAATAAACGCTGAAATGACACATAAACATGAAAGACATGTAAGCTGAAAAATGACATACCAGAGTCAGAACTAGAAATGAGGGTAAGAAGTCCAGATAGACTCCTCCGTTTCCCAAGTGGCTTTCCGCTCGGAATGATCCCTCCAAAGGATTTTAACGAATGGAATCATCTTTATCCTCATGACTCGTTCTTGGCGATCAAGAACTTTCTCGGGTTCCTTGATATATGATAGATCCTCTCGAATCTGCTCGAATGGATACGTAACCTTATGCAATGGATGGTAGTTGTAACCTCTGAGTAAGGATACATGGAATACATCATGCACATGAGATAGCTGGGGAGGTAAAGCTAGACGATATTATACTTCACCGACACGTTCAAGGATTTCAAACGGTCTGATGAAACGAGGACTGAGCTTGCCCTTGAGTCCAAAACGCTTGACACCACGTGTTGGTGATACTTTAAGGAAAACATGGTCGCCAATATTAAACGCTAGATCTCTATGATATTTATCAGCATAGTTGTTCTGTCGAGCACGAGCTTCTTGTAGCTTCGCCTTGGCGATGGCAACCTTCTCATTGGTCACCTCTATCAATTCTGGTCCTTCAAGGATTCGTTCTCCAACTTGATCCTAACAGATTGGAGCACGACACTTCTTGCCATAGAGCATCTCAAAAGGTGCACACTTAATACTTGCATGCCAACTGTTGTTGTAGGCAAACTCTCCCAAACAAATGTAGTCGTCCCAACTTCCTGACCATTCCAATGCACAAGCCCGCAACATGTCTTCTAATGTTTGAATGGTACGCTTTGATTGACCATCGGTCTGAGGATGAAAAGCAGTGTTAAACTTAAGTTTAGTTCGCCAAGCTTTTTGCATACCTTTCCAGAATTTTGACGTGAAACGAAGATCTCGGTCTGATATGATGTCTTAACTGAGAAGTCCTTGCGAATAGGAAGAAAATGAGTTGACTTGGTCAAACGATCTACTATGACCCATATAGCATCATGTTTGCTCTGAGTAAGCGGAAGTCCGGTGACGAAATCCATGGAGATTTTGTCCTACTTCCATGCGAGAATCTCTAACGGTTACAGTAAACCGCTAGCCCGCTGATGCTCGATCTTAACCTGTTGGCAGGTTAGGCACTTGGATACGAAAGTAGCAACATCCTGCTTCATGCCACTCCATCAAAAATGTTTTTTAATGTCATGATACATCTTGGTGGATCCTGGATGAATAAAGAATGGAGAGTTGTGAGCTTCTGTCAATCGAGCTTCTCAGATTGTCTGATCATCCGGAACACATAGCTTAGTTCCTTACCATACGATGCCTTCTTCTTTTATACGAAATTCCGTCTGCCGATCAAGATTCTGAATGATAGCCCAAATCTCCCCATCATCTTTCTGAGCTGACTTGATCCGAGAAATTAAGTCTGGCTTAATTCTCAGATTAGCCCAGTACCCATGTTGTCCTCGTACTAAGATTTCCACGTCTAATCGTTCCAAGTCACGTATGATTTCCTCTTATATCTTGATGCCATTAATCATAACCGACTTCCTACTGAGAGCATCTGCCACTACATTCGCCTTGTCGGGATGATACTGAAGATTTATGTCGTAGTCCTTGAGTAGTTCCAACCATCTTCTCTACCTCATGTTAAGTTCCCTCTGAGTGAATATGTGGGACTTGAGACTCTTGTGATCAGTGAAGATATCACACGATTCACCATATAAGTAGTGTCTCCAAATTTTAAGTGCAAAAACTAATGCTGCTAGCTCCAAGTCATGTGTAGGATAATTCTCCTCATAAGGCTTTAGCTGACGTGATGCGTATGCAATTACCTTCCCATGTTGCATGAGTACACAGCCTAATCCTTTACCCGAAGCATCACTGTAGATCTGAAATCCACCTGTACCAGATGGGAGAGTAAGAATAGGTGCAGATACTAACCGCTTCTTGAGTTATTCAAAGCTCTTCTCCAGCTCATTAGTCCAAACGAATTTCTCTCCTTTTAGCATCAACTTGGTCAAAGCTAAGGCTAGTGTTGAAAAATTCTCCATGAATCTGCGATAATGACCAGCTAAGCCTAGTAAACTACGAACCTTAGTTGCAGACGTCGGTCTCGTCCATTTAGTGATAGCTTCAACCTTCACAGGATCCATAGTAATCCCTTCTAAGGAGAAAATGTGGCCTAAGAATGCCACATTTTTTAGCCAAATTCACACTTAGAAAATTTGGCATACAACTGTTTCTGACGAAGAATCTGTAGCACAATACGTATATGTTCTTCATGTTCTTCCTTGGATTTAGAGAAGACGAGGATGTCATCGATAAAGATGATAAAAAATTTGTCTAAGTACTCGTGGAAGACGTGATTCATAAGGTCCATGAATACCACAGGAGCATTAGTGAGTCCGAAAGGCATGACAACGAACTCATAATGGCCATATCTTGTGCGAAAAGCAGTCTTGAGTATATCCTGCTCTTTCACTTGCAACTGATGATTACTGATTGTAGTGTTTTACTACCCTTTAGGAAAAGAGCGTAAATAGCGGTAAGTATCGAGTGATGATTTTAGGAAAAATCAACACTAATGACCCACAATCAAATAAAATGAGATGAAAGATTCGTTTCCCAAGGAGGTATGGTGTTGTGAATTAACTTGTATGTATTTGAGATTAATATTGAGAAGATGGAATGACGGTTTCTTGGAAATTACACTATGACGTAAAAAACGAAAACGTAAAACCGTAGAAAAACCACTAAAATTAAAAATTATTAAAACCAAAAACAAAATCAAGAAAAAGATTAAAAAGACTAAAACAAGTCTAAAATAATATAAATAAAGACAAAAATCCAATAAAGATATTTTAAAACCTTTTATTAATTAAATAATTAATTTTAAATGCTAATTAAAGCCCTAAAATTAAATTTAACTAATTCAAAAGTCTAAAATATGATTTTATTGAACAATTACTTAACTTATATTATTAGAAGACTAAAAAGTAATTTTCTAAAAATTAAAACTTATTAAAACTATTTTTAAAACTCTAAAAATGAGTAATTAAAAACTAATTAAACTTAAAATAATTATAAAAATAAATCTAAAAGTTATAAAAATAATCTAAAAATGGAAATAGTCCTATTTAATGCTATAGAACTTAAGAAAAATGAAAAATAAAGAAAAAGAAAATTTTGAAAATTAAATAATAAAATAATATTAAAATAATACAAAAAAAAAATAAAAGTCACTTAGTTGCGCCGCAACTAGTGGGGTCTTGCGCCGCAACTAGTGTTGCGAGATCACCAAGATCAGCAGCACCTTTAGTTGCGCCGCAATGCTTCTGTCTTGCGCCGCAACTTGTGAAACGGGAACACCTTTGGTCTGTAGCTCCTTGAGTTGCGCCGCAATAGGTTGTCTTGCGGCGCAATACTATGCAAAACGTGGCCTGGTTGTTTTCTGAACTGATGATCACAAAAGTGTGAGTGCACACTTTGTGTACTTGTGATGCCAAGAGGTCTTGGCTTGATGCTTTGTTTGGCGATTATTTGGACAATTGGGCACCCTTGAGCTTATTGAAGCTCAAGGAGTCAAGTAACACACAAATAACAACAAGAATCAAAGATTAAGCATCAAAATCATGAAAAACCAAGCAAATTTCACCCTTATGCAGATTTTTAACACCCTTTATCTTTTTTTACCACTCCAATTAACTTCTAACTTGATCAAAATTGATTTACCAACTTACTAACACCTAACTTAACCTTAATCTAGTAACCTAACATCTTTTAGCAACACAAATCAATGATTGTACCCTGCTTAAACCTGTTGCCAAACACCCTTTAAACTTTTTGAAAACCAATTTTTCCAAATCAAAACCTTATGAAACCTAACCAAATTGTTATCAAAGCTTCATAACATGTATATCAACTCAAAATAACATCAAATCAACAGCTAAATCACACTTAAACACATAATCAAATAATATCATACAACTAGCTATTTTTGAACTTTTTCAAGGTAAAAGGAAGATACCTTAGGTTCTTACATCCAAGAACCTAGAGGATGAAAATCCTCCTCCAATCCAACCCGGGTTGGAGCTGAACTAAATCAACAAGCCTTCAACCTATTTGAACACAAAACAAAGAAACAAGAACAAAAATAATATGATATGATATGATTCTTTTTTTTTTCTCTTTAAAACTCTTCCAAAACCTTTTCCAATTACTTAAAACGTATCATAAACCCTTAAATTACCAAAATCATGAACCAAGAACACCAAAATACCTTTTGAGAAGATTTTACCAAAATCTCTCAAAATCTCAAAACCTTAAACAACTTTGAAAATCAAAGTTGCTTAACCAAATAAAAGTGGAACTCAGAATCAATCTCCTCACAACACACAAACTTTTAAAAACAATAAAAAAGGAATTACACTTGAATATTTCAAAAACCAAACTTTTTATTTCTTTAAAAAGGAATTACATGTGAGAGACTAGAAACTGGAACAAGGGCTTCACACAAGTTGTGAGCTCCTTTTATAGAGCCTATAGAACATCCTAGAAGCATAAAAACATAAAACCCTAATACATAGAAAATCCCAAATGTGCCCTTGAATGATTTTGAGTGCATTTTGTCCTCTCTTGATCTTGAACGTTTATTTTGCTTTGGGAGGAAGCAAATAATCTTGGCCATTGATTTAAGCCACGTCATGTGCTTGGGGGCTAAGGAATGATGTGATTGGTGGATTGGGGAATTGGGGGTTTGGTGCACATGAGTGGGATGCAGGTTTTTAGGAGTGGGATAGGTTTTGGCATGTGTGAATTACTTGTGTGCAAGTTTAATTGAGAATTACCCAAGTAAAAGTGAGGGTAAAATCTGGGGTGGTAAGAATGATGAACAAGTACCATTTGATCCGAAATTAGGGGTGGTGTGGGTGTTAGGCGCAATATTTTGTTCAAATGTTTCAGGTTTGTCACTTTTGGTCCTTGGTTTTTGGTTTTTTTGGCTTTTAAAGATTTTCAGCCTAAAACTTGCATCCCTTTGATAATTAACTTTCCCACTTTGACAATTTTGGCACCAACTTTTGATAAAAGGTTATCAAGGATGTAATTTGACATTTGGTGATTTTTCAAGGACTAATCTTGGACAATGTTGATCTTCAAAGGTCTTCAATGAGTCTTTTACTTGTTGAGGGACCATTATTGGCAATTTGAAATTGTTGAGGGACTAATCTTGCCATTTCTTCAATCTTGAAGGACCTTTTTGCAATTTTGACAAACTTAAGGGACCAAACTTGTAATTATTAATATACAAGGGTTTTAAGTGTCATTTCTTCAATAAATGATGATCAATCTTGTTTTGTCTTCAAGTCTTCAAGGGTATTTGATGAAAATTCCATGATTAGGGCCCGGTTCTTTGTACGGCTTCGTTTCTCGTGTCCGTTTTTCCTTGTATCTTGTGATCTTTTGTCTTTTTCACGATATCCATACCTAAAACACACAAGTAAACAAACACAAGCATATATATGGTATTTTATGACATTTTTATGCATTTAAAGCCCGAAAAGAACGATGAGATCATGTATAAATGCCATCTCATCACTCCCCCATACTAAGCCATTGCCGTGCCCTCACGCAATGCTAGAATAAAGTATCTAAGCATCACCAAAGTTCAATTTTATTAACCTTTATTGAAGAGTAAAAGACTTGCAACATACTACGAGATTGTGAAAAGACATAATGTATGATTTTCATCACAAAAAGGTGACTTTTAGGGTCAAAGAATAGAAACAAGTTAATGTCCCTTAGAGTAAATTTCGTCATCCTTGATTGTCATACATTCCATGCTAAGTGCAAAAACAAGATCATTGTTGGAACAATTCACAATGCTAACACTACTCATACGTCCAAATTGTGTAATACTTTTTCTCCCCGCAATCCTAGTTATTATAAAAGGAAATGGGTTACTAGCATTTTTTATCTAATTGTCATGGATCACAAGTGATTCATATTGACTTATTTGAGTAGTTATTAGTCCGAAAGCAAAGTAGCACGATTTGATTAATAGTTAGCCGAAGGACAAAATCTTTTAAAACGGTTTCTCGTGTATCTCCTTAAGTTCATATCTTGGCATAACTCGTTTCACGATTTGAGACCTTTCTCGGACCGATATTTGGCATGTACTTCATACTTCAAATCTTGGGAAGACGTTCTTGAAATAATGGTCTTCTCTTCATATGTTTGGAATTTCTTCACTTGACGTTTTTTTGAGAGATTCTTCATATAGGACCACGACTTCATCATTTTTCTTCAATCTTTACTTTGGATTTTGATATACAACGATCCGCCTCCTTTTCGGACTTGGATATATTTATCCTCATACCTTGTTAGGGTCTTTTTGGATAGACTTTCTCCATTCTTTAGGGGAGTAATAGCTTCTCGTCGTGTGTCTCGATCCTTCATATTGATTTTGGAATAATGATACTTCACATCATCTTTGGATCTTTAGCAAAAATAGAGCTCCTCATGCCTTGTTAGGGCCTTTTTGGATGATCGCCAATCTTCGCGTCCCGCTTCAATAAGTTATGCCTTGGCTATGAACTCTATTCAACCCCGAGCAACTTTTAAACGATCTTGCGCTAGAGGCTAAGTAACCTTTCAAATCGTACGACCTTACTTATTGCAATTATGTTTTATTCCTAATGCATTGATCTTATGGGAAGAAAAAGCCACAATTAAAAACATATGAGTTTTTGAAAGAACACGTTCATGTTCTACGTTTAGCATGATCACTTGTCTAACTCTATCATTTCTCGTTCTTCACTATATAAAGACCTCTAATTAAAGAGACTCGTGAATACTTAGCCGTGCAAGTCAAAATTAAGCCAAATTTGGATTAGCTTTCATTAAGACTATATCAAATCAAAGTTTTGGGTTTTCAAGCCACCTATAGGATCTTGCACTTTCTTGGACTTTTTCAAGTTTAGAGCATGCGTTTTAAAGTTCCCTTGATAAGTGACTTTCTAGAATCAATTATAGGAACTTGCGAAAAGTTCTTGTTCTTAACCCGAATGAATTAAGACTTTCGCGTTTTAAAGCTCCCTATATAAAAGTCTAGCAAAACTTGAATTGAGCGGGTTAAGGAATGTAAATGGCTCCAAATGCCCATCAAGTCAAAAATTAACTCTTATTCTACCCATCGGAAAATATACATTCGTGTCTTAAAAACACTTATGAAAACTAAGAAAAATTTTAAAATTTGGCCATTTTTAGCCTTATTAGCAAAACAAAACATTGAAAATTGGAAAACGTGAGGGCGTAGCAAAGCAAGTACCTATTCACCCCCCCATACTAAAAGTAAACATTGTCCTCAATGTTTCGAGTCTAAAGGTGAAGCACCCCCATACTAGAGACGAAGAATCGAATGCTTAGGATCTAGCATGGAAAGGGTGATCAATAATATATCTAAAGCCGTTTATTAATTATGCTAAAAGATAAATGTTAGAACAATAAAGGATATGTCATGGAATCGTGAAAAACTTCTTCAAACGAACGATGGAGGCTCACGTAAACGAACACGAGAGTCTTCAATCGTAGACGATGATGATGATCTAGATAACACAATCACAAACAACCACGAGACAACGAGTTGGAAGGGTACAAGTCCCCTTATTAGTGAATAAAAAGCATAAAGATAAGCATGGGATCTCCCCCACGAGGCACCTCGTTTTTGATTACCGAGTCATGAGCTCGACTCGATCCCCTTAAAATGTGAACATTTAGGGATATCATGGTGTGGTCAATTTTTGATGGGGCTTACATGATAAACAAGGCCCAAAAAGCAACCGGTAAAAAGGACTAAGTCCTTAGATGATGCAAAATACCGGGGTCGAAGATGGCGTTCTCGTTTTCATGGAAAAAACTAATTAACACCACTCCAACATGTGCCATAAACTCAAAGAGTTTGAAGAAAATAGATGAGAAGTAGAAGGGTGGGACCATTGGTAAGACAAACGTTCGAGCTACTCGAGGTAGACTCGCACCAAGCAAATAGAAAGTTTTTCCATTTATTGCATCGGTGGAAGACCGAGATTTCCCTTTACATTAAATTCCGGGATCGAATATCTCGTCCTCGGTGGACAAGGATGAGGGAACATAAGGGGCTTCCCCCATACTAGAACCACACAAAACATCGTCAAAAGGAGTAGACGAGTTTGTAGTACTCAAAGCACGCGGTGATGACGGAGTTAGATTTGTAGAAAAATCAATTAAATCACATTTAAGATCTTTTCCTTTTTTATCTTTTGAACTCTCCTTATGAAAACCCTTTTTAATTATGTCGCAAATATTCGGTGTTTCTAAGACGATGTTAGTTACACTAAAAATTCTCACATTTTGAAACCGTTTTGGTTTTGGTGGTGGCAAGTTCTCAAAACGTTTATCGACGAAGAAAACCTCCCCATCGGGGCCAACATATTCATCATCCGAAAGATCTTCCGTAGAAACCGGCAACTTATCAATACTTTTCAAGAACGAAGGTGAAGGATTTTTCGATTCAAGTATTGATGGTTTCTTCTTTGTAGGTTTTGCACTCATAACCTCCACCGGCGGAGGAAATGGTAAATTGTTTTTGGAGACATTCCCTAAAACTTTTGGTGAAAATTCTTTGCAAACGACTTTGGTCGAGTCACCATGGTTTAAAGTTGCAATAGAATATACATGAGAAAGATTTGAGTTTTGTGTTGCATTGATGACAAGTTCTTCCTCATTGAAACGAAGGGTGATTTTACGAGCATGAACATCGATAAGTGCTCTTGATGTATCCAAAAATGAACGACCCAAAATGAGAGGAACTTTTCGATCGATAGGAATGTCTACAACGATAAAGTCAACGGGATAGTAAAACTTTCCGACTTTAACGAAAACGTCCTCGGCTACTCCACATGCCATGATCGTAGAATGATCGGCCATCTCGATGGACATGTTCGAAGGAGTAAGAGCCGGAAGCGAAAGCGATTTGAAAATCTCGAGAGGCATTAAATTAATACTAGCGCCAAGATCGGCCAAGGCGTAGCATTCCTCCAAATCTTGTATAGCACACGGAATCAAAAATTTACCGGGATCACCGACTTTTTGTGGTATGCGGCTTAGAAAAACCGATGAACAACTAGACGATTGTTGTAACTTCTCTTTGTTGTTTAGCATACTTTTGAAGTTTGCGGCGAATCGAGGCATCATGATTAAAGCATCGGCAAAACTTATGTTAAAATGCAAATCACGAAACATTTTCATAAATAGCTCAAATTGATAATTGTTCCTTTCTTGTGCTTTTTCTTTGTTACGTCTCGAAGGGTAAGGTAAAGGTGGTGTGGGTAGGTCATTAGGCAACGGCCTTGGAAACTCGGGTTCCATAAGTGGTATTGGTTCAACCGTAGGTGTGGTTTGAGCGGTACTTCGTGGGATTGTAATGTGCTCCTTTTCGACCATCACCTCGGGTTCTTTCTCGATTTCCTTCTCCGTAGAAGTACTTGGACGAGAGATTGGTTCCTTGAAAGTTTTACCACTACGAGTAGCAACAACCTTCAATTCTCCCCTCGGGTTGTTAATGGTATCACTAGGAAGACCACCCGAAGAAGAGGGCTTACACATGATAGCTTCAAACATCTTAGCCATTCGGTCCTCAAACTTAGATTGCCTAGCATCCGCTTTCAACAACTCTTGCTTAATCTCATGTTGTCCTAATTCCATCTTTTGTTGGTTTTGTTGAAGACGTTGGACATTTCCTTCCATTTTGTTAGCATGAGTTTTAAGTTCATTAGCAAGTTCATTTTTAAGCTCGTTTTTCAACTCGGATCTTAAGCTAATCATCTCACGTTGCATATTATCAAATTTTGCATCATTTGCTTTTGCATAATCTAAAAATTCTCCTTGCAAATTTTTCGTGTGAGCATTTTGAAAACCTTGTGTAGTGTTTTGAAAATCACGGTTTTGGTTTTGATTAGAGATTTGTCCATTCCCACTTTGATAATTCCCTTTGTTGTAATTTCGTGTGTTGCCTTGGTAATTACCTTGGTTGTTGTTTCGATAATTATTAGCATTTTGATTTGGTGGAGCTTGATTTTGGCGGGAACCTTGGCCGTTTTGGTTGTAAGTTCCCGTTGCTACATAAGCACTCGAAGTGTTACCATCCGCGGTAATGCACTCGGATAAATCATGAGCTCCTCCACACGATAAACAACTCTTAGCAACCGCTTTAACCGAAGCGGAATTGGAAGCTTCTTGAGCCTTCCAATGGGACATTAGATTAGCAAATCTATCAAAAAACCGATTTTCCTCATTAGCTTCATCATGTAAGGCGTTAATGCTACGAGACGATTGTGATGACGATGACGAACCCATATTGGCAACACTCGGTGTGTTACGAGGGCTATAAACCTTAGATCGATTTTCAATGATTTGTAAAGCCTCATTTGTCGTCTTGCACAAAAAATTACCACCCGCGGCGGCATTCAAATAATCTCGTTCATGATCATTAAGCCCATTATAAAAAGTATCTATTTGATGCAATTCCGAAAAATCATGATGAGGACATTCATGCAACATCTCCTTAAATCGTTCCCATGCCATTGAAAAACTTTCATTGTTACGTTGCACAAATCGTTAAATCTCATTTTTTAAGTGTGTTGTTTTCGATGGTGGAAAAAACTTGTTCACAAACTTAGAAACGAGATCGGCCCATGTCAAAATCGAATTTGGCGGTTCTTTCTCGAGCCAAATTTTTGCGGGTCCATCCAACGAATATGGAAACAACATCATCTTAATGGCGTCATGCGGAACATCTTTGAATTTGCTAGTGGCGGTGAGACGGTTGAAATTCCTAATATGGTAATGCGGGTTGTCTTTCTCGTGACCTCGAAATTTGTTTGCTTGTAGCATCGACATTAAACCCGTCTTAATCTCGAAATTCTCCGCAAGGATGGCGGGAATAACAATGGCCTCTCCAAAACCCTCGGTGGGTGCTTGTAGCAACTCCATCATAGTACGATTAGCCATTACGACTTCTTGTTCTATAATAGGTTCAACAATTGGAGGTTCTTCAACAATCAACGATCCTTGATTTGCTTGCTTTTGAAGACGTTTACGAGATCGTTTAGCTTGATTACGAGTGATCATAAACTTCACGAAGAATGGGAGGTGAGCAAAGAAGATTCTTTTTGGTTGTTTTGTGGATTTTCAATTTTTTTGTGTTTTTGATGATATTTAATTTTTTTGGATTTTGGTGTATCTTCGTAGACAACAATCTACAAAATCTCTCCTCGAATCAAACTCTTGATTAAAGAAGCCTCAAAGGAATGAAAACGATCACGTGGAGTGAACGCCTTCGAATGACTTTAGAACTTTGGTGAAAACCAAATTGTTCACGAGGGTTTAATCACAAAGAAAACCAAGCAAATATAGTATACGTATTAATACTTTGGGCGGCAAAACCCTCGATTAGCCTTCAATCTCAAAATACTCACAAGCAAGCGGGGAAACGAGGCGGCGCGAAGCACTTAAGAGCCTTTTTCCTTAGGGTATATTTTATAATACCCGCCTTATACCCACCTTATAGTTTGTATCTTTCAAAATCGAGCTTCTCGAAAGTATTTATATATTTTTGCCTTTTCTTTTTGTTTGAGATTCGAATACAATAATTAGGAGATCAAATCCCAATTAAGGTTGTGTTTTCACACTTTTGGAGATATTGTATATTGATTGTGATACTTAATACAATATATTAATAATATTCACAAAGAAAAACCAAGAAAACCGATAATACGTGTTAAGGGAGTTCCACTTAACACAAATACTATTTATGGATAATATCAAAAACAAAATTTTTCAAATTAAATCACGACACACCTCCCCGGCAGCGGCGCCAAAATGATTGTAGTGTTTTACTACCCTTTAGGAAAAGAGCGTAAATAGCGGTAAGTATCGAGTGATGATTTTAGGAAAAATCAACACTAATGACCCACAATCAAATAAAATGAGATGAAAGATTCGTTTCCCAAGGAGGTATGGTGTTGTGAATTAACTTGTATGTATTTGAGATTAATATTGAGAAGATGGAATGACGGTTTCTTGGAAATTACACTATGACGTAAAAAACGAAAACGTAAAACCGTAGAAAAACCACTAAAATTAAAAATTATTAAAACCAAAAACAAAATCAAGAAAAAGATTAAAAAGACTAAAACAAGTCTAAAATAATATAAATAAAGACAAAAATCCAATAAAGATATTTTAAAACCTTTTATTAATTAAATAATTAATTTTAAATGCTAATTAAAGCCCTAAAATTAAATTTAACTAATTCAAAAGTCTAAAATATGATTTTATTGAACAATTACTTAACTTATATTATTAGAAGACTAAAAAGTAATTTTCTAAAAATTAAAACTTATTAAAACTATTTTTAAAACTCTAAAAATGAGTAATTAAAAACTAATTAAACTTAAAATAATTATAAAAATAAATCTAAAAGTTATAAAAATAATCTAAAAATGGAAATAGTCCTATTTAATGCTATAGAACTTAAGAAAAATGAAAAATAAAGAAAAAGAAAATTTTGAAAATTAAATAATAAAATAATATTAAAATAATACAAAAAAAAAATAAAAGTCACTTAGTTGCGCCGCAACTAGTGGGGTCTTGCGCCGCAACTAGTGTTGCGAGATCACCAAGATCAGCAGCACCTTTAGTTGCGCCGCAATGCTTCTGTCTTGCGCCGCAACTTGTGAAACGGGAACACCTTTGGTCTGTAGCTCCTTGAGTTGCGCCGCAATAGGTTGTCTTGCGGCGCAATACTATGCAAAACGTGGCCTGGTTGTTTTCTGAACTGATGATCACAAAAGTGTGAGTGCACACTTTGTGTACTTGTGATGCCAAGAGGTCTTGGCTTGATGCTTTGTTTGGCGATTATTTGGACAATTGGGCACCCTTGAGCTTATTGAAGCTCAAGGAGTCAAGTAACACACAAATAACAACAAGAATCAAAGATTAAGCATCAAAATCATGAAAAACCAAGCAAATTTCACCCTTATGCAGATTTTTAACACCCTTTATCTTTTTTTACCACTCCAATTAACTTCTAACTTGATCAAAATTGATTTACCAACTTACTAACACCTAACTTAACCTTAATCTAGTAACCTAACATCTTTTAGCAACACAAATCAATGATTGTACCCTGCTTAAACCTGTTGCCAAACACCCTTTAAACTTTTTGAAAACCAATTTTTCCAAATCAAAACCTTATGAAACCTAACCAAATTGTTATCAAAGCTTCATAACATGTATATCAACTCAAAATAACATCAAATCAACAGCTAAATCACACTTAAACACATAATCAAATAATATCATACAACTAGCTATTTTTGAACTTTTTCAAGGTAAAAGGAAGATACCTTAGGTTCTTACATCCAAGAACCTAGAGGATGAAAATCCTCCTCCAATCCAACCCGGGTTGGAGCTGAACTAAATCAACAAGCCTTCAACCTATTTGAACACAAAACAAAGAAACAAGAACAAAAATAATATGATATGATATGATTCTTTTTTTTTTCTCTTTAAAACTCTTCCAAAACCTTTTCCAATTACTTAAAACGTATCATAAACCCTTAAATTACCAAAATCATGAACCAAGAACACCAAAATACCTTTTGAGAAGATTTTACCAAAATCTCTCAAAATCTCAAAACCTTAAACAACTTTGAAAATCAAAGTTGCTTAACCAAATAAAAGTGGAACTCAGAATCAATCTCCTCACAACACACAAACTTTTAAAAACAATAAAAAAGGAATTACACTTGAATATTTCAAAAACCAAACTTTTTATTTCTTTAAAAAGGAATTACATGTGAGAGACTAGAAACTGGAACAAGGGCTTCACACAAGTTGTGAGCTCCTTTTATAGAGCCTATAGAACATCCTAGAAGCATAAAAACATAAAACCCTAATACATAGAAAATCCCAAATGTGCCCTTGAATGATTTTGAGTGCATTTTGTCCTCTCTTGATCTTGAACGTTTATTTTGCTTTGGGAGGAAGCAAATAATCTTGGCCATTGATTTAAGCCACGTCATGTGCTTGGGGGCTAAGGAATGATGTGATTGGTGGATTGGGGAATTGGGGGTTTGGTGCACATGAGTGGGATGCAGGTTTTTAGGAGTGGGATAGGTTTTGGCATGTGTGAATTACTTGTGTGCAAGTTTAATTGAGAATTACCCAAGTAAAAGTGAGGGTAAAATCTGGGGTGGTAAGAATGATGAACAAGTACCATTTGATCCGAAATTGGGGGTGGTGTGGGTGTTAGGCGCAATATTTTGTTCAAATGTTTCAGGTTTGTCACTTTTGGTCCTTGGTTTTTGGTTTTTTTGGCTTTTAAAGATTTTCAGCCTAAAACTTGCATCCCTTTGATAATTAACTTTCCCACTTTGACAATTTTGGCACCAACTTTTGATAAAAGGTTATCAAGGATGTAATTTGACATTTGGTGATTTTTCAAGGACTAATCTTGGACAATGTTGATCTTCAAAGGTCTTCAATGAGTCTTTTACTTGTTGAGGGACCATTATTGGCAATTTGAAATTGTTGAGGGACTAATCTTGCCATTTCTTCAATCTTGAAGGACCTTTTTGCAATTTTGACAAACTTAAGGGACCAAACTTGTAATTATTAATATACAAGGGTTTTAAGTGTCATTTCTTCAATAAATGATGATCAATCTTGTTTTGTCTTCAAGTCTTCAAGGGTATTTGATGAAAATTCCATGATTAGGGCCCGGTTCTTTGTACGGCTTCGTTTCTCGTGTCCGTTTTTCCTTGTATCTTGTGATCTTTTGTCTTTTTCACGATATCCATACCTAAAACACACAAGTAAACAAACACAAGCATATATATGGTATTTTATGACATTTTTATGCATTTAAAGCCCGAAAAGAACGATGAGATCATGTATAAATGCCATCTCATCAATTACCGGATCTCAGATCATTCTTGGAGAAATGCTTGGCACCTTGTAGTTGGTCAAACAGATGCATCGATTCTCGGTAGTGGATAACGGTTCCTAATTGTGATCTTAATCAACTCACGATAGTCAATGCATAAATGCATGCTGCCATCCTTTCTCTTGATGAAAAGTACTGGTGCACCCCATGGTGATACACTCGGACGGATGAAACCTCGCTCTAGTAATTCCTACAGCTGATCTTTTAACTCCTTGAGTTCAATGATAGCATGCGATAATGAGCCTTAGAGATTGGTTGAGCTCCTGGAATGAGCTCGATATTAAATTCTACTTCATGGATAAGTGTTATACCCGAAAGTTCTTTTAGGAATACATCGGGGAATTCTGAAACAACTGGTTGATCTTGGATCGATGGAACTTCGACAGTAATATCCTGAATGGAAGCTATGAAGCCCTCACAACCATGAGATAGCAATGCACGAGCTTCTAACGTAGAGATGATTTGGACAGACTTTCCTTGTATAAAACCATTGTGAATGTACTCTGGTGCTTGAACCTCACCCAAGATAACCCGGTAGGTATGAAAATCGATAGTATCATGATGCTTGGATAACCAATCCATGCCTAAGATGATATCAAACTCGCACATATCCAAAGGAAGTGCGTCTACTGAGATAATCTTATCATCGAATTTTTAGTGGAAGATCTCTATACACTTGGGTAATACGTACAGAGTCTCGCATAGGCGTAGGTATACACAAAATATTCTCTAATGGCGTTGGGATTTTATTAATACTAGTGGCATATGTAGTGGATATGACTTAATGAGTAGCACCACTATCGAAGAAAACACATGCAGCATGACCGTCCATAAAGAGGATGCCAGTGATAGTACCTAAGGACTTATTAGCTTGGTCCCTTGTGGTAGTGTAGACACGCCCCAAAGCTGGTGGCTTAGGAAGAGCAGCACTAGAAGTACCAGCAGTATCTCCCTTCTTGCAGTCCTTCAATATGTGTCATGGTAGTCCACACTTAAAACAGACGCCGACAGACTTACGGCATGGTCCGGGATGTCTACGACTACAAGTCGTGCAGATGGGGTAGGTGTAACCTCCTGGAGTTACCCTTGCTACCTGAGATCATGTTTAAGAAATATGCGTGAAACATGATTACTTGCCATAAACATGATTGCACTGAAGTTTAAATGATAGTTTACCAGATGAAGACGAGTTATTGGACTACTGACCCTCAACATTTTGGTCGCGTCCACTCGCAGAGTTCCTGTTTATGATGCTGGCATGTTAGTATGTAATACATATATCAACTTAACATAGAAAAGTTTAGGAATTTAGGGACCTGTTGTTGTTGGACTGGCTGTTGTTGTTATGGTAATTGTCATTACCGTTCTTCCTGTCAAATCCATAGGGGTCGTTAGATTGACTGTGGCCCTTGTTGGCATTCTACTGAGTGGCCGGTTGGGACCAGTCTCTACCTGCCTAAAGATACATTTGGATAGGAAAAGGTATAAATGAACATAAAGATTGAAATGAAATGATAACGCTTGATGACTGAAATTTATACCTCTTCTCAGGACTAGCTTGTTCCTCGTAGTCATCACGCTCATGTAGCATTTCCAAGCTACGTGTTGCATCATTAACTTGTGCCACATTATCATAAGAATCACTAAGTAAACGAGTTGTTGTAGAGGCGTGCAGAGCCCAGCGAAAGTGCTTAGCTTGTTCTTCAGTAGTACCTACAGCAACGCCTAAGGATCCAACCAAACTAAAAAACCTCTGCATGAACTCAATGCTAGTCTCTCCAGTTCTCTGACGAATGGAGCGATAGTCATTCTTGAGTCCCTCCTGCTCAGATCTCGGAAAGAACTGCCCATAAAACAAAGTCTTGAACTGCTCATAAGTCAATGCAGCTAGCCAAACATCACCTCCATTTGGTAACTTGTATGCCCTCCACCAATGCATGGCATCTCCTTCAAACTTATAGCAAGCCAACCTTGCCTTGTAGACACCATCACATCCCATAGCATCAAAAAATTTCTCCATATGCGAAATCCAATCTTCCGCATCATATGATGTCTCAGCTTTCTCAAAAGATCTAGGTTTCTACTTGTTAAACCTCTCAAGCCAAGTGTGTAAAGTAACCAGTGGAGGAGGAGGAGGATTGTTCTGATTGGGAATGTTCTGGTATTCATTCCGAATCTGGTTTCTGATTTGAGGAAGCATTAGCTGCAGAGCTGCTTGGACAGCTGCTGCTAGCTCTTGTTCGCGTGTCATGACCATTTGATAGCTTAAAAGAACACGAAATATTAATCTGATTAGAACATATGATAAACATAAGGAATACATGAAGAGTTTATGAAGGCATAGCCAACGAAAATGACATGAGTTTAGGTGAACGCCTATGGGTCGGTCACCTAAACAAAATTGACATAACGAGGATAAACGCCTATGGATCGGTTCATCAAAACAAAATGACATGAGCTAATGTGAACGCCTATGGGTCGGTTCACCAAGCAAAATAATTCGAATAAAAGCACATTGCGACTAAATATGGCCAATCCTGTACCAACCATTACTTAGTCAAAATTTCTACAACAATGATACATGAAATGAATGCATGAAAACAAACTGTCAATATTAGGAAGACGCTGATGACTACCCACTAGTCACAAGTCAATTTTAAGAGCCTACAGGTTGAAACCTTGGTCTCTGATACCATAATTGTAACACCCCATTTTGATAAATGGAATACCACATGATAATTATGACATGTCATCAAAGCATACAATGTAAATGTCTAAAACATTAAATGACCATATATAATCTGGAAACAAACATCGGATCCAACATAAGCTCCACACATGAAATGCATAAGTATAGAATGTAAAGGAAAGGACTAAACAATGTCCAGCAAAGCAAAAAGTATGTAAATGCATTAAAGAATGAAAGAAGACTGGCGCCACATTCCATGCACGTACTCTTGAAATCCTAGCTTTGCCCTTTAGTACCTGCCGTATTGGGACATGGAAAGAGAATACGACTGAGCAATACGCTCAGTGTGTCGATATATAATATATAATGTAAAGTATAAACATAAGCAAGTAATGAAATGAAATGAATATCACCAGAATAAATGTATGTCCTGAAAAACCTGGTTTAAGTTCATAAGACTGGTTTATATTTATGAAAAGACTTATGTTTAGTTTATCTTGAAAATCTGTATTTTAAATATGCCCGGAGCCCATATAGGTCATGTTATATCAACATGCATGAATACTTAGAGGGGTGACCTCATCATACAATTAGAGGGTCGGCCTCTAATTAATATATATAATGAGTGGAGGGATCAACTCTTGTAACGGATGCAAGGCACACACCGTAGTTACCATGAAATCATACTACTTGTCCTAGGATGCACCCATTCGTCCCACATGATAACAATAACAAAGGCCAAATACTGTAAAGGGACATTGCGAGCAATCACTCTCACCGCAGAAGAGTCATAACACCGGTGCCTCTAGTGCTATGGTTATGGAACCCCCATAAATAGGTGAAACTGGCATGCATGTATATAGCTCAGGCAATCTTAAATAATCATAACATATACTGGTGTGTTTAAGACACTTAAACTACTGGAGAAAACATATGGCTGCAAACGGGAAATCCTAAGTATAGGAAAGAATGTCCTTACTGAAGGACGGAATATTCGTACCTTATGTCGAGTAAATGAAGACGAAAACGAACATAGAAGATCACTCCGACTTCACAATAGCTACATAATGAAGGGACATGAATAAGAGTCGGTCTTACTTATACATACTTGTTATTTAGTTTACTTGACGTGTTCATACTTATTATACATGTTCTTGTCTTGCCTTATTATTTCATGTTTTAATCATGTAATTCTTATAGTTTCATGTGTTTTAGATTCATGTAGTTCATGTTTTAAGTGTTATAATACTTGTTATAACATAATGAGTAACTTTCTAAAAATATCAGGTTTCTATATATAGTAACTTTCCAAAAATAGCAGGTTTCCATATATAGTAACTTTCCAAAAGTAGTAAGTTTCCTTTCATTTTCTAAAAATAGAAAGTTTCCATAATTAGTAAGTTTCCAAAAATAGAAAGTTTCCAGATTTAACATGTTTCTATAAATAGCATGTTACAATATCTAATGTATTTCCATAAATAGCATGTTACCATATTTAGTGTGTTTCCATATTTATCATGTTGCCATAGTTAGTATACTTCTATAATTAACACGTTTCCATAATTAATCATATGCTTATTTTATATTTTGCATAATTATATTATAAAGTTTAATAAATATTAATTACTTACTTAAGTTATTATTATTAATTAATAATGTCATGTCATGTTATCATAAGTTAATATTAATTAATAACATTACATATATCATGTTATTAAACTTTACCATAAAAGATATTAATTAATTAACCTAAGTTTTAATTAATTAAATCTATATTCACGAATAATTAAATTATTAATTATTATAACATAAGTTTATTTAAATAAATATACATACATGTTATATCATAATTCTATTTAAATAAACATATCCTAAGTTTTATTTTAATTAAACCAAAATTAATTAATACAATTAATTAATTAAAACATAACATAAAATATTTTTACATGTCGGTTTAATTATGTGTTCGTGAAAAATGTCAAGTTCTCGAGCCCCATCCCAAGACCCGACAACCGAGCACCACAGCCCGAAGGCTGCGGCCTCGCTGTCGTGAGTCATTCGAGCCAAACAACAACGCACCAAGAGGCAAGGCTCTCGGCTTGCTGCTGCGCCCGAACCAAACCAACCCCCAGTCGTTGCTGGGGTTCCCCCTGCTTGCGTCTAATACCCACCGAGCCCCACCATGGCCTCGATTTCCTACTGCTAGGCCAAGAACCCCACCGTGGGTCTTGGTCCTTGTGGCTGTCAACAACAACACCACCACTAACAACCATGGGTTGTGGCTGGTGGTTCATATCCAACACCGACCCCCAATGGGGCTTGCGGCTGTTGGTCACGCGACACCACCGAGACCCTAGTGGTCTCGGTTGGGCTACGATCGAGACAACCAAACCCCCAAATCATTATTTGATTTTAAAATATTGCTAGATCTATGATTTATTTTCATGTTCATGCATTGTTCAAATGATCACACATAAATTAAATAAAAACAAAGAAAGATTTGAGTGATACCAAATGCGTGTGACAAAAGGGAATGAACACGAACACGTTACCGTTATCAAAACAAAATCAAATGATCGTCCTTGTGGTTTGTTTTTGTTGCCGCGACCAAGAAAGAAAAAAGAGGAAGGAGAAGTGTTTTTAGAGTTTTGATAAATCTTTTGTGTTCATGTTTTGGTATCCTTATTTTATGTAAATAAGGCTTATTAGTTGGATTGGGCCTTGGGTCCCTCTCTTCCCCTTGTTTGGATGCGGACACACACACATACATACTCGTTCTTAATTTTTCGTGACTTAATTTTATTAGTGTGTGTGTTCGTTAAATATTCGTGTTTTATAACTTGTATAAATTAAGTATTATACGTGAATACTTATTATGCCTTTATAATCGTGTTTACATACGTAATACTTACAATAATTAATTAATATACATATTGTTCGTGTTAATTATTCATGATTCATAGCGTATATTAGTTAATTGAAAAGTTTAAATTTAATCGTAAATTCTTGCATTTAATGATCTTTGGATTTTTAAAGCGGGTTTTACATCTACAACTTGTTTTGGAACTTTAGCCTCTGTTCTACCAACATTAACTACATGTGATAAATTACCTTGTGTGTCTAATACATTGAGAACGACAAAAATTCTATAAAGAACACTCTCTTAAAAAAGTAGAATTCCCTTAATCTCAACCATCCGTTCAAATCCCATCTAATGGTTTATATTAATCTTTTTAAATTTAATTAAAAAACCACTTTCATCCTATTTCTTAAAAATTAAATATCTCTCAAACCGTTAATCGCTACGAAAAAGTAATTATACCATCGCGACGGGAAATAAATTTTCTATAGATAGGCACTTCTATATATATACTTTCGGCGAATTTTTTTTAAAATTTTCGCACAAAAAAGTCACATGTGATTCTCGAAAAATTACATGTGATTTTAGAAAACTCACGTTTGATTTATTATTTTAGAATATCCTATTTGAATTTGTAATATCACATGCAATTTATGAAAATCACGTGTAATTTTTTAGCGTGAATTTCAACATTGTAAAATCATTATAAGTATATGAAAATAACCGTCGATTAAGTGACAAAAATATTTTCGTCATTACTTTAAAATCACATGTGATTTACGTGAAATCACATGTGATTTTCACACGTATCTTGTGTAATCACATGTGATTTTTTTTAATTTCACGTTTGACATATTTATATTCCTCAAACTGAAAGCGCTAGAGCAACTCAATAGAGTCCAACAATTATGAATAGTAGCGTTATGATTTATAATCCACAAATGTGATTTTCAAAAAATTAGATTTTAATTAGAAAAGGCTAGCGACGCACCTTACTACTCGTTTGTCTTAAATAAATAATAATAAAAGTTATTAAAAAGCTAAAAAATAAAACAAAAATCACATGTAATTTTGTTAGTTTAAAAATCACACCTGAATTTGTAAAATCACATGCGATATAAGAGATTTATAAAATCACATGTGATTTGTTAACTTTCAATATCACATGTGGACTTATAAAATCACATGTGATTCATGAAATCACGCATGTTTTTTAAAACAAAAATCACAGGTGATCGCAATCACGTATAATTTTTTGGCGAAAGTTTCAACATTGTAAAACCGTCAAAAGTATATGAAAATGCTCGTCTACTAAATAACAAAAATACTCTCGTCGTTACTTTGAAATCTCATGTGCTTTTTATGAAATCACATGTGATTTTGTAAAACCACATGTGATTTTTATAGTCGAAAATTATACCATCGCGAAGAGAATTCGTCGAAAGTATACAGAAGTATATATCTATAAATAGATAGTTTAATTCTCTTCGTGATGGTATAATTTTCTTATCTTTATGTTATTCGAAAAAATATTCTCGTCATTACATTAAAATCACATGTGATTTTTCCGAATCACATGTTTGTGAAATCATATGTGATTTTTGTGAAATACATGTGATTTTTGTCGTCGAAAATTATACCATCACGAAGAGAATTAAAATTTTATTTTATAGATAGGTACTTCTATATACTTTCGACAATTTTTTTTTTTCCGCACACGCGGCTCACATTTAATTCAGAAAAATCACATGTGATTTATTACTTTATAATGCACACGTGAATTTGTAAAATCATTTGCAATTTATGGAGTTCTGAAATCACACGTGATTTGTTACTTTAATATCACATGTAAATTTATGAAATCACATGCGGTATGTGAAATCACACATGCATTTTAGAAGTGATTTTACAAATCATGTGTAATTTTTTTGACGAAAAATTTAACAAAAAAATCATCGAAACTATATGAAAATAATTACTCTAATAAATAATAATAAAAGTAATTTATTTATTCTAAAAAATTGATTTTTTTTAATAAAAAATCACAAGTAATTTTTCAGAATCACATGTGATTTTTATAGTCGAATATCGCAATAATAAAAAATCGTCAAACGTATATCAAAGTGCCGGTCTACTAAAAGATAAGAATTTTTTCGTCGCAATGGTGTATTTTTCGTAATCTGGTGATTTATCGTTTGAAAAATATGGTCTTTTTAAGAAAAAAGTGAAAGATGAGTTTTTATTTTTTGATGGGAAAAAATGAATTGTTGAGATTGATTCCTTTTTTCTTTTACTGGCTCATGTTCTATGTAGAACTCACCTCCATTGAGAACATGGTAATTCAGAATATCAAACACGAAAACCTCTTCTTGTGTTTCACTTTGGGTAACATTTAGGTTTACGCTTAAGTCCAAATCATCAATTTTAAAAGAATTATCATGACTTAACCTAGAAATGTCTATAACACTACTTACAACATGACAAAAGCCAACCTCTCCGACTACTTTGTATGCTTCATCAAACGATAATCACATCTTATGTCATTAGGATTCCTTATTTGTAATTAAAAAATAGAAAGAATAAAAATCTAAACTAAATATTAAACAAAGGCGCATACACGGGAAGTGTGAGATAAAACTTAGGTTTATGGCACTAAACTGTGAATGTATTGTTGTAAAAATAGGGTATTGTCTCTCAACTCCTTGTATACAACTCAACTGTATATATGGGACGACAAACTCATCAGTATGATGGGTTAACATACCATGAGCCATAGACCTAGGTGTGACAGACCCACAAACAGATTGCTCACAGGGTGTAAAACCATCATGTTGAGGCAATGAACTAGTTGTAACAAATTCACAAACATAATTCGTAACAAATGTACTAGAATCATGCCATGTCCATAACAACATTTTATCAGATCGAAAATCAGTTACATCAGTACTAGGATTAGTGATTTCTTTTATTGTTACCCTCACCTTTAGCGGTGGTGTCCTTTTGAAAGCGTGTAAAATAGTAAAACCATGCTCTATAAACACGTCAATCAACCTAAAAGTTCTAACAAGGGTATTGAGACTACGGATGTCATCCTCACATCCTAAGTCATACAACCTATCATATATATTACTCAATCATCTTAAATAATTGTATTACATGGGTTCTAACTCACATGTATAACCTAATTGTGGAACCATGGTATTCGACTCAATCACCAAAAATTGATCATTGTCGGCCATGTCAAATATGTCAACCTCGCAATCGATATATCTTCTTCCAAGAAACTTGTGAAAGTGACTAGCTGTTGATCCCAAACTTAGATCGATTAAGCTTGTGTATACGAGATTAGATCAAGTTATACACGTAGAGAAACTTTGTTTATGTATAAAGTAATCTAAGTGTTATGCGGAATTAACACTTAAACAAGAACACACAAAGATGTAAACAAACTTTCACTTGATTGATTATAACGAACTTGCTTACAATGAAAGTGTTTAACGTATGAAAACTTATTATGAAACATAACCTAAAGGTCTTCTTTTATAGACATAAGAAGCCTTGTACAAGAGTCTACGTATTCTAGGTAAAGATAATTATAGAAAATACAATGTTGAACTTATCTTTACTAGAAACAAACTAGAAACAATATACGCGTAGACTAAATCTTTCCATCAGTGCTTGTCTTCAACCTATCAACGCTTGACTTCTTCTTGTCAACGCTTGATCTGTCAGTGTTTGTTTTCTTCCTATATACGCTTGATTTCCTCTTGTCAGCGCTCAAGTGGACTAGCTATATTTTATTCCAAACAATCCTCCCCTAAACTTGATATCTACTCTAGTAATCAAGTTTCTGAATAAACATTAAGAACTAGGAGGAATCTTACAAACTTGACCATATTGGTAATAAATATGTCTGATCAAATCTTTGGCCACGTCACTTGAATAATCAATCTCCAGTTGTGTTGTCTTCATCTTCTCTAAAACTTCTTTGGACATGGAATACTAACCATCTACAAGTAGATACTCAACAAACTTTGTAGAGCTCAAATAATATACACCAGCAGCTGAATACAAATGCCATTGAAGACCACTGAGATCATCAAAAGATCCTTCCAAACTGCAGGATCTTCATCTTTTTGTCCACACATTCTTTTGAATGTTGACCAAAGTTTTATTCCATTGACTGAAGTAGGAGCTTCAGTCTCATACTTGGCCTCTAACAACCTCCAAAGGTCTACCAAGTCTTCTCTATCAACACTTACAAATAAAGATATAAGAGTGGTAAATGTGTGTACCTCTTTCCCATACCTGCCAATCTTCCAAAACCCACTTTCATCTTCTTCATAGCTTATAATAGGGTTTCTGGAATCAAGAGGTAACACTTGTACCATATCTGAAGCTTCTAATGGTGAGAGCTTGATGCTCCTTCTTATAACAGCTTCACTTGGATTCAATCTATCCATATCTTTAGAAAACTCAAGAGGGACTCCCTTCTTCAAAGGTCTTGGAACAAACATTGCCTTCTTAAGCTCCATCTCTTCTGCAAGTTCTTCTTTCCTTTCATCAGAAAGAAGTCTAAGAGTGTTTTCTTCCTGCACTCTTGCCCAAATGGGATAAGCCTTGTACTCCAACTCTTCAAAGGATAATCCCAACAATTTCTTATAGGTCCATCCTGTTCCATGACATCTGAGTAGCATGTAGTACGGCTCCCTTCTATCCCTTTTCAGCATTGAGAGAATATTGCTAGCTTTGTGTTTCAGAATTACCTTGTAGTCCTTTTGTACTCTTAGAAGAATCTCCAAACCCCATATTTGGTCTGAAATAGTCAAATCTGGATTCTCCATACACCTATCTTCCCAAGCATGGTACATCTGAACAACTTCTAGCATGTTAAAATCTACTTTCAATTTCAACTCATTAAGCTTCTCTCTTGCCAAATCATCACCATACTCAAGTCTTTCTGGTTGTTCTATTATCATCACACTTGAGTCTGAGCTTGCTTCATCACTTCCTTCTTGTTCCTCTGAAGTGGCAATAAATGGTGATTCACCAACCTTCTTTCTTTCTTGTTCCACAAGTTGTGCAGCCAACCTTCTATCAAACTCAACCTGTGCTGCATCCTTTGGAACTTCTACCTCTACCATGATACCTTTACCCTTATCTAATGGATCAATGATGGGTAAGGATGATGGTAATACCTATGAATATACTTCTTTGATGATAGATGATGACTGGAATACATCAACCTCATCTGCAGGTCTGTCAACGCTCAAATTTCTTGTGTCAGTGCCCAATTTGCTCATGTCAGCGCTTGGTGTGTCAGCGTTCAAATTTTGCTTGTCAACGCCCAAATTACATGTCTCAGCGCCTCTTGTAATTTGCTCCAACATAGCTATAAAAGACAAGTCTAAATTGGTAGGAGTTACCAGAGATCTAACAAAACCTGGTTGCTTCTTCAATTCAGTTAGGGCCTCAGCAACACCCAAAGATTCACCATCATGTGAGCCCTTATCACTCACATTAATCTGCTCATCCTCCCCTTTGGAAGATTCCTCCATCCTACGCCTTGTGCTAGCATTCTCCAAAATAACAATCCTCTCCCTCAATTGCTTGAGTTCAAGGCCTTGTGTACTGACAATATGTACCAAGTTTGCATTTTGCTTTTGCAAGCTAATGCAGACAACCGTCAATTCCATTAAGGTCATTGGTTCCAATCTGCCCTCCTCTAAAATGGGTATTTGACCTCCCAAGTTAGATTTATGGGGCATGGATGAGGTCTTAAAGATGTTAGGACTGTCTTGGCCTGCATCTAAGCCAGACCAATAGTCCCAGCCTCATCAATAGCATCAACCACACTTCTGGTGGTGGTTCTCTCTGCTACATGGCTAGGACCACTAGAGGAGAACACTTCAGTAGTCCTTTGGCGTTTTTGCAACCTATATTATGGTGGGGTAGAAGATGATGTGGATTGGGTGGATGTGGGTTGGTTAAGGGGTGTTTGGGTCTGCGAAGGAATGGTGTCAACGTTTGGATTACTGGTGTCAACGCCAACATTTAATGTGTCAGCGTCAAAGGGTTCTTGGTCAAGTTGCATGTGTTGAGGTGAAGGTAAAGGTTCTGGTATTAGGTCAAGTTGTGGTTGAGGGTCTGGTTGGGGTTGTCCTGCTGTAATAACAGCAAGCATAGCTGGGGTGAGGGGTAAGGCACGGTGAGGGGGTGAGTTCATCTTTGTAAAAATAGCTTTCTTTTGCACAGGGATCTCATAAAAAGCATCATGATCCCTTGTGCAGTAGTTTTGCACATCAAAAACCATTTGTAAAAATCTGGGATAAGCCAAAGTCATCTTACTCCCTTTGTTTTTACACATGCCATCAAAAATCATTTTAGAATAATTAAACTTTTGCCCACGTGCAATGCACACAATAGCACTAGCAATGGATCTATTAATCTCATTGAATGTAGTACACTTGGGACTCAAACATTGTAAGATGACATGTATGAGGTATTTCCAGGCTGGGGGAAACTTCTGTTTATGATATTTGTTTAAAGTTCCCTCATCAGGGAAAGGATAACCCAAAGCCCTTAGTCCTTGTTCTATTTCATGAATGGGAAGGGTGGTTATACCATCTACATCATCAAGATGCAAAGCCTGGCGAACCAAGGCTTCAGTAACCACCCAAGTACGCCCATGAACAATAGATGATAATGTAGTCACTCTATTAACTGTTGAGGAACTAACAGTGTTCCAAAACTGCTTAATATGTGTGACAGAGATGAGAGGAGCATGAGAAAGAGCATACCTAATTGGGGATGCATTCAAATACGCCACCATCTGTGTGTATTGGGGAAACAGAGCATCATCAGCGTCCAAATATGCACTCATGTTGTGTTGACTCTGGAATCCCAATACCAAATCACTTGGTTTAAATTTTGGTGCCATTGTAGAAGAAAGCTGTTTGAATGATTGATAAAGATGAAGTATAGGAGAAACTTGTTAGACAAAAATGATAGGTACCCTGTTTAAAAATAGGAGCCAAATATATATGAGAGATACATGTATGTGATTGGTCAAAAATGAGACAACTATTTTCAAAATATCATGATGAAAATATTGAAAAGAAAATAAGTTATCTCATGCATTAATTAAAAGTTAACTGCTCCCAAAATTACGGCCCCAAAAATTCGTCAAAAAGTAACAACTGGGTAGGTCCCAATGGGTATCAACGGTCAAAAATGACCCATCAACACCCAACGGCTATATTCTTGTCAATGTTTGCCAAAGCCATGTCAGCGTCTAAATTGGTCATAACAACGCTTGGAAAAATACTTGTCAGCGTCCAAAAATAAAAGTAATAAAAAAAGAAAAAGGACCTTAACAAAGTAATTTATCCTAGTGAAGATAACCTATAAGTTGATAATTATTATAGGGCGGCAAGCACTGTCCAGTTATGCACACTTGCTTATGCAAGATAGACATAACAGTCCTCTAGTGTCCCTTGCTAACCAAAACTCTTAACAACTAAGTTATCTCATAAAATTCCTTGTTACTCCTAGGTAAAACCCATGATAAAATCATTCCCAAGTCTCCCAACAGACCACAACCAATTCTAGGCCAAAAATGTCTTGGCAGCATGCATAGTATATCAACTTTGCATGCTACAATGCCTCATGATTTAGTAAAACTAACTCATACTTGTGGAAACCATAATTCACGGATCGATTAAGCTTACTAGGATAATCAACGTTCATATGATAAACATAGCGGAATTAGAACATTGATTATGAACAAGATGTTTCTTTTCCAACGTTTACTTGTATTAAACTTCAAACGATTACAAGTAACAAACCTAGACGTGTTTACAAGGTTACACACGTCTACAACACACGACTCAACTTTAAGACTACATTGTGAATGATGGGATAATGAAAACCTACGCCTGTGTATTCTTTATATAACAGAATACAAGACTTTTCTTACAAGAAAACTTTAATTACATTAGAAGTCCCTCCATCTTTTGCTAATAAGTCCTCCTTGTTGTATGAAAGGGCTCCATATTCTTGTAAAGCTTGATATTTGCATATAAGTCCTTCTTGTTTCATTATTCTTGTTTTGTCTCATCAAATTAATTCCCAACAATCTTCCCCTATTTGATGATGACAAAACCAATCTTCAAATCTTGATCTTTCACGAATGAAACAAGCTTCCCCTTAAAGTAAGATTTCTTGTAAAACATATCACCACATAAAATTAAGGGGTCTTCTAAAGATAAACAACTAATAAACTCTTCCCCTTGAGTGGTGCATGTAAATGAATCACGAACCATGTAGACTCTAATTGTAGATTACGAATGAAGAAAAACGAATATAACCTATTTGTTGAAGAAGTGGAATCTCCCAAGCTTGTACCTTATATCTTGCACTATCCATGTGACGTCGAACTTATATGATGAGAGTAAATATAAGCAGACCTTGATCTCTTGTCAATATTCTCATCCTTTGTGAGACACTGAGCATGATAATGTAACTCCTTCAAGTGTTATGACAAGTCTTCGTCACCAATCATTTAAACGAACAAGCAAGTTATCTTTAAAGTGTGAGTGTGACAGGGAACACCACGACTTTAAGATATGATAAGTCACAAACCTGTGAAAAACAACTCCAACACCAAATAATTAATAATCAAACCTCTTCATCGAAACCTCCAATTTGCAATGAAAATCATCTAAGTACAATATCATCCTCTTCTTTTATGCAACTGCTGCCTCTGTCGGCGTTCTGCTTCTAATCCAAGTCGGTACTTAACCGCAAGGTTAGCCTTATCACATAATCAAATAAAATGTCATTGCACCAAACACAATCTTCAAAAACGAGCCATAGAAATTTAAATAGTCAGTTCAGTCCGAGATCCTTTGTCGTCCAATAAATCATCAGTATGTTTTGTCCGAAATCGGACAATACGTGTCAGCGTTTGAAAACCATATATCGGACAACACGCTGTCAGCGTCCAAATATAACGTGTCAGCGTCTTCTGTGTCAGCGTGTGTTTTATTCCTGTCAGCGGCTCGACTTAGCCACTGACACCATCTGTGGCTACGAATAACATGAGAGCGGCTAAAAATACTCCACTGTACCTCTCTTCCTTTGTCTTCGTCTTCAATTACCACATCAATATATTAGATCCCATATAAATAGCAAAATATACGTCCAAAAATATACCTCAACATAAATTCATATGTCACGCTCTGTCTTGATCTTTACATTGAAACCCTAATTTGCTATTACTTTTTCTTCTTTGTCAATATAATAATAACAGCAGTAAAATATACTTACTGTGCACCAATACCACTTTTCCTTTGCTGCCTTACTCTATCACGTGCCCTTGTTCCCTCTGCCATTCATTCTCTTTTTCTTTCACTTGGGACCACCAGTATAAACACGTCTTCGTCTTTACATTGTAGCCCTAATGTATATCCCTTCTCTTGTGATGAGAAATAATACATCATCTCGTCTCTCTCTTTGGACCACGACAGTTGCATTAGATTTAGGGCTTGTTTCTTTTTTTTAATGCTTCTATATTAGACTCTTAATTAGCCTCTTAGTGGGAAAAGAGAGATATTTGTGTGAGTGTGAAACAAGATGTTCAAAAGGATTTGGGACCACAACTTTTCCCACTAAGAGGCATAAAAAGAAAAAGAAACACCCCCTTAGTGTTTATTAATCGAAACGCTAGCTAGGACCAGCAGCCATAAACTTTTAATACCAAGACTTTCGCATCCCATAAACTTTAGGCACATAGTACCTTCACATGCTAGACATAAGAAGTATGGTACTTTTCTTTTGGATTCAGACTGCTACTTGCACCCTTCTTTTCCTCGATTATAATAAACAATGATAAGAGTATGTGTGCAACTTTGCCATCACGTCATGAATAGCATCAAACACAACAACAAATCTGCTCTTCACTTTTTATCCCTGTAGTGTTAATACTATCACACGTCCAACTTTTGACTTCACTTGTGAACTTCTTTTACTTTTGAACAGGGACCACAAACAAGAGTACTTCTCTTTATTATTAAATCTGATCCAAAACTCTCTGCTTGTGTCGTGAATTAACAATACCACTTCTCATTCTTTTTCCTTATTGTATATCCAAGCAATATTCTTATTGGTTTGTGTAAACTAACATCACGTGAATACACTTTTCTTGAGCCATAAACCAATCTTTTATTTACGTCTTTTCTTGGCAGCTTCTTCTCTTTATCTTGAAACGTCACAATCAAACTGATCCAAATTCATGAGCAATACAACCAATAACATGTGCACCATACACATGATAATACTCTCCATGGACCACTGTACCATAATAGAACAAAACAGTGCGTTCATATGTATTCCAGTCAGCCACGTTATATGACGATCAGCAAGTACCATCCTTGTATCTCTTGTACGAACTAAATATCCATAAACAAACACCAATGAAAATCAAACGTACTTTCTTCTATATGACCAACTGTGTATCATGGGACCATTGTAATACATGACATCGTACACCCCCTTGGCACACGATCTGCATATCATAGGACAACAGTATCCTTTGTCTCCTTTGCTGCTTGGTCCCCATGAGACAAACAAAAACATACAATCCTTTTTCTTTTCTTCTTTGTACTTATCCAGATCTAGGGTTTAGAACAAACCCTAAAAATAATTATAGAAGATCGAAACCCTAACCTAGGGTTTGAGAATCGATCACCATAAAAACATAACAAATCTGGAATATCTTTTCTGTTTTAGAGTCGATCTAGGGTTTAGGGGAAGAAACCCTAAATCTTTATTCAATAAAAACAAAAACAGAAATTTTGTACCTCCTTTTGTAGCCAACTTCGACGATCTATAACTCACCCATAACAAATCAGATCGACGATCGCTCCGGTGAGATTCAAGACACATGTGTCGAGAACCTACAGTTCAAATTTCACGTCGATCCAACGGTTAACGAAGGAGTTATGACTGTTTGAACATGGCTGCACAGTGAGATCCGAACTTAAAAACAAACACGAATTTTTAAGCTTCGATCTTCATTCTTCGACACGAACACCTTGTTAGTCCTAGCATCACGAGCCACGAGGCTCTGATACCAATTGTAGAAACCATAATTCACGGATCGATTAAGCTTACTAGGATAATCAACGTTCATATGATAAACATAGCGGAATTAGAACATTGATTATGAACAAGATGTTTCTTTTCCAACGTTTACTTGTATTAAACTTCAAACGATTACAAGTAACAAACCTAGACGTGTTTACAAGGTTACACACGTCTACAACACACGACTCAACTTTAAGACTACATTGTGAATGATGGGATAATGAAAACCTACGCCTGTGTATTCTTTATATAACAGAATACAAGACTTTTCTTACAAGAAAACTTTAATTACATTAGAAGTCCCTCCATCTTTTGCTAATAAGTCCTCCTTGTTGTATGAAAGGGCTCCATATTCTTGTAAAGCTTGATATTTGCATATAAGTCCTTCTTGTTTCATTATTCTTGTTTTGTCTCATCAAATTAATTCCCAACAATACTCACCTGTGGACACAATCTAGAATTATGATAAGAGTATCATAAGAATACCCAAAAGTCCTAAAGGTTCCTAAAACCTCCCCTTAAACTGTGATGCATATGTTACTCAAAAATATGCATGAACATAAAAAATTTATGTCAAGATAGGAATAAAAATATTCCAACCATCATCTATAAATAAAAACATGCTCAAATGATTCTTCAAGGATCCATAAGCAACTCTATATCCAATGGTATAATGCTAACACCACCTGCACATTTAGATTAAAAACCACAAAACTAACATTGTTGCTGACAACGTCCCGATAACACTTGTCAGCGTTAAGGAAACCTTTGTCAGCGTTAGACAAATATATTGCTGACAACGTCACAATAACACTTATCAACGTTAAGGTAACCTTTGTCAGTGTTAGAAAAATATAGTGGAAAATCTAAATCCTCAAAAAGACCAATAACAATGCATTATCCTATACATACTTTTACAATAAGACCCCAAAACACATATTATGTGAGATTGATCATTCCAATACTTGTTACCAAGTATTGAAACCTTCCAGCATCAAAAGTTTTAGTTAATAAATCAGACACATTTTCTTCTGTGTCAACCCTATCTGGTTGTATTAAACCTTTTTCAAAACAATCCCTTATAAAATGATGTCTAATTTCTATGTGTTTTGTTTTAGAATGATGTACATAATTTTTAATAATGCATAAAGTGTTGTTATTGTCAACAAATATCTTGGTATGCATGAAATTATACCCATAATCCAATAGCTAGTTCTGAATCCATAAGACTTATCCACAACAAGCAGCTGCTGCAACATACTATGCTTCAGTTGTAGAATTGGCCACCATTGTTTGTTTCTTGCATTGCCAAGATATCAACCTACTCCCAAGAAACTGACATCCACCAGTTGTGGATTTTCTATCAAACTTATCACCTCCATAGTCACTGTCTGAATATGCAATAAGCTCCAATGGTGAATCTTTTGGGTACCACAAGCCAAGATCTGGATAACATCTTAGGTACCTAAAGATTCTCTTGACAGCATAAAGGTGACATTCTTTGGGAGTCACTTGATGGCGTGCACAAGCACACACAGCAAACATGATATCAGGTCTGGAGGCTGTGAGATACATCAATGAACCAATCATTTATCTATAGTGCCTGACATCCACTTCTTTTCCATCTCCAACTTTTCCCCAAGGGTGTTCTCTATCCATAGGAGTAGTAGCCCTCTTTTCATGTGGAGAAAAGTCAAACTTCTTCAAGATCTCTGCTACATACTTATCCTGAGAGATGAAGATACCATCTTCTTTCTGTTGAACTTGTAACACTAGAAAGAAGTTCATCTCCCCCATTGCACTCATCTTGAATTTGTCTGTCATAAGCTTGGAAAAGTCTTCACTCATCTTTGGATTGGTGGAGCCAAAGATGATATGATCAACATAAACCTGAACAAGTAAGACATCCTTACCAGCCTTCTTTGTAAACAATGTCTGATCTATGGTGCCCCTTTTGAATCTATTTTCTAGCAAATAAGTGTACAATGTGCCATACCATGCTCTTGGGGCTTGATGAAGTCCATACATAGCTTTCTTGACTCTATACACTTTGTCTTGATTCTCTGGATCTTCAAAACCAGGAGGCTGCATAACATATACCTCCTCAACAATTTTTCCATAGAGGAAGGCACTCTTCACATCCATTTGATAGACAGTGAATCCCATGCAGGAAGCATAGGCTAGAAATATCCTTATAGCTTCAATCCTTGCAACTGGTGCAAAGACCTCCTCATAGTTTATTCCTTCCTCTTATGTATATCCCCGAGCCACTAAACGTGCCTTGTTTCTAACCATAATGCCTCTTTCATCTCTCTTGTTTCTTAGAACCCATCTTGTCCTAATCGGTCTGACACACCTGGGACAATCAACCAGCTCCCAACCATCCTGAATAGCAAATTGGTGAAGCTCATCCTGCATTGCTTCCACCCAACTTGGTTCTTTGAGAGCATCAAAATCTTCTTGGGTTCCTGTTGTGACAGAAAACAGGCAAACAAACATGCTTGAACAAGAGGGGTATCAACCTTCTTGTGTATATTGGCAATAAATCCATCAAGATTCTGATGAGATCTTCTAGTCTGAACAGGGGTCATGACATCCCCAATAATTTGAGAAGGGGGATGATTCTTCATTGTAGAAGTGAGAACTCCTCCCTCAAAAAGTCTGTTGTCTTCAATCTCATTCTCCAAGTTGCCAATATCTTCTTCAGACTCTCTTCCATCAATAGTTGTATGAACCTCTTCATGTATATTTGAAGGTTCACCTTGTTCAAAATTGGAAGAGAAGATATGCTCAAAAGTGTTGTCAACGCTTGAACCAAGGTTGTTAGCGTTTGATCCATCAACGCCTGAATTGGTGTTGTCAACGTTTGAGCCATCAACGTCTGAATTTGTCCTGTCAGCGCCAGATTTTCCTTTGTCAGCGCCTGAAGGACCATGCATGTTGTTAACTGGTGGTACTTGGGGACCACCATTATCCTTTCCAGCAGCAACAGCAAAAGCATATGTCCATATGGGAATTGTGACATACTCTTGTATGGAAGATGACTTGTCTGCTTGTGGTCCAACCTCTTCATTAACCTGTATACCTGAAACATCAACAACTTGTTCTTCCACAACATTTGAAGTTACCTTCACAATGTCTGGATTAGTAACAGGCATATAATTCAAAGTCCTAGATAAAGGTTCCAAGTCAAACAACCAATTTGGACCACTTTCAGGATCACTAGGTTTACTCTCTAAAAACCTAACAGGTACTCTTTCAAGTATACGTTTTTCCTTCTTAAGGTAAACCCCATATCCCTTGCTCTGCACTGAATAACCAATGAAATATCCTTCATCACCTTTTGCGCTAAATTTACCTAAGGCATCACTAGTATCAAGTACAACTACATGACAGCCAAAAGGTTTAAGAAACCTAATATTAGGTTTCCTTCCCCCAAAGTAATTCATAAGGTGTTTTGTTCTGTATCTTGTTGACCAATGCTCTATTCTGAACATAACAAGCTGTATTCACAACCTCAGCCCAAAAAGCTATGGGAAAGTGAGCATCAGCCAACATAGTCCTGGCTGCTTCAATTAGGGTTCTATTCTTTCTCTCAGCAACCCCATTTTGCTGTGGGGTTCTGACAACACTAAACTGCCTAGTAATCCCTTTCTTGGCACAAAAATCATCCAACAGTTTATTTCTAAACTCACCACCATTATCACTCCTAAGCATTTTAACTTCATTACCAGTTTTCTTTTCAATATGAGTAATAAAATCAATTAAAGTATCAGCAGTGTCACCTTTTATAGCTAAAAAGAAAGTTCAGGTAAACCTAGAAAAGTCATCTGTAATGACGAAGCAGTATGATTTACCATTCAATCTCTCTATATTAGTTAGACCAAACAGGTCCATATGCAGCAAGTGAAGTGGCTTAGAACTAGAGTGCACCTGTTTGGACTTAAATGAGACCTTGTGCTGCTTGCCTTTAAGGCATGCAACACAAGAGTGGTCATTGTGGAAAGCCTTTTCAGGCAAACCATCAACCAAGCCAAGTCTCACAAGCCTGTTTATATTCTTAAAGTTTATGTGCCCTAGTCTCCTGTGCCATAAATTACTCTCATCAACTGAAGCTTTAGCATAAAAACATGACATATTATTATTCATCCTAATACCATTAAGATTTACATTATAAATGTCCTTATGCCTAGGTGTTCTATAGTCAATATATTTCTCATCTAGGATTTTAAAATCCTTGCTTAACACCAAGCATTCAGTATCAGTAAACAAAACTTTATTTTTGTTATCACAAACTTGTGATACACTAAAAAGATTGTAATCAAGTTCCTTTACCAGAAACACGTTTTCAAAACGCAAGTTCTTGGTGAGAAGAGTTCCTTTGGATGTGATAGTTCCATATCCGCCTCCAAAGTAAACCTTATCACCATCCTTAATGGGAGTGAAGTTAGTTAGATAATCTTCCTTCCCTGTCATGTGCCTGAAGCATCTACTGTCCCAATATCCATAGTCATTGACTTATTTTTGAATGCCTTGCACATAAAGAAAACAAGTTAGTTTTCTTTGGGAACCCAAGCCTTAGCAGACTTGGATTCATCTGGTTGTTCAATAAGAACAGACTTAGTTCTCATAACAACCCCTTGTTCATCCCTTTTTGGATGAAATACCCAGTTAACCCCAATTGGTTTTGTAATGACCTTCGAAATGTAATTAAATCTGTTGCAGGTCATAGAAATCCTATTATAATTAGGGTTTTGATCTTGCTTAGGTCTCCATGTCAAGCTAGAAGAAGCTTTAAACCCCTTACCCCGTGGTTGCAAATATTTAGGTTTGGCAACGTTTCTGTCAGCGTTGGATTTGGTCTTGTCAATGCTGAGATTACCCTTGTCAGCGTTGAACCTAGGGTTTGCTACAGAAACCCATTGCCTATTAGACCAAGTATTGGTCTTCTGAAATGGTCTTTGTTCATGAGTGTTAGACCTTTTAGTGAAGAATGGGGCTGGTCTAACAACTTGTGGACTTTGCTCCACAAAAGTTTTGGGTATGACAATGTTTGACTTTTTAACAGCGTTGACTTTGGAAGCGTTGACACACTTATATGCTAAATGTGAAAAGCTACCACAAGTGTAACAGGCTTTTCTAGACACAACCTTAGGTCTAGAAGAAAAGAAACCTATTCCATCATTACTAACTTGGCTTTTTGGTGACCTAGTATTCCTATACATTTCTGCATACTTAATGCTAGGTTTCTTAACAGTGTTTGAGCCAAGATCAACTGTAAAACCCGTAAAAATAAGGTCATAATTTAATTCTATTTTCAATTATTTTGAAGTATTTTATAACGTTAAATATTATTATGTTTAACGGTTTAAGTTGAAACCGATATTAAATATTATTTTTTTATATTTTGACAAGCAACGAGGACTATTAGTGATCGCGATACCGACGGATGCCAAAAATTTTATATTTTATTATCGATAGTTTCGATATTTAATACTTTTGACGATATCATTTCAATTACGTATCGAGTCGTTATGTTATTATTTTTCGTGTGCGTTTAAACTTTTAAAAAAGTACAATCTAACATTTTCAGGTAGTGAAATATTTACTCCTATAATATTTTGAAACTTATTTTTGTGTTGGTTGACGAACTCACAATTTACGGATTTAAATTTGGGCTTACGTGCATAATTTAGCGTCCTTTACGATTAAACCGGAAACCTTAGCATTACGTATTTACGTTTTTGAACTCCGTTTTTGATGAGACAATTTTTATTGGATTCGTTTTGTGACGTTGATTCATAATTTATAAAAACGCTTTTCGTGAAACGATCCGAGGGCACGCAAATCAAGAAAACTAGAATCGAAGAATACCCGTAAACTAGTAAGATAGGACAAAATACATTGTCCCACCCCACTAGCTAGCTTGGATGGCACCAACATGACACCACAACCATATGTGGCATCATGTTAGCTAAACACTTACAAGTGTAAGCAAAGCTTACACCTTAAGCTACTCTTTTCCACTATCTAACACAAAACCATCAACTAACTTCACACATTCCATTTACTTACATGCAAACCAACACAAATCCTCTCAAATAATCCACCCTTGCCATCCACTTTCAAGCTACAAACACCCCTTTTGATCTTTTCTAGCCATGAAATACATGTTTACTAGCTCTATCATGGAGTTATCTTGAAGACTTGATCATTTGGTGGCCATTTTAACAAAATTGGAGGTGATTTGCTTGTGTCCTAGGGCTGATTTCTCAACTATTGTTCTTGGTGTTTGATGATCTTGGAGTTACTTGTGGTGTTCATCAAGTTCTTGTCTTCCAAAAACAAGAAGTACACTTGGTTGGTAAAGAAGATCATCCTCTCCATTTTCTCTTGATATTTTTGTAAATAAAAAATGTATTTTCTTTATTTTGTATATGTATATGATGTATATATGATGATAAAAATGTTGTGTGGGGATCAAGTGTTGATAAATATGCTTAAAAATGTTAATAACCATGAGATATAAGGCTAAAATCATGATTATTTAGTTGACTGTATAAAAACAGTATATAACTAAAACTTGAACTGATAAAATTGCATGGTATGATCCATTTACAGTAAGTACAAGATGTTATACACATGTGAGAGTTGGCCATGCAATGGAATCAATATAATGAGTGAGATATGATCAAAACAAGTTGAGTGTTCTAATCTGAATAAGCAGTTTTGGGGACTCTTAAGGCAAGATAAACTTAAAATGAGCAGTAGCTATAACTAAGTTAAATGTAGCACATAATATTAAGATCATTCCACCCAAAAATGAGCTTCTAATTCAATATAGAACTCTAGATATGATAAAAATGGTGAAGATGAAAATAAAAATCAGATTTTGAGAATTAATGTTTATTATTATTATATAAGCACTCAAATTTTATTGTATAAAATATAAAATAAAAACCCACTAACTTATGAAACTTATTTATATAAATATGTAAAAGGTTAAATAAATGGATAAATTATATAAATGGTAGTGGAATAATACTTATAAGTAATAAAAACTATAAACTTGATTTTTTACGACTTTTTCGGCTATTACCGTAAAATTAACGTTTTTCGCCAATTAAAACTTAGACGATCAAACCCGTCTAATGTAAAGTTTATAAAAGTCATATACTGATATATAAGTAACTAATACAAGTAAAAACCGATAAAACCCGAACTATAGGACATACGGACATTAACGAGCTAAATAAGCATATTGGACTAATAATTGGACTAAATAAGTTAAGCACTTATAAAAAGAACTTATTGGGCTTAACCCATTTGGGCCCAACATGGAAAGTATAGATACTGATAATATATGTATAAAATGGATTAAAACAAGTTAAAGAACTTATACTAAGCTTATTAGACTTAAAATAAGTAAGTAGGTAAAACTAGTAAACTAATAAAAAGTTACCAAAACGTAAACACTAAAATGAGTAAATAAGGATATATAAACCCACTTGATCATCATCATATGTACAAAATCATCATATGTATATTGTTATTTTGATAAAAGTCATTAGACAAGAGTCTAAGACCGATTATTATTTATATAGGTTTCCGTGACCGAAGCACGCCCGTAGCCGATAATCCGCCTTTCATTATCAACGTAAGTCTATAGCCTCGCTTTATACTAGTTATTAAATGATTTTAAACCCGCGAGGGGGAATACATGTTTTTATAAACTTAGAACACAAGATTTTTATGGTATGCTTTGTCCCTCTATGAATGGACCCGTGGTTGCCTTTAAATTGCATTAAGTGATTGCCTTAGTTAAAGCCTCAATTATGGACCGTTAATTAACCTATGATGGGTTAACCGCTAGTACAATTAATAGATCTATGGGGGAAGCCGCCCCGGTTCAGTTTTTGTGGACTTGTCATAGAAGGTTAGGCCCGACCTCGACATTGTTTGAACATATTGTATTAAGAAGTCAGGTATACGGCAATGTACCAATAATCTGGAGGTAACCGACAATTAATAAATCTCTCGTCTTATTAGACTGATATGGGAGTGTCTAAGGGCTCGGTTCCATGAGCTTATTGCAATTTATGCTATATACAATTATCATTGTTGATGCAAATTATTATTTGATGCTTATAAGCATGCCACAAACTTATAATCTTTGCTTGTGTTCAAATTGATTACATAAACCTATAGATTCACTCGGCATTTTTTCTGATAGTTTTACTCACATGTATTTCAGGTAATCAAGAAGTGGAAGCTTGGAGGTCACGGGGAATGAAGTTGTGCACTGCTTTTGTTGTTCAAACTCTTTGATTTATTTATCGTTCCATTTTTAAAACAAACCAATATGTTGTTTTAACTTATCTTTTGGTAACGATTACTTGGGACTACGCTACTCTGACAAATGTTTTAGGAACGATAAATCTAAAACGTCTCTTTTCGAGTCGTTCTTTATAAATTATGTGTTGTTGTATCATTGTTTAGCACCCAAAGATGTATTCCGCTGCGTGTAAATTTGGGGGTGTTAGAGATTGGTATCAGAGCCATGAGTTATAGAGAACTAGGTCTTTTTCTAAAAACCTAAACTATAACTGTCGGTTTTAATTTTTTTCAAAGAGTCGGTGCACATGATTTCGCGTGACTTCAGGTTCAAGCTACTTCTGGGATTACAACTTTAGTATACATTATTATGTATGCCTTATTGCTATGTATTTCTAAATAAATACTATAATCCTTTATCGATATATATATTGATATCGTTAAACTTTTCGATAAGAGTTATCATTTATTAATGATTTACTTAAATAAATTTTTGGAATTTTTCCTGCAATTATTTTGAAGGATTCTCTACATTTATTTAAATTATTGGAAATTATCCTATTTCATTTTGTTATGACCTTACATAACTTCATCTACGCGCGTTACTTTCATTGTTTAACCCTTTATGATATCTATATAGATATTCAAATCGTCTTCCGGCTATTTGTGCTTGGACGTCTTTTAACGTAATTCCTAGACCATTGTGTAGCTCAATGTGTCCTTAGAATAGACTAACCGCTATCATGTGAGTCATACACTTTTGAAACATTTCTTAAAATAGTGTTGAATAATACCATGGTTTTTCATAATATTTTGTTGATTTTTATTATCGTTCTACACGACATGCGAAGATTTAATTCGTTGACATTTATATGTATCGACTCCGAAGTATATTGTTCACTTATATCTCGGTAACGTCATCGTTATTTTATAAATAATCGTCTAGATTATGGCGCTAGAATTGGAATACGATTTTACTTATATAAAATTGTATCATTTGTTTTTCATTAACCTTCTCGCTCCCGGAGTGTAGCATGTTAATGTTCCATTCTTTTCTTGTTATGTTTTGTGTTTTTGACAATCGTGGCACCAAGGAGATTTGCCTACATTGCATTTTAGAATCTAAATTACGAACGTCTTTCACCGTCTTGCTTCCTAAATTTCGTGTTGAATACCATGAAGCATTTTCTGTCGTTCATCGTGCTATATTTTATTTGATGCTCATTACGAGATTTATTTTTCGTTGTTATAAAATCCACAAGACATGTGTGTATATATATATAAATATTTTGAGCCGTTAAGGTGAGTCTTGGAGATGTCGTTTATCGGGTCAATTAGTCGGCTTATATTAAAAAAGTTAAATCTGATAGAAAATTCAGAACATGAGTTTTAAGTGTTTCTTAGCTGTTTTGATTTCATTTGAGATCGTAAAATTTTAACAAATATTATTTTACAACTAACGAATACTAGTTGCATGTGAAAATATTTAAAAATAAAAAAAACAGTACATGATTAGCAATTACCGGATTAATGGTGTAATTTAAGAACGAATAACATACTTTCTTAAAAGCATGTTGTGTCGAGTATCTTACAAAGAATACACATGTGGATTGTTTTATTCTTTTTATATATATATGACTCTTTTGTCATTCGATATTATTTTTATTTTTCTTCTAACCTTCCACTGATTTGACTTGAGTTTTGAAGTTTTGCCTTCACATTCTTCGTTGACATTCTTATCGCGTATCTTATGACGTTTTCGTCTAAACCTTATAACCCTTTGAAAACTTAACAACTTGTAACCATTTCATTGGTTGTTTTATGAGTTACTATTTGCCACTTTTTGTAAAACTTTGACTACTTTATACGTTGTCATAATGTCATATTATAAATAAATCTGATATTGTTTTACGATTATTTTCACCAATTATTTTTACTCTGGTCTTATAAAATACTTTTCGTAAGATTAAAAGTTGCTTATTAAGTATCTCACAAATTACTTGTATCCTATAAATTTATAAACTATTTTTAAATTCCATTTTACAAATGGCATGGTTTATATAAACATAAGAAACGTAATACTTCTCGACGGAACGGAGCACTGCATTGCTAGCCCTAAATTATACATGGCCTGATCACCTATGTCTAATTTAGAAGGAGCCATGCTAGGCTGAATAGTAGTCACCTTAAAAATCTTGATGATAATCAAATTTTTACTTGTAATTATGATAAAGATAAATAAAATGAAATAAATTGAAAAGAAGTTTTGAAAACCTTTATATTTTATGCAAGTAGCACAATTTCTATGCATCCGCATATGTTTTCTTACCTTTTGTTAAACGAATTACGTGATTATAAGTACGTTTTTACTCGACAATCGTTTTTCCACTTGTTACTTCATTTTGTCTTATAACTGATTTCTTTTGACCATTCGTTTAATTACTGACTGTTGATAAAAGACTTGAAAGTCTCGATTTGTTTTATCCTTTCTTCTCGTCCAATCTTCTTTATGCGACTGGGTAGATCTTTGGAATGTCTCCGCATGTGAATAATGAATTATCACTAGAGTGATTTCCGTATATCCGGGATGACGTCCGTCACTCTCGTTTGTCTCGAAATCCACCCTTGTGAACCGTGCTTTGACTTCTCCCTTTAAACACTAACATCGTTCGTTTGATTTGTTTTACTTACAAGTGATTATTAGGAATTTCCTTTTATTAAAATTTTTGTATGGATTTTAATTCCGATCATTTATCGACCACCGCTAAGTTAACGAGCTGATATTGGTGAACCACCGGCCGCACTAACAAAATTGACAAATTGTTTAATCTATTATTTCTTATCGTCTTACCATCGACGCCTTTATTTTATTATTATCTTTAAGAATTCATACGACATTGCTTCGTTCTCTTTTGTTCCATTGATTTCGTATTAATTGTTGACTATTATTTTCATTCGTATTCGTTTGTTATCTTGTCACATTTCGAAACCCGAATATATCCCATATTTATTTTGAAATAATAAACACCTTTATGTATTTCTACAACGTATTATAAAATTTTATGGAACTTTTATACATTTTCCAATGATTTTCAATTATCGAAATAACTACCATAAGAAAAAGGTCAAATTTATACATCATATTTTGTATAACTAAAACTAATGTTTAAAATGAAACTATGCTCTATCTTTTGAACTAATTGACTTATCATACTTTACTTTTAATGTAATGAAAATTACCGGTTTAATTTATATTCCTAACAATGATTTAATTTGGAAATTACATTTTCTAATTGTAACCATCAATACGAATTTAATTAATAAATTCATGTCATTGTTTCAAAGTTTCTTAAGACAACCAAAATAAATTATGAAGATATTTAACTTCTATTTTTGATATATCATCTTTATCAAGAAAGTACCTCAATTGCGTTTTAAGGTAATACCAAATCCGGGATGGATAAGTGTGACAAACTTTATTTTAATATTAATATTTAATTCATTCTTCGCTCTCATTTTTCTAGTATTGTGAATTATTATGTTTTACGGTTACGTGATTCGAGATCCCTCGTCGATCGTTAACCTTAAATCATATTACCACATCTTGCCCGTTTATGCGTTTATTGAATTCATTTTTATCTCGTTCTGTTCCTCGTACTGAAGATCACTATTTTATTTTGAGTTTAAAATGAATCTCTGGAAGAAGTGTATAAGAAGAAACGATAAGTATCACCAGGATTTATGCGTGTACTAGTGGAATGATTGAGGACCGAATCTCTTAATGAATGGAGTTAATAAATTCGTTACAACCTCGAGGAGTATGCTGAAGCCGACACCGCAAGTGGAAAGACTCTGGAGATCAAGTGGTTATTATCAAGGGTTCGTTCAAGGTTTTCTCGATGATTAACGGTGGAGATCTATACTCGATGTTTGTGTTCGACCTTTTCTTTTATGTACTTATATGGTGTGTGATCTAGTCAAATGATCGTTAGTTGTGAGAACTTGAGACGGCATCATCCGATGACGTCCGATCATGTAGAACACATATTATGTAATATCTTTTTGACTTTCAACGACGATATTTATTGAGACTTTAATACGCGTTGGCGAAAGTGAGGCGAGTTGAGCGCCGGGACGTCGCTCCCTTAAGGTGGTGAGGATGTAAAACCCGTAAAAATAAGGTCATAATTTAATTCTATTTTCAATTATTTTGAAGTATTTTATAACGTTAAATATTATTATGTTTAACGGTTTAAGTTGAAACCGATATTAAATATTATTTTTTAATATTTTGACAAGCAACGAGGACTATTAGTGATCGAGATACCGACGGATGCCAAAATTTTTATATTTTATTATCGATAGTTTCGATATTTAATACTTTCGACGATATCGTTTCAATTACGTATCGAGTCGTTATGTTATTATTTTTCGTGTGCGTTTAAACTTTTAAAAAAGTACAATCTAACATTTTCAGGTAGTGAAATATTTTCTCGTATAATATTTTGAAACTTATTTTTGTGTTGATTGACGAACTCACAATTTACGGATTTAAATTTGGGCTTACGTGCATAATTTAGCGTCCTTGACGATTAAACCGGAAACCTTAGGATTACGTATTTACGTTTTTGAACTCCGTTTTTGATGAGACAATTTTTATTGGATTCGTTTTGTGACGTTGATTCATAATTTATAAAAACGCTTTTCGTGAAACGATCCGAGGGCACGCAAATCAAGAAAACTAGAATCGAGGAATACCCGTAAACTAGTGAGATGGGACAAAATACATTGTCCCACCCTACTAGCTAGCTTGGATGGCACCAACATGACACCACAACCATATGTGGCATCATGTTAGCTAAACACTTACAAGTGTAAGCAAAGCTTACACCTTAAGCTACTCTTTTCCACTATCTAACACAAAACCATCAACTAACTTCACACATTCCATTTACTTACATGCAAACCAACACAAATCCTCTCAAATACTCCACCCTTTCCATCCACTTTCAAGCTACAAACACCCCTTTTGATCTTTTCTAGCCATGAAATACATGTTTACTAGCTCTATCATGGAGTTATCTTGAAGACTTGATCATTTGGTGGCCATTTTAACAAAATTGGAGGTGATTTGCTTGTGTCCTAGGGCTGATTTCTCAACTATTGTTCTTGGTGTTTGATGATCTTGGAGTTACTTGTGGTGTTCATCAAGTTCTTGTCTTCCAAAAACAAGAAGTACACTTGGTTGGTAAAGAAGATCATCCTCTCCATTTTCTCTTGTTATTTTTGTAAAGAACAAATGTATTTTCTTTATTTTTTATATGTATATGATGTATATATGATGATAAAAATGTTGTGTGGGGATCAAGTGTTGATAAATATGCTTAAAAATGTTAATAACCATGAGATATAAGGCTAAAATCATGATTATTTAGTTGACTGTATAAAAACAGCATATAACTAAAACTTGAACTGATAAAATTGCATGGTATGATCCATTTACAGTAAGTACAAGATGTTATACACATGTGAGAGTTGGCCATGCAATGGAATCAATATAATGAGTGAGATATGATCAAAACAAGTTGGGTGTTCTAATCTGAATAAGCAGTTTTGTAGGGACTGTTAAGGCAAGATAAACTTAAAATGAGAAGTAGCTATAACTAAGTTAAATGTAGCACATAATATTAAGATCATGCCACCCAAAATGAGCTTCTAATTCATTATATAACTCTAGATATGATAAAAATGGTGAAGATGAAAATAAAAATCAGATTTTGAGAATTAATGTTTATTATTATTATATAAGCACTCAAATTTTATTGTATAAAATGTAAAATAAAAACCCACTAACTTATGAAACTTATTTATATAAATATGTAAAAGGTTAAATAAATGGATAAATTATATAAATGGTAGTGTAATAATACTTATAAGTAATAAAAACTATAAACTTGATTTTTTACGACTTTTTCGGCTATTACCGTAAAATTAACGTTTTTCGCCAATTAAAACTTAGACGATCAAACCCGTCTAATGTAAAGTTTATAAAAGTCATATACTGATATATAAGTAACTAATACAAGTAAAAACCGATAAAACCCGAACTATAGGACATACGGACATTAAGGAGCTAAATAAGCATATTGGACTAATAATTGGACTAAATAAGTTAAGCACTTATAAAAAGAACTTATTGGGCTTAACCCATTTGGGCCCAACATGGAAAGTATAGATACTGATAATATAGGTATAAAATGGATTAAAACAAGTTAAAGAACTTATACTAAGCTTATTGGACTTAAAATAAGTAAGTAGGTAAAACTAATAAACTAGTAAAAAGTTACCAAAACGTAAACACTAAAATGAGTAAACAAGGATATATAAACCCACTTGATCATCATCATATGTACAAAATCATCATATGTATATTGTTATTTTGATAAAAGTCATTAGACAAGAGTCTAAGACCGATTATTATTTATATAGGTTTCCGTGACCGAAGCACGCCCGTAGCCGATAATCCGCCTTTCATTATCAACGTGAGTCTATAGCCTCGCTTTATACTAGTTATTAAATGATTTTAAACCCGCGAGGGGGAATACATGTTTTTATAAACTTAGAACACAAGATTTTTATGGTATGCTTTGTCCCTCTATGAATGGACCCGTGGTTGCCTTTAAATTGCATTAAGTGATTGCCTTAGTTAAAGCCTCAATTATGGACCGTTAATTAACCTATGATGGGTTAACCGCTAGTACAAATAATAGATCTATGGGGGAAGCCGCCCCGGTTCGGTTTTTGTGGACTTGTCATAGAAGCTTAGGCCCGACCTCCACACTGTTTGAACATATTGTATTAAGAAGTCAGGTATACGGCAATGTACCAATAATCTGGAGGTAACCGACAATTAATAAATCTCTCGTCTTATTAGACTGATATGGGAGTGTCTAAGGGCTCGGTTCCATGAGCTTATTGCAATTTATGCTATATACAATTATCATTGTTGATGCAAATTATTATTTGATGCTTATAAGCATGCCACAAACTTATAATCTTTGCTTGTGTTCAAATTGATTACATAAACCTATAGATTCACTCGGCATTTTTGCTGATAGTTTTACTCACATGTATTTCAGGTAATCAAGAAGTGGAAGCTTGGAGGTCACGGGGAATGAAGTTGTGCACTGCTTTTGTTGTTCAAAATCTTTGATTTATTTATCGTTCCATTTTTAAAACAAACCAATATGTTGTTTTAACTTATCTTTTGGTAACGATTACTTGGGACTACGCTACTCTGACAAATGTTTTAGGAACGATAAATCTAAAACATCTCTTTTCGAGTCGTTCTTTATAAATTATGTGTTGTTGTATCATTGTTTAGCACCCAAAGATGTATTCCGCTGCGTGTAAATTTGGGGGTGTTAGATCAACTGTCTTGCCAGTGATTGGTTTTGTTACCTTAATAGGGGTAGACTCATTTGGAATTTCACACAACAAGCCACCCTTAACAAACAAGGTAGGGTTGACTTTCTTCCATTCATTCAAGTCAATCAACTTTTGTCTATACTCTTCAACTGGGGTAATGACTCTTGGTGGAGGAATAAATACTTCCTCTTGAAGTTCTAGTAAAGCAGTCCAAGATAAGTCCTTTCTTTGGACACCATAGAAGTCCCCAGCTTGTGGTGGAACAACAGTATAGTCTTTCATCCCAATCCCAGTCATGTCCTTAGGATCCCTCTGTTTATTAACACATTCTCCTAGGGTTTGTGAGGCCTTATCAAATCTTTTAATTTTAAGGTCAACATTATCCTTATTCTTGATAGTCTCATCTAACTTAGCCTGTAATTCAGCATTGACCCTTTCCATGATGTTTCTAACATCATTACTAGCATTTAAATCATGTTTTAAGATATTTATTTTATCTTTTAGATCAAATTCCATTTTCTTATACTCAAAAACTGTCTTCTTAGTTTGAGTGAGAGCAATTTGATAGTTAGACAATTTGCATCTCTCAGTACTCACATCACTTAACAATCTTAAAACCTCTTTGTTAAGTTTTTTAGTATTCAAACGACAACCCTTACTACAAAAAGCATCATCGTATACCTCATTATCTGATGAAGAGGAGGAGTGTGCCATGAGAGCATATTGAACATGCTCTTCTTCTTCTATCTCAGCAACCAAAGCTTTATCCTCTTCCCCATGCTTAGCCAAATAGCTCCAGTCCCATCCAATACCATCAATTTCTTGCACTTCTACCATGGCCTTAGGATCCTGAGCCTTAACAATTTGGCTTGAGGGTTTGCCAGCATCAGATCTTCTTGGAGATCTGCATTCCCTCATGAAGTGCCCCATACGATGACAATTGTAGCACTCAACCTTGGATTTATCAAATCCAGCAGTGTCCTTTGCATTAAAGGTCATCTTCTTCTTAAACCTTCTATTCCACATGTTTGCTCTTATACTTACAAGAGCCATGTTCCACTTTATATCCATCTCCTCCAAGTGCTCATCACTTATTTGCTCAAGGTCCTCATATGTAATCACTGAACCATTGGGCAAAGAAGCAATGTATGCACACACAGTATATCCAGATCCAAACCAGCATGCTTAACTCTTGGTGAGTCAATTTTGTATGTGTCAACGTCTGAATGTGAGGCGTTGACAGGACATAATCCATCGTTGACACATGATGATCCAGTAACTGGGTGCATGTATGAGTCCTTCTGATCAAATTGACCTTCACTATGTGAGAAGAAGGCCATGTTGCTATTTGTAGACTTAGTTCCATGCTCCAAAAGAGTTTTATTCTCCAACAGCCTCAATTTGTTGTAGATATCATCAAAAGTAGAACTTTTGTGAGTGTTATTGGCAAGTATAGATCTTGCCTCAATCTTCCACGCATCACCAAGGCTTTTAAGAAAAGTGGCAATAATGTCAACATCACCAACTTGAGTCCCATGAAGGACAGCTTGCTTGTAATGTCAAGCAGTCTGCTTCTCACACTGCTAAGCTTCTCATTAGGTTGAGCCTTGAAAACAGCATACTCATGCATGAGTTGCTTCTTCTTCTCTTCCTTAGTATCATCATTACCACCATATGCAACTTCAAGAGCTGCCCAAAGGTCTTTTGCAGACTCATAACCTCTGTATTTGTGCTGATTCTCTTGTCCCAAAGAGAGTTTCAGAATGTTTAGGGTTTTCATATCAACCCTTTTCTTTGCTATGTCTTTAGCAGACACAGCTCTACCATCATCATGTTTTTCTTTCTTATCTGCTTCTGGACATCCAGTAACAGCTGATCTTGTAGCAATGGCATCAGCAATCTTTTGAGCTTTATTGAATGTGTTTCCATATTCAATAATCTCCCAGAAAGTGTAGTCATAGATTCCCAGATATTGCTCCAAGTTGAACTTCCACAGCTCAAAGTTGTTTGCATCAAGCATGGGAATCTTGATGTTTGGTAAGGATGAGGAGGAGGTTACTTCTGGATTTGACATGATGTTTTTAAGGTTTTGTGAAAATTAGGGTTTTGGTGATTTTAGGGTTCTTGTGTTCTTTAAGATTAAAAGTTTCTCAACAAGCTCTGATACCACTTGTTGATCCCAAACTTAGATCGATTAAGCTTATGTATACGAGATTAGATCAAGTTATACACGTAGAGAAACTTTGTTTATGTATAAAGTAATCTAAGTGTTATGCGGAATTAACACTTAAACAAGAACACACAAAAATGTAAACAAACTTTCACTTGATTGATTATAACGAACTTGCTTACAATGAAAGTATTTAACGTATGAAAACTTATTATGAAACATAACCTAAAGGTCTTCTTTTATAGACATAAGAAGCCTTGTACAAGAGTCTACGTATCAACTATTCTAGGTAAAGATAATTATAGAAAATACAATGTTGAACTTATCTTTACTAGAAACAAACTAGAAACAATATACGCGTAGACTAAATCTTTCCATCAGTGCTTGTCTTCAACCTATCAACGCTTGACTTCTTCTTGTCAACGCTTGATCTGTCAGCGTTTGTTTTCTTCCTATCAACACTTTTTTTCCTCTTGTCAGCGCTCAAGTGGACTGGCTATATTTTATTCTCAACACTAGCATGATGTATTCTAATCAAAAACATATTGGGTGCATTCTCTGAAAAATAAAATAAAAGCAAATTAACTTCATAAATTAACAATTAAACAAGTAAAGAGCGCTACATTTTAAAATTAAACTTTAATCAAAACGGGTTCAAAACATTGGTGTATGTCGAATCGAGATCTTTGATTAGTCGTTGATGGTGTTCGTCCACTTCTTTTGCGTTGCTTCTATCCCGACAACACCATGGCATGTATATTCCAATGTACTATTTTTTTAAGTGTTAGAGAATTAGGGTGTGTAGTGAGAGGATTGGTATTCGATTTGGGCGGGAATACAATCTTGTTAACAATAGGGATAAGAGGTGTAGAAGGACTGAATTAGGGTGAGCATGGCGCGGGTTTGGACTAAAACCGAACCACAACCGCTCTTGCGATTTTTATAAAAATAAAAATCGCACCGCACCACATTTTGCAGTTTCGATGTTGCATTTTTTTGCGATTTCTATACGTTTTGCGGGTTTGAACCCCGTCGCACCATCACTTATAACTTATATAACTAATAAGGATTTTTGCGGTTTTTAGTTGACGATGTTAATTATTTTGGTTTTAACAATGCATATATTATTTACTTACAATAATATTAATGATAATGTGCACTAGTAGTCTTATAACGCACATGAGATAATTGATGTGACGTTTTTCGATATTAAAAATATTGTGTGGTGCGGTGCGATTCTACGGTTAGGTTTTATGGGTAAACCGCAATCGCACCGTATTTTGTGGCTTTTCTTTTTTTTTTAAAACCGCTCCACCGATTTTTGTCGTGTTGCGGTTTTTTTGAGGTTTTGCGGTTCGCGATGCGGGTTATGTTCACCCCTAGAATGAATAATGATTTTTTTAAATAAATGACAGGAGGTGTACATGAGTAACCTAGAGGAAATTTCTCACTAGAGACCAACAAAGAAACAAAGAGTTTGTGTGAAATTACAACAACACCCATCACTGAAACATCACTCACGAAGCAAGATAACAAATGTTAGTGCTTGGAAGCAAACACGCTCCCCAAATTAGCACTGAGGGGGTTATAGGTGTGAAATTGAAAAACGAAAGACCAAACGAGTAAACTAAAGTAGTTATAGAGGAGTAATACTATATAGACCTACAGGCTGCAACACATGTCTAAATACATGCTTAATGAATAAATCATGTGTACAATTGTTTTATACCTTTTTTCTAAATTTTACATCAATTATTTATTTAAATCAACCAATCAAATAATTAAACACATTTATAAGCATGATTAATAATCATAATATTTTTCTTTTCAGAGACTAACATGGTACCCGCGCGTTGCGATTGTGGGTACCATGAAACTAAAATTTTGAAAACGCAATGTTTTATAGTTAATTTATAAACAATGACGATAGCTTTAAGTTGGAATAAACTTAAGCAATAATAAACTATTTCATATAAAATAGTATTACGGGATTGTGATGATTGGTGGTGAAACATATTTGCAAATCTGTGTAACATTCGTCGCAATATTATATAACATATAAATATAGAAATCTTCTTAATTTATATGTTTACACGTTTTCATACATCATAATGACCTTAAAATCTTTCTACTTTGATGTGTAGGATTTAATCGATTTAATTTGCAAAATAATCAATATTTCACTAAATTTGTACTAAAATACATACATAAACGACATATGTCTTCGAAAATGCAAATTTATATAAAAAAATTGAATGGTTCAAAATTAAAAACACATAAATTTGATATTAAACTTATATTAGTGAACAATTTAAATAATTGTATCTAAAAAATAGAATTTATAGCAATATCATTTGTATATGTTGCATATTAATTTGTCTTAATTTTGTCATTTAATGTGTATTGCTACCAATTAATATATAAATAAATTAATGAATTTTTTGCGTTGTAACAGTTTGTACCAAAACCTTGTTAAATCACTTCCGCTATGTGTGCTTTAATCTCGTTCAGGGTTTTGTGTAATTGTTATGAACTATATAAACCTTCACATTCTATCAGATAAAAAATCAGTTACATCGGTACCAGGCTTAGTGATTTCTTTTATGATACCCTCACCTTTGGCGGTGGTGTCCTTTTGAAAGCGTGTAAAATAGTAAAACCATGCTCTATAAAACGTCAATCAACCTAAAACTTTTAACAAGGGTAGCGAGACAACTGATGTCATCCTCACATCCAAAGTCATACAACCTGTCATCTATACTACTCAGTCGTCTTAAATAATTGTATTACATGGGTTCTAACTCACATGTATAACCTAATTGTGGAACCATGGTATTCAACTCAATCACCAAAAATAGATCAATGTCGGCCATGTCAAATATGTCAACCTCGCAATCGATATATCTTCTTTCAGGAAACTTGTGAAAGCGACTAGCATGATGTATTCTAATCGAAAACATATTGGGCGCATTCTTAGAAAAATAAAATAAAAGCAAATTAACTTCATAAATTAACAATTAAACAAGTAAAGAGCACTACATTTTAAAATTAAACTTTAATCATAGGTTTAAAACATTAGTGTATGTCGAATCGACATCTTTGATTAGTCGTTGGATGGTGTTCGTCCACTTCTTTTGCGTTGCTTCTATCCCGATAACACCATTACATGTATATTTCAATGTACTAAATTTTTTTAATATGAGTGAATTAGGGTGTGTAGTGAGAGGATTGGTATTCGATTTGGGTAGGGATACAATCTTGTGAAACAATAGGGATCAGAGATGTAGGAGGAATGAATTAGGGTGAGCATGGTGCGGGTTTTGACTAAAACCGACCACAACCGCACTTGCGGTTTTTATAAAATCAAAAATCGCACCGCATCACATTTTGCAGTTTCGATGTTGCGGTTTTGTGTGATTTCTACACGTTTTGCGGGTTTGAACCCCGCCGCACCATCACTTATAACTTATATAACTAATATAGATTTTTGTGGTTTTTAGTTGACGATGTTAATTATTTTGGTTTTAACAATGCATAGATTTATTTTTTTACAATAATATTAATGATAATGTGTACTAGTAGTCTTATAACGCACATAAAATAACTGATGTGACGTTTTTCGATATTAAAAATATTGTGTGGTGCGGTGCGATTCTACGGTTAGGTTTTATGGGTAAACCGAAACCGCACCGCATTTATGGCTTTTTTAAAAACCGATCCACCGATTTTTGTCGTAGTGTGGTTTTTTGAGGTTTTGCGGTTCGCGGTGCAGTTTTTGTTAACCCATAAATTAAATAAAGATTTTTTTAATAAATGACAGATGTACATGTGTAACCTAGGGGAAATTTCTCACCAGAAACTAACAAAGAAACAAAGAAATTGTGTGAAATAACAAGAACACCCATCACTTAAACATCACTCACGAAGCAAGATAACGAATGGTAGTGCTTGGAAGCAAACACGCTCCCCAAATTAGCATTAAGGGGGTTATAGGTGTGAAATTGAAAAGGAAAGACCAAACGAGTAAACGAATGTACTTATAGAGGAGTAATACTTTTTTTTAAAGGCAATAGAGGAGTAATACTTGTCGCAATATCACAAATCTGTCGCAATGCCACAAGTCTGTCACAATATCCCAAATCTGTCGCAATATATAGACCTACAGGTTACAACACATGTCTAAATACATGCCTAATGAATAATCACGTATATAATTGTTTTATACATTTTTTTCTAAATTTACATCAATATTTATTTAAATCAACCAGTCAAATCATTAAACATATTTATAAGCATGATTAATAAGCACAATATTTTTTCTTTACAAAGACTAACAGGGTATCCGCGCGTTGCGGTTGCGGATACCATGAAAATAAAATTTTGAAAGCACAATGTTTTATAGTTATATTTATAAATAATGACGATAGCTTTAAGTTAGAATAATCTAAGCAATAATAAACCATTTCATATAGAAATAGTATTACGGGATTGTGATGATTGGTGGTGAAACGTATATGCAAATATGTGTAACATTCGTCGGAATATTATATAACATATAATTATAGAAAATCTTCTTAATTTATATGTTTACACGTTTTCATACATCATAATGACCTTAAAATCTTTTTACTTTGATGTATAGGATTTAATCGATTTAATTAGCAAAATGATCAGTATTTCACTAAATTTATACTAAAATACATACATAAACGACATATGTCTTCGAAAATGCATATATATATATATATATATATATATATATATATATATATATATATATATATATATATATATATATATATATATATATATATATATATATATATATATATATATATATATATATATCTACATTATATATAAGAGGAGGGATTTGCCACGTCATCAATTAGGGCACTAATCCCAGTCAGCAAGATTAATTTAATTTATTTTTTAATTTTTTATTTAGTCTTTTTTCTTCTGATTTTTCAGTTTTTATTTTTTTTCTAAATTTTCCGTTTTTTTTCTTTTTCTGTCGTGGGTCGTATTTTCGAAATTTAAAAAATTTGATCCTGCCAAGATTCGAAACTATGACCTGGAGTCAACCAGGAGAGAGCTTCAACCACTGCACCAAGCTAAGAGGGAACGGTATGGCAGCGAGCTTGGCTCGCCGTGCCTAGGTGGCAGGCTTGCCGCCCTTCGCCGTTACACCGACCCCCCCCTCCTCGCCGGTTCTCAAATGTCACTTTGTGACATTGCTCGTTGGAAAAGAAGGTGGGGCCCAAAAATTTTTATTACCGTTACAACGGCTATATTTTTTTTTAAAAAAAATTTTTATTATTTTTAAACCCTATATAAACTCATTACCTTATACATTTTTAAACACACAAAATACATTCTACAATCAAAAAAAACACTCCAAAAATCACAAAAAAAATGTCAAACCTCCTAAACGATTACCTCAACTACGTTAACATCCTCAACCACGGCACGGATCCGAATCAATCGTCGTCTTCTTCTCCCGCGACGCAATCCGGCCAAGGATCCGGCCAAGGATCCGGCCAAGGTTCCGGTCAAAACTATTCGCAACAATACTTTCCACCATTAACACCCCACCAAATTTATCAACAACAACTAGCGTTTCACCAAAATCAATATTCACCACCTCAATATCCATATCCACCATCTCAATATCCATATCCACTATCTCAATATCCACCATCTCAAAATGTCCCCGAAACTCAATTCAAAGTACCACAATCTCAACCGCCACAACGAAAGCAAAAAAATACCGGTCGTGGCAGAGGGAAACGGCCGGCAAAAAAAAATGTTGCGGTTGATTTGTCCGCAGACGAGGACGACATCGATGATGTAGAGGAAGTTAAATTTTCGGCACCCCTACGGTGGTCACCTGATGAGGAAAAAATACTGGCCGAGGTTTGGGTCGCCGCTTCCGAAGACAAAGAACGCGGGAATGATCAAACTGAAGAGTTTTTTTGGAACACAATTTTGGAAGATTTCAACCGGCGTAACTCAACCAAGCGTACGAAGAATATGCTGACCGGGAAATGGAGTCGTTCGCACCCCGATGTTCAAAAGTTTCACGCTATCTTCAAAAGCCTTAAAAAGGCTAGCGGCGAAAACGAAGACGACGTGCTTGAAGCTGCACGACGTGAATTCGCGGCTTGTAACGAACGCCGAAAATTTACGCTTGAACATATGTGGAGGGTGCTTAGATACTTCTCAAAATGGAACGCACCCGAGGGTCTTGACCAAATTGATCATAGCAACGTATTTGCTCCAGATGCTAAGCGTCGACCACCCGGCAAACAGAGACCCGCCAAGAAGACACGATCAGAAACAACTGAGAGCAGCACGGGTAGTGGATCGACCACTTCGAAGGAAGACATAAACGAGGCTTTACTCCGCAAATTAAACGCGGGTAAAGAGCTGTACGAGTCGAGGAAAGCTAAAGCCGATGCCGAGAAGGCTAAAGTGGATGCCGATATGGAGTTTAAAGAGCTGGAGTTTCTCTCCATTCGGACCGACGATTTGCCAGAACCTCAAAAGTCGGTTATCATGAGGAAACAACTACAAATCGCGGCAAAATATCAACTCTAGGATGTTTTTTTTTGTATTGTTTTTTTTTCGTATTGTCTTTTTTTTCCGTATTTTTATATTCGTAGCGTAATTTTATTTCTCGTATTTGTATTTTATTTTTTAGTATTTTGTAATTTTTAATTTTATGAAATGAATTTTTATTTTGTGTGAAAATTGAAAAATTAAATAAAATGGTGAGTGGTGGGACCCAAGTGAAGAGGAGAGAGACTAGTTGTGATAAAGGGGGTGTTTTTGGAGAAGAGGAGAGAGATTAGTTGGTATGACGTGGCGCTGATGTGGCGCAGTGAAGAGGTAAACACCTCTTTGTGATACCTTTCCCTCTAATAATTTTGTTATCTAACGAAAAAACTAATTTAATATGCAATAATTTATTAATAGATTTAACTAATACCCGACCTTTAAAAAAAATAATAATAAAAGAAAACACACACAACAAGATTTTCGAAATTCCACAAAATAGTCGATCGATTTGCCTGTGATCAGAGATACGATTTATTTTATGTCCTCTAAAACCCTAATGATCATATGTTTTGTAAAAACTATCTTCTTCCCAAATATTTCACATTAGCAGATCCACGTTTGTATCGTCTTCTCCGGAATCTAACAGGTATGTATCTTATTCATAAACCTTAATGATTAAATTATGTTTCTTTTAATTTTCAAGTTAATATGTATATCTCTATAAAGCACGATATGCAACTGTATTAGATTAACATAAATTGGTTGAAGGTAAAGCTCCTTTTTACCTTGAACCCGTGAGTTTTACTTGATTTTTTAGAGATACAAGTCGTTCAGGTAATAATTTATTTTTGTTGATCTTATAATGTTATTTAATATATTCTAATAATTGACTAACATGGTATAATTACAAATTATTTTGACTAACATGGTTTAATTACAAATTATTAACATGGTGCAGAACTGTTCTTATAATCTGATAATGTTATTTAATTACAAAGATCTTACTTGAAGGGTATATATATTGGGGTAAAAGGCGAGTGAATTGGAGTACCTCATTCCGCACTATACTTACTGAGGTTGAGTTATTCTTTGGTCAATAATATGAACTTTTATTGCTTTTGAACCTTAACAGGACCTAGACTTTCTTACATAGAGGTATATTTTGACTTTAAAGGTGAACTTAAAATCGACATGAAAAATTGAACTTTTTCCAGGTTATATGAGCGAATGTTCATTGCATCCGAGACTTGAACCTGATGCTGCTGAACTTTTACCTTAATCGTCGACCAAATTTGAGATGATAATGGGCAATTGGATATGAATCTTAAGTGAGTTTTTAATGTTGGTTAATTTTGTTATTATCGGTGTATCAATTTCTCTAAGCCACATTTGCGGTTAGCTTGACAACAAAGGAGAGGTGTGCATAAATGAAAAGAAGGTATAATTTTCAATGTGGAACCATCCAAGAAGTAAACAATTTTATTTTATTTAGACGTTAATCTATGACTGTATGTATATCTACATCACTATGTATGTATTGGTTCTAGGTTGATGTTTGGATGAGAAGTTCGAAAGTTAAGTAATAATTATGGAGCCATACCAGAAGCTATACTCATATATTCTTACTTACTGAATGTCGATAACATAGTATATAAGATTGATTGATTCTCGGTAATGATCACCTAACACTGATTGCAACGCTTATACAATGTATGCCTATCTATGTTGTAACAGTACCGCGAGATGAACTTCTCCTTGAGATATGTCATCGTGTAGCTAAACTTCTCGACTATCACGTTAAACGATAATTCTCGCTTTCCATAGCAGGTAAGAAATTTTGTTATGCTCTTCTTATATTTACAAATATTGATTGCCTGCATAATATATCATATGTGAATCAGTATTCTATTAGAAATTTCATATGGGTAGGCTGGATTACATGTTCATATGTTAGTAGCTAAATATGGTCTAAAAACACTTTTCTCGGTTGGTCAGCTAACACGTATTTTGGTCACAATATGTGAATTCAAAATGTGACAGCATATGTTGACCATTATTAGTTATTACTTAGTAGGCATGATATTGCATTCATTAGGTTCCAAGTACTGTTTTTGAATGAGGCAATGATGCACATGTATCGTGAGAATAAGGAATTTTAGTTAAGGTGTATGTTGTGTCATAATCTTAAGGCAATTTTTCTATCGAAACAACTGCTAAAGCTTTTTTCCCCTGACCAAAACGCCCCTAAAACAGTTTTAATAGTCTGCTACATGGTCATACTAATTTATGGAAACATGAAAATCACATAATAAACCCTCAACTGATTAGAGCTTATCTTTGATCAACGACAAAATAATGGCGTTAAGGAAAGAGTTTGAAAATATTGAAATTCAACTCGAACAAGATCAAATCAGCGACCAATAACTTTAGTGAAGAAAATGTTATTGGACATGGTGGTTTTCTTAAGGTCTATAAGGGGGAATTGCCTCACTCTCACTCCAGGGGGAAAAGCATGGTTGCTTTAAAGCGTCTCGATCGTAGACATGGTCTACGAGGTATTGTTTTTGGGCCGGTTACATTTAGTTTGTGGCAGAGCTTAATATTTTTGTTTATAAGTCTGGTGGCTATGTTATAAATAGTTTATAATTAGTATATGTTTTATGCTTCATTCTTATTTAAGGTTTCCAGATATGTTCTGGAAGGAGAATCATATGAGAGTCAGACCACACTCGGTCTAATCTGCTAATCTCACATATCCTCCTTAAGGTAATAATTATAATTAGGTAGTTATATCTCCCACTGAGATGCTAGCAGCTTACCTGTAATATGCCTTATGCTAGGAGAAAGGATTATGGATTAGTTTTACACAGTTAAGACTTTCAGTTTTCTTGATTTATTATTCAGTATCTTTGTTAACTTTTTGTTGACCGTTCAGTAATATCTTTTTCGCGGGTTCGTGGGACATGGAGATGGATGCTTGGATTGTTGTTGTACCAGTTGCCCTTAGGTTTTGTTTAATGTTGCTTTGGAAGATGGCCGCCTTGTCCTAATATGAGAAAGTGTCATATGTGGACCCTAAATAAAGGCCAAGCTGATACAGGTACTACTTCATTTTTCATTGCCAAAAGAACTTTAGTAGGTCTTTTGCTTTTGAAATTTACAATGAGTATATTTTCTACAATTCAAGTTACTGACTATAAATTGATTCCTGGTGGAAGAAATATCTGCCACACGAACTCAAATGCTTAGTTGGAATGGTTTAATGAATTTAGTTCTCGAGATTTGATATACATATTCTGCTATACGGTCTCAAATAAAACCGCTTGCTTTAATTTTTGGACAAGGAGGAGATAATTGCACCTTCTTGGGAGCAAAGGTTAGCCTATGTACTTTGCAACCACGAGAACATGGTCGAATATTCAAACCTTTAGACTAATGTCTAATATAAATTGTTGATGCAAAAGTTGGTTGATCCTTGCTAGACCCGAATTAGGCTTAATTCGGGTTGGCTGGACTCCGGCTCCTGCACCAAGTGAATTGTTTGGTTGGGATCCTGCACACTAAACAGCACGCGTTAGGCTTACCGTGGGAATGTTTCCCACGATTAGACTCCGGCGTGAGAGTAAGTAATCGGTTTTAAGGTTTATGTGAGTTTAGAGTATATGTCGTAATACCTTTGTGGAACCCTTGGGGGTTCCTTTTATAGGCAGTGAAACCCTAGTGGGCTTTCACTGATCCTTCGGCCCCAAGGAAGAGATAAGCACCAGAATTAGAATGATTGTTATCTTCTAATTCTGGTAATGAATATCTCTTCGTACTTGGGATTAAGATATACCTAGACAGAATATTATTATGTCTGATCTTATGTCGGCCGCCTTGGGCCGTGGGCCGCACACATGTGCGGGTACTGTTCACTCAAGCCCATAAGCCTGAATGACATTTATCCACCCATCTGTGATGGGCCGGATACGGGTAGTACCCATGAGCCGGGCTCATGACCCGGTTGGGGACTATACGTCATCATGTCCCCCCAGTCTAGTTGTTACAGCCGTAGGCGTAACCTCTAGACTATCAAACTGCTCTCCGGTCATATCAAGAAAGGCCTAGGAAATGACACTGGAAAATTTGTTCCGGCCGCACGTGGCAACCGGTCGTAGGAATATACTTTAATGAATACTACCTCAGCCGCACGTAATGGCCGAGACAAATTAAATGCAACATTTAAGGCGGTCTTACGTAAGAGCCGCATAACCCGACAAGAATCCATGGCGCATTAATGATATTCATCAATCCAGTCGCATGTCTGCAAAAAGTGCATGATTACTGACCACCCTTGAGCCACGCGAAACTGTTTAAGAAGTGACTCGTGGGTCCCCTACTGACGTTACAGAAATGTCAGAAACCCTATCCATTGGATAGGGAATGTGACTGACACGTGTCAAAGATCCACGGCACCTCGGAAACCGAGGCCACCCTATATAAGAGTGAGTATGCATGTATGTTACACACACAACTCACTCATTCTTCCGCCATTGTTAACTTCAAGCTTTTCTCTTCAAAACCTTTGCCTTCTTTTTCACGGATATCCGTCACCGCAGGTTAGATTACCACGCCCTTAAAAACCTTTTCATATATTATGGCCAAGGATAACCCCCTCATCACGGACGTACTGAATGTGATGTCGGGGGAGAAATACCTCGACTTTCTGTCGAAGTATTATGTGCCCGAAAGCGTACATCCCACCTTTCCGGGTGATGGTGAAGCTATTACGGATGCACCGGCGGGGAAAATAGGCATATACACACGCCTGTTTGACTCAGCCAACTACCGTATTCCGTTGTATAAGTTCTTAGTAGACCTTCTTTTGTACTATGACTTTCACATCACCCAGCTCCACTGTATAGGGGCGTGTAAAATCACCCAGTTTGAGATTACATGCCATACCTGCAGGGTAACCCCCACCGTGAACCTTTTTAGGGCTTTCTACTTTCCCCAATTAGTGAACGGGTGGTTGTCGTTCAAGAAACGACCCGGCAATGCCCCGATGACATATAGGAAACCCCTTGACTCCCTGAAGAATTGGTACGACCATTACTTCTTCGTAGATGAAAAAGTATTCCCCACCCCCTTCGTACTTAAAACCAAGGCCCCAAAAGACTATCCGCCCAAGTCCAAAGATTATAGTAGCCGGGACCTGAAAATACTAGATACCCATCGCACGGAATTTCACAGAGGGTTGCCGGAGAACTTCCTGTGCTTAGTAGGGATAAGCCGCCGTTACTTTGGGAGGGACGACTTGTATCCGTGCTTCTTAACGGAACAGGGCGAGGGTAGGTCACATATATTTTGTAAATTTGATCTATCACATATGTGTAAAATGTTACTTACCCATATACTTCAATCATTTTGCAGAGATGAATCTTCACGGACTACTTCGTCAAGGCGACCCCATGAAGGTGGCGGAGGGATTCCGGCCGTTAAAGCCGAATGAGCTCCCCCTTCTAGAAGCTTTAGCTGACCGTACGATTCCACTGGAAGAGACAACCGAACCCAGGTCGGACGAAGAGGAGCATGTTATTGAGAAGTCCCCATTGGACTTTCATAACGAAGATGGCGACGACCCCTTGCTGGAGGGAGGCACCATCAACCAGGAGGAGGAGCGCGATCCTAATGAAGACACTTCGCAAGCTTCCGGATCCACCACACTTGCTTCAAAAAAGAGAAAAATAACCAGGCGTGTGAAGAAGACTGGGGAAGATGCCGGAGTTGCAAATGCTCCTCCCAAGAAGTTGCGGAAAGACCATCCTCAGTATCAAGAAGGAGGCAGCACCATGACTGGTCAAGCCGACCCTACCCCGACCATGGAAGGGCCCGTTCTGCGAGTCGCCCCAGTGAGTGCCGTAGCTCCTACCGGCCCAGACCCTGCTATTGGCACCTCGTAAGTACCCCTCATGATTATGATTTTGTATCTTCGTATGATATATGTAGACTAAAAAATTTTTTAACACGACAGGGTGAATCCGGCAGTCGCAGCTCAAGGAGAAGAAGTGGGGAGAAATCCATCCCCCGCGGTTACTAACAATCCCCCTTCACCCATCACCGCACGTGCCAAGGAACCGTGCCCCGAGGGGCCAGGAGAGAGCTTGCGTCTAGCATGGAACCTATCAAGCTTGACACGGCTGGAGGCCGAATCAGAGTGTTCGGAATTCATCGAACACATCACCCCGCCTGCCCTCGCCCAGGATTTAGATGAACTAGACCATGAGGCCCTGATTGAACAGTTTGATGTGTCATCCGCACATCAGGTAACGGTGGGCGCCGCGCTGAGACGCCGACTGATCAAGGCCCTCACCAATGTGAGCCGTGCCGACAAAAGGATAGCCCGCCGTGAGGCATTGGTCGTAAAGAACGAGAAGACCATCACATCCTTGCAAGCGGCGTTATTGACTGCCGAGGCAACGGTGAAGGAGCAGGCGCTTCATGCCGAGACAAGAGAGAAGCGTATCGCTGAGTTGGAGGCCCTCGTAGCCGCATCAAACGAGAAGGTAAATTTTCAAACATGTTGTTCATATATTCCTACTCCTTGTGTGTATGTAGCCCAAAAATATATTTTCGTGTAGTAACTCCAAATTTCCTACACAGGTGTCTGCGGCCGAGGCTGCTACTAAGGCGGTGACCGCTCAATCGTTCAGCATTGGCCAAGAGCGCGACTCACTGAAGGAGGAATTGAAGCAGGCTCAAACCAGTCTTGAAAATCAAGTTGCCTTAGCGGATGAAGAGTTGAGCAAGGTGGTTGTCAGCTGTGCGGAAAGAGTATGCCCCCCCTACTGACCGCGACAGCCGGTCGTAGGTGGATTATCGGGCAAGGACTGCGGCTTGCCGTAAGTGAGGCCCTTAACGCTCCACATCTATTGCAGGCCTTTGCTGGGGTTGTATCTGACGGGATCGACCGTGGTAGGCATGAAGGCATGGTCCAAGCTGCGGAGATGATCGCAAAGAATGAGGATATCACACAGCATCCGTATCACAACCCCTCCGCAGCGGGTAAGATGACAGCGTCCATGGATGCCTTGGCAGACCTTCAACACCCCCTCCTTGATGAACTTGAAGCCATGAAAGATGCTCCTAATGAAGCAATAATGCCGGCTGAGTTCTGATCCACTTCCCTTGACGCTGGCTACCTATGATTTCGTATCCAAAACCATGTCAGGTGAGAAGCCGCTTGGGGAAGCCTTAGACGCTCTTGCAGTCAAAGTTCAGGACGGGAAAGATGCTCGCGGGGAGGCCCTTCGTGCTTTAATTGAGGAAGGGAAGAAGGATCTAGAAGAATTCCTTCCCCCATTGTAACTGATATGTTGTAAACATTTGTGACTATATTCGTCCGTGTATGCACACGGCTAAGACATATATGTAATAACTTGTCCTTTTATTTATAAATCCGTGACAGCCACGGTCATTTTGTTTATTGTTAATTTTGAAACTTGTGTATTTCATTATATTCTAATGCCGCGTGACGTATCACGTCTTACACATAAAGAAAAGATACATACAAGTCTATAATTTACTAGACATGCGACGTGCGTCTTTACTATGTAGAGTATCGTGTGGATACGGTACACAAAAAACTTACCCCAACGTCTTGTGAGTAAGGTGTCTAGTAAGGATACATGATCCGTGCGGCTGGGGTTGCATCCCTCTTACGCGGCAAGTTGAATTAGTAGGTTCACTTAATCCTCTTACCCCACCTGGGGGCGTATAGTACATGTACGGTAATTTGAGAGAATGTATACGAATGAAACATGGCATATTATAATACAAGTAAAATTCATACGGCTAACAAAGAATCTAACAAAGAAAAGAAAATGATTTGTACGAAACAGGCCGTAGAGCTAGCTAGGCACCACGGCATTTTATTAGAACGTTTACACTTTTTTTTTAATAATGACGACAAGTCCTAAAAAACAAGAAGGGAAACTTAAACAAACACAAGAAAAACAAACAAAACAAATAACCCGCATGGTTCTTTATTAAGACCGCCTATAGCGAAGTACCCATGCGGAAGCCGTAGCTTTCAAAGATAGCACCTTTTGAGATTGGAGATGTTCCATGTGCGCTCTAGGTCGCGGCCATCCATATCACGTAACTTGTACGTGCCTCGTCCCAAGGTTTCAGTGACTTCATACGGTCCTTCCCATTTAGGGCCCAGTTTTCCTGTATTCTCCACTCGACTCGCTTCGTTAGCACGATAGACGTAGTCTCCCGGTCGAAAAGAAACACCCTTGACCTTGGCGTCATAATAAGCCTTCATCTTAGCCTTGGACTTAGCCTCATTGATGGCTGCTATTTCCCTTTTCTCTTCCAACAGATCCAGGTTGATTCGCAGTTGTTCATCGTTTGTGACGACATTAACCTCCGCCGTGCGGATGGTAGGCATCCCTATTTCTGCTGGTATAACGGCTTCAGTGCCGTAAGCCAATGCAAATAGAGTATCTCCGTTGGCTGTTTTTATCATGGTTCTATGTGCCCATAGCACGTGTGACAACTCATCGACCCATTTGCCCTGTCGTTCATCCAGCCGCGCCTTGATTCCATTCCCCAAGCTCCTATTTGCTCGCTCGACAAGGCCGTTCGTTTGTGGATGCTTAACGGACGCAAAGCGCCGTTTGATGTTCAATGATGCACACCAGTCTTTGAATGGGTTGTCCGTGAACTACTTGTCGTTGTCCGAGATAATTTCTCCTGGTAGACCGAAGCGGCACACGATGTGTTCCCACACAAACTTCTTAACCTGCTTACCTGTGATAGACTTGACTGCCTTGGCTTCTATCCATCGTGTGAAGTAGTCCATTGCAACAATCAAGAATTTAACCCCCCTCCCCCCCCCCCCCCCCCCCCGCAGCTACAGGAAATGGTCCTGCAATGTCAATTCCCCACTTGTAAAATGGCCATGGGGACGTGATAGGTGTAAGCTCCTGCTGCGGGTGTCGCGGAACTGGCCTATGCACTTGGCAATCATTGCACCTGCGAATCATGTCGCGCGCGTCTCTGTGCATAGTGGGCCAATAGTATCCTGTTCGTAAGGCTCGGGCTACCACGGATCGTGGGCCTGCATGCATGCCGCACAACCCTTCGTGTATGTCACTGATGACGTAAGCCGCCTGGCGTGGTCCAACACACCGCAACCACGGTTGCAAGAAAGAGCGTTTGTAAAGGATGCCTTCTCAGAGTTCGAAATGTTGTGACTTCCTTTTAACGCGCCTTGCTGCTTTTTCCTCGTCTGGAAGGGTTTCATTAGCCAAATAGTTGATGATTGGGGTCATCCACGTAGGTCCCTCCTATTCAACTATAGCGGCCACTTCCCCTTCCGTGATAGATTTCTCCTTGAGTATTTCCACCAAAACCTGTTTAGACAAGTGGGCGAAGCTCGTGGATGCGATCTTGCTGAGAGCGTCCGCTTTCTTGTTCTCGCCCCTTGGCACCTGCTTGATGGAAAACTTACTGAAAGTCGTGATTAACGACTTGACTTTTTCCAAATACCTGACCATGTTGTCCTCCTTAGCCACATACCCACCTAGAATATGGTTCACGACAAGCCGTGAGTCCACGTAGGCCTCAAGGTTGCGGACTCCCATTCTAGCGGCGATTTTTAAACCCGCAATTAATGCTTCATATTCCGCTTCGTTATTGGTGGCCGTGAACTCAAAACGGAGGGCGTATGTGAATTCCATTCCTTCTGGATTCGTGAGGATGAGACCTACCCCGGACCCGTCTCTACATAAGGATCCGTCCGTGAATAGCACCCAAGGTTCTGTTGGGATCTCGTCCTGCTTAATGACTGGTTCTTCCTCACCCGGCTTCTCGATCAGGAAATCTGCCAAGATCTGGCCTTTAACCGCCGTCCTTGGTCTGTAAGATATATTGTGCCCCCCCCCAATAGTATGCTCCATTTCTCCAGCCTCCCTGCCACGTCTGGTCTAGAGATAACCTGCTTGATTGGCTGATCCGTGATTACCACAATTGGGTGCGCCTGAAAGTACCGACACAATCGCTTTGTAGCAAATACTAGCGCTAACACCAATTTTTCCATGGAGGAATAATTCTGCTCCGCCCCTTGTAGTGTTCTACTTATAAAGTAGACCGGAGTTTGTATTGTATCTCTATCCGTCATCAGTACCGCGCTTATTGCGCCATGAGTAGCTGAGAGATACATAACGAGTTCCTCCTTTGGCCGGGGAGCTACTAACATGGGGAGAGATGCGAGATGCTGCTTGAGTTGGCAAAAAGCTTCCTCGGCTTCCTTCGTCCAACGGAAGTCTCCCTTTCTAATACACTTCTTGAGTGTCTTAAATAGGGGTAATGACTTCTCTGCGGATTTAGATAGGAATCTATTCAGCCCGGCTAACTTCCCATTCAGGGACTGTACCTCCTTCCGTGTCTGCGGGGACGGTAGTCGTATCACTGCGTCCGTCTTCTCTGGACAAGGCTTGATGCCGTTTGGGTCAATCAAATATCCTAGGAACATTCCCTCTGTTGCACCAAACGTACATTTCTTTGGATTTAACTTCATGTTAATCCTTCTCAACGTGTCGAATGTCTCCTGGACATCCCAGAGAAGTGCCTCCTCCGTGTGGCTTTTTATCACCAAGTCATCAACATATACTTCCAAGTTGCGTCCTATTTGTGATTCGAAAGCTTTATCCACCAACCGTTGATACGTAGCGCCGGCGTTCTTCAATCCAAACGGCATTTTCGTATAGCAATATACGCCCTGGCTCGTGTGGAACGCCGTTTTTTCTGCATCTTCCTCCGCCATCTGGATTTGGTGATACCCTTTATATGCATCCAAGAAGCATTTGAAAGGATATCCACACAAGGACTCCACCTTCCAGTCGATTTCTGGTAATGGGTAACAGTCCTGTGGGCAGGCCTTGTTCAGATCCGTGAAATCCACACACATGCGCCAACTTCCGTCATGTTTCTTGACCATGACCGGATTAGATAACCACTCGTGGTAGTATACCTCGCGCATGATGCCTGCGTCCACTAGCTTACGCACTTCCTCCAGTATCACTTGGCTGCGCTCGGGCGCCTGGCCGCGCTTCTTTTGCTTGATGGGTTGGTACCCTTGGCGGATTTGGAGCTTATGCTCTGCTATCGCACGTGGCACACCCGTCATATGTTTTGGCTCCCATGCGAATATGTCCAGGTTTGCACTTAAAAGAGAGCACATGGCCCTTTTACCGCTATCCGAGAGCGCCCCTCCTATGGATACCTCCTGTTCCGGATAGTCAGGGTGAATGGCCACCTTCCAATTGGGTGGTGGTGCCCCATCATTGGGTGGGACAGGTGGAGCCGGTGTTGTCACGGTGTGACACTCGGATGTTGGTACGACTGTGTTGTAAATAGTAACGATTCCCCCCTCAACGGGGAATTTGATCATTCCGTGTGCCGTAGAGGGTACTGCCCGGATAGCCAAAATGCCTGGTCTGCCTATGATTCCATTATAGGGAGAGTGTGAACGTATCACCATGAAGTTCATCCACGTCGTAGTGGAATGTTCCTCATCCCCAATGGTGACAAGCAAACGCAATTGCCCTATCGGCCAGATAGTGTCTCCACTAAAGCCAGTAAGCGGCGACGTGGCCGGCACTAATTGGCTTCTTATTTCTGGGCATAACTGCACAAAGCAGTGTTCATACAGTACTTCTGCTGACGATCCTCCATCCACATACATGCGACGAACATTGTGTGTTCCAATGCTTATCTCAATAGTGAGAGGCGCATTAACCACATCGCTTGCTGTGATGGGAGGGAATGAGATTTCCCTGCCGCGTGAAAATTTTTGGCCAATTTTCTGTCTCGTGCGGCGCTGTCTGGATTGGATCATGTATATGGTAGAAGGCTTGTCCTTTTGGGGATCCTTCTTATCATACTTCTTGTTGTTGTCTTTTCCGTCTTTCCAATCTTTAACTAGATGCTTGAGTTTGCCTGATTTGATCAGCGACTCAATATGCTTCTTGAGCTGGATACACTCCTCCGTACCGTGTCCTTTGTCATTATGGAACTCGCAGAAGCGACTTCCTTGCCGACGTTCCGGGGGAGTGGTCATTGGGGGAGGTCTTGGAAAGTTAGCCCCTTCAGTCAGCAAGATCTCCCGGTAGGACATCTTTAGGGGGTGAACTTGTCGTCCCGTCGTCCGCCTTTGCTTTGGCTCTTATAGTCTGAGCCCTTGTTATTGTTTTGGTTGCCTTGACCGCCCGACTGTCTCTGGGACTGGTCATTTGACCGGTACCCATTTCCTCGGGATGGGTAGGCCGCGGCAACAACTGTTTCTCCTTCTATGAAGTTTCTGACCCTTTCCATGAGGTCATCATATCTCTCTGGGCGCTTGTCGTTGAGACGCCTGATCAGTTCTCTGTCTGTTATGGCGTGCATGTAGTCAGAGATTTTCAGGAGCTCTGGCATGGTTCTTGTGTGTGTGCACTCATCATTGAAGCGCTCAGTGAAGGCTTCCGTGGACTCCCCCGGCCGTTGCTTGACAGTTGCCAATGAGACCGGATCCCTATTATACTTCTTCCTTTGAGTATAATTGTTCTCGAACGCAGTGCGTAGTTCCGTGAAACTATCAATGCTCCGTGGGGGGAGTGCCTCGAACCAGTCACGGGCGTTTCCAATCAAGGTCAAATTAAACATTTGGCACCATATAGGCATGGGCCATCGCTCAATTTTAGCCTGAGTATCGAATATTTTGAGGTGATCCACAGGATCACCGGACCCATCATAAGTCTTGATACATGCCGGCATATGACGTTTGGTGTCCTCAGAATAGTTCCGTATGCGGAGGGTGAACGGATCTTCCCTGGGATCAGCCCATGGCCGTGTGAGCCTAGGGTCATCCCATGGTTCACACCATGGACGCGAGAGGTCCTCTGCTTCCGTATCCCGATAGTAAGGGCCACCATAATACTCCTCATTGTTTGGTGGTGGAGGCGTGCGCCTTGGCCGGCGGCGCTTAGGCGGATGGTCATCTGAGTCCTCCCCAGACGGATCTGGGGACGGTGGTGGTGCCCCGCTTTTTGAATAGGGACCACTTTTTTGAGACGAACCAGGAGCCTTTCTCCTAGTGTTCATTCTATCCCACACACTTGGGCGGCGTGTGGTTCTGGTTAGCTCTCGATCCGGCCGCTCGGGTGAGCCATCCGACCTTTCTCCTTCTTGATACTGTGTTAATTCTTGTATAAGGCGATCCCCTATGCGCTCAAACACATTCCGGGGTTGAGGGTTTTCTTCAAAGGTTCCCTGCTCCTGAGGCCGAGTCCTCCTTTTTCTGCGGTTTTGGGAGGGGGTGGTTGGTCCACTGTACCAAAATTGAGTCTGGCTTGGAGGTTCCTCCCAAGACTCAATCTTGACATGATTCCTGGGACGATCCTTTCGAAGTTCTGAGTGAGAACTCGAGTAAGATCTTCCTCACTGAGTGGTAGGGCTTCCACCTCTTCCTCCGTCGAGGGTCTGCGCGGTTCCTTGTTAGGAGGGTCTGGCGCACTCCCTGGATCAGGGTTGTCCAAAGTTGAAGTAGGCGGGGGTGTCACCGAGATCGTGCTCGTCACCCCCGCGGGTTGAAAACCGCTACGGTTACCCAGCCCGCCTGCGAGGCGGTTAGGTGACTGGTTGGGGATGAGAATCCCTTCCCCTTGAGACTTCCGGTTCCCAGGATTAACATTCCTGGGGTTAGTTGGCGGATGTCCCTTCGTCATTGGAGATTCGAGAACCGCTTTCTTGTTCTAGCTTAGTGTTATGGTCCCACGGATGGCGCCAACTTGTTGATGCAAAAGTTGGTTGATCCTTGCTAGACCCGAATTAGGCTTAATTCGGGTTGGCTGGGCTCCGGCTCCTGCACCAAGTGAATTGTTTGGTTGGGATCCTGCACACTAAACAGCACGCGTTAGGCTTACCGTGGGAATGTTTCCCACGATTAGACTCCGGCGTGAGAGTAAGTAATCGGTTTTAAGGTTTATGTGAGTTTAGAGTATATGTCGTAATACCTTTGTGGAACCCTTGGGGGTTCCTTTTATAGGCAGTGAAACCCTAGTGGGCTTTCACTGATCCTTCGGCCCCAAGGAAGAGATAAGCACCAGAATTAGAATGATTGTTATCTTCTAATTCTGGTAATGAATATCTCTTCGTACTTGGGATTAAGATATACCTAGACAGAATATTATTCTGTCTGATCTTATGTCGGCCGCACACATGTGCGGGTACTGTTCACTCAAGCCCATAAGCCTGAATGACATTTATCCACCCATCTGTGATGGGCCGGATACGGGTAGTACCCGTGAGCCGGGCTCATGACCCGGTTGGGGACTATACGTCATCATAAATATGAAACAAAAGTTTCTTTCTACTGCCACATGACTGGTAACAAAAGTTTCTTTCTACTGCCACATGACTGGAAACTATTTATACTTATTTTCTGTAGCAGTTTTATGTCACCTCGTGATAACATAATTAGGCAATATATTAAGACCGTATGCATTAGCAATAATCTCCTATTTTTCGTTCATCACGATTTTTTTTTCTGTCATACCAAAATATATTCACAGAATATGAATTGTCATTAATCCATCTCTAAAGAAAATAACATAATGGGTTCTCCTCTCGGCAAGTTGACTATTCTTCATGCTAATATGACATTTTTCCAATGTTTTGAAACCCGGGTCATCCGGTTGACCCAGTTCCGGCCCAAAAACGGGTCATATTGACCCGGGTTTCACATTTTCGAAACTCGGCTCGACCCGCCGGGTTTGGGGTGGCCTGGGTCAACCCGGTTCTTGAGACCCGGTCGGGTTTCGATTTTTGGGGATTTTCTTAAAAAAAATATGTAAATTTTACGTATTTGTGACGGAATTTTATTTTTACATATTATATTGGTTGGTAAATAATTTATATCTTTAATATACGAGATTTTTTATGGTTTTTATATATAATTTTTGTTAATTTTTAAAAATATATATATTTTTTTTTTAAAAACCGGGTTAACTTGGGTCGACCCTGGTTGACCCGGTGACTCGACCGGGTCGATTTGAGACCCGGGTTTCAAAACATTGCATTTTTCATGGCAGGTTTATCAGTGGATTATCAATCATTTTTATCGGCGTTTTTGATGTATCGTACTCGCAAGTCAACTGGAAAGTTAAAGGTGATTTGTAAGTTGGACGCTCTTTTTTTCTTCTAAGTGAAGCCTCATTATATGGTCATGCTATATTTGAAGGGGGGTGATTTGCACACTCTCCATATTGATTGGGACACTCTAAATTAGTGTGTTTTGACATATATACCCTTAGTTCATTCTTAATCATGTTTCATTTATAAGGGTATATGTGTCAAGACACGCTAATTTAAAGTGTCCCCATCAATTTGAAGAGTGTGTCAATCACCTCCCATATTTGAACTTTTAAACATCATTAAAAATGGGGAAAATGGACATAGAAATTGTGAACCATCTGCTATAGGAGTGTCTAATTTGGGTTTATGTAACCTTAGATGGTCACGTCAACCCGAAGAAAATGTCAAAAATGGTCATTGAAATTAGTTAAACGAGTAAGCTTAATGTTTTTTTTATTAAATTGTTGTATATTAGGATAAGCAATCACAAAGTAGAGTTACCTTGGACAAGTATTAGTAGTTTTAGTTGTTTTTAAGCTAACTTATGTTTATTCTCTCGTGGATATTTATAAATGAGAGGGAATCAATTTGTAAAGAGAGATAGAGGGGTTCATTGGATAGCACTATTGTTGCTGCCTATGGTGAAATTAACTATCGAATCAAACCAATGTATTACAAATTGGAAAAAATTGATCATACATATAGAATATAATGGACCATCTGTGTAATGGATTAAATTTTATATTCTTCAAATGTTTATTCTAATGATCAACACCCAGTTGCACATCCGATAACATAATTGTGCTATATAATAAACTTTTAAATTATTAATGTGATTGTGTACACGCGAACGCGAAAAATAACAATATATCGACTTCAATTTTTTTTGATTCAAAACCCTAATTGCTAATCAGGTAAAAATTAGATATAGATTCAAAATCATTTTATTTTATGAGGGATTTATATGATTTGGTCAAAATTTCTAGGCAAACTCCAGGTTTTGTTGGAGCTGATTTATCAGCATTGGGTTAAAGAAGTTGGTTATCTTGCTGTGACGAGAGTGTTCGATGAAAGAATGTTAGAACTATCTACAAAAAATGATGATTGATTGATGAACTCATTGACTCCAAAATAGACGAAGAAATTTAGCATAACAATGTCTAATTACAAGGTATTATCGTAATAGCATTTTTAAATTCATTATGGCTGCTTATTATGATATTTTATCAAAATAGTTCTGCTCTGAGTGGAAGGCAAACTGTATGTCTCTATCTTATTAAGTGTTTATCATAGAAGCTGTATTTGGTAATCTTATAATTGAAAATAGTCTTTTATGTTTAAGAAAAATTTGGACATAATACAAATACTACTAATAAAGGTTTTCTTTTCAAAATTATCAGCCTATTCATTTCATGTTCTACTTTCTGGAGCATTACGTAATGGATACCACAATAGTATTTTTTTTTAATTATTTTTGTGATTAAAAGATTTAAATTTTCTGTTAATAGATTACTGATTAAGCCAGAAAAAAGTTAAAAATGGTTGGCAGAATCGTAGAGTAGTTTCGTGTCAATGTGGTTACACCTATTACAAAACCATAGAGTAAGTAATAACCTGTTCAATACGGTCCTCTGATGTGACCGTTTTGAACCAGCATCTGTGAGCAACCGAGGAGTAAAAGTATACATACCAATACGCAAGATAATAACATATCACTAATAGTGTCATCTTCGGCATTCTACTTATTAGTTAACAGATGAAACCATAAAATAGTTAAGAATGATTTCTTTACCTGATCGAAAAAGAAGTCAGCTTTGTGCAAGATTCAATGTGTTTAGATCATATCATTTATGTTGTTTTTTTTTACTTTAGATCGACAACGATCGTAGATATGTCGTCAGAACTGAGTTCCCATGACTATTCAAGTCAAGCTACCCGCAAGAGTTTGTGCGACTGATGGTTCATCGTTAGTGGCTGACGGAGGATGTGTTACAAAAATGTTACTGTTAAAATATTCTGATTTGAGTGGTTGTTGTATCTTCTTTTTTACTTGAAACAGTGCGACAATGAGAACATGCTTTATTAATGTTAACTCATCTTTTGTTCTCAGATGTGTTAATTTTTCTTGCTGCAAAGTATGGTTTCATAAAAAACGCAGAAGAATCAGCTGAGTTCCATAATTTGTGTTGAGATGGTTATTACTGCAGTGGGTCATCTTTATACGTTCCCATACAGAGAGTATGCTGGTGCAGCAAATGTAATTCACTTCTTCAATCTTTTTATATTAATTTATGTCATAAAAGTAGCCTAAAACATAGTATTAGTTTGTTTTGTTATACACCCCTTTTGACATGTTTGTTAGCCGTTTGTAATTTTCCATTTACCAACATATCTTGAATGTCCAAGTTCTTTGCATAAATGTGGAATGAAATGAGTGCGTCAAAGCCCAAGGTATTGAGAGTTAGCTTTCACAAGCATTCAACTTTGTTCCTTACTCATTTAGTGCTGCCAATGAAGTGGTTTGTAGATTGTTCTTACGAGTGAGGTACATTGACATGACTTTGCCCCTTCGATGGAATAAACAAAGGGAACCCATCCTGTTTGACCAAGATATGACAAAACCAACTTCGTTATATGATCTAGAGAATCGTGTGACAAGATTTATGATAACTTCATCCTTAAAAATTAAGCCCTTTCATTTGTTATCCAGTACGTTGTTATTTAATGGATTCGTAGTTGTAATAAATTGTGTAGTAATTTGTGTAATAACATATCTTTTCCACATTATATATCGTTGAATTAGACGTTTCTGATTGCCCATTAGTAATATTTGATGCTATTACAATTTGTATACACACAAGAATATCAATTGATAATGCTGCACTTTTCAGTCAAAAACTACAAAAGAATACCCTAGAAACCATTTAGCTCATTACCACTTTGCCAGATGCATCACCTCGGTGGGTAAAAATGGCAAGATGATCGCGTTTGGTAATTGGTTCAAATCGGTTCGAGGGTGAAACGGGCCGGTTTAAGTAACACTTAAGTCGAGTTAACGAACAAGCCATCATTTTTATATTAGTGCACAACCATTGATTTTCTTTTGCAACAATACTTCATACCTTTCAAAATCATAAAATATGTTTATACATAAACGAACCAACAACACCTTCAACTGAATGTACCAAAAATTTGTTAATAGCCAGAATGTAAAAAAAAAGGAAATGCGGAGTACAAACATTAGTAAAAAGTTAAAACACTTTTATTATTATACTAATTGCCATCCGTGGAGAACAAAACAAACCTTGATTAGTCTTCTTATAAAAGAAAATGTTGACTTTAAGGCTGGTGGGAGTGGAGGCAAACTCACTCGATTCTACGTCAGCGCTATCTTAGCTTTTAACAAACTCATAAAACTCAACCACGAAGATAATGACATTCACCCAAACTCACCCACACTCACCTTTCATACCTATTTTTTATTATTTAAACACACTCCACTCATAAAAAACACCCACAAATAAACCTAACCAAAAAAATAAAAACACTTGGGCCCACAAAACTTAAACTCACCCAGGGTGAGTGTGCTCTTGTTTTTTTTACCTGGGCACAAACTCGCGCGCGACAATTCTAAGGGGGAATGGATACTCACGAGCTACTTCTTAAACTCACGAGTGGCTTCAATGCCACTCCCACCAACCTAAGGAGACAAATGATATGATATGGTGTAAATGAATTTAATATACACATAATTGGACCCTGGGGGTGGGAGCTTTACAATTTAGATACATTTTTTTAACGCAACAGAAAAATAACATCTTTTTATATACAAGCTTTTCTAAAAATACATGTTTTCAATATATAAGTTTTACAACAAGATTAAAAAAAAAATTCTACTTTTTATTACTTTATGTAGAACTTTTTAATTTTTTCATCTATAATTTCAATAAACTTAATAGAAATTCTATATATTTACTTCAAAAATAATAAATATATTATAATACATACAAACAAATTGATAAATATTACTATTTTGCATAACAAAATATTTTTAGAATATAAATACTTTAATCTAATGTTAACAAAAACAAAAAAAGTATAAGTAATAATTAAAAGTTGATGATGCTTTCTTGTATGCATTATATCATGAGTAAAAGTTTTTTTTTTTAAAATGTCAATTGTTTGCAAGTGTTGTCACAATTACACTTACAACTAAGTTTATTTTTTTCCATAAGTTACATGAGCATTTTCATTTTTTTTTAATATTTTCATTTTGTGTTTAACATAATTGTCGTTATTCATTATTTACTTACGTCAAGTTATATTTTTCATACAATAATATGAATGGTTCAATTTGATCTGCATTAGTTTTATTAATTAAAAAAAAGATAAACGACAATCAGAAGTCATACCCATCCATCGGACGGGTTTTGCTACTAGTATATATATATATATATATATATTATATAAATATATATATATATATATATATATATATATATATATATATATATATATATATATATATATATATATATATATATATATATATATATATATATATATATATATAATTGAATGCTTCAAAATAAAAAACATATAAATTTGATATTAAACTTATATTAGTGAATAATTTAAATAATTGTATCTAAAAAATAGAATTTATAGCAATATCATTTGTATATGTTGCATTTTAGTTTGTCTTAATTTTGTCATTTAATATGTATTGCCAATCAATTAATATAAGAATAAATTTATTAATTTTCTGCGTTGTAAAGGTTTGTACCAAAACCTTGTAACGTTGTATTACTTAAAAATTTGAAGAGAGTGAGTGCAATATCTTTTCTAAGTAATTTAGATTTATGCATTGTTCAAAAAAGTAGTACAAATTAATTTAACGATGTCGTTTTATCAGTTTCGATGGGTCATATCCGGTTCGTCTTCTAACGATTTTTATTGCCTAGTTGAATCGACTCCGACTCTAGTTTTCAGTTGAACCTCATTATTTTAGGTAGACAATATGTACGATTTTGTAGATATATATTATTTTAATTTAATTGTTGTACGATATGAATATACGTAGTATTTTTAAATAATAATGTGTATTAATTATTTTTTAAGTGTTTTAATTATTATGTGTTACTGTAATTAGTTTTAATATGAGTATTAAATTATGTATTAATTAATTTTAATATTATGTATTAATTATTTTTAATAATGAGTATTAAATTATGTATGAATTAGTTTTTAATTATGTTTATATATTTGTATATTGTGCATTTAGTATTGTAAGTTGATTTTTCGAAGTTTTTAAAAATAAAAAAACGTTTTCTTTTAATTTAATAATAGATATAGATATATACTAAAGTGTAATTTATTTTAACTTTTTTAGCGATAATTTTTTATAACTCACACAAATTCTATCTTACATATTTTTACTAAGATTTGAACCCATAACTTTTAATTTAGAGAGTTTTGTCTATTTGTTTGAACAGAATTACTAAAATTTTGTGTGTTATTTTAGGGATAACTAATTTGACCAAGTGGAGTAGAACTAATATAAATACACAAGTCCCCAATTTCCATATTTTTCAACACACACACACACTTCTTTAAAAGAAAACAAAAAAATGGCAGTTGAGTTCATGGAAACCATAAACCAAGCAATCACATCCTACACCGGCCTCTCACCCAACGCCTTCTTCACAGTCATCGCAGCCGCAATCGCAGTCTACTACATCTTCTCAATCATCTTCGGTGGCGGCGCCGACACCCGCCCTCAACCCCGTACTCGCTCCTTCGATGCGGAAGAGTCTCAGCCGTTGCCGCCTCCAGTTCAGCTTGGTGAGATTTCTGAAGAGGAGCTTAAAGGGTATGATGGTGTTGATGCTACCAAGCCTCTTCTTATGGCTATTAAAGGTCAGATCTATGACGTCACTCAAAGCAGGTATTTATGTTTACTTTTTATAATTATTTAGTTGTTGGTTTTTATGTTTTTTTTAATAATAATATTATATTGAATTATGTGAATCTAGCTTTATTGATTTTAGCTTTTTGATGTTACTTTTTGGGGGATAAATTATTTATTTTTAGAAAGTATTGGGATCTATGACTTTTTATTTTATTTTATACTTTTTGATTGTGGACTTTTTTATTTTGGGTTACTTTTGTGTTTTTTTTTTTTGGTAATTTTGATTTCTAAAGGGGGTGTTTGTTTAAGCTTATACGTTGCTTATGAGCTTATTAGTGTTTCGGCTTATATTTCATAGGCCTCAGTTTTCCGGCTTATTTTGAGACTTGTGGGCTTATATAAACTTTTTATGATAGGATAAACTTATATAAGCCCGTAAGTCTCAAAATAAATCGGAAAAATAAGGCTTATGAAATGTAAGCCAAAATCAAACAAGCTCATATGCCCGGATATAAGCTTAAACACCCCCTAAGCTTAATTGATTTTGGCTTATATTATATAAGCTTAAATTTTCCGGCTTATTTTGAGATTTATTGGATTACGGGGTGTTTGTTTCGGCTTATATAACGTGCTTATGACTTATTTGGTTTTCGGCTTATGTTTCATAAGCTATTTTTTGTGGCTTATTTTGAAACTTTTTGTAAGGTTATCGTGTCATAATAACCTTACATAAGCAGATAAGCTGGAAACTTTCAAAATAAGCCACAAAAATTGAGCTTATGAAATATAAGCCGAAAACCACATAAGCCAAAAACCCCGCTATATACGCCGAAACAAACACCCCTTCATAGATTCTCATAAGTCTCGAATTAAGCCGGAAAATTCGGGCTTATGAGATATATGCTGAAATTGAATAAACTCGTAAGCACACGAACAATTTTAAACAAACATCTGCTAAACAGTTTTATGTTTTTATAATTAAGAAGATATGATTTAATAGTTTATGATGATATCCATATGTGTTGGCTTGAAGTCAAAGTTAGTTATTATAAGGATTGTAGGTAAATTGGGCTAAAAAGATTTTGTCTGTTAATTTTATGAGAAGTTTTGATTTAACTTTTGTGATGAGGAATATGTGTTGACTTGAGGTCAAAATTGGTTCCATGTATGTTCAGTTGCCCCTTTTGGTTTTTATTATGACAAAATCGAAAGAAGCACAACCGTGGAATATATATGGAGTTGTTGGTGGTGCAGTTTTCCTTTTTCGATGTTTTTAGGGTATAGATCGAGTAATGTTTGGGAATTGTTTTGATAATTTCTTAGTGTTTTTCTGATTTGCGTAGTAATTTGTATGAAATTAATGTATAAGTTTTTCTCAATCACAATATTGTTGGTGGATGATGCTGTTTTGCATACATGATACATGTATATGTGTTGATATGTACACCAAACAAAAGTTAGTTCTCACCTACCAAGTTTGTACCCGTACATTTAGATTAGATGCTCACCTAACTTGTGTTGCAGTGTAACTATCTTCAGGATTCACCGAGTCTACCCAGATATTATGCACTCTTATTTGGTAGGGAATTGCGCGTGAAAAGAATGTGATAATGTACTTTTACTTGATTTCTGTATTTGTCAACAGTCCTCAAATATAACTTTGAAGGATCTATATTAGAAGTTAATATATAAGTCAACTGAATAAGGGTATCGGTTTCCGGCATATCTATAATTTTGGTAATTTTACCCAAGCCCCGTGTTAATTCTAACCTGGAACGCATGCCCTTAAATATTGATATTGTAAGTTCGCTTCTTAAAGTAGAATGGACTAAAACATCTTTTGTTTATGTGCAATCCTCCCCTTATTGGTATGTTTATTTCAAGTAATACTGTATGTTTTTTCCTTTAGTATTCGTTTCCAGTCTTTGCCCCCGTGTCGTTGCTATATTCGCTAAAACATCTAAGACCATTCTTGTATTCTTTTTGTTTTTCTAGTTTTCCAACTAATGAATATGAATTGCAATTTCTTTCAGGATGTTCTACGGCCCAGGTGGCCCATATGCATTGTTTGCAGGAAAAGATGCCAGCAGAGCTCTTGCAAAAATGTCGTTTGAAGAGAAAGATTTGAATGGTGATCTCACTGGTCTTGGTGCTTTTGAGCTTGATGCATTGCAAGATTGGGAATACAAGTTCATGAGCAAGTATGTCAAGGTTGGAACCATCAAGAAGCCCGAAGATGCACCCGCGACATCAACTGCAGCTGAACCAGCTGCAACTACAGAGTCAAATGCAGCAGAACCAGCTGCAACTACAGAGTCAAATGCAGCAGAACCAGCTGAAACTACCGTGTCAAATGCAGCTGAACCATCTACGGCTGCTGCTCATGTGTCAGAGCCCATAGAAGCTACAGAGGAGAAGGAAGACACTCCAGCTACAACACAAGTCGTTAAAGATGAGTAAAGTTCTATCATGGATAAGTAGGGTGATTGTGAATTTATATCTTGCGGGATAGTAAGAACTTCTATAATTAAGCATAAATGAATGACTACCAATCTGTGATAATCGTACTTTTTCCAAACCTGTAGCATTTTATGAACATGCAAGTTTATGCAGAATCGTGTTGTTATCTGCCTACATATTGATGTGCTTGCTAATTGATGATAAATTGATGACCCAGTTGCAGGGTTTGACCTTAAAAGCTGGCACTAGGCCCTCCGTGTCAACTGGCACCTAGACCAACTTTGATAACCAGACCATGATCATATTGTCAGGGTGGCTTTATATTTGGTCCCGAAATTTGGCTCTAGATCAGGCAGTGGCCCCTTTGTTTAATGTCCACACCCTTTGTTTAATGTCCATCATTATTCTATTTGTATTGTGGAACTACATCCAACGAATGTAGCTGACATCCTTCAACAGTTTCACAATACAAATAGAATTCTAATGCCAAGTTTTTTGGACAAGTGACTGGTGGCCTAGTTAGCTTGACTTGTTAATAATTCTAGTTTACTTAATCGTTATCGTTTTAGCTTCACCAGCTCGAATCTATTAAAATTTGTATAAAAGAGGCACAAACGTTTTCGATGTATGATTTGGATAGCGGTAAAAGCTGTTGTTTTGTCACCCAAATTGTCATGGGTTCGATTCTATGCTTGTCTTAACAATTATCAGAACTATTTTTTTTTCATTTAAATTATTGAAACAAAGGTTGAGAATGAAAAGTGGAGAAAAAGATACATCTAAAAAGTTTAAAAGCCCGGTGATAAGTTGTATCCGATGTTTTAAAACCCGGGTTTGTAGTTGATCCGGTCTAGTGACCGAATAACGTGTCAACCAGTTTAACCGGTTAAACCGCCGGGTTAACCGGTTGAACCGCTGAGTCAACCCGGTTCTATATACCTATGTATTCTTTTATATATTTAATGTAGTATTGCATGATTTTATTATCTTATTTACAATCAAATCGATAAAAAAAATTATTCTTTACTTATTAGTTTTAATTTTTAGTTTTATATCTATAACATTATATTAAATGCATACAAAATAATTAATTTATAATTATAATTTATAATAAGTTATAATAAAACAATATTAATTGGTGTTTTAAGTTAGTTTTAACTTAATTTTAACTAACAGTACTGACCATCATTGCGATTTATCTTTAAAACCTAGAAATATATATTGAAAAAAAGTTTTTGAAATATTTTTTCTAACAAATCATGACCCAGTCGGGTTTATCAATTCGGGTCAACCGATAATGAAAGTGCCAAAAACATGTAACATAATGAGTCTTGAACAATAATCTACTAATCAACTATCAAGGAAGAGATAAGTATAAAAAATACAATATCGAACATATCTTTCCTAAACATACAAAACGTGTTGACTAAGTAGTTGACAATAATGTCAGCGCCTTGATAAGTCTTGTGAGTGCTCAATATGTCAACGCTCCATTTGCTCTTGTCAACGTCCAAAATCCCTTTGTCTAACAGCTGAGTGACTTAGCTATTTTTATTCCGAACATAAAGAACACTGTAATCATTTGCAGAGGTCTTAATATAGTTAAAAATACGCGTTGTTTGTTGCACAGTTACAATTCTCTTCATAAGATACTCCCTTATATATTCTAAACACCCAATGATTGGAATATCGCGTCCATCAACCAACTTACTGTTAAAAACCTCACATATGTTGTTCAGCAGGATATCACACTTAGGCCTCCCTGAATATGACATATATTATAAGTAGTCAAGTAATAACATTTGAAATTGCATATGCAAGCAACCAAACAAACATACCTGATAAATATACCCTGCACCATGATGATGGGCGAATCTTTTTTAACCACTCACAAGCTTTAGGGTCAACTGCTTTGACTTGATCTATTGTTGTTTCGAACTGAGGTATTGTTGATGACCTTGCACACTTCCAAATAAGATCCTTCAATTTCTTGTCTTTGTGTTCCTTTTTCATATTTTCATAAATGTGTCTAACACATAATCTATGCTCAGCAGTTGGAAACAGTTCTGCAATGGCTGATAATATCCCCTAAAGCAGTCAAGTAAATAAAAAATCAATATTGTGACACTAACAATATAACAGTCAAGGATTATACCTTTTGTCTGTCGGAGATGAATGTGAAGTTTGAATTAGATTGCAAATTAAGGTTATCTCCTAAACAGGTCAGGAACCACATAAGCTATCGGGTACACACCATTATTGCCATCCACACCAACAACCGTTAAGATTTGACTACTATATGGACCTTTAATAAATGCTCCATCCAAACCCAGTATTCCCTTGTGAGTTGCTTTGAAGCCTGCTTTCAGTGGACCAAGACATATATTGTGACATTCGTCAAAATTCTTCATCTTTAATTCTCCATGTATCTATTTTATGTGAGCTTTGAACCTTGTGGATTTAACGAATTGAGAAGTTATCTCATAATTATGAAGTATCCTTATTGTTTACCAATGTGGTGTCGACGTAAGTGTATTGTTTGTTTTGCTTTGCGAACAAAGCCCTCTTTAGGAAGAGCGAATGTAACAACTCGAGTTTTCGCGTCTTATATATTATGATAGAAACGTGTTCGTTATTAAACGTTTATGCATTAACTGTTTACGCCGGTTATGCATGTTTGCTAAACCCTTCGAGAATACACGTATCTATCCTTGTTTAAGTTGTGTGTCGAGATTGTATTATGTTTTCCTTGTGGTTAAGTATCCGCGTCTAAACTATGTAATTTGATAAACCCTTGCTGGGTCAATTACTACAAACTAAACTAACACAAAGAGTGAATATAAATATCAAACTTAGTAACTTTTATTCAGAAATTTCAAACTTGCTAAACTCAGTCAACCTAAGTCAAACCCACAATAAACTAAGTTATTTTATGTTTTCCCACTCACCACAAAAGTCCAGCACACATGCCTAGTTTACCCAAAATGGGTACATCACAAGACCTCCATTTCCAGATTTGGACTAACCCTAAGCAAGTATTACAAAGTTAAATACTATCCCAATTTGTTCACTGTCCAAACACAACACTAAACACATCCACAGTCCAAATATTACAAGTTGTTCCTGCTGAGCAGTTTTAGTTACAAGTTCTGGGTAAAAAGTATAAAGAGTAGTGTCAAGGCATTGAACCAGCCGATCCATCCCCTTCTCGTCCGAACCCACAAGCCGAAACAAAACCTTTATTGTGAGTCTTTTAACCACCTTCTTTTATTTTCTGCATACGTCTTAGTTGTGCTCGTCAATCTTAAAAATAACCTGCGAAAATAAAACAAACTGATTAGTCTTTTTTTTAAACTGTCGGATTAAGCAGAAAAAAAATGATATGATATAAGATAGCACTATCAACTTGGACTTTGACCCACAAACCGCAACCCCTCATTGTTTCTGTCGTGACCATACCGAGACCCCCTTTTACATTTTTTTCTTTGTTGCTATTTGGTATAATATTATCAGAAACTAGTAATGATAACAGTAGCCAACAACACCACTCGAATGATTTACATTCCTGCCGAAACCCTAATTACTCAAAAATTAACCATAATATAAAATTTACACAATTCTTTTTACAGAAACATTACTTAACCACAATTAAACCCGCGGGTATAAAAACCCCCAAATTATTTCAAAACCCTAATTTTTAACATATTGATTTAAACACTAATTAGACCTAATCTAAACACGAATTAACTAGTTAATTAGATTAAAACCGAAATATGAACAAACCCCCAATTTGACCGAAACCCTAATTTTACAAATCGGATCATTTGATGAAATTGATAAGTTTTTATGTTAGAAAACACTAATTATTTATTATTAAACATCAGATTTATCAAAACCCCTAATTATTCGAAACCCTAATTTTCGAAAACTCATTTTAATTTACTAATTAACATCAAGAGACTTATGAAAACATTAATTAATTGTAATGAAACCCTAGATTTGGAAAACCCACAATATTTCGAAAACCCTAATTTGGTTTTATTTAATCCGAAAATCTTTTATTCATATTGTGAAAAGACAAATGATTTCAATCTAATGAATCCCTTTTTATTTCCGAATGTATAAAATAAAAAGCAGTTTGAACCAATTATTTAGAAGGAAAGGAGATGAAAACTTATCTTTTGTGAGGAAAACACCATCGAATCTCCCTGGGAAAAACACCTCGAAAATGGATTAGTTTTGATGTGGGGATGAAACCCCACATCCCACGCATGTTTTTCACCCTAAGATTTCATGTTTATAAATCTGAGAAGTTATTTTGGCCATGGGAGGAGTGTTAGATCCGGATTTGAGAGGAGAGAGAGAGAGAGTTGAGGCGACTGGAGTTATTATCGAGGGATGGTTTGTGTCTGTGTGTTTTGGGGAAAACAAATGAATATAACTTAACCCCTTTTCCTTGTTTATATCGCCCCTGGGTTGGGTCACGGGTTGGGTAGCATAGGTGTGGGCCGAAACTTATTTAGGGTGATATGGGGTATTTATTTTGGGCTATTCGGATTGTGTTGGGTTTATATAAGCCCAAAACTGAATTTTAATATAAGTGTAATACAAAGCCCGTTTAATAAACTAACCAAGTTTTTAGTGTCGTGTATTTCGTAAACGAAAAATGTCGTCAAGCACAACTAGGATGTCATGTTTTTATTGGTGTAATTTTAGATGTCGTAACACGGTCTTTATATTCAAATAGGTCGCGGGTAGCGTAACCGTATTCTCGAGCTACATTTACATTTCATCACCTTGCTGATTTAACGAGGTGAGTTTATAGCCCCACTTTTAACTGCTTTTACTGCTTTTTGGGGTGAGACATTGCTTGATTTAACGTATGAACACCAGTGCATTTACTGATTTATATACTAGTCTAAGTCCCACTAAAAACCCAGTTGCTTTGGCCCGTGAATCGTGAACCGTTAATTACTTTGTGTAAGCGCGAATGTTATGGATAGATCTATCGGGGTTGACGCCCCTGTCTGTCTTGGTCCAACAAGGGACAAGTGGGCACAGTTTCATTTGAGTCTAAGATAGGATGTCGTGGGTTTAGGCATCCAGTTGGGCTACATTTATATGATTATACTACCGGTGTTGTTAACGCTTCGGTATCACGAGTTTAGACTGTAGTAAATGCTTTTATGATGACTTTGTATTTGTTATAATGTCATCACTTTTGGTAAAATCTTGTGGTTCATTAAACACTTCAAATTAACCAAACCTATGAACTCACCAACTTTATGTTGACGCTTTAGCAATGTTTTTCTTAGGTATTAAGAAGGAAGATGCTATGTGAGGTCTCATGCACTGCTAATAAGTGTGAAAACACTTATCCTTTTACCACTTATTTCCAATAATAACAAGACCAAAACGTGTGATTTATGTCGTAAAAGTCGGAATTATGCGTGGTTTGTGTTTTTATTGTGTTTTAGGACCAAAAGAAGAAAAAAAGAAGAAAACACGGGCTTTCACGGGCTTTTATCGAAGAAAACGGGAAAAGACGAAGTCAAAAGATCAAGAGTGCTTAAAGAACGGATGTCCAAGACCTATTCTGGAGATTTATCGAAGAACTTAAGTCTAATAGAAAAAAGAAAATTAAAAGACAAGTTCAAATCCCGAGACTACAAAGACGAAGAATTAAAATCGAGTCGAGAAGAAAAAGAAAGAAGAAAGCACCACACATGCCTCCCACTTCCCTATTAATACCCTCCTAATCACATTAGGAGGGGGGTTAGCTAGTTTTTATTTCTTTAGTTTCTTTCTAGTTTTTAGAGAGAGAAAGTCTTAAACTTTCTCTCACTAGTTCATCTTTTTCTTTTAATCTTTCAAAATTAAACACTTTTTGTATTGCTTATTTCATTAATCAAAGTTCTAGTTTAAGCTTTTGATCCTTAATCTCATTCTTCATTTCTTGATTTATTTACTTTTGATCCGAATATCATACTTCATTCGTATGATTTTATGATTTCGTGGTTAAAGGTTTGATCTTTTAGTTTTACACACAAACTCTTTCGTTTAGGTCATAAGCTCATAATGCTTATTGGCTTATTCGAATCTTAGCTTATTGATTCTCGGATTTTGCAAAAGGATTTAGTAAGTTTAAAGTTCATTTCATAAAGTTCTTGATTTTAAGTTTTGAAAAGTCATCGAATTTGAGCTTTTTGGGATTGTTTAAGATTCGTTTGGATTTGCTTATTGCGTTTGCTTATTGAGATTCACACTTGCCATGAATTTCGGAATCTGTTGCCTTCCATCGCAAAACTAGGGTTTTGTACTCATTCCGACGGTTACTCCACATTCCGATAGCCTTTGTTTTTGATCGCAATAACCCATTAGGGTTTTACTTTGCGATCGGTTGGTTAATCCCCTTATTCCGATCTGGGTTGCGATCGCACATTGCGATCGCACATTCCGACGGGTCTTAAGGACTTGGTTAAGACGAAGTGCTGCCCGTTTTTCGATAGAATCATTGCGACAACACATTCCGATAGATGCATATTGCGACAGAAGTGCTTCTTAAGTATTCCGATCTGAACTAGATTATTCCGATGGTTAATGTTAGAGACATTCCGATGGTTGCTATTTTTATTCCGATGAACATGAATTGTTTTATTACGATTGATTAACTTTAAGTTTAATTTTGTCAAAGCTTTAATTTACTCAACGACACTTTAATTACTTGTTAATAGTTTGAATTAGAAAAACAAACCAAACCATTCTCTTGATTCACCAAAAGACGATTGAGTCGCACTTAAGACCGGTTTTCAATTCGAAAAGATTCGGAACTATAACGAACTTGAATTTTGATACTTTGGGGTAAAATCTCAAGTATTAAATGGCGCCGCTGCCGGCTCTTTTCGTTAAGATAAACGGTTTCTAGTGAGAGACGCATTGAATTTTGGGATCCGTTCTTTGAACGTTATTTTCATTGCTATAAAAATTTCAAAAATCCATAAAAATTATAAAACTCTTCAAAAATACAAAAACATTAAAAAAACCTTTAAAAACCAAAAAGATTATATAGATATTCCTTGTGTATATTTTTCTTCTGCAGGTGCATGCGTACTAGATCTTCCAACTATTCTGAGCCCGAAACTCTTGAAGATTTAGATATGGCTGGTGTTAACAACAACAATAATCACCCACCTTAAAATAATTTGAATAACAACCACAACAACAACAACAACAATGTCCTTCAACCTGATTTACGAACCATGGAGGAATTGTGCCAACCCACCATGAATGGACGCGGAGGCCCGATTGCGCCAATGCACGTCACGGCTCAGGAGTTTTCATTGAAGCATCATATGATACAACAAGTCCAAACGAACCCGTTTCGTGGAATTCCGGATGATGATGCCAACAAACACCTCGACAAATTCATTACCATTACCCAAAGCATGAAGTGCCCCGGTGTTTCTATGGATGACCTTCGACTTCAACTTTTTCCACACTCACTTTCTCACCATGCCGAAAAATGGTTTGACCGTCTTCCTAAGAATTCTATTCATACGTGGAACGACATGACTCAACGCTTTTTATCGCGCTACTTTCCCCCATCCATGGTCACTAGCCTTCGTAACCAAATCAGTGGATTTATGCAAGAGAATGATGAATCGCTTTTCGATGCTTGGGAACGTTACAATGATTTGATCGACCGCTGTCCTAATCACAATATGCTCCCCGTCACTCTCATTGACACCTTCTACAATGGTCTCACCTTTCGTGATCGTGACACGATCAATGCCGCCGCCGGTGGTACTTTTATGAAAAGGAGACCGGAGGAGTGTCGAGAGTTGATCGAAAACATGACTACTCACCACAAGAATTGGGATTCATCCGCATCCTCAAGATCTAACTCGAGAGTCAATGTTTCTTCTTCTTCCTCCAATCCTGAAATGTCTGAAATTTCTCGCCAACTCGCTGAAATGAACAAGAATTTCATGGCCATGGCCACAAACCACTTTCAACAAGCTAAAGCCGTTGCTATTTCTTGTGACACATGTGGTGGCCCTCATTCTTACAATGATTGTCCTTCTACCCAAGGAAATTATTCTGAAGACGTTAACGCAGCATACGGTACTTATCCCACGGGAGGCTATCAAGCTCGCCCTCAGGGAGACCGTAACTTGCTAAGTTATCGATCCAACAATTATCTTGCTCCCCCCGGTTTCCCTCCTGCAAACCAAAACCAACAACAAAGCTACAATCAATCCCAACCTCGTGCAAACAATCAGTATCAATCCCAAAGAAACCCATACCCACCTCAAGGAAATTCTCAAGCTTACCAGGCTCCACCTATCAATCAACCGATGGCAGTGAATCCAGAAGTCGAGACATTCATGAAGACTAATCGGGAGTTGGTGATGAATCTTCAGAGTCAAGTCCGCAACTTGAAGGGAGAAATGGCAAAGCAAGGGAACGATATTCGAGCCGAGCTAAGGAATGATATGGCCAAACACAATGATACAATGAATGTAAACATGCAAAACTCTTTTAACAATCAAGCTCTTCATCTTCGTGATATGATTGGTTCGCTCATCCAAAGTAATCAACCCTCTGCTTCGGGTACTCTTCCGAGTAATACCGTTGCAAATCCGAGAGGGGAGATGAAAGCAATCACCACTCGTAGTGGAAAAGGTTATATGGAACCCGAGCTTCCTACACCTCCACCCGTGATTGTGAACAAGGAAAAAGAGCAAATTTCCCCACCTCCTTCACCTTCTATCCCCATTTCCCCACCACCCGTGGTTGTGAGTGATCCTATTCCCCTAAAGCCTTCTTCTTCATCCAATATACCTTATCCTTCAAGGTTGAGGAAAGAGAAGCAAAAGAGCAAGGATGATATTCAAGTTTCAAACTTTCTTAAAATGTTTAAACAACTGAATTTTAACATCTCCTTTGCCGAGGCTCTCGCTCACATGCCCAAATACGCTAAGATGTTTAAAGATCTTTTAAGTGATAAAGAAAAGCTTCTTGACATTGCTCAGACCCACCTTAATGAGAACTGCTCCGCAGTGCTTTTAAGGCAATTGCCCACCAAACTTGGTGATCCGGGTCGCTTCTTGATTCCTTGCAACTTCCCGGGAGTAGAGAATTGCATGGCCCTAGCCGATCTAGGTGCCAGTATAAACTTAATGCCTTTAAGTGTTTGGAAGCAATTATCTCTCCCCGAGCTAGTCCCCACCAAAATGACTTTGGAATTAGCTAACCGTACGGTTGCGTATCCAGTGGGGATAGCCGAAGATGTCTTTGTTGGCGTTGATAAATTCACCTTCCCGGCGGATTTTGTTGTCGTTGACTACGAGATGGATCCCCGTGTTCCACTAATCGTTGGACGTCCCTTTCTGAGGACCGGTCGCACTCTTATTGATGTAGCCGCAGGCGAAATAATCATGAGAGTTGGTGACGATCAAATTGTCTTCAACATGGGTAAGATTTCTAAGCAGTCTTATTCATATGAGAGTGTTAATGCTATTGATGTTCTCGATGAGGCTTGTGAAGAACATTTTCATGATGCTTGCAAAAGTACTCTTTCCTCTCTACCCAATGTTGAGACCGTTGCCTCAATTGCTCCAGCATTGACTCCTTTTGGAGAAAGTGACTTGGATGACTTCGAAGCCAGCTTGGGTCCTCTCGATATTAAGTATGATAATTTGTCCACTAATTGGGATGAAGATATTCGTACTATTGAGAGACTTCTCAATGAGGACCCGTTGTCTCCTCCTGCTCCTAAAGAGGTGACTAATGATGATCCATCGTTAGTTTCACCATCTACTGAGGATCCTCCTACTCTCGCGCTTAAAGACCTACCGCCTCATCTTGAGTACGTCTTCCTGGAAGACGACGAGAAGCTACCGGTCATCATTGCGAAGGATCTGAAAGAAGACGAAAAAGCCCGACTTGTCGCTGTGTTGAAGAAGCATAAAAGAGCTATCGCTTGGAAAATCTCGGACATCCGTGGAATTGATCCTCATTTCTGCACACATAAAATTCTCATGGAGGACGACTTTAAGCCCACAATTCAAAGCCAAAGAAGGGTGAATCCTAAAATCCATGAAGTCATCAAAAAAGAGGTTATCAAACTTCTTGATGCGGGTATGATTTACCCTATTTCGGATTCACCGTGGGTTAGTCCAGTCCATTGTGTGCCTAAGAAAGGAGGTATCACCGTTGTGCCCAATTCAAACAACGAGTTGATTCCTACCCGTCTCGTTACTGGGTGGAGAGTTTGTATAGACTACCGCAAACTCAATGATGCCACGAGAAAGGATCATTTCCCTCTACCTTTTATGGACCAAATGCTTGAACGTCTAGCTGGTAATGAATATTACTGCTTTCTGGATGGTTTCTCGGGTTATTTTCAAATACCCATCGATCCCCAAGATCAAGAGAAGACAACATTCACTTGTCCCTATGGCACATTTGCTTATAAAAGAATGCCATTTGGCTTATGCAATGCCCCCGGGACTTTCCAAAGGTGCATGTTGGCTATCTTCCATGACATGGTTGAGCAAACCATGGAAGTCTTCATGGATGATTTCTCGGTCTTCGGGGATTCCTTCTCTACTTGCCTTGCCAACTTGGAACGTATGCTTAAGCGGTGCGAAGACACTCGCCTTGTTCTGAATTGGGAAAAATGCCATTTTATGGTAAAAGAAGGCATTGTGCTAGGACACAAAATCTCTAAAGCCGGTCTTGAAGTTGACCGTGCTAAAGTAGATGTCATAGCCAAATTACCTCCACCTTCAACCGTGAAGGGTGTGAGAAGCTTTCTGGGTCATGCGGGCTTCTATCGTAGATTCATTCAGGATTTCTCTAAAATCGCTCGCCCGATGACCCACCTCTTAGAAAAAGATACTCCTTTTATCTTTTCTAAAGAGTGTCTCGAAGCCTTCAATCTTCTCAAGGATAAGCTCACTAAGACACCGGTCTTGGTTACCCCTAATTGGGAGCTGCCCTTTGAATTGATGTGCGATGCTAGCGACTTTGCTATCGGTGCGGTTTTGGGCCAAAGAGTGAATAAACACTTCCAACCAATCCACTATGCTAGCAAAACAATGACGGGGGCTCAATTGCATTATACGACAACCGAAAAAGAGCTTTTAGCTGTTGTCTATGCTTTTGAGAAATTTCGCCCCTATCTTGTTTTATCCACCACCATCGTATATACGGACCATTCCGCGTTGAAGTACTTGATGACTAAGAACGATTATAAGCCAAGACTTCTTCGCTGGGTTTTGCTCCTTCAAGAATTCAACATTGAAATTCGTGACAAGAAGGGAGCCGAAAACCTGGCCGCGGATCATCTGAGTCGACTTGAGGATCCATATCAGGGGGATCATCCGAACAAAGAGATCAATGACTCTTTCCCCCTGGAGACTCTAATGTCTTTAAATCTCAATCTTGATGGCACCCCGTGGTTTGCAGACATTGCAAACTACTTAGCGGGTGGTATTCTCATCCAAGGGTTAACATCCCAACAAAAGAAGAAGTTCTTGAACGATGTTAAGACTTACTTTTGGGATGACCCTTATCTATTCAAACAGTGTGCTGATCTGATTATTCGTCGATGTGTTGACGGACCGGCAGCTTTTGACATCCTCCAAGCTTGCCACAAAGGACCCACCGGTGGTCACTTTGGTCCCAACTACACCGCTAAGAAAGTGTTTGATTCTGGATTCTACTGGCCCACCATTTATCGTGACGCGCACGAAATGGTTAAGCATTGTGATGCTTGCCAACGTCAAGGCAAGATCACACATAAGGATGAGATGCCTCAAAATTTCATACAGGAATGTGAAATCTTTGATGTATGGGGCATCGACTTTATGGGGCCATTTCCATCATCCAAAGGGAACAAGTACATCCTCGTCGCCGTCGACTACGTCTCTAAATGGGTTGAAGCTAAGGCTCTTCCTACGAATGATGCGAGGGTGGTTGTGAACTTTTTGAAGCAGCTTTTCGCTCGATTTGGCGTTCCTCGTGCTATCATCAGTGACCGCGGGACTCATTTTTGCAATGATCAATTTGCAAGAGTCATGGCAAAGTATGGTGTCAATCACCGTCTTTCCACCGCCTATCATCCCCAAACCAATGGGCAAGCCGAAATTTCCAATCGTGGCTTGAAGAGAATTTTGGAGCGTACTGTGGGAGAGCATCGCGCCGCGTGGGCCGATAAGTTAGATGATGCTCTATGGGCTTTCCGTACTGCCTACAAGACCCCGATCGGTTGTACACCCTATCGTCTTGTGTACGGGAAAGCCTGCCACCTACCCATCGAGCTGGAACATAAGGCGCACTGGGCCTTGAAGTGGGCGAACTTCGACATCATTAAAGCCGGTGATCATCGCAAGGTTCAACTAAACGAGCTAAATGAACTAAGGAATGAAGCTTATGAGAACTCGCTGATCTACAAGGAGAAGACGAAGATGATCCACGATGCTAAAATCAAGAACCGAGAGTTCCACGTTGGAGATCACGTTCTACTCTTTAACTCTCGGTTGAAGATCTTCTCTGGCAAGTTGAAGAGCCGCTGGTCTGGTCCATTCACCGTCGCCAAAGTCTTTCCGTATGGGACCATTGAACTTTCTCAGCCGAATGGGCCCAATTTCAAGGTGAATGGCCAGCGTTTGAAGCTGTACTTTGGTGAGGACATCTCACAGGAGATGATTCCATCCCTCACCACGTTCCCCATGAACTAAAATTGGGTCGAGTCAGGCTCATGACTCGGTGAACAAAAACAAGCGCTTCTCGGGAGGCAACCCGTGTTCTATCCTTTACTGTTTTCATAATAAGTGTAGGGGGAGCCCCGCATATGTTTGTTGTCTTGTTTCTTGTGCTGTGCAGGGATTAAAGCTTCAGAGAGCATCTTGATGACTTTTGACGAACCGTGATACCGTGTTTCCCATCTTCCCGGTTCTATCCTAAACTCTTGTGATTCAATATTTCATATTCTATATGTTCACATTGAATTCACTTTAGTTGTCCTTTCCTTAGCCAGATTTAAACAAAGTGCACAATGTCCTAAAGTGTAGGGGAGTTTACTCCCACATGCTTAAACATTGAGGACAATGTTTATCTCAAGTGTAGGGGGGACTTCTATCGAAGTAAGTGGTCTTTTCCATGTATTTGTCCTCATTTTAACCGGAAAATTTGATTTTTCGACATTTTTCAAAATTTTTAATCTATGTTGGCCTAGTTATATAGTTGTATTTGCCCTTGTTATGTTTCCTTTGCTAGAATAAATTTTTAATAAAGTGGTTTTAGATTTTTCTTAGTCGTGAACATTTTGACTCAACCCGAGTTTACTTACCTAAGTTTACTCTAGCTAGTATCCTTAACATGTTAAAGTCAAGTTTTGCTAGGCTTTTATATAGGGAGCTATAAAACGCGAAAGTCTTAACTCTCACGGGTTAAGAACAAGAACTTTTCGCAAGTTCCTATAATTGATCCTAGAGAGTCGTTTATCAAGGGAACTTTAAAATGCGATTTCTAAACTTGAAAAAGTCTAAGAATTTGCAAGATCCTATAGGCGACTCGAAAACCCAAAACTTTGATTTAATAGGCTAAGCATCCACGAGTCTCATTCCTTGAGATTTTAAACTGTGGAGAACGAGAAATGATAGAGCCAATTATAAGTTCGGTACTCTTTCGTGAATTTATGTGAGTTAATTATGAGCTTATTCTCCCTCCGCTTGTTAATAAATTAATCTGCTAATAAATAAGGTTGTACGATTTAAAAGGTTACTTAGCTTCTAGCCCCAGATCGTTTAAAAGTTGCTCGGTAATGACGAGAGTTCATAGCCAAGGCATAACTTATGAAGCGGGGCGCGAAGATTGGCGAGTCCGAAAAGGCCCTAACAAGGCATGAGGGCTACATTTTGTTGCTAAAGATCCAAAAGTGATGTGAAGAATCATTTATCAAAAATCAATATGAAGGATCGAGACACACGACGAGAAGCAAGAACTCCCCAAAAGTCATGGAGAAGTCTATCCGAAAAGACCCTAACAAGGTATGAGGATAAATAGATCCAAGTCCTAAAAGGAGGCGGATCGTTGTATATCAAAGTCCAAAATAAAGATTGGAGAAAAATGAAGAAGTCGTGGTCCAAAGATGAAGAATCTCTCAAAAACTTCAAGTGAAGAAATTCCTATTATGAAGAGAAGACCATAATTTCAAGAACGTCTCTCGAAGATTCGAAGTATGAAGTCGCTGCCAAATATCGGCCCGAGAAAGGTCTCAAATCGCGAACCAAGTTATGCCAAGATATGAACTTTCTGATATCCCGAGAAGCAGTTTTAAAAGATTTGGTCCTTTAGCTAACTATTGATTAAATCGTGCACCTTATTTTCGGACTAAATAATTATCGAAATAAGTCAAACAATGCATCCTCGTGATCATTCAAGACAAAAATAAAATATAAGAGATACACCTAGGAATAAGGGAGTCTAAGTGAATAATTGGCCCACATGAGTTCGTGATAGTTTGCTAACTTATAATAACAATGATCTCGTTTTTAAGCTTGGTATGGGGAACGTGAAACTTGAGAATGATAAACGTTCATGGCCGCCAAAACCAATGTAAGTTTTTAATTTCTTTACTTGTTTCTATCTTTTCATCTTTAGTATTTAATAAAGGCCAAGGTAGGTTATTTATGATGGGAAATGTAAACCGTGCTTAAAATTAATGCATTGCATGAGGGCATTGCAATGGTCAAGTGTAGGGGATTTAATAAGTGTGAAAACACTTATCCTTTTACCACTTATTTCCAATAATAACAAGACCAAAACGTGTGATTTATGTCGTAAAAGTCGGAATTATGCGTGGTTTGTGTTTTTATTGTGTTTTAGGACCAAAAGAAGAAAAAAAGAAGAAAACACGGGCTTTCACGGGCTTTTATCGAAGAAAACGGGAAAAGACGAAGTCAAAAGATCAAGAGTGCTTAAAGAACGGATGTCCAAGACCTATTCTGGAGATTTATCGAAGAACTTAAGTCTAATAGAAAAAAGAAAATTAAAAGACAAGTTCAAATCCCGAGACTACAAAGACGAAGAATTAAAATCGAGTCGAGAAGAAAAAGAAAGAAGAAAGCACCACACATGCCTCCCACTTCCCTATAAATACCCTCCTAATCACATTAGGAGGGGGGTTAGCTAGTTTTTATTTCTTTAGTTTCTTTCTAGTTTTTAGAGAGAGAAAGTCTTAAACTTTCTCTCACTAGTTCATCTTTTTCTTTTAATCTTTCAAAATTAAACACTTTTTGTATTGCTTATTTCATTAATCAAAGTTCTAGTTTAAGCTTTTGATCCTTAATCTCATTCTTCATTTCTTGATTTATTTACTTTTGATCCGAATATCATACTTCATTCGTATGATTTTATGATTTCGTGGTTAAAGGTTTGATCTTTTAGTTTTACACACAAACTCTTTCGTTTAGGTCATAAGCTCATAATGCTTATTGGCTTATTCGAATCTTAGCTTATTGATTCTCGGATTTTGCAAAAGGATTTAGTAAGTTTAAAGTTCATTTCATAAAGTTCTTGATTTTAAGTTTTGAAAAGTCATCGAATTTGAGCTTTTTGGGATTGTTTAAGATTCGTTTGGATTTGCTTATTGCGTTTGCTTATTGAGATTCACACTTGCCATGAATTTCGGAATTTGTTGCCTTCCATCGCAAAACTAGGGTTTTGTACTCATTCCGACGGTTACTCCACATTCCGATAGCCTTTGTTTTTGATCGCAATAACCCATTAGGGTTTTACTTTGCGATCGGTTGGTTAATCCCCTTATTCCTATCTGGGTTGCGATCGCACATTGCGATCGCACATTCCGACGGGTCTTAAGGACTTGGTTAAGACGAAGTGCTGCCCGTTTTTCGATAGAATCATTGCGACAACACATTCCGATAGATGCATATTGCGACAGAAGTGCTTCTTAAGTATTCCGATCTGAACTAGATTATTCCGATGGTTAATGTTAGAGACATTCCGATGGTTGCTATTTTTATTCCGATGAACATGAATTGTTTTATTACGATTGATTAACTTTAAGTTTAATTTTGTCAAAGCTTTAATTTACTCAACGACACTTTAATTACTTGTTAATAGTTTGAATTAGAAAAACAAACCAAACCATTCTCTTGATTCACCAAAAGACGATTGAGTCGCACTTAAGACCGGTTTTCAATTCGAAAAGATTCGGAACTATAACGAACTTGAATTTTGATACTTTGGGGTAAAATCTCAAGTATTAACTGCCGTCATTTCTATTGAAAACAAAAGATCATTTTTACTATTTGGAAACTATGTTTTGTAACTGTGACCAGCTTTATGCTTCCGCACTATGTTAAAACTATTCATTTTATCAAATGCAAGTGATCAACTTTCCGAACGTCTCATTTAGATGTCGTTCTTTGTAACTGTGTGTATATGATAATCATGACGTCACCACTCCCTTGTTGCCATTATACTCTGATATTTTGGGAGTGTGACAGATTGGTATCAGAGCCATGGTTATAGAGAACTAGGTTGCATTTAGTAACTCTAGACTATAACTGTTATGTGTTTAGTTGATTATCATACGGATTGTAAGTATTAAGTATATATATACATGGATATATATATATATGTAATAAATGGGATACATGTGATTTAAAAATTTCGAGATATATTTACATAGGGTACATGTGCAACAACAAAATCTGAGTTATGTTATATGGGATACATGTGGTTTGAACAATGATTGCTATATGTTATGTCAATGTCCCTTTCACGGACTAATTATATGAAATATTTACACACATCTATTCCGTTTATGTTACAGCGATGTCTGCTTCTGATGATTCCACGTCTACAGGGGCATACTACAACCGCAGTTCACAGTCGACTATCAGTTCATCGGTAGGATTACCTAGAGGATCACCATCAGGATATCCGTGGTACCGGATGACTTTAGATGATGAGACTGAGAAAGAGACTAAGGAGGTTTACCGTTCACCAATCCATATCCCTGATGCATCAGCAGATGACGTACTTAGCCTAGAAGGTGGAGGAGAGGACGACCTAGCCGCTGATGTGGTGCAGTCACCAGGACAGGCGTCAGTCACTAGGGGTGAGTCAATGGAGGATACATAGGATGATGATATGGAGTTCACCGATGGAGAAGGTGAACCCATGGAGGTCACAGACACTGAGGACCCCCTGCTACATATGCTGCTACTCCTGAGGTTTCCATCGCACACATCTCCTCGTCTTCGTCTGAAGACGAAGGGGAAAGGACAGACATCCCTACTCCAGCACCTGGCACTCTGCCTTTCTTCTATGTTAAGCGACGTCTTCGGGGGAGAGCCGCCCGACCACCACCTTCACCTTACCGACCCCTCATACCTTTCTCTACCACTGACAGGCATGCAGCCCGCACACCTGCCAGTCCTGCCCCAGAGGCGTCACTACCACCACCACCACCACCACCAGAGACTGTACCTGCTGTGTATCAGGAGATGCTTGCCGATGTTGGCATCTCTACTGGACCGAGAGCTGCGACCCCTATTCCTAGGAGAGCTACGTCGACAGTGGTGATGCTTGGAGCAGCGGATGGATGTGTGACGACCCGTTTGAACAAGTTGGAGGATGCTGTGGAGACTTTGGGTGAGGAGTATAATGAGGTGCAGGATAAGCTAGAGGCATTGACGAAGAAGAGCCCAGTGGAGGATGAGACGACATTGACGGTTTGTGTAACCCGTCTACGAGGACAGCTCTATGCTGTTCTCGACCAGATGGATACCATGCCGAATGCTCGCCTTGAGGAGATCGAGAGCCTGATGACCCGTTGGGGAGTAGAGCCATTGGTTGAGACAGGTGGACTAGAGGCACCTGTGGAGGACCCTATTGCTGACTTGGATAAGAGGTCTAGGGCCGCTTGTTATGATACCGATGTCAGACTTAGGGATTCCCAGGCTCGTGAGATCGTGGTTGAGAGGAGGTTGGCAGAGTTAGAGAGAGAGCTTCACCAGCGCCGTGAGGGCACTAGTTAGATTTATCATGTACTATTGACTCATTTTTGTACGACCACTAAGCTATGAGGTTTATCTCAGCTAGTTGGCATTTTCCTTTTCCTTATTATGTATGACGAATTGTGATGTATTGCAAAACATTTCTATGAATGACATTATTTTATTTGGGTTACAAAATTTGTACGATCATCATATATTGTTTATTATACCGTTGAGCATTTCATAATTGTATTGTGCGTGCCATGCATGTTATGACTGGCAAAACTCATTGTCTTGTTACCTTTTTAGATTATGGCGCCAGTTAGAAGATCTGAGACACAGAATCCACCAGCTGCTACCGGTGGGATTGACCCTGTCATGCTCAGTCAAATGATCGCGGAACGGGTGGCTGAGGCACTCGCAGCAGCTGAAGCGAATCGTACAGCGAGCACGCAAGAGGAGACAAACCAAGGAGCCACTGTTGCCATTGCGCGGACCTGCACCTACAAGGAATTCCGTGCGGTTACACAAGTGAGTTTCCGCGGTACTGAAGGTGCAGTAGGTTTGACTAGATGGTTTGAGAAGTTGGAATCCCAATTTGGGATTAGCAATGTTGCTGAAGCTGATAAGGTAAAGTTTGCGTCAAGCACATTGGTGGATGGTGCTTTGACTTGGTGGAACGTCTACGCACGTGCAGTAACCATTGATGTTGCCCAAGCAACACCTTGGAGTGAGTTCAAAGCTATGTTTGTTAGGAAATATTGCCCACGAAATGAAGTCAAGCAGATGGAGGTTGAGCTATGGAACTTGAAGGTCAAGGGTACCGCTCTTACTGCTTACAATCAGCGCTTTCAAGAGCTAATCCTGCTATGTCCCGAAATGGTGCCCAACGACGACCGATTGTTGGAGCGATACATTGAAGGATTACCTTTGAGCATCAATGGGAATGTGACTTCATCAAAACCAACTGATTTGCATGAAGCAATCGATATGGCTCAGAGTTTGATGTACCAAGTGGTACAAGAGTTGGGAGAAAATACTGGAGACAAGAGGAAGTGGTCTGGAAATCACTACCACAACAATAACAACAATAGCAACAACAACAACAATACTAATAACTACAGTCAGAACAAGCGTCAAGAGGTGGCTAGAGTGTTTACTGCTGGGCAAAGTAATGCTGGAAACTATGCTGGAAGACTTCCTTTCTGTGGAAAGTGTGGCCGACACCACGAGGGAGCATGTCCCCCTACATGCTACAACTGTGGAAAGGCTGGACATAAGGCAAAGGAATGTCGAGCACCACCCCGTCCTGCTAACCAAAGAGGACCGGGAACTCAAGGTAGCCAAGGAGCGAATGTCACTTGCTTTGGATGTGGAGAGAAAGGTCACTACAAGAATAAGTGTCCAAGCAGTGGGAACCAAGGTCGTGGTAATCAGATTCGAGGCAACCATAATCACAACCAAGGGAACCAGAAGCAGAACCAAGGGAACCGGGGAGGAAATAACCGAGCCACAACTAGTACTCCTGGAGGATTCACGACACCTAGCAAGGTGTATCATTTGTGTGCTGAGGCTGCGGTGCAAGACAACAATGTTGTGACTGGTACGTTCCTAGTCAATAACGACTATGCTTCAGTACTATTTGATTCTGGTGCGGATAGGAGTTTTGTGTCATCTGCATTTAGTGAACGCCTAAATATTACCCCTACTGCGTTAGATATTAAGTATAATGTAGAACTAGCCGATGGGAAGTCAGTAACCACCGATGCTATTCTGAAAGGATGTAGTATAAGGTTACAAGATCGTTCGTTCAGTATCGACTTACTTCCCATAGACTTGGGAAGTTTTGATGTCATCATTGGAATGGATTGGATGTCGAAGCATCACGCGGAAATTGTATGTCATGAGAAGTGCGTCCGTGTTCCTTATGGAAACGATGTACTAATCATATAAGGCGAAAGAAGTGGAGTGAAGAATGGATCGAGACTAGAAGTCATCTCATGTATTAGGACCCAAAGATACATTGAGAAGGGATGTCCAGTGTTCTTGGTTCAAGTAACGCGAAAGGAGGAAGAAGAAGATCATGAGAAGAAAGTTGAAGATGTACCGATCGTTAGAGATTTTCCGGACGTATTCCCAGAAGACTTACCGGGATTACCACCAGCACGGCAAGTGGAGTTTCACATAGAGCTTACACCATGAGCCGCACCTGTTGCTAGAGCCCCATACCGCTTAGCACCAGCAGAGATGACAGAGTTAGCTGAACAACTAAAGGAACTTTCTGGCAAAGGTTTCATTAGGCCGAGTTCCTCACCTTGGGGAGCACCGGTCCTATTTGTCAAAAAGAAAGATGGATCCTTTAGGATGTGTATTGATTACCGAGAGTTGAATAAGCTGACGATAAAGAACCGCTACCCATTGCCAAGAATTGACGATCTTTTCGACCAACTGCAAGGATCTAGCATATACTCGAAGATTGATTTAAGATCGGGATATCATCAGCTAAGGGTTAGAGAAGAAGACGTCCACAAGACGGCTTTTAGAACCCGATACGGACACTACGAGTTCCAAGTTATGCCTTTTGGTTTGACAAACGCACCCGCGGTATTCATGGATCTCATGAACCGAGTTTGCAAACCATACTTGGACAAGTTTGTGATTGTATTTATCGATGATATTCTCATCTACTCTCGTAATGAAGAAGAACACAAAGAGCATTTGAAGACCATACTAGAGCTGCTAAGGAAGGAGAAATTATATGCAAAGTTTTCCAAATGTGAGTTTTTGATAAACACGGTGCAATTCCTTGGGCATGTAATCGATAGCAGTGGTATTCACGTTGACCCTGCAAAGATCGAGGCTGTGAAAGATTGGGCGACTCCTACAACACCCACGGAGATCCGCCAATTTTTAGGTCTTGCTGGTTACTATAGGATATTCATTGAGGGTTTCTCCAAGATAGCTAAACCAATGACGGAGTTAACTCAAAAGGACAAGAAGTTTGAGTGGAAAGAGGACCAAGATTTGGCATTCCAGACATTGAAGCAGATGTTGTGTGAAGCACCTATACTAGCCCTACCCGAGGGTAATGAAGACTTTGTGGTGTATTGTGATGCATCCATAAAAGGGTTAGGTGCGGTATTGATGCAAAGGACTAAGGTCATTGCTTATGCATCAAGACAACTAAAAGTGCACGAGAAGAACTACACAACTCATGATCTAGAGTTAGGAGCAGTGGTGTTTGCCCTGAAGATTTGGAGACACTACCTTTATGGCATAAAGTGTGTTGTATTCACTGATCATAAGAGTCTACAACACATTTTGAATCAAAAAGAACTCAACATGAGACAACGACGTTGGCTAGAGTTGCTCAGTGATTACGATTGCGAGATCCGTTATCACCCGGGCAAGGCAAATGTCGTGGCTGACGCTTTGAGTCGAAAGGAGAGAGTTCTTAGGGTGAAAGCCTTGGTGATGACCATTGACTTAGACCTTCCATCCTTAATTCTCAAGGCTCAGAAGGAGGCAGTCGAGGAAGAAATTCTCAAGACCGAAGATGTTGAAGGCATGATAAAGAAGTTAGAAGCTCGCTCGGATGAGACATTATGCCTTGATAATAGGAGTTGGTTACCGTGCCATGGTGACCTACGACCTTTGATTATGCATGAGTCGCATAAGTCAAAATACTCCATACATCCGAGATCTGACAAGATGTATCATGATCTTAAGATGTTGTATTGGTGGCCGAACATGAAGGCGGACATTGCTACATATGTTAGCAAGTGCTTGACTTGTGCCAAGGTCAAGGCCGAACATATGAAACCATCAGGATTATTGGTCCAACCCGAACTGCCAGAATGGAAGTGGGAAAGGATCACTATGGATTTCATTACAAAGCTACCTAAAACCTCAGCTGGGTTTGACACTATTTGGGTCATCGTCGACCGACTCACCAAATCGGCTCATTTCATACCAATCAAAGAGACTGACGGAATGGATAAGTTAGCAAGAACATACTTGGAGGAGGTAGTCACGAGGCATGGTGTGCCTGTATCTATAATCTCTGACCGAGATAGCCGATTTACTTCACAGTTTTGGAAGTCGCTGCAGAAAGCATTGGGAACGCAGTTGGATATGAGCACTGCGTATCATCCCCAAACTGACGGTCAAAGTGAAAGGACCATTCAAACCCTAGAAGATATGCTGAGAGCTTGTGTGATCGACTTTGGAAATAGATGGGATAGACACCTGCCTCTGGTGGAGTTCTCATACAACAATAGTTATCACACTAGCATTAAGGCAACACCGTTCGAAGCATTGTATGGTAGAAAGTGTCGTTCACCCGTGTGTTTGGCAGAGATTGGTGAGGCCCAACTCACTGGACCCGAAATCATACACGAGACTACTGAGAAGATATTTAAGATCAAGAGCCGTATGCAAGCCGCAAGAGATCGACAAAAGAGTTATGCTGACATGAGACGCAAACCCCTTGAGTTTGAGGTTGGCGATAGAGTCATGTTGAAGGTCTCACCTTGGAAGGGTGTGATTCGCTTTGGAAAGCATGGAAAGTTGAATCCTCGTTACATTGGACCATTCAAGATCATAGAGAGTATTGGCCCCGTAGCCTATCGTTTGGAGTTACCTCAAGAACTTAGCCGAGTGCATAACGTGTTTCACATTTGCAATCTGAAGAAATGCTTAGCCGACGAGACACTCGTTATTCCTTTAGAAGAGATCCAACTCGACGACAAACTCAACTTCGTAGAAGAACCGGTGGAGGTCATGGACCGTCAGGTCAAACAGCTCAAGCAAAGTCGTATACCTATCGTAAAAATCCGTTGGAATGCGCGTAGAGGTCCAGAATACACGTGGGAACGTGAAGACCAATTCAAGAGCAAGTATCCTCATCTTTTCGCTAATCACCCTACTAAAACAACGTCTTGATTTCGTGACGAAATCTCTAAAACATGGGAATACTGTGACATCCATCAAAATTCTTCATCTTTAATTCTCCATGTATCTATTTTATGTGAGCTTTGAACCTTGTGGATTTAACGAATTGAGAAGTTATCTCATAATTATGAAGTATCCTTATTGTTTACCAATGTGGTGTCGACGTAAGTGTATTGTTTGTTTTGCTTTGCGGACAAAGCCCTCTTTAGGAAGAGCGAATGTAACAACTCGAGTTTTCGCGTCTTATATATTATGATAGAAACGTGTTCGTTATTAAACGTTTATGCATTAACTGTTTACGCCGGTTATGCATGTTTGCTAAACCCTTCGAGAATACACGTATCTATCCTTGTTTAAGTTGTGTGTCGAGATTGTATTATGTTTTCCTTGTGGTTAAGTATCTGCGTCTAAACTATGTAATTTGATAAACCCTTGTTGGGTCAATTACTACAAACTAAACTAACACAAAGAGTGAATATAAATATCAAACTTAGTAACTTTTATTCAGAAAATTTCAAACTTGCTAAACTCAGTCAACCTAAGTCAAACCCACAATAAACTAAGTTATTTTATGTTTTTCCACTCACCACAAAAGTCTAGCACACATGCCTAGTTTACCCAAAATGTGTACATCACAAGACCTCTATTTTCAGATTTGGACTAACCCTAAGCAAGTATTACAAAGTTAAATACTATCCCAATTTGTTCACTGTCCAAACACAACACTAAACACATCCACAGTCCAAATATTACAAGTTTTTCCTGCTGAGCAGTTTTAGTTTTCTAGTTCGGGGTAAAAAGTATAAAGAGTAGTGTCAAGGCATTGAACCAGCCGATCCATCCCCTTCTCGTCCGAACCCACAAGTCGAAACAAAACCTTTATTGTGAGTCTTTTAACCACCTTCTTTTATTTTCTGCATACGTCTTAGTTGTGCTCGTCAATCTTAAAAATAACCTGCGAAAATAAAACAAACTGATTAGTCTTTTTTTAAACTGTCGGATTAAGCAAAAAAAATGTTATGATATAAGATAGCACTATCAACTTGGACTTTGACCCACAAACCGCAACCCCTCATTGTTTCTGCCGTGACCATACCGAGACCCCCTTTTACAATTTTTTTCTTTGTTGCTATTTGGTATAATATTATCAGAAACTAGTAATGATAACAGTAGCCAACAACACCACTCGAATGATTTACATTCCTGCCGAAACCCTAATTACTCAAAAATTAACCATAATATAAAATTTACACAATTCTTTTTACAGAAACATTACTTAACCACAATTAAACCCGCGGGTATAAAAACCCCAAATTATTTCAAAACCCTAATTTTTAACATATTGATTTAAACACTAATTAGACCTAATATAAACACGAATTAACTAGTTAATTAGATTAAAACCGAAATATGAACAAACCCCCAATTTGACCGAAATCCTAATTTTACAAATCGGATCATTTGATGAAATTGATAAGTTTTTATGTTAGAAAACACTAATTATTTATTATTAAACATCAGATTTATCAAAACCCCTAATTATTTGAAACCCTAATTTTCGAAAACTCATTTTAATTTACTAATTAACATCAAGAGACTTATGAAAACATTAATTAATTGTAATGAAACCCTAGATTTGGAAAACCCCCAATATTTCGAAAACCCTAATTTGGTTTTATTTAATCCGAAAATCTTTTATTCATATTGTGAAAAGACAAATGATTTCAATCTAATGAATCCCTTTTTATTTCCGAATGTATAAAATAAAAAGCAGTTTGAACCAATTATTTAGAAGGAAAGGAGATGAAAACTTATCTTTTGTGAGGAAAACACCATCGAATCTCCCTGGGAAAAACACCTCGAAAATGGATTAGTTTTGATGTGGGGATGAAACCCCACATCCCACGCATGTTTTTCACCCTAAGATTTCATGTTTATAAAGCTGAGAAGTTATTTTGGCCATGGGAGGAGTGTTAGATCCGGATTTGAGAGGAGAGAGAGAGAGAGTTGAGGCGACTGGAGTTATTATCGAGGGAGGGTTTGTGTCTGTATGTTTTAGGGAAAACAAATGAATATAACTTAACCCCTTTTCCTTGTTTATATCGCCCCTGGGTTGGGTCACGGGTTGGGTAGCATAGGTGTGGGCCGAAACTTATTTAGGGTGATATGGGGTATTTATTTTGGGCTATTCGGATTGTGTTGGGTTTATATAAGCCCAAAACTAAATTTTAATATAAGTGTAATACAAAGCCCGTTTAATAAACTAACCAAGTTTTTAGTGTCGTGTATTCCGTAAACGAAAAATGTCGTCAAGCACAACTAGGATGTCATGTTTTTATTGGTGTAATTTTAGATGTCGTAACACGGTCTTTATATTCAAATAGGTCGCGGGTAGCGTAACCGTATTCTCGAGCTACATTTACATTTCATCACCTTGCTGATTTAACGAGGTGAGTTTATAGCCCCACTTTTAACTGCTTTTACTGCTTTTTGGGGTGAGACATTGCTTGATTTAACGTATGAACACCAGTGCATTTACTGATTTATATACTAGTCTAAGTCCCACTAAAAACCCAGTTGCTTTGGCCCGTGAATCGTGAACCGTTAATTACTTTGTGTAAGCGCGAATGTTATGGATAGATCTATCGGGGTTGACGCCCCTGTCTGTCTTGGTCCAACAAGGGACAAGTGGGCACAGTTTCATTTGAGTCTGAGATAGGATGTCGTGGGTTTAGGCATCCAGTTGGGCTACATTTATATGATTATACTACCGGTGTTGTTAACGCTTCGATGTCACGAGCTTAGACTGTAATAAATGCTTTTATGATGACTTTGTATTTGTTATATTGTCATCACTTTTGGTAAAATCTTGTGGTTCATTAAACACTTCAAATTAACCAAACCTATGAACTCACCAACTTTATGTTGACGCTTTAGCAATGTTTTTCTCAGGTATTAAGAAGGAAGATGCTATGTGAGGTCTCATGCACTGCCTTCATTTCTATTGAAAACAAAAGATCATTTGTACTATTTGGAAACTATGTTTTGTAACTGTGACCAGTTTTATGCTTCCGCACTATGTTGAAACTATTCATTTTATCAAATGCAAGTGATCAACTTTCCGAACGTCCCATTTAGAGGTCGTTCTTTGTAACTGTGTGTGTATGATAATCATGACGTCACCACTCCCTTGTTGCCATTATACTCTGATATTTTGGGAGTGTGACATATATAAATTCGTTTAAAAACCCTTGAATCAAGGGTTAAATCGGTGTCTATTTCAACATGGATCTTGACAGTAGTATCTGGGTTTTTCCGCTTCAACTCCATCGCATAATCCTTCAATTTTCTATATTGCTCCTCATAATCACCCTCTAATATGTCCATGGCAATTCGTCTTGCTCGACCAACCTTGTCAACGGTGAGTTTGATATTGAATTTTGTCTGTAAAAGAACATGTAGACCAAGGACTGGGATCTTACAATTTTGCTACAAGGAATTAGACCACTTCTTTAGATAGGAACCGTGAATTACAAAGCAAAATTTTTCTTGATTGGAGGCATTGATGATCGTCAGTGAATGTTTTGATTGTCCATGATGGGTCGTTTTGGGTTTTGGAGGCGTGTAGGAACCATTTACACATGGGTTTATTCCATATCTTCCGACCACACAAGTTTCTTGTTTATGCATTTTTGCCCTTCAAATCTGCCCTAGAATGATCCATCAAGGGCCCTGAATCATCTTGCCCAACATCCATCGTAAGCCCTGAAGCATCTTGCGTAACATCCATCGAAGGCCCTGAATCATATTGACCAACATCCATCGAAGTACATAGGACAATACCATAACAAAGAGCTGTAATCCTACCATCATCGCACTTCTTGAGTCTAACCATTCTCCTACTTTCGACGGAATACCTTTTAATGTCTTCATGTATCTCCTGTCTATTTATATTCCTTTCCTGCGTATATGTGCACAGTTACTTCGTCCTTGCCCTCGTAGTCTCCGTTAATTTTTTTAAGCCTTTTCCTCCTTGTACCATACAACTCATTCTCATTTGGACCATAACTGCCAAAATCGTCCATGTCAAAGTTTTCAACCATATTAACTAATTCGTAGTCATCCTCTATAACCTGTTTTTGGGTATAAAGAATGTGTATATCAAGGTCAAAATCAAAGTCGTGCATGTCCACCTCTTGCTCCATGGGGGCTGTATCTTCTTGTTCAAAATCACTTTCATCAATCGCATTCAAACTATCTACATCCTCCACATCTTCAACATCATGTTTCATATCAAAAACCTCTTCATCGACCTCTTCATTGACGGGGTTTTTAGGCTGTTGGCCTTCCAAAGGCTCATTTCTAGAAAGGTGGGCAGGCTCATTCCACTCATCCCCAAAAACACAAACTGGATTTCTATAATCAATGTTTTGCAACATGCTTGTGTAAGTAAATGACCTGGTTGATACTTGACTTTCATTATATCCAAACACCCCCCACATCATCGTGACCAATAAGGGATGCACCCATATTCAACACTTCATCCTGCCCATCCAGATCAACAGTTAGTAAATCATTTTCATTTATCTCTTTGGAATGGCTGTTCACGATGTTCTTTAGTTGTGTTACATTATCCTCAGAATTTAGAGGTACCAATCCCTCATCTAAGGATTGTCCTGGTATCCTAAAATAAGACTAGACAATACTAACATCATTGAAACCTAAATCACGTAGGTACGAATGGTAATCAACAAGCGAAAATCGATCAACAACTACTATATCATACGAAGCTATTGTCTGCGACTCATATATCCTTCTAAGCTTTGGTGAAAAGGTTCCACTATAACTGATCTTTATGGCGAATAATTTCTGATTATTGTCTATGAAAATAACCAACACATAAACAATCAACAACCACCATAAGATCCCAATTAAATACTATCATCTACAATTACTACATTAAGTACATTCAACACAGTATATGCATGATGTAAACAAGTAAAAAAACTATATAAAACGGCAAATTAAGGAAAACCTTACCATTAACAAGCAGAAAGGGGGATATGTGCATTATCTTCTCCCGTAACTCCCAATTTTTGGTTTCCAATTTGCGTTAGATTAATCATTGCGCACTCGATACACGATTTTGGGTAAAATTGAAATACTGTTTCGAGTGTTTTTTGCAACCGAGGGGTTTATTTGCTTATACATTGTCTTATCCACACGTGTATGATAAGACACATTAGTGGCTAAACCTATTCAGGAACATATTTTGCATATTATGAAAGGTGGGAGATAGGATGGAACGGGAAATGACGAATATACCCTCACGTGTCAGGCACGTGTGGGAATTAACAACAAAATGTTAAGAAAAGTTTAAAAAACCGACTCAGAGGCAAAAATGCAGGCGAAATAAAGATTCAAGGACAAAAATGTTTGTAGTTTGGACTTAAGGGCATATTTGCGGATTTCAAAAAGTTTAAAGATGTTTTTTTTTTCATTTTATCCAAATAAATCTTTACAAACAGTTTTACTAAAAAGTAAAGGTGACAGGCAAAATGAGCGACAGGCTAAACGGGCACGGGTTAAACGGGCACGGGCGATGGCGGGCTAAACGAGCGCAAGCTAAAACGAAAAAAAAACATATAAAAACATAAAAAAAGTAAAAATACTTGTTTAAAAGCCGGGGATAAAAAATTAAATACAAAAGATTCGTCGATTAGCCTAATTAGTATTTTACATGGGCGCTCATTAAGCCCATTTAGTTTCTTACATGTGCGCCCATTTAGCCCCTTAATAATAATGAATGGGCAAAAAATGCCAATCCTTTTTAAAAAAAGGGCAAAAATTTACCTATATCTATATCTATATCTATATCTATATCTATACTATCTATAAAGGGGGCATATACACATCCTAACTCCAAACCTAACTCCAAACCAAAAATTAAGATAAACATCTTAATAACTTAACCATTAGATCATTTTTAATCCAAACCTAACTTCAAATCTTGACCATCTATTTCTTTTGTAACAAACTTTTGTAACAATTTCTTAACAACTTATTAAAAACTCATTTTTATTTTTAAATTAAAATATCTTTTAACTCATTTATTTTTTTTATAATCTAATTTCACCATATTTTTTAAAATTTTGTTCTCTTTAATTCAACATCCATTTTGATATATTTACAAATTTTTTTGTTTTTTTTTTCATTTTTACCGATTTGATTTATTTTAATTCAACTTTTTTACATTTTAACGTTAATTCGATTGTTAAAAATCGTCACTTATTACCCGTCGCTGCATTGCGCGGGTACCATGCTAGTTTATCAAAATACATATTTATATTTATCAAAATAAGCAAAATTGCTAAAAAGTAATCCATACAAGTGGCAAAATATAAAACCAAAATTAGTGAAAGGGTGAAATAGCACTCCACTTTTATTCCCGCCCAAATTGGTACCAAAAAGGCGCCAAAAAGAAAGAAGAACCCTAAAAGAAAAGAAGATCCATTCATCCATCAATTGGGTTTAGTTTGTAAACTGAAATGGAAATAAAATTGAAGTGTGGATGTGGTGAATCGAGTTGCCCAGAATGGGCAATGATCGAAGTGCAAGGCGTCGTTGAAGTCCAGCCTGCTTTTCAGCATTCTTTATCTAATCTTCAGATCGGTATTCTTTGCCGCCCTTCTTCTCAGGTATCATTTAAATTTACCAATTATTTGCTACTATTTGCTTTTGGATTTCATTGTCTCATTATTGCTTTTTTTAAGTGCTTATTTACACTTAAACAACCAAAGGGCTTTTGTACCCATGTGGCCATTTTGGTTTGACCCGTTCCTCGCCCAACTGTCTTTGGGAACTGGCTTTTAGGGGTTATATGTGTTTCAGCTGCTAAATTAGCTTATCAAATAAGCCCACACACTAGTTTTTATAAGCCATAAGACTCCATAAGCTCAAGCCAATTAAGGGGGGTGTTTGTTTTAGCTTATATAGTGGGCTTATAAGCTTATAAGCCATAAATAGACTTATAAGCTTACATAAGGGGGTTTTGGTAAGCCACGAATTTGTGGCTTATATAAGGATAGGTGGCTTATATAAGAATATTATATGAAAAAACATTTATACCCTCATTTAATAATTACATCCTTCTTATTTTTTATGTACTCTTTTGTCATTTTACCTTATTAACTATAGAAGCTAAACCAAACACTTTAAGTAAGGCTTATAAGCTAATTATATATAAGCCATAAATGGCTTATATAACATTACATAAGCCCAATACATAAGCTTAACCAAACACCCCCTAAAACAGGCTTATAAGCTCAAGCCAATTAAAACAAGCTTATGGGGGCTTCTAGATAGTTAAATGACCTAAATACCCAAGAAAATATAACGGATTATCAATTAAAAGCTGTAAATATATATATGCGATTTTATATTACTCATAAGTTTTTAGCTCCAACTGATTCGCCAAACAACTTCACAAAAATATAAGCTCCAGCTCCAGCCCATTTCGCCGAACATATCTGTTGTACGAGACTGTTAGATTGCCTATCTAATAATAGTTACACTAAACAAAATGTCTAATTAGTTTCATTCAAACACCAACCAAACCGATAAGGATATAAATACTTCAAAAATTAAATCCAAAACACTCTCATAATGAAATTTAATATGAATGTATAGTTGTTTCGAGGTCAAATAATCATGGTTTGTGGCATTTTGTTAAAGTAGAAAAACATCTTATAAGGTGTTTAGGATTGTTTATTGAAACTGCTTACTTAGTGTGTTTACTACAGCAAAGAAGTGAGTTCGACGGGATTAGGCTGTTTATGATGGCTTATCCAAGCTCCTGTATTTATTTATATTTTGTCATTCTTGAGTGTTGTAAGCTGTTTAGAATAAGTAATTGGCGTGAGATTTCTTATTTCAGCTAGTGTTGTAAGCTGTTTAGAATAAGTAAATGGTGTGAGATTGCTTATTTCAACCAATTAATTTTTAAAAAGGTTAAAAGAAGATAAGGTTACTTAGTGAGTAATCATGAACACCCCTTACTTTGGGCAATCAGTAAAGAAGCAAGGTGGCTTAGTGGTAATGTGGCTTAAAGGTAGAGACCTGGGTTCAAACCTCGCTGGCTAATCATCTTGGAATGCCCTGGGAAAAGTCCGGAAAAGGCAACAAGAATGCCGGTTAGGCCATGTACATTAGAGCTAAAAGAGGGTTGACTTTCCCCGGGTAATCTCAACCGGGTACCTATCTGTTTACTTGTTTTTGTGAAAAAGCAACAAATCTATTATGATAAGCTCATTAAATAGTGTCGTATTACACATGCGCCTCTTTGAATGATTATAAGTTGCTATATACCGAGCCAGTTGATTACGATTAGAAACACATCCAAACACTCTTATGCAATAGTTCTCGTTACAGCTATTAACTGATTAGTTCATATCACATTATCATTTCAAAACACAATGTCAAACACGCTCAAGTGAATTTGTGTCTGTAATCTCAGATATAGATCGAGCTAATAGTAACTAGCAACTACTATTGCATTTGGAAATCAGAAAAGTCTTAACAGAGACTAGGAATCAAATATTCGAAATGGGACCTGATGAGGCTGTTTTGATCTCTACTATAACTGGTTTGATTGTACAAAATTTAATCTTGCTTTCTTGATGGTTCAGGAAAATTATACTTTTACTGTCGGTTATCATGAGCTGACTGGGTCAAAGATCCCCTTGAAGAAACCATTACTAGTATTGAAGAAGAAGGTCATAGAATCTGATATGGAAATAGACCAGATTGACGATGATGCTGTTAATTCATCAAGGGTGGAATTGGAAGTTATTGGTATCATTCGTCAACGAATTTTGTTTAAGACTAGACCAAAGGCTCTTATCTCAAGTAAGTTGTAACCACATCATGTTTTTGCTCAACTTTTTTAATATGGTTAATATAAATTGAACCATACATATAGGAAGTTCAATTTTGTAATCTGCATGCTTGTAGTCTCCCGGCAATAAAGAAATAAGAACTATCATACCTTTTTGGACTTTTGAGGTCAACAAGAACTTTCAGTTCAAAATGACTTTTACTTCTTTAAATCCTTTGAAAAAGTTCTGATAACTACATTGGTGTAGGTAGAAACTATGGCTGATATAAGCTTATAACTTATAAGTATTGAGTTTCAACGTAAATTTTGTTTCTAAGACTTCAGACTAGCAGAGTAATGGGACTGGCCTCAAAAGTCAAAGTCTACCTCTTTTTTCTGAAAGAATGGAGCATATGCATTTGATATCAGGTGTCTGACTCCATGTTTTTATGATTGTAACGATTGAAGAGGCATATTCTTATTATTTTCTTGTTGCAGAACCACAACTTGTGGTGAAGGAGAAAGTAAGTGCACCTCGAGCCGTTGTTGAAAAGCAGACTTGACCTGAACGAAGAATCTTGGACTAAGTTTCACGTGCGATGAAGTAAAATTTAAATCTATGATAGTACTCTTGAGGTGTGATATTGTTAAAATGCTTAGAAATCAACTTGAATTTAATGATACTCTGTTTTTGTAACCTATTATGACACCTGCCATTTTTAAACCATGGTGTTCAAAATTGTGATTGTCCTTGTATGTTTGCTTAGAACCACCTGGTGCAAAAACAATGATATCATCGCATATTGTCTGCTGTTTTCTCTTAGCTGCATGTCAAGCTTGATTATTTAAAAAAAGTTTGATTTCATTTTACTGAAGATGTGCTTGGTCAGTTCGGCCTATAAAGGTAAATGTTGAATCACACAAGTACATCAAAAGAATGAATTTACATAATCTAAAAATGGGTTCAAAAGCTTCATTTGATGCTTTGTAATTTGTATGCAGCCTTCATTAATATATATAGCTGGTTAGGAAAGAAACATCTCATTTGTGATTTTTGCAAATTTATTAAAATGCATGAAAAACAATGGATCTGTTACCTGTGAATACAAATGGTTTGTTTTGCGGTTTAGATATTGGGTATGGATTTTATACCCATGGTTATATGTTTGGGGTTTAAAAGTAAAATAAAAGTCCTCGCAAACCATACACAAGCTACCTTCTTTTACCCATTTGACTCGTTAACGATAAGACATAACTGAATCAAGTCATTTACAGTCAATGTGTCAAAAATGTCTCCTTAAACTTTACGTGTAGCTGTTATAAACTCTCTTAATGTTGGAATCATATTTATTCTAACCCTTTTCTTGTAGGATCATTATCTAGTACTGTAAGAAATTTGAGTTTCCATGATGGAAATCATATACTACCATGGATTTTGTAGCTATCCATTCTACATTCTTTGCTTACCAAAAAAAATATAAAAAAAATTAAATATTGATATATCAGAGGAGGGAAGAATGCGAAACAAACACTAAAACGATAAGAATAAGACTACATCATAAAACTACATATTTACTGAAGTATGATATGAAAATCGAAGTGTAATACTTATATCTAGTTGGCTAGAATGTTAAGAAGGGAAACTCGTGTCTGAATCATTTTCCGAAAAAGAGAATCTAAACCGACCTCATAACCCTGGATATGACAATCAAGGTTTTGTAATCTCTCTATCACCATCCGTACATCAACAGTTTCACCCTCATTCTTTTTAACATTTTTCAGTAAAGAATGAAGTGTACCATCAATGATATCAGCCTCCTTGATAATTTCTTGAACTTTTTCGCAACTTGACCTACCCGTTGGCAACAACTTTTGGATCAAAGAGAACCCATTATCCGGTTTTGTTTTGCCTGACAAACAAATCAAAATAGCTCGGAACATGGAGATGGTGGCAATGACGATTTGGCTTAGAAATCCAATCACTATTGATAAATGATGATCTTCACCAACAACAAGACACGATTCTACTTCCCTTTCGATTAGTTGTAAAGATCTGAGGCACACGACAATGTTCTTCTTTGCAATCTTGCGAGATAGAGCATAATCTGAAATGTGAGTTTCACCATTTGCATCTATTCCCACGCCTTTTCTCCGCAAGGCAAATTCAAGGATCCGGGCATTGTCTTTCATTTTAACAAGCAACTCAATGAGGCAGTTATAGGAATCCAACAAGCCAATCGAGCCAACAAGCGCATCTTCAACTAGTTTTTTATTCCCATATTGAAGACTATTAACTTGTTGGACTTGAGACGAAGCGATGAGTTCATCAACAGAAAGATACAACTCAAACAAACATACTAAACCACTGTCGATACTCGTTGATGAGTAGAAAGGTACAAGCATTTTAAGCTTATTAAGGTTGATTTCAATTTGAGAAGAAGTTGAGGTTAACCTAGGAGGCAAGCTAATTGATCTTAGTTGAATTTTCATGTTTGAACTCTTCATGTTTGAAATTTGGTTTGGTTTGGTAAATGTGGCTATTTCATGGTCGTATATAAGTAAGCAAACTAAATAGATATTTTATAAATATCTTTTCAAAAAGGTGATATTTGTCTTATGCACATGTATGAGTTGTATTATAGGATATTTTTGTTTGATCAAAAAGTTGAATACATTTAGTTTGGTATGCGTAACGTGATCGTGAATGATTTGGGATATTTGTGAACAACTTTAAAGAAAGGAGTGGATGAGTAACATGAATCTTAACTAAAGTCATGTAGAGATTAAAGTAGTTTGAAAACAGCTAGCACTGATAATCATGTTATTCGTGAAACAAAAGAAAAAGAAGAGCATCAACTTGATACACAAATCTTTACCTTAAAGATGATTGATACATAAATCTTTACCTTGAAAATGATTGATACATAAATCTTTAGCTTGAAAATGATGGGTTCAGGGACAGAGTTAGAGGGTTCTCGAGGATGCACGGAAATTTAATGGTTTTTTGTCGTTTATTATATATTTTCGTTAAAATTTTGATTTTGTCAAAATGAACACACTAAAAATTAAGTGTTATATAAATACTCGCATTAAAAATTTTATGCACCCGATGATTTGATATTATGGTTCCGCCCCTAGATGGGTTTTAAGAGACCTAAGAACTTCCTAGTTTGAACGTAATTTTTGTCGCTACAAGGTGCTTTAAGTGACGAACAATTCTGTGATGATCCATATTATCGTCACTACTTGGACCATTTAGTAATCAATAAATTGTCACAAATTAAAATTTTGTGTCGAAACTCATAGTTCGTCATTTACTTGTCACAAAATAAACTAACTTGGCAAGTGGCTTGATAAAGTAAATAACAGGTATTCCTCACTGAATTCTAATATCATTGAGTGATGCCAAAGTGGCTTTAAATACACAAATAATACTAGGAAATAGGAGATAATACTAAACAACGGTTATAGCATAAGACTCGGTATAATTACGTGTGTAGAGCTCTATTTGACTTGACCAAATAAGCTTTATTTGAATTCTTTATTTCTTCAACTAAAAGACCCACAACTCCATCAAACTCTCCCTCAAACATGACTAGGATTCCATGTCTTGTTTGCCTTTGAAAGAACACACACCAAGTCGTTCTCTTAGCCTTTCAAAGTGATCACGATGCAAAGGCTTAGTAAAAATGTCTGCTACCTGCTCCTTGGATTCAACATACTCCAAACTCACTATTCCTTTGCTCACAAGGTCTCTTAGGAAGTGAAATCTAACTCCAATATGTTTGCATCTGCCATGAAAAACAGGATTTATTGATAACTAAATAGCTGATGTATTGTCACACTTTATAACACTTCCTCCTCTCTGTTGTACACCGAGTTCTTCTAAGATTTCTCGAACCCAGACCACTTGACAAGCACATAACGCAGCCGCCACGTACTCAACTTCTATAGACGACAGGGCAACGATAGTTTGCTTCTTCGATGACCATGAGACTGCCGCTCCATCCCACAACAATGTGTATCCAGAAGTGCTTTTCCAGTCAGTAAGATCACCGGCATAGTCACTATCAGTGAAGACTTCCATCTTTCCTTTTCCTCCCCTTTTGTACCAAATTTCGTAATCTATGGTTCCTTGAATATACCTCATTACCCTTTTAGCTGCTGCAAAGTGCGTTTCAGTTGGTTTCGACACAAAGCAACTAATGAAACTTACCACAAATTGTATGTCAGGTCTTGTGGTGGTAATATACAGCATGCTTCCAACTAGTTGTTTAAACAACTTTTCATCCACTGGTTCACCATCATCGTGTCTTAGTCTACTTCCAGGAACCATAGGATTGACTACTGAATTGCATTCCACCATCTTGAAACGGGTTAACATGTCCACTACATACTTCTTTTAGGAAATGTGAATGCATGTTGAGTTTTGTATTACCTCAATTCCCAGAAAGTACCTCATTTTTCCCAAATCAGTCATCTCAAACTCAGCTTTCATAGACACCTTGAATTCTTCCATCATCTTCTCATTGTTACTAGTGAAGAGTAAATCATCTACATATATGTTCACAAATAATAGTTTATCTCCTGCTTGTCTTTTTATAAATAACGTATGATCTGATTGGCTTTTTGTGAACCCTTCTTTGACGAAATAGGATTTAATGCGACTGTACCAAGCTCTGGGCGCTTGCTTGATCCCATACAAGGCCTTTTGGAGCTTGTACACCTTATGCTCGCTATTCTTCACTACATAACCTTGTGGTTGCTGAACATACACGTCTTCTTGCAATGTTCCATGGAGAAAAGCGGATTTTACATCCATCTGATAAATTCTCCATCCCTTTTGAGTTGCTAAAGCAATCATCAAAAGAATCGTATCCATTCTTGCCACCAGTGCATACACTTCCATATAATCAACTCCGAATTCTTGACCACATCCTCTGGCCACCAGTCTTGCTTTGTGCTTTTCAATCTCGCCCCTTTCGTTCAACTTAGTTTTATATACCTACTTTAGACTGATGCATTTGGCATACTTTGGCAACTCAACTAGACACCAGGTGTGATTCTTTTCAATCATCTCGATTTCATGATCCATTGCTATCTTCCACTTGGGTTCTTTGACTGCTTCTTTAAAGTGAATTGGATCTTGATGGGCTATCTCCACCGCATTTACTTCTTCTGTGTCTGAGTCTAAGTTGTCACCAGTGACGAAGTCTTGAAGATAGCTAGGAGTTCTACGCTGTCTACTCTCCCTTACTGATGTAATACTAGGACCTGGTTCAGTTTTTGGCTGATCTTGTTCAGTTGTCGGCTGATCCGGCTCCACCAAATCATGCATCTCGGCACCATGTTCATCAATGAGAATGTAATCATCATCAACAAAATCATAGTTTCCCCATGAAATATCTTCTTGAGCAGTATGCGCCTCCTTTCTTTGATTCCAATTCCAGCCTTTGTGTTCTTCAAATATCACATCTTTGCTTATTATCACCTTCATGGTTTTTGGGTCAATAAGTCTATATGCTTTTGACTCCTCACTTACACCTGTCAAAACACAAACACAACTCTTGTTATCTAATTTAGCCCGTTTCTCCTTAGGCACATGTACATGAGCCAAACACCCCCAAATTCGGAAATTAACGACTGTTGGCTTCAGTCCGCTCCAAGATTCTTGTGGGGTAACATCTGAAAGTGCTTTGGTTGTGCTCTTGTTTAATACATATAAACTCCAAGCTGCTGCTTCTGCCCAAAAAATCTTAGGCATGTTTTTGGCAGAGAGTAAGGTAACCACCATGTTTATTACCGTCCTATTCTTTCGTTCCGCAACTCCGTTTTGTTGAGGTGTAAAACTCGTGGTCAATTGCCTTTTTATTCCATGTTCCCTGCAAAACTTGGCAAAATCATTAGAGAGATACTCTTCTACCTTGTTTGTTCGAAGAGCCTTGACCACCTTTCCAGTTTCTGTTTCTACCTTGCTTTTAAAGTCTTTGAAGCTTTCGAAGGCTTGTGACTTTTCTGTTAATAAATAAACCCAGCCCTTCCGACTATAATCATCAATAAAACTCAAGAAATATTTCTTTCCAGTATGTGAAGTTGGCGTTATTGGCCCGCATATATCAGAGTGTACCAACTCTAACATCTCTCCAGCATGCCATGAACTTGACTTTGGTATGGCCTCCTTAGCCTGTTTTTCTATCATACAGTCTTCACAAAGAGACGTATCAACAATAAATTCAGGTAAATCACGTACCATTTCTTTATGTTGCAAAGTTTTCATGCCAGTTTTGCTGACGTGCCCCAAACGTTCATGCCATAATTTAGAAATATCATCATCACTTGAGTACATGCACTCGTCTTGCTCACCGGTCTCGTTAGCATTCTCACTAAGAGGATACATCCGGCTGATACTCATTATGGACTGAAAAATTAATCCTTTGTTTGGATGAAAAACTTTGCAAATGTCATATTGGAATAGAAATGACAGACCTTTCTGTTGGAGTTGCCCGATGCTGAGAAGGTTGTTCTTAAGTTCTGGTACAAAGTATACATATCTGATCACATATGTCGCCCCATTTAGAACTAGCTTCATGCTTCCTTTTCCTTCTACAGTCATGCGTGTATTGTTTCCAAGCTTAACAGTGTTAGAGAAACTTTGATCCATATCTGCAAACCTCTCTTTGTTACCAGACATATGATTAGAGCATCCGGGATCCAAAAACCATAGTAGACCTTTGTTCTCACTCTTTCTCTGAGCCATAAATCCATTCTCTTCTACACCTCCATCAGCCATGAGCATGATTTCTTCATTTTCGTCAAAACCAGCATAGTTTGCTTCCTTTGCGGTTGGACATTCATACGAATAATGCCCAAGTTTGTGACAGTTATAGCATTCAATGGTTTCTTTGTTGAAAGATTGGAGCCCTCGACCACGACCTCTTCCTCTATAGCTGTAGCGCCCTCTACTACGTCCTCTAGTATACGAGCTATCACATGTATCTTGTGAGACCCCCAAAATCAGGCAAGGAAACACGTAAGTAGCAAGGGGGTTCCACGTCATGGTACAAGAAACAATGAAGTACTGTTGACACAAAATTGACATAATAAAAACATATACATTCCATCATAAAATATCAGAGTTTTTAAATAAAGGTCCCATAGTTTTATAAGCGGAAAATCTACTATTTAAACATGATTTTGTAACATATAGTTACCAAGAATATAGGATAAACATATGAAAGATTTTACCAAAACCAAAGTTTAAATATAACACAGAAATCTCCAAGTTGCGATAATATCCTGCGGGCTCCCATCCAAGCAAAAATTAGTATTATTACCTGAGATTAAACATGTAAAATCGTCAACACAAAGTTGAGTGATATTCATAGGTTTAGCAGTAAAGGTGTGGAACACAAGCATTCATTTGTAAAACAAGAAATAGGAAAAATGGTTACGTACAATAACCATAGCCCGAAACTATTATTATTGCTATTTAGTTCATGAACCGAAGCTTAACTCAATGTAAGTTCCTCTAGTGACTATTCAGCCTAAATACTCAAGTATAAACAAAACAAATGTAATGCGTCAATGGTTAAACAACCGCAACATGGGATGGGGATTGTCAGTCCCGATAGATCCACCCACAACATTCGCGCTTAGCAACACAAGTAAATTAACGGTTCATGATCAGGGGAGGAAACTTAAGGGCTATAGACTAAAAGCAATAATAATAATTAAAACTGTTGGAAACCATACAAGTTCTGGATAGAATACAAGTTCTGGATAACATACGGTTTTAAATGAATGTGTTCCACCATGTAAAATCTCACCCCGCGTTTAGAAACAATGTATAAGTAGTAAAAAGGGGCTATGAACTCACCTTAGATATAAGGATATCGAACCAGGATATCGATCAAGATAATAGTGACAGGAGTGAAATGATGGTATAAGATAAGCCGAGAAACCACCGGCTTCTAACGCCGACCTAAAATAAAGTGGCGCGTCTTATAGATATAAACGACGACGTACAAATTGAAATAACTTTTCCAAACACAATTACTTTATAGATAAAATAACTAAATTATAATTTCTGATTAGTTTTGGTGTACATAAAATGAATTGGTATATATAAAAAAGGTTACTTTGAAAATCTATAATTTATATGTATATGTCTTTATAGGTTAGAGACCAAAGTGTAATTTTCATTTCATATGCATTAAAATGGACGTACACTACTTCAATGTTTCATTTGATTATTTGTATACAAAATTTTAATATTGTTGATGCAACTTGGTATCTTTATAATATTCCGCTGTATATTTAATTAAAGATCCGAAGGTCGATTATTCATGACTAATATTAGTGATTACACCAGCGTTTTGTTCGGCTAGTGACATATTTTATGACTCGGAAAAGAAGTAGACATATTACTATCAACAAATAAAGCATAAACATGAAACGAAGAGTATACCTCCATGCTGAACGAGTCGATTCGAAATAAAACGAGGACAAGTATTACGCCGATCGTACCCGAACACAAACACTATAATACAATAAAATTTGAATCATCTCTTTCGCCATCCTTTTCATCCCATAAAACACGAATATGTTCAGAGTGATAAATATTTAGTATGACTTATATTATAGTAAGCATACATAGGAAGATTTCTACATTGACGTAATAGTATCATTATTATACAAAAAGAAACAATACAAATATTTCGCCTATAAAACAACACCTGTTGCTTCCATGTCAAAATGATATGGACGTGTCATCTTGATTTATGTTATTTTTTTTAATTTTGAAGTAGCGGGTATAGCGGGTATTATCGATGCCCGATATTTTAAAAGTTACGCGATTTGAAAGTTACGCGTAAAGCACAAAGAAATAGACGCTCAATAAAAAATAAAAACGTCGACATTCGGAGAACATTTATATTTTGATATATAAATGAGGGCTTATTATTTAATAAACGTTAACATGTCATATAAATAAATGACACTTAAAAGTTTAGCATAAATTACGAAGAATGCTCATAAAATGAAAAATTAGAACAACGACAATAAAAATATTTCTCTGTCATAACAGATATATTTATGGTCGATGACGGACATATACTTTACCAATAAATAATAAACGGCACTTTTTTGATACGTTAAAGCAATAACCTTGTCGGTTAACCGAAAATTCAATATTATTAGTAAAATGATCATGACAAATAAAATTTGGGTAATATATATTGGCCCGAATATTAATAATATTATTAGAACTCGATCTAAATGTTGATTTTAAATTTCAGGTTACTACAGTAAATAAATATGGAAAATAAAAATAAATTTTTTTATAATTCAAAATAAAATATTATCAATGATCAGAAAAATAATTAAATACAATTTAATTAAAATTCTCGAGATCTCAAGATTTACATATGAAAAAGTAAAGAGGAACAAGTAAAACATTATAAAATCGAGAAGTACGAATAAAAGAATAATTTAATACCGGAAAAGTATGAGTTCTTATAGTCGACCCCCATAAAGGAACTCTGATCCCTCAGAGTTCCACTGAAGACGGAAGAAAATGCAAACAAAATGAGATACATAGTTTAGGACTGATTCATTGCTTCCCATGTAATTTCTGCACCTACGGTGAACCTTACAATTAGAATCCAACTGTGCTTCAGATTCTTAACTCTTTTACAAAATTATTTCAAACTCGAATTGAAATAATAATCATTCAGTACGAAGAAATATAAAGAGTTATAATGAAAACATAAATTGATTAAACGGACAAGTTGCGCTAAATCAAGTTAAGATTGATAATCGACAAGGAATCACAAGTCGCGCAAACTGTAAAACATAACAATCTACCTTTCAAAAGTAATTAAGGAGAGATATGAATTACATATAGACATTTAAAGTAAGTGTTGTCACAGTTGTCTGTCTAGGATTTGGTATTACTTTCAAACTCAACTTAAGTATTTTCTTGATCATAAAAAATACAAGGCTTGAGGGAATAAAACGAAATTCGTATCGATTCTTAACGAACATGATAGAATAGAGGCGTTGACAATAAGACAACAAGAAACAAAGAATATAGCAAGTCATCACTCCTTGAGTGCAGTTGTTGTCACCAACATTGGCTTATAAATTTCTAGGTAATCGATACACGATTGAAAGACAAAAGCCACACAACAATTTACGAATCAAAGAAAACTTTTAATTAGTCACTTGTGCATGATTCAAGTAAAATGAACCACATTGGCATGTTGAGAGCGAAATCAACACATGGTTTACACGGGCGAATTTTGAGGCAATAGAGTCTGACACACATCATGACGAATATACGATATCGATATTCATGTACAGTCATGAATTGTTATTCTCGTCCGGAGACATTTCTTAAGGTATACCAAAATTTACTCAAACAAAGTTGGTCGAGGAGAAAGTATAAAAACATTAGAACTTCCAAGTACGATATCAATAGTCAGTAACTTGACGAGCGGTAAATAGAATTGTATCATGAAAGAAAATGAGGTAACAAGTAGAGTAAAGCTCATTGAGTAAACAAAAATAGATTGTACTCGCAAACACGCAATTCGTTCAAGAAAAAATAAAGAAACATATGCATTTGTCATGAACTTGTACTACTTGCATAACGCATAAAAGCTTTCACAATTTTATTTTAACAAGATTTTAAGGTGACTACTATTCAGTCTCGCATGACTCCTTCTAAATTACGCATGGGTGATCAGGCCATGCATAATTTAGGACTAGCAATGTGATGTTTAGCTTCGTCAAACCAGTATTACCTGTCACATATTAACAATATATAAAATACCATTTGTAAAACAGGAATCGAAATAATCTATGAAACGTTCTCGAGAGTAAGTAATTCGTCAAAATACATTGTAACAACAATATAAAAAAAACTCTATAGAATAACATTCATGTATTTTGTAAAGCCCAAGTAGAACATTTTGTAAAATGATTCGCAAACAGTGTTAGTTTAAATTTATAAAATAGCGAGTGGGTTACACGAGAGTAATAAAGAGTAGTTCAAGACAATCAATGAAATGGTTACAAGTTGATAAAGTTTCAAGAGATTTAGTCGGAATCGTCATGAGACACGTGTCAAGATGATAACGAACGATATGAAAGCAAGAACTTCAAACCTTGACCCAAATCAAGGGTACGATAGAATCAAGAAAGACAACTTAGATGACAATTAAGTCATGTATAAAAGTAAAGATAAAGGAATCCATATGCACTCATGCCGTAATTTATTTGACATAAATATACTTTTAAGAAAGTAGGGCATCAGTTTCCAAATAGTACAACTACTCCGTAAAGTTTCTATTTTAAGAGAGTAGGAATTTATCATGTAATTAGTAATGCATAAAAATGTACACATTTTTTTTCGAAACATACATTTCATCATCGGTTTATCAAATCATCTGGTTCTAAAAGTTCAATATATATGTATGTATGTCCGAACTCAAAGTTACTATTTTAACATTTTCAAACGTAATCAATGGTTGGTAGTTGTAAAATATCAGTTGTTAAAGTTTTACGAGCTCAAATGAACTCAAAAACGCTTCAAACCATATATATATATATATATATATATATATATATATATATATATATATATATATATATATATATATATATATATATATATATATATATATATATATATATATATTATTCTATCAGCTTTGACTTTTAAGTTTGACTTTTGGGTCTGACCAGACCAATTGACTTGCTAAATGATATTTTTGAGACTCGAAGTCTATAGAAATTTGGTGTAAAACAATGTTTTGGACAACTTTCTAGTTTTACTCGAGACTTGAAATGGATAAAAAATTAACGAAAATGCCCTCGCATCAAATTTGTCAACAAAATGATATTTTAGAAATACGCAGAAATAAGTTCTTAAATTTTACAATTTCAAATGAGCGTCACTTGCTCGTTTTCAAGATTTACGGGTCGAATTTTATGTCCTAAACGTACGTCTCAACAAGTAGATATATATTTTTATGTCTAAAGTTTATAAAAATATTTTCTCGACATCGTTAAATTACATGTAACTTTTCTGCAGAAAGTATATTTTTCGACACACCTTGAAATTTAATCAAACTTCATAATGACCCGGAGTTTATGTACACACAGTTTGTGATTTCCATAGAGACGAAAAAGAATAGATTGTATAATTAGGCATATAAGGAAAACATAGTATAAAAATGATTCAATAATACCAACGATAATCTAAGAAACCAAAACTGCGCCTGACATCCATGTCATAGATTTCAAGATGCAAGGTAGGAAGGTCTCTTAGCGGCGTGATCTTCCAAAAACACAAAACATACTGAGAAAAAATGGAACATTAACGAGTTGCACTCCCAGAGCAAGGATGGTTAATGAAAAGGAAGGATACAAGTTTATAGGAGTAAAATCGTATTCCAAACAATCGACACATATTAGAGGATGAATTACAAGGTGACGATGGTGTTTTCAAGGTACAACGAACGTTGTAATTAGAAGTCAAAACGTAGAATGGTCAATGAATTAATATTCAATTGATATACGAGTGTCGTGTAAAACGGTGACGTAAAAAGTCAACAAGTGGTTAAAAAAAAACCATGATATCATTCAACGCGATTCCAAGAAATCCTTTCAAGATGTTGTGACTCGTACGATGGCCTTTATTCTTTTTCGGAGACACATTGAGCTACACAATGGTCTATAGGCTATTTTTTCAAGACATCCAATCATAATGGTCGGAAAGCAATTTGGATATCTAAATAGATATCTTAAAGGAGTTTAACAATGAAAGTAACACTTATTTAATCCCAAACAATGGTATCACGAGAATACACACAACATGTAAAAGAATGAGTCGAGAAAAACAGGCGTTTCAAAATGAACGAATATAAGAGGTAAGTCGTATCACGCATAAACGAAATAGCAATAGTACTCAGAAAAGTGAGTATATAAAGTTGGCGGCATACGCGCTCCGAATACAAGTATGTAATGCCATAACAATTTAAAATTATTGTAACAAGATCAAGTTCACAAGAACAAGAATTCAAGTAATAAAGTAAGGACACATGTAATTACAATGATATTCAGTGATAATTCATTAAGCACAAATGATTTGAAAAAAGATAATAATTGTCGTCATGAGGGTATTGTAATATTTCAAAATGTAATCAAGAAATGAAATACTACAACGATAATTAAAAGTAAATAATAAGGATTAGAGAGTTACCCGCGCAGATATCGAACAAAAATGGCAGATTCTGTGTTTGACAGTTATAAACATGAAATATTTGAACTTTCGGTTATAGACTAAGTTTAGAAAAACGACTCAGTTCCCTATAACCATCGCTCTGATACCAATCTGTGAGACCCCAAAAATCAGGCAAGGAAACACGTAGGAAGCAAGGGGGTTCCACGTCATGGTACAAGAAACAATGAAATACCGTTGACACAAAATTGACGTAATAAAAACATATACATTCCATCATAAAATATCAGAGTTTTTAAACAAAAGTTCTCAGAGTTTTATAAGCGGAAAATCTACTATTTAAACATGATTTTGTAACATATAGTTACCAAAAATATAGGATAAACATACGACAGTTTTTACCAAAACCAAAGTTTAAATATAACACATAAATCTCCAAGCTGCCATAATATCCTACGGGCTCCCATCCAAGCAAAATTTAGTATTATTACCTGAGATTAAACATGTAAAATCGTCAACACAAAGTTGAGTGATATTCATAGGTTTAGCAGTAAAGGTGTGGAACACAAGCATTCCTTTGTAAAACAAGAAATACGAAAAATTGTTACGTACGATAACCATAGTCCGAAACTATTATTATTGCTATTAGTTCATGAACCGAAGCTTAACTCAATGTAAGTTCCTCTAGTGAGTATTTAGCCTAAATACTCAAGTATAAACAAAACAAATGTAATGCGTCAATGGTTAAACAACCGCAACATGGGACGGGGATTGTCAGTCCGGATGGATCCACCCACAACATTCGCGCTTAGCAACACAAGTAAATTAACGGTTCATGAGCAGGAGAGGAAACTTAAGGGCTATAGACTAAAAGCAATAATAATAATGAAAACTGTTGGAAACCATACAAGTTCTGGATAACATATGGTTTTAAATGAATGTGTTCCACCATGTAAAATCTCACCCAGCGTTTAGAAACAATGTATAAGTAGTAAAAAGGGGCTATGAACTCACCTTAGATATAAGGATATCGAACCAGGATATCGATCAAGATAATAGTGACAGGAGTGAAATAAGCCGAGAAACCACCAGCTTCTAACGCCGACCTAAAATAAAGTGGCGCGTCTTATAGATATAAACGACGACGTACAAATTGAAATAACTTTTACAAAACACAATTACTTTATAGATAAAATAACTAAATTATAATTTCTGATTAGTTTTGGTGTACATAAAATGAATAGGTATATAAAAAAAGGTTACTTTGAAAATCTATAATTTATATGTATATGTCTTTATAGGTTAGAGACCAAAGTGTAATTTTCATTTCATATGCATTAAAATGGACTTGCACTACTTCAATGTTTCATTTGACTATTTGTATACAAATTTTTTTAATATTGTTGATGCAACTTGGTATCTTTATAATACTCCGCTGTATATTTATTTAAAGATCCGAAGGTCGATTATTCATGACTAATATTAGTGATTACACCAGCGTTTTGTTCGGCCAGTGACATATTTTATGACTCGGAAAAGAAGTAGACATATTACTATCAACAAATAAAGCATAAACATGAAACGAAGAGTATACCTCCATGCTGAACGAGTCGATTCGAAATAAAACGAGGACAAGTATGACGCCAGTCGAACCCAAACACAAACACTATAATACAATAAAATTTGAATAATCTCTTTTTCCATCCTTTTCATCCCATAAAACACGAATATGTTCAGAGTGATTAATATTTAGTACGACTTATATTATAGTAAGCATACATAGGAAGATTTCTACATTGACGTATACAAAAAGAAACAATACAAACATTTCGCCTATAAAACAACACATGTTGCTTCCGTGTCAAAATGATATGGACGTGTCATCTTGATTTATATATATATTTTTTTAATTTTGAAGTAGCGGGTATTACCGATGCCCGATATTTTAAAAGTTACGCGATTTGAAAGTTACTCGTAGAGCACAAAGAAATAGACGCTTAATACAAAATAAAAACGTCGACATTCGAAGAACATTTATATTTTGATATATAAATGAGGGCTTATTATTTAATAAACGTTAACGTGTCATATAAATAAATGACACTTAACAGTTTAGCATAAATTACGAAGAATGCTCATAAAATGAAAAATTAGAACGACGACAATAAAAATATTTCTATGTCATAACAGATATATTTATGGTCGATGACGGGCATAGACTTTGCCAATAAATAATAAAAGGCACAATTTTGATACGTTAAAGCAATAACCTTGTCGGTTAATCAAAAATTCAATATTATTAGTAAAATGATCATGACAAATAAAATTTGGGTAATATATATTGGCCCGAATATTAATAATATTATTAGAACTCGGTCTAAATGTTGATTTTAAATTTCAGGTTACTACAGTAAATAAATATGGAAAATAAAAATAATTTTTTTTATAATTTCGAATAAAATATTATCAATGATCAGAAAAATAATTAAAATACAATTTAATTAAAATTCTCGAGATCTCAGTATTTACGTATGAAAAAGTAAAGAGGAACAAGTGAAACATTATAAAATCGAGAAGTACGAATAAAAGAATAATTTAATACCGGAAAAGTACGAGTTCTTATATATCTACCTTTAGTGCTTGCTCCTCTTCTCGTTCATTCTTCTTAAACTTCTGTTCATAAACAGTTAGTGTGCTCTGCAATTCTTCTATGGACATATGATCAATGTTCTTTGATTCCTCGATCGACACGACCACATACATATTACTTTTCAGTCAGCGTTCGAAGGATTTTTTTAACGATTTTCACATCAATCATTGATTCACCATTGCTCCTCATTTGATTGGATATTGTCAGGACCTTACCAGAATACTCCGGTATTGTTTCAGTCGTCTCATCTCTAAAACCTCGAATCTCTTCGAAGTTTCTGCAACATAGATCTCTTCCCTCGATCATTCCCTGCAAATCTCTTTCGCATGGATTCCCACACCGCCTTGGAAGTTTTTCGATCCAGGATCTGCTCAAACGTGACCCTATCGATTGTCTGGTAAAAATAATGTTTGACCTGCAAATCTTTCAGTCGTAGTTCTTCCAACTTCTTATTTTCCCCTTTACTTTGGGCAACACCAACCGCGCGTTCTCTGATTCCTGGATCGACCAAGTGCCAGAGTTGTTTTGCACGCAACAAATTCTCCATCATCTCACTCCAGTGTTCGTAATGCCCATCAAAAACTGGCACCTTCAACTTATCGTCGTTCATTCTCTCTCTCCTTCTCTCTCTCTCTTTTAGTGATTGAATTTCCATCTGATACCACAATGATAAAGTAAATCACGGGTATTGCTCACTGAATTCTAATATCACTGAGTGATGCCAAAGTGGCTTTAAATACACAAATAATACAACTGAATAGCAAAACTATAGCTAAGAAATAGGAGATAATACTGAACAACAGTTATAGCATAAGACTCGGTATAATCATGTGCGTAGAGCTCCACTTGACTTGACCAAATCAGCTTTATTTGAATTCTTTATTTCTTCAACTAAAAGACCCACAACTCCATCATGGCTTACCTTGAAACTCAAAGAATATATAGTTGCAAGTAAAATAAACTAAATACTATGGAAATTGGGCCAAGACTAAACAACATACTACTCCAACATGCTTGAGAAATTGGCCCATTTAACTTCTTACACACTTTACAATCCAAATACAATCTTTTATAAAGGGTATGAATATTAAATTTAAAGAAGGGTTATAAAAAAATAAATGGATGATGATTTGCACAATCTAAAATTTTATTAGCACATTTCAAAATATACATGTGATGACTATTATACCCTTAATATATATATATATATATATATATATATATATATATATATATATAGGGGAGAGTTAAAATAAAAAGACTTTTTTGGGTGAGAAGAATAAGAAGGATTTTCAGCCATTGATTTAAAATTAATGGATTAGATCAATCCATATTTCTAACTAACTAACTAACTAACTAACTAACCACCAAAACATGATTTTAAAAAAGTCTTCAAAAAATTTTGAAAAATTCCAAATTGTCGGATTTGTTGGTGCATAAAAAAGTTGTGAATAAACGTTTTTTAATTTTGAGTTTTTTACGTTTTTCTAATGCACAAAAAATAAAATTTGATGCACAAACACGTGAATTTTGGTGTACAAAATTTTTTTCATTCACAAAATTTTCAATTTGTTATAGTTTGATGCGGAATCATATTCTAAAGCTAAAAGTCAAAAGAAGTTGGGCATAAAAATGAATTCTTGATGCACAAAAAACCTAAAAAAACGTAAAAGAAAACGTTTTTGTGCATCAAAATTCAGTTTTGTGCATTAAAAAAGCGTAAAAGACTTCGAATTAAAAAAACTTTTTTTACAAAAGTTTTTTGCACCAACATACCCAATCTACTAGAATTTTTTCAGAATTTTTGAAGAACTTAAAAAAAAAACATGTTTAGATGGTTAGTTAGTTAGTTAGTTAGTTTGTTAGGATTGTGATTCTCATCCATTGATTTTAAATCAATGGCTGAAAATCCTTCTTATTCTTCTCACTAAAAAAAGTTTTTTTATTTGATCTCTCCCCTACATATATATATATATATATATATATATATATATATATATATATATATATATATATATATATATATATATATATATATATATATATATATATATATATATATATGGTGGGGTTATTATAAAAAAGATTTTATAATAAAAAGGGTAGGGTGAGATCCTAGCCCTTGGATCAAATCAACCAAAACTCCAAAAAAAAGAAAAAAACGTGGTGCCAAAAGTGTAAATACGTCAAACTTTAGGGTCAATTGTAGAAACAATCTAAAAATGAAAACCGTACCTGTTATATTCCAAAAACTAACAAATTGTTTCATTCAACACACACCAACTCTAATTCTTTCGTTCTCTCTCTAAAAGCACACAAACGCTAATCCTTTCATTTGAAAATGTTATTTCATCGATGATCATTCATCATCAATGACACAACTTACGGCATCGATTTGTTATGCTTCAATGCATAAACTATTGTGAAACAAATCTACACATTTTACACGACCTGGTAAGTTTACATATGAACTCTAACTTTGTTACATGATCAATTTGTTAATTTTTTAAGTTTATATGAATTTGAAGTACGTTGCACTAGGATTTTTAACATTCATTCGATATGTATTAAAAACAAGATGAAAAGCGTCTATGTAAAACCTGCACACCAAGTGTTTGATAAAATTGCTACATGATATTTTATAATTGTAATGCGCTAAATATTGAATGGTGATGCAGTATTAAGTTACAGTATTAAGTTTAGTAGTTCTTTTTTATGATGTAGTAGAAATAAAATGGTGATGCAGTAGGATTATCAGTTTGAATTTGTATAAGATTGATGTAGTAGAGATAAGCTTATGATGTTGTAGAAATAATATTCCACTTTAAATGCATTTTGTGTTTGATGTGATAAATAATGCACTATAATGCATTAGAATATTGGTGGCCATATAGGTGTAACACATTATTCTGTGCTTGAATTATTGTGCCTTTGATGTGGTAGAAAATGCAACGTTAATGCAGTAGGTTAGTAATATTGGGCTTTTGACACCTCATATGAAAGTTCAAGTTCGTTATAGTTCCGAATCTTTTCGAATTGAAAACCGGTCTTAAGTGCGACTCAATCGTCTTTTGGTGAATCAAGAGAATGGTTTGGTTTGTTTATCTAATTTAAACTATTAGCAAGTAATTAAAGTGTCGTTGAGTAAATTTGAACTTTGGACAAAATGAAAAACTTGAAAACTTAATCAATCGGAATAAAACAATTCATGTCCATCGGAATACACCAAAATAGCAACCATCGGAATAATCACTAAAATTAACCATCGAAAAAATTAAGTTCAGATCGGAATACTTAAGGAGCACTTCTGTCGCAATAGGCACACTTATCGGAATGCCTCTATCGCAATGACTCTATCGAAAAACAGGCAGCACTTCGTCTTAACCAAGACCTTAAGACCCGTCGGAATACGCGATCGCAATGTGCGATCGCAACCCAGATCGGAATAAGGGGGTTAACCAACTGATTGCAAAGTAAAACCCTAATGGGTTATTGCGATCGAAAACCAAAGCTATCGGAAAGTGGATAAAACCGTCGGAATGTGTCAAAACCCTAAGATTGCGATGGGATGTAACTGATTCCGAAATTTGTGGAAAGAGTGAATCTCAATAAGCAAACGCAATAAGCAAATCCAAACGGAACTTAAACAATTCACAAAGCTTAACTTTAAGATTTCTAAAGCATAAAATCAAGAACTTTATGAAATGAACTTTAAACTTACTAAATCCTTTTGCAAAATCCGAGAATCAATAAGCTAAGATTCGAATAAGCCAATAAGCATTATGAGCTTATGACCTAAACGTGTAAAAGCTTGTGTGTAAACCAAAAGATCAAACTTTTAACCACGAAATCATAAAATCATACGGATGAAGTATGATATTCGGATCAAAAGTAAAATAAATCAAGAAGTGTAGAATGAGAATAAGGATCAAAAGCTTAAAATAGAACTTTGATTAATGAAATAAGCAATACAAAAAAGTGTTTAATCTTGAAAGATTAAAAGAAAAAGATGAACTAGTGAGAGAAAGTTTAAGACTTTCTCTCTCTAAAAACTAGAAAGAAACTTAAGAAAATAAAAACTAGCTAACTCCCTCCTAATGTGATTAGGAGGGTATTTATAGGGAAGTGGGAGGCATGTGTGGTGCTTTCTTCTTTCTTTTTCTTCTCGACTTGATTTTAATTCTTCGTCTTTGTAGTCTCGGGATTTGAACTTGTCTTTTAATTTTCTTCTTCTATTAGACTTAAGTTCTTCGACTTCATTAAACTTCCGTCTTTAGACTTGTTCTTCGATAAATCTCCAGAATAGGTCTTGGACATCCGTTCTTTAAGCACTCTTGATCTTTTGACTTCGTCTTTTCCCGTTTTCTTCGATAAAAGCCCGTGAAAGCCCGTGTTTTCTTCCTTTTTCATCTTTTGGTCCTAAAACACAATAAAAACACAAACCACGCATAATTCCGACTTTTACGACATAAATCACACGTTTTGGTCTTGTTATTATTGGAAATAAATGGTAAAAGGATAAGTGTTTTCACACTTATTAAATCCCCTACACTTGACCATTGCAATGCCCTCATGCAATGCATTAATTTTAAGCACGGTTTACATTTCCCATCATAAATAACCCACCTTGGCCTTTATTAAAGTCTAAACATAAAAGATAGAAATAAGTAAATAAATTAAAAACTTACATTGGGTTTTGGCGGCCATGAACATTTTTCATCCTCAAGTTTCAAGTTCCCCATACCAAGCTTAAAAACAAGATCATTGTTATTATAAGTTGGCAAACTATCACGAACTAATGTGGGCCAATTATTCACTTAGACTCCCTTATTCCTAGGTGTATCTCTTATATTTTATTTTTGTCTTGAATGATCACAAGGATGCATTGTTTGACTTATTTCGATAGTTATTTAGTCCGAAAATAAGGTGAACGATTTAATCAATAGTTAGCTAAAGGACCAAATCTTTTAAAACTGCTTCTCGGGATATCAGAAAGTTCATATCTTGGCATAACTTGGTTCACGATTTGAGACCTTTCTCGGGCCGATATTTGGCAGCGACTTCATACTTCGAATCTTCGAGAGACGTTCTTGAAATTATGGTCTTCTCTTCATAATAAGAATTTCTTCACTTGAAGTTTTTGAGAGATTCTTCATTTTTGGACCACGACTTCTTCATTTTTCTCCAATCTTTATTTTGGACTTTGATATACAACGATCCGCCTCCTTTTAGGACTTGGATCTATTTATCCTCATACCTTGTTAGGGTCTTTTCGGATAGACTTCTCCATGACTTTGGGGAGTTTTTGCTTTTCGTCGTGTGTCTCGATCCTTCATATTGATTTTTGATAAATGATTCTTCACATCACTTTTGGATCTTTAGCAACAAAATGTAGCCCTCATGCCTTGTTAGGGCCTTTTCGGACTCGCCAATCTTCGCTCCCCGCTTCATAAGTTATGCCTTGGCTATGAACTCTCGTCATTACCGAGCAACTTTTAAACGATCTGGGGCTAGAAGCTAAGTAACTTTTTAAATCGTACAACCTTATTTATTAGCAGATAATTTATTAAGCAAGCGGAGGGAGAATAGGCTCATAATTAACTCACATAAATTCACGAAAGAGTACCGAACTTATAATTGACTCTATCATCTCTCGTTCTTCACAGTTTAAAATCTCAAGTAATGAGACTCGTGGATGCTTAGCCTATTAAATCAAAGTTTCGGGTTTTCGAGTCGCCTATAGGATCTTGCAAATTCTTAGACTTTTTCAAGTTTAGAAATCGCATTTTAAAGTTCCCTTGATAAACGACTCTCTAGGATCAATTATAGGAACTTGCGAAAAGTTCTTGTTCTTAACCCGTGAGAGTTAAGACTTTCGCGTTTTATAGCTCCCTATATAAAAGCCTAGCAAAACTTGACTTAAATACGTTAAGGATACTAGCTAGAGTAAACTTAGGCAAGTAAACTCGGGTTGAGTCAAAATGTTCACGACTAAGAAAAATCTAAAACCACTTTATTGAAAATTTATTCTAGCAAAGGAAACATAACAAGGGCAAATACAACTATACAACTAGGCCAAAATAGATTAAAAATTTTGAAAAATATCGAAAAATCAAATTTTCCGGTTAAAATGAGGGCAAATTCATGGAAAAGACCACTTACTTCGATAGAAGTCCCCCCTACACTTGAGATAAACATTGTCCTCAATGTTTAAGCATGTGGGAGTAAACTCCCCTACACTTAGGACATTGTGCACTTTGTTTAAATCTGGCTAAGGAAAGGACAACTAAAGTGAATTCAATGTGAACATATAGAATATGAAATATTGAATCACAAGAGTTTAGGATAGAACCGGGAAGATGGAAAACACGGTATCACGGTTCGGCAAAAGTCATCAAGATGCTCTCTGAAGCTTAAATCCCTGCACAGCACAAGAAACAAGACAACAAACATATGCGGGGCTCCCCCTACACTTATTAGGAAAGCAGTAAAGGATAGAACACGGGTTGCCTCCCGAGAAGCGCTTGTTTTTGTTCACCGAGTCATGAGCCTGACTCGACCCGATTTTAGTTCATGGGGAACGTGGTGAGGGATGGAATCATCTCTTGAGAGATGTCCTCACCAAAATACAGCTTTAAACGCTGGCCATTCACCTTGAAATTGGGCCCATTCGGCTGAGAAAGCTCAATGGTCCCATACGGAAAGACTTTGGCGACGGTGAATGGACCAGTCCAGCGGCTCTTCAACTTGCCAGAGAAGATCTTCAACCGAGAGTTAAAGAGTAGAACGTGATCTCCAACGTGGAACTCTCGGTTCTTGATTTTAGCATCGTGGATCATCTTCGTCTTCTCCTTGTAGATCAACGAGTTCTCATAAGCTTCATTCCTCAGTTCTTGTAGCTTGTTGAGTTGAACCTTGCGATGATCACCGGCTTTAATGATGTCGAAGTTCGCCCACTTTAAGGCCCAGTGCGCCTTATGTTCCAGCTCGATGGGTAGGTGGCAGGCTTTCCCGTACACAAGACGATAGGGTGTACAACCAATCGGGGTCTTGTAAGCAGTACGGAAAGCCCACAGAGCATCATCTAACTTATCGGCCCACGCGGCATGATGCTCTCCCACAGTACGCTCCAAAATTCTCTTCAAGCCACGATTGGAAATTTCGGCTTGCCCATTGGTTTGGGGATGATAGGCGGTGGAAAGACGGTGATTGACACCATACTTTGCCATGACTCTTGCAAATTGATCGTTGCAAAAATGAGTCCCGCGGTCACTGATGATAGCACGAGGAACGCCAAATCGAGCGAAAAGCTGCTTCAAAAAGTTCACAACCACCCTCGCATCATTCGTAGGAAGAGCCTTAGCTTCAACCCATTTAGAGACGTAGTCGACGGCGACGAGGATGTACTTGTTCCCTTTGGATGATGGAAATGGCCCCATAAAGTCGATGCCCCATACATCAAAGATTTCACATTCCTGTATGAAATTTTGAGGCATCTCATCCTTATGTGTGATCTTGCCCTGACGTTGGCAAGCATCACAATGCTTAACCATTTCGTGAGCGTCACGATAAATGGTGGGCCAGTAGAATCCAGAATCAAACACTTTCTTAGCGGTGTAGTTGGGACCAAAGTGACCACCGGTGGGTCCTTTGTGGCAAGCTTGGAGGATGTCAAAAGCTGCCGGTCCGTCAACACATCGACGAATAATCAGATCAGCACACTGTTTGAATAGATAAGGGTCATCCCAAAAGTAAGTCTTAACATCGTTCAAGAACTTCTTCTTTTGTTGGGATGTTAACCCTTTGATGAGAATACCACCCGCTAAGTAGTTTGCAATGTCCGCAAACCACGGGGTGCCATCAAGATTGAGATTTATAGACATTAGAGTCTCCAGGGGGAAAGAGTCATTGATCTCTTTGTGCGGATGATCCCCCTGATATGGATCCTCAAGTCGACTCAGATGATCCGCGGCCAGGTTTTCGGCTCCCTTCTTGTCACGAATTTCAATGTTGAATTCTTGAAGGAGCAAAACCCAGCGAAGAAGTCTTGGCTTAGAATCGTTCTTTGTCATCAAGTACTTCAACGCGGAATGGTCCGTGTATACGATGGTGGTGGATAAAACAAGATAGGGGCGAAATTTCTCAAAAGCATAGACAACAGCTAAAAGCTCTTTTTCGGTTGTCGTATAATGCAATTGAGCCCCTGTCATTGTTTTGCTAGCGTAGTGGATTGGTTGGAAGTGTTTATTCACACGTTGGCCCAAAACCGCACCAATAGCAAAATCGCTAGCATCGCACATCAATTCAAAAGGCAGCTCCCAACTTGGGGTAACCAAGACCGGTGCTTTAGTTAGCTTATCCTTAAGAAGATTGAAGGCTTCCAGACACTCTTTAGAAAAGATAAAGGGAGTATCTTTTTCCAAGAGGTGGGTCATCGGGCGAGCGATTTTAGAGAAATCTTGAATGAATCGACGATAGAAGCCCGCATGACCCAAAAAACTTCTCACACCCTTCACGGTTGAAGGTGGAGGTAATTTGGCTATGACATCAACTTTAGCACGGTCAACTTCAAGACCGGCTTTAGAGATTTTGTGTCCTAGCACAATGCCTTCTTTTACCATAAAATGGCATTTTTCCCAATTCAGAACAAGGCGAGTGTCTTCGCACCGCTTAAGCATACGTTCCAAATTGGCAAGGCAAGCAGAGAAGGAATCCCCAAAGACCGAGAAATCATCCATGAAGACTTCCATGGTTTGCTCAACCATATCATGAAAGATAGCCAACATGCACCTTTGGAAAGTCCCGGGGGCATTGCATAAGCCAAAAGGCATTCGTTTATAAGCAAATGTGCCGTAGGGACAAGTGAATGTTGTTTTTTCTTGATCTTGGGGATCGATGGGTATTTGAAAATAACCCGAGAAACCATCCAGAAAGCAGTAATATTCATTACCAGCTAGACGTTCAAGCATTTGGTCCATGAAAGGTAGAGGGAAATGATCCTTTCTCGTGGCATCATTGAGTTTGCGGTAGTCTATACAAACTCTCCACCCAGTAACGAGACGAGTGGGAATCAACTCGTTGTGTTCATTGGGAACAACGGTTATTCCGCCCTTCTTGGGCACACAATGGATTGGACTAACCCACGGTGAATCCGAAATAGGGTAAATCATACCCGCATCAAGAAGTTTGATAACTTCTTTTTTGATGACTTCATGTATTTTGGGATTCACCCTTCGTTGGCTTTGAATAGTGGGCTTGAAGTCGTCCTCCATGAGAATTTTGTGTGTGCAGAAGTGAGGATCAATTCCACGAATATCCGAGATTTTCCACGCAATAGCTTTCTTGTGAGCTTTCAACACAGCAACGAGGCGAGTCTTCTCTTCATCTTTCAAATCCGTTGCAATAATGACGGGCGACTTCTTGTTGTCGTCAAGGAACACGTACTCGAGATGTGGCGGCAACTCCTTAAGTTCCAAATCCGGAGGATTTTCGACGGGAGGCGTTTTCAAAGTCGGAGTATCGATAGCAATGACCATGGGAGATGGAGGCGAAGGATTGGCTTCGGTGAGAAGATTGTCAAAGAAACTCATATCTTCATCCCCCTCGGTGGGAGAATCCTTAGTAGCTAATTTCACATCTCCCATGGTATCTTCAAGATTGTTCCAGAATAAATCACTATCTCCAAATAGAGACAACGATGAATCAATGGAGGACACGGTCTCAACAGTGGGAAGAGAGGTAGGAATACTTTTGCAAGCATCATTAAAGTGTTCTTCACAAGCCTCATCAAGAACGTCAATACAATTAACGCTCTCATATGAATAAGGCTGTTTAGACAACTTTCCCATGTTGAAGACTACTTTGTCGTCACCCACTCTCATGATAAGCTCTCCGGCTTCAACATCAATAAGAGTGCGACCGGTCCTAAGGAATGGACGACCAACAATAAGTGGCACACGGGGGTCCATCTCGTAGTCGACGACAACAAAATCAGCAGGGAAGGTGAATTTGTCGACTCCTACAATAACGTCTTCGGCTATCCCCACTGGATAAGCAACCGTACGGTTGGCCAATTCCAAAGTCATCTTAGTGGGGGCTAGCTCTGGGAGAGATAATTGCTTCCAAACACTTAGAGGCATGAGATTAATACTGGCACCTAGATCGGCTAGGGCCATGCAATTCTCTACTCCCGGGAAATTGCAAGGGATAAGAAAACGACCCGGATCACCAAGCTTGATTGGCAATTTCCTTAAGAGCACTGCAGAGCAGTTCTCATTAAGTTGGGTGTTGGCAATGTCGAGGAGCTTTTCCTTGTCGCTCAGAAGGTCCTTAAACATTTTAGCGTACTTGGGCATGTGAGCGAGAGCCTCGGCAAAGGAGATGTTAAAATTCAATTGTTTGAACATTTTAAGGAAGTTCGAAACCTGAATATCATCCTTGCTCTTTTGCTTCTCTTTCCTCAACCTTGAAGGATAAGGTATATTGGATGAAGAAGAAGGCTTTAGGGGAATAGGATCACTCACAACCACGGGTGGTGGGGAAATGGGGATAGAAGGTGAAGGAGGTGAAGAAAGTTGCTCTTTTTCCTTGTTCACAATCACGGGTGGAGGTGTAGGAAGCTCGGGTTCCATATAACCTTTTCCACTGCGAGTGGTAATTGCTTTCATCTCCCCTCTTGGATTCGCAACGGTATTACTCGGAAGAGTACCCGAAGAGGAGGGTTGATTACTTTGGATGAGCGAACCAATCATATCACGAAGGTGAAGAGCTTGATTGTTAAAAGAGTTTTGCATGTTGGCATTAATATCATTGCTGTGTTTGGTCATGTCATTCCTTAGCTCGGCTCGTATATCGCTCCCTTGTTTCACCATGTCATTCTTCAAGTTGACAAATTGACTCTGAAGATTCGTTACCAACTCACGATTGGTCTTCATGAATGTCTTGACGTCTGGACTTACTGCCATCGGTTGATTGAGAGGTGGAGCTTGGTAAGCTTGAGAATTTCCTTGAGTTGGGTATGGGTTTCTTTGGGATTGATACTGATTTGGAGCACGAGGTTGGGATTGGTTGTTGCGGTTGTAGCTTTGTTGTTGGTTTTGGTTTGCAGGAGGAAAACCGGGAGGAGCAAGATAATTGTTGGATCGATAACTTAGCAAGCCACGGTCTCCTTGAGGTCGAGCTTGATAGCCTCCCGTGGAATAAGTGCCGTAAGCTGCGTTAACGTTTTCAGAATAATTGCCTTGGGTAGAAGGACAATCATTATAAGAGTGAGGGCCACCACATGTGTCACAAGAAATAGCAACAGCTTTAGCTTGTTGAAAGTGGTTTGTGGCCATGGCCATGAAATTCTTGTTCATTTCAGCGAGTTGTCGAGAAATTTCAGACATTTCAGGATTGGAGGTCGTAGAAGAAACATTTACTCTCGAGTTAGATCTTGAGGATGCGGATGAATCCCAATTCTTGTGGTGAGTAGTCATGTTTTCGATCAACTCTCGACACTCCTCCGGTCTCCTTTTCATAAAAGTACCACCGGCGGCGGCATTGATCGTGTCACGATCACGAAAGGTGAGACCATTGTAGAAGGTGTCAATGAGAGTGACGGGGAGCATATTGTGATTAGGACAGCGGTCGATCAAATCATTGTAACGTTCCCAAGCATCGAAAAGCGATTCATCATTCTCTTGCATAAATCCACTGATTTGGTTACGAAGGCTAGTGACCATGGATGGGGGAAAGTAGCGCGATAAAAAGCGTTGAGTCATGTCGTTCCACGTATGAATAGAATTCTTAGGAAGACGGTCAAACCATTTTTCGGCATGGTGAGAAAGCGAGTGTGGAAAAAGTTGAAGTCGAAGGTCATCCATAGAAACACCGGGGCACTTCATGCTTTGGGTAATGGTAATGAATTTGTCGAGGTGTTTGTTGGCATCATCATCCGGAATTCCACGAAACGGGTTCGTTTGCACTTGTTGTATCATATGATGCTTCAACGAAAACTCCTGAGCCGTGACGTGCATTGGCGCAATTGGGCCTCCGCGTCCGTTCATGGTGGGTTGGCACAATTCCTCCATGGTTCGTAAATCAGGTAGAAGGACATTGTTGTTGTTGTTATTGTTGTGGTTGTTATTCAAATTATTTTGAGGTGGGTGATTATTGTTGTTGTTAACACCAGCCATATCTAAATCTTCACGATTCTCGGGCTCAGAATAGTTTGTAGATCTAGTACGCATGCACCTGCAAGAAGAAAAATATACACAAAGAGAATTTCTATATAATATTTTTGGTTTTTATAGGTTTTTTAATGTTTTTGTATTTTTGAAAAGGTTTATAATTTTTATGGATTTTTGAAAATTTTTGAAGCGAGGAAAATAACGTTCAAAGAACGGATCCCAAAATTCAATGCGTCTCTCACTAGAAACCGTTTATCTTAACGAAAAGAGCCGGCAGCGGCGCCATTTAATATTGGGCTTTTGACACCTCATATGAAAGTTCAAGTTCGTTATAGTTCCGAATCTTTTCGAATTGAAAACCGGTCTTAAGTGCGACTCAATCGTCTTTTGGTGAATCAAGAGAATGGTTTGGTTTGTTTATCTAATTTAAACTATTAGCAAGTAATTAAAGTGTCGTTGAGTAAATTTGAACTTTGGACAAAATGAAAAACTTGAAAACTTAATCAATCGGAATAAAACAATTCATGTCCATCGGAATACACCAAAATAGCAACCATCGGAATAATCACTAAAATTAACCATCGGAAAAATTAAGTTCAGATCGGAATACTTAAGGAGCACTTCTGTCGCAATAGGCACACTTATCGGAATGCCTCTATCGCAATGACTCTATCGAAAAACAGGCAGCACTTCGTCTTAACCAAGACCTTAAGACCCGTCGGAATACGCGATCGCAATGTGCGATCGCAACCCAGATCGGAATAAGGGGGTTAACCAACTGATTGCAAAGTAAAACCCTAATGGGTTATTGCGATCGAAAACCAAAGCTATCGGAAAGTGGATAAAACCGTCGGAATGTGTCAAAACCCTAAGATTGCGATGGGATGTAACTGATTCCGAAATTTGTGGAAAGAGTGAATCTCAATAAGCAAACGCAATAAGCAAATCCAAACGGAACTTAAACAATTCACAAAGCTTAACTTTAAGATTTCTAAAGCATAAAATCAAGAACTTTATGAAATGAACTTTAAACTTACTAAATCCTTTTGCAAAATCCGAGAATCAATAAGCTAAGATTCGAATAAGCCAATAAGCATTATGAGCTTATGACCTAAACGTGTAAAAGCTTGTGTGTAAACCAAAAGATCAAACTTTTAACCACGAAATCATAAAATCATACGGATGAAGTATGATATTCGGATCAAAAGTAAAATAAATCAAGAAGTGTAGAATGAGAATAAGGATCAAAAGCTTAAAATAGAACTTTGATTAATGAAATAAGCAATACAAAAAAGTGTTTAATCTTGAAAGATTAAAAGAAAAAGATGAACTAGTGAGAGAAAGTTTAAGACTTTCTCTCTCTAAAAACTAGAAAGAAACTTAAGAAAATAAAAACTAGCTAACTCCCTCCTAATGTGATTAGGAGGGTATTTATAGGGAAGTGGGAGGCATGTGTGGTGCTTTCTTCTTTCTTTTTCTTCTCGACTTGATTTTAATTCTTCGTCTTTGTAGTCTCGGGATTTGAACTTGTCTTTTAATTTTCTTCTTCTATTAGACTTAAGTTCTTCGACTTCATTAAACTTCCGTCTTTAGACTTGTTCTTCGATAAATCTCCAGAATAGGTCTTGGACATCCGTTCTTTAAGCACTCTTGATCTTTTGACTTCGTCTTTTCCCGTTTTCTTCGATAAAAGCCCGTGAAAGCCCGTGTTTTCTTCCTTTTTCATCTTTTGGTCCTAAAACACAATAAAAACACAAACCACGCATAATTCCGACTTTTACGACATAAATCACACGTTTTGGTCTTGTTATTATTGGAAATAAATGGTAAAAGGATAAGTGTTTTCACACTTATTAGTTAGTTACGTGTTCATATGCAGGATTTAGTGTAATGATGGCTTGTAATGTAGTAGATTATTACTTTCTTTATAGGCATGATTTAGTGTTATTGTGGCTTGCCATTATTAACAAAATTTATTGTGGTGACTTGGAAACATAAAAAACATTGTCTGCAAATGAACCATGGCCAACTATTCTAACCATGTCTGCAAATGAGAGACGCGCTAATAAACATAGTTTTTACACTATTTATAATTTTTTACTGCATTATAGTTTGGTTTGTACTCCATTACAGTTTTGTTTCTACTGCATTACAGTTATACACCACTACATCAGAAAATATATATTTTGGTATTTGGTATTTCTATTCCAGTTCTTTTGCTTTTAGAATATAACTGTAATGCAATAGAATATAAGACTGTGATGCTCTAGAATATAAAGTTTGATGCTTTAGTATTACGCACATAATATGTGTTTGATGTAGTAGAAAATTAACTAAGATGAAGTAGGTTATAGTTGTTGTTCATATAGGCGAGTTAGGTTAGAATTTGGGTTGCTGATTTTGCAAGAATTTATTGTTTGTGCTTGAGTATGTGAGTAATATGGTAAAAAGGTACTAAGATGCAGTAGATTATTATTGTTGTTCATATTGATGATACAAGTTAAAAGTAAGTTGCCTTTCTTTATATGAAAAGTGATTGTTTTTTGTTGAATATGTGTTTGATGTAGTAGAGAATTAACTGACATACAATAGGTTATTGTTGGTGTTCATATGGACGAGTTAGCTAAAAGTGAGTTGTAGATTTTAAAAATTGATTGTTTGTGTGTGATTATGTGCATTATGTGCTAAGAAAGGTATTTAGATGTAATAAATTATTTTTTTTGTTCATATCGATGATACTTAAGTTTTGAAATATTTTTCTATTTATGTAACATGTGTTTAAGTGTTCTTGTTGTCGTTATTTGTTGCAGGCTATTCATCAAAAAAGCAGAATTTCATAAACAAGACCCAACGAACTGATAGTAGAAGCTCCAGGACTGTTTATAATGGGTGAAAAAGAATATGTGTTTAAGGTCAAGCATTGTTTATAATGTGAACATTGATTGTTTGTGCTGAAGTGATAGCTGAAGAACTTTAAAAAATGACTCGTGGTGTATGTGGAAATAAGGAATGACATTATTCAAGAACATGTACAAAGGAACCTACACCATCCAAGAAACACAAGCTACAAGATGCTCTCGAGCAAAAAGCTGCTCAACAGATAAGACTTGAGCTGAGATCAAATACTCCAGTAACTAATCTATGAACATTTTTTCCTTACATTTTTCATTTTTTACCAACATTTTCAATTGTAAAAATAATGGTATAGAATACAGATCATAAATACAAAAGTGTGTCTTTTATTTCATTTCTTTTTGGTGCATTATCATTTATATTCCTATTCCATAATAGTTTATTTGTACTGCGTCATAATTATATTCCTAATACATTATAGTTTATATTCTTTTTTCATTATGTTTTAGCTTGGGTTATAAAGTTTTTTTGTCTCGTGCATTATAGTGATAAACCTAGTGCATCTTAATATTTCATTGTTTAACTTAGTCTTAATAGTGTTTAGCGTTTGTGTAAAAATGAATGAGTGTGACTGAATTTTTTTGTAATTTCCTAGAACTTGAACTGAGATGTATTGTGGTGTATGGTGATGTACAAAGGCATTTCTTAGGCTAAATAGTGTTTGATGTTTGTGCAAAAATGAATGGGTGCGCTTGAATATATTTCTATGATGTGCTAAAAATTGAACTAATATTCATTAGGGTGTACGATGATATTCATATGCATGATTTAGGATACAGTGTGTTTGGAATTTGTGTAGAAATGAATAAGTTTACCTGAATATCTTTGCGATGTTCTAGAAATTGAACTGTGATGCACTAGAACTCTTGGTGCATTATTTATTCCTAGTGAATCATAGTGTATATATATATACTGCATCAGAATATATACATATATTGCATCACGAAGTAATTTTATTCCATCAGGATGCACTAAACTATAACACCTGATGCAGTAGTATGATGCATTAAACTAGAAATTAAAAAGATGTTGAGGATAAAAAGTAAGATGTAATACAAAAACAGTGATGTAGTCCACAAAACAAAAACATCAAATTTTACAAATTTCTTTCTATTTTCAAAATAATTTCTTAGTCTAGTCAACTTCACAAAATCTATTAACAAATTCAAAATGATCAGATCATCGACTGAACTTCTAGGGGACGCATATTCCAGAATGTGTCTTGAGTGAATTCCGTTGTTTAACTCAGATAACGAGACATGTCCTTCCATTGTTCGTTCTTAAGACATAAAACTGTGCCAACAAAGTAGACCATGTGCCTTGTAGTGTTTGAGATACATTCAATTTCCATTAAAGGTTCAAAATCAACCTGCAAAAAATTTAAAAGAAAATAATTAAGCATGATAGTACAAAACCTACTGCATTATAATACAAAACCTACTGCATGATGCTATAAAACTTAATACATAACAGTATAAAACCTACTGCATTACAAAACCTACTACAATACAAGACACATGATACACCAAAATATAATTATTATGCAATAACTTACACATACAACAACACATACGAGTCCTTTTAGCTTAAAATGACTCAAAAATTTAGAGCATTTATACTGCATTACAAATATAAATCTACTGCATTACTAGTATAAATCTACTCCATCAAAATGTAATTGTAATAATCGAAGAATCCTTTATAATTTTGGATTGTTACTGGTATAAACAAATGGTCCATCGCAAATACAAATCTAGTGCATTACAATATGAACCTGGTGCATTACAGTTATAAAATATGATGTACACATTTTATCGAACACATGGTGTACATGTTTTATATACACTATTTTCATCCATATGATGAGGTACTTACAATCATGCATCAACTTATAAACTAAACTTACTATATTACAGTGAGTCATTCACAATCACGATACACTCATTGAATTAAATATATAATAAACTAAAATAGCTACAACGTTATGATTAGATACTTACAATCAAGATCAAATGATGATGATGTACAATCTTTATTTGTGATGATTTAGTACACATATTCAACGACGATGGTTAACGATGGATCTTCAAAAACAACAATGATGATAACATCATGTTATCGATCGACTGATGTTGAGTAACTATGATGATGATAAACTGTGGTTAGAGATGGTGGGTAAGATGGTGGTTAATGGTGGTTAATGGTGGGGAAGGTGGTTTATGTTTGGAAAGTATGGTGGTGGTTAACGGTGGTATAGAGATGATGGATGAACTGTGTGAATTTTTAGGGATTGAATGAAGAAGATGTGTGAAAAACACACATTATATAGGGTAACGATGATTTTACATAAATTACCCCTGAAGTTTAGTTTAAATGATGAAAATACCCTCGAAATTATTAAAAAAATGTGAGGGATAATGGGACACATGGCAGCTTGTGTTTTCATCTTACCTTTTTTTATTATAATTTTTTTTTATTTTACCCCAACTATATATATATATATATATATATATATATATATATATATGCATCATTAAATTATTTAAGGGTATAAACGTCAAAAGACACACAATTTGAATGTCCAAATGTTAGTGGAGTGTGCAAATCATCACTCAAAATAAATAGATAGTGATATATAATGTTGTCATGTGCTATCGAAGGAAATAATATCTAGAATGAGATAACAAAAAATCAAATAAATAAAGACAAATATTTCATGCAAAAAAAAAATTATACAAAATATCGATATTAACACTTTATAGAAAAATTATGCTCATGTGTGATGTTATAGCTATTTAATTATTTAAAAGTTAATACTACTTTATAGAAAATATAAAAATTCCAAAAACATGAATTTATTAATTGTCACAATACTTAACTTCAAGGTAAAACTTCTTTATAGTATCCGTTCAAATTGCGTGCGTGCACAAGTGATGTATTTTTGTTACTAATAATCAAGATCTAACTATTACAAATAAAAATACTGAGAATAAAAAAGGTCTAAAATACAAACTGCAATAACTAAATTGTGTTTATATACTTTACAAAGAGCAATATAAAAATAAAAGCGTAACAAATATATAAAAACAATTAAAAAAAACATATATAATCCACTTAAAATCATAATAACAAAATTATTATTTAATCTCTAAATTCTGTACGTGTACATGTATTAAAACTAGTCAAATAACATACGAAACTACAATATTAAAATTTATAAAAGTATGAAATGGCTTTTGCGTGTTTAACAATTTATGAGAAAATTTAAGAAATACACATAATTATTCATTCATACAACTAATATGATAATAGATAAGGGAGGAGCTAGCGATTTTCAGTTCGATTTTGAAAAACAACCAAAAATCGCCGAAAATCATAAGGCTTTCTATAAAAACCAAAATCATCACATCGATTTCTTTGTCCGATTCCGGTTTTTTTGTGTGAGGCCATTATTTTTCGATTCAAGTAGGTTTTTAATATTTGTATTCATCCAAATATTTACACTGTATTTTTGAGTTATTTTTGTTAAAATAATTAAGAGCAAGTATTTTTAGCTCCACTTCGTACCAAGCCCAAGTGCTGTAAGAGACTTAAAGGCGGATCTGGGCCGACCCAGAGTCGTATCCGCAAAGGATACCAACCTAGTCGCAACTACGAACTACTACTTAGCAAGGGGTTCGTGTGACTTAACCAACCAAAGCACGTGATATTAGGCTCAGGTTCAAACAACCAACCTCTTAACACTATGCTATACCGAAATTATAAAAAAACTCACACAAGAATCGCCTATAAAAGGAATGCGTTAGACACTCCAAAAGTATGATTTTCACACACTAAACACCCACACACTTTAATCAGAATGTCTAATTACTCTTACGCCAGAGTCTAATCGCGAGATCCTTTAATGATCTACGTTCATTTGTGCAGGAAATCATCCTTTACTCTCACTTAGTACAACATACTATCAAAGAAGAGCTAAAAAGTCTTTATTTCGAGCGAATCCACACCACTCTAAAACCGTTACTAATTTTGTACTAAGACTCAACGTAATTGGTGGTCGACCAGTCAGTCGGTCCCTTCCAATTTGTAAAAATGAAACGCGTCCTCCGATTACTAAAAAAAAAACAACCCGTCCCGTATAAAGTTTTTCATTTGTTCGGTCTATCAAACGACCGCGTAAATCAATTTGTTTGTCCTTGTAGTCTTTCTTATTCCTTTTTTTTGGTTATTTTTGATTTTTGTGTGTGGTCTTCTTGCTATAAACATTTAATCTTGATGTTTTCCGATTGAACATCGAAATGGTCGAAAACTTCAGACCAAAAACTGAAACAAAATTGTCTGATCGAGTCTTGTTTTTTATCCGAGTCGATTCGATTCGAGCAACACTATGGCTGAGCGACGGACCTATACCGGACCAAACCGACCAAAATCTGACCGGACCAAGGACCGAATTGTTCCAAAACCCCGGACCGAGACCGGACCGAAATGATCCGGTCCGGTTCGGGTTGGTCCGGTCTTGTCCGGTTTTCGATCCAGTCCAATCCTAATTAGGCAAAACAAATAAATTTTTGATAAGACTGAACCGGACCGAGATAGTCCAAAATCACGGACGGATGACCAAACCAAATTTACTCGATACAGTCCAGATCAATCCGATACGATTCGATTTTCCGAACCCTATTAGAAAAAAGAAACTTCTGGAAAATATATTTCCTTCCACATTTCCCCCATCCTTCCTTCACCACAACACTTTCAGAACCTTCTAGAACCAATCCCCCAAACCCACCGCTCCATTTCCAAATCATCAAACCATCACAGATGTCTCCGCCGTCGGCCAGATCTATGCTGCCGCCGTTTTTGACCAAAACTTATAACCTAGTAGACGACAACTCAGTCGATGACATCATCTCATGGAACAACGACGGAACTAGGTTCATTGTTTGGAACCCTAAGGAGTTCGCTAACGATTTGCTTCCCAAACATTTTAAGCATAATAAATTCTCCAGCTTTGTTCGTCAATTAAACCTTTATGTAAGTCACATCTCCTTCATTTTCATACTTTTTAGAGGTGGCAAAATAAGCTGGGCGGGCGGACGGACGGGGAATGGGCGGCGGGCTAAACGGTCACAGGCCAAATGGGCGCGGGCTAAACGGGTGCGGCGAAACGGGTGTCGGTTAAAACCAATGTTTTCAGACCCGGGTCGACTCGGACGGGTCAACCGACCTGGTTCCGGCCCGAAAAAATAGGTCATATTGACCCGGGTTTCATATTTTCGAAACCCGGCTTGACCCGCCGGTTTTGAGGTGACCCGGGTTAACCCGGTTCTCGAGACCGGCCGGGTTTTGATTTTTTAGGTTTTTTTTTGTAAAATTCACGTATTTACGACGGAATTTTATATTTACATATTATATTGGTTGGTAAACAACTTATATCTTCAATATATGAAAGTTTTTATATATAATTTATGTTAATTGTTAAAAATATTAAATTTTTTTTTTAATAAAAACCGGGTTGACCCGGTTCAACCCGATTTGACCCAGACCCGGTGGCTCAACCGGGTCAATTTAAAACCCGGGTTTCGGGTTTTAAAACATTGGTTAAAACGGACTAAAAACATATAAAAACATAAAAATAAAAAAATATTAATACTTGTTTAAAAATCGAGATAAAAACATTAAATATAAAAGATTCTCCGGGGACTAATTTGGTGTTTTAGATACGCTTATTGCAGCCCTATCTAGTATGCCATTAATAATAATTTATTAATGGATGGGTAAAAGTAGCCTCTTAGTTTTTTAAAAATGGCTAAATGATGCCTATAATTAGCAAAATGGGCAAAATTTGCTACGTATGATATTTTCCTAACACTTTTTGTTAAATGTTTATGTATTTAATTAGGGTTTCAAGAAGGTCCATACTGAACGGTACGAGTTCGAAAACGATTGTTTCCGAAGAGGTGAGAAGAGCCTGTTGTCCAATCTTCAACGCCGGAAAGAACAGGTTGTATTGTCGACTCGTGATAAGGTTGTATTGTCGACTCGTGATAAGGCGATGACTAACGCGGAGTTAATAAGCGAAAATGAGTGGCTGAGGAAGGAAAATGAGAGGATTAGGAAGGAATTGAGTGAGATCAAATGTATGTTTAATAGGATTTGTGTTATGATGTCGGATTACGGGATTGGTGGTGATAAAGCGGAAGGTGAAGTTGATTTGAGGCGTGAAGATGGATGTAGTGACGATGGTGTTAGCTCTAGTTTGTTTGGCGCGTTAATGACTGTTGGTGTGAAACGGTTAAGAGAGGAGAATGAAATGTCGCGAGTTGCTGACGAAATGGATGCAGATGAGGTTATATTATCATCTTTGCAGGATGGAGATAGATAGATTGTAGTTTGACGAATTAGCTTATGGTGTATACTAATTAAAGTTAAGTGTAGTTATTTATTTGGTTGCAGCCTGAGATAGATTGTATGTAGCTTGATGAATTAGCATTGCTGATTGCTGATTGCTGATAATATTGTGATGCAATTTTGTTAATGATAATGCCATGCTAGATTATATTTATGCATATCACTACAAATCGCCATAAGAGCACAAGGTGTGTTAGGCTAAAAGGGAGTTGGATGCACTATCAAATTTCTCCAAATCAATTTTTGACTACTCCCTGGATTTTAAGTTGAGGCTAAACTCCAAAGATACCATGGGCACCTTACTCAAAATTATGAAATGTATAACTAGAGGGAAAATGGGCTGGTTTAGTATGAGATAAAAAAAACGTTTAGTCCTTTATATGGGCCAAATTGATCAAAACTTAATTGTTAAACTCTGACTTTTAAGAAGTGTTTGAGCAAGAGTCTAAGAAGTGTTTTTGATTGAACACAATTGCCTATAGAAACAAAAGTGTTTTGGGATGTGTTAAATTGATCAACTCCCATTATGTGCTTGAAATGTTTCTGAAGGATGTTCTTGACATAGCATTTTTAACATTGATACATGAATCATGCCTTTAACAGCTTAAAGGTCCATATGGGTCACAACAATCGACCAATGGGTTAACAAATCATTCTTGGTTCGGTTGGTTACGATTTGACCCTTCTTTTTTTAGTTTCCACTATTATAATTGTAAGTTACATATATAGATGTTAACGTGATATTCTAAACTGGTTGCAATCAGTCTGATGTTTTAACTTTTAACACTAACCCATTTGAACCATCTTATTTTACCTATATTTAAGAGTTTAAAAAGTTTTGACCCATTGTTGGTAAGTACAGTATATTTTTATCAATTCATTTTAGGTAATAGAGCTGACATTGCAAGTGTTTAAAGGTGTCTACTTCTGTTGAGAGACTTGCTAAACTGTGTTCAGGTGGCTAAAGGAACCGTAGATAATAGAGAGATACTGGCATCCCCTTAGAAGACACGACTTCATGATGACGTACTCTGAATCCTTTTCTTACATATCCAATATTACCCTTCCCCCGGCTGTGATTTTGTCCGCCTCGATATGAAAGCGGAAGTAGTGATTAGTTTACATGATTCTGAAAAGGTATAACACAAATAGCAAACTTCGGTTTTCATTTATTTAATGTACACACTTATTGAATGCAGTCAGTGGCTGAAGTAGCAGAAGACTTTGTGTTCGTTATGATCATGAGCTTGGGACTGATTGTTCGGGACTCTTCAAGGCCCTTTCTTTTGGTAATTATAATGTGCGAATGGCTACTTCTGATGCATTAGCTGTTGTGTTTGATGACTACCTCGATACATTACAGGTGACTGATACTTATTATTCGATTCTTGTAAACATCTTAGAATCACTGTCTTATAAATAACATACCCAATAACTGTCATTGATGATTTGAAGTCGGTTCTTATTTTTTTATGGCTGCTGCCATTTGGTGGCCCAGTTACCTTTTAACGAACCAACTTTTAAATGTATGAAATACGTAAAAGTTGGGATGGGCCTGGTCCAACCCACGGTTAAACGTGGCTCCGTCCAACAACATACGCAATAACTGTCATTGATGATTGATGATTTATAGACTAATGGAGTCATGTTACAGTATCGAGTTAGAGACTCTGGTTAATCGATTAGCATTCGGATGTTCTCCGTGTTTTATAACTTACATTTCATTAACGAAGCTTTTTTCAAACTTTACATGAGGTTTAGCTATGATGGCCATGTTGGAATCCTCTTGGTCCAGGTATTAAAAAACGTACAACTATGTCCTAAAATTACAAGCTGATAAGAGAGCTTCTAATACTTACAAATCAACTGAGCCAAAGTTGGTGAAGTAGAAAAAAAGCCGAAACAGGTGCTCTAAGAATCCGTTTGTGCATTATCAGAATGTCTATTTAGCATAGAGTAATTAGTGGATGGTCACAAGTAAGCTCTTTGATTTAACAAAAGGCGATCTTACATCACTTTTTAATCCATGACCAAGTTTCGAGTTAACATCACCCGGCTAAGAAATGTGTTTTATACCAAAAACGCTAGGCCATTGTGGTACTTCGTGTTAACTTTGATAATTCCACGGGTTCTAGTCTTATAATCTATTGCTTAATACCCCGCGCTGTCGTGTGAGCTGGTTAGCCAGCCAAGGCGAGAACAATAAATTGACGATCGCATATTCATGTAATTTTGACCATGCATATAAACTATTAAACAAAAAGCATAGGCTATATTAAATGAGTAAAATAAAACCACCAAACATGTGAAAACTCGAAACTAAAATCATAGACATAGTCAGTCAAATGATAAAGTAAAACCACCAAACATGTAAAATTGATGTTCGGAGTACACCATTCCACGGTAACACGACTTTGTACTAATAATTTAAGTAGAAGTCACGAAAGGAAATTGTACAAATCATTTAAAGAGTAAATTACAGAGTCAGTCTTTGTGGAAACTTGCCTCAACAATATAAGGAATATTGTCAAAAGATTGGATTAGCAGTATTCAAACTTGTTGAAGTGTAATTTACTTTAAAATTCGTTAGAAAATTGACTCTATTATATTCATTCTATAAGTTGATTAGACCAACGCTTTAATCTATTGAATTAAGGCTTTTGGTTGAGCAAGTAAAAGGATAAAATATTTACATGTTTTCTCAAATTTATTTTACTTAAATTCAAACATTTTTATTTTTAATTCAGATTAGTATTTTAATAAACAAACAACACTTACGTTTTGTCTTAGTGACTTTTTCTTGTCCAATGGTACTGAAATTTGCATTTGTTTACGTAAAAGTATCGTCAAGTGTACAGATCCGGATTTATCCCTAGGATATTATTGGAAGATGTAAATAATTTGATATAAGAATTTTGGGGTTGTCAGGATTTTCGCATGTGCCAACTCTGTGCTACCTAAAACGATAGTCAGTTTCGAAATTAGTCAATGAGTAATGGCAAGTCGGATACCCTGATAAGCATAGTTCTAAATAGCTCGCTATATCTCGCCTTGAGGCGCGCTAAAGCTTGAGGCTTGACCTCCGCGCTACGCAATAGGTCAAGGCGCGCTACGACATGAGTTGCGGTTATTTTTTGAATTCAACTCCAAAAAATGAATATTATTACATATAAGGAGAGTTTTCTAGCTTTAATTATTATGTACAACACTTATTATGAACATAATATAAATTTAGTATTGAAATACATAAAACAAATAAATATTTTTATATGTTGTGTCGCTATAAGCCACGCTATAAAAACGCTAAAGCTTCGCCTTAGCCGCTAAAGCGTGTAGCTTGGACATACCGCAACGCCACGCTTCACGCTATTTATAACCATGCTGATAAGTGATAGCCAAATTATGTAAACATGATTACATTCTAGGTAATTTGAACAAAAAAAGGTCTACGATACGGCTTCTTCTGCTTTACCCTCATGTTTGCGATTTAGGATATTAGAAAACGTAACAAGGCGAGTTGCAGCCCGAAGAGTTCACTTGTATTCCTAGTTCGTTTGCACGGTCAATTATCAAGGGTGCTAGAATGCTTGTAATCCATGATTACTTGAGAAATGTTTTTGGTGATTCAACTGGATTTTAGCATAAATGGATATTCTGAAAAGAATGGACGGAGTCAATATACATCTGAATATTTGGATTATAATTTTTAAGTTAACCGCCAACTTAGACTTCTGAGTTCTGACTTAAATAAGAGACTATAAGCCCAATGATAAATTGATAATGCATCATTTTGTAGAATGGACCAAATCATTATCCATTGTTTGTATTGAGTAACTTTTAAGTCAACCGTCAACTTAGACTTTTGAAATTTGGGCATGAGACTATAAGCTCAATGATGATAAACCACATGATTAACCGTCGTTTTTGAACGGGTCATAGGAATTTTATATAATGTGACATGATAATCAAATGTTGAGATTCTACGTGATTAGATCAACAAAAAAAGTCTAGGGTTTCTCAAAAGTAGTAATTAAAAAAGTGAATTATTTCCGAAATATCTTGGCAAACAAATTTATTAAAAAAAAATTAGGCTGGTTGTTTTAATCTAGGCAACTGAAGTTAAAATAAAATAAATTAATTAGTCAAACTTAGAGTTTGAACTTTATAATTATTATATACAACACTAGCTAAAAGACCCGTGAAATTCACGGGTATTTTAAAGAAAACGTTGAAAAGGTTAGTCAATTACAATGCATATTATGAGGCTATTATTTAAAAAGAGCCACATATGAATAAAGAAACGTAAAATTTACACTTGCAGCATTGAAACATAGGCTATATGAAACACTATAGTCATAGCGCAAAAATATAAAAATAAAAAAACCAATCCTTTATTCTATAAACGGAACATATATGTAAAAGTGATCATAAATTGTGTAGCACTTCTTTAAAGAGCACGTTGGTGGTGGTATTAGTAGTATTAGAAACGACTACATATAGTTGTCCGTGTGTAAAAACAGGTCGTGACAAATACAACCTGCTTGCCCGAGAAATTATCCGTTAAGTTTTGTTGATGTCATCGGGAAAGAGATGGGCATGGGAAATGCTTCATTACTATTTTTATCGGCAAATGTTTATCATACGTTGATATCTACATCCATTATTCTCACCAGTGTTTGCGTTACTCAAGCCGACATTCTCGCTTCCGCTTCGTCCACTACCACTCACGCGAGTGCTTCACTCTAAGGCGGAACGCTCCCTTACCGATTTATTTTTACAACCCACAGCTTCGACAAATCGCTTAGCCCCGTTCATCTTCGACGAAAAAGGGGGAGTAGTTATTCTCATGCCAAAAATATTTACGATGTTCAGTAGCTTTTCCATGGCTTCCATTGCATTACCGGATATGAGTGGTTTAGTTGTAGAAGGCGATAAACACTTGTTTACAAAATATGAATTTCGTTGATCATAGTGGCATGAATGACACTTTTCATCAACCGATCTACACGAAGTCCTGTTCCGTTGTTTAACTATTTGATTGATCAATGTTTTGTAACAACATGGCTGGAACACCAACTTTCAATTTAAGTTCATGGTTGGGTACGTCGTAGAATTTCATACTATTAACGAACTTTGTATAGAATACGGTTATATTTATACTTGGGCCTTATGTTACTTCTAGACATTGCACAACTTTAGTATGTGATGTCTTCGCCTTGAATAACCGACAACATTCTCTCTAGTGTCAACAACCTCATTCGTAGGGCAAGAATGGATTTTTATGTCAAATATTTGTTGTCGTCAAGATTTTTCAACATATTAGGGGAAGAAAAGTCTACGATTGAGCTTACCGTGTCAATTGAATCCTTAATGATCATTTCATCAGGTATGTCAATGTTAACCTTGCCATCTTTGTGACACCAAGCTCTAGATCCACTCAACAATGTCTTTAATAACATTGACAACTTCATGACGGTAACCAACATAGACTCATATTGTAAGTTAACTGTAACACTTCACCATAGTCCCACAAGTAAAACTATTTTAATGAGGTCGGCACAAACAATACCTTGCCGAATCCTTTTGGGATGATAGGAAAAAACTACCTGAAATCGCCATCAAAAACCAAAACCATGTTGCCGAAAGGAGTGTCCATCGTGTCATAATTTGACTTAGGTGAATGTCCCTTAATGATCTGTCTAATTCCTTGAACCATTTCTTGTGAGTCTTGGTGTTACATCCCATATAATTATTTTGCATTCGCGTCGATGCAACCATATCACTTTGAAGATTAATATAATGTAACATGTAGATAGTTCACCAATGTCAATTGGAATTTTGAATCATGAGTGTGGTGTTAATAAAGATGTTATGTCGCTCGATTTCACGCTCAAACATCACCATTCGTCTTATCCCAACCGCTAGTGTTATAGCTATTTTGTTTATGTTTTTACCACTTTGCCTCTGTTACACTTTCTTACACATACTGCCTATTTGTATATGTTCTACTATGTCATATGCTCCGTTGAGCTTGGGTTATTTAGTTAAAGTAATAGTGCATGTATAAAAAACATTTGGGTAACTTAGGTTTTCCATGATCAAAGATTTTAAACTGATTATTGATTACATTCATTAATTCACATTTTTAAGACATTTTTTCATTAGATTTAACATACATACGAATAAGCAATATTTTGCTTAAAAAATACTCATAAATAAAAACAATCAATCTCTTCTATGAATTGCTAAAGATGTACCGTCATTAAAGTAATACTCTTCAAATTTTTCACAATATCTCTTCAAGACTTATCCGTCCATCTATACAAAGGTGGCATGCGCGTATACTCTTTTAGTACAATTTTTGTCCAAGTATTGCACAAACCCACTGTGAATAAAAAATCTGAATTCGAAAAGAAACAAATGAGGACAATATGGGTGCCGCACTCAAGCCCAAAGATATTTCGAAATTTTTTGTGAAAATAATAGTATAAATGTGCTCATTACCACAATTACATTTGATTAATATAAAGTTTGTCTAAGAGGTGCTCATAGAGCACTCGTTTGATCTAACTTAACTAAACTTAAACTTTCATTTCAAATAATAAAATGCATGTAATACCCGTGTAAATTAAACAATATATATAAGTTAGGGCCAAGTTACCACAATTACATTTGATTTCAATTTAATCTAACTTAAATTTTTATTATAATACAGTTAAACCGTGTGAGCACCCGTTAGACAAACTCATCAATAAATATAGCATGCATTCTAAATTACAAAATACATATAAATCAATAAAATAGAATACATAATATCTTAATAACAAAATTTCGCAAAAAAACTTTTCGAATACAATGTTTATCCAGACTGAAAAGAAAGAAAACATCGACATAATGCTTGTTTCCTTTTTTACTCATCTATAATATGATTGTGTATATAAGCGTGTATTGTCAAATGAATAAAAAAGGAAATTATTATATTAGCTAGAGTGCACATCATGCAATAACAATCTTCATTAGAGCGTTTTATTCCATTCCAAATAATGCAGTTTTAATACCGTCATAAGTGGTAATTGTAGAGAATCTGTTTCCGGTGAAAGCGTTTTTTGTATAAATGAATTACAGTAATTAAATAACTTTCTTAGGCTACCCGCAACGACGGGTCGCGATCGAGTCGTCTCTCGGTCGGCTTGTTGCAGCGACCGGGTCGACTATTTTTTTCCAATTGGGTCGTCTACATTATCTGTTTGACCATTCGGTCCTCACTTTTGTTGCTTCCTTTTTTTTTCTTTTTACATATTTTTTGGATATATTATATTAGTTTTAATTAAGTTTGAGTTGGATAAAATTTGTAAAAAAATTCTAAATTTTGATATATTGAGCTTTGTTTAATTTCTCACAACATATATTAATTTGATAATTTTTAGAGTTAGTTTTAGCTAATCTATTTTATCCTCTTTATTTCTAATTAAATCTTTTTTTAATCATTTATTTAATAATATTTAAGTATAAATATTATTGTAATATTTTTTATTTTATTTAAATAATTATTTGAATAAAAAATATATATTAAAAAATTGAACTTAGTCGCAGAAGGTCGTTTTGTTGGGGCAAATAGGTCGCATTAGATCGCAGGAGAGAAAACTGAAAAATCAAGGTCGTTGAAGGTCGCTGTTGCAAGTAGCCTTACTATATCGCTTGCTATAGTCAAAATATCAAATTAATGCCATTTTATTATGACCATACAGTTGTTTCGATACCAAACCAACATTTAAAGGGAAGCGTTTTCTTACATTTAGTCAAAAGGGGGAAATTTGATACGGTTGAATATGGGATGAAAAATAATGATCGATCATTTGTTGTACTTTCCAAACTATCTTGAAAATTATGTAAATTAAAGTCAACTGATTATAAGTTTAAATGATAAAACAAAATTATAAAATTAAAACATGTAGGATTCAACCTTTTTCTAAATATTAAATTTTGTAGCAAATTAAAAGACTACCAAAAATAGGGTTGTACACGTGGCATAATAACAGCTCTTAGTATTTTTGGAAAAAATTAATTAGGGGTTACTTATAGACTTGTACATTGGCTGCTTTAAAAACTTGTAAAAAAACTCTGTTTTATTAGATATAATAGATTTATGTTACTTTAAAAATACAATATGTATATACAAAGCATTATAAAATATTCAAATGAAAGCATTATTTATTATGTATACAGATAAATACGTGAGGTTGTATGAATACAAGTATCTCACGTGATTTTTATTATGAGTTTCAATGTTTTAAAACCCGGTTTTTTAGTTGATTCGATCTAGTGACTGGTTCACGGGTCAACCGGTTGAACCGCTAGGTAAACCCGGTTCTTTATATATATAAAATTTTTAATATTTTTAATTTGTATTATTTATTTTTTACTCACTAGCCTTAGTTTTAAGTTTTATATCTATAATATTATTGTAAAAATGTAAAAAAATAATTAATTTATGCTTATAATTTATAATAAGTTATATTAAAACAATATTAGTGAACGTTTTAAGTTAGTTTGACTTTATTTTAACTAACACTAGTAATTATTACTTCAATATATATCTTTAAAACTTAAAAATACTTATAGAAAAAAAAGTTTTTAAAATACTTTTTTATAAAAAATAGTGACCCGGTCGGTTTAATCAAACCGGGTCAATCCGGTTCAACGAAAAACCGGCGGTTCAATCTGGTTCTCAAACAAGCAAAAACCCGATCACATCCGGCCCGGTCTTCGAGCCGGTTCAACCGGCCGGGTCAACCCAGTTTTTAAAACATTGATGAGTTTAGGTAAGAATATACAATCACTTTGCGTTCAATAAGGACTCGTTTATTCCCTATTATAAGTTTTGTTATGATATATCTGAGTTTTTGACTCGACATTGCAAATCGACTAATTTTAAAAGGACTACTTTTTTGAATAGTTTGGAGTTGTTGCGGGTGAACCTCCGTGGTCACCTCCAAATGTACACCTATTGAAGTTTGAACCTTTAACTTCTTGTTTGAGAGTCAAAAACCTTACAAGGACACTTGATGGCGGTTAAATAAAAGTGACATACGCGAGTTCGAATTTTAAATACCACTAAATTATTATTAACGAGAAGATAAATATTTAATGCAAGCACGAGTTATTGTGATATAAAATAAGTATACGTAAATGTACTTATTATTACAATGACTCATGTAATTCAAATTTAAAGTTTATATAAAAAATCTGAAAAATATTTGTCTAAAAATTATATAAATAACTTCATCAACCCTCTTTATAATTTCGAATATTGTGTGCAATATGACGTTAATAGTTAAATTTAAGAAATAGTAACAACCTCAACAAACTAACTAGCTTCACTCTAAATTGTTTTTTTGAGAGGTTATTTCCCTCGAAGTCTCAGGTTCGAGTCTTTTTAAAGGATTTTCCTTTCAGATGAATGGATGAGAAGCTAACCATAACTAGGCGAAGATTCGAAAAAAACATACTATCTACTTGAGTGTCACTACAGACTTGACTCACTAACCCACTGTTTTAGAAAAAATAAAATAGCAACCTAAACACTAAGAGGAATGCTAGAGCCATAAAAAAATTCATACAAAAAGTTTTACAAAATGATGTGTCATATGATTAGTGGTGTTTCATATTTACTTTTTTAATTCTCTCTCATATGTGTAACCAATAGTTTACAAGACACATCATTGTGTGGATTTTATTTTGTAAAGTTTTTGTGATTTTAGTTTTTCCCAAACACTAATGTGAGTTAAATCTTTCGGTCAACAAAAATAATAACAATATATTATTACTAGCATGGTACCCGCGCAATGCAGCGACGGGTAATAAGTGACGATTTTTTAGCAATCGATTTAACGTTAAAATGTAAAAAAGTTGAATTAAAATAAATAAAATCACTAAAAATGAAAAAAAACAAAAAGGTTGTAAATATATCAAAATGGATGTTAAACTAAAGAGAACAAAATTTTAAAAAATATGGTGAAATTAGATTATGAAAAAAATAAATGAGTTAAAAAATATTTCAATTTAAAAATAAAAATTGTTTTTTAATAAGTTGTTAAGAATTTGTTACAAAAGTTTGTTACAAAAGAAATGGATGGTCAAGATTTGATTTTAGGTTTGGATTAAAAATAATCTAATGGTTAAGTTGTTAATATGTTTATCTTAATTTTTGGTTTGGAGTTAGGTTTGGAGTTAGGATGTGTATATGCACCCTTTATAGATAGTATAGATATAGATATAGATATAGATAGATATAATGAATTTTTTTGTTAAACTCGTGCATAGTTATTAGTTATATTTATTTCATAATTACAAGACATTAAACACAAACAAATTCTTACTTATATCTTTGTATACTAAACTAAAACTTTTAAATAAATAGATTCATATGTAAGTACGAGATTTATAATTAATTTATACACCATTTGAGAAATAACTTCCTAAAACAATCTTATTGAGAAAAAAATAGGGTCAATTAAGTTGCTATATTTTAACACATGAGAAAATCAAACATTCTTATCTTATTTCTAATTGAAAAATTAGTTACATGTAGCTAAATTTGGTGGAGAAAAACTGTTGAGAAGTATACTCTGTATACTGATCTAGACTAATACTTGTACTCAGGGATCTCTTTTGCCAAATACAATACCTCAGGTAAGTAAAGGTAAGATTTATTTACATTTATTTCTTTTGTATAAGTTTATATTATGCAGGGATGAGTTTGTGCAAATATGAGGGACTGGAAGTGACAAGTTAAAGAAGTACAAGCCCATTCGTGCTAAGTAGTATTTATAGGATATTTCTGTTTGTTTTATTCATTATTCATCTCTCTTGTTTGTATCATTTACACAGAGTTAATAAATCTCTCTCTAGTTGGTTAGGGTTTGATCTCAATCTGTGAGATCATTGTTTCTTTTGGTTGTATTGTTCTTGATCACAAACCCAGGTATTATAGTTGAAGTAATAGCCTGAGGCAGTTAATAAAGGGGTGGTTGGTTGACTTGTTCATTGTGTTAAAGATCTTTGTATATTTTTTCCACATGGTATCAGAGCCTGGTTGGCTTTGATACAAAGATCGTGTTTGATTGTTCTAAAAAAAAAAAAAAAAATTTTTTTTAGGGTTTCGAAAATTTGGGGGTTTTCAATATTAAGGGTGTTTTAAGGTGTTTCTTGATAGAATCTGTTGATTCTTAAAGTTAATTGATCATTTCTGTGGTCAATTTGTGGTTTCTCAAAATTAGGGTTTGGACTGATTTTGGGGTTTTTGAGTATTTGTTCTTTCTTGATAGATTAATCAACATTGTAGTTGATTAATCTTGATTGTTTTGTTTTTTGTATCAATCTTGATTGAAAACCCTAAGATTCAGAAATTAGGGTTATTCATATCTGGTAAGATTTGTTCTATTTTGTTATTTGTTTGTCTGTTTCTCTAATCTTGCAGGTTTGCTTGATTTTGAGGTTGTTTTTCCGCTGCGTACTTGATCTTGTTGATCTTGTTGATCTTGCTGGTTGCTGCGCGTGATTGTATCTTCTCACGCTTATATCTCTCTTTTATTTTTTGTTTAGTGGGTTAGGTGTCGAAGGGAGTTTTTCTTTTGCTTGATCTTGGAGTTGTGGTGATATAAGGTGGTTTTTTGTTGTGTTTCTTTGTGTGATTTATTGTTAGTTTTGTTTGTTGGTTTGATAATATGGCTCCTGAAAATAAAAATAAAGAACAAGAGGGGGGTTCTAGTAATAATGAGATTGATGTTTTTGACCCTTTATACTTGCATAGTAATGATACTAGTGGGGTTCCTCTAGTTGGGTTTAAACTAGAAGGAACAGAGAATTATAAGATTTGGAAGGCTGCTATGACTCGTGCTATTCACACTAAGAATAAGTTAGGGTTTATAGATGGGAAGATTGCTAGACCTGAAGCTGCTGGTTTTTTACAAAATCAGTGGGACAGGTGTAATGCTGTTGTGTTAAATTGGATTTTGGGTTGTGTTTCACAAGATGTTTACATGGGACAAGTGTTTTCTAATAATGCTAAAACTGTTTGGGATGAGTTAGAAGAAACATATAGCAAGAAAGATGCATCTGTTATATTCAATTTGCATTATAAAATCCAATCTTTGTCTCAATCTGGTATGGTCTTATCTGAGTACTACCATAAGTTTAATGCTTTATGGAGGCAATATGACTCCCTTGTCAATTTGCCAGAATGTACTTGTGATAATTCTGCTGAGCTTAAAGCTCATAATCAACTCATTAAGCTGATGCAATTTCTCATGGGATTAGATGAGGTATATGCTCCAATTAGGAGTATTATTCTCACTAGTGATCCTATCCCTGATGTGAAGGGTGCTTTTGCTACTTTATCTAGAGACGAATCACACAGGGGATCACATTCCCAAAGTGAATCTAGAGGAAGTGGGACTAGTACTGCTTTTGTTGCTAGACCTAACAATACTAGACCTAATAACACTAGACCTAATAATAATGGTGGTTCTAATTGGAATAATAATAGGTCTAGTAATGCTAGATCTAACAATAATAATAGGTCCTCTTTGATTTGTACTCATTGTAACATGAATGGTCACACTGTTGACAGATGTTTTGAACTTGTTGGTTATCCACCAAATTTTAGAAGAAATAATGGTGTTAATAGAGGTACCTCTAGTAACAATGTTGTTACTGGAGGAAGTGATAATGTGAATGTTTCATCTAAAATGTTTACAGATGAACAGTATAAACAATTGATGGATTTGATTAGTAATAACTCTGGATCAGAAAGCATATCTGCAAATGTTGCAGGTATTAATTGTGCTATAAGTTTTTGTTCATCTAGATTTTTTAATCATAATACCAATATTAGTACCTATCATGTTTACATTGGTTGGATAATGGATTCTGGTGCAAGTCAGCATATGACTTTCACCATTATTGGCATGGTTAATGTTGTTGATGTGTCAAAGCTTAATATGACTGTTGGTCACCCCAATGGTACTAAAGCTTTGGTTACACATATTGGCAGTATTAAACTTACTGATACTATTATTCTTCATGATGTTCTGGTTGTTCCAGGATATCAAGTTAGTTTGTTATCTGTTCAACGATTAAGTAAAGATAATAAATGTAGAGTCATATTTGATGAAAGTTCTTGTATGATTCAGGATTCTGTGCTAAGGACCCAAGTGGGGACTGGTAGAGAACAAAATGGTTTGTATTTTCTTAATACAGGTAAAAGAATTGAAAATAACAATGTTCAGTTTTGTTGTTTGTCTAAATGTATATGGCATAATAGACTTGGTCATCCTTCAGACCAAGTTTTACAAATTCTTAAACAAAAGTTGAATATAGATATGAAAAATAATAGTGATGTTTGTGAGGTCTGCCATAAGGCAAAACAAACCAGAGAACCATTTCCACTTAGTGAACATAAGACCAAGAGTCTTGGTCAGATTGTTCATTTGGATGTATGGGGTCCATACAAGGTTTCTAGTAGAGAAGGATATAAATACTTCTTGACTGTGGTTGATGACTTTACTAGGGCTGTTTGGGTGTTTTTGTTGAGGGGGAAAAATGATGTTTTTGAGCAAATTGTTGGGTTTTGTAATCTGATTAAAAATCAATTTGATAAATCTGTTAAGATTTTTAGAAGTGATAATGGAACAGAGTTTGTTAATAATAATATGAAAGTTTATTGTAAAAATAATGGGATTATTCAACAAACCACTTGTGCTTATACCCCTCAACAGAATGGTGTAGCTGAGAGAAAACATAGACACTTGTTAAATGTTGCTAGGTCTCTCATGTTCCAGGGGGGAATTCCTCTGAACATGTGGACCGAATGTGTTCTAACTGCAGTTTATTTGATTAACAGGACTCCTAGCTCTGTGTTATCTGGAAAAACACCATATGAAATGATTTATAAAACTGAACCTAATCTCTCTCATATTAAATGTTTTGGTTGTCTTTGTTTTGCTTCTGTGCTTAATAATACTGATAAGTTTACTTCTAGATCGGAAAAATCTGTTTTTATGGGTTATGCATTTGATAAGAAAGGATATAAATTGTTTAGTCTTGAAAGCAAAAAGTTCTTTTTCTCAAGAGATGTAAAATTTTATGAAACCGTGTATCCTTTCAAAAATAAATCTGAGAGTAAAGGATTTCAATTTGAAGTTGAAAATGTTGATAACCTAAATTTTTTTAATACTGATCAAGAGGATAACTTGTCATATGATCCCTATGATGAAAAGAGAGATAATAGAACTGATAGGAGTGAGGGCACAGACCAAGTATTGCCTGGAGGTACTGAAAAGTCTAGTGTTGCCGATAAGAATGATGAGGGGCATTCTAGTGATAGCACATTAGAAGAAGCCACCAGAAATACTTTGGAGAGTGCAACACTTGAAGAAGATTTAGAATCTGAGGGTGATGACGAAAATTATCAAAGTTTTAATGAACAGGTTAATAATCCTATAATGGAAAGAGAGATTAGGAAATCTGCTAGAAAATCTAGTATGCCTGTTAAGTTTAAAGATTTTCAAGTTAATACTAAAGTTAAGTATAACATTGATAATCATGTTAATTACTCTAAATTGAGTACAGAACATTTCATGTTTACCACTAATCTTGATAAAATCCATGAACCTAAAACATATGCTGAAGCTGTTAAAGATAATAGATGGATTGAGGCAATGAACCTTGAAATGGAAGCATTAAATAGAAATGGTACTTGGGTCATAACTGATCTTCCTCAAGGAAGAAAAGCTGTAGGACATAAGTGGGTTTATAAGGTCAAATATTTCTCTGATGGGAAATTAGAAAGGTTTAAAGCTAGAGTAGTAGCTAAAGGCTATAATCAGAAAGAGGGAATTGATTATGAGGAGACTTTTTCTCCAGTAGTCAAAATTGTTACTGTAAGATGCTTACTAACTCTAGCTGTTAATCTGAACTGGCCATTATATCAACTTGATATTAATAATGCTTTTCTGTATGGTGAACTGGAGGAAGATGTCTATATGACACTTCCAGAAGGGTATTTTGATAAGGATGACAAGAGAGTTTGTAAACTTGTTAAGTCTTTATATGGGTTAAAGCAGGCACCTAGAAAGTGGAATGAGAAACTTACTTCAGTTTTAATTGAAAATGATTTTATTCAAAGTAAGAATGATTTCTCATTGTTCATTAAAAACAAAAATGGGGTTTTTCTTGCTTTATTGGTTTATGTAGATGATATTGTTATCACAGGGAATAATGTTACTGAGATTGAAAATGTTAAGAAGTTTTTAAGTTCTAAATTTCTTATTAAAGATCTTGGAAAACTTAAATATTTTTTAGGAATTGAGGTCATTGAGTCTAATAACAGTTTGTATTTAACTCAAAGAAAGTATTGCTTAGAGGTTCTATCTGAGTTTGGAATGCTTGGTTGTAAACCTTGTGGAACACCTATTGAAACTAAGGTCACTTCTGTGAAAGACAAACCTGTTATAGACAAACCTTTGAAAGGTATTAACAATTACCAGAAATTAGTTGGTAAATTGATATACTTAACTCATACCAGACCAGATATTAGTTACGCTGTTCATGTTCTTAGTCAGTTTATGCATGCACCCATGGAATCTCATTTGAAACTGGCTTTTAGGGTTCTAAGGTACTTAAAAAACTCACCAGGTAAAGGTGTTTCTTTCACTAAAGGGAACTTTGAGCTTAGTATCTTTGTTGATTCTGATTGGGCAAAATGCAAGGTTACAAGAAGATCTGTAACTGGATATTCTGTTTTTCTGGGTAATTCACTTATATCTTGGAAAAGTAAGAAACAGTCTATGCTAGCTAAATCTTCTGCTGAAGCAGAATATAGAGCCATGAATACTGTTACTTGTGAGGTGATTTGGATTCTTAAAATTCTAACTGAGCTAAATGTTAACATCTCTCTACCTGTGCCTATACATTGTGATAATAGCTCAGCAATTCAAATTGCTGCTAATCCTGTTTTCCATGAGAGAACAAAACATTTTGAAATTGAATTGTTTTTCTTAAGAGAGAAGGTTGCTGATGGGATTGTTAAGACAGTGAAAGTTAAATCTGAGAATAATGTTGCAGATATATTCACTAAAGGTCTGAGTGTTAATGAACACAATAAGTTTTGTAATAAGCTTGGATTGTTTGACATGTACAAGAATTAGTCTATGGGGGAATGTTGAGAAGTATACTCTGTATACTGATCTAGACTAATACTTGTACTCAGGGATCTCTTTTGCCAAATACAATACCTCAGGTAAGTAAAGGTAAGATTTATTTACATTTATTTCTTTTGTATAAGTTTATATTATGCAGGGATGAGTTTGTGCAAATATGAGGGACTGGAAGTGACAAGTTAAAGAAGTACAAGCCCATTCGTGCTAAGTAGTATTTATAGGATATTTCTGTTTGTTTTATTCATTATTCATCTCTCTTGTTTGTATCATTTAAACTAATGTATAGATGTTAAATTTGTAAAAATAATTTTTAGAAATAGAGGTAATATACTGTATAACATTTATTCAAGTTTTTAAGGAGTGCCGCTCGGTAGAGTAGTTGGCTTTAGGGAAAGGATCGGTTTGGAAGCACTGAGGAGCCGCTACTTGACCGACATTGTTCACTAGTCTAGCCACCCGAGATTATAACATTAGTTTAGTGGCTTCTTCACTAAACTGCCATTTAATTTGGTGATTGTTGCATGTTGTACATACGGTCTTCATTATGTTGAGTCGTTAATTTCACGTCTATTTTCTCACAATTCAATTGACATTCCGTATCTTAAGTGTCTAAGTTCTCTCTCTAAACATACACGTGCGTTCGTGCGTGCGTGGACGTACGCACGCACATATTGGTTCTTTAGCTGAGCTGCTTTTATATCAGAGCGAGTGCTGATCGTTTAGGGATTCAGTGTTTTAAGAATCGGCTTTGTTGCTATTAGATTCGTTTATGCCTAGTAATTTTTTGTTTTATGGATCTATAGATATGTTTTTGTATTTGAGTGTTATTTTTATGACTTATTACAGGTTGCAACCATCGTTTAGGGTTTTGGTGTTTCAAGAATAAGCGACGAGAGTTTAATGGTAACAGATTCGTGAATGCAACGTATAAAATCCTCACAAAAGGTTCGCTATACTATATAAAAGATCCCTACATTTTAGGTATTATCGAAATATTATGACCCGTTATATTATTTGCAAATCCCGTGAAAACAAAATAATATTACATACCTATGCGAATGTTGAATGATATAAGCCACTTGATACATTAATTACGAATGTTGATTGACAACTACGATTAAAAACATTTTCGTCTCTAAGACACGCCATCTTTGCGTAGCAGGATGACTGATGCCACAAGTACGAATTTTACATCTTATTATTGAACCAATAGACACCTTTCAAGCTGTCATCAGCTTCAACAAAGAAGCACTCGGTAGCTTCTCTCCACATTGCTTTGATTATTGGGGTGTCATCAAACTGATAGTATTGGCCTAAAATGGGTTTGATTGCCTTTGTTGCTTCCGTGGCATGGTAGTGAGGGATAGTGGGCACCATATGATGGACTACATGTGTGTCAGTGATGTGATTAAGAACCATGTTTAATATGCCATAATCTCTGTCAACTGTGGAAAGTGATCCCCTAAACCAGTCCCACTCGGAGGAGTCGTAATGAGGTAGTGATCGGTGAGTGTGTTGCAACCAAACGATGACTACGAGGAACCCATAGACGACAACCAAAGGACAAAAGTATATCAACACTAGCCATGTGAAACCTTGTGCCAAGGCCACTTTGTAGAGCCCATAGCTTGTTACAAGAAGTCCAACATCAGTTAGGAGTATATGGGATCGCTCACGATCGCCATAAATAGGACTATTGGGGTCAAAATGGTTAGCAAATTTCCCATACTTCCTGCCAGAAACATTAAAACAAATATAGAGGATCCAGCCTAGGGTACATAAGACTATAAGCCTAAAAAGGCGACCAGGTGGGGTGTTTAGAATTTTAGCAGAAGCATTTAGGCTAGACTTCTTATTTGGGACAAAAGTCTCGTCGTAATCGAGTGAAGCAGTATTTGAATGATGACGACGGTGACTATATTTCCAGGAAAAATAAGGAGCAAGCATTCCGGTGTGTAGAAAGTAGCCAATAGTGTCATTCAACCATGAATAATCACTAAAAGCCTGATGACCACACTCATGAGCAATAACCCACAAACCCATCTGGACACTACCTTGGAGGATCCAATAAATAGGCCAGGCTACATACGTAAAAGGCGTCTGGAGGGGGATTATGTAGGTTGCAGCAATGTAGTAAAACAAGAAAGAAGAAAATAAGTCGACAAAAAGATAAGATGATGATTTGATGAGGGATCGATTGAAACAATGGGGTGGTATGGCTTTCTTTATGTCTGCAAGAGTAAATGGTGGTTTTGACGATGGGGCGCGCTTCACAACTTCGCAGTCCGAGTTACTTCTTTCTGTGGCACGGCCGCCTGAACCCATTTTGCAACTTCCTTTTTCCTGCAAATTTACAAAAGTTATACTACTCAGCTCATGTTATTATTAGTTTAAGAAACAAAATTTGTGAGCCCTCTGATCAGCTCATGTTGCAAGATCAGTTTACCTTTACGCAGGTGAGAGAAGTGATGCAAACTTTGTTACTTTCTCCCGAGAATATGGTGAGATCTCTGAGCTTTCCTTTTTTATATTGTCATGTATTAAGAGTTTTGACAATAAAAAATGGACACATCATGTCCACTTGGTGACATAAAATTTTGAATGTTTCTTGCTTCCTACGAATTATGTACGGGGGTATGTTTGGTAATATTGGCTGAAGTTAAAACGGATTAGTGAAGCTGGTTGCTGGAATATATTACTGGAGTAGAGTTTGAGTTTTTTAAACATCAGTTTAAAAAATATTTTTTAATACTAGTTATAACTTCTGTGCACGTACGGGACTTACACATAAATTGAATTTATTTTAATATTTTAATTTAAATAAGGATGTATAAAAATTGTTGCGTGTTTAATGTTTTGTGATTGTGATATTCGTGGTTATACAAAAAAAATTATGTATTAATATTAGTGTTTAAATAGATTTTATGAATTTTGTATATTTAAGATATAAAGTATAGAAAAAAATATAAAGTGTAGGAGATATTTGTTTATTTTTAAATGTTTTTGTAAAAATGTGAAAAAATATATGTTTCACTTAACTCTATCTAATTTATGTAAATCTTAACCACTAAAGTTTTATTAATTACCTCCTTCTTTTTTAAGTTTTGTTTTCACAAATTTCACACATATATTTTTATGTCATTTTTTTCTCCATCAAATTTCTTCATCAATTTTTCATATCTTTTTTTAGTTTTTTTGGCCAAATTTAGAAATAATTTGTTTTTAATTATTTCTAAAATTTTAAAAATATATTTAATTATAAAAAATATTACTAAACAAGGGAAGAATTGATTTTCTGGACGAATGAAATCCCCACTAAACGTTTTGCTTTACTAAGTAAAAGATTACTACAAGATACGTCAATAAAACAATGCTTGTTTTAAAGTAGTTTATGTTTTGTTTGAAAATAAACCCATCCTCCGATAGGCTCTAATAAACTTAACGTGCTAAACAGGGTTCTAAATAGCGCGCTATAGCGCGCCTTATAGCATGAAGTGTGACCTCCACGTTACGAAACAGACTAAGGCGGCGTCTTAAGGCGTAGCGTGCTAAAAAGCGCCATAAAGCGTGATATAGCGTGTCACGTGGCGCTTTTTTTTCGAATATTTTTGCTGATTTACAAGAATTTTGCTCGTTTACTAATTTTTGGCTATTTAGTTGACTTGGGCTTAGTAATTTTACTATCGAGATTAATCCTTGAGTAACTAATAGCCGGTTTTGTTTTCAACTAAAATTAAAATATCGCGTCATTTTATAAACTCGCTATATAAATACTAATTTATAAATATTTTGTGCCGCTATATATCACGCTTCAGAAAACGCCATAGCTTCGCTATAGCTTCTGTAGCTTGTAGCTTGACAATAACGCTACATCACGCTTCACGCTATTTACAACCTTGGTGCTAAACATATCCATACTATACGATATCTGCACAAAACGATGTGTATCACGAGTTAAGATCAATATAAATTTATAATTTATATAAATGAGTCAATCATAAACATTCATTTTTTCATCAAAAAGAAAAAAAACTCGCTTTTCATTTCTTTAAAAAAATCAAATATTTCTCAAATGGTAAATCGTCAAGCGACAAAAAGACATTACCGAGACGAGAATTAAATCATCTTTCTATAGAAAGCACATTTATATATACTTTCGATAAATTATTTTTTTCAAATTTTCCTTAAGTCAAGTTTGAGAAAATCATATATGATTCTATCACAAATCATATATGAATTCACGTAACCATTTATTATTTCAGAAAATCACATATGATTTGTGATATGAATCATATATACTTTTTTCAGATGTGACTTAAGAAGAAAATAAAAAAAAATATCGAAAGTATATACATATGCCTTTCTATCTAATTTTTGTCACGATGATATGTTCCATTTTGCGTCGAGATATTTAGTATCTTTAAAAAAATAATAAAAATGAGTTTTTTTTTGTTAAATAATGGATAGCTGAGATCCGTTTATTGGATCTATAATAAATATTAGATATATTAAATCTTTTCAATGTGTATAACAACAAATAAATATGTATATGCGAATTTGTAGTTTTGGTGTAATCTTTAGGGTTAATATACAAAGATGTTACTAAACATTACAAAAAAGTTGTCGTAAATTACTAAACTTTCATTTTATGCTTTCAAGTTACCCGTGTTTGTATGACTTGTTTCTTATGTTACTTTCTATTTTGCAACTTAGGGTCACATGTAAAATCCTACATGGAAACATTAAATGACAAAAATACCCTCATCTTCAACATCATAAATCCAACTTCTGTCATAACTTACCAGCCTCGTTTCTCTCTTCTTATCCCTAAGTATCCACATTTAGAAGCAATTCAAAGCTTAAAACATGATTGTGGTCCTAATAATGAAATGGTGAGGAATTATAGAATCAAACCAGAACTGGGAAAAATTTGACATTTGGTTAGTCTCCTCTACAGGAGAAGACGATGATAGCTATATCTGTCCTGACTATATTTAAAGCTCACTCGATTTCTTAAAAAGGCCAGCACGGCGTCTTGAGAATGTGACCATTAAGTTGATTTCTTTCTTAATTTTCATCTATTGTGAATATAAATTTATTAAATTCCCTGTATCATAGATTTAAACACAAATCAAGCTGTTTGATATTAACTTGCCTGTGCCTAGGAGGCAGGAAAGTATTGCAAGACTCACAGAGACCTAAGTCTTTGTGAGCAACCTTAGAGGAGTCCATGTTAGAGACATTGTCAAGGAAGTCGAAGATTACTTGAAGACATACTCATTGGCTGTGATGGATAACAGCCAAGATGTATCAGGGACTCTGAGGGGTTGTGGGTTAACAGGGGTGGCAATACCCTGTTAACACTCAGTACACTTTGGACATACCTTAGTGTGTACGAGATTATGAAGAAAAGGGAAACTATGTCAGCTCTGTTTTCCTAAAGCATTGTGGCAGACTACCAAGAATAGAAGAGCATCTTGTGAAAGATGTCTGATAAGTGTCTGTTTAGTGTAGTCACCATCATCCAGTACTTGGAGTCAACCTCGTACCACTATAAATAGGTTATGTAGCCTAGAGTTAATGTTCAACACTTTGACACATTTCACACATTAACTCTTAGAACTTGTTGAACCAAACAGCTGCGACTGTGTTCATAAGTTAGGTTTTAGTTTGTCCAAAGTGTGCACAACACATTGTCATCAAACGGTGTTATCCATAACACTTGTAATTCTTTATTATACAATAATAAGTATTACGTTTGAAAAGTAATTAAGTGTGTTGATTGATTTAATTTATTGTTTCAAGCTTGGATTAGGGACTTTCAATTGGTATCAGAGCGGTGTTTGATATTAAAACCTTCATAAACATCGTTCTAAGTTTTATAATCAAGATCCACCATGCCTAAAACGAGCAATACACCACCACCACCACAGTCTTCTGGAAACAACACTATTCCACCACCATCCTCACCAAGACTTACTCCTCCACCTCAAAATGAAGATGATCTACCTTAACTTCTTGACTCAAGAGTCGGATCTCATGTCACCAACGTACCAGTCTTTGATGAAGATGATTTTACAAGTTGGAAGAGTCAATTCTTCGTATATCTCGACGGACTTGAACCATTTCTTCTAGAAATTCTAGAAAATGGACCTTATGTTCCCATGGCGCTTACCTCTACTGATGAGAATCCTCTTCCCAAACCTCTCAAGCAGTGGACTCCAGCTGATAGGAAATTGGAAAACCAAGATAAACGTCTCAAGAGCATCATTATATCCTGTCTTCCAAAACACATCATGAAGTCTGTGATTCAATGTCCTACAGCCAAAAAAATGTGGACAGACCTTATCCTCGGTCATGAAGGACCCTCTAAAACTAGAGAAACCAATATTCAGGCACTCAGGCTTCAGTTAAATACTTTCAATGCACTTGAAGGTGATAAGATTCAACAAACATATAAAAGGCTAAAAATTATTCTCAATGACCTTGCTATGAATGACGTCACCATTGCTCAAGCTGAAGTAAATGCCACATTTGTCAACAGCCTTCCAAGAAAATGGTTGAGTATGAATCAGACGCAGAGAGCTAATAACTCCATCAAGAATGACACCTTGGCTCAGCTATATGGAAAGTACAATTATGAAGAAGGGCTGATTGATACCATATACAAATCAGAGACTGAAAGATTTGTAGTTCAGGGAGAAACATCCAAACCCTTGATTTCCACCTCACATTCTCATGACAGCGACTCTGATGTTGAAGAAGACACACGCATCAACCAAGAGTTCATGATAGACCTTAATGCTGAGTTTCATGAAAGAGCCTTTCTAGCTAATCAAAGGAGATTCTACAAAATATTAGGGAGAGTAGGATCATCTAGCAAACAAACCGACAAATCAAAAGAAACTTGCTTTGCCTGTGGAAAACTTGGACACTTTCAAAAAGACTCTCCTTCCATAAAGACATCCTCACCTTTTTATCCATCATCTTCCACCAAACCATACAAGTTCAAATCATAACATAGCAACTCATCCCACCAATTCAACTCCTCTGACAATGAGAAGAAGGATTACAAGAACAAGTACAAGGCACTTAAAGCTGAGTTAGAACAGATGAATTTGAAGCTTGAAGCTCTGTCTAAGAAGAAAGGGGGTGATAAGAAGACAGAGAAAGGATTGGTAGCTAAAGCGTATGACTGGAATGATGAGCCGCTGACTTCGGATGAAGAAGATACTACAAGAGTCAGGGTATTTATGGCAATAGATGAGGATGAACCAGCGGTTGGGAAAGGAGATGTAAGATCAGGACAATGGGTTGACATCACAATCATAAAGGTACACAGGCTTCTCTCTATGTCTGAAAGTAATGAACGCAAACATGTCCTTGATTACACCATTGTTGATTTACACTTTGTTAAGGAACAAAGAAAGAACTTGCTTGATAAGTTTCACTCTGCTAAACATGAACTGTTAACTGCTAGGGCTGAATGTGAAACTCTTAAACAGGTTAATTCTGAAAAGATATATCTTCAAAACGAAGTTAACAGGTTAACCTTAAAGAACAGTGCCTTAAATGATCAAGTATCTGAATTAAATAAGGTTATAGAAAAATGGTTGTGTAGTAGGTTCACTATAGATGAATTGCTTAATGATGAACTACATGCTGACATAAAAAGGGATATCTCTGCCAAGAAAAACAAATTGAAAATTCTTACAAAACCCAAAGAGATTGTTTTCAAATCAACAGAGACTATACATATGTCAGATCCCCTCTTGACAGATGTACTTGTCTCTGAAGATGTGGTTGATTTACCACCTTTACCTAAACTCTCAAGAGTTGAACCCAACAGCTCTTCTAGAGGAGCTAAGGCTGAACTCAAAACAGATGTTGAGAAACCACCAGCTAAGGTGTTTGCTGTACCAGCTAAACAATCTGTTAAGCAAATTGCCTTTAAGCCTGTCTCATCAAAATCTGTAAACAAAGTTGATTCCTCAACTGAAGAACGCCTGTTGTCATTAATGAAAGAAGTAGAACTCTTAAAACTTCATATTAAGCCTTCTACTGAATGCTCTACTTCCTATGAACCTAAGTCAATTATAGGAGAACCCAAAGGTGAAAGGATAGTCAAACCTTACTGTAATGTATGTAAAAACTCTCATCACATGACCATAGATCATGATAGACAAATGGCTGTTAAGAGATCTCATACACCTTCTAGGGATAGACAACAGGCTTCTAGGAGACCATTAGGTAACTACAGACCTTACCCTCCTTGTAAATTTTAGGGATTTACAGACCATCACTCAGATGAGTGCAGTGACTTTCCAGGATGTGATATCTGTGGAAGGTTCACACATGAGACAGCTAACTGTCCTTCACATCGTCAAAAGTTCTACAAGAACTCAAGAGTTGCTAATCTGCAATTCAGGGAACCCACTGGAAAGTGGGTTCACCATAGGAACTAACTTGTTTCTGTGTATCTGTGTAGAAACATCTTAAGGAATCGGTATGGTATCTAGACAGTGGCTGTTCTAGACACATGACAGGGATTCGACAATACCTGCATAGATACTCAAATGAGCCAGGTCCTAAAGTGGTGTTTAGGGATAATTCTTCAGGGACACAGAGGGATACGGCTCAGTGAACAGCAATGGGATAACTTTTACTAGGGTTGCATATGTGAATGGTCTTAAGCACAATCTTATTAGCATCAGCCAATTGTGTGATGCTGACTACAAGGTTTTGTTTACCAAGACTCAGGGAACTATATTCAACAAGAACAATGATGTGGTGCTTATTACACCAAGAAGAAGAGATGTGTATGTAATCAACATGGCTACTTGCTCTGAAGGCAGCTCTAACTGTTTTCTTGCCAAAGCCTCTGAAAGTGTAATTGGCTGTGGCACAAAAGACTGTCTCATCTCAACTTTAAAAACATCAACAAGATAGCCACACAAAACCTGGTTGCTGGTCTACCTTCAGTGACTTTTTCTAAAGACAAGACTTGTTCATCTTGTGTCAAGGGAAAGCATCACAGGTCTTGTTTTAAGACCAGACAGTCATTCTCTATTGACAAGTGCTTACATCTCCTTCACATGGATTTTTTTGGGCTTGTCAAACCTCAGACCATCAATCACAACAAATCTACCTTGGTCATTGTTGATGATTTTTTAAGGTATACGTGGGTTTTTCTTCCTCAGAAGGAAGAGTGATTTAGCTGATACTATCATGTCCTTCATCAGACAGGTTGAAAACATGAATGATGTTAGAGTAAAAGCTCTAAGAAGTGATAATGGTACTGAATTCAAGAATCAACAACTTGAATTCTTTTGTAATTAAAAGGGAATATCACAAAACTTCTCTTCAGTTGGCACCCCTGAGCAAAATGGTGTGGCTAAAAGAAGAAACAGGACTCTGATTGAAGCAGCCAGAACTATGTTAAATGGTGCAGCTTTACCAAAACAATTTTGGGGAGAAGTTGTTCACACTGCATGCTACACTCAAAATAGATCAATCATTGTCAAGAGACATGGCAAAACTTCCTATGAAGTTTTCAGAAATAGAGCTCCAGATGTCAGCTATTTCCATGTTTTTGGATGTCCTTTGTTCATTTATAACTACAGGGATAAACTTGGAAAATTTGATGAAAAGGCTGATGATGGTTTCTTCTTAGGATACTCTCCAACTGCCAAGGCCTTTAGAGTATTCAACACTAGAGGACAAGAAGTAGAAGAAACCTTTCATGTCAGATTCAATGAAGATGATGACGTCATACAGAGATCAGGAACAAAGGGTGATGAAATAGATTTTAATGAAAACAGGTCTTTCCTAAGTGATGCATTCTCAGAACCAAGACCTCCCTATCATCACCAACATCTCACCAACACCCTCACTTCTTATGTTCCTGCATTTGACCCTCTGTCAATACACAACATTGAAGTTCCCTCTTCTCAGGGACTTAATGAAGAAGAACCACAACCTTCCTGTAGTCCTTGTTCCACATCAGCTGAAGATGACTCACATATTCTTCAAATTCCTGAAGACTCTCCTGTTGATAATGAATCTGTGCCCCTTGATATAGCTGAAGTTGACACAGATACTGAGGTCATCTTTGAAGAGAGTCCTCCTACTCAGCAGTTTGAAGCTCAAATAGTGATAGCTACCTCCACTACTGTCCATGTCTATGATTCCCCAGCTCCCTAAACTAAATGGTCAAGAGATCAACACATTCTTCTTGTCAATATTATTGGGGAGCCTAATGCAGGGGTTACTACTAGACGACTAATTCATGACTCAGAGTCAGCCTCAGCCAACGAATGTCTTTTCGCTGAATTTCTCTCTCAAATTTAACCTAAGAGAGTAGCTGAAGCTCTTATGGAAGATGGGTGGGCGTAGATGTTGTGCAAGAAGAAATTAATCAATTCAAAAGGAACAAGGTATGGACTCTAGTGCCAACTCCACCTGGTAAGAACATCACATGCACTAGATGGATTTATAGAAACAAGATGGATGAAATTAGAAACATCATCAGAAATAAGGCTAGGCTGGTTGCACAGGGGTAAACACAGACTGAAGGGATTGATTACGATGAAACTTTTGCACCTGTGGCAAGACTTGAAGCTATCATAATCTTCCTTGCTTATGCTGCATATATGAACTTCACTGTGTATCAGATGGATGTTAAGAGTGCCTTCCTCAATGGAGATTTGGCTGGTAAGTATATGTTGAACAGCCTGAAGGATTCGAGAACAACGAGTTTCCTAATCATGTGTACAGACTACACAAAGCCATGTATGGGCTGAAACAAGCTCCAAGGGCATGGTATGAAACTCTGTCTAATTTTTTAACTGATAATAAATTTGTCAGGGGTTCCATTGATAAAACACTCTTTACCATCAAGGATAAGAGTGATTTCTTCATTGTGTAGATTTATGTGGATTATACATCTTTGGGTCAACTAATGTTAATCTTAGTAAACGTTTTGCTAAATTGATGACCAAGAAATATGAGATGAGTATGATGGGTGAATTAACTTACTATTTGGGTTTTCAAATTAAAAAATGTCCTAAGGGAATTTCGATTTGTCAAGAAAAGTATGTTAAAGATTTACTTAAAAAATATGACTTAGCTGATTGTGCATCAGTGAAATGCCCCATGCTTCCACCCAACAACTTGGGTCCTGATGAGTCAGGGGTCTCTATCAATGAGACTTTATACAGAGGCATGATTGGGTCACTCATGTATTTAACAGCCAGTCGTCCTGATATCCAATTCTCCACATGTCTTTGTGCAAGGTACCAAGCTAACCCAAAAGAATCCCATCTAGTGGCTGTTAAGAAAATTTTCAGGTATCTCAAAGGGACAACCTCACTAGGTCTATGGTATCCCAAGGAATCAGGCTTTGATCTCAAGGCCTATTCAGATTCAGACTATGCTGGATGCTGCATTGACAGGAAAAGTACCTCAGGTAGCTGTCAAATCCTAGGAGGAAAGTTGGTTGGATGGAGTGCAAAGAAGCAAAACTCTGTGGCCATGTCATCAGCTGAAGCTGAATATTTTGCTGCTGCCAGCTGTTGTGCACAAGTGCTATGGATGAAGATTCAATTAGCTGACTATGAGATTCTATGACAAAGTGCCAATATTTTGTGACAACACCAGCGCCATTGCCATCTCCAACAACCCTGTTCTTCACTCTCAAACCAAACACATTGATATCAGGTATCATTTTATCAGGGATCATATAATGAAGGGAGATATTGAGCTGCATTTCGTCCCCGCTGAGCTGCAACTAGCTGACATATTTACCAAGCCTTTGGCTGAACCTTCGTTCAACAGGTTAGTTGCTGAGCTGGGCATGCTTAATATCTCTAAGCCTGTGGCTTGATATTTAATGTGTTCATTAAAGTCTGATTAAATATTAAATATTTTTCACATGAAACTAGGTAGTTACTTTCCAAGTAAATGCTAAAAACATTCCATATATTTAATTACTTATTTTCCGAATAACGAGGAGACAAATGGTTTTGAAAGGTCAAGGGACCCACTTGTGTGCAGTCTTTTTCCCACTACGCATTTAATGTGTTTGAATATCTGTTTCAATTTTTTAATATAAATATTTTCTCAAGATCTTTCTCACTACCACTATTCTCATTTCTCACACTTTCTCTTTCTAAACCCTCTCACCATCTTCATCTTCCTCAACCTCGAATCCATGGCGTTCCAAGTACCAAATGCTTCCAATGTTAACTTCGAACTAAATGAGAGCATCCTTGCTTCTAACAACTCGATCAGATGGCTCAAGGCTCCAAAAAACACCTACACAGATCTGGTCAATTTCATGAAGAATTGTGATGTTAGTGAAGCATTCACAAAATCCCCATCCGTTTTCTACCAAGAATACCTTAGGGAATTCTGGTATTCTGCCGAAGTCATTAATGACACCATCACCTTCAACCTCTCTTGCAATGAACACCCCTTCGCCTTCTCTCTCAAAGACTTTCTAATGTGGCTGGGCTAAGGCATGGAGATGAATGCCTGGAAGTTGTTGACAAAAAGGTTGTAAAGGATGCCCTTGCTACACTTAAACCCATATCTGATGTTAACCCAACCCTTACTCCTGTTGAAGTCGTTGCCAAGTCTCCTCTGAAGATCAGATATTTCTCCCCTATGTGGTGTGTCCTGTTCACACGCATAATCAAATCCCTAAGTGGTATGCAGGGATCTCAAGACCAAATGGCGTTTAATCATCAAACCATTGCTTTTGGGCTGATATGGGGCACTGACGTAGATGTTGGAAGCATACTTTTCTCTAACCTTGTGGAAAAACTTAAGGGAACCAATCAGGTCAGGGAGAAAAATATTTGCTATGTTCGTTTTCTTTCTCTTCTCTTTGAAAGCCTGTTGGGTGACAACTACCACAACTCTGAGCTCACAACCTTGAAGCCGTATCACATCACCGGAGCAATCTACAAAGGGATTGGACCTGAGGATGTACCAGCTACTTCCCATATGTTGAACATTGCTAATAAACAACCTTCAGTTGTGAAGTCCTTGCTCCCTTCCTCTGAGAAGGTGAATACAACTGGTATGTCTGGCAAGTCAGCGTCTTTGACCTCTGGGCAACACACCACGTCGTCTAAGGCAACAACTGGCCAACAACCAAAGAAGAAGAAAAATACATCTTCTTCCCAAACCCAAACTGTTACAAAGGCCAGGGTTAAGAAGACTATGAACCTCTCCACCTCCTCTGTTCCAGAGACTTTTGTGGACACAGAGACCTCAGCCGACAAACACCAGGAGTCTAGCGTCTCGATCTTAGCAGAGACAACAGGGAACCTGCCCAATTCCGCTGATATCGCATAGGTAATCAGTCTTATCATTTTTAGAGGTCCACAAGCAGCCATTCTCAAATGTCTGTAGGTGAGAGTGGTGAAGTTAGGGTTATCCTCGACCCATAGGAGTCTTGTATGCACTTAGAAATCTTTTAAGACTTCTGTCTACCCTGTCTCTGCACCAGGGAATGATTCATTTGTGTTTATAAAGCACCCCGATGACCTTGCACCCTCTAGACATTATTCAGGCAAACAACAACCTGAATACATATATGTGTTAGCCTTAAAATATTGAGTCAAACAAGAATGTTCGGTCATAGGTTTATATTGTAATATTTATTAGAACGTTGTAATAGTTAGTTAAAATAGTCGTGACATTACGGGCTTGATGGTTAGCTTAAAAGGCCTCTTTCAAGGTACTAAGCATTTATTAAAGCCCGGCCTAAAAGATATATAGTCCATTAGAGAGCCTGCATGTGGGTGGACTATATAAGTACCCTCATAGCATGTTAGGAGGGTGAATGTTCTCATTATTATTAATCTAATTTCAAAAGTTAATCATCTCATTCTCTCTACTTTCTCTCACTACTTTCTCTCTCTAAAATTCATATCTTTTCCATCTCATTTCTTTAATCTATCATCATATTATTAGGGACAATAATATGTCTGAACCTAGAGTAGCTGTACCTCACACAGCCTCTTGGTTCCTTCAGAAAAAGAATCCCAAAAGTTTTACTTTTAGTGGGAGCTGAATAATCATCCTCAGCTCTCCTAGGGACAACGTTATATGACAACCTTATCTTACATCTTTTTCACAATTAAAAGAATCCCAAAGGATTTATCCTTTCAGGGGAGCTGAATCATCACCCTCAACTTTCCTAGGGGCAGCGTAACAGGCGATCCTTAACCACATATGTTTCACATAAAAGAGTCCCAAAGGTTTCTTAACCTTTTGGGGGGGGGGGCTGAATAATCACACTCATCCTTCCTAGGGGCATCGAATGGAGATCCTTAACAACATATGTTTCACAAATAAAAGAGTCCCAAAGGTTTCAACCTTTTGGGAGGGCTGAATAATCACACTCAGCTTTCCTAGGGGCAGCGAATGGCGACCATTAACCTCATACTTTTCACTCTTAAAAGAATCCCAAGGATTTATCCTTTGGAGTGGCTGAATAATCATCCTCAGCCTCTCTGGGACAACGAACTGGCGGCCATTCCCTTTATCTATTTCACTGTTACTAACTTAAACAAATTGCAGGCTGAAGTTGTACAGCCAAATGTAGAATCTCTAGAGCAGCCAGCTGAAGGAGCTGATAAATTGATTCAGGATCAGTCAAATGAGGATGAGACCATGCCTGATGTTGAAGAGGACGTGCTTGCCTTATTAGAAAGCTTCTCTGAACCTGAATCCATGCCAAATGATGAGATTCTCCCTGAGGGGATGATTGAGGAGGAGGATGATGAAGAGGATGATGATCAGCAGTCTTTGTCTCCTCCAAAGGATATTGATTTTTCCACACCAGCTATTGAAACCACTCATCCTCCCAAGGAAGCTGTAGTGAATCCTACTTCTGCTACCTCTGTCACCATAGTGTTCCAAAGGCCTGCATATGATCCGACAGCCGAATTTTTGTTGTTTGATCATCCTACACAGACCAACTTTGACTTATTGCCAAGAGAGGATGATTATGCACGACAAAGTCTGAACATCCATGACCTAAAGCCTGAACATCATGCCTTAGACATTGAACGCCTGTCAAGAAAGCTGGATATATTCCTTCACTGTCAACTTTCAACAGATCATCACATAGGCCGTTAAGGATGCTGTCACTGAACCCATTAAGGATGGCACAAGAAAAGGAGTGTCCCAAGGACTTAGCCATTTATCCACTTGTATCAAAGATGCCATAGCCATAGAGGTCCCTGCACTATTCTCTGCTCATGAGTTGACTATGCATAAAGAATTTGAGGTTGTACGATCCAGGTAAGTTCGTTACACCAACTTCATAGTTGACCATGTTCATCTCAACACAAATGGTAACTGCAACCAGCTGTTGAAAATTGCCAGAGCTTCAAGAACCAGGCAAAGAGAAATGGCTGCCTCTATTGAGCAGATTGCTGCATACATTCAGGCACGTTCATCCAAACGTCTGAAAAGAAAGGTTGAACGTGAGGGGGAGAAGGAAAATGTACTTAACCTTGAATCTGCTAAGAATAGCTCAGGATCAGCTGACAACACTATCCCTTCACCCATCCCTCTCCAAGTCATCACTCCGATAACTGTACCTGATGACAATGATGAACCTAAGGGGGAGCAACAGACAAAGGATGGAGTTGTTTCATCAAAGTCCCTGACTCTGGTTAACACCAGCGAGGCTGTGGATGATGGTGAACCAGCTGCCAAGAAACTTAAGTTCATTGTTAGATCCCTACCCAAAGCTGTACAAAACCAAGCTCAGATGGCTTTCCTAAAACAAGCTGAAGAGTTGAAGAACACAAGTGTGTTATCCTCTGTCTCGAAGAAAGGAAAGGAAATAGTTATGGTAGACTCAGACGCTAAGCTAAAGAAAATAGTTGCAATGCTAGAGATAGGAGGATCAACCACTGAACTATCCTAATTCATAACCTTTAAAGCAACAAATAAGAACCCTCTAACAGCTGAAGAAATTGAGAAACATGCTATTGAATTCAAAAGGTTAAATGAAATCAAGAAATCCAAGGAGCTTAATGAGGCAACTCTGAGAAAAATGACTCCATAACAAAGGGAGGAGAAAAGACAAATGTTGAAAGAAATGGAAGTCAAACGCACAAAGGCACTGAAAAAGGTAAAAGATGACTATGATGCCCGCGTTAACAACAGGTTTGCACCTAGAAAAATCACCAAGTTCAAGTATACTATTCATAAATCTACTCATAGACCACAAATGGTTTTGTGGAGAGATAATCCATAGGCCAATATGGATCTCTTTGAAGACTTTAAGTTAAAGAAACTTGGCTTGTCTGAATGGTTTGAACTTGAGGCATTAGCTACGAAGAAGACTGGACAGGCAAATTTTACACTTCTTAAGACTCTCAAAGCTAAGTTTAATTGGGTTAATGAAACTGCAGCCAAGCTCATGGTTGATCCCTCACCATAGCTGTTTGAACAAGATCTTCCAAAGTCTAGAAAGAAAAGAAGAAGGATGACTCAATTTATTAAGGAAACCTTCGTAACTGATGATGTTCAAGTGGATGGAATGCAGAGGGATTTGGTTTTAACAAATAGGATTGTAGGCCCTATTGATGGTCAGACATATACTGAGCCTGAGAAAGGTATGGCCTTCATGAACAGTGGATGTCAATATGTATTCCAAAGGGAATATGAGCTGGGATTAGCATCAACTATTCAGCTTCTTTGTCTTAAAATGCACTTAAAATCAACACAGAGTATTCCAAGGTATTTGCACAAGCTTTGCAGGCCGAATTAGATGCCAGGACAGACATAGCTGAAGTTGAAGAGAAAATCAAGAATGATGATTATTGAAGTGTTTCATAGCTGAACTTTACTTTCATATTTTGTTAGACTTACGTTTTGTACTTGTAATCTCTTTTAAGTCATAATAAAATCATCAGGTATGTTTGTTAAGATCTATTATGAGTAAGAAGAATCTCTCATCTCACTTACTGTAACTTATGTAGATCTAACTATATTTATGTTTAAATAAGGGGAGATTGTTGGGAATCTAAGTTTATTAGATTCCCTGTATCATAGATTTAAACACAAATCAAGCTGTTTGATATTACCTTGCCTGTGCCTAGGAGGCAGGCAAGTATCGCAAGACTCACAGAGACCTAAGTCTTTGTGAGCAACCTCAAAGGAGCCCATGTCAGAGACATTGTCAAGGAAGTAGAAGATTACTTGAAGACATACTCATTGGCTGTGATGGATAATAGCCAAGATGTATCAGGGACTCTGAGGGGTTGAGGGTTAACAGGGGTGGCAATACCCAGTTAACACTCAGTACACTTTGGACATACCTTAGTGTGTACGAGACTATAAAGAAAAGGGAAACTGTGTCAGCCCTGTTTTCCTAAAGCATTGTGGTAGACTACCAAGAATAGAAGAGCATCTTGTGACAGATGTCTGACAAGTGTCTGTTTAGTGTAGTCACCATCATCCAGTACTTGGAGTCAACCTCGTACCACTATAAATAGGTTATGTAGCCTAGAGTTAATGCTCAACACTTTGACACATTTCACACATTAACTCTTAGAACTTGTTGAACCAAACCGCTGCGACTGTGTTCATAAGTTAGGTTTTAGTTTGTCCAAAGTGTGCACAACACATTGTCATCAAACGGTGTTATCCATAACACTTGTAATTCTTTATTATACAATAATAAGTATTACGTTTGAAAAGTAATTAAGTGTGTTGATTGATTTAATTTATTTTTTCAAGCTTGGATTAGGGACTTTCATCATTAAAGAACATGAACAATTTAAAGATCTACATATATTTATGGGAACCAAACAACAACAACAACAAAAATGAAAATTAGACAACAAATCCAATCAACCCTGTCCCCATTGCCACTTGAAACATGCCCTCCGATTTGCAGTTCTTAGGATACTTTTTATCAAAGATATCTAATAGTTAAATAAAAGACGGTAAGATCTATTATTTCGTATATACGTATATAACTATGATATGTTAACTGTGGCATGAGCTGCGAAATGTTGCAATAACTAAGCAGAATTGGAAGTCTAGTAATTGTTAAATCATAAAAACAAGAGTTGTGATGGTGAAAGAAATAGATTGAGAGTGAAATAGATCAATATGAATTAAAAGTTGTCGTTGAACATCAGATTTGTGGATTCAATGTTTTTCCTAATGAACATGAGATCTGCATCTTCCTGGCTTATTCTATACTTTATGTTGATAGGTCAAAATTTTTGTAGTGACTACTTGTTAAGATATCAATTGACTACATATATGGTTTTGTAATATTTATATAAGACGATCAAAACTTTATGATTTTGTACATGACTTTATTTTGAAAAGAAGCAAGGATATATATGCTTGGAATTTGCATAAGCAACCTTCACTGATATAAGCTTTTATTTTTTTATATGAAGATGGCGATAACAGAGAATAGATGTGGAAGAGACAGATTGTAGGTAGTTTGAAGATGAAATGAAGAAAGAAGATGAAGTCAAGTAGATGAAGTTGTGGTTTTTAAATAAGAATGCTAGTGGAATACCTATGTGGACTATTTTATGGTGAAGTGGAGAAAGTGTCGGTCCATGTGGCATAGGATACTGGTTGATAGCCGGCCACCTCTCTACTTAGTAACTTTACTGTAACCTATATAAATGTTAAGTAACCTAATTAACGAACCCGTATACATGGATAACCTGAAAACACAAAATGAAAGTTTAGTAACTTTAGACAACTTTTTTGTAAAGTTTAATAACATCTTTGTATATTAACCCTAACCTTTAATATAACACTTATAAATTCAACTTTTAGTCATTGCAATAAAAAATCTACAAGTTCAAAGGAAAAATAGTAAGTAAAAGTTTGAATATTTGTTTTTAAACTAGAAAAGTTTGAGTATTATATGGTTACATAGTTTAAACTATTTAATTTTAATTTAATGATGAATTTTGTTACAACATTACAAAATTTTAAGTTTTTCAATATTCAATACTCAACCAAAGCCATCATCACTTTAAATATATTAGAGTGGTGGATGACTGGAGTATATGTTTGTTATTGGAAAAAAATAGTACCAACGGCATTGTCAAATGACACCAGCAATGGCGACGTTGGCGTGCCACTCGTCTTCTCGCGAGACCTTAACATACCTCATTTTGTAAGAAAAAAATACCTCATTTTACCAACAAATACTCACTTTTATAAGAAAAAAAATACATATAATTAACCCAAACCCAAAAATAATCATACGTTTCACATACCTTAAGAAATGTATTGTTCTCTTCCCTGTATTATAAATAAAATCAAAACTTTGGTTGAAAAACTAAATCACGAAGGTAGCGTTTGTAAAAAATGATTATAGAGTTAGCCGTCCAATTAGACAATGCATCAACCGCTAAAGATGACTATAACATCAAGTAGTTTTGGCTAATGTAATATCAATAAATATGTAATTGCCATTTGATAAATAAATAAAGAGGAGATTTTGCAAGAATTTTTGCATTTTGCTATGATATATGACTAAATTGTGGAATATATGGTTCTCACTATCTCAATTGCCACTTCAACATATTCCTATATGTTGTGAACAATATGCATATATCAAGTCTGAGTTCTAGAAGAAATAATATGTATATACTATCAATAAGAATAATTCAAATATAACAAGGATGTCCTAAATTACTAAAGAACCATAGAAACTCTAGAAATTACTTTATAAACCAATGTTTCAAGCAATATAACTACATAATATCTATGTACAATTATAAAATACAATATACTAGTTATAATCTATCATATAAAGGAAAGGTAATTAGTCACAAAACACTAATATTCACTAATCTCAAGCTAATTACAAGTATATGACCTAGTAACCAAAATTAGCATATAAAATCCATTTCACATTGAATTGAAGTCTAATCTTTTGCAAATAATTATAAAACTCAACTAAGTATCATAATAAGTTAATACAGTTATCTCAAGCCAAGTTACAAATTAATAAAGCATAAAGTACAAGTTATCAAAGCATAAGATCTTAAGCTCACTTAATTATCCCTAAGATATGATTAACCTATATAAACCCTTGAACTAAGAATGTAGAAATCCTAGAAGTCATAAACACACTATATATAACCTAGAATAAGCTTATATTATGATATAAATACTAATCACCCAAAATAAAAAGTCATTAGGATTAGTAAGCTAGAAACCCTTATATTAAGAAATCAACATAGAATCATTACCTAATCTTTTAGGAAAAGACTATAAACACTTATAGTATTTCACTAAGGTTATAAGATTATGTTAAGATAATGTACAAGTATATTTAAGCACAAGGTACAAGATTTCTATGCATGACTTTTAAATTAGGTCAAAATAGGTATTTTCACCCTTTAGATATGTTTACTTAGAATAAACTATTATACCAAGCGTGGGAGCTTATTAGACACTTAAAACACAATTTCTAGGACCTAAATTGAGTTTACATCAGTATCTAAGAGAGGATAATGAGTTTTACTAAGATTTAAACCTTGATCATTAGAAACCCTAATGCACATAAGTTTTCTTCCCAAATTCACATCAAATGATGAGTTTTGTAAAATTGACTAATAGTGTGTTTTAACTTTTGAGAAGTATTTTTACAACACCCGATTCCCGTAAATATTTGTAAAATTGACTAATAGTCATTTCCTACTTTTTAAAAAAGTATTTACCTTTTAGTCCAAAAGTTTCAAAACTTGATAATACTAGCCCTCCACCTAACCACCATATATAAACCATTTTTCTTCCACTACAACACACACATAACAATTTTATAAAAAATTCAAACACAACTCTCTTCTCCTCCTCTCCTTTTGTTGTGAACATCAACCCAAAAACACCCCTAGATCATCATTTTCTACTTTGATTTATGCTACACTAAATTTGGATCACCTCTTAGATTTTTAAGGTAATTCTAAAGATATAATAATCTTACACATGCAACCACTTTTCATTTATTTATGATTTTATGGTTGGGATTGTTCTTGATCATCATATATGTGTTGATCATGGCTAGATCATCATGTTTTGATGTTAAAAAGATAAAGTTTTTGATTTTTGATTTTTGTTTTTGATGCATGCAAGGGTTAAGGTTATTAGAGATTGTTATTAAAGTGTTAGTAGTAGCATAAAAATGAAATATTTGTGTTGAAAAAGTGTTTTGTCATGATTTCTAAAGTGGTGATTTTAGGCAGTAAGTTAAGGTTGATTTTGGGTATTTTAAACTTGTTTTATTGTTATACGAATGAGATAGGGCTGTAGAGACTTTCCTTACCTTCGATTTGATATAAATTAGAGCTTCTAACTCAAAATGAGTAGAAAGTTACGCTAGTTTGATTATTCGTGTACCGAGAGACGAGTATCGGCACAATTTAAAGTTGTTGTCGATATTTGGATCGAATCTCGGGGACTATAGAATGAGTTTTAAAAATAATAAAAGGCTGTTCTTGGACTATAAACATAGGGTTGTGAGTCTATTTTCAAATTCAAGTGTCGGTTTTGTAAACGGTATTGATTAGAAAGGTCAAAATGGTTTTGTGAGTCGAAGACGTAAATCTGACCGGTTTTTGTAGTTCGAAGTTGTGTCGGGCAGGTAGTCTTAGAAGTATAAACTTTTGACGAGATTTTTAGAGGGATTTCTATAGATAGTAAGTGAGTTCCTCAATTCTTTTCATAAACTTTTAACATGTATAAGTATGGTAAAACAACTCATACATTTTGTATGTGCCGGCAGATTTTTATCAAAAGTATTGTCTAGTAAAAATTTACTTTTAGAGGTGTTTAGAAGTATAACTTGCATGGTTTTCTTGCGTGTCTTGACATGGTTTATGTATTAGTTTAATTCAAGTGTTTTCTAAACATTTATTTTCATATCTCTAAACTTCCGCGTCCCGTTATCGTAGGTCACGGATGACTTAAAGTTGCTTGATTTCCGTTGTTACTACTAGCCCTCCAGTTTCGTGTTGATTCCACCTTATAGCTAAGGTGATTTCATAGCCCCTTTAACTACTTGTTTATTGTTTCAAAATGCGGGGTGAGATTATCATGTTGGAACACAACCTTTTAAACTATATGCTATCCAGAATTGTATGCTACCAGATAAATTCATTGATATTATTGATTTTAGTCTATAGCCTTAAGTTTCCTCTCTTGATCATGAACCGTTAATTTTACCGTATGCTTTTCACTAAGCCCGAATGTTGTGGGTGGATCCATCGGGATTGACAATCCCCGTCCCGAGTACCTTGACGCACTTACATTTGTTTATACTTGAGTATTTAGGCTGAATACTCACTAGAGGAACTTACATGAGATAAGCTTCGGTTCATGAACTAAATAGAAATAATATACATCATGACTATGTAGAATGTACATAGTCACCCCCCCCCACCATTACTTGTTTTATAAACTCTATTGTGTTTCATTACTTAGTTTACAAAACCTATGAATATCACTCAACTTTTTGTTGACGGGTTTTACATGTTTTAATCTCAGGTAATAATGCTTAATATGTTTGGATGAGGTAGCGCATGATGTTGGCAGCTTGGAAAGATCTGTGTTGTGTTATATTTATGCTTTTGTTATAAATGACGTTGTCAAAGTATTTCGCTTATCTTTTGTTATCTTAAACTTTAAAACCATGATGTAATGGTACCTTGTGATGTTTTAAAACTTGTAGGACCGATGCTTTAAAACTTTGATAAACCGTGATGTAATATATATGTCTTTTATTACGTCATTTTTGAGTCATTTATAATTCATTGTTACTTTTACCTTGACGTGTGACCCCCTCGTTGCCTAGTTGTTCCATGTCAGATTCTGGGGGTCTCACATTACACGTTTGAGGCTAGAAACTTGGAGCTTAAGGGTAGAAATAGGTATAAATAGGGGCGAAGACTCCATGGAAGAACTTGCACCCCGTTTCTTAAGTATCTCCTACCTATTATTCAATTCCACTTATATAAACATTCTAGGACTCTTAGAAGACTAGAAACCAGGTCTAGAAAGAAGCCATTTAAGCTCTTGAAGCTTTGATAGCAAGTTATGTTCATAGGAAGCCATTAGGAGCCATTTTGGAGCTATGTAGGTAATTTCTATGTTAACCAAGCTTTGATATTGTTATAATGAATTATTAGACTTGTTATAATGCTAAAATAATGTTAGAAGGATAATCCAAAAGAAATTAGAGCATTTGATCATTTTAAATGAAAGTTATAAGCTAAAGATGTCTTAAAACCCTAGTTTTGTATTTTTCATGAAATACTGACTTAAAATCTATTTCAAAAGCTATAATTCTGGAAAAATGTTTTTATTATGATTACAAATGTGTTTTGAAACTTTGTTTTAAAATCCTAGATCATTTGGTATATTTTTGAAGTTGTTATATGATTTTCACAAGTATAGGGACCAAAACTGTCATTTTTGAAACTATTTTACATTTTAGGACAAAAGTGTCATTTTTTGAAAGTTAAAGATATTTTAATAAATATTGGGAAGTTTGAGACCCTAAGGTTAAATATTGAGGGTTTAAATTGCAAATAATAAAACTATATACTTTAGAGGTTAAAAGTGTAATTATGCCAAAATATAACTATAAGGGCTATTTTTGCCCGTATTGAAACTAAAGACATAAAATGTAAATAATATACTATGTATCATTTAGTATGGAACGTTGTACAAAGATGTTCCATCTCGATATTACGTTCTGACTGAGTGGTTGGGTTTACGATTTAAAGTGTCCTCGCTCCTCAAACCTTTATAGAATGGCTTCTGAGTATAATGTCCCAAACAATGATACTATAAACCTAAAATATGTGAATCAAATAGAAATAAAAATACCATACAAAGAAGTTGAAATCAGAGATTACGACTTGATATATATACATATATGTGTGTCAACTCAGATTCCATGAGAAAGTTGTGATTGGTTATTTCAGAATAATTAAAGACTCTATAGGCTAAGGTGAGTTCATAGCCTCAATTTTGAAAGTTTACAAATGATTTGAAAACCCGTGAGGGGGATGTATGCTAAAACTGGAATACAAGTGTTTTTGCATGTTGCCTGATATGATTATTGACACTACGTTTACTCATTGCCATTAAGTCTTTTCTAATCGTAACCGTTAATCATTCTAGAAATGAGCACTAATATTGTGAATAGTACTATTGGAGACTGACATCTCCTACCTGGGCAAGTCACACTTGCTGAAATGCCAATAGGTTCCTACCTAGGCTAAACATATATGCTTTATTTTGCTAAACTCAGGAGTCCAGCAAACTACCTTCATAAAGGCAATTTGTTGGTTTTCTGATATGTCAAGTAGCGGGTTACGAGCTAGTGCAATAATAAATGAGAATTGATGAATTTAAAAATATAGGGTGTATAACACTGTAGCCCTGGAATCATACTTGTATTCAAATATTGTTTAAACCTATGAATTCACTCAATCGTTGTGTTGATTTTGTAAGCATATATTTCAGGTAAATAAAGACTGGCGTGCTACGGATGGTGGTGTCTTGAAAAGTTATCATTCCAATAAAACTAGATCGTTACCTATTATGTACAGTGTATGTACAGTTGTTTTATTTAACTCTAAATAATGAATAATAACAAGTTTTTATTAAAATGACTCTTTGAGCATTTTCTATTATCGTGACTTTGATACCTTGAAAGTAATACCCCAGATTATCTTTCATGCTATATGGTAAAAATGGGGGTCTTACAATGACCTCAAGAAAGCACACTAGAAATACAAAGACATTACCCAAGAGAACCGTTCTTTGATCAACACTTTTTTGAAACAAGAATATGCGAAAGATTACGAGGTGCATAACGCTTTGCTTCGTAAGGCGGGTAAAATAGAACGACAAATGAATACTAAGTTTTTTCACTATATAAAAAATACAATTAGGACGATTGTGTTATACTTTTAAATTCCGTACTATATTTTAAAATTCTGTATTATAACGTTAAATTCCATATTGTAATTTTAATTTTTGTAGTTTAATTTAAAATTATGTATTGTTATTTTGAATTATTATTATATGGGTAGTTTTGCCCTATTAATACCCTTTTTACCATTGATGACATCAAATAAGGACATATTTATAGCATAATTTATTTCAAGTAATTTACCTATTTGTTATTATTATTGCAAGATATTGATACTTAATTGAATATATTTAGTTTTGCAATAATTATGGAGTAAAAGGCGAATAAAGGCGCATAATAGAGCTTATTTGTGAATCTTTGAAGAAAACTATATTCTAAAAACATATGTCTTGTGCACAAAAGCATACGGCGTATCTACGAAGGACATTCACCATGAATACCACGATAACTCAAGATGCATACGCCGTATTTGAAGACCCAATACGCCGTATTGGGATTTGTACACAAAATATTATTGAAGTCATCAAAGACTTGAAGCATACAGACTAAATCCCACATACACGCATCCAAAGGACGAATACGCCATATGAAAAATAAAGATAAATACTGAAGAGATATATTAAGCAATAACGTGGTCCCTACTCCAAGTTTCATAGATACGCCGAATTCGACCCATAAATACGCCGTATGTATGTCGGCCCAAGACCAATGTTTTTAGACCCGGGTAGACCCGGTTGACTGTTGATCCCAAACTTAGATCGATTTAGCTTGTGTAAACGAGATTAAATCAAGTTAAACACGTAGAGAAATTTTGTTGTGTATAAAACAATTTAAGTATTATGCGGAATTAATATTCAAACAAGAACACACAAACAATGTAGACCAAACTTTCACTTTGATTGATAAAACAAACTTGCGTACAATGAAAGTGTTAAACGTATGAAAACTTATATTATAACAAAACCTAAAGGCCTCCTTTTATATATTAAGGAGCCTTGTACAAAAGTTTACGTATCAGCTATTTAAGGTAACGATAAACATAAGAAATACATTGTTGATCATATCTTTACTAGAAACAAACTAGAAACATAATACGTGTAAACTAAGTCTTCTATCAGTGCTTGACTTCTTCTTATCAACGCTTGACTTCTTCTTGTCAACGCTTGTCCTGTCAACGCTTGTTTTCTTCTTATCAACGTCCAGATTGCTCTTGTCAGCGTCCAAGTGTATTGGCTACATTTTATTCCCAACAATCCTCCCCTAAACTTTATACCTACTCTAGTAATCAAGTTTCGGAATAAAAACTAAGAACTAGGAGGATTCTTACAAATCTTATCAATTTGGTAATAAACATGTCTAATCAAATCTTTGGCCACGTCACTTGAGTAGTCAATCTCCAGCTGTGTTGTCTTCATCTTATCCAAAACTTCTTTGGACATAGGATACTCAGCATCCACAAGAAGATATTCAGAAAACTTTGTAGAGCTCAAATGATACACACCAGCTGCTGAATAGAGACGCCATTAAAGTCCACTGATATCATTCTCAAGATCCTTCCAAACAGGATCTTCTTCTTCTGGTGCACAAATTCTCTTGAATGTTGACTAAAGCTTTATTCCATTGACTGAAGTAGGTGCTTCAGTCTCATACTTGGCCAGCAGTAACCTCTAAAGGTCTGCTAAGTCTTCCCTATCCATACTTACAAACAAAGACATAAGAGTAGTAAAAGTATGTACCTCTTTCCCATATCTGCCAATCATCCAAAACCCACTTGCATCTTCTTCATAGCTAATGATAGGGTTTCTGGAATCATGAGGTAATACTTGTACCATATCAGAAGCTTCCATGGGTGAGAGCTTAATACTCCTTCTAATAATAGCTTCACTGGGATTCACTTTATTCAAATTTGAAGGAAACTCAAGTGGAACTCCCTTCTTTAATGGCCTTGGTACAATCATAGCCATTTGAATCTCCATCTCTTCTGCAAGTTCTTCTTTCCTTTCATCTGAAAGAAGTCTGATAGTGTTCATTTCTTACACTCTTGCCCAAATAGGATAAGACTTATACTCCAATTCTTCAAAGGACAATCCCTGCAATTTCTGAAAAGTCCATCCTCCTTGATGACATCTGAGCAACATATAATAAAGCTCCCTTCTATCTCTCTTCAACCGTGAGAAAACTTTGCTAGCCTTATACTTCAGAATTACCTTGCAATCTCTTTGAACTCTTAGAAGAATCTCCAAACCCCAAATTTGATCTGAAATTGTCATGTCTGGATTCTCCATAACCTTATTCTCCCAAGCAAAGTACATCCGAGCAACTTCTGGCATATCATAATCTACCTGCAACTTCAACTCTGCAAGTTTCTCCCTTGCCAACTCATCACCATATTCAAGTCTTTCTGGTTCTTCAATTATCATAACACTTGAATCTGTGCTTTCATCATTACTTCCTTCTTGCTCCTCAGAAGTAACCACAAATGGTGACTCAACAACCTTCTTCTTTTCTTGTTCCATAATTTGTACAACCAACATTGAATCAAATTTTACTTGTGCTGCATCCTTAGGAACCTCTGTTTCTACCATAATTCCTTTACCCTTATCTAAAGGATCAATGGTGGGTAAAGATGAAGATGGTACCTATGAAGACACTTCCTTGATGATAGTTGATGACTGGAATACATCAACCATATCTACAGGTCTATCAACGCCCAAATCCTGTGTGTCAACGCCCAACTTACTCTTGTCAGCGCTTGGTGTGTCAGCGTTCAAAATCTGCTTGTCAACGCTCACTTTAATCTTGTCAGCGCTTCTTGTGAACTGCTCCATCATTGCTGTAAAGGATAAGTTCAAATTTGTAGGAGTAACCAAAGAGAAATCAAAACATGGTTGCTTCTTCAATTCTGTAAGAGCTTCAGCTACACCCAAAGAATCTCCATCATATGAGCCTTTGCCACTCAAATCAATTGGCTCTATAGCAGCTTCATGTGAGCCTTTATCACTTAAATTAACAGGCTCTATAGTAGCTTCCTCCCCTTTGTAAGAATCCTCCCTTGATGAAAAGACTCTTGTCTGCCTTCTCCTAGATTCAGCAGTTTCCAAAACAACAATCCTCTCCCTCAATTGCTTGAGTTCAATGCCTTGGGTAGAGACAGTATGTACCAGGTCTGCATTTTGCTTTTGCAAGCCAATGCAGATAGCCGTCAATTCCAACATTGTGTATGGTTCCAATCTACCCTCCTCTAGAATAGGTATTTGACCTCCCAAAGTAGATTCATGGGGCATGGATGAGGTATTAATGATGTTAGGACTAGCTTGGCCTGCATCTAAGCTAGCACCAATAATCCTAGCCTCACCCATGTCACCAACCACACTTGTGGTGGTGGTTCTCTCTGCAACATGGCTAGGACCACCAGAGGAGAACACTCCAATGGTCCTTTGGCGTTTTTCCATCATATAGTCTGGGGGTGAAGAAGATGATGTGGATTGGGTAGTAGTTTGTAGGTTAAGGGGTGTTTGGGTCTGTTGCAAAAAGGTGTCAACGTTTGGATTTGAAGTATCCAACGCCAACATTGAACGTGTCAGCGTTGAAGAGATCTTGGTCAAGTTCCATATGTTGAGGTGAAGGTGATGGTTCAGGCAATGGGTCAAGTTATGGTTGTGGGTCTGGTTGAGGTTGTGCTGCTGCAATAACAACAAGCATGGCTTGGGTAAGGGGTAAGTCTCTGTGAGGGGGTGAATTCATCTTACTAAAAATTGCTTTCTTTTGCACAGGGATCACATAAAAATCATCATGATCCCTGGTGCAATACCTTTGTTCATCAAAAATCATTTGTAAAAATCTTGGGTAAGCCAAAGTCATCTTATTACCCTTGTTTTTACACATGCCATCAAAAATCAGTTTAGAAAAATTATACTTTTGCCCATTAATAATACACACAATTGCACTAGCAATGGATCTGTTAGTTTCATTATGTGCAGTACATTTGGGACTTAAACATTAAAGGACGACATGTATTAAGTACTTCCAAGCTGGGGGAAATTCCGGTTTATTATATTTGTTCAAAGTTCCCTCTTCAAGGAAAGGATAACCCAAAGCTTGGAGTCCCTGTTCTATCTCACCAATGGGAAGAGTGGTTATACCATCTTCATCATCAAGATGCAAAGCCTAACGAACAAGGCATCAGTAACCACCCATGGACGCCCATGGACAATAGCAATTAATGTAGTCACATTATTAAGCGTTGAGGAACTGACAGTGTTCCAAAACTGTTTAATATGAGTGACAGGGATGAGAGGAGCATGAGAAAGTGCATACCTAAGTGGAGATGCATTCAAATACGCCACCATCTGGGTGTATTGAGGAAACAGAGCATCATCAGCCTCCAAATAAGCAACCATATTATGCTGACTTCTGAATCACAATACCAAGTCACTTGGTTTAAACTTAGGCGCCATTGATGTAGAAAGCTGTTTGTGAAAGGTTATGAAAGATGAATTATAGGAGAAAAGTTGTTAGACAAGAATATGAGATTACCCTGTTGAAAAAGAAGGAGCCAAATTTATAGGAGAGATAGGCACATGTGATTGGTCAAAAATGAGGCAAGTATTTTCAAAATATAATGATGAAAATATTGAAAAGAAAATAAGTTATCTTGTGCATTAATTAAAAGTTATCAACTCCCAAAATTACGGCCCCAATTTTCGTCAAAAATAACAACTGGGTAGGACCCAATGAGTGTCAACGGTCAAAAATAACCTATCAACGCCCAACGGCTATATTCTTGTCAACGTTGGAAAAAGCCATGTCAACGTCTAAATTGGTCATAACAACGTTTGGAAATATATCTGTCAATGTCCAAAAATAAAAATAATAAAAATGAAAAAGGACCTTAACAAGGTGATTTATCCTAGTGAAGATAACCTATAAACTAAAAATTACTATAGGGTGGCAAGCACTGTCCAATCATGCACACTTGCTTATGCAAGATAGACATAACAGTCCTCTAGTGTCCCTTGCTAACCATAGTTCTTAACAGTGAAGTTATCTCATAAAATCCCTTGTAACTTCCCAGGTAAGCCCAATATAAATCATACCCAAGTCTCCCAACAGACCACTCCCAATTCTAGGCCAAAAAGTCTTGGCAGCGTGCATAGTATATCAACTTTGCATGCTATAGTGCCTCATGAGTTAGTAAACTAATTCATACTCACCAGTGGACACAATCTAGAATTATGATAAGATTATTATAAGAATACCCAAAAGGTCCTAAAAGGTTCCTAAACCTCCCCTTAAACTATGATACATAAATTGCCAAATAATATGCATGTAAATAAAAATTTATGTCAAGATAGGAATATAAATATTCCAACCATCATCCATAAATTGAAACATGCTCCAATAATGCTCCAAGAATCCATAAGCAACTCTCTATCCAATGGTACATTGCTAACAACGCCTGCATGATTAGATCAAAAACCACAAAACTAACATGTTGCTGACAACGTCACGATAACACTTATCAGCGTTAAGATAACCTTTGTCAGCGTTAGAGAAATAAAGTGGAAAATCTAATTTCACATAAAGACCAATAACAATGCATATCCTGTACATACTTTTACAAGAAAACCCCAAAACACACATTAAGTGAGATTGATCATTCCAATACTTGTTACCATTCCAGTATCAAAAGGTTTAGTTAATAAATCAGACACATTTTCTTCTGTGTCAACCCTATCTGGTTGTATTAAACCTTTTTCAAAACAATCTCTTATAAAATGATGTCTAATTTCTATGTGTTTTGTTTTAGAATGATGTACATGATTTTTAATAATGCATAAAGTACTGTTATTGTCCACAAAAATCTTGGTATGCATGAAATTATACCCATAATCCAACAGCTGGTTCTAAATCCATAAAACTTGTCCACAACAAGCAGCTGCAACAACATACTCTGCTTCAGTTGTAGAATTGGCCACCACTGTTTATTTCTTGCATTGCCAAGATATCAACCTACTCCCAAGAAATTGACATCGACCAGTTATGGATTTTCTATCAAATTTGTCACCACCATAATCACTGTCTGAATATGCAATAAGCTCCAATAGGGAATCTTTTGGATACCACAATCCCAGGTCTGGATAACACCTAAGGTATCTAAAGATCCTCTTGACAACATGAAGATGACACTCTTTGGGAGTCACTTGATGGCGTGCACATGCACACACAACAAACATAATGTCAGGTCTTGAAGCTGTGAGATACATCAATGAACCAATCATTGACCTATAATGCCTGACATCCACCTCTTTTCCATCTCCAACTTTTCCTCAAGGGTGTTCCCTATCCATAGGTGTGCTAGCCCTTTTCTCATGTGGAGAAAGCCAAACTTCTTCAAGATTTCTGCTACATATTTATCTTGAGAGATGAAGATACCATCTTATTTCTGATGTACTTGTAACCCTAGAAAGAAGTTCATCTCCCCCTATGCACTCATCTTGAACTTGTCTGTCATAAGCTTGGAAAAGTCTTCACTCATCTTTAGACTAGAAGAGCCAAAGATGATATCATCCACATAGACCTGCACAAGTAAGAAATCCTTACCAGTCTTCTTTGTAAACAAGGTCTGGTCTATGGTGCCCCTTTTGAATCCATTTTCCACCAGATAGGTGGACAATGTGCCATACCATTCTCTTGGGGCTTGATGAAGTCCATACATAGCTTTCTTTACTCTATACACCTTGTCTGGATGTTCTGAATCTTCAAAACCAGGAGGCTGCATTACATAAACCTCCTCTGTAATTGTGCCATATAGAAAAGCACTCTTCACATCCATTTGATAGACTGTAAATCCCATGCAGGAAGCATAGGCTAGAAAAATCCTTATAGCCTCAATCCTTGCAACAGGTGCAAAGACCTCCTCATAGTCTATCCCTTCCTCTTGTGTATATCCTTGAGCCACTAAACGTGCCTTGTTTCTGACCACAATGCCTCTCTCATCCTTTTTGTTTCTAAGAACCCATCTTGTCCCAATAGGTCTGACATGTCTGGGACAATCAACCAACTCCCAAACATCCTGGATAGCAAATTGGTGAAGCTCATCCTGCATTGCTTCCACCCAACTTGGTTCTTTGAGAGCATCAAAAATCTTCCTGGGTTCCTGTTGTGACAGAAAACAGGCAAACAAACATGCTTGAACAAGAGGGGTATCAACCTTCTTGTGAATATTGGCAATAAATCCTCCAAGATTCTGATGAGACCTTCTAGTTTGCAAAGGAGTTATTACATCACCAATAATTAGAAAAGGAGGATGATTTTTGATTGTAGAAGTAAGCACTCCTCCTTCAATAAGTGTATTATCCTCAATCTCATCTTCCATGTTACCAATATCCTCCTAAGACTCTCTTCTATCATCATCTGAATGAACCTCTCCATTTCTGTTTGAAGGTTCACCTTGTTTTAAATTATTGGAAGAGAAACGATGGTCAAAAGATCTGTCAACGCCTGAGCCAAAGTTGTCAATGTTTGAGCCATCAACGCCTGAATTTGTCTTGTCAGCGCCATAATTTCCTTTGTCAGTGCCTGAAAGATCATGCATGTTTTCAACTGGTGATACTTGGGGACCACCTTTTTCCTTTCCAGTAGCAGCAGCAGCAACAAATGCATCCGTCCATATGGGAATGGTAACATAATCAAGTATGGGTGCTGATTTGTCTTCTTGTGATCCAACCTCTTCATCAACCTGTTTACCTGAAACATCAACAATCGGTTCTTCCACAACATTTGAAGTTACCTTCACAATGTTTGGATTAGTAACAGGCATATAATTTAATGTCCTAGATAGAGGTTCCAAGTCAAATAACCAATTTGTACCACTTTCAGGATCACTAGGTTTACTTTCTAAAAACCTAACATGTACTTTTTCAAGTATACGTTTTTCTTTCTTAAGGTAAACTCTATATCCTCTACTCTGCACAGAATAACCCATGAAGTAGCCTTCATCACCTTTAGCACTAAACTTACCTAAGGCATCACTAGTGTCCAACACAACTACATGACATCCAAAAGGTTTAAGAAAACCAATATTAGGTTTCCTGCCCCAAAGTAACTCATAAGGTGTTTTGTTATGAATCTTGTTGACTAAAGCCCTATTCTGAACATAACAAGCTGTATTCACAGCCTCAGCCCAAAAAGCAATGGGAAAGTGAGCATCAGCCAACATAGTCTTGGCTGCTTCTATGAGGGTTCTATTCTTTCTCTCAGCTACCCCATTTTGTTGTGGGGTTCTAGCTACACTAAACTGTCTAGTAATTCCTTTCTTGGCACAAAATTCATCTAATAACTTATTTCTAAACTCACCACCATTGTCACTTCTAAGCATCTTAACCTCATTACTAGACTTCTTTCCAATTTGGGTAATGAAGTTAATCAAAGTATCAGCAGTGTCACTTTTCAAAGCTAAAAAGAAAGTCCAAGTAAATCTAGAAAAATCATCAGTGATGACAAAACAGTAGGATTTACCATTTAAGCTTTCTATATTAGTTGGACCAAACAAGTCCATATGCAGCAAGTGAAGTGGTTTAGAACTAAAGTGCACTTGTTTAGACTTAAATAAGACCTTATGCTGTTTGCCTTTAAGACATGCAACACAAGAATGGTCATTGTGGAAAGCCTTTTCAGGCAAACCATCAACTAAACCATGTCTCACAAGTCTATTTATATTTTTAAAATTAATGTGCCCTAATCTTATGTGCCAAAGATTACTCTCATCAACTGAAGCCTTAGCATATAGACATGACAAATTATTATTCATCCTAATTCCATTAAGATTCACATTATAAATGTTATTATGCCTAGGTGTTCTATAATCAATAAACTTCTCATCTGGTATTTTAAAATCTTTGCTCAACACCAAGCATTCAGTATCAGTGAAAAGAACCTTATTTGTTATCACAAACCTATGATACACTAAACAGATTATACTCAAGTTCTTTTACCAAAAACACGTTTTCAAAACGCAAATTGTTGGTGAGAAGAGTGCCTTTGCCAGTGATAGTTCCATATCCTCCTCCAAAGTACACTTTGTGACCATCTTTAATGGGGATAAATTTTGTTAGATAATCTTCCTTCCCCGTCATGTGCCTAAAGCATCCACTATCCCAATAGCCATAATCATTAACCTGCTTTTGAATGCCCTGCACATAAAGAAAACAAATTAGTTTTCCTTTGGAACCCAAGCCTGAGCTGACTTGGATTCATTTGGTTGTTCAACAAGAACAGACTTAGTCCTGATGACAACCCCTTGTTCATCCCTTTTTGGATTAAACACCCAGTTAACCCCAATTGGTTTTGTTATGACCTTTGAAATATAATGAAATCTGTTACAGGTCATAGAAATCCCACTTGAATTAGGGTTTTGGTCTTCCTTAGGTCTTCATGTCAAGCTAGAAGAAGCTTTAGACCCCTTTCCCTTTGGTTGCAAGTATTTTCCATAATTAGGTCTGGCAACATTCCTGTCAGCGTTCAATTTGTTCTTGTCAACGCTGAAATTACCCTTATCAGCGTTGACCCTAGGGTTTGCTACAGGAACCCATTGTCTGTTAGACCAAGTATTGGTCTTCTGAAAAGGTCTTTGTCCATAAGTATTAGACCCTTTAGTAAAGAATGGGGTTGGTCTAACAACTTGTGGACTTTGCTGGACAAAAGGTCTGGGTTTGACAGTGTTTGACTTTTTATCAGCGTTGACCTTTGAAGCATTGACACACTTATAGGCTAAATGTGAAAAACTTCCACAAGTATAACAGGCTTTTCTAGACATAACTCTAGGTCTAGAAGAAAAGAAACCTGTCCCATTATCACTAATTTGGCTTTTTGGTGACCTAGGTTTTCTATACATTTCTGCATATTTAATACTAGGTTTTCTATCAACGTTTAAGCCAAGGTTAACAGTCTTGCCAGTGGTTGGGTTTGTCACTTTTATGGGTGTAGACTCATTTGGGCTGTCACTAAGCATGCCTCCCTTAACAAACAAGGCAGTGTTGGCTTTCTTCCACTGGTCCAAATCAGTCAACTTCTGCTTGTATTCCTCTGCTGGGGTAAGAACTCTTGGTGGAGGAATAAATTCCTCTTCTTGGATTTCTGGAATACCAGTCCAAGACAAATCCTTTTTAAGGACATCATAGAAGTTCTCAGCAGGTGGTGGAACACCAGCATACTCTTTCATCCCTATCCCAGTCATATCCCTAAAATCCCTTTGTTCACTAACACATTTTTCTAGGGTTTATGAGACTTTATCAAATCTCTGAATTTTAAGATCTACATTATCTTTATTTTTGATAGCCTCATCTAACTTAGCCTGTAAAGCACTATTGGCTCTCTCCATGATGTTTCTAACCTCAATACTAGCATTTAAATCATGAGTAAAAATATTAATTTGATCTTTTAGGTCAAACTCCATTTTCTTATACTCAGCTACAGTCTTTTCAGTTTGAGTGAGAGCAAGTTCATAGTTAGATAACTTGCATCTTTCATTAACCACATCTGTTGTCAATTTTAAAACTTCATTATTAAGTTTTTCAGTATTTAGATGACAACCCTTACTACAAAATGCATCATCATATACCTCATTGTCTGATGAAGATGATGAGTGTGCCATGAGAGCATAGTGAACATGCTCTCATTCTTCCTTTTCTGCAACCAAAGCTTTGTTTTCTTCCTCATCCTTGGCCAAATAGCTCCAATCCCATCCAACACCATCAATATCTTGCATGGCAACCATAGCTTTGGAATCCTGAGCCTTGATGATTTGGCTTGAACGTTTTCCAGCATCAGATCTTCTTGGAGATCTGCATCCTCTCATAAAGTGTCCCATTCGATGACAATTATAACACTCAACCTTGGATTTGTCAAATCCAGCAATGTCCTTAGCATTAAAAGTCATCTTATTCTTGAATCTTCGATTCCATCTATTTGCTCTTATACTTGCAAGAGCCATATTCAACTTTATGTCCATCTCCTCCAAATGCTCATCACTAATTTGCTCAAGGTCCTCATATGTAATCACTGAACCATTGGGCAATGAAGCAATGTATGCACACACAGTGTCTAGATCAATACCAGCAGGCTTAACTCTTGGTGAGTCAATTTTTTATGTGTCAACGTCTGAATATGAGGCGTTGACAAAGCTTGATCTAGCGTTGACACAGGTTGATCCAGTAACGGGGTGCATGTATGTCTCCTTTTGATCAAATTGACCTTCACTATGTGAGAAGAAGGCCATATTTCCATTGGTAGACTTGCTTCCTTGATCCAAAAGAGTTTCATTCTCTACTAGCCTTAGTTTATTGTAAACATCATCAAAAGTAGAACTTTTGTGAGCATTATTAGCAATTATAGACCTTGCTTCAATCTTCCATGCATCCCCAAGACTTTTAAGAAAAGTGGTGATGATATCAACATCACCAAGCACTGTTCCCATAAACGATAGCTTGCTTGTAATGTCAAGAAGTTTTCTTCTCACTCCACTTAGATTTTCATTGGGTTGAGCTTTAAAAACAGCATACTCATGCAAGAGTTGCTTCTTTTTCTCTTGTACGGTATCAGCATTACCACCATAAGCAACTTCAAGGGCTGCCCAAAGATCTTTTGTAGATTCATAGCTTCTATATTTGTGCTGATTGGCTTGTCCCAAAGAGAGTTTGAGAATGCTTAGGGTTTTCATGTCATTTATTCTCTTTGCTATGTCCTCAGCTGAGACAGCTCTACCATCTTCAGGTTTTTATTTTCGATCCTCTTCAGTAGTGCCTTGAACATTTGTTCTTTGTAACATGGCAGCTGCAATCTTTTGAGATTTATTGAATGTGTTTCCATATTCAATTATTTCCCATAGGGTGTAGTCATGGATTTGAAGATACTGTTCAAAGTTAAACTTCCACAGCTCAAAATTGTCTGGGTCAAGCATGGGAATCTTGATGTTGGGGGTTGAGGAGGAGGAGGAGTTTAACTCTGGGGTAGATATGTTGTTTTTAGGGTGTCTTGAAAATTAGGGTTTTTGGCGATTTAGGGTTTTTGTGTTCTTTAGATCAAAGTTTCTCAACAAGCTCTGATACCACTTGTTTATCCCAAACTTAGATCGATTTAGCTTGTGTAAACGAGATTAAATCAAGTTAAACACGTAGAGAAACTTTGTTGTGTATAAAACAATTTAAGTATTATGCGGAATTAATACTCAAACAAGAACACACAAACAATGTAGACCAAACTTTCACTTTGATTGATGAAACAAACTTGCGTACAAAGAAAGTGTTAAACGTATGAAAACTTATATTATAACAAAACCTAAAGGCCTCCTTTTATATATTAAGGAGCCTTGTACAAAAGTCTACGTATCAGCTATTTAAGGTAAAGATAAACATAAGAAATACATTGTTGATCATATCTTTACTAGAAACAAACTAGAAACATAATACGTGTAAACTAAGTCTTCTATCAGTGCTTGACTTCTTCTTATCAACGCTTGACTTCTTCCTGTCAACGCTTGTCCTGTCAACGCTTGTTTTCTTCTTATCAACGTCCAAATTGCTCTTGTCAGCATCCAAGTGTATTGGCTACATTTTATTCCCAACATTGACCCTGTTCCGGTCGAAAAAAGGGTCATATTGACCCGCGTTTCACATTTTCGAAACCCGGCTAGACCCGCCGGGTTTGGGGTGACCCAGGTCAACCCGGTTCTCGAGACCCGACCAGGTTCTAATTTTTTCAGGTTTTGAAAAAAATATATTTAAATTTTACGTATTTGCGACGGAATTTAATTTTTATATATTATATTGGTTGGTAAACAACTTATATCTTCAATATACATAAGTTTTTATATATAATTTTTGTTAATTATTAAAAAAATGAATTTTTTTTAAAAGACCGACTTAACCCGGGTCGACCCGGACCCGGACCCGGACCCGGACCCGGTGGCTAAACCGGGTGGATTTAAAACCCGGGTTTCAAAATATTGCCCAAGACACCTATAAAACAAAGCCAGAACTCGAATTATAAATTTGCTTACCCCAAGGGTCAATTTAAAACCCTAAAAAGCTAAATTTCCGAAGAAAAGAAGAGTCAAGAAGACCAAGAAGCCACACTATTTTATAAGAAATATATCGTAAACTCTATACCTTTGATTACACGTTTTATAGTTTGTATAACACTTGTGTATTTCTTACGACCTTGATGGAGGACTATCATTGATAAGATAGGTGGATTTAGAAGGAGGACTGTCATTGAAACTAACATTTAAAAATTCTTATACTTTCATAGTTTCTTTAGTAAGAACCAAATTTGATTTACTATTAGGTGAATAGCCTAAGAATGTACCTTCATAAGATTTAGGGTCAAACTTAGTGAGATAAATTTTAGTTCCATGCATAAAACATTTACAACCAAGCACTTTAAAGTAATATAATGATGCTTTCTTTTCTTTGAATAGCTCGTAAGGAGTTTTTCTAAGAAATGGCCTAATTAAGATTCTATTTTAGAATATATGTGGAAGTGTCGAAAGTGTTACACCAAAACTTTTGAGGAATAGATTGCTCATTTAACAAAGCATTTCTTGAAATATTATGACCCGTTATATTATTTGCAAATCCCATTGAAAAAAAAATTAATATTACATACCTATGCGAATGTTGCATGATATAAGCCACATGATACATTAACTACGAATGTTGATTGACAACTATGATCGAAAACATTTTCATCTCTAGCTTAAAATCTTATTGCATTTCTTGTAAAGTACAGTTTTTCCGTTCTTCAACCATGTTTGATTTTGACGTACGAGGAGCTGAAAAGTTGTGTCTAATAACATTAGCATCACTAAAAGGCTCCAAATTATATTTTCTTGTCAAAATCTTGACCATTATCCGTGCGGATCGACACGATGAGACAATTCTTCTAAAGTTGTACCTTTTTACTAAAAATTTCAAAATGATCAAACGCTTCATTTTTAGTTTTCAAAAATCTAGTCCAAGTGTACCTTGAGTAGTCATTGACTATAACCAAGGTGTAGAAGTTACCTCTGTAACTTTGTGATGTGTCACGTCGTATAGGCATTTATTTTAATTCAAGTTTACATTTATATTTTACTGATTTAACCAACTTAACCTAAAAGAAAGCAATCTAACAAAAAGTGTACCGAGTCAATCGTGGGCTAGTGTGGTAAGATGGGTGTCGATCACTAAGAGCAAGGTTAAATTCTAATTCTTAATAGTGTCTATTCTTTCTAGTTTGTCCGTCTAAATAATAACTATACTAAACCCTAACTAAGTTATTCTATGTACAATATATACTTATATTTACAGTATTTATAAAGTTGGTTTTAAAGTAGGTTTTTGATCTAAGAGATTGGCACATCTCTGTTTTGGTGTCTTATATTTACAATATTAACAAGGTTGATTGTTGACCACCACAGTCACACCGATGGCGGTGTCAGCTCGTGGTTGTATGTTTATTGCTTGTGGTCATATGTGTTGTTTTGTTGTTCTTAAAATCATTGTGTGAATCCAAAAAATATGATTATGTTGGTTGCGGGTATATAATATGTTAAGTGAGTGTTTGGATTTGGATTTTAAATATGTTAATGGGGCGTTTAGATATGCGTTTAACAGCCTAGCAAGGGGCGTTTGGATTCGGGTTTAACAACCCGTAATGGTGCGTTTGTTTGTGTGTTTAATAGCCTTTTAGAGCATTTGGTTTGTGGATAACTATGTTGAAAGTATTGATTATCGGTAAATTCATTCTAATTATATTGTTTATGATTCGACTACAATTGATTTTGTATAACAAGGAAATATGTAGACATTTGCAACACGGATTTATTTTGAAAGTGAGAATATCATATTTTGTAAATATGAGAAACGCGATATAAACGAATAGGTCATGGCGAAAATCTATAAATTTAATATTTATTAGTTTTCATAAATAATATTTAGAAACTAAAAGGCTTTAAGAAATATTAGATTGTCTAGTAAAGAAACAATGATTTATAAAACATTATTTTATAAAATCATAGCTATTGTATATACTTGTGAAACTTCGTTGAAACTCTAAAAGGTGTGTTTGCTTTTATAAAATGTTCGTTATTTAATTAACGGGTGACTTTGAAAATGTATGGAATCATTTTGGTTTCATTTATTTTTCTGGCTTATACAATAGTTGCAACGTATTGTATACTTGAACTATTTTATTCTTGTGGTTGTCATCTTTCTTGAGTTTAATACATGCCGCGTGTCATGTACACTTCAAGTTATTCGTGCGTTGTTATATAATTCAAGCTATGAATTATATACATGTTCCATTCTTCCGTGTGCAATATATATTGGTATATATTTCATAGCTTGGTGGTATGTTTCGCTTCATCTTACTGAACTGATTACCGAACGATTACGACATGAGATTTAAACGGTTTATCAACTCGTGGTATTAATGAAACCATTCATCGGGAAAACTTAGATGCATCAATTTAAATGGTGTGAAATAGTCAATAAGATAGACTGTGACTTCTTGTATCGAGCAGCTCCAGTTTACGTTACTCTGCTCTTG